>CM057454.1:956572500-957802500 GCA_016271365.2 Neoceratodus forsteri
AATATACATCATACACAAAACAAATACATAAAATGTAAGAATAATACAATAATTCCACGTTAAAATGTTAAATTTCAAACAAAACACTTACACTCTCAAAGAGACATAAAATACTGATACAACATAATAGAAAAAACAAAATCACACATGCCCACACAACGCAAAGCATCATGGGCTGCATATGCAAATCACCACAGAATGTTATGCTGGTTCAACTTTAAGCAGAATTGCATGGTGCTGAAAGGCCTCTCACACAGTTTGCAAAGGGTACTAACAGATGACATAGACACGTGTTTCATCCCACCAGGACTCATCAGTATGCCTCATCTGTTTGACACCCCAGTGGAATGGACCAGCTACCCTAAGACAGTGTGTCTTGGATATGTTGTGGTGAACCCATTAAAATAAAAACTATTTAAAAGACAAAGAACCTCTAAAGCGCAAAACACTGAGACAAGGGTTGCCCCTAGCAATGGCTGGAAGCCAAGTTTCAAGAAAATATGAAATCACACATGCCTACACAATGCAAAGCATCATGGGCTGCATATGCAAATCACTACAGAATGTTATGCTGGTTCAACTTTAAGCAGAATTGCATGGTGCCGAAAGGCCTCTCACACAGTTTGCAAAGGGTGCTAACAGATGACATAGACACCTGTTTCGTCCCACCAGGACTCATCAGTATGCCTCATCTGTTTGACACCCCAGTGGAATGGACCAGCTACCCTAAGACAGTGTGTCTTGGATATGTTGTGGTGAACCCATTAAAATAAAAAAACTATTTAAAAGACAAAGAACCTCTGTGTGCAAACACTGAGGCAAGGGTTGGTGGGACAAAACACGTGGGATGAAACACGTGTCTATGTCATCTGTTAGCACCCTTTGCAAACTGTGTGAGAGGCCTTTTGGCACCATGCAATTCTGCCTAAAGTTGAACCAGCATAACATTCTGTGGTGATTTGCATATGCAGCCCATGATGCTTTGCATTGTGTGGGCATGTGTGATTTTGTATTTTCTTGAAACTTGGCTTCCCAGCCAAATGCCCTTTGGTCCAACCCTTGCCTCAGTGTTTGCGCACAGAGGTTCTTTGTCTTTTAAATAGTTTTTTATTTTAATGGGTTCACCACAACATATCCAAGACACACTGTCTTAGGATAGCTGGTCCATTCCACTGGGGTGTCAAACAGACAAGGCATACCGATGAGTTCTGGTGGGACGAAACACATGTCTATGTCATCTGTTAGCACCCTTTGCAAACTGTGTGACAGACCTTTTGGCACCATGCAATTCTGCTTAAAGTTGAACCAGCATAACATTCTGCGGTGATTTGCATATGCAGCCCATGATGCTTTGCATAGTGTAGGCATGTGTGATTTTGTATTTTCTTGAAACTTGGTTTCCCAGCCAAATGCCCTTTGGGGCAACCCTTGCCTCAGTGTTTGCGCACAGAGGTTCTTTGTCTTATACTAGAAAAAAGCCCACTTGTCATTACATTCCTGATTGCTAATGGTACCTCATTCCAATTACTTTGAGCTACATATGCAAATGCCCATTTACCACAGGAGGTTTTTATTAAAGGGAGTTTAAATACTGCATTATCTACCCTAGATCTAGAATAATATTGAGATATTTCATTAAATTTGGAGGAACTCTAGACTGAGTTGTTCTAAATACAAATTTAGCAAGCAAATATCTAAAGTTTAACTGAGTAGGCAACAAACCATCTCCCTCAGAATCACGCAGTGATGCGTCGTTCTGGGGAGTGAGAGTACAGATTTTGCAATCAACTGTAATAAAGTCGACCTCTTAGATAAAGGATTAGAGGAGGCATTATCTGTAATAAGAGCAACGTAATTAACTATTGGATATAAACATGTTTTGCAATAGCCATTCTGGTCTCCTCTGTAAGAAAGAGTTTCAAACTGTATAATAATGCAATTTTAGTATGAACCTTAGATGCTATTTTTGCTAAATGAGAATCATAGGTTAAAGCTGGGTCCAAAGTAATCCCCAAATACTGAAAATTAGTAAAACTGTCATAAAAAGTTCCATCATGAGCTGAAATATGATGGGACTGTGTCCCTCAAACTGGAAGCAGTCCTCAAAAACATTGTTTTTGTTTTATTTAATACAATTTTATTCAGTGCTAGCAACTGATATAACCTGGCCATCTCATTGGTTAACTCCTCATTTAACTCAGTAATTGAGGTACCATTGATGTAAATGACCGCATCGTCTGCATAAAGTGTGGATTTGACATTATATAAAAAAGACAAAACCTTATCAAAAAATAAAGAAAACAATATGAAACTCAGTATAGAGCCCTGTAGGCCTCCATACTTTACCAATGCTCTGTCAAAAATAGTACCATTATACCTAACCACCCCAGAGCAGATTCACCCAGCCCTAAAGAACCTAATCTATTTATTAACAGCTCATAGTCTACCAGATCGAATGCTTTGGTCAAGTCCATGAACGTGGCCTCAGTTAAGCATCCATCCTGCATGCCATCTTTGACCACGCTCGTGAACTCGACCAAGTTTTTTTCTGTTCCATGACCTTTTCTAAAGTCATGTTGGTTCTGTGACAACAGAACATGTTTATAAATATAATCAATACATTTTCTATAAATAATAATAATAATAACTTTATTTGTTTAAAGAGCAATTCAAAAAATATCAAAGTGCTTTTACAGAATAGTTAATACAATAGTTAAAAACCACACTGAAATGACAAAAGCCTTAAATTAGAAATCAGGATAGGCAAGAGAGAATAAAAAAGTTTTAAGAGTAGATTTAAAGCCCTCCACAGTCAGGCACCCCCTTATCCGAAGAGGTAGAGAATTCCACAGGGTAGTAGCCACAAAAGCAAATGAGCAAGCTCCAGAGGTCTTCTAACGAACCCTAGGAATCTCCAGCAATCCCTCTTCGGCAGAGTGGAGCAGTCAGAAGGGGCAGTAGGGACAGAGGAGCCATTGTAGATAACTCAGTTCCTGTCTATATAGGACCTTATAGGTTAGCAAGCCAACCTTGAAGGTTATCCACCACTGAACTGGCGGACAATGCAGGCCGAGTAGCACAGGTATGACATGGCTAGATCGAGAAAGCCCAGTCAACAACCTGGCCACAGTGTTCTGCACCAGCTGCAAGCAGTGGATATCAACCCCTGGAAGTTCTAGGTACAGGGCATTGCAGTAATCAAGGCAGGAGTTCCCAAAGGTGTGGACCAGTGTCTGAAGGTCACCGGGCGGAACACATATTGTTTATTATACTGAAAAAAGTTCTTAGCCAATCAGAATACAGAGTTACTGTCTGGTTATTCTGTGATAACTGGACAATAGGCTGAATGATGGGACACTGGCTTTGTATTCTGACTTGCTATGAACAGTAATGGGACAGTGGCTCTGCATTCTGATTGGCTGCTGTGTGTGTACTTAGCCAAAGAGCAAGCCAGTTTGCCCTTCCACTTCAACATGCAGCAGCCAGTTAGCAACTTCTAGTAATGCTACAGCACTTCTGTAAGAAATAGATCCTGCATTGTCTCAGATGAATTGTAGCACAAGGAGCAGATTTGGCAGTTTAAATATATATATATTTTTTTCATATAATGATGATAACACCAATAGTGTTCTGGGTTTCCTCTGTAATAACCAGACCACTGACCCATTGGGACACTTGTTCAACTGCTAGCTTCACACAGGAGTGGTACCAAGGGACTTGAGAAGGGTAGACATGGTCCCTTTCCACAAGAGAGGTATTAGGGAGGAGACTGGCAACTACAGGATAGTCTGCCTCACATCAATTGTGGGAAAATTAATGGAAATCCTTATTAAACAGGATATAGTGGATTACCTGGATGAGCACAATCTCCAGACAGCATGGATTCATGGTGGGCAGGTCATGCCAGATGAATCTTATTGCATTCTTTGACTGGGTAATGAAGGAATTAGAAAGGAGACACCCAGTGGACCTACTATAGTTCGATTTCAGCAAGACCTTCGACCAAGTGCCGCACAATTGTCTACTAAAAATCTTGGGAGATCTAGGCATTGCTCATAGCTTAGTCAGGTGGATGGGAAATTGGTTATGGGATAGAAGCCAGAAGGTAGTTTTCAATGGGTAAGGTCTGGTGAGGGTAGAGTCACTTGTGGTGTGCCCCAGGGCTTGGTCTTAGGGCCAGTCCTCTTCAAGATGTTTTTCTACGACACTGGCAGAGGCATTTGGGGTAGGATCAAACTATTCACAGATGACAGCAAACTAGGGGGTAGGGCTGACAGTGTGGACATGGTTAGGGAACTTCAGAATGACTTACAAAGGCTAGAACAATGGTCTAAAGTCTGGCAACTGAAGTGCAACTGAAAAAAGTGTAAATTGATACATTTAGGTAAAAGGGAATCCTAGAACGGAGTACTGGCTCAATGGGATCAAACTCAGCACATCTCAAGAATAAAGGAACCTAGGGGTTCTTATATGTGACACCCTTAAACAGTCTAGCCAATGCAACAAACCTTATGGCAATGCAAACAAAATGTTGGGGTGCATAGGGTGTGGATTTGACAGCAGGAGCAGGGATGTGATCCTCCCTCTGTATAGGTCCCTGGTAAGGCCCCATCTGAAGCATTGCATTCAATTCTGGAATTCAGATCTAAAAAAAGGACAGGGATAGGTCGGATACTGTGCAGAGAAAAGTGACCAAGATGATACAGCGCCTCCATGGATTGTCATACAAGGAATGCCTGATGGAACGAAACCTATTCACACTAGAAGCAAGGAGGGAGAGGGGGGATATGACTGAGACTTACAAGTTTTTGACAGGCATAAATAAGGTGCCACACACAGAAATATTCCAAAGGGTCTCCTGCTCTATCACTAAGGGGCATTAATGGAAGCTAAAGGGGAAGGGGGGAGCTTCAAGAAGGATCTAAGGAAACATTTCTTCACAGAATGAGTGGTGAAGCCCTGGAACAACCTACCAACAGATGTGGTGAATGCAAGAACCGTGTCAGCATTCAAACATGGGTGGAATAGAGCAAGGGCTCAAGGGCACATGGCAGGACCTGGAAAGGGCAGAACACAGAAGGGGGGTATGTTTTTATGTTTCAGTGAGGATCAGATTTACAGAGGTGGAAGAACATTATATACAAAGTTATCAGTCATGCCATTTAAGTGTAGTCAACTAAGTTACACTGTAATCATGTCTTAGTTACCATTCTGTTTACACTTTAAGTTTTCTATTGTATGTGGCTAAGAAACATAGAAGCATCGAATTTGATAGCAGATAAGGACAATTTGGTCCACCTAACTGCCCATTTTCTCTACCTACTGTAACACATCAGACCCTATTTGATCTCCGGCTTTACTCCCTCCCTTTTCTAACCACTAAGGTTCCCTTATGCCTGTCCCATGTATTCTTGTATCCCATTACAGCTTTTGCCCCACCATCTCCCAGCTGTTCCATGCATCTGCCACTCTTTCTATGAATAAGTACTTCCTCACATCTCCCCTGAGTCTACCCCCCTCCAGCTTCATAGCATGACCCCTTGTTCTTGAGCATCATTTTTCAGAAAAATGCTTCCCTCTTGAACCTTATTTGTACCTGTAAGGTATTTGAAAGTCTCTATCATATCCCCCTCTCCCTTCTTTCCTCCAGGGTGTACATACTGAGGTCTTCAGTCTCTCCTCATAAGGATTTTCTTGCAGACATTGCACCATGTTAATTGCCCTCCTTTTGACCGCCTCCACTCTGTCTATATCCTTCCGGAGATGAGAGGCTCAATTTTCATAAAGTGTTGTAGGGCTTGCTCCAAGACCTGCGCCATCCCACACAGGTTTTGGCAGTGCATGAAACCCAGTTGCTGCAACTATGCCTGATTTTAATACATTGGGCGCATTTGTGACATTTTCCACACTTTATGGAAGCTTATGCCAAAGAAGAGGCAAAGGCCCATAAAGGTGTCTCCCAAACAGTGCAAAGTTAGGCCAGGGGAATGCTGGTCTAACTTACTTCATTTGGTGTTAGTGTTTAAACATTTCTAACTGTGCCTTGAGAATGCCACGAGTCCCATGCACTGTATGATCAGTGCACCAGGGGCTTGCAATATTCTTTAGTGTTTAAAAATAAAGCTTGAGGTCTCCAGAACTGGATACAGTACTATAGGTGAAGTTTCACCAGGGATCTATACAGCAGTTACACTATCTCCCTTTTTCTGCTGGTGTTGCCTTTCCCTATTCAACCCAACATCCCACTAGTTCTCCTAACGGCCTTGTCACACTGCCTGGCCACCTTTAGGTCATCAGATATGATTACCCCCAGGTCTCGTTCCTGTCTGGTGATTGTCAGTATCACTCCCCCCATTTTGTACTCTACCCCTGGGTTTTTGTGTCCCAAGTGCACGGTTTTGCACTTCTTTGCACCGACTATAAATTGCCACACCCTAGACCACTCCTCATGCTTTTTTTGAGCTCTATTCATTTTTTCCACCCCTTCCCAGAGTGTCTACCCTATTTTAGATCTTAGTGTCATCTGCAAAATGGCATACCTTCCCTTCTAGCCCCACTGCAATATCTCTAGTAAAGACATTAAAGAGGACCGATCTTCATACTGATACTTATGGCACCCCGCTGGTCACCATCCTTTACTTGGAGAGAACTCTGTTTACCACCATCCTCTGTTGCCTATCCCCCAACCATTTCCTTGTAAAGTTTACCACCTTAGGACCCACTCCCAGCCTGCCAAGCTTCTTTATAAGTCTCCTATGTGGAATGGTGTCAAAGACCTTTGTGAAATCTAGGTAGGCCAAATCCACCACTCCATCCTGATATAATTCCCAGGTCACTCAGTCAAAGAAATCTATCAGATTAGTTTGACATGACCTCCCCCCAGTGAATCCATGCTGCCTCAGATCTTGTAAGCCACTGAATTCAAGATATTCCACAATCCTTTCCTTCAGTAGTGATTCCAATAATTTCTCCACCACTGAAATCTGGCTGACTGGCCTGTAGTTGCCAGCTCCCCACTACAACTTTTGTGAACTGGGACTTCATCTACCCTCCTCCAGTCCACTGGAAGCACTCCTGTCTCTTGTGTGTGGTTGAACAGACTGTCAAAGGTGCAGCCAGCATCTCTGTGAACTCCATCAATATCTTTGGATGTATTTCATCTGGCCTCATTGCCTTGTCCACGTTTAGATTTGCAAGTTCCTTCAGGACTCTCTCCTCTGTAAATGGACTACTATCTACCTCCCTTCCTTTGGTGCTCCTGTCACTTACCTGTGGTCCCTCACCTTCCCCTTCCTCTGTAAGCACTGAACAAAAGTGTTTGTTAAGGATGTCTGCTTTTTCCTAGTCCCCTTCACACAGTCTCCCCTTCCCTCCTTATCCTTACAATCCCTCCTCTGATCTTTCTTCTTTCACTTACTGTATACTGCCTACCTGAAAAAAATGTTTTGTCCCCTTTCTTTACTGCCTTGGTTATTTTCTCCTCTGTTTGTGCCTTTACACTCCTGACTACTTTCCCTGCCTCTGTCTGCTTCTTCTGCTACACCTGCCTATCCTCCTCCCTCTGTGTCTCCTTTTACCTACTGAATACTATCTTTTTTGCCCATATATTCCCAGCCACCTCTTTTGAGAACCATAGTGGTCTCTTTTTCCTCTTGCTTTTGCTTACTTGCCTGATGCAGAGGTTTGTTACCTTCACTACCGCCCTCTTAGTTTCGCCCACTGTTCCTCCACTCCACCAAAGTCCTGCCCCCTGCGAGGGCATCCCAGAGGCATTCTTCAATCATTGTTAAATCCACCCTTCTGAAGTTCAGGACCTTCACCTTTGTGTGGTTCAATTCTGCCACAGTACCTATATTGAACGACACCGTATGATAATCACTGGTCCCCAGGAGGTCACCCACGATGATGTCTACAACACAGTCCCTGTTGGTGAGTACAAGGTTCAATATTGCTCCCTCACTAGTGGGCTGTCTTATTAGTTGCCTAAGGAACACCCCCTGCAGGGAGTGCAGGAAGTCCTTGCTCCTTGCTTAAGCTGTCACTGGTATGCATTAATTTACTGTACATCTGGCAGATTGAAGTCCCCCACCAGCAGCACCTCCCTCTTATTTGCCATCTTTTGAATGGCTTCCACCAGAACCTTATCCATCTGTACCCTTCCCTCTGTGCTGGAAGTCTGTAGATCATGCCAGTGCAAATAGCAGCTCCGTTCACCATCTGTAGGGTGACCCACAGTACCTCCACCCTTCCATGTATTCCTTGTATCTCTGTTGCTTTTATGCCATCCCTCATGTAAAGAGCCACTCCTCCTCCTCCTTTCTTACCCACCCTGTCCTTCCAGAACAGAGTATAGCCCAGTATGGCTATACCCCAGTCATGATACTTATTGCACCATGACTCAGTATTAGTAACAATCAAAACATAGAAACATAGAAACAAAGAATTTGTTGGCAGATAAGGACTGCTTGGCCCACCTAGTCTGCCCATTTCCCTATCTACAGGATAAGCTGCAGATCCTAGTTAACCAACAGCCTACTTCCTCCTACCCCTCATTAAAATTGCCTTATTTCTGTCCCATGCATTCTTGAATCCCCCCACTGTTTTTGACTCTATGATCTTCTCAGGAAGGCTGTTTCATGCATCTACAACCCTCTCTGTGAAGAAATACTTCCTCACATTACCTCTGAGCCGTCCCCCCTCTATCTTCAAATTGTGCCCCCTTGTTCTTGCACATCTCTTTTTCTGAAAGATGCTACCCTCTTGGACTTTGTTGATTCCCTTGAGGTATTAGAAAGTTTCTATCATGTCTCCCCTCTCCCTCCCTTCCTCGAGGCTATACATCTTAAGCTCCTTTAGTCTTTCTTCAATGTCTTCTGGTGCAGACCCTGCACCATTTTGGTTGCCCTCCTCTGGACAGCCTCCACCCTGTCTAAGTCTTTGCAGAGATGAGGTCTCCAGAACTGTACACAGTACTCCCGATGTGGTCTTACCCACTGTCTGTACAAAGGGCCAGCAACTTCCTGTTTTCTACTGGTGATGCCTCTCCCTATGCATCCCGGTATCCCCCCAGCCCTCCTTACTGCCTTCTCAAATTGCTGGTCCACCTTTAGGTTGTCTGATATGACTACCCCAGGTCCCTTTCCATTTTTGTTGTTGTCAGTATCTCACCCCCCATTGTGTACTCTTCCCCAGGGTTTTTGTTTCCCAGGTGCATTACTTTGCACTTCCTTGCATTGAGTCTAAGCTGCCATACATTTGACCATTCCTCCAACCTTGCCAAGTCCCTTTTCATCCTTTCCACCCCATCTCGCGTATCAGCCCTGTTGCAAATAATTGTGTCATCTGCAAAGAGACATACTTTCCCTTCCAGTCCCTCTGCAATGTCACTTATAAAGACATTAAAAAGGACTGGCCCCAGTACTGAACCCTGTGGTACCTCACTAGTAACCCCCCTTTCTTCTCTGTGGACTCCATTTACTATTACCCACTGTGTCCTGTCGTCCAGCCAGTGTTTTACCCAGGCTACCACCCTGGGACATACTCCCAGTCTGGCTAATTTGTTTATTAATCTTTTGTGCTGGACTGTGTCAAATGCCTTGCTAAAGTCTAGGTAGGCCATATCCACAGCCCCTCCCTGGTCTACTACTTTGGTCACCCAGTCAAAGAAATCAATTAGATTTGTCTGACATGACCTTCCTGCTATGAATCCATGCTTCCTTGGGTCCTGTGCCCCACTGGTCTCTAGGTACTCAACAATCTTTCCTTCAGAAGTAATTCCATCAATTTCCCTACCACTGAGGTCAAACTGACAGGTCTGTAGTTTCCTGCCTCTGTCTTGCTCCCACTTTTGTGAAGGGGAGTCACATCCACTCTCCTCCAGTCATCAGGTACCACACCATCCTCCCATGATTTATTAAAAAGGATAGTCAGTGGTGTTACTAGTTCTTCCCTTAGTTCTTTTAGAATTCTGGGGTGAATCCCATGAGGCTCCATTGCTTTATCCACCTTCAGTTTTAAGAGTTCTTCCAGAACCCTTTGTTTCTGTGAAAGGACTAATATAAACCCCCTTATGCAGAGTGCTTTTATTGACTGGATTAGGTATCTTCCCCTGCTTTTCCATTGTGAATACTGAGCAGAAGTGTTCGTTCAGTATCCCTGCTTTTTCACTGTCATGCTCTGCCCAACCACCTTCCTCTTTATTCAGCATCAGTATCCAGGCCTTAGTCTTTCTTTGCTCCCTAATGTATCTATAAATGATTTTAGCCCCTTCTTAACCAAATTGGCTATCTTTTCCTCGGTTTGGGCCTTTGCTATTCTGACTGCCTTCCCCACTTCCTTCTGCTTTAAGTGGTACAGTTCTCTGTCCTGCTTCTTCTGTGTTTCCTTATAATACCTGAATGCTATCTTTTTCTCCCTTACATTCCCTGCCACTTCTTTTGAGAACCATAGTAGTTTTTTCTTTTGTTTTGACTTGTTTATTTGCTTCACACAAAGGCTTGTTGCCTCTGTGATGGCGGTTTTGATGTTTCCCCATTGTTGCTCCACCCCACCTTCTTGCCTGTTTGCTAGTGCTTTTCTGAGGCACTCTCCCATTTTGACAAAAACATCCCTCTTGAAGTCCAGTACCTTCACTTTTGTATGGCTTGACTCAACAGCTAAGTTTATCATGAACCACACTGTTTGGTGGTCGCTTGTTTCCAGATGGCTACCCACTTCAAGATCAGAGATCCTCTCTCCATCCCAATTTGAGAGTACCAGGTCTAAGGTTGCTCCCTCCCGAGTGGGTTCCAAAACTAGCTGTCTGAGGCATGCTCCATGTAGGGCATCAAGAATGGCCCTGCTCTTGGATGTGGCTGCAGCAAAGGTGCTCGAGTTAACATCTGGCATATTCAGGTCCCCCATCAGCGATATTTCCCCTTTCTCTGCCATCCCAAGTATGCCTTCTATCATTTCCTTGTCCATTTCCTCCCCCGAGATGGGAGTCTGTATACAACCCCTGTGAGGATTGTGGAGCCATTTCCAGTCTCCTTGGTGACCCACAGTGCCTCCTCTCCTCCCTGTTTACCCTTTTGTTCTGTTGCTTTGATCCCTTCCCTTACATATAGAGCTACTCCTCCTCCTCATTTTCTTCCCTTCCTGTCCCTCCTCTAGATTGTGTACCCTGGTATGTTGACATCCGAGTCATGGTTCTCTGTGTACCATGTTTCTGTGACTGCCATGCAATCCAGGCATCCCTCTTCCATCAAGGCCACCATTTCGGGGAGTTTTTTACCTAGACTACAGGCACTGGTACTCATTAATCCTTCATTTTTTTCTGGCTTTATTTTATTTGCCCCATCCCTGTCCTTACTGCCTTTGTCTTTTTCTCCATTTACCCCTGCCCTTCTTAATGTCCAGGTCAGACTCAGCCATAATGGCTTCTAGGTCTGAGATTTTATTTCCCAGACTTCAAGCATTAGCACACATTGCCTTCCAAATACTGCTACCACCTTGCTTGTCAACACCACATTTTCCCTTTTGCCTTCTCTCCTTACCCACTCTGTCCTCATTCCCATCCCTCTTCATTACTACCATTTTTTAATCTTGTTATTCAGTGCCCTTGTTGATTTCCCTCCCTTGGGGTTCTGCCTACTGACTATATATGCTTATTTGTGGACAATTTATGTCTCCCTGCTTACTTCTGCCACCATCCTTGTCTATTTTAAATGCTTGCCAATGTAACATTTAAACCATTCACTGAATACTGTGGTTCCCTTATGGATGCATGCAGGCCATCTCCCCTCTAAAGGCTGTTATCCCTCCAGGTGGGATCCCAGTTCCCAATGTAACCAAACCCCTCCTCTCTACAACACTCCTTCAACCATGTGTTGAAGCTCCTGGTACAGAGTACTCTGTGCTCCCCCTGCGATAGACAGGCAGCACCTTAGAAAAGGCCACTGAGTGTACTGCCTGCCTAAGACCCCTCCCCAACTCCCTGAACTCCTTCTGCACTTTCCTAGTTTTTTCCCTAGACAGGTCATTAGTCCCTAGGTTGACAATGACATACAGCTCTCCCTTCCATCCTGCTATTGTAGCAATCCTCAGGATCCTCTTCCCATCCCTCCAAGCTGTGGTGCAGGGTAGTTACCTAACTTTCCTCTCCCCCACCCTTCCTGTCTCAAAATCTATCCACATCACAATGGAATCCTCCACCAGGAGTGGCTTCTTTCTCCTCCTCTGGGGTCCTCTGCCACCCTCCTTGGTGTCTCCACTATGGATAACCCCCACATCCTCCCTGGTCACTACTATGGATGTCTTTATGGGACAGTCTTGCCCCACCAGAGTGGAGTAGGATTTGTGTAGTGGTACCATATTGGGGATGTGCCTCTGACCCACCACCCTTACCCTTCTTGAGCCCACTGTAGTCCAGTCACTTCTCCTCTCCTTGGTATCCTTTGAGGCAGCAGTGGCAGACTTGGTGGTCCCTGGGTGGGGGAGGTGGTCCCAGAATCCTAGCCAACTCAGCCTGGAGTCTAGCAACAACCCCCCTCAGCCCAGAGAGATGCACACAGATGGTGCAGCACCACAATCTCTAGAAAAATCTCCCTTAAAACTGCCATCCCACAGCCACTGCACCACTGCCAGTGTATATATTATCCACCCTGCCTTTTTTGTTTTGCTTTCTTTAAATCCTTTTTTACTACTTGCCTAGATAGAATATTTCACCTATTTCCAAACTTTTGCATGACCCTAACTCCCCTCTCTCCCTTACAGGATGTGAGCTACAACAAGTGTCTAACAGGAATCTTATCACAGTGTCAGGTAGAACTTCCTGGTTCCCTGCTTCCTCCTGTGGTTGCCTGCTGAGTCCAGATACCTGTTTCACTCCTTCACTGTTCCCCTCCCTCCGTGCTGAGGTGCAGAGTGTCTTGCTGCTGGCTGTCTAAATGGGCTGACCCCAGTAGGCAGACTCCACTGTGATGTCCTTGTCACATTTGTCCTTTGCACAGGGGGCCACTTGGAGGCCTGCTCCCAAAATAACAGCTAAAGAGGGAGTGGTACCAAAAGGAACTCTCTGTCCTGCTGCTTCCCTTTTCAAGGTGATTAGCTGGTGGGAATGTGAGAAGCTTGGGGAAGGTGCCGATTGGCTGCCTCCTGATCCCTGCTCTCCACTGCTAGCTCTGGTGCTGCCGACCGGAGATCCAAATTATAGCTCCATTGTGAAGACAAGGAGGGCTCCTTGTTCCTGGTAGACCCCTCTCCTTCAAGCAATTTGAAGGCAGTGTCCACAATTCACTGCACAAAAAGGGTTTTTAAAGCCTCTGCTTCAAGGTCCTGGTGATTCCTAGTTTGAGGCAATTGGCTGGCAGAAAGGTGGTGAGTGTGGAGAAGGCACCGACTGGCTGCCTCCTGGTCCTCTCTCTCTGCTGCTCACTCTGGTGCCACCAATCAGAGATCTGAATTACAACTCCATTGTGAAGCTGAGGAGGGCTTCCTGTTCTTGGTGAAGCCCCCTCCTTCAAGTGATCCGGTGGCAGTGTTCACAATTCACTGCACGAAAGGGCTTTTGTAAAGTCCCTGCTTCAAGGTACTGCTGCTTCTTTGTTTGAGGTGATTGGCTAGAGGGAAGGCGGGTGTGTGGAGAAGGCACCGATTGACTGCCTTCTGATCCCCTCTCTCCACTGCTAGCTCCAGTGCAGCTGACTGGACATTTGAATTATAGCTCCACTGTGAATTCAAGGAGTACTCCCTGTTCCTGGCAGAGCCCCCTCCTTCAAGTGATTCGGTGGTGGTACCTTTCAAATACATGTCAGATAGCAGTTAACAGTTGAACCAATGCACAAGGCATTTGTAGTTACACTTGTCACAAGTGTTCTAATGACAAAAGAGATAACATACTAGTTGCACAATAGATTGCTGTTACACTTTGCAACAGTTATTACATATGTAGTTACAGTACACTTTGTCAACTTTAATTGATTAGTGCTGAAAGGGAGACAGTAGTACTAGTGCATCTAACTACAGTATTTCTTCAATCGAATTTGTATAACTACACAATTTACAAATGTGAAAGTACACACTGCTGCACACTAGTTACAATGCAGTTAGGAAGTTAGCGGCACAGTGCTTCCATTGTATCTTTAGGGTGATACATTGGAATGTTTATAGGCCAACTCTTCTTAATGACAACCAGTGGCTTAGTAGGTTGCACACTCACCTCTGAGGCCAGAAGAGCAGAAGGTTGTGGGCTCAAGCCCCACACTAGTCACTTGGGGTAAAAATCCCAATACTGACACTGTAGTGCATCATGAGGGGGATGCTGCACTCCTGAGGTGCCGTCTTTCAGGTGAAATATTAAACCGAGTCCCATCTACCTGTTCTGGTGGTTGTTCAGGTGGATGTTAAAGATCCCATGGCACTTCTCGAAAAGAGTAGGGGAATTTTTATTTACATAAAACAATATAATTATACATTTACGATAAAGAAATCACAAAAATAAAAATAGTGGCAAAATCAAGAAAAGATAACATGAAAACTAGACCACAATTTGTGAAATGTAGAACTGAGAAAATATTTCTTGTCTTTCCAATAAAGCTGTTTAAAACAGGCATGGACCATATTAACAATAGTAGTAGGAGAAATCTCTTTTTGTTGTAACATAAAAGCACATTGTGCCTGCCACAAATAATACTAGCAAATAGTGAAAAACACTTGTAAGATCTGTGAAGGAAAATAATTCCAAACTAGTGGATAAATACTTAAAACAACAATTTCATAAGTAACCTTCAAAAACAAAGGACAATGCCACTGGTTATTTACTTGTTTCCAAAACAAATGACTTTTATGGCAGTCAAGCAAAAATTAGACTGCGTTTCAAGAATCCCTGGATATGTATGTATAGGGTACATTTGTTCTGCTAAAGATTTATGCTTCAGGGAGTTCCTGACAGCCAGTTTACCATTGGTGTTGAGTCATAACACAACCCACATATAATAAGGGATTTTTATGTTAGTCAGTTGGCAAAGTGCTGTTTAACCTTGTTAGATAGGCAAGGCTTCAATTCAATCAGGGGTGTACAGTGTGATTCCTAAATAAAAAGTTCAGTGTTTTTTTTCTGCAAATGTATAAAGTCAGTAAAAGATAAGTGCCAAAAAAGGTTTTTCTCATAGCAAATTTCATATATGAAGAAAGAGCATGGTTGTATTCAGTATCCTGTGAAGTCGGCTAGCCGGCGTGGGCTCATACCAAAACGGCGACCCACTTGTGGTGCAGGTAGAACAGGAGTAGGGTGTGAGGAAGGTGACAGAATGGGGGTTGCTCATGCATATAGCGACAGAACATTGCTATGTGTATATGTGTGTTGGGGGGTGAGCATAATGGAAGGGAGGGAGGGTTGGCCTGGCATGAGGCTGCCGAGCTGGCCTCGTAACATGGTGGGTGGGTGGCAGCCTGATGCTGCGAGGGTTCCAGATTTGGGACCGGGCATGCCTACATTTTTGTGTGCCAAGCCCAAAATGTACTTTTTTCCAGAATGTGTACTCCCCCAACATGTGCCACACTTGGGGTTAAGAATTATTTAGTAAAGTGGTGCGGTGAGCCCAGCCCCCCGCATTAATATTTAAATTCTAAGTCCCCAGCACCATTTTCCTGTGCTCTGAGGGTGTACATCGCTGAAACTGAATTTCAGTGATGTACCCTCACCATAATGATGGTCATCAATGGCAATTGCCATTATGCCATAGAACCATTGCATTCCCACCCCGAGGGGCTTGCACCATCACTATTCTAAAAAGCAGAAAGGACAAAAAACCCTCTTCCATTAATGGAACCCGCGGCTAAGGGCCATGGAGCACAGTAGCAAAATTGTTGGCAAAATATGTACTGAAGTAAAATACAGTAGGGTGTACCATATGGAGCCCACCTCTGGCTCTAGTGTGATAGGTGACTTCCCTTTTAACCAGATTCAGTCTGGAACCCCACAAACCCTGGGATAAAAGGCTCAACAATCTTGTTTCAAAGGAGGGGGAGGGGGAGGTGGAAAAACATAATTAAGATATGTAAAACGAGGAAGCAGCACCGTTTTGATCAAATACAGTCTCTTTAGTGTTGCAAAGTTCATATTTTTCCAAAGTGCCAAATTCCTTTCTGCTGTTCGAAGGCATTTCTCCCAATTAAAGAAGATAGCATCCTGGTAATTAAAATAAATACCCAAAAGTCTCACAGGGTCAGTCCATATAGAAATCACAGCAATTTCAGAATTATTCGGTCATGAAGGAGAACCATCTGGCACAGCCATGCTTTTATCATAATTACTTTTTGACCCAACTATAGCAGAGAAGTCATTTAACAGAGAGGTAATTTTTGTACCAGAAGCCAAATCCCATAAAATGATACATAAATCATCAGCATATGCCAAAATGGTCAACTGACAAGTATCAGATGTTAGAGGAATACACCGAACAGAGGTATCATTCTGCAAGAGTCAGTGAAGGGGATCTATAGAAAAAACATACAATAAAGGGCTCAAGGCCTTTTCTCACATCTCAGGTATGGGGAACAGATCCATAAAGGAATTTACATAAGGGATCAGACAGGCTACTGAATATTGCAAATGAATCCAGGACACATAAAGGGGAGGAATATCATAAGAACTCAGTATGTCAAAAAGATACGGCTGGCACATTGGAAGGATGAGGAGCTGAGGGAGATGGATCTACATCATTTAGCCAATATGCTGTGCACCAATCCTCATACACCATTGACAGAGATAACTAATAATCCCTTCACAATCAATGCTATGAAACATTGGTGGTCCCTCTTTGACTCTTCACCCTTGAAGCGAAATCGCATGTTGTTATTTTTTCTTCCATATCTAGCACCCTTTCTCCCAGCCCATATGGACCACGGCTTCAGAAACTGGGAGTATATAGGCCTTCACCTAGTGTCTCATTTCATACAGAATAACAAACTTATGACCTACGAAGAACTTCAACAACATTACCCACTGAAGGAGGGATACAGGTTTCGATTTTTTCCAGGCTATAGCCTTTATAAAAAGCATTTACCACCAGATTGGTCTGATACTCTACCCCCCCCCTTGCTAGTTCAAATAATAGAGCAGGCTATAGAGAATACTGCACCCCTACCACACATTCTCACTTATTTTTATACAGTGCTCCATCAATTGAACATGGTATCCACCAAGACCCTCAAAGAGAGATGGGAAAGGGATGTTCATGTTACCATTGATGATACAGACTGGAACAGACATCTTAAATATTTTCATTCCCCCACATGATTGCATATCTGGAAGGAGTTTGCCTGGAAAGTGACAGTCAGATTTTTTATAGTGATGGCTGTCCAGCACAAATATTTACACAACAAGGGAGCCCTTTACTGTAAAGACTATAGATTCTCACCAGCTTCTCATGACCATATATTTTGGGAGTGCCCAGTCCTGGCGCCCTTCCTGACCTCATTAGAAAAAGCCATTTCAGATATATTTGGAACTCAGTTCCAATTTATAGTTCATTCCTTCCTCTTTTCCTGTTATGGGGCTCCCTGGTGCTCCTCTTCAATTCAGAAGCTCCTAGATATATTCATATTAGAGGCAAAGAAAGATATTACTAAAAATTGGCTCTCACTCAGAGTCCCCACCCTGATTCAGTGGCAGGACATGGTCATTGAAATGTATAAAATGGAAAAACTAATAGCTTGAGCCAACCATTGTGTAGACCAGTTTGAAATACTATGGAGGAGGTGAGTTTTCTATATTATGCTGCAAAGAAAAGATATTGTACCATAGGAGAGCATGTGTAATTCTCAAATGTATGGATAAATAATTTTTGGGAAATATACTTCAACACTTGTATAACTGACTTTATGGTAGTAAGCACAAAGAACCAACACTTCTTATACTGACTTATGCCAATATAGATGCTGCAAGCATGGCATTTTGGAGCTGTCAAACCTTATTCTTTTTATTATCAAGTTATCTGTCCCTTCCCACTACCTCTAAATATTTTAAGAAGACTTCATAGATGTATTTGTATGTCATAAAATCTGATCCATATGGATGTAATTTCAATATTCTACAGCCTCTGTTGTTGTTGTAATTGAATGAAATGTATGTTCTTGTTTCACGATTTATTCTAGAAAATTTTAATAACGATAAAGTAAAAAAAAAAAAAAAGATATGGCTGATGGACCCAGCTGAAAGCCTGTTCTTGATATAAAGAAATAACATGTCCTTGACAATGACCTTTAATACCCCTCTCAAATAACTCACATAGTAATATTAAACTGTCCTAAACCTGTTGTGTAAAGACTGCACATCACTGAGAATGGTAAATTAAGACATCTGCAGCTGAAGCTAACCATCAAATCTACAATTTATTTATAATTTTGTAATCTGTGCTTAACAAGCACAAAGGCCTCCAGTTTTCTAGTTTATTTCTGTCCCCTTTTTTATACAAAAATATAAGCAAAGCTTCAGATAATAAGTGGGCAAGTTACCCGTGACTAGCATTTGAGTATACAAGACTTGTAAAGTAGGGGCCAAGTAATCAATAAACATTTTATAAAATTCAGAGGAAAGACCATCAGAACCTGGGGTAATATTGTTAGACAAACCTTTAATTGTGTCATTTACTTCAGACAAGTGTATTGGCTGAGCCAAAAGAACTCAGAAAGAGTCTAGCAGGGTTGGAATGTCCAAACTATTAGAGGAAAAGGTGACAGATCAATAGGAGGAAGCGGTACCAAATTTATGCTTAACATAGGTGTGCACAATTGTCATGATGCTCTCAAAAGCATCATGAGGGACATCATGAGCTGAATAGCACAGTTCCCATGTGTATCTACTCTGAAGTCTACTTGCATAGACGTTTTATGCATCTAGGGACTGTGTTTTTCTTTACACACCAAATATACTCTCCTGTTCAAAGGATTTTGCTGTGTCATACTGATAGGTAAGCATCTGAGATTTTAAGGAGTCAATTTCAGGAGTAAAACCTCTGCCAGAATCATATGTAAGGTAAATAGTTTTTTTCAGTTTACATCATATATGTAAGTATTGCAAATATCTAGTAGTACCCAAAAATTTGATTTTCTGTTGAAAAAAAGGCCGAAATACCCATTTGGAGTCCTGCCACCAGACAACAAAATCATCATATGCTCAGAGGTTGGATCATTGAGCAAGCAACACATCCATCCAAAGTTTCCTAACAACAGGGTTATCCAATAAGATGTTATTATGTCTTCACAGTGTATACCTGGGGACAGAGGAAAACCTACTGTGAAAGAGCAGAAAACAGCCAAATTGTCAGAAGTTTCAATGGGAATCATACAAGACCGAGCGGCACACAGTATCCTATTGTTTTAAATAAATTAACATCACGATAACATGGACCAAAGAAAAGAATGAGAGATAAACAGGTTGTGAAAAATGAAAATTAACTTCCTGGCACTTCAGGTACATACCAGACAAATAAAAAACTAAACATACAGAAGGTGAGGGATTGAATGACTGGTACAACATTAGCAAAAAAAATAAATAAATATAAAAAAGGAAGAAGGGCTCTAACATCACAGGAGATCACCAACTCCAATAGGTACAATACCTTATTGGATACAATGGAACATGACAACACCATTACAACATGTAATGAAACTAAAAAAGGAATTTATTGTAATGGGAGATTCCATAATACATAAATGTGACACATGTGAAATATGTGAGGGAGACAAAGAAAGCAGAATGGTATTATGTTATCCTGGAGTCAAAGTTGCAGATATTCAACATGAGATAGCAACCCCTGTTATAAAGTAGATTGTGACAGTACACACAGGTATTAATGATGTGGGAACAAATCATAAAAAAAATATATTTGTTATAATCTACGAGATATGGCTAAGAAGCTACCACAGCTAAGTGCCCATGTTATCATCTCAGGACTTTTACCTGTAAAAAATGCAGTAAAAGAAAAAATACTTACCCTGCAAAGAATTAACACCTGGCTCAAAAACTGATGCACATCTAAACAAATTGACTTCCTAGATACATGGGGTCACTTTATAGGAAGAAAATCACTTTACAGCAAGGATGGTTTGCACCTAAGTATAGATGGTGCCACAGAACTGGTTTCCCTCATAAAAAATAAAATGGAAAATGTTAATTTAAACTAGTGAAGATGGGGAGGGGAAAACATACATCACTCATCTGCACCAAATAAGAAAAGGAATAGAAACAGAAACAAACCATTAAACTGTCTCTTAAGTAATGTTATCAGTATAAACAATACATTTTCTGAATTACAGGGTACATTATCTACATTTAATAAAGATATAGCCTTATTAACTGAAACATGGCTTGAGAATTACGATTGGGGTAAGAACATAGAAAGCTATCATATGATTAGAAGAGATTGTGCAAACAAGAAAGGAGGAGGAATAGCGATTGATATGTCAAACTCATTAAAATACTGTACTGTATACAAATATTTCATCTCAAATTAAAAATCAAAATACAAATACAGAAACTTTGAGAATCAAAATAAATAATGATACACAGAATTAATAGTTTGTAGGACTATGTTATAGGCCTCCAGACTATACAGCAGAAATAAATGAGGAGGAAGAGTCATGTGATGCAGTCCTCCAGATAACTGCCTTTCACCGAAGTGCCGAAGACCGACTCGCATTTAAGTAAACATTTTTGAGATTTACCCAACAATTGACAAGCGTATTGAAGCTCTATACCTTCAAGAGAGGTTCTAGTTTAAGCTGCGAAGCTCACATCACTCAGAAGAGATGCAATCCAAGAAAAATTCCGCAAAGCATACTCCGCCAGTCTCACCCGAAAAGGCTCCAAAGAAAGCCAGGGCCTCGGGGAGTGAAGATGAGCCGACACTGGCAGCCTCTGACGTAGACCAACAACCCCTCACCCTACAGCGCTTCCTCCTTGAGTTCTCCCCTTTTAAAGAAAGCATGGCAGAGATAACATCGGAGCTTAAATTACTTACCAACGCTGTGGAGGATCTGCAGCAGAGATCTTCAGATGCGGATGCCAGAATTAAATCGGTGGAAAGGCGAACCGATAAAATGGAGCCTAAGATGGTGATCCACCAGAAACTCGCCAGAATGGAGATGAAGATTGAGGACCTTGAGGGCCGCAGTCGCATAAACAACGCGGTCCTCATAGGTCTCCCAGAAGGAGCCGAAGGAGTTGATGTGATCACCTTCATCCAAAAGCTGATTGAAAAGATAGCTGGGCCATCCCCCTTCAGCACAAACTATATCATCGAACCAGCGCATCGGGCTCTTCACCCCAAGCCACCACCCAGCACCCCTCCCCGCCCGCTGATCTTCAAATTTCTGAATTTTCTCGAGCGTCAGCATCTGTTTGCCAAAATCAAGGACTTAAAGAGGTGCGTTGGGAGGACACAAGGATCCGATTTGTGCAGGATCTACCGGTGTCAATAAGGCAGAGGAGAACCTAGTTCCATCCCTTGGTCTCCAAGTTAATTGCCACCAGTGTTAAGTTTCGCATGACCTACCCTGCCAAGCTAGGGGTCATGGTATCGGGAGCCTAGGCCACTTTTGAAGATCCGGATGCGGCTGCAAAGGCTCTCGCTAGCGCCTTCCCAGAGTTATTCAGAGGCACCTGAATCATAAATCAAGGCGGGAGACCTGATCTCAAGCCTTCAGAGTCGACATAATTCTTGGGATGTCATTTTTGCTCTCCTGCAAAGGTCCTCCCTCCCCCCCTTGTTCCAACCCAGCTGTTTTCCACGCATAGTGTGAGCCATTGCAGTGCCTATCTCCCACCTCACCATTTAAAACACCTGTCCACGGCATAAAAGCGATGCTACCTGAATCTTTAACCCCAAGAGCAGCCCCATACTCGGCCCCTCTCCCAGTGAACTTTCCTAGAAGGTGTCTGCTTTCTACGGGCATCCAGTCATTCTGTTTGTTGCCACTTGAAGGGCTATGTTGTCATGGATTACAGGTATGCACTTGCCTGTGACACCTCACATCAGTGGTGGTGCTTCCCAGTCTCACTCCAAAAGCGTCTCTGATCAGATAAGCAAGAGGATTTAGCAATGTGTCGCTCTCCCCTTTGGCCCCTGTCAGGACCGATTTCAACTGCCATGGTCCACTGCTACTACGGAGAGTTCCTAAAACTTGCTGCTCAAATGCACCACTTATCAAGCAAAACTATTTCTCTTCGGCTGTCCCGATCCTATATCTCATTAGATATACACAGAACCTAGCCAAATGTGTTTTAATCATGTGAGTGATATGGCTCAGCTACACTACCGATGACACTTACCATATCCTGCGAGTTGGACTCTCTTATTGATTCCCGAGCCCTGTGGATTGAAAGCTATCCATAGTGTGTTTGTTGGTGACCAGCCCTATTGTCATCGTTGGAAATGTTGCTGTTTAATCTTGTTTTCCCTTTTCACTGGCATTAACGCTCTAATTTTTATGTATTCGATCATTGTTACGGGGATTTGTGACAACCCAGTTTGCCACGTTAAGTTGATGACAACCGCATTGTTCACCAGTTAGCTTGGACCATGCTAATTTTTTAGATTGGTACAGATGTTCGATTTCATGAAATTATGTTTTTCTGACGAATTCTGTATTCACTATAGTTAATAGCATTAGTTGTTGGGACTTTACTCGGGATACTCTTGGTTATGTGTTCAAGGTTACCGCAACCCCCCCAGTCAGCTACAATGGTATACAGTCAAATATTTCAAGCTGGTGGGGTTGCAGAATGGGTTTGGGGGGCTGGGGGATGGGAAGGGATAGCTAGGGGATTTGTTGTTCACTGCCTGTTGCTGTGATGGGGGAGGGCTGGGAAGTATCTCTGATGTTATTGCATATAAGCTTAATTCTTATATTGGGGAATTGTGGGGGGGTGGAGGGGAAGGGAGGGGGTCGACCGGACCAGGCTCTTTTAGAATAACTCAATGCGGGGGTGGCAAGACTATTCCACTGTTGGGTGGCCCATGATGTTCCGCATATACAGCCCTAATTAAGAATGGGTAGCTTGAATTTCTCTTCATGGAACGTTAAGGGTGTTAGGCAGAAAATTAAACAGTATCAGGTATGTAAACATCTTAGACTCCTGAGATCTGATGTCTCATTTATACAGGAGTCTCACCTACTGATCTCGGAAGAACTAAACATGAGGAAGCATCAGGTAGGACAGGTATTCTCAGCTCAGGGCACAAAACAGAGCTGTGGTGTCATGATACTGATAGGTAGAAACTTCTCCTTTGTCTCAAATAAGGTCATCAAAGATACCCATGGGAGATACATTCTAGTCCAGGGAAGATTATTCAATATGGAAATATTACTGGGAAGTATTTATGGTCCTAACTCTGACTCCCCGGAGTTTTTTGTAGATCTTACAAATAAGTTAACCCCCTTCGTTAACACCCCGATGATTCTGGGAGGGGACCTCAACATGGTTTCTGATCCTAGTATAGACCGCGCAGGACGCAGGCCCAGAGGCTTAACACCAGCTCAAAGGGCTCTTCAGTACCTTTGGGACAAGGTCAGATTATGTAATGTGTGGCGCATATTGCACCCCTCTGAGAGGGGCTTTACATTCACCTCTCCCGTTCATAAGACATCCTAAGGATTGACTATATATTGATCTCGCATTGTCTGGTCCCCAGAATTGTTGATTCAGCCATACATCCCGGACTGCCTTTGGACCACTCACTGGTTTCATGTCATCTCTCCTTATCAGATATCCCCAAGAGAAATGGTCATTGGAAGATTAACAACCAACTTCTAAAAGACCCAGTAATAGTAAAATATATCAGTAACCATATTTCCCAATATATATCAGCTAACTCAAATTCCACGGGCAAGCCTGATATCAAATGGGGGGCTCTTAAGGCTTACATAAGGGGCCTTTTTATCGGGGTGGCCTCAAGGAGGAAGAAATCGAGGGAGCAAGAATTAGTACAACTCCTCAGACAGATTAGGGATATTGAAAAAATCTGTCTCCCCACACACCAGAACAGACCCTATTAGACCTGACTAAACTCAATAATACCTATATGGAACTGCTCAGAGAGAAAGCTGAGTATATGATTCTCAAAATGAAAGCTACATACGGCGATCAGGGGAAAAGTCGGGCCATCTGCTTGCTGCCCGTGTCAAGTAGCAGGAATCCGCCAGATATATCCCCACAATTCGAGCACTCGACGGACCTCTGTTGGTTGACCTCAAAGAAATTACCTCAGAATTCCAGAAATTTTATCAATCTCTATACTTACTGATGGCAAATCCTCCCCCAAATATGGAGCTGGATTGTTACTTAAAGGAGTTGCACCTCCCCACAATCAAAGCAGAGCAGTGTGCTGCCCTATGTGCTCCTTTAATGGAGGCGGAGATACTGGGCATGATAGACAGCCTCCCCAATGACAAATCTCCTGGGCCTGACGGCTTTTCCCCAAACTTCTATAAAGTTTTTGCAAAGAATCTCGCTCCATTACTTCTCCCCATCTTTCAGCAGATCCTAGATGGAAAGAGTACGGATATATCACTTTTTGAAGTGATAATCATTCTCATTTTAAAACCAGGTAAAGCCCCGGAAAATGTAGCAAGTTATAGGCCAATCTCGCTACTCAATCAGATATCAAGATTCTAAGTAAGCTGCTATCCAATCGACTGAGTGTCGTTATCCCGGACCTGATTGGAACTGAGCAGGTCAGCTTCATGGCGGGAAGGCTGGCCAGTGATCACATTAGAACTCTGGATCATGCCTTCTCGGTGTCCAGAGATGCTGGGTTCCCAGCGGCTTTGGTCTCTCTGGATGCCGAGAAGACATTTGATAGAGTCGATTGGAATTTCCTTTTCCGGGCATTGAATGCCTTTGGCATTCCCCGGGAATTTCAGAATTGGATTCAAACCCTTTACACTGACCCGACAGCCAGAGTCTTCTGCAATGGGTGCTACTCCAATAGGTTCCCCGTTCTCTCTGGAACAAGGCAAGGATGTCCCCTATCCCCACTACTTTTTAACATTTATCTTGAACCCCTTATCCGTAGACTAGTGGCTGACCCCAGAATCCAAGGAATATCAGTACAGGACATCAAAATAAAGATATTGGCCTACGCTGACGAGCTACTCCTCTGCACCTCATATCCAGGAAAAACTATCCCATACCTACTAGAGGTTATGAGAGAATATAGCTTATTATCAAATTATAAACTAAATGTAGAGAAAACAGCGTTTTTTCCCCTCAACCAAAGAGTGACGAGGAATGAGGTAGATGCTCTAGGCCTTTCCTGGGAAAGGAAAACAGTGAAGTAACTAGACATCACATTTTCAAGAAGTACCTCCCACATGCGCAAACTTAACTTAGACTCCTTATTAAATATCATCGTTCAAGATCTGAATAGATGGTCCCTTCTTCCTCTAACGATCTGGGGCAGGATCAGCCTCATCAAAATGAATGTCTTCCATGGCTGCTCTATCCCCTCAGTCTCCTTAACATCTGGTTACCTCACTCATGGTTTAAAAGAATCCACAATATCTTCGCCAACTTTATCTAGGCAGGCAAAGGGCACAGGCTGGCCTTTTGTAAGCTTGCTGGCCCTAAGCTTAAAGGGGGCTTGCGGGTCCCCATGTCGGCCTCTATTACTGGGCCAGCCACACAAGTAAGTATCTAAAATGGCTCTCCCCTCCTGAACCCGGCCACCCGACAAATATATACCCCTATGGGTCCAAATAGAGTCCACCCAAATCCGTAGTCATAACCTATCTCCGACAGCGCTCCTGTTTGTCCTACCTAAGAGTCTCCCTAAGTCTTGGCTTGGATCACCAATCGCTACATCGGTGAAGGTCCACTCCCAGCTCTGCTCGATTATCAAATATAATCATCATGGAGACTTGGAGCAACCTCTTGTGGGAAATCCTAACATTAGATTATAAGGGAAAACTCTATCCCCCTCCTGGATCCCACAATTTTGGGAGGTCAAACTCAGTTAATTTTGGGCAGGGACAGAACAAAAATGGGCCTCCTCTGCTGATATTTTAGGAAAGTCAGATTTACCTACCTCCAACATATTCAAATTATTCCAATTGAAACATATGTTAGTAAAAACTTATGGATTGCACCTCCCCGACACCAGATGTCACCCCCTTTTGGATAGAACCGGTTCAATTTGCAGGCCTTCCTCATGCAGTTTCCAAAATATTCAAAACTTTATACAACAAATTATATCCTGGACCCTTCGGACCCAAGGCCTATTGGGAAACTCTCTTACCGGAGATACCCATCAACTGGGAGACTCTCTGGTGGGGATGTCATCACTTTATTACTCAGGATAGGCTCCGACTCATCCAGTACTGTATTCTACACAATCTGTATTACACCCCCCCAGAAGATAGCCAGGTTTGACAGTAGACAACCAGCTACCTGTCAGCAGTGTGGCCAAGGCAAAGGCAATTTAGTTCATATTTTCTGGCATTGCCCCAAAGTAGCCCCCCTTTGGGAGCAGATCAGGGGGAGGATAGACCCCCTGTTAGGTCTGGATGAGCTGTTCTCGATCGATACTTGCCTGCTAGGGAATTACTCAGGAATTTCAGTAAATACACAAAAATATCATGTCGCCCTTATAGACATAACAGTTAAAAAGCTAGTACTTAGACATTGGAAGGACAACGAGACATTGACATACAGTGAATGGTTGATGGAGTTACTACATAGTATCAGAGTGGAGAAGATGATTTTCAGCTTACAAAACAAATTAAGTAAATTCAATAAAATATGGGCCCCATTCCTTGCTCTATACTCTTAACAAGGGCCATAACCACAGTAAAGTCAGAGCTCTGATAGTCACACCAAGGTATGATGCTGAGTAGCTGCGCCTGGGACGGGTGAGAGAATAGAGGGGGGGGGTAAGGGTCATTGGGGAGGTTTTTGTTTTGTTTTGTTTTATCTCCCAAATGTATATGTCTCCATCAAGTATACCTGGATTATGTTGTATTGTATACCTGAAAGTCTAATAAAGATTTAATTAAAAAAAAAAAGAAACAAATGAGGAGATACTACAGGAAACACAAAAGGCACTCGAGATAGGCAACTTAATACTTACTGGGGACTTCAACCTTCCAGACGTTATCAGAGCAAAAGGATTTTTTGGTGAGCAAATTGAGCGTAGATTAGTATGTAGCCAAAATAATTCTCATGTATGCACCAAAGGTTTCAATGCACCATAACCTCTTTTTATTTTATAATATAAGGCCCAGATATTCAAAAGGGTTGTGCCATGCGCAACAGGGATGCACCAGCGCAAGTCCAAAAATGCACCATTGTGCGATATTCAGCGGGAGACAGCTGCGCCCCCCAAATCACAATGTGCAAGAGAGCAATGGTAATGAATGCATGCACAACTGAAGGGGGAGGAACCATGAATAAATGGCACAGTGTGATATTCAACAGCATGCGCCATGTGCAATAGGGGAGCAAACGGAAGTTGTGCGATAGCGATAATTATCCAAAATAAAAAGGAACAAGAGAGAGGTGCAAGAGCGCTACAGGAAAGCCAGATTTGGGAGCGAGCTGACAGCAATCAGGCACACAGTAGCAGTGAGCAGGACAGGGCAGAAGCAGGAGCAGGACAGAGCACCTGGAAACCACTAGGAACAGGGAAGGAATGGGGAGCCTGTGCCACTGTGCAGGAGGAAAGGGAAGTGCCACATTGGACTGAGGGCACTGACAGTGGGCAGGACATCCAATTCTGGGAGGTGTTCCTGGTGCAGGGGGAGTAGCAGAAAGAACAGTAGGGGGAATGGGAATACAGCTGTCGGGGGGGTAACACAAGCCAGGGACATGGCCAGTGCCACCATTCAGATGGAGGCAGTAATGAGAGGTGTGAGAAGGCAGGCAGCAGGGGGGCCACGGCCATGGAAGGGCCCCCAAGAGGCAGTACTGAGCCCGCACCAGCTTCAAGTTGTACAGTGACACCGAGATAGTGGGCTGGTACCGAATGAACTGGGCAATCCTGAGGTGGCTCTGTGAGCTGTGCAGTTATGTGATGCTGGCACCCACACGACGGAGCCATGCTCTGTCACTGGAGACAAAATTGATAGCTGTCATGTGTCTGCTCACCACAGACACCTTCCAGAGACCAACAGGGGACACAACAGGCATAACCCAGTCAGCTGCATCATGCCTACTCACACAATTCCTCAGTGCACTGCTGCCACATGCTGCAGAGTACATCCATTTCCCCAGCACACCGGCAGAGTGCACAACACACATACAAGAGTTCCACAGGGTAGAACATATGCCTGGCATGCTCAGGGCCATTGACTGCACCCACGTGGCCATCCGCATGCCACCTGGCCCCGAAGATGCAGTATACATAAATCGGAAGGGCTATGCAAGCATCAACTGCCAGGTGGTGTGTGATGCTAGGGGGAACATAACCAATGTCTGTGCCACGCACCCTGGGGGAGCACATGATGCCTTCATCTGGCACCAGTCTGCACTGTGCCACAGGTTCCAGAGTGGGGGCATCCCCACTGGCCACCTAGTGGGTGAGTATGCAAATCACGAAGAAGGACATGGATCTTGTGGGGGCATAGTCAGAGATGACATGGGTACTGGCCTAGATGGCCCATGGCAGGGTGACGCTGATCATCAAGCTAATGTCCACCCTCTACACACAGGTGACAGTGGATACTCACTCCGTCTCTGGCTGCTCACACCATACCGGTGGCCTGTGACCCCATCACAGCAATGCTACAATGAGGCAAGTGCCACCACACGCAATGTCATAGAGTGGGTGTTCGGGATGCTGAAGGCACATTTCTGTTGCCTGGACACATCTGGCGGTGCCCTACAGTACAGCCCCTCGAAGGCCTGCAGGCTATTCCTGGCCTGTTGCATCCTGCACAACATGGCCAACGACTGTGGGATAGCTGTACAGGCCGAAGATGGGGACAGCGATGGGGACAATGAGGACACTGGTGCAGATGGTGATGGGCAGCCCCCCTTGGTCAAAGGGACCCCCGACTGATCCGGATAGCTCAGCTGCACCGGGACGCCATCACAGAGAAGCACTTCACCCAACCCAGGTAAGTCATGGGGGATGTGCAACCACTAATGGCAAGGGCACAACCCACAAATACACATGGACAAACCCCATGGGTGCATGTCATAAAGGAATTGGCTGAGCATGGAACCGCACACGCCATCAGCGATGGGCAAGGTCTAACATGGCACGCAGTCACACACACATACCTGACAAGACATGCACAATGGGTAGGGGGCACACCAACCCCAACTGCCACCCCTAGCCACACACACGTCCACAGACTACCATAGCCAGTGCCTGTCATTGTGCGTGTGTCAGATGCTGGGCACCATTGCTCAGTGGCGGACAGTGCAATGCAGGCATCATCATGCACACGCCACAGTGGCCAGCAGCTGGAAGGGTGTGCAGATGGAACGTGTGTGTGCGTGCAGGGCCTGGTACCCCACCCATGCATTGCATGTTGAACAACACTCTGCACACAGGGCAGCGTCAGACAGTAGCCATGGTGAAAGACAGGTCAGTCACGCAGCACAGTGCCACGGCCACCACAGATGCATGGGTGGCCCCACCAAGACCTGCCAGCAGTGACAGGCTGACCAATGGCCTCAAGGGGTGGCACCGATGGTCCCCCAGTAGTTCCGCTGCAGGAATGCAACCATTCTCGATCAGAGTTCTGCAGCTCACTGAACATGCCTGAGCCAGGCATGCTCAGGATGCCCACAGCTGAACCCGGTGTTGACAAAGATGGTGTTGCACGATGTCGGGAACGGGGGGTGGACATTGCACTGTGTGGTGACTGTGACGTATGGGCAAATAACTGTGTACCCATTGTGGCCACGACAGCTGTGAATGCCTGTGTCTGCCTGTCAATGGTGGTGGTCACATCCTCCTGCAGCCGGTCCATCCCTGCCAGGAGCAGACCGGTGTCTCTGCTGCGCCGGTCCTCTGCCTGGCGCAGAACCGAACTGAGTGCATCTACCACTGTCACAAGCTGCAACTGCTGATCCACTGAATCATGGAGTATGCGGGTGTGCTCATCTAAGAGGTCATCCGCCTGATCGGCCTGATGTCCCTCATGGTGTTCACGGCCATGATGGGCAGCACCCCATGAGGTTGGGTGCTGCACACCAGGGCCATGCTTGGGCATGTCCACAGGCTGTGCACTGATGCCACCCCCCAATACTATCTCTGCATCACCATTGGCCGACTTCTGACACTGCCCCTCCAGCTGCCACTCTCCAGGGCTGAAAGGTGCCACTGTAGCAGCTGCAACAGCCCCACTTTCCTGGACACACACCAGTGTTGCTCCACTGGTGCAGGCAGACACAGGCTGGGATTGTGATGTCACACAGGCCTCCATGGTGGCACCACCCATGGATATGCCCGTGCTGTAACTTGCTGTGCTGCCATCCTGTGACCCACACATATCACTGTCCATGATGTGAGCTCCATCATCATCAGTGACAGATCCGGCACCAGTCCGAGTCTCAGCATGCTGGCATCCATGAATGGTGGCACACTGGGACACGGGAAGGGCCTCCTCCGCACCTTCTCCACCAACATCAGTCCAAACAGCCAGGCATGCCCACTGTCGTTCTGACCCTCGGACACCTGTGGAGGTGAATGGGTCCTCCTCTGTGTCCAGGGTATTGCCTCAGTGGACAAGCCCACCACCGCTGACCCATGTAGATGCACAGGAGCTGTAAGGGAACACAGTAGCATTAGTGTATCTGCCCTACCCTGTGGCATGCCTCCCCCCCACAGTGACAGATCAGGACCTACAATGCAGTGATGGGCTACCACCTGTCTGGAAGCCACCACCTGGAACACCCTAGATGGCACAACGCATGCTGCCAGAAATCCACTCTTCCTTAATCCTCCTCCTGTCCGTGCCCACCTTCTTCTTGCACTCCTGCATGGACCGCTGGTGGCTGCCATGCTGGTTGACAGCATGCGCCACCTCTCCCCATGCAGCAGCATGGGCCTGTGGTGTTCCCTGCTGTCTGCTGAGCAGTGGCTCCTGGTCAAGGTAGGCCTCAAACAGGGCATCTGTTTCTGCCTTGGTGAAGTTTGGCCTCCTCTTCCTCCCACGTCTCTGTTCCTCCTCCTCCTCCACCTCACGGTTGCTCATCATTGATCCTGTGGGAATGACAGGTGTTACCTCTGACTGTGCAGTTCCATGAATTTCCTACACACCACAGTCCACACTCCCTAACAGCATGCAACTCACCACAATAGAATGCAATACCAGACTATGGCCTTTGCAGCTCAATGTCAGATTTATATAGTGAAACGCATGCAAATGAGGCGAGGAGCAATTTTAAGTGGATGCTAATGCAGTATCTGTGCCATTGAATCTCTGATGAGCTGATTTGCATATGCCTGCTGAATATCGCACTGTTGCACCTTGCGCAATTGTGTTGAATGTGCTCAGACAAGGGCGCAGTTCTGTGACGTGCGCAGTGGACACTGAACGGTGCATGCCCAGGGTGCTGACACTGATGCCTGCTGCGCTGATGACGTGCTGTGCATGGGAGGCAGTGCAGGGCATGGTCACCATTGTGCCAGTGGCACTACTGCGCTGTTCACATGTATGGCACTCTTGCACTGGGGCACCGTAGGCACCGTGGAGCCACAGAGTGGTAGGCCACTACAGGGCGTCTCACACAGGCACCCAATCGCGCTACACACAGTGAGTATCAATCGTGCTGTGGCAGTCCATGCGCAAGAGACCCTTGACCCTGTGCCCAACCTTTTCCCCCTAGGTGCCATGCGTCCGCATGGGTGCACCACTATCATGCTGTTCGGTGACAGCGCTATGGGTAATGGCAGCACTGTACCGTGCAGCATCTGCATGTGGCAGACCATGCTACCTAGCACCATTTTGACTCCAACCAGCTTCAGAGATGGCAAGAAGGAGGGCTACTGTTTGGAGCCAGGTGGAGCCGGCCAATTTGGTGCCCATGGTAGAGCCCCATGCTTGGGCACTTTTTGGAGATGCACCCCTGGACAGGGCCAGGATTGCAGCATGGGAGGAGGTGGCAGTGGCACTGGAGGAGGCTACAGAAATCAGGCGCACAACTGAGCAGTGTCACCACCGATAAGGGGACCTTCAGTGCAGGGTCCCAGACAGGCTTGCCCACCTGTGGGCACATTCCAGGAGAGGTGCAGTGCCACGACCAGGTAGGTGCCCCATCCATACATTGGTTGTATCAGTACGGGTATCGCAGTGGGCATGTGTCCACCACACGGGGGGGTGGGCTGTCCAGTATGGGCAGTGGTGTTGGTGGTGGAGGTGGTGTTGGGGGGGTTGCAGCATGGCTGGGCTGAGCAGGATCACACACACACCTGGGGTGGAGGGTCTTTGATACTGGATTGTACTGATAATCCCCTCTCCATTTATTCACCCTAGGCCCTGATGAGCTGTGCTGAGCCAGACTGGACTGACACTGAGGCATGGGTGGTGGAGATGTTCAACAGCCATGGGAAGACGGCCAAAGAGGACTACAGTGCCTGGATCAGGCCGATGATGGTGAGTGTCTTTCTTCCAGGATATTCTGTGCATGCTGTGTTGCAGGGCAGGTGGCGGGGCATGGCCACCATCCATTGATACCAGTGATGTGAACACCACACAGTACAGTCAGCACTGTCCAGTGGCACTGCATGTGTGGGTGTGCATCGCTGGTGGTCCATGCGTGTACTGGGTACATGACTGTGCCACTGCCTTTGCACTGCATAGCTATGTCACTGTACAGCCACGGTGGTGCTGTGTGGGACTTGGGCGGTGGGTGTGTGCCAAGGTCCACATGGCTGTGAGTGCCTGGTAGGCAGGTCATGTGGACATGACCACTGTGGGTGGTCGCACACCATCACAGGGGCATGTCCCATGGCTGTATGCCATGCACAATGGGTGGGCTGCAGGGGGCTGGACATTCACACTTATTGACTCTGCTCCCTTGTGCTAGGTGGAGGGTGGATGATGCGGCTGGAGAGGACCATGCAGGAGCTACTCCAGCTTGTGAGGGCATCATTGGAGGTACTGCAGAGGTTGGACCAGCATGGTGTCCAGAGGTGGAGAAGCAGAAGGCACCACAGGAGCGGGAAGCGGGGCGGCTGCTAAGACCTCCATGCCCCCTGATACACCCTACCCCCCTGGACCAACCCTCATGCCTCTTCATCCCTCTCCCATTTGTTCACCTCTGCCCCTTACCCACCCACACCTGGTTTGTGGCCCTCACCCCCCCATATGTATACAGTTGTTTTGTACCATAGAGAAAGATACATTTGTTTTGTTATGCCTACTGTGGTGGTCTCTGATTTGCAGTGGGTTACAGGTGCTCAGCTGCAGTGGTGTGCATGACATCAGGGGTGGTGCAGGCATGGGCATGTGTGTGTGTCCATAGGGGAAGTGCCTATGGTGTGGGCATAGATATCAGTCACTGTCTGTGGTTTGTGTGTTGTTCCCTGTGTACTGGATGACTGTGTGCAGTGGTGCACGGTGCATGCACTGTGTCCATGGCACCCCTATCAGACCGTCCATGGTCCGTGCAGCTGACACCCTTGCATATCTGTGAACTGCACAGTCTGCTGGCATGTCAGTGGTGACTGTCCATGCTGGACAGTCACTGTACCCAGCATAATGCCGGGTTGCCTCCTGTCACTGGTATGGTGCAAGTCTGCCTCGGGTGGCACTGTGGCCTCTGCTGTTGTCCCACCCCCATGCTGTCACTTGTGTCTGTTGCAGGGGATGTGCTCCACTATCTGTCACTTGTGTTCTGGCCACATGCTGTTGGCGTACTGCTTCATGGTGCCTGCGCAGGGTGGCTGGCACACCTGTGCCATGGACGGGTGCTGGCCATGTGTACACGGCTGCTGTGGCCACATGCCAGTGGCTTGGTTGACCCACTACTGTGTTCCTGTGTTGGTGTGCCCTTGGGTATGGGTGGGTGTTTGCCCATGCACTGTGTTGCATCCTGTGTGGTGCATGCTTCCATGCACCACTGTGGGTGTCTGGGCTGGCTGTTGTGGCCAGTGGTGGGTTGGGGTGTGTCCTTGGGAGGGTGTGCAGGGTGCTGTGCCACTGGTGGTGGGGTCCAGGGCATGCCCTGTCACGTGTGGGGTACCTCATGTGCTGATACATGGTCAGTTTCTCAACTGCACCTTGGGGGGGTGTGTGTGGCGGCACTGTGTATGCAGTCATTGCATCGCCGTCTGCTGCCACCCGCTGAAGGAAGCTCATGGTGGGGCTGCCTTGCATGGTTCTGTGGTGCACAGTGTTGCATTGTCACAGTGCGGGTGGTGGCATGTGTGGGGTGTCCTGCACGTTTGGGCACTGCTCCTAGGCAGGGTGTCTGGGGATCATGGTGCAGGGTGTGCTCTGCATTGGTGGGATGGTATGGCATGGGGTGGCCTGACCTCCTTGTGTGCCGGTCACAGCTTGCTGGGGGTATACTGGTACACCATGCCCTGGCTGTGGGCTTGTTGCTGGTATCCATGGGCCAGTGGTTATTCCAGCTCTCCCCTGGTTGTGCAGAGAATGGGGTGTAGGGGCTGATGTCTGTTCTGCTGTGTGCTCCTCTGCCCATCTCTAGCATGGGTGGTTCGCCTGTGCATCCTGTCTCTGCGCATCCCTGGTTGTGCTTTTGCACTGCTGCCCTACTCCACTGAGCATCCCTGGTTGTAATATTGTGCATCTGAACTGCACCACTGCACATTCCTGGTTGCACTATGGCACAGTTGGCATGATATTCAGTCCTGTGCCGCAGGTGCATCTTGACCTGTGCAGTGTTTGAATATCGCGCTTATTGTGCAAGGGCGCAGTGGACTTGTGCTTGCTCCTGCTGTTGCACAATTTTATGGAGCAGTTTGAATATCTGGGCCTAAATATTCATCGGGTTACATATACATGCTTTTTAACAAAGTGCTTTAAGTTTAAAGTGCTCATATAATACTCATTTAGAAGTGGCTAAACATACATTTTGCTGATAGAAAATCACATGTACAAATAAGCAAAACAACCTACCCAGTCTAAAGCGTCAGCCATGACTAACCCCTGTGCTTTGCCCCACTGGCTTCCTAAGGGGGTCTACAGCAGAAATAAATGAGGAGATACTACAGGAAACACAAAAGGCACTTGAGATAGGCAACTTAATACTTACTGGGGACGTCAACCTTCCAGGCATTAACTCGAAAAGTAACACTGGCAATACAAAATTAACTCGAAAAGTAACACTGGCAATACAAAATTGAGCAGACAATTTCAAGATTTAGATTAAGAAAATAATCTAACTCAGCCGGTACCTACCCCAACTAGACAAGTAACATATTAGACCTGGTGATAACAAACAAGGAGATAAATATTAGTAACTGCGAGGTGAATGCCCCAATAGGGTACAGTGATCATTCCACTGTATTCTTTCAATTGGCTAAACAAAAAATGAATATCAGGGGATGTACTGAATTCTATCTCTACAAAACAGAAGACAAAGAAGCAATTGATTTAGAACTATCAACTATTGAGTGGCATACTAAACTACATGACAAATCAGTAAATGAATGCTGGGAGTGCATAAAAGCTATTATACATAATACCATGAATATACATGTCAAAAAAGTAAAAAAATACAAGCAACAAGGGAAAATGCCTAGATGGTTAACTAAGAGCATTCACAAAGTAATGAAAAATAAAAACAAGGCCTACAGTATATATAAAACACAAAATATGAAAGCAGCATGGACAGCTTTTAAGGAAATACAAAAAAATTGCAAAAACAAAATAAATAAAGCAAAAAAGAAATATGAGATCAAACTATCAAAAAATGCAAAAAAAACAAACAACAGTAAACAATTCTATAGTTTTATAAACTCACTAAAGAAAAATAAGAGAGAGTTAGGAACACAGGAAAGTGACTGCAGAAAAGGATTGTCAGGCCACCCAGTCTGCCCATTTGTCTAGCATCCTCTAAGCCTGCTGTGATTTCCCTTCCCCGCCCTTTAACTGCCCTTTATGCCTGTGCCAAGCCCACTTGAATCTCCCCACACTATATTCTCAACCACTACTTCTTTAGGCAGCCCATTCCAGGTGTCCTCCACCCTCTTGGAAAATACATATTTCCTGATGTTACCTCTAAGCATAGCCCCCTCAAGTTGAAGATCAAGGCCCCTTTTCCTGGGGGACCCCTTTAATTGAAATAGGTTCTCTGTAGGTGCTTTGTTGATCCCTTTTAGATACTTAAAAGTCGTTATCATGTTTCTCTGCTCTCTCCTGTGTTCCAGGGAGTACATGTCAAGGGCTCATAGTCTTTCCTCATACTTCAAGTGGTCGAGCACCTTCACCATCTTGGTTGCCCTCCTTTGTACCCACTCTACCCTCTCCACATCCTTTTTTAGGTAAGGCCTCCAGAACTGGACCCCATATTCCAGATGAGGCCTGACCAGCTGGGTGTACAAGGGTATCAGCACCTCTTCCCTTCTGCTGGTGATCCCTCTCCCAATACAACCTAACAAGCTGCTGACTTTTGCCACTGCTCTCTTGCTCTGCCCTGCCACCTTCAAGTCCTGTGAGATGATGATACCCAGGTCCCTTTCCTACTCGGTTACTGCCAGCAGCTTGTCCCCCAATCTGTATTTCTCTCTCCCATTTTTTTGTCCATGTGTATGGTTTTGCATTTTGCCATGTTGAGCAATAACTTCCACTTCCTGGACCATTCCTCTAATTTTCTTAGGTCCCTCTGCATCCTCTTGGCTTAATCCTGCATATCCACTCTATTGCAGATCTTTACATCATTCACAAACAAGTTCACTCTACCTTCCAGCCCCTCTGCTATGTCTCTTATAAAGATGTTGAACAGCAGTGGTCTCAGCACTGACCCCTGGGGAGCACCATTAGTTACCCATGACACTCCTGAGGGAACCCATTTACTAACACCCTCTGTATTCTGCCCTCCAACCAGTTTCACACCCACCTTGTAACCACCACCCCCAGCCCCAGGCATTCCAGTTTGTGCAATAGCCTTCAGTGCGGTAACATATCAAAAGCCTTCCTGAAATCCAGGTAAGTTAGGTCTGCTGACCCCACCTGATCCGCTACCATAATGACCCAGTCAAAAAACCCTACCTAGTTTGTTTGACAGGATCTACCCTTGGAAAAGCCTTGCTGCCTTTGGCCAAGTAGGCCATTTACTTCTAGGTAGCTGGTGATTCTGTCTTTGAGCAGTTTTTCCATGAGCTTGCTGACCATAGAATATTTCTATTCAAAATGGGAAAGAAATAACTTACCCTACAGAAATGGCAAATACATTTAATGCATTCTTTGCTTCTGTAAACAATAAAAAGGTAAATCACTGTACCAACATAAATAGGGACCCTGAAACAGAACCATACACTATAGACAAATAGGAAATATTAAAATTAATATCCGAGTTAAAAAAACTATAGTTCACCAGGTCCAGATACCATTACTGTTGAACTTATTGAATGATCACATTTACATTCTGTTAACAATACTATAAGAGAAATCATTAAATTCTGGTGAAGTACTGGTAGACTGGAAATATTCTAATATTATTCCTATTTTCAAAAAAGGGGCAATTACATCCACTGAAAATTACAGACCAATTGGTTTAACTTCTATTCCATATAAGATGTTAGAAACAATAATCAAAGAGACAATATTACATCAATTGAATAATATAACCCTTTTGACTCAAATCAACATGACTTCAAAAAAAGGTCACGTATGACAAACATGATCTATTTTTATGACTCTATAAGTAAGAATTTGGATAGAAATAGTTCTATGGATGTTGTATTATTTGACTTTGGTAAAGCTTTTGATCTGGTCCCATATTGGGAAATTGTATAGAAATTAAACAAACATAAAATTGATAATTGAATTATTTACTGGATCAACAATTGGTTAACTGACAGGAAACAAAGGTTATCCATCAGGGGCCACTTGTCAAATGAGGGAGAGGTCACAAGTGGTGTCCCACAGCATTCAGTATTGGGACCAATAGTTTTCAAAATGTTTATATCAGACCTAAAGGAAAATGTATCCAACAAGATTATAAAATATGCCAACGACACAAAATAAGGGGGCCTTGTGATACTCAAGAAGAAATACTATCAATACTGAGGGACATAACTAACATTGCTTTACGGTCTTCTAAATGGGGAATGAAAAGGACACTACTTCTTTATTCAGCTGTGAGCTGTGTGAGAAATTCTATATTGCACTTGATATTTGCAACAACGTGCACTTTTGCTCAATTCTGTGGGAGGTGAAACTAACTACCCTTGGTAATTGCTTTTTATTTACATATTTATTTAGTGTTTAACCAAGAAGGGGCTTGCAAACTCTGTTTATCTTGTGAGTAACTTCAGAAGGATTTAAATACTGCATTTGGGTAGACCCTTGAGGTAGCTAGATTGTCTACTAGGATTTTCTGACAGTTAAACTATTTTTAAATTTACAGGTGGCTGAAGAGTTGAAAAAGGAGCTTGCAAACTCTGCTTATCTTGGAAGTAACTTCACAAGTGTTTGAATACTGCATTTTGGTTGTCCCTTGGGGTAGCTGGACTGACTACTAGGATTTTGGGACAGAAACTATTTTTAAATCATTTACTGGTGTGTAGGAGTTTGTGATAGTTAAACTATTTTTAAATAAGTTACTGTGGTTAAGGAGTTGTCATAGCAAAACCTGCAGTGTGAACTGAAACACAGACAGCCTCAGGGCAGGAAATTGCTCGCCTCATTGTTTTCAGACCACAAAGTGTTGGATTGGAACAGGAAGGGTTGCATCACAACCATTTTCAACAAATTGATCTGGCTGGAGATATCCAGTCTAGATCAGATTACTATAAATTACTGGAGGCTGCAATATTTAGAGACACAAAGCACATCTTCTTAACCTGGAAGGACACTACTTCTTTATTCAGCTGTGAGCTGTGTGAGAAATTCTATATTGCACTTCGTGCTCACAACAGAGGGAGGTGAACCTTACAATTGTCTTTGGTTTGTAGCAGATATTCTGCAGGTGGAGGCTACTTCTAACTGAAAGGCGAAATAAGGAACTTAGAATTGTCAGGCAAAGACAGTCTTTCAAGCAACAGAGGGAGGTGGATCTAGCATTACATTTGCTACAATTCTTAAGATTTTCAGTGCAGGAAGAGTTTAAAACACAGCTGACTTATTTTGGGGCTGACTGCTTTCAGAGCACAAACCACCAGACTGTTTTGAGGCTGGGGAGGTTTACCTGTGTCTGACTTGGATGTCTGGATTTTTCTCTGTATGATTAGCAGGGTATTTTCTCTGTAAAATTGTTGTGTAGGGCATCTTGCTGACAGGAAGGCACTCATCGCAGTGGTGGGTCAGAGCTTTTAGCTGATTATTTTGTGAGGGCACAGTTTAGGCCCAACCCTTCCCACCTCCTCCCCCACCCACCTGGAAATACTTCCTTTATACCTGGGGTTCTGACACCATTTCATCAAGAGTGCAAGGTGCATATCACTGTCATATCCTCTCTAGCACACTGCACTGACAATGTAAGCATACACATTGTATAATATATATATATACATATTTCTATATAACAAACCAATCATACACACAAACACACACAAAAAAAGTAGATAAACATGTGGGGAGTAGTGCAATGTAATGGCTGTGGGGCAGCAGTCTTCTGGAAGTCTTTCTGGAGGCTGAGATGCTGCCTATTTGCGAACAACTCTCTGCCCTGAGGAGGAAGTTGCCTGTCTTCAGAGCCACACTGGAAGTAGTAGGAAACCTTCCCAGGCCACACTGGACGGTAGGAAGGAACCTCCCCCATCCAGGAGCACCAGAGCCACCACCAATACCTCCAGAGGTTGGAGAAGCACAGCAGTTGGACAACAGTGGGCTCAGGGAGGGTGAAGATGGTGGAACAGGGGCACACCCAGTCAGTTGTTCCACTCCACAATCCATACACCATTCTGGGGGAGAATAGCTCCCCTATGGAAGCACCTGCAGAGGAGACTAAGTAGGCTGAGGACAACTGTCACAAGGGAGGCCCACAGGAAGGAGGCAGAGGACACCACAATGAAAGGAAGCAGCTCCTGGTGGGGGACTCAATTGTTAGGGGGATAGAACTGGGGGGAGCAGGGAAAACTGAAGTAAGGTGCCTGCCTGGTGCCATGGCTTGGAGGGACAGGAAGCGCATCCTCAGGATCACAAGAACATCTGCATGGAAGTCTGAGCTGGACATCATTGTCCACCTAGGGACAAATGACTTGGCTCATCATGAGATTAGAGCAGTGCAGAAGGACTTTGTAGAATTGGGGAGGGGCCTAAGACAAGTAGCACACACAGTATCCTTCTCTGAGGTGCTGCCTGTCAATGGCATTAGTGAGGCGAGGGTACTTTGCACCATGCAGTTTAATGAATGGTTGAAAAAATGGTGTGGAGCACAGGGGTTTGGCTTCATTGGGGACTGGGTTTCCACCTGGAGGGACACCAGCCTATACTAGCAGGATGGTCTGCATCTGTCCAGGAAGGGAACAAGTCTTTTGAGCAATCGGTTTAAATGCTTCATTGGCAAGCTTTTAAACTAGACAAGGGGGGAGGCACTCATAAGCTGCAGGAAAATCCCAGCCTCTCCCTACAAAACAGGGTACTAAATGAGAAAAAGACTGAGGTAGAAAAGTCAGTGGGGGATGCTGCAAAAGAAGGTAAAGCCATAAAAAAATGGAGAGCAATGAGTACCAATGCCCGTAGTCTGAGTAACAAGCTTCCTGAATTAGTGGCCTTGATGAGGAGGAACATCTGGATATCGTGGCAGTCACAGAAACATGGTACACACAAACCATGACTGGGACATAAACATACCAGGATACACTATCTACAGGAGGGACAGGGAGGGTAAAATAGGAGGAGGAGGAGCTCTTTACATAAAGGAAGGAATCAAAGCAACAGAACAAAAGGGAAAACAGGGAGAAGAAGAAGCACTGTGGGTAAATTTGGAGACCGGTAATGGCACCACAATCTGCTGAGGGGTTGTATACAGACCCTCTTCTCAGGGGGAGGAAATGGACAAGGAAATGATAGAAAGTATACTTAGCAAGGCAGAAAAATGGGAGATATTGCTGATGGGTGATCTGAATATGCCAGATGTTAACTGGAGTACAGTTGCAGCAGCCACTTCGAAGAGTGGGGTTATTCTAGATGCCCTACAGGGGGCATGCCTTAGACAACTAGTATTGGAGCCCACTCAAGAGGGAGCAATCTTAGACCTGGTTCTCTCAAATGGAGATGAAGAGAGGATCACAGATGCAGAAGTGGGTAGCCATCTGGGAACTAGCGACCATCGAGCAGTATGGTTCACAATAAACACAGCAATAGAGTCAAGCCATACAAAGGCAAAAGTACTGGACTTTAGGAGGGCTGACTTTGCCAGAATGGGTGAGTACCTAAGGAATGCGCTAGCAAATGGGCAAGAAGGAGGAGTGGAAGAACAATGGGGAATAATAAAAACTGCCATCACAGAGGTAACAAGCCTTTGTGTGAAGCAAATAAACAAAATGAATCGATTTAAGAAACCACTATGGTTCTCAAAGGAAGTGGCAGTGAAGGTTCAAGAGAAAAAGAAAGCATTCAGGAAGTACAAGGAATCACAGAAGGAACAGTACAGAGAACTGTATCAGTTAAAGCAAAAGGAAGCTGGGAAAGCAGTCAGAACAGCAAAGGCCCAAACCGAGGAAAAGATAGCCAACTCAGTTAAGAAGGGGGATAAAACCTTTTATAGGTACATCAGGGAGCGAAGGAAGACCAAGGGAGGAATAGTGAGGCTTAATAAAGGGGAGGGAGGGTGAGCAGAGGGTGACTTTAAAAAGGCAGAGACACTAAACAAATATTTTTGCTCAGTATTTACAAAGGAAGGGGGTACCTAAAACAAACAGTAGAAACACTCTGGATACAGAAGTTGATACCAGCCCATTTACACAAGAGAGGGTTCTGAAAGAACTCTTAAAACTGAAGGTGGACAAAGCAATGGGGCCTGATGGGATTCATCCCAGAATTCTAAAAGAACTAAGGGTAGAACTTGTTACACCACTGACTACCCTCTTTAACAAATCATGGGAGGATGGGGTGGTAGCTGAGGACTGGAGGAGGGCAGATGTGATTCCCCTTCACAAAAGTGGGAGCAAGGCAGAAGCAGGAAACTACAGACCTGTTAGTTTAACCTCAGTGGCAGGGAAAATGTTGGAATCACTTCTGAAGGAAAGAATTGTCTAGTATCTAGAGGCCAGAGGGGCACAGGACCCAAGGCAGCATGGACTCACAGTGGGAAGGTCATGCCAGACAAATTTCTTAGATTTCTTTGACTGGGTGACCAAAGTAGTAGATCAGGGAGGGGCTGTAGACATGGCTTACCTAGACTTTAGCAAGGCTTTTGACACAGTCCCACACAAAAGATTAATATACAAGTTAGCCAGCCTGGGAGTGGGTCCCAAGATGACAGCCTGGGTAAAAAATTGGCTAGAGAATAGGACACAGAGAGTAATAGTAAATGGAGTCCACTCTGAAGAAAGGGGGGTTACTAGTGGGGTACCGCAAGGTTCAGTATTAGGACCGGTCCTCTTCAATGTCTTTATAAGCGACATTGCAGAGAGACTGGAAGGAAAAGTATGTCTCTTTGCAGATGACACAAAGATCTGCAACAGAGTTGGTTCACAAGATGGGGTGGAAAGGATGAGAAGGGACTTGGCAAGGTTAGAGGAATGGTCAAATGTATGGCAGCTTAGATTCAATGCTAAGAAGTGCAAGGTAATGCACCTGGGAAACAAAAACCCAGGGGAAGAGTACACAATTGGGGGTGAGATACTAACAACAACAAAAATGGAAAGGGACCTGGGAGTAGTCATATCAGATGACCTAAAGGTGGGCAAGCAATGTGAGATGGCAGCAAGGAGGGCTGGGGGAATACTGGGATGCATGGGTAGAGGCATCACCAGTAGAAAACAGGAAGTTATTATCCCTCTGTACAGACAGCTGGTCAGACCCCATCTGGAGTACTGCATGCAGTTCTGGAGACCCAATCTCCACAAAGACATAGACAGGATGGAAGCTGTCCAGAGGAGGACAACTAAAATGGTGCAGGGTCTGCACTGGGAGACACATGAAGAGAGACTTAAGGAGCTTAATATGTATAGCCTCGAGGAAAGGAGGGAGAGAGGGGACATGATAAAAACTTTGAAGTACCTCAAGGGAATCAACAAAGTCCAAGAGGTAGCATCTTTCAAAAAGAGTGTGCAAGAACAAGGGGCACAATTTGAAGATAGAGGGGGGGCTCAGAGGTAATTTAAGGAAGCATTTTTCAGAGGGATGTGGATGCATGGAACGGCCTTCCAGAGGAGGTTGTGGAGTCAAAAACAGTGGTGGAATTCAAGCATGCATGGGACAGTCATACTGCAATTCTAGGGGGTGGGGGTAGGAAGAAGTAGGCTGCTGGTTAACTAGGATCTGCAGCTTATCCACTAGGTAGGGAAATGGGCAGACTGGTTGGGCCAAGCGGTCCTTATCTGCTGTCAAATTCTATGTTTCTATGTTTCTATGAAACTAAATACACAAAAATGTTCTGTCATTCAATTGGGAAAAAAAGAATCCTACACATAACTACATTCTCAATAATAATAAAATACAAACCAAAGAAACTGAAAAAGATTTGGGGATACTTGTAGACAATAAATTAAATGTCAAACAAAAACACACTAATATTATTGCAAGAGCAAATCAAACAATTTATGCAATCAAAAGGCATATCAAAAGCAGGTCATCTAAAGTCCTACTTTCTTTGTATTTATCCTATGTCAGACCACATATGGATTATGGTAGCCAGTTATGGAACTCATACATAAAAAAAGAAATAGATAGGTTTGAAAAAGTCCATTGCAGATGTACAAAATCAGTACACTCTTTAAACATAATACATATTAAGAAAGGCTAGTCAAGTTAGGTCTACATAGTCTTGAAACAAGAAGAACAAGAGGGGATATGTTATTTTATAATGACATTATGTGCGACATGAAAATGACGATAGAATTAAATATAGATTACAAACCGAACAGATTTGATGTACGAGGATACCCTCTAAAAGTAATAACAACAACTTATAAAACCAATAAAAGAGCATATTTCTGTACAGTCAGATTGGCTTATCTATGGAATAGGCTACCAATGGAAATAATCATAAGTAAAGACACAAATGGCTTCAAAAGAAATTTAGATAAATTTTATAGCCGGGGGGGGGGGCAACATGAATTATTATTTCATGTCCGACGGAGCAACTTCATGAGCTCAACCTTTTTACTGTTCCTTGATTCCAAGTGATTCCAAGTGATTAACGGACAAAAAGAAAAAAATTATCTGTGTAGCAAAGGGACCTTTCACATAAGCAAAATGAGGAGGTTGATGCGAGACATACTGGCTATCCTGTAATTGGACATGGTCTGCTTTAGATTGAGGACCATATACATTAATAACCTGCAGAGAAATGTCACCAAGCAGTAAATCTAAAGTAATGCTCTTCCAGGGGAAATGTCAAGTAATCTGTGTAGTTTGAATTCAAAACCCCTAAAAGAATCCAAACCCCATCACAGGTATCAACCCCAATAGACCAAAAACATGGTCCTTGAGGCCATGCTTTGTGGAAAGCAGAAGATTAATATGAGGTTTTAATCCATGTATCCTGTAAAACAAATATCAACAGGATGAGTATGCAGGACCAAAAAAGTTAACAACTGCTTCCTATAGAATTTAATACTGTTAATGTTTAACATCAAAGAGGAAAAGCTACATTGTAAAATCAGTACAAATTAAGGAAGAAAACATCTACCCTTTTCTGATTGAGAGCAAGTTTGACCCCAGAGTTTCTTTTCCAATTTTTTCATCCTGCAGTTCCTCAACATCAGAAGGAGCATCCTTCTGAGTGGATGGTAAGTAAGTGTCAGAACCCCCCCCCGCCTTCATTCTCCATGTCATCCCACTGTGTTGAAGAAGTCAACAGAGCTGTATGGATTGAGAAAATTCTAAATTTGCAAAGTTTCAATGGAATGTTGTGACATTCCATGAAATTGTTTGGAGTTTCATTGAAAATTCATGGAATTTTTAAAGTACATTAATTTGGTCATAACTCGGCTGTCTTCTTAGAGCTCTGCAATACAGTATGACATACTTAATTGTGTGGAGGAGTTCTAAGGACATGCCAAATATCATGGCATTAGGATGGAATGTCTCAAAGTTGTAAGTGTTCAAAATTTATCATTTTATTATTTGTGAGAAAATTCATGACACATTTTATCTGCATATGCCTCAGCTATCTATGGGTCAGAGATCTTACATTTGGAATGATTACTTGATAATATGAGTTTTAACAAGCATTTGTCAATGCTGAATGTTTGCTTGCTGGCATTGGCAGTGGTAGTGTAGAAGTTACAAGGGCTGCATAATGGGAATGGCAGTGAAGTATCGAACTGAAGCCAACCCCACCACCACCCTGCAGAGAGTGACAGGCATTGGGGTGTGCCTTTGGGTCATCAGGCATAATGGCCATGCCATTTCACCACACCACACCCTGCAGACACTGACAAGTGTCATGGTGTGCCTTGGGGTCTTTGGCTCTTATGTGCACCCCATTCCATCAGGAAGTACGGTGAGATGGGTGTGGTATAGGAGAATGAGGTGAACTTTGTGGCCGAAGAGTCCAAGGCATACCTCGATGCCTCTCACTGGCTGCAGGTGTGGAATGGTATGAGCATTACAGGCAAGAATCCCAAGTCACATCCCTGATGCCTGTCATTCTCTACAGGGTTGGGCATTATGGTTGGAAACCCTAATACCTCAGGCATTCATTGGTATTTTCACTCCAAATTTTCAACATGGTTTTTTTGTGACCCCTCCTCATGAACAGTGGCAATTTCAGTTTGTTAGCCAAAAGCTGCTTATGCACAGCAACTACGGCATTTAGCACCACAGGTGCAAAAAACATTCTGAACAGGATGTAAAAAATGACAGCTGTACTGTTAATGGGGAGGTGTAAAAAATGGCAATGTTGCAAATCTACAGTAAAAATATTAAAAAAAAACTGAAGTCACGAGCGTGCATAGAAACTGTGCAACGCACACCTGTAATGTAATTAGTTTGGGGAATTTTTACAGCAGATTGTCTACACAGGCATTTTGGGACCTCCGATCATGAACAGTGTCACTGTGATTTTCTTTATCTGTTCCGAACAATGATTTCCCACAGCGACCAGGCATCTCTGCGCTGAAAGTGTGAAAACACATTTTGGCCATGTTGTGAAAAATGACAGCTGTACTGTTCATAAGGAAGTGTGGAAAAATGCCACTGGTGAAAATCTAGACTGAAAATATTACAAAGTCATGAACTTATGAGAGTGTGTGGAAACTGCGCAATGCTCACTCGTAACACAGTCATTTTATGGACTTTTGTCATCAAATTTTTGACATAGCCATTCTAAGACCTCTGCTCATGAACAGTGTAACTGTGATTTTCTTATTCTGTCCCAAACATTGCTTTCGCACACCGACTGCACCATTGTGCGCTACATGTGCGAAAACACATTTTGTGCAACGTGAAAAATGGCAGCTGTACTGTTCATAAGGAAGTGTAATAAAATGGCAATGTTGAAAATCTGGAGTGAAAATATTGAAAATTTGCAGACTTACAAGCGTGCGTAAGAACTGCACAATGCACGCTCATAAAACAGTCATTTTTAGGGGATTGTTTCACCAAATTTTCAACGTAGCCATTTTAAGACCTCTTCTCATGAACAGTGTCACTGTGATTTTCTTAGTAGTCCCATACATTGATTTCGCACACCGACTGCGCCATTGTGCACTAGATGGGTGGAAACACATTTTGGGCAAGATGTGAAAAATGACAGCTATACTGCTCATAAGGAGGTGTGGTAAAATGGCAATGTTGAAAATCTGGAATGAAAATATTGAAAATTGGTGAACTTACAAGCATGCGTAGGAACTGCACAATGCACGTTCGTAAAACAGTCATTTTTAGGAATTTTTTTCACCAAATTTTCAACATAGCCATTTTAAGACTTCTTCTCATGAACAGTGTCACTGTGATTTTCTTAATTTGTCTCGTACATTGATTTCGCACACCAACTGTGCCATTGTGCACTACATGGGCGGAAACATGTTTTGGGTTAGTTGTGAAAAATGACAGCTGTACTATTCATAAGAAGGTGTGGCAAAATTGCAATGTTGAAAATCTGGAGTGAAAATATTGAAAATTCGCGAACTTACGAGCCTGCGTAGGAACTGCTCAACATACGCTCGTAAAACAGTCAGTTTTTGGAATTTTTCCACCAAATTTTCAAAATAGGCTTCTTGAGAGCCCACCTTATGAACACTGGCAGTGTTGTTTCATTAATCATTCCAGAAAGGTGATTTCACGCAGTGGCTGCGAAATTACCCTTCAGGCCTGAGTAACGCCATGACAGTAACAGCATTCATGAGAAGGGGTCCCAAAAACTCCATGTTGAAAATTTGGTGCAAAAATTCCAAAAAATGCCTGAGATATGCAATAAAGTTGAAAAACCCCTATCTATCCCATTATACAGCTTACCGGTATTTCCTCAGTTCGTGGTCGGCTTTGAAGAGTGCAGACGTGTTCCCGGTCCACCGAAGATCGTCGTGCCGAGGTCCCAAGGTAAGTATGGGGTGGAGGGGTGTGTGGAGGCAGGGTGTGCAGTGGGTGGGTGTGGGTTGTGGGAGGGGGGCAGAGAGAATATCAAGGGACAATTTTTTATTTACAGGTTTTTTGTTTGTAAAATGACGACGCAGGACATTTGCCATGCTGGGGTGGGCTCCCAGCATGGAAGAAGGACTGCTGGGGGGGCGTGGGTCCGACAGGGGATTGGGCACCCTCATCGGCCATAGCATCAGTTGCGACGCTGGGGTGGACTCCCAGCATGGCACCCTGTACTCTCAGGGGGGGAGGACAGTGGAGCCGATGGGGGATTGGGCACCGCCATTGACTATACCATGAGTTGCCACGCTGGGGTGGGCACCCAGTGTGGCATGTGGAAGGCTCTTTTTTTGGTGGGGCAGCACAGCAAACCGGGGATTGGGCACCACCTGCTGTACAGTGTGTGCATGGGGGGGCAGCACGCAGTATCTGTGCTTGCGTGTGTGTGTGTGTGTGTGTGTGTGTGTGTGTGTGTGTGTGTGTGTGGGGAGCGCGCACGAGCAGGCGATATCTTATCGCCGCTCACTGAAGCATAGCTCCCCCTTTCAACTGTACTCCACTGCATTTTGGAGTTGTCATAGACAGCTCCAGCATGCATTGGAGGACTTGGGCCATGCCTGCCAACACACTGACTGAATTGGAAGAGGGGGTGGCACACCTCTGAAAACTCGGATGATGGCACTATGTTTCTTGCACATGCGTGCAAGCAAACATAAAAATGTGCCAAATTTCATGGCATTAGGATGGATTGTCCCAAATTTATAGGCACTCAAAATCTGTCATTTATTTTTTTGTGGGAAATTTCATGACCATTTTTATCTACATATACTTCAGACATCTATTGGGCCAGAGGTCCTAAAATTTAGCATGATTCCTTGATGATAGGTGTTCTAACAATGTCCCACATGTAATGACATTAGGATGCATTGTTTCAAAACTATATGTGCTTAAAATCTGTCATTTTATTTTTTTCTGGAAATTTCATGAAACATTTTATCTGCATATAACTCGGGTAGCAGCCAAAGAACCATGCACAAGGTAATCGTGGTGCTTTCAGCAAATCAAAGACAAATATCAAAAAAGCTGAAGCACACACAAATCCCAATAATGGAATGGACCCAGAGCTAAAGAAAAATGTTTATTGCACCAAAAACAACCACTTGACGCGTTTCGGACAGCAAGTCCTTTATCAAAAGCTAAAAGGCTGACCAAGAACACCAGCTTATATAATACAATCAATTAATTACATCACAATACTATCTAACAAATCATTGGTTGTGGAATAACACCATCACCTCTAAAATCACAGAAACATTTTTTTTAAAGATATAGAAACATATTACAGAGCAATCACTCTAGATGAAATAAATACTGAAATCTAACTAAAACCATTATCTACACTCCAAATATGGTCTCAATTCCAAATGTGTATTAATTCCAGGAGTTTTATAAGCATTAAGTCGCAAAATCCATTCAATTTCCTTCCTCAAAATTTTATTGCGATAATTGCCCCCTCTCAAATCATGAAGGACTTTTTCAATACCCAAAAACTTAAATTCATGCAAGTTAAGTGATGTCTTATTTTTAGACATGTGTGTAGCCGTGGCATAACTTAAATCATTTTTCTCAATAGCATGAACGTGTTCCATAACTCTGATCTTGAAAGATTGTTCTGTCTTTCCAACATAGTATGCACCACAATTACAAAGTGCTAAATAAATGACCCCCTGAGTATTACAAGAGATTAACTGCCTAATGTCATACTCTTTGTCAGGTTTACTTTCTAATTGAAATTTTTTCAAATTTAATATATGCATGCAGGCACAACAATTTTTACATTGATAACATCCAGTATAGTTTCCCAACCAACTGCTGGGGTGTACCACTGCGTGCGTAAAATGACTCTTAACCAGAGAATCCTTTAAGGTTGGTGCTCGTCGATAAGTAACTATAGGCAATTCTTTACACACCTCTCATAAACCCACTTCAGTCCTAAGTACATGCCAATGCTGTTTAATAATGTTCACAATTGCATGACTCTGGTTGTTAAAAGTTGTAACATAATGAAACCTCTGACTTGTTCCTAATGTACTCTCTTCCTTGTCTTTTAACAGGGTATCTCTATCTATACTAGCTGCTGCCCCATAGCCTTTATCAATAATATTATGAGAATATCCCCTGTTCTCCAAACGTTTTTCAATGAGTCTGCTGCAACCTGAAAGTCGTATTGTGCTGCAATTCCGTTTTAAACGCAAAATTGGACCTTTAGGAATGTTGTCTATAACGTTTAGGATGACAACTAGTTGCAAATAATAGAGTATTACCATCCGTGGGTTTTCTAAAAAGATTAGTTTGAACACATCCTTTGGAATTTCTAACTATCTGTAAATCCAAATAGTTAACAGACACATCACTCACAGAATATGAAAATTTCAGATGTTGAGTAGTACTATGAAGAAACGTCACAAATTCTGCTAACATATTTTCAGTACCTAACCAAATTAACAAAATATCGTCAATAAAACGTTTCCATAACCTAATGTTATAAAAAAATGGATTAATATCCTTATTAAAGACGATATCATTTTCCCATACTCCCACATACAAACTAGCCACAGATGGTGCGCAGGTAGCCCCCATCGCAGTACCTTTTACCTGTCTGAAAATCTCCCTATCAAAAGTAAATACATTCTTAGTTAAAACATGTTCAAGACGTTTTAAAATAAAAATAATCTCTAAATCAGATCGATTTCCAGAATGGTTCAAAAAATAGGCAGCAGCATCCATAGCCCCATCGTGGGGAATATTAGTATACAGGGATTCAATGTCCAAAGTAACTAAAAGGCAGTCATTCTCCAAATTACAACTATCTAGCAACTTTAAAATGTCTTTTGTATCTCTCACATAAGACAGTATTTTTTTCATAAAGTCACTAAGAGCAAAGTCCACATATTGAGACAATGTTTCAGTTAGACTCTTTAATCCACTGACTATAGGATGTCCTTGCGGGTGCTGGCTGTCTTTATGTACTTTAGGTAACATATAAAAGGTTGGTCTAACAGGGTGTTCGACTTTTAAAAATTTCCTAGTTTGATCTGTAATAATGTCCTGTTTAAAAGCTTCATCGATCGTTTCATCTATACAGGTTTTATACTCCCAAACTGGATCAAATCACAATTTTTCATAAAAAAGTCACATCACCCAGTTGTCTGCCGGCCTCTTGTTTATATGCATTAATGTCCCATAGTACAACACAGCCACCTTTATCTGCAGGTTTAATAACTATTGTAGGGTCATTCTGTAAGGACTTAAGTGCTTCACGTTCATTTTTAGTAACATTATGAAAGGGTGTCCTAGGTGGATTCACAAACAGCATCTCAAAATCCGCTTCACAGAGGTCTCTAAATACACTAACTGCGCTACAAAGGGGAGGATTAAAGACCGAGTTTGGTTTAAAAGTCCCAACCTTAATACCAGGGCAACTCTGATCTCGGTCTCCTTGTCTATTATAAAATGCTTTCACGTTTAAATTTCGACACATCAGGTGTAGGTCTATCACAGTCTGTATAGGATTCAAACTGATCTTGGGTGAGACGACTTTGAATGAAAACCCACTGTTTTATGTTGATAAATTGGTCACAGAAGTAAGTGCGGTTAATCCATTTTTAATGGAGAGAGAAATGGGCTAGGCAATTCATCTTCTGAAGCACAGTCATTGAAAGGTGTTTTTAAAGATTTGGAAAAGACCACACAACAACTTAGGAAAATTTATTGGAATGTGACTAATTTGGAGGCATACCTGCATCTTCAGAGAATACTCAGGGGTCTGAGATTGATCAAGAACCCTGCATTTGGGACTGACAATGATTTTTTTATGCAGGAGTGGGAGAATATATTGAGTGAAGCCAGCAGTAAATTGATGCAGTTAATTATCAAGTACAATAAGGAATGAGAGACTGTTTTGAAAATGGAGTTGAAGCAAATAGAAATGGAAGCATTGAAATTTAGGAATGTGGAAGGATTTGATTCATATAATAAGAAACTTCAGGATTTTATTACTAAATTGGACTATGAATTGAAAAATATTAAACAAACCAAATTCATTCGTGACAAGGGGGACTATGAAAACAACCTTGTATATTCTTGGAAGAAAGAAACGAAGAGAGGCATTTTAAAGCGTCCATCACGAGTCTCATTTAGTTATATTACAGAGGATAGTGTATCAGAGGGGGAAGAAGGCACACAAAATCGTTTTTTTCAAGTGGACCAAGAAAGCATCAAACCTTCACCTCAGCAAGAATTGCGTCGGAGCCCCAGATTGGTAGATTACGGTACAAGAAACGTACAAGAAGGGGACAGAAAAAATGTAATCTACCGCGAGCAGAGGGGACGGTACAATTGGAGGAGGAATGGCCACAGGTGGAACAACAGAACAGTGAGGAGGAGAGTGGAGAAATACAAATCATTAATATCTTCGAACATATTTTGACAGAATTTGAGACATCATTGTTGAAAAAAGGTTTGAGTTTCTCACCCATGATCAGTTTGAATCCTATACAGACTGTGATAGACCTACACCTGATGTGTCGAAATTTAAACGTGAAAGCATTTTATAATAGACAAGGAGACCGAGATCAGAGTTGCCCTGGTATTAAGGTTGGGACTTTTAAACCAAACTCGGTCTTTAATCCTCCCCTTTGTAGCGCAGTTAGCATATTTAGAGACCTCTGTGAAGCGGATTTTGAGACGCTGTTTGTGAATCCACCTAGGACACCCTTTCATAATGTTACTAAAAATGAACGTGAAGCACTTAAGTCCTTACAGAATGACCCTACAATAGTTATTAAACCTGCAGATAAAGGTGGCTGTGTTGTACTATGGGACATTAATGCATATAAACAAGAGGCCGGCAGACAACTGGGTGATGTGACTTTTTATGAAAAATTGTGATTTGATCCAGTTTGGGAGTATAAAACCTGTATAGATGAAAAGATCGATGAAGCTTTTAAACAGGACATTATTACAGATCAAACTAGGAAATTTTTAAAAGTCGAACACCCTGTTAGACCAACCTTTTATATGTTACCTAAAGTACATAAAGACAGCCAGCACCCGCCAGGACGTCCTATAGTCAGTGGATTAAAGAGTCTAAATGAAACATTGTCTCAATATGTGGACTTTGCTCTTAGTGACTTTGTGAAAAAAATACTGTCTTATGTGAGAGATACAAAAGACATTTTAAAGTTGCTAGATAGCTGTAATTTGGAGAATGACTGCCTTTTAGTTACTTTGGACATTGAATCCCTGTATACTAATATTCCCCACGATGGGGCTATGGATGCTGCTGCCTATTTTTTGAACCATTCTGGAAATTGATCTGATTTAGAGATTATTTTTATTTTAAAACTTCTTGAACATGTTTTAACTAAGAATGTATTTACTTTTGATAGGGAGATTTTCAGACAGGTAAAAGGTACTGCGATGGGGGCTACCTGCGCACCATCTGTGGCTAGTTTGTATGTGGGAGTATGGGAAAATGATATCGTCTTTAATAAGGATATTAATCCATTTTTTTATAACATTAGGTTATGGAAACGTTTTATTGACGATATTTTGTTAATTTGGTTAGGTACTGAAAATATGTTAGCAGAATTTGTGACGTTTCTTCATAGTACTACTCAACATCTGAAATTTTCATATTCTGTGAGTGATGTGTCTGTTAACTATTTGGATTTACAGATAGTTAGAAATTCCAAAGGATGTGTTCAAACTAATCTTTTTAGAAAACCCACGGATGGTAATACTATATTATTTGCAACTAGTTGTCATCCTAAACATATTATAGACAACATTCCTAAAGGTCAATTTTTGGGTTTAAAATGGAATTGCAGCACACAATACGACTTTCAGGTTGCAGCAGACTCATTGAAAAAACGTTTGGAGAACAGGGGATATTCTCATAATATTATTGATAAAGGCTATGGGGCAGCAGCTAGTATAGATAGAGATACCCTGTTAAAAGACAAGGAAGAGAGTACATTAGGAACAAGTCAGAGGTTTCATTATGTTACAACTTTTAACAACCAGAGTCATGCAATTGTGAACATCATTAAACAGCATTGGCATGTACTTAGGACTGAAGTGGGTTTACAGAGGAGTGTGTAAAGAATTGCCTATAGTTACTTATCGATGAGCACCAACCTTAAAGGATTCTCTGGTTAAGAGTCATTTTACATGACGAGTGGTACACCAGCAGTTGGTTGGGAAACTATACTGGATGTTATCAATGTAAAACTGTTGTGCCTGCATGCATATATTAAATTTGAAAAATTTCAATTAGAAAGTAAATCTGACAAAGAGTATGACATTAGGCAGTTAATCTCTTATGTCATCTGAAGTCATTTATTTAGCGCTTTGTAATTGTGGTGCATACTATTTTGGAAAGACAGAACGATCTTTCAAGATCAGAGTTATGGAACACGCTCATGCTATTGAGAAAAATGATTTAAGTTATGCCACGGCTACACACATGTCTAAAAATAAGACATCACTTAACTTGCATGAATTTAAGTTTTGGGTATTGAAAAAGTCCTTCATGATTTGAGAGGGGGCAATTATCGCAATAAAATTTTGAGGAAGGAAAATGAATGGATTTTGTGACTTAATGCTTATAAAACTCCTGGAATTAATACACATTTGGAATTGAGACCATATTTGGAGTGTAGATAATGGTTTTAGTTTAGATTTCAGTATTTATTTCATCTAGAGTGATTGCTCTGTAATATGTTTCTGTCTCTTTAAAAAATGTTTCTGTGATTTTAGAGGTGATGGTGTTATTCCACAACCAATGATTTGTTAGATAGTATTGTGATGTAATTAATTGATTGTATTATATAAGCTGGTGTTCTTGGTCAGCCTTTTAGCTTTTGATAAAGGACTTGCTGTCTGAAACGCGTCAAGTGGTTGTTTTTGGTGCAATAAACATTTTTCTTTAGCTCTGGGTCCGTTCCATTATTGAGATTTGTGTGTGCTTCAGCTTTTTTGATATTTGCATATAACTCAGGTACTATTGGAGTTAGACATGTGTAAATTAGCATGAATCACCTTTTTGCAATGGTTGTACAATCATATAAATACAGTATGTAGATAACTGTATTATAGATTTTTAAGTCACAGGTGTTCAAAAGTTTACTATGTAAATATTTGCAACATTTTGTGAAAACTCTTAAAAATGTGAATGCTTGTAACTTCTCTGCTCCTGCAGGCATAGACTTAACATTTGAGTTTGACATGCATATTCATTGTCAATATATGCTGGTGTCTAACACAACTGGATACACTGATTTAGCAGTTTTAAATTCACAGTGTAAAAAAATATTGATAACATTGTCACAAATATTTATTGTAGCATATAGACGTTGTATCCAGTGTTCTTTTTGTGTAATTCAACATTCACAGTGCACATATCATTATTTCATTTGATATGCTGGGCTCAGCTTTTTGCAGTCCTGCTGCTCCTGTCTGCGTGACTGGTTTGCCCCTTCTGTATTAGCATAGCCAGACTGACTCAGTATAACTACTGAGCCCTCTGATATCCGCTTTATTCTTCACAGTGACAAAAAACATTAAAATGAGCATCACCTACTCCTTTACCTATTAACCTATTTTGTTGGAATAGTCAGAATTCCTCCTTCCTTGTGCAGTAGACATTGTCTTACTCCACTACATCTTTTTGAGTACTTTAAATCCTCAGACGCGTACGTATGTCAGGCTTCCTGGATCATCAGTTTACTGAGTGTGATCCTTTCCTACATTCAGTTCGGAATTGTTGACATTCCATGTGTAATGGTCCCCTTTTCTTGAATTTTGCAGAACCAGTCCAAGACCTGAAGCCTTTATTTCTCCTTTGCTTATGTATCTCTCCCTGAGTCTGTTGTGCAACAGCATTTAATTTTGTTTTCCTTTTGAACTTTCCTTCCTATCTCAAGCTCTATGCTACTGTTATTCTCTTACAAATAACATGTTAGCCACTCACTATTCTTTTTCTGCTTTAACTCTTCCTTCAGGATCTTTGGTACTGGATGTCCATGTGAAATACAAGACCAGAAATGATTTGGGCTAAAGTACTGGAATGGGCCAAAAGCCCGATTGTCAATTATCCATAATTGCCAGTCATTTTTATTCCCCATTCAGTTCTGTAAATAAGTGCTTTTAAAATGGCTTTCTACAATTATTGCTTAGTCCTGCAACCATAGTTGCGAGCAGGGAGCTTTAACTCTGCCACTGAGTGAAAAGGTAGCTCTTTAAGCCTCATGTTTATTAATGCAAAAATTTAATTAGTAAAATTGCCATTTTCACCCCTCAGCTGTCAGGAAACTAAAAGTAAATACAGTCCTGAATCCTGACAAAGCTCAGCTAAGCACTCGACTTAAAGGAAATGACTTAGCTGGGCGCTGAGCGCTGTTTATTTCTCCAGCTGAACGTTACACTGAGAAGGGTCTGTCTGCCCTTGAACTATACGGTGGCTTCTCTGAGTGACTGTTCATTTTTATTTATTTTCCCTTAATGTGCTAACTCAGGCTTATACACAGGTATTTTACAAGGTAATATAAAAACATTTAAATACCTGAGTTTCCTTAAGATAAGCCTTTATGGAGCTCACCTTTCAGTCATGTGTCAGCTCAGATGCTTTCCTAGCTTGAGACTGTAAAGGGGATGGGTGGCCCTGAGTATTCCCTTTTTATTTTGTTAGTCAAACTCCTCCTGATCTTATGGGCAGTGTTTTGGTAATATAGCCCACATTATCAGTTTAGTGGTACAATTAAGTTCTAAAAATATTATTGCATTAAAACACAAAAAATGGCATTGATTATCCTTAAAATGAACCATTATACTGGAAGTATGACATAAAATATTGTTGTCATTTGTATAAAAATGGATTTTCATATAATTGATGGGAGGGCTCCTCAGCTTATAGGAGGAGCTACAAGCATATTTAAGGTTCTAGATGAGACTCCCAATTGAGATGTTCAAGGGGAGAGGACCTGTGTGGTTCTCTCTGGGAGATCTCTGTGAGAGGTCAGGCACAGACAGTTGTTGACAAGATAGCTCTCTATTTTCTAGTCAAGCTGTGCTTTATGATTTTCCTATGATTTATTCACTGTGTTTGAACAAAAAGTCATCTCTTTGTATTTTTCTTGATTTGTTTATTTTTTTTAATAAAAATCATACCTGTAAGGTATGTTGTACCCAATTTACTGTTTCTAGTAAAAGTCATTTCTACATCCCATGACAAAATTGGTACCAGGAGTGGGGTACTGGTGATCCAAACTAAAAAGGGATCCCAGAATTGATACTGCACTTTAGTATCTGTGACTTTTCAGGAAACAGTAGGTACATGGCTCATAAGATGGAGGAGCCCTATGGACTTACAACAAGAAGCCAGACTGCCATCACTGGGGAGCCCTTACTATCAGGACATCCTCCTACAATCAGGCTCAAGATTAGGTCTGGTATGGCTACTGGGGACATAGAAGAAATTACAAATTGGATGCAAGCTCTAAATATGGAGGAGCCAGAAGAACGATCTGAAGATGTACCTCCAGAGGACTTAAAAGAGCTATTGTGATGGCTAGCACTGAGACAGGTAGAACAGGACAGACAAAGGTAAAGAGAGTACTGGGAAAGGGAAATGGAATGACTGAGACAGAACCAGAGATAGGCATACACCGTACAGATGTTTCAGACACTGAGGGCAGAACAAGGTATACAAACCACAAAAGACATTAAGTTAACAAAAATGACACTTACTGATGATATTGAATCATACCTACTGACATTTGAATGGGTAGCTCAAGCCTGTAATTGGCCACAGACTCAATGGGTGGTTCACCTTGCCCCTTATTTAAGGGGTAAAGCACAACTGTCATATACTAATATGGACAGTGCATCCATTAATGATTATACAGCAATAAAAAAAGAGATTTTGAAATGATTTGACATTAATTCAGAAACATATAGACAGAGATTTAGGACTTTAAAACATGCCCCTCACATGCCACCAAGAGAAACTTACACCAGATTACAAGACTTATGTACTAAATTGATCCAACCAGAAGGGAAAACTGTTAAGGCCATAATGGACATGTTTATTTTGGAACAATTTATTCAGATCATGTCTCCCAAAGTGCAGCTGTGGATTCAGGAACATAATCCAGATACTACAGACCTTGCTATTACTCTGGCTGAGGACTTTTTGGCAGCTCGACAACCCTTACAGAAATGATATCAGAGAACTGATGGCTTCCCTGCTAGTAATCCTGCAACTATAACAACTGCGGTAAGACCATATTTTCCATCTAATCAAAGTACTATGGGTGTTAAGAAAGAGAGATTGCCTACTCCTACAAAAATAACCAACACAACAGTGGAATGCCACTACTGTCATGGCATGGGGCTTATTGTCAGATTTTGCCCTAAGAAAAAGAAAGAACCGGTATACTTTGCTTCTTTAAACTTGGGTAACTTTATTATTCCAATTCATATTAATGGACATATTGTTGATGGACTTGTGGACTCTGGTAGCAAGCAGAGCCTTATTCGAGCAGACTTGATCCCCAAGTTACCTACAGTTTCTACAACAGGAGTAATCGGCATACATGGAGACATTCATCAATATTCAACTATCACAGTGACTGTTAATATTTTTGGACATGAGGATAAAATAATTGTGGGGGTGGTTCCTACTTTGCCTGTCCCTTTCATACTGGGACAGGACTACCAAAGTTTTTTCTCGAATTGTGTCTTTTTGTCAGGACATTAATACTGATAATTTAGTAACTGTCTCTACTAGATCTCAGTTGTCCACAGTAACTGATCAAACTAACCTGCCTTTTTCCTTTCAGGATGAGATATTTTGGGAGGTGGGGAAAGCAAAAAAATCAAAAGCAGAAAAGAGAAATTTACAAAAACAATGGAAAAAAGATGAGGGAAATGTAGACAAAATGCCCATATTACAGATATATAACACTGCACAAGAACTGCAGGATGATGCTATGCTTGTTCATATGTTTTCTCAGATAGGGTTAGATAACATTAATAGAAAACCTATAATTTTGAAACATAACATTCTATACAGAATCTGTACACACCCCTCCACACAAGAACAGGTTGTACAATTAGTAGTCCCCCTGAAGCACAGAGTGGGTTTGTTATATCTTGCTCATGATATTCCTAGTGCAGGACATGCTGGGAAGGAGAGAACTTTAGCCAGACTCTTACAACAATTTTTCTGGCCTAGGATTCATGAATCTGTTGCAGATTACTGTAGGGGGTGTTATGAATGCCAGAACGTAAGTCAGATAAAAAAGAACAAGCTCCTCTTAGACCTTTACCTCTAGTATCTCAACCATTTAAATGAACTGCAATGGACACTGTTGGGCCCCTAAGTAAAAGTACTAAAGGGAACAGATTTATACTGGTCATTAAAGGAATAATGCATGACAGGGTGCGTGTTGTGCTGGGATAACGACACGCCTGGGAGGATTGGGCACGAGACCGCAGGCCGAGTGTGTCCAATGCCCCAGGCATGACGTTATCCCAAATGACACACACCCTGGAGTGCATTATTCTTATTATACAATGGCTCGTTGTTATACAGAATAAAAAAAATCATTTTAAAGATGTTTTTGTGTGGAAACATATTTTTTGTTTTTAAGAGAAGATGAAACAATCAAGCTGAAGCTCAGTAATCCAATCAATCAGATGCTCAGCTACATGGGTTCACAGTGCTGAGACTAGACCTGTGACGACGTGCTGAGATAACGGCAAGGGTCCAGTCCCAAAATGACCAATCACAGTCCAAGATTCTTTCTTGCCATTGTATAATTGCCATTACCTAACCAAATATCCAGAAGCCTACCCACTTAGAACAATTTCCACTACAAAAATAGCAGAAAAGATTTTGGACTACTGTAGTAGGTTGGGGATCCCTATTGTGATTCTCACTGACAGAGGTGCCAATTTTTGTGCCACGCTGCTCCGAGAACTCTATAAACTGTTGGGTGTCACTGCAATCAAAACAACCCCATATCATTCACAGACAGATGGCCTCATGGAGAAGTTCAATCAAACCTTGAAATGTATGATGCACAAGTTTGTGGATGATAAGGAAAAGTACTGGGATCGCTACCTACCTTTATTTTTATTTGCTTATAGAAAAAATCCCCAAGCTTCTACGGGATTTTCACCATTTCAGTTACTGTATGGTCGGAATCCCAGTAGACCCTTGGATGTAGTGAAAGAAGCCTGGGAGGGTGATCTCCAGATTAAACATGTGAACATTTTAGAGTACATGAAAGAATTAAGGAAGAGATTGCTTGTATATACTCAACAAGCTCATAAAAACACTGTGGAAGTGCAGGCAAAACAGAAAGTGTTTCATGACATCAAAACTCAGGAAAAGGTGTTCACTCCGGGTAACAATGTTTTACTTCTCTTACCATCATCAGACAACAAGTTATTGATGAAGTGGCATGGTCCCTAAAATACTGTAGAACAAACTGGACCTGTCACATACTGAATAGAAACCCCAGAAAAAACGCTCATTGAGTAAAGTCTGCCATGTCAATCTGTTAAAAAAATGGCATGAGTGTATGGAGACAAAACCTTGTTGCTATGTGTACTCTGATGGTACAGATACAGGATTAGATACAGCATACCATAGATTGGAAAAAACAGAAAACCTTCAGGATGTGATAATTAATCCCCAATTAGATGAACTACAAAAATATGATATTAACCAACTCTTGGAACAGTTTTCTGCTGCATTTACTACCAAACCAGGGCAAGATAGCAATGTGTCACATCAGATCAGAATGATAGCTAATCCTATACACCAGAAGGTGTATAGATTACCTGAAAAACTATGTACAGAGGTCAAGGAAGAAATAAATAAGTTATTAACACAAGAAATCATAGATCCCTCTGGTCATCTCCAAAGGTAATAGTTCCAAAGAAAGAAGGGTGTATTTGACTCTGTTTAGATTTTCAAAAACTGAATTTGGTATCAGAATGTGATAGTTACCCCATACCCAGAGTTGATGACATCATTGACCAAATAAGCCAGGCTTGTTATATCACTACCTTAGACCTTACAAAAGGATACTGGCAGATCCCTTTAATGGCTGACTCTAAAAATAAAACTGCTTTCAGTACTCCCTGTGGTTTCTACCAGTTTGTGTTTTTGCCTTTTGGTTTACACAGAGCCCCTGCAACATTTCAAAGGTATGTGGACCAATTGTTAGCTCCACATGTACAATACCGATCTGCATATTTGGACAATGTGGTAATTTACAGCAAAGTTTGGTCCTCACACCTTGATCATTTGATTAAAGTCATCCAGACTATTCAATCATCAGGGCTCACTATTAATCCTTCAAAATCCCGCATAGCCATGCAAGAGACAAGATATTTGCGATTCATTCTTGGAAATGGGAGTTTGTGACCTGAAGTCAGTAAAGTGACAGCAATAGCATATTGTCCTGTTCCCAAGACAAAAACAGAAGTAAGATCTTTTTTAGGGCTTGCAGGATATTATAGGCATTTCATTCCTGATTTTGCTACCATAACTTTACCATTAACAGAACTAACAAAGAAATCAATTCCCAATAATGTTCCTTGGTCGGATGATTGTGAAAAAGCATTTCAAACTATTAAAGCTGCTTTGTGTGCATCACCAGTGTTGCGATCCCCTGATTTCATGCAACCTTTTGAGGTCCATACAGATGCCTCAGATACTGGGTTAGGAGCTGTGTTGTCTCAGACCATCAAAGGAGAGGACCATTCTATCCTTTATATCAGTCAGAAATTATTTCCAAGAGAACATAAGTATGCAACAATTGAGAAAGAGTGTTTGGCAGTCAAATGGGTGATTGAAGCTCTAAAATTCTATTTGTAGGGCAACAAATTTATGCTTGTTACTGACCATAACCCTCTCTGCTGGTTGCAACAAATGAAGGATAAAAATGCTCGTATTCTTCTATGGTATCTGGGACTACAGCCCTATACTTTTGAAATTAAACACCGACCTGGTGCTAGACATAAAGCTGCTGATTTTTTTATCATGATATGGTGCTGGTTAAATGTCTACTAAACCTCAGGGCAAATGTATGTATATAGCTGAAATTAAATATTTATGTAGAATGAGACATCTACATAAATCTTATATTGTTAAGGGTGCCCTGGAGTGGGGTTTCTGTGAGGGTGGGTGGAAACCCCATTCCATTCCTAAGGAAATGTGGATTTTCATATCTCTGTACAAACCAATAGAAATTGGTTTGTTTTTGAATGGGGGGTTATTGTAATGGTGCCCCTTTTCTTGCATTTTGCAGAACCAGTCCAAGACCTGAAGTCTTTATTTCTCCTTTGCTTATGTATCTCTCACTGAGACTGTTGCACAACAGCATTGAATTTTTTTTTCCTTTTGAACTTTCCTTCCTTTCTCAAGCTCTATGCTACTGTTATTGTCTTACAAATAGCATGTTAGCCACTCACAATTCTTTTTCCACTTTAACTCTGCCTTTAGGATCTTTGGTACTGGATGTCCATGTAAAATACATGACCAGAAATGATTTGGGCTAAAGTTCTGGAATGGACAGAAAGCCCAATTGTCTATTATCCACAATTGCCAGTCATATTTGTCCCCTATTCGGTTCTGTAACTAAGCACTTTTAAAATGGGTTTCTACCATTAGCGCTTAGTCCTACAACTGTAGTTGTGAGTAGGAAACTTTAACTCTGCCACTAAGTGAAAAGGTAGCCCTTTAAGTTTCGTGTTTTTTGATGTATAACATTTAATTAGCTAAATTGCCATTTTCGCCCCTTAGCAGTCAGGAAACTAAAAGTAAATACAGTCCTGAATCCTGACAAAGCTCAGCCAAGCACTCAACTTAAAGGAAATTACTTAGCTGGGCACTGAGTGCTGTTTGTTTCTCCCACTGAATGTTACACTGAGAAGGGTCTGCCTGCTCTTGAACTAAACGGCGGCTTCTCTGGGTGACTGTTCGTTTTTATTTATTTTTCCTTAATGTGCTAACTCAGGCTTATGTACAGGTATTTCACAAGGTAATACAAAAGCATTTAAATACCTTAATTTCCTTAAGATAAGCCTTTATGGAGCTCACCTTTCAGTCATGTGTCTGCTCAGATGCTTGCCTGGCTTGAAACTGTATAGGGGATGGGCGGCCCTCAGTATTCCCTTTTTATTTTGTTAGTAAAACTCCTCCCCCTGCTCTTATGGGTGAAGTTTTGGTAACGTAGCCCACATTATCAGTTTAGTGGTAAAATGAAGTTCTAAAAATATTATTGCATTAAAACACAGAAAATGGCATTGATTAGTCTTAAAAATGAACCATTGTACTGGAAGTATGAAATAAAATATTGTTGTCATTTGTATAACAATGTATTTTGATATAATTGATGGGAGGGCTCCTCAGCTTATAGGAGGAGTTACAAGCATATTTAAGGTTCTAGATAAGACTCCCAATTGATATGTTCATGGGGAGAGGACCTGTGTGGTTCTCTCTGGGAGATCTCTGAGAGAGACCAGGCACAGATAAGTGTTGGCAAGATAGCTCTCTATTTTCTAGTCAAGCTGTGCTTTATGATTTTCTTATGAGTCATTTACTCTGTTTGAACAAAAAAAATTTGTTTGTATTTTTCTTGATTTGTTTATTTTTTTTAATAAGAATCATACCTGTAAGGTATGTTGTACCCAATTTACTGTTTCTAGTAAAGTCATTTCTATACCCCACGACACCGCGCTTCCTCGCTGAAGTTGGGGGGTGGGTCTACTGTTGGTGTGCTACCAAACCCAGCTATCTATTTCTTGGGGAAACAATAACCCCTGCAACTGGTGATCCCTTGTTCTACCCACCTTCCATACCTCTATTCTCTAATTTGAATCCCTCAGTTAAGATTTGAGTGAAATTAACAAAGTCTAATTTTATGGAATTTTCATGAAATTCCATAATTTTCATAAAGACTCATAGAGTTTGACTTTAAGTACAAATGTTATTTTGCAATTTTTGCCAGCAATTAATTAATAAAACTAACACACGGGCACCATTTAAGGCCCTCAACCTGCCAAATTTACTGCCATTGTATTTTCTAGTTTTAAAGTTTTAGGGATTTATAAATTTACAGTATACATTCTTGCAAAATTTAATTGTAAAATTTTGTGAAAATTTGACTACTTTTAATTTACTCTCATTTAAAGTTGTAAATATACACTATGCTAAAAATGACTGTGTGGTATAGTAGTTTAAATGTTTCATGTTTGGTTAAATTTGGATATGTTTTATAATTAGGGGAAACAACTGAAATGTAAATGCTGGCAACATGTTTGGCAGGCCATAACTCAGTCACATTTGAAGCTAGACATCTGAAACAATGTACATATATAAATATAGTGCTATCTTGTATACCTGTACAATTTTATAACATTTCAATGAATACTATCAAAATTATACTAGAATAACAAAATCTAAAGTTTGGCAAAATGGTTGGGTAACTATAACTCAGCTCTCTTTGAAGCTTGAGACCTAAAATGTGGTACAGATACCCATGATGTATGGTTCTCTATACCCTGAAACTGTAGAGAAACTGGGATACGAAATTTTAAAATTAGATCAAAATAACTGAAAATTACATTTTGATTACATGTTTGGCCATCTATAACTCTGCTGTCTTTCAACCTATGACTCTGAAATGTGGTACATATCTAGAAGCATAGAAACAGAAATGTTCAGAACATAAGGACTGCCATCCATTCTAGACTGTCTGTAAGCCCTTGTACTGGATTACTGCTTCTGACCCACCCACTACTGTACCTCTGTGGTTCCCCTATGCCTCTTCCAAGCATGCTTGAATCCATCCACAGTGCTTTCTCCCACCAAATCCTGAGGCAGACCAATCCATGCATCCATCACCCTCTTGGTGAGGAAGAACTTCCTCACATTCGCTCTTAACTTCCCACCTTCCAATTTCATGTCATGCCCCCTTGTTCTTGTGCTCCTCCTATACTGGAAAATGTCTGCACCCTGCACCTTGTTTATATCCTTGAGGTACTTGAATGTTTCTATCAAATCCCCTCTTTCCCTCCTCTCTTCCAATAAGTACATATTGAGGTCCCTTAATCTCACCTCATAAGTCCTATATATGTACTCTATACCCAGCTGCCTACATGTTAAATGTGGTGTCATGTGGAGGCATGGTTTTAAAATTACAGCAAAATAACCAAAATGTAAAATCTGGCAAAGATCCATAGAATTTTTTTTGTACAAATTCCATGAAATTCTGTGGAATAGGAATGGTAATCCTGCTGACATCTTACCAGTGGAATTTTTTTATTCCAGACAGCTCTAGAAGTCAATACAGCAAATTTATTATGCAATGGGAGATCAGCAGAAGTGGTAGATTTGGATTTACCCTTTGGCTGTCTGCTTCACTTCTTGGTAGGGACTTGATAGATAGTCATAACTGGAGGAGGGGGAAGGGGCATTTCAGTAGAAAACTTCATGAAAGATGTGTGGGACTGAGCAGGCAAGGGATCTGGCAGTACTGGCACCTGTGGGGAGAAGGTAGAAGCATCATCCTTCTCCTGATCAAGGAAGGAAGAAACAGTGGAAGACAATAGAGAAATTTGTGGAGACAGGGTATCCTGGACTAGGTCACCAGAAAGATTTGGTTCCCCTACAGCCCTTGCTATCTTATCCTGGGCAATGAGGGCATCCTGGTTAACAACAAATGAACAGGCAGCAAATACTCTATCGGAAGGAGCCATAAGAAACAAATGTGCTCACTGAAGTTCTGCAAATTTAGGCTTCACCTTCACCACCAAGACAGAAAAAACATAGGCCACATTCCAGTTAAGCATTTATTGTTCAAAATCCAAAGAAGTTTATGCAGGGACACCCCTCACCAAAAACACCAAATGTTTTCATGGCTGTGCTCAGTGCTTTCTCAAGGTGCCTTCAGAAAGCACTGAGCAAAGGCATAAAAACATTGAATTTTCTAGGTGAGGCTATCCTACGCGAACTCTTTGGATTTCAACAATAAATGCTTAACCAGAATGCAGCCTATGTGTTTTCTGTCTTGGTGGTGAAATTGAAGCTGAATTTTGCAGTATTTCAGTGAGCATCCTGGTTAAGGCCATCAGTCCAATTGTGCAAAGCCCATGGGCACTGGTGAAAAGAATGGCCCCATACCTCAAACAGATTACATTTAAATGGATTAGGGCAAAAATTTGAATTATGGTCATATTCAAAACAGCTATTACAATGGACTGTGTCATGAGTGGAGCTAAGGTGGGCATGTATGCCACACTTATGACATGTCTTGGGCTGTCCATGATAAATGCAGATATGTTTTTCCCTTCCAATATAAAACTCCCAGGAAGATGACTGCCCACAGAAGTCTATTGTTTATTTATTTATTGTTTGATTTTATTGCAATCTTGGATTTATAATCTTTAAGCTAGGAGCTCATTTACAGAGGTTCCATGTCAATTTGTACAGTACAGACAAATTATAACAGACAATATCCATCCAATGAGAGTTAAGTACATTCAGGTGAGCAAAAATTGCATTAGTTACATTACTTTGCAGAGTTATGATTCATAAAAGGGAGAAACTAACAGAGAGAATAAGTAGGAACAGAGCTCAGCAAAGCAGGAATTGGTACCCATTATCATTAAGGGTGGGGATGGGAAGAGGAGGAAGTGGGTTGGGGAGGGAAGTTGAAGTGAGGGAGGGCAGCTTGGGTATAGGGGGTTTTGAGTAGGGACAGGAGTGTTGTGGTGAATGGGGGGATGATAGAGGAAGGGATGAGGAATAATAGTGATGAGAGAAGGGGGTGAATTAGTTGGGGATATAATGAAAGAATGAAGAATAAGCAATATTACTTAGGTAAAACTTTACTTAAAACTGTGATGGAGGAGAAAGATTTTGGTATTACAATCTCAGATTATCTTCAGTTTAAAACCCACTGCACAAATGTGTGCAGAAGGACAAGTGGGGTTTTAAATTGTGTTTTAAAATACATAGCCAGTAGGGATAAGGAGGCAATTGCCCCCCTGTATGGATCCCTTGTGAGGCCCCTGATGGAGCATGGGTTAAAGGTTTGTTTGACATTCCACAGAGGAGACATAGATAGGCTGGAAAGAATACAACAGAGGGCTACACACTCTGAGTTATGGCACTAGGTTGGCAGAACTAAACTTGTTTACACTGGAGTACAGGCATTTGAGGGGGGATATGTGCTTACTTTTCAAAGCACTGACTGATCATGACTTATGGGAAAAACTGGGACTAGAATTCAAGGAGCAGATGTATAACACCAGAGCTCATTCCCTACAATTGAAAGGTGAAAATTGCAATACCTTTTGAAGAAAAATGTGGTATAATCAGAGGGTGATTCCAATCTGGAACTCACTAACAACCGTAGTGGTGGGCAGCTCATCTATAGAGAGTTTTAAATGTCAACTAAATAAGTTGTGCCAATAGAATTTCTTTTAATTTTAACTGGTGAGCATCACAGAGGCAAGTCTTTTTAGCTCAGTACATACCTATGAGACCTATAAGAGTTATGAGAGAAGAGAGGTGAATTAGTTGTCATGGGGGAGAAGAGAGGGGGGAGAAAGTGCTTTTAGGGCAGTGGTAACCTTGTAGGGAGTAAGTAAAAGCACTATATAAGTAGGCACTGGTCATGAGGGGATGTTAAAATGCACAGGAACATTTTTTTAGCCCTGTGAGGTGGGAGTTTGGGCTCAGCCAGTAGATTCTTAGGGAGGGAGTTGAGCATATGTGGGGCACAAAATCCAAAGGAATGCTGGCCTTGTATTGTACAGTGAAAAGGTACCTTAAAATGGTTTAGTTGTGTGCCTCTGGTCAGTTTAGTTGGGGTTGCAGGGCAGAGCATGGACTGAACCCCAACACGGGTCCGGCCCAGTTATGCCTTTTTAGCTTGGAGACAGACTTGAGTTTGAGGTCCAGCCAGTCCATAAGTGAGTATAAATTGTGTGTGTGGGCAAGGTGTAGAGCTCTGAGGAGAAGTCTACGTGCTTTGTTCAGAGTCAGGGCTATTCTTTTTAGTGTTGAGTCCATGGCTGAACTGCAGACAGCAAGTCCATAGTCTATGATGGAGAAGACTGAGCTATTTATTGCCAGTCTGAGCACCTCCTGTGTTTGGCAGTGTCTATGTTTATATAAAGACAACAAAGGAAAATGCCGCAACAGGGGCCAGGTCGATTCGGTGCTCACCTAGAACAAGCAGCCAGCTCGTAGCATAAACCAGAAATTCAAAAAACAGGTGGCACTCGGGTGTCTCCTTGAAAATATTGCAAGCAACCAAGCCAGTAACAAAATAGTGTTTTATTCATGCAAGGAGTACCAAACAACAACGGACTCCCTCACCCAGTGCTTCGACTTAAACCAAGTCTTCCTCAGGGGTGTGGTTACAATACGAAAACGTCATTCTTTAAATACATGTATCTACTACATAATACATGAGATACTAGTGATGAATTCAAATATCAGCCTTCATAAGAAAAAAATATGTCTTTAAACAGTGTGCAAAATACTAGACAATGTATTAACAAAAAATGACTAAAAAGTTATTCTTATTACCAGAATTGCACTTCACTTGTAACCATGACAAATTTAAGATACACAATACATTTGTTAGTTGAAGGCTGCCACAGGTGCTCTCCACAGTCAGTAAACTTATGCATGTAAGTGAAGAAAACATCCCAGTTGTATTTGTGTCTGCAGGACTAATATTATTTCTTGTGCATTTCAGGTAAAAAATTATCTAAAAAGAGGAGGGAAAGAAAAGGAAGAGATTACTTATATCTCCGGATTTTACATTACTGGCTCTCATATAGTAAAACTTTAAAGCTTCAATCATTTATTTATTTAAGAATGGTTTTAAATCCCACCTTTCATTCAGGCCATGGGGTTTAACACTATTAAGTTTAAATATCCAAAAACTCTCTTTTTCCAAAAGTCTGTTCGGTCTGTTACCCCCTTGTATGAAAGGTGGGATCCATTCTAAACCCATGCACTTAACATCTTCTGTTTTAGATAAATGATGTGTTACAAAATGCATGCCAACTGGTGTGTCCTGTCTTTTATTAAGTTTGGATCTGATGTGTTCTTGGATCCTCTGTTTCAATGGGCGCACTGTTTTCCCAATGTATATTAAATTACAAGTGCACCAAAGGGCATAAACCACATAACTAATGTCATATGTAATTAGTTGTCTAATGTCGACACTGGTGTTAGGCTCCATTGGATGTTAGAATACCTTCCCTGATACAGTGTATCTGCATATGTTGCATCTACAACACTTAAAAAAACCTTGTGGTCTTTGAGGTAACCATGTAGTTGTTGTCTCTGTTCGTGTAGTCTGTAATCTGCTTTGAACCACAAAATCCTTAAGATTCTTAGCCTGCTAAAAGATACTTGGGGGCTTGGACCCACTGCCATCCCTACTGTTTCGTCTGAATGTAGGATATGCCAGTTTCGATAGATAATATTGCCAATTCTCCCTGCTTTATGATTACATTCTGTGATAAACGTGCAAGGTGTTTGACTAATGGGTGGAGTTTCTCGATCCATTCCTGTAATGAGTTCAGTACGTTCTAACTTACTGACTTTCTCTTTTAATGTTTTTAAGAGTGTGAAATCATATCCTCTTTTCAGGAGTCTATCTATCAGTTCTTCTGCCTGACTGTGAAACATAACTTCCGAACTACAGTTCCTCCGAATTCTCAATAGCTGACTATATGGTATTGAATCCTTGAGATTTTTAGGATGTGCACTGTCAGCATGTAGTACTGAGTTTGTAGCTGTGTGCTTGCGATAACCTGATGTGTGAATCATTTACTGATCTTCGCTTACTGTAAGAGTCAAATCTAGGAAATTCAATGTTTTTTTGTTTGCTTCAAAAGTAAACCGAAGGTTAAAGTTATTGACATTTAACCATTCCATAAATTCTGGTATCATCTCTGTACTACCTTGCCAGATACATAATATATCATCAATAAAATGAAACCAATGTTTAATATGTGAAAAATATGGATTTAATTCTTGATTAAAAATTACCATATATTCCCAATAACCTAGAAAAAGATTGGCATAGCTGGGTGCCATTGCTGAACCCATTGCTGTGCCACATTTCTGTAGATAGTATTGATTTTCAAATTTAAAGTAATTGTGTTTTAACACAAAATCAAAACTTCTACCAGAAATTTTCTAGGAATAGTGTCATCCAAAATAGTTTTGTCCAAAAAATGTTGTATTGCTGTAAGACCATGGTTATGTTCAGTAGATGTGTATAGAGACTCTACGTCTATACCTAGCCAAGTTAAGTCGTTATTCCAGCCCAAATCTTTAATTTTACACAACAGATCCTTCGTGTCTTTAATATATGAATTTAATTCTAGAACATTTTGTTGGAGAAAACAATCAAAGAATTTACCCAAATTCTGAGTAAGACCATCAATACCAGAGACTATAGGTCTATCTGGTGGGTTTTCTTTGTTTTTGTGTATTCTCGGTAAAATGTAAAAACTAGGGATGACAGGATATTCTGGCCAAATATACTGGTACTCAGTTTCTGTAATGTCTCCCTTGTTTACATATTGTAACAGAAGATGTTGTAGTTCTTTTTTAAAAAACAAAGTGGGATCTGATTTGAGTTTCTCATAATTAGTGTAATTGTTAAGTAATGTTAAAACAATATCTCTCTATATTGTGCCTTATTGAGTATAACTATATTTCCACCTTTATCTGCAGGTTTAATCACAATGGAAGTGTTCTCGGACAGAAGATTAATAGCATTACGTTCTGCCCGAGTTACATTATACTGAGGTGTAACATTTTCATTAAGAACAGATTTAACCTGCTGACATACCACCTTTCAAAAGTACTGATAGCAATATTGTAAACAGTAGGAAGAAAAGTTGATTTAGGTTTAAACAGAAGCTTTCTTTGTTTTAATAAATGTTCTTTAACAGAAACAATACCTCTGTCTCTGAATTGATGGACATTCAAAGAATCAGAATCAGAACCTTGCTCCTGTAAAAGTGAGTCTAACACCTCTAGATCTGTAGAGAATTCATCAAAAGAATCATTATCTCTGGAGATAGGAATTGCTTCCTGATCTCTAATGACAGAAGTAAAATTACTCACTCGGTCTGGTGCATAATTCATATTCATAGACCTATTGTTAATATATTGGGAAGATGAAAAAACAGTCTCATTCTCATAGTCTTTGCTTGAGCTCGATTGCTCTATGGGGTCTATAGGCGCAGAAGTCTGTAATGCATTGATCAAAAAATCAAGATCTTCCGAAACTTCAGACGGTACTTTACAGTTGTACTTAGCATTAGTAAGAATGTCAATGTTTACTCCCCCAGCGTGTGGTGATGCTGTAATGGGTGAGTGGGGGCACATGATGTTTTGATTTATTATCTGTTTGTCCGAGAAAAACAGTTTCAGTCTCAGTTTCCTGAAGAATTTAAATAAGTCCACAAAAATCTGGAAGTCATTAACAGGAGGTGTAGGTATGAAACTAAGTCCCTTTTCCAGAACTTTAGTCTGATGTTCTGTAAGAATAAATGAGGAGAGATTAATAATCTGTCATTTGTCTATTTCTTCTTCTCCCTCAATGGGTAAGCCCGGTTTTCTCTTTGACCTTTTACCCCAGCGTTGACTTCTCCTTGTTTTCCTCTTTCTCTGTTTTTTGTCCCCTGTTTAATTGTGGAGATCCCTGCTTCGCCAAGTTCATGTAATAGTTCTTCCTCCTCTTGTAAATTTAATTGCCTACTTTTGCTTCTATTAGTAGAATATTTTGAGGAGAATCAAACTGTAGACCGTCCCCTACTGTTGGAACTATCTCCCTTCGGTTTTGGCCAACTTATAATATTTCCCTTTTCGTAGTCTTTAAGATCTCTTAATAATCTATTGGCTTTGCATTCTGTTATTGCTGCCTCATATTTCGAGAGTTTACTTCTGAGACATGAATCAAAGCTTTGATACTGCACTTCTTGCTTAAGAGCCAGTATTTTAATCTTTGATGAATTAATTTCTTCCTTCTAAAAATGTCTCATATTGAAGAGTATCTCTCTTGATTAATAATTTAAGGAATATAAGAGAGCATTCTTATGCAGCTGTTTGCCACTCATTTTTAAAGGGAAAATCCTCTAACCCACTTGAAGGCGTAACTGTAACCCGAAGCCCCCGGGGTACTTGACCGTGACTGATATATTCTTCTAGTGTGGAAATGTTATACGATCTCTTTTAACAGTAACTTTTCAAAATCAAGAAAAGCAGTTTTAAGGTTACTGTCAGCTTCAATGTTTACCTTAGAGCCTTGTAATCGTCCCCTCGCTCTTCGTCGATGTTCACTGAAGAAATTAGTATGTTCCCATGCATAAATCTCTGGAGGTTCTGTATCCATAGCTATCTCTGCCTGGTGCATAATTTTGATGCTTAATACGATTTAAAGCTTGCACCCATGGTACTTATGGAATGTGAAACTAATGTCCAGATTCAGATGAATGCAAAGAGGGTAAGTCCAAAAAGTAGTTGTAGTTCCTGAAAAGACCGGCGCAGATTTTACTGCTCCACTGTCTGCGGCAATGGCGGCAAGTTCAAACGAAGACAACAAAAGAAAACGCCGCAACAGGGGCCAGGTCGATTCAGTGCTCACCTAGAACAAGCAGCCAGCTCGTAGAATAAACCAGAAATTCAAAAAACAGGTGGCACTCGGGTGTCTCCTAGAAAATATTGCAAGCAACCAAGCCAGTAACAAAATAATGTTTTATTCATGCAAGGAGTACCAAACAACAACGGACTGCCTCACCCAGTGCTTCGACTTAAACCAAGTCTTCCTCAGGGGTGTGGCTACAATACAAAAACGTCATTCTTTAAATACACGTATCTACTACATAATACATGAGATACTAGTGATGAATTCAAATATCAGCCTTCATAAGAAAAAAATATGTCTTTAAACAGTGTGCAAAATACTAGACAATGTATTAACAAAAATGACTAAAAGTTATTCTTATTACCAAATTGCACTTCACTTGTAAGCATGACAAATTTAAGATACACAATGCATTTGTTAGTTGAAGGCTGCCACAGGCGCTCTCCACAGTCAGTAAACTTATGCATGTAAGTGAAGAAAACATCCCAGTTGTATTAGTGTCTGCAGGACTAATATTATTTCTTGTGCATTTCAGGTAAAAAATGATCTAAAAAGAGGAGGGAAAGAAAAGGAAGAGATTACTTATATCTCCGAATTTTACATTTTCTGGCTCTCATATAGTAAAATTATAAAGCTTCAATCATTTATTTATTTAAGAATGGTTTTAAATCCCACCTTTCCCTCCTCTTTTTAGATCATTTTTTACCTGAAATGCACAAGAAATAATATTAGTCCTGCAGACACAAATACAACTGGGATGTTTTCTTCACTTACATGCATAAGTTTACTGACTGTGGAGAGCGCCTGTGGCAGCCTTCAACTAACAAATGTATTGTGTATCTTAAATTTGTCATGCTTACAAGTGAAGTGCAATAGTAATAAGAATAACATTTAGTCATTTTGTTAATATATTGTCTGATATTTTGCACACTATTAAAGAACATATTTTTTCTTATGAAGTTGATATTTGAATTCATCACTAGTATCTCATATATTATGTAGTAGATCGTGTATTTAAAGAATGGCGTTGATGTAACCACACCTGAGGAAGACTGGTTTAAGTCGAAGCGCTGGGTGAGGGAGTCGTTGTTGTTTGGTACTCCTTGCATGAATAAAACATTGTTTTGTTACTGGCTTGGTTGCTTGCAATATTGTCAAGGAGAGACCCGAGTGCCACCTGTTTTTTGAATTTCTATGTTTATATAGCTGCCTGATCACCCTGATAGCTTTCCTGGAAACCTGGTGTATGTCTAGAAAATATGATAAAGAGCTGTACAGGGTGACCGCCAGGTAATTGAAATATGGACCATTTCTAGAGTTTCATTTTATGTGTTCCAGATGTCAAAGTGGGATGATTTGTACTTGCTGTGGGAAGAGGTGAAAAGCATTGTTTTAGTTTTTTTAAAGCTTAGCAAGAGTGGTGCATTACTGAACCAGTCTTCCACCAGCTTAAAGTTAAACTGCAGGTGTTGTTGAAGGATGTTGAGGTCAGGGTGGCTAGTGTAAATGACCATGTTGTCAGCATAAAGGATGATTCTATCATGACATACTTGGGGGAAGGTGTTTAAAAAGAGGCTAAACTGTAGTGGGCCCACGATGGACTCTTGGGGAACTGCTGTGCAGATACTTTGGCTGTCCAAGAGTGTGTTGCTGATTCTAATTTTTTGAAAACATCCAGAGAAGTAACTTTGAAACCAACCCAGGGCAGTTGAGGATATTGTGGACTCACCTAATTGGGTTAGGAGAAGTTCATGATTCACTGTATTGAAGGCCTTAGTGAGGTCTACAAAGGTGGCCCCCACTAAGTGCTTCAGGTCCATGGAATCATGTATGAAACTGGTAAACTCAGTCAGTGCTGTTGTACTATGCTGTTTTCTGAAACCGTGTTGTTTCTTGCATTGGAGTTGATATTTGTCTAGGTGGTTAATTGACTGTAGATGACCTGTTCTAATGCTTTAGAGATGGGGGGTAGGATCGAGATTGGTTGATAGTTTTTGTGGAGTGTTCCATCCCCATTTTTAAAGACTAGGGTGACAACTGCAGCTTTCCAGAGTTTAGCGAATTGTCCAGTGGTTAGGGAGAGGTCAAGTAGTCTCATTAGGGGAACTAAAATGACACCAAAGGTGAGGGAAATTAGCTTTAGGTCAAGGCCATCACAGCTATGCCTGGATTTGTTGAGTACTTTTTGAAGGAATTTTTTTGCCTCTAATTGTTGTCATTTAACTTTAATTCCCTCCACTGTCCAAACTGGCTCACTATCCATGATTGGGGCAGGAGCGTTCAATACTTCACATCTTTTCAGTAACCAATAAAGATTGTCAGATAGGTAGATAATCAATTTATTGTTCAACATTTATTCATTACAATGTTTTAAAACAGTACTGATGTATTAAAATCACATTCTTCAATTAAATAATCATTCCATAATTACAAAGACTTATTGCACAGTGACATTGTCATTAACAAGACACATCATATCTCATAAATGTTCCTGCTAATAGATTTAATACATTTTGCTATCTATTAGCCTTAGGACAGCAAAGACCAATACTAGATAATACTAAGTCTAATTAGACTTTTGTAAATTCAATGATAGTAAGAATTTATGCAGAATATTTAGTATTTTCACATCTCTTGATGTAAACAAAGTCATAACTATATCCTTAGGGAGACAAAGGGCAGCCAATACAGGTCCTAACCATTTTTTTCACTTTGTTTCATATAGCGGACAACTTAGAACTATGTGCTTAGGATAGTCTTCTACACCATTTTTACATCTGCATTTCAGATCACTAACCCCTGGTCTTTTCTGGTCATAGCAAAAATAGTTTGCTGTGTATAACTCCATTCAGCATCTTGTTATGAATTTATGTTCATCCAGGTTTGACAATACTGTATAGCCGAGTAGGCTATATTTTTATACCATCTGTAGTGTTTTGAATTAATTTTAGCTTGATCTTTCATAATTGCTGTCTCCCTCAGTCTCACTTTAACCTGGGCTACTGTTTCTACCATGGGTCTATAATATATTTCCTGAAGTAAGTGTCCTAATCCCATAGGAAATATGGCTTCTTTAATAATTTTAATTGAAGTTGAAGTAAAGTTTATATGGTTATATTTCAATTTTCTCATCCAGACAAAGCTTAGGTAGTTTGTGGTCTGGATGCAGAAATACATTCAATATGAATGTTTTTTTCTCTAACACTATTGTTGCATCCAGAAATTATCCCAACTCCTTTCTAAGTACTTCTGCTAGGACAGATTGTTGGACTTTTAAAATGTATCTATACAATTTATTAATTTCCACTTTCTAAAGATTTTAAATCTGAAGGGTTCAAATTTTAGATGCGTATATGACACTAGTTTTGATCTTAGCATTTACTACTTTTAGTAGACCCTTAATTGTACCATGTCCTAGCATGGCACTAATCTTTTAAATGCATTGAAAGAAATTTTTAATTTTGGAGTCATTAGTTTTATTTGAGCAGATCAAGAAAGGTTTTGTGAGAATCTTAAATTAAGGTAATCATAAAAGGTTGTTGTGGTTATTTTATTTTTGTCAATATACAGTACAATGATGTAATTCACTTGTTCGTATTGCCAGATATTCCTAAATTGGTCTTATCTATGTTAATAATCAAATTGTCCAATTTACATGATTCCACAAAGTGGGTCAATGTATGCTGCAACCCTAATAGGGAAGTAGATATCAGGACAATATCATCTGTGTATGCTAGGTGTGGTGTTTTCATTGAAAGTATGATTCAGGAATGAAATTCTGGATCTCCTAAGCAATGTTGTATTTATATATAAATTGAACAAAAGAGGGGCCAACAGACAACCCTGGTGGATGCCCAGATTTGTATTAATAGGGGAAATTAGATTTCCAGCTTGATCAAATTTAAATCTGAGCCAAGTATCCCTATGAAGTTTTATAAGAATGTTCAGAATCTAAGAATTCAAATTGTACATTTTAAGTTTATTTCAAAATCAGTGTTTAACTAATTGTGTCAAATGCTACCTTCATGTCCACAAAACAGCAGTACAGTTTTGATTTTTTTACCTCCACATATTTCCGAATCAGGTGATGTAACACATAACAGAGTTGAATTGTTTACCATTTAGTTCTAAATCCATTTTGGAATTCTGAAATTAGATTATTCTCATCTGCCCATTGTTGTAATCAATTTAGTAGTATTCTAGTAAAAATCTTTTGTGAAGAATCAAGTAAGCTAAAGGGACAATATACACTTGGGTTGTTTACATTCCCTTTCTCAAATATGAGACATGCAGTACTCCCCTTCCAACTTTCTGGGAAGGACTCCCCTTTGTACACAATGATTAAATGATTTGTGGAGTAACAGTAAGCAAGACCCCGAGCTCTGATAACATTTTGGCTGATATTTTAGGTCCTTCAATGAGTGGTGGTCAGTCATTGAAGGACCTAAAATATCGGCCAAAATGTTTTCAGGGCCCGGGGTCTTGTTTACTGTTATTTTATCTAAGGCCTCTATGATTTCCTGAATACAAATGTAAATGGGTTTTGGTAATGTGTCACTGTCCACATTATTAGTCATCTGACGAGTTTCCTCAGATTGTGAATAATATAATGCATTGAAGTGTTCTTCTCATGCCAGCGACATTATTGCTGCCTCTATTTTGTAAGTATATTGGGTATAGCCTTGACTTACCAAGGACAAAAACATACAAACATACATACATACATATGAATCTGCCAGCAGAAACAAGCCTTATGGTCTATCAAGTCTGCTTGAGTGTGCAGCTAACATCCCTAGATCACAGCTGCCCTACTTTCTTAATAATAGACATTTTTTTATTGTACTCCAATTTGTGCACCTTACTGCAACACTCCAGCTGGGGCATCCAGCTGCTGGCCTCCACTGAGGACAGCAGGCTCACTCACTGTGAGGGTCCTAGTATGGCCATTACTGGACCCCCCCATGTAATTCCACGACAGGCCTCCAGGTCAGTGGGTGTGTGGCTATCAAGATGCTCAGTCATGCCCAGCTCCTTTTCCACCATGGATTTTTTTCCCCTGGAGCTGGCAGTACAATGATGCACTGTGCATCCACAAGCATCTTGCCAGACTCCACCCCACACTAGTGCCACATCTTGCACTTCCCCTGGCCTTTGCCAGGGGTCGCTCAAGTGTGACACAACCCTCTAGCCCACCCCAGAGGAAGGATCTCAGTCCTGGGATGCTCAATCCAACCTCTCCCCTGCCAGCCCCCGATGGCCCGAGTCCATTCCCAAACCTGGGTTGCCGGCATGGTGCGAGGTGTGGCATCCAGCGCCTCAACCCTCAGTGTCACTGGGCCGGATAAATAATAGACATTTTTAATTTATCCCGCATTTTCATTTGGAATTTTTTCCTTTCTTCTTCCAAACCATTTTTTTGTATTGATTTCTTGCTTTACTTATCATCTTATTATTTTCCTTGTGGGATTTTCTATGTTGTCTAATCAGTCTATTAAGCCTTCTTTTGGCCATTTTACAGTTACCATTAAACCGTGTTTGCTTACTTGTTTTCTTCAATGTATTTTGACAAAAGAATGGTCAAATGTATTGGCAGATATCTTCCCATTTAGGAATTATGTTATTAGACTCTGAATTTAAAAGTATATTTCTTAGATTAACAAGATGGTCAGAACTCAATATTTCCAAAAACTGTTTTATGACTGATTGCTGCCACCTTATTCTTTTTAAATTCATTATCTCTATATTGTGTGGATGGGAATTCATCCTTAGAGAAGGTTTCTATTATTTCTATAAGCCAGTTGGTCAATACAGGATGGTGAAAAGACTCTGGAAATAGGATAACTTTCTGGTCCTGAATAGCTCTAACTGCATCCAGATTTCCCCAGACAAGGTCACTAATTAAGATCCGCTTGGCCCAATGAAAGTAAACTTGCCATCAGGGTCACTTGTTGTTCTGCCATTAAATAAACAGAAGCCTAGATTTTACATAATTCCTTTAATTAGTTTCCCATTCTTATTAGTCAGTTTATCCCTAGATTTCCATGTGTAATTTAATTTGCTATTAATTATGTTGATCCTTCTGTCAAGTCTTGTTTCTCAGACAGCAGAATAATATTTTTATTATACCTAGTATCACAATCACCTATTATAATCAACATACTGTATTTTGTTCAAATGTTTCCACTATATCTTCTAGGGCATCTTTAATTGTTCCCAGATGTCTACATTGTTTGTTAATTTATCTTTAGGTGGAACATAGCTATTAATCAATATAATCTCAGTATTATCATTAGCTAATTTAAGTACTTGAACAACTTGTGAATATACTTCCATTTGAATAACCTTAAAGTTTAATGTTGTTTTGATAAGTGTTGCTAGTCCTGAGTTAGGGCTTCCATTTTTCTTAATTTTGATAACTGGTATTACATAACTGTTCTGCCAACTCAAACCAGGCAGCTATTTACCATTCACACTCACATGCACACAATAACAGCACAATAAGTACAGCAAGCCAAAGCTTTATTATAACAAAATATAATACAAAAGGTTATACATCACCGATTCCAAAAGCTACATCCAAGCCTGTTCCAATGGCTGGGAAGCCCCCTTGTCAGCCTGGCTAGGAGTCTCACGAACCGGGAATTGGCCCTACAGCGATGCGTCCATCCTGCAGGTGAGGCTTCTAACCACAAAACTTAATACATCAGCGATTCAATAAAGCAACATCCAAGCCCTCTTCCAATGGCTGGGAAGCCCCCTTCAGCCTGGCTAGGAGTCTAAGGAATCAGGAACAGCTCCTGCAGCAATCGTCCACTCTGCAGGCGAGGCTTCAAACCAGGCATCTGGAAAGTCCCATTTATATGTTTTATCTGGTATTTAGAAATGCTAAACCACCATGTCCTAAGCACTGGCCAGGTGCCCAGAACATCACGAGTTCAGCATGACAAACACCACTTAATAAATATTTGGCATTCGTCAGATCATCATGCCCTAAACACTGGCCAGGTGTCCAGAACATCATGAGCCAAACAATGCCAGAGATTCCAAAAGAAAAGTCTCATAACATCTTGTACAAAACATCTTATATAACTATGATTAAGCATTAAAAGTCTCATAACATCTTGTACAAAACATCTTATATAACTATGATTAAGCATTAAGCATTTCAAAATGGAATAATATCATACAAAATGGAGTGACAATAATCAATACAATATATATATATATATATATATATATATATATATACACACATCAATAACCCAAATATCCAGGGAGTAGTGAGGGATTCTCATCTACCAACCAAGTTTCTTGTAGGCAGATTATATCTGTCCTCATTAGAAAGGCCTCAAATTCTTCATCTGCCAGTTTTTTATTAAAACCTCAATATTCCAAGATAATAATGATATTTCTTTCAGGTTTTTTATAACCTTAATGCCTTGTTCTTTCTGTTGTCAGCTTGTGCTGATTCATGTTAACACAGTAAAAGGGGTTTCAGTTTCATAGTGTATGGTTTGTCTTGTATTTCCCCTTACTATTTCATATTCTTTGGAAAGCGTTTCAATACTTGCCAAATATATTGAGTTAGGAACGAAAGCATTAGAAGCCCATAAAATTGTATTTATTTAGAAACATAGAAATATAGAAACATAGACTTTAATGGCAGATAAGGACCACTTGGCCCACCCAGTCTGCTCATTTCCCTACTTATTGGATAAGCTGCCGATTCTAGTTAACCAACAGCCTACTTCCTGCAGCTCCCCACTATAATTGCCTTATGTCTGTCCCATGCATGTTTGAATTCCCCCACTGTTTTAGACCCCACAACCTCTCCAGGAAGGTGGTTCCATGCATCCAGCACTATCTCTGTGAAAAAGAATTTCCTCACATTGCTCCTGAGCTGTCCTCCCTCTAACTTTAAATTGTGCCCGCTTGTTCTTACACATCTCTTTTTCTGAAAGATGCTACCCTCCTGGACTTTGTTGATTCCCTTGAGGCACTTAGAAGTTTCTATCATGTCCCCCCATCCCTGCTTTCATCGAGGGTATACATATTAAGCTCTCTCAGTCTCTCTTCCTATGGCTTCTGATGTAGACCCTGCACCATTTTAGCTGCCTTCATCAGGACTGCTTCCATCCTGTCTATGTCCTTGCATAGATGAGGTCTCCAAAACTGCATGCAGTACTCCAGATGGGGTCTCACCAACTGTCTGTACAGAGGGATAACCACTTCCCTTTTTCTACTTGTGTTGCCCCTCCTTACGCATTCCAGTATCCCCCTGGCACTTCTAACTGACTTCTCACAGTGTTTACCCGTCTTTAGGTCATCTGATATGACTACACCCAGATCCCTTTCCATTATTGTTGTTGTTAGTACCTCCCTGCTATTGTGTACTCTTTTCCTGGATTTTTATTTCCCAGGTGCATTACTTTGCACTTCTCTGCATTGAATGTAAGTTGCCATATGTCTGACCATTCCTCCAACCTTGCCAAGTCCCTTCTCATCCTTTCTACCCCCCCTTGTGTATCAACTCTGTTACAGATATTTGTGCCATCTGCAAAGATGCATACTTTTCCTTCCAGACCCTCTGCAATGTCACCTATAAAGACGTTAAAGAGGACTGGACCCAGTACTGAGCCCTGAGGTACTCCACTAGTAACCCCCCCCTTTCTTCAGAATGTGTTCCATTCACTATTACCTTCTGTGTCCTGTTGTGCAGCCAGTTTGCTATCCAGGCTACCACCCTGGGACCCACTCCCAGGCTGGCTAACTTGATTATTAATCTTTTGTGCAGGACTGTGTCAAATGCCTTGCTAAAGTCTAGGTAGGCCATATCCACAGCCCCTCCCTGGTCTATTACTTTGGTCACCCAGTCAAAGAAATCAATTAGTTTCATCTGACATGACCTTCCTGCTGTGAATCCATGCTACTTTGGGTCCTGTGCCCCTCTGGCCTATAGGTACTGAACAATTCTTTCTTTCAGAAGTGATTCCATCATTTTCCCCAACACTGAGGTCAAACTAACAGGTCTGTAGTTTTCTGCTTCGGCCTTTCTCCCACTTTTGTGAAGTGGAATCACATCTAACCTCCTCCAGTCCTCAGGTACCACCCCATCTTTCCATGATTTGTTAAAAAAGTGTGGTTAGTGGTGTCACTAGGTCCTCCTTTAGCTGTTTTAGGATTCTAGGGTGAATCCCGTCAGGCCCCATTGCTTTGTCCACCTTGAGTTTAAGGAGTTCTTTCAGGACTCTTTTTTCTGTAAATGGACTGGCATCAACCCCACTACCCAGAGTGTTTCTATTGTTTGGTTTAGGTAACTCCTCCTCTTCTTCTTTTGTGAATACCGAACAAAATTATTCATCCAGTATCTCTGCCTTTTCACTGTCTCCCTCTGCCCACCTCCCCTCTCCTTTATTAATCTTCACTATCCCTCCCTTAACCTTTCTATGCTCCCCAATGTACATATAAAAGGTTTTATCCCCCTTCTTAACTGAGTTGGCTATCTTTTCCTCTGTTTGGGCCTTTGCTTTTCTGACTGCCTTCCCCACTTCTTTCTGCTTTAATTGATGCAGTCCCCTGTCATGCTCCTTCTGTGATTCCTTATACTTTTTGAATGCAGCCTTTTTCTCCTTAACCTTCCCTGACATCTCTTTTGAGAACCATAGTGGATTTTTATTCTGCTTTGTTTTCTTTATTTGTTTCACACAAAGGTTTGTTGTCTCCATGATGGCAGTTTTGATTTTTCTCCATTGTTCTTTCACCTCTCCTTTCTGGCCATTTGCTAATGCATTCCTCAAGTATTCACCCATTATGCCAAAGTCAGCCCTTCTAAAGTCCAGTATCCTTGTCTTTGTATGGGTTGTCTCCATGGTTGTGTTTATTGTGAAGCACACTGTGCTGTGGTCGCTTGTTCCCAGATGTCTACTGACTTCTAAATTTGCGATCCTCTCTCCATTTGAGAGTACCAGGTCTAATATTGCTCCCTCTCGAGTAGGTTCCACCACTAGCTGTCTAAGGCATGCCCCCTGTAGGGCATCGAGAATGACCCTGCTCCTGGATGTGGCTGCAGTCCATGTCATCCAGTTAACATCTGGCATATTCAGGTCCCCCATCAACAGTATCTCCCCTTTTCAGCCATTTTGAGAATGCCCTCTATCATTTTCTTGTCCATTTCCTCCCCTTGAGATGGGGATCTGTATACAACCTCTGTGCAGATTGTGATGCCATTCCCTGTCTTCAAGGTGACCCAGAGTGCCTCTTGTCCTCCCCCTTTACTTTTTAGTTCTGTAGCTTTGATCCCTTCCCTTATGTAGAAAGCTACTCCACCTCCTCTTTTACCCTCCCTGTCCCTTCTGTAGATTGTGTACCCTGATATGTTGACATCCCAGTCATGGTTCTCCGTGTACCATGTTTCTGTGACTGCCACAATATCCAAGTGTTCCTCTTCCATCAGGGCTACTAGCTCTGGAAGCTTGTTTCCAAGACTACGGGCATTGGTACTCGTTGCCCTCCATTTAATGCTGGCTTTATCCTTTTTTACCCCATCCCTGCTTTTATTGCCCTTATCTATTTTTCCATTTACCCCTGTCCTGCCCTCTGTAAAGCTCTGTACCTCAGTGTTTACCCTACTACCTGCCATGTATTGTGGGGGGGGAGGCTTGAACTTTCCTGTTTCCTATCAGCACCTCCCCCCTTGGCTAGTTTAAAAGCTTGCCAAGGAAGCCTTTAAACCTGTCACCTATGAGCTTGTTTCCCTTCCTGGACAGATGCAGACCATCATGCCAGTATAGACCTTCATCTCTCTAGGTGGACCCCCAGTCCCCAATGAAGCCAAAGCCCTGTGCTCTGCACCAGTTTTGCAACCATTCATTAAACTGCATGGTGTGCAGTACCCTAGCCTCACCCCTGCCACAGACTGGCAGCACATCTGAGCTTGCTATCTGTCTCTGGCCCATCCCCAACTCCACAAATTCATCCTGCACTGCACTGATCTCATGCCTAGGTAGGTCATTTGTCCTGAGGTGGACAATGACATCAAGTTCTCTCTCCTGTGATGCTGCTTCTGCAATCCTGAGGATTTGCTTCCTGTCCCTCCAAGTCATGGCACCAGGCAGGCACCTTACTTCCCTCTCCTCTCCTCTCCCTTCCCCAGGTCTACACCTCTAACGATTGAGTCCCCTATCAGAAGTTGTTTCTTTCCCCTGTGGTGTCCCTTGCCACTCTTTTGTGGGTCTCCCTTGTGGATGTCCCCAGCATTCTTCTTTGTCTCCACTGAGGGTGTCATCATAGAGGAATCTTGATTTGCCAGTCTGACATATAATTTGTGTAAAGGTACAACTTGGGGGCTATGCCTCTGTTCCACCACCCTCACCCTCCCAGAACCTACTGTGGTCCATCTGCTCTTCAAACATGGCAACCTCTGAGGCAGTGGTTGTGGAACTGGTGCTGTTTGGGTGGGGGAGGCCTCCTTAGTCCTTGCCAGTTCAGCCTGGAGGTGGGAAACCTCCTCCCTCAGAGCTGACAGTTGCCTGAAAATAGGGCAGCAATACAGGTTCCAGAATGTCTCCCAGAAAACTGCTGCCCCACAGCCAGTGCATTGCACCACTCCCCACATGTCCCTCTTCCTTATAATATACAATGAGTAATATATAACATTTTTTTTGGTGTGTACTTACCCTTTATGCACTGTGCTGGGTTATTAAGAACATGACAGTTCTGCCCCAAGACCTGTCGAGGAAGTGATGTCAGAATCTTGGCTATAAAGAAAATACCACAACCACTGGTGACTGTTAGAAACAATCAAATATACCACTACTCCACCACCCTGGTGAGTAGTGTCCTTTATAGTAAGTCAACCAACACCACAGTTTACTAGACCACTGCTCCTACACAAACCACTCTACTGAGTCCAGGGATAAAAATGAACTCACTGCTCAGCCAGCAGGACACTTCTAAAATGTTGCACAAATATCCTTCCAAATCCTAGGTCTCTTGCACTGGAATCAAGCAACTTCAGTTGTATTTCACCCCCTTCTGGTTATAAAATTGCCACACTTTAATGGAATCCTGCAATTCTCTTCTTAATGCCAATAAGAAAAAAATGAAACTTTCTGTAGAAAGCATAGCTTACCTTCCTAACAAGTCCCCAACAATATTATGTCTTACCAGGTTCCCAGTTCCTCAAATGTGTTCTAGTTTGTTCTCCGCACTATAGCAAGTTTCTCAGCCTCCAACAGAAGCAGACAAGTCTTCACCAGGAAAGACAACATGAGCTGTAAACAGCTTGTTTCCAGAAGTGTCCTGGGGAAGGGGGTTACATACGTGGGGGAGCAAAAGAAAATAAAAATACAGGCAATATAAAACAGTACATACAAACAATAAATTACTAGCATAGACAAGAAGTAAACCATAGTATTTTTAAGACAAAAAACACACAGGGTTACAGTACTATAGACACAAGAGTATAATAGCTAACAAGGATGATGTAGATCCTGATGGAGTACACCACAAAGTGCTAGATCTACTGGCAGCATGGAGGGGTACTAAGTGCTAAGTAGACAGGTAGGATGGGAGTGTGAAACAGGGGGGATGGGAAGGGAAGGGAAGGGAGGGGAAAGGGGAGGAGGAGAGAGAGAGAGGGTGCAAGGAAAGAGAAGTGTGAAAAAGAGGGAGTGGGAGGAGTGAGGAGGCATGGGAAGCCAGGAAGTTGCATCCCCACATTAGATTAGAACCCAGTGGGGGGGGTTACAGACCCAGAAGGGAAGGGTAGTTGAGGAGGTGGGTGCAGTAGGTATGGTAAGTCTGGGAGGAGTATGTCCCTATAGGATGCTGAGATCCCTGTAAGGAAGTATGAAACTGGACAGGCAGGAGGTGAAAGAGGTAGTGGAAGGAGAAGGGGGAGAAGAAGGGAGACAGGGCAAGGCAAGCCAGGGGGTTACATCCCTCCAGGGTGCTGAGAACCCTGCTAGGAGAAATGGACCCAGGTCTGAAGGAAGTGAGTGAGAGAGAGGGGGGAAGAGGTCAGGGGAGAGAGGAGGGGGAAGAAGGCAGGTGGTCAGTGAAGCCAGGGGGATATACCCCTTCAGGATGTTGAGGACCCTGCAAGGATGTAGGAGCTCAGACAGGAAGGAGGTGAGTAAAAGGTGGAGAATGGGAAATAGGAATAAGGCAGGAAAGCAAGGGGGGGTGACACCCCTTCAGGATGCTGAGAACCCTGCAAGGGGTATGTACCCCGATATGAAGGAGGAGAGTGAGAGAAGGGAAAGGACAGGGGAAAGAGGGGGTGGTAGAAGGCAAGGCAAGCCAGGGAAGAACACCTCTCCTGAGGGTGTCCAGTATGGGAAGAGTGGAATTAGAGGTGGCAGGCAGCTGGGGAAGTTATACTCCTTGGGATGCTGACAGCCCTATGTGAGGGGCATTGAGCCCAGGAATGCAGTGGGAGAGAGAGGAAGTAAGAAAGGAAGGAAGGAAGGATCGAAGGAAGGAAGGAAGGAAGGAAGGAGGTAAAGTGGGGGAGGAGGGGAATGGGGAGGAGGTTGCTGTTAGAGAGCCTAGAAGAAAATGAGTGTTGTGCAGGTGGAGGGTAGGGGATTGGTAAAAACAGGGGCAGAGGGAAGGGGCTAGTTGCAGGAGCAACTGTGAACAGTGTGTTTCTGGAGGAAATGAGCTAGTGAATGGTGAGATTGAGCAGAGTGAATTTTGAGAGGGAGGGAATTATGGATATTAAGGAACTTGAAGGAGAATGCATCATGACCCGATGAGGTGCAATGTGGGAGGAGGGTGGAGGGTAATGGTGCAATTAGTGAAATTGTGGTGTTAATAGAAGGAGGGGAGAGATAAAGAGGGAGGATAACTATGGGGAGAAAGATCAAAGCCAGAAATTCCCAACTAGATTGGCACTGTGCAGAAGTCATCTGGTATTAAGGGAAGTAAAGAAGAGTGAGGTATTAAGGTTGCAGTGGTGTGTAAGTAGGGGGCAACCCAGTATGAAGTGACAGAAGGAGTTGAAGAGGGTGTCTAGTTTGGAGAGGGTGCATTTAGGGGAAGAACAGTATACTATGTCCCCAAAATCAAGGCTGGGGAGAATCATCTTTTGGACGATTTCTCTCTGGGCTTGCAGTGGCAAGCAGCTGCAGTGCCTATACAGAGCACTGAGCTTAGAGAGTAGTTTTTTTGAGGTTAGCATCAATGTGAGCCCCAAAGTTGATGAACTTGTCTAGCCATAACCCGAGGTACTTCAAGGTGGTAACATCATCCAGTATAGTACCATAGAGGATGGTGAAGGTAGGGGTGGTGACAAGTATGGGCAGCCTTTGCTTTAAGCCAAAGGTCATGGAGATTGTTTTCTTGATGTTCATGGAGAGTTGGTTAGTGTTGAACCAGCGCTGGATGTTTTTAAAGTCCTGCTGATAGTTGGTGGCCACATCAGATGTAGAGGTTCTGTAGGAGAATAGGACCATGTCGTCTGCACACATGTGGATGCATGAGGAAATGCAGGCATTGGGAAGGTAATTTAGGAAGATAGAAAACAGTATTGGTGCAAGTACTGCGACTTGGGGAACACCAGTGTTGATCAGGAGGGGAGGTAGAGTAACCAACTCTAACTGACTGTGTACGACCTATGAGGTAGGACCAGAACCAGCTGGTGGCTGATACTGAGAGGCCAGCTGATGACAGCTTACACAGAAGGAGGGAGCGGGAGACAGAGTCAAAGGCTTTGGCCAGGTCGACAAAGATGGCAGATGTGATGCATCCCTGATCCATACCTGTGAGTATTTAGTCAGTGAGCCAAAAGAGGGAGGTGTTGGTAGAATGTTTTTTTATGGAATCCAGACTGGAAAGTGATGAAAAAAGAGGTAGAGTAAAGGAAGGAGGAGTAGAGTTGCTCAAGGGCTAAGTGTTCTTGGAATTAAGCCAGAGCGGGGAGTAAGGAGATTGGGCAGAAATTGCCAGGGGTGGTTGGGTTGCCACCTTTAGAAAAGGGTATAACTGTAGCTGACTTCCAGGCATCAAGGACTGATGCATCTAAGAAGGAAAGGTTCAAAAGAGTAGACAGAGGCTGAGCAATAGAGTAGGCTGAGAGGTGGAGAAATTTGGGATCGAGGCCATCAGGGTTTTTTCCCTTGCAAGGGTTCAGGGCCAATAAAACATGCAGGGTGTCCATGGGTGGTACAGGTTTGAAGGAGAAGTGTGAGGTGGGGGGGTTGTGGTGCAAGGTGGGTGGGGAGGAATATGTAGGGACACTGGTAGCAAGTGGGGGAAAAGAGGCAAGGAGGGAGGTGGCACAGAAAGTGAAGTAGTTATTAAATCTGGCTGCCATGGGGGGCATTTAATGTGTTGGAACCTACTTTAAGGACTGGTGAAGGGAAATGAGTGGGTGGGGAGAATAGAGCATGGATAACCTTCCAGAATTTGGAAGGGTTGTTGATGTTTTCATGTAAGGAGGCTTGAAAGTACTCCGCTTTGGTGTGCAGAATGGCTTTGGTGCATGCATTATGGAGTGTGCGGTAGTGTTGAAGGTCATGGGGGAGCCAGAAGTTTTGAAAGCCACCCATGCTTGGTTCCTAGTGTGTTGGCATGCGATGAGTTCTGCAGAGACCATGGGGAGGTGATTCCCACAGACCCTGGCATTTCTGAATGGCACATGTCGATCCAAGATGTTGAGAACCTGTGAACTGAAATGGTTCAATAGAGTATTGACAGAGGCAGCAGTGGTGATAAGTGACCAATCTATGTTGGAGAGGTCATTATGGAGGGAGGATAGATCCAAGGAATGGAAGGAGCGAATGTTGAGAATGATATGGGGTGATTTAGCACAGTGGATTTTACTAACACAGTGTACCGTGTGATGGTCGCTTAGTGCTTCTGGGAGTATGCTACAGAGTATGACCTGGTGTGGGTGTGATGTCAGTATCCAGTCAATAAGGAAGTGTTTACCAGATTTTTGATTAAGCCATGTAGGGTCTGTGATGAGTTACTTTAGGTTGAGTGCAGAGACATGGTTGCAGACGTTGGACAGGATACCGGACTGTCAACTGACATTGAAATCCTGAAAGAGGATTAGTTTACCAGGGGAGGCGATGGAGGAGATGGAAGAAAGATCAATGATAGAGGAGTGGGAGGAGATGGGGAGGTTAGGGCAGCAGTAGACACGTCCTACAAAGATGGGAAGGGAGAAGGAGAAGGAGATTTATACTAGAATCATTTCATAGGCAGAGGGGGAGGTAGTGGAGAGGCAGACTGAGTAGTTAATAGATGTTGATATATACATGGCAACTCATCCACATCTGGACATATGATCTGGTGGAATAGGGAGTATCCAGGAATGGAGATTGCAGAGTCAGGGATTTTTGAGCTGAGCCATAACTCGGTGAGGGTAAGGACTGAAGGTTTAAGGTGCAGAATGCGTTGCTGTTGCTAGCCTTGCTTGTAGAGCAGAAAGCAGCTAACTAAAAGAAGCTACATTTTCTTATTAATTTAACACTTATATCTCAGCAGGAATCAGGGTCTGTTAAGATTAAGCAGACAGATACTTTATTAGATGTAGAAAGGGTCTTATTTAGGGTTAAAAAAAGAAAGAAAAGAAAGAAAGTCTGTGTGTGTTCTGTGCTGTGAAGGGTACTCTATCAACTCACTTTGCTAAACCAGTAGGAGGAGACAGAGCTTAATTGGGGGTGTGGCTTAGACACTATAAAAGCAGGTGACTCAAATTACAACTTCCTGTTGCTAGCCTTGCTTGTAGAGCAGAATGCAGCTAACTAAAAGAAGCTACATTTTCTTATTAATTTAATACATATCTCAGCAGGAGTCAGGGTCTGTTGAGATAAAGCAGACAGATACTTTATTAGAAGTAGAAGGGATCTTATTTTGGGTTAAAAAAAGAAAGAAAAGAAACAAAGTCAGTGTGTATACTGTGCTGTGAAGGTTACTGTATCAAATTACTTTGCTAAACCAGTAGGAGGAGAGAGAGCTTAATTGAGGGTGTGGCTTAGACACTATAAAAGCAGGTGACTCAATTTACAACTTCCTGTTGCTAGCCTTTTTTCTTACTAATTTGCTCATGTCTGCTGTGACCGCTGGGCACACTGAAACAGCTGGCATTAGACAAACTTTGATAAGATAATTTTAGCATATCCTCTACTTAGTAAATATACACCTTTAATAATGGAAAAAGAACTTAGTAAGTGTATGCAATGTTTGATGTATAGTGAGGGAAGGTATGGGAGCGAGTATGTATGTGCTAATTGCCCTCTGATTACTTCTCTTGAAGCAGAGATATCGTTTCTGCTTAATATTAAACCAGTTTCTACTGATATTAGGGAATTGGAAAGTTACATTGATCTTATGGATGAACAACTTGATTCTAATGAACAATTTCCTTCACATTTAGGTAGCATTTATATGCCTCCTGATGAGGAGACAATTGTAACGACTAGTACTAGTATACCTGTTGCCTCTGCCCACTCTTATAAGGTGGATAAATCCACCCTCTTCTCATGATGATGATGATGACTGGACCATTGTCACAAAGCCTCTTAAAAAAAGGAGGGGTGGTCAAATACACAATAGTGCCCCTACTGAAACTTGTAATAGGTTTGAGCAATTGACTGTATCAAATAATGAAGTGCTACATGATTTATCCTGCGCATTATCATCTGTTGATAATAATGGTTTAAAAACACTTTTCAATCAGGAGTTAATGCCCATAAATATTTGTCCTAGTAAGTCTCAAGCTACCAACTCAATACCTATTAAGTTAATCGCTTCAGAGTGTGTTAAACAATCACCTGTTTCTGATTCTTGTACCCCTACTGTCTCAAAACAAGTGTTAGTCCTGGGAGATTCAATCATTAAGCACATTGACAGGGTGGTATGCAATAGTGACAAGAGCAACTGCACTTGTTCCAGCTTCCGTTGGGCCAGGGTATCTGACATTACCTCCATGATGCCTAAAATTTTACAAAATGCGGTGGAAAATCCGCTGGTTATCATATATGTTTTGTTTTGTTGAATTTTGTTGACCTGGTAAGCCCACTGAGCCTAGAAGTCCCCTTTCCAGGGGCGACCGGGGGGGTGGATACAGATGGTAAGCAACTGAAACTGAACCAGATTAAGCTGTTGGTGGTATTTTTTAGTGAATGAGGGAAATTTGGCCAGGACACCGGCGACATAACCCTACTCTTTCGATAAGTGCCATGGGATCTTTAACATCCACGTGAACTACCCCCAATCCAGGCAGATGGGACCTCGGTTTAACATCTCATCCAAAAGATGGCACCTCAGAAGTGCAGCACCCCTCTCATGCTGCACTACAGTGTCAGTATTGGGATATTAACCAAAGTGCCAGATGTGGGAACTGAACCCACAGCCCTCTAATCTCCTGGTCTCAGAGGTAAGTGTGCTACCTACTGAGCCACTGACACTGCCTTCATGCCAGTGTTAATGATATAAACAACACTCCATTTAATCAGTTACAACAGGACTATGTGGCGTTATGTAACCTGTTACTTAATAGAGGATGCTGTGTATGTATATCTGAAATTCTACCTGTCCCGAGAGCAACATCTACCATGATGCAGAAAATCAAAGCCCTAAATGAATGGCTGAGAAAGTGGTGTTTTAAGCAGGATATACCCTGCATTGCCCACTGGGAATCATTTTTAGATCATCCTTCCTTGTTTTGCTGGGACGGTTTACATCTCAGTCGTAGAGATAGAACACTTATGGGGAAAAGTATCACTAAAATCATAAATCATTGTTTAAACTAAAAACAATGGGGAGCATGGGTCTATTCCCTAGTCTCTGAATACTTACCAAAATATTATTACAACTAAATGTAAATTCCTAGCTTTGAATGAAAGATCTTTAAACCAACTCAAATTAGCAGAACGTGAAGCCAAAAAAACTTTAAATATAGGTGTGGTGGGAGTAACTGAAACTTGGTGGGACACATCCTCAATTTGGTCCAGAGAAATTCCAGGTTATAAGTTATATCATAAAAACAGATTAGATAAGCAAGGCGGTGGAGTTTGTATGTACATACGAAATGATATTCCTTCTTTTGAAGTGTGTTCTCCCTTTCCTTCGGAAAGTATATGGGTTAAAATCTTATTGAAGGAGCAGTCCTATATAACTATTGATAACATCTATCAACCTCCATCTGCAAATTCAGATTACACAACTGATATGTTTAAAGAAATTACACATTTTTCAGAATCTCAAGATACTGTAATATTTGATGACTTTAACCTCCCTCATATTATCTGGGACTCATTCTCAGGACAGTCCTATGCTGAGAAAGGACTAATAGATGTGGTAGTTAGTACTGGATTACATCAACTTGTTAGTGAACTCACTCGAGGTCCTAATATTTTGGATCTATTATTTACTAACATAGAGCAACAAATTAGCAATTTAGAAATTTGGGATCCACTTGTGACTAGTGATCATTCATCTATTCTTTTTGAAATTCAACAGATTAAAACTACACAAAGGAAGTTATACTGTACAAAAAATTATAATAAAGCAATTTTTTCTAAAATCAATGAATACTTACAAAACATAAACTGGGAATCTAATCTTCTTAATTGTACAACACATCAAGCTTGGGACTTTTTAAAAGACATTGTACGTTATTTGCAAAATACCTTTATTCCACCTAAGAGGAAATTTAATAATAAAGGAAAATTTCCCCCTTGGTTCAGAAAGACAATTAAAAGTCTGATTAAAATAAAAATTAAACTTTTTAGGAAACTTAAGAATAGTTCTGTTCCATTTAAAACAACTCTATTACATAAATACAGACTATCTGTGAAAATCTTAAAAAGTTCTATTAAATTGGCAAAAAATAAGCTAGAATTTAAACTAACTCACACAAAAGACTGTCACAAATCTCTTTTCTCCTATATAAATAGTAAAAAAAGTGTATTTATTTATTTATTTAGACAGCAGTTTGGAAAACCTTTGAGCCATAGGCTCATTTACAAAGGTACCTTGTCACAGTAAGACAAACGAAAATACACAGTATAACAGAATAACACAGTATAACAGTAACTTAAGACATAGATACAAACAAGCTGGTAGAAGTAGAATTGATGCAAATAATACCAGAGTTATGTTGTCCTTAGCAGCTTAGTAGTAAGCTTTGTCATAAGTATTGACTACTGCTTTGACTAGTGGCAATTACAGCTTCGGGTGTTAACAAGGTGGTTCCGTAAGGACGTTTTGAAGCACGATATAGTTGGAGCTTCGGAGATGGAGGGGGCAGTGTGTTGAACCAGGAGGGGCCCTAAAGCTGAAGGCTCTTTGGCCGTGAGAGGTCCTAGCTTTAGGGATAACAAGAGAGGTTTTCCCAGAGGTCCGAGTATGAACTAGTGGGACAGAGCGGTGGATGGTGGTGGTCAATCCTGGCGGGGATAGCCCAAGGAGGGTCTTTTTTGTAAGGGTACAGGTCAGATATTTGAAGTGCTCATCAAGATCAAGTACCAGTGCTTTAGCGTACAGTAGACAGGTGTATGTTAGCCTAGGTGCCCCAGTAATTAACCTGCAGGCCTTATTCAGAGTAGTGCGAATTTTATGGAGTGCAGTCTGATCAGCAGCACCATACACCGGCAGTCCATAATCCACTAGGGACAGGATAGATGAGGTGACTGTGAGTCGAAGAGCCTCCAGGGGGAGGCAGTGTTTATACCAATGTAAGATGCCCAATCGGATATTAGTGGCAGTGGCTAGGCAGCGATGTGTCCATGGAAGGAGGAGGGGTCAAAATGGATCTCAGGTATTTATAGGAGCAAACTTGTTCGAGTGGGAAAGAGGACCCAGAGTGAATGAGGAGTTTGAAATTGCAGGACTTGTTTTGAGGATGAGTGAAGAACATGGTTTTTGTTTTTTTAAGATTTATCACCAATCTATGTTCCTTGAACCTGCCCTCGACTTCCGCGAAGGACTTCTGCAGTGAGTCCTGGAGGGTAATAGGGTTACGACTTGAGGCAAAGATAACTGAATCATCAGCGTACAATATAATGGTCCCCGAGCAAGAGCATGGAAGGGTGTTAAGGTAAAGGGAGAATAGTAAGGGGCCCAGAATGGATCCCTGGGGAACCCCAGAAAAGATGGGACAGATGTCTGAGTAGGTCCCATTCATTTTTACATGGTGTGAGTGGTCAGACAGATAACTGGTGCACCAGGAGATAGGCCCAGCAGCAAAACCAGAGAGACTAAGGGCATCAAGAAGGAGGGGGGGAGACAGTGTTGAAAGCTTTAGAGAGGTCAATGAAGACCGCACCAGCCAGAGAACCAGTGTCCAAGGAGGAGTGGAGAAAGTTGGAGAACTCTAGGAGGGCTGTGTTAGTACTGTGTCCCACTCAGAAGCCATGCTGCTCAGGACATAGGACATTGTAGGAGGAGAGGTAGTCAAAGATTTGAGAGGCCACCACTTTTTCCAAGGCCTTGGAGAGAGGAGAGAGAATGGAGATTGGCCGATAGTTTCAAGCCACAGTCCTATCACCACCTTTAAAGATAGGGGTGACAGTGGCAACTTTCCAGGCAGTTGGAACCTTCCCTAGGCAAAGAGAGTGGTTGATGAGGCACATGATTGGGGTAAGGACTGTGTCTAAGACCAGCCATAGGATACAGGGATCCAGGGTGTCACTGCCTGTACTATTACTCTTGAGGGCAGTGACAAGGTGTGGCTTAAGTTCTTGGGCAGAAACACAGCAGAGGAGAAAATAAGGGTGAGAAAGATTTACGGCAGGCGCTGGGGAGGAGGGTCAAAAAAATTTGTAGGTAGGATAGGGCTAAGGTCAGTGAATGAGGTGTTGAGGTGGTTGGCTATGAGGGCTGGGTCTGAGGAGATCACACCATTAATGTTGATCTGGGAGGGTGGGGGGAGAGTGTGCACTCCCATTTAACTGTTTAATGTTATCCCAGAAGGTTCTGGGGTTCCCCCATGAGGCAGTGACTGAGGACCGATAGTGCTCAGACTTGGCCTTTCTGATGGCCCGAGTGCACTTGTTTCGGGCGGCAGCATATAACTGCCTGTCACTGGGCCAGCCAGTCTCAATGGCATGGTGTCATAGGTTGTCCCTATGTTTGAGTTGGTGGATCAAAGCTGGGGTTACCCAGGGGGCATTCTGCCTTTTAGAACAGCGGGTCAACATTTGGGCAAAGATATCACAGGCATTATTAAAAGTTCGGGTAAAGAAGGAGAGAGCTGTGTCGATGTCAGGAGTTGCCTGTATAGGAGACCAGTCAATTTGGAACAGAAGTTCCTTAAGTTTTATCAGTCCACCAGGTATTTGATGCCGCTGGCATGTGGACTGTGCTATGGGTTTGGGGACTGAGGATGACCAGTGGAATAGAATGGGGGAGTGATCACTGAGAGAGTCTGGGAGGACTAGTAAATTGGGGATCCGATTAGGGCGGTTGGTGAGTACCACATCAAGCAGGGTACTGGAGCCTCTCTTGGGGTTAGTCCTGATAGGGTGGGTAACTAGTTGCGTTAGATCTATTGCAGAAAAGGAGTCACGGGTAGAGGAGGAGGAGGAGGGGCTGAGCCAGTTGACATTTAAGTCACCCACCAGAATTTGATCAGCGGAAGGAGGCAGTGAGGAAAGGTATTCCGTAAGAGAGGCAATGGCCTGCGTTTGGTCCCTGGTGGGCACATATGCAGTAGTCAGATAAAGGGGTCCCTTTAAAGGGTCAGGGGTTAGTTTCAGTGTATGCACCTGGGCCCTGGAGTCAAGGATGGGAGCAGGCAGGGCTAGTACAGGGAGAGATTCCTTGACATAAATAGCGCAGCTGCCGCCCCGTCTCCCAACACGGTCGGACCGGAAGAGGGTGAAACCAGGAAGGGAGACTAGGGAGTCAGGGGAGGATTTCGACAGCCAAGTCACAACCAGAGTGATGACATCAGGGTTAATTGATGTGACCAGTCATTGTAGTGAGTCAAACTTTTTTAGGAGGCTACAGATATTCATGGAGACCATGCATAGGCCTGTGGTGCTAGTCGGGGAGCTCCTGGGAGCTGGGCCAGGGTTTGGATGAATGTTCCCTGACAGGAGTAGTAGCATGACTAACACCCTGGCTGGGAGATGGTGAGAGGTTTTCCTACGATTGACATGAGAGGGGGGAAGGGAGGTTAAGGGAGCAGTGGCTGGACAGGGTGGTACAGGAGGGGAAGGCAAGAATAAGAAGACACCCAGATGTGCCTGAGGTGAGGAGGAAGCTAGGGGGAGGGCAGGGAGGACCGAGACACACAGAGGTCCCAAGGGGCAGGAGAGCAGGTTCAGGAGCAAGGGGAGGGAGTCAGGGAGGGTGCCAGGGCACAGTGCGGAGTAGCAGATGGGTAAGTGTGCAAGTGCACTGCTAGTGGGGATAGCCACAGGCAGAGTGTGAGGCAGGGCCAATACATTGTGGTGAGCAAGATCCAAGGGAAGTAGTACTGTACAGGTAGGAGTAGGAAGTAGCGAGTGAGCGTAGGTCCCTCTAGTGGCCAGCAGGTATAACCTGCAAATGGGAAAGTGGGGAGATAGGTTCTGGGCAACAGGACGTGGTGTCACTGGATATGATGTCGAAGTGGATCCTTAAATTGACACAGCCGCCTGGGTGGTAGTGACAGGGCAGGCGGCGTAGCAAGTGTCATCGGCGAGAGCACCCCTGCAGGCATCCAGATGAAGAGAAGAGGCTCTCTCTACCTCAAAAGTAATCAGGCTGGAAATTCGGCTTCCTCAGCTCCTCAGGTGAGCTGCTTGTGCTGCTTGTTTGTCCCGAGTGCCTGCCACGGTCAGCAGTGAGCTTGGGGGGGGGCTGCATATGTAGTGGAGAAAACAAAGCCTCTCATTACTATGCAGTGGGAGAAAATGTTGTGACAAGTACCATTGGTCCCATTATAACCAATGGCTCTTCTCTATCTGATATAGAAACCTCGAATCTCTTTAATAAGTACTTTTGTTCTGTCTTCTCTCAAAAATCACCTATTTGTACATTTAAAGTTCACCATGTAGATTATCATAGGTTCTAGCCAACTGACATTATACAGGCTATCAAAAAACTTAAAAAAAAATACTAGTCTGGGTCCAGACAGTATTCATCCATGGTTTCTGTTCGAAACCTCTATAAATACTTCTATACCTTTGTCAATTATCTTCAACGAATCCTTACAAGAAAGCATAGTACCAAATGATTGGCATTCAGCAATAGTTACTCCCATATTTAAAAAAGGCAATAGAGGTTCTGTGCAAAATTATCATCCAATTAGCCTGACCTCAGTGGCTGGTAAATTAATGGAACGAGTAATGAAGTCTCTAATAGATCAAGATGGTAAAAAATTAGGAATGTATGATTCAAATCAGCATGGGTTTACTCCCAAGTGTTCCTGCACCACCAATCTGATATCTTTTTACAATAATATAAGTACTCTACTAGATATGAGTATCCCTACTGATGTAATTCTTTTGGACTTTAGTAGAGCTTTCAATAAAGTCTCACATGAATAACTCATTACTAAAATGCACAATCTAGGTTTGTCACCTGATATTGTCAACTGGACTTTAAACTGGTTGACAAATCATTCTCAGAGAGTCAGAATTAATGATATCTTGTCTGATTTTGGTAGTGTGACAAGTGGTGTACCACAGGGGTCGGTCTTGGGACCAACATTGTTTAATCTCTTTATCAGTGATTTACAAACAGGGCCAAATAACTTTATAGCTAAATTTGCAGATGATACTAAATTGGGGGCAAGGTTAATAATCAAGAAAATATTTCTGCATTAAAGAAGGATTTGGAAAAATTAACACTTTTGGCAAATGAAAATCATATGCAGTTTAATCAAGACAAATGTTTAGTAGTGCATTTCAGAGTAAATAATCCAAAAACCGATATATTATATAAACTGACTACTACTTCACTCATCAAATTATGAAAAAGATTTAGGGATATATGTTAATAATAAACTTACATCAAATGATCACTGTGTTAGAACTGCTTGCATGACCAACAGACTTTTGAGGCAAATAAAATGCACTTTTGTTAATCACACTGAACAATGTCTTATTCCATTGTATAGGGCATACATTAGTCCGTATCTAGACTATGGCTCCCCTTTCTGGAATTCAAACCAAAAAAAAAAGAGACATAGCAATTCTTGAACAGGTTCACAGGAGAGTAACTAGAATGATTCCAAGATTAACAAACTTGGATTATCAGAACAGATTAAAAGCTACTGGTCTCTTCTCTCTTCAAACTAGAAGATAAAGAGGTGATAAGTTTATGGTTTTTAATTCAATAAATTCACCCGATCTAATGGAAAAATGTGGTCTAACACTATCCAAAAGGAGACATGTTCCGAGACTGCATAATAAACAGCTTGAAGTAAAAACTTATAAAACTAGCAAAAGGGGAAACTTTTTTCCAATAAGAGCATCCATTGTATGGCACCTTGCCACAAGAATTGGTAGAGGCAACTAGTGCCACTGTCTTTAAAAAAAATTAGATGTTTGGTTGAGGGATAATAGATAAATAATGTCCCACATAGTGTGGGGAACAGTCTCAATGGGCTCTGGCCTTCTTCTGTTCTTTCATACCAAATAATACCAAGTAATAAGTAATGAGTGGCTGCAGAAAGTTAATTTTAGAGAGTAGACTTCTAATGTTTAGGTGCGGGAGCCTAAGACCTTTGGACAGATGAGGAGGGGTTGGGGACCAGGGTTGGATTTGATGTCTCCAGCCATGATAAGCAGAAGTATTATGAGTGTTCTTATTAGGATGGCTGGGTATTTTTTTGATGGGGGAGTAGTCGGGAGAAGGTGGGTTTGGCTTTGTTATAAAAGTAGCTGATGTGGAATGAGAAAGCTCGCAAGGAGGCCATGTGGACACTGGGGTTATGGAGGATGCTGAAAGCAGCATGCCATGGAAAGTGTGTTAATGGAGGGGTTGCTGGATGAGGGTAGGGTTGGGGAGGGAGGTGGTGCATAGAGGAAGGGTGGGCAGACCACGATCAGGAGGAAAATAAGAGGGGAAGGGATGATATGGGAAAGAGCAGGGAGAGGCTGGCAAGGACAAGTGAGTACATGATGGGTAGAGATTAGAGTGAGCAGAATAGTGGAAAGGGGGGTGAGTGGAAGACCAAAGGAAAGAGAGGAAAAGATATTGGAGTAAGAGTTAGAAGATATGGATGGGGATGTGTGGAGAACAAAGAGTATAGAGGTGTGTGGAGTTCACCAGGTATAATGTGATGTAATGATAGTTTACCAGTTGAGAGATAGAAAGAAAGCTTATGGAGACAACATCAGGCAGGAACCAATGTGAGAGGTGAATACAAAATAGGGGAGGAGCCCAGGAGTATTTAATAGAGGCCATGGTCGGGGAGAGTGGGTGGGCCCAAAATACTGGTAGACAGAAGAGCAGTGAGGAGGTAAAGGACTACTGGTTCATGATACCATGAACCGGAGTAGCCAGTAGGGAGGCTGAGCAAGGCTAACCAGCCAGTCAGGAGACACCAGTGAAAGGTGCCAAAGTTCAAATCGAAGGGCTCAGTGGAAACACAGCCATATCTTGAATTCTTTACTCGGGGGTGAGTGAGCTGTGCACGGGCGGTGGCCATTTCAGAGCCGACCGTACCATGCCCATGGTGAGAGATCCATCGCTGGAGGGAGCACCTGGGATTGGGTCTCCACTACTGGAGTAATGAAGACAGAGCAACAGTTAAAATTGGAGAATCAACAAGGAATTCACAGACAAATGAAGGATAGGAGGGAGGGATGCTGCAGAGGGTAGTGAGCACAGGAGACTGACCATCAGTTGGGGGTCCAAGGGTAGTAATTTTCAAGTTGCAGCACTTGACTGAACAAAAGACAGGGCAAACAGAGTGGCTAAATGGTGTTGGAAGCAGTTAGAGGGGGTTGGAAGTGAATTGAGGGGAAGAATATAGGCCGAAGGAGTTTGACAGTAAGAAAAAAGAAAAAATTATTTAAGAGGAGGGAACAGGGTAAAATAAGGACAAGAAAGGTTAGGAAAGGAAAAGTTAACATAGGAAGTGGTATTTTATTTACTTGTCTTTACACTAAACTTAAAAGCTGCCTCTAAAAATGTTTTACCTAAATACTAATGTAATAGAGATTGCAACAGTTTGTTCACCTAGCTTCCAAAAGAATCTCTCTAATTAATTAGTAGTAAAGCCCTACAAACACTAACATGTAATCCAGTTTACTTGGCTTCAAAAATGCTTCAGATTAATTTAGCAGTAAAGCTGTAAGACTACTATGATAGATTACAGTAAACTTTGCAAGTAAATTGATAAAAAACAGTGCAGTTTTAAAAACATGGATTGCATTCAAAATACTGGTAGACAGAAAAACAGTGGGGAGATAGAGCACTGCTGGTTTGTGATACCATGAACTGGAATAGCCAGTAGGGAGACTGAGCAAGGCTAACTAGACAGTCAGGAGACACCAGTGAAAGGTGCCAAAATTCAAATTGAAGGGCTTGGTGGAAACACAACTTTACCTTGAATTCTTTACTTGGGGTGAGAAGGCTGAGTGTGGGCGGCAGCTATTTTAGAGCCAACCATACCATGCCCATGGTAAGAGCTCCATCACTGGAGGGAGCATCTGGGATCGGTTCTCTGCTACTTTAATTCTTTACTTGGGGGTGAGGGAGCTGAGTGCAGGCACAGCCATTTCAGAGCTGACCATACCGTGCCCATGATGAGAGGTCTGTCGCTGGTGGGAGCACCCAGGATCGGGTCTCTGCTTCTTGAATTCTTTACTCGGGGGTGAGTAAGCTGAGTCTGGGTGGTAGCCATTTCAGAACCAACTGTACTGTGCCCATGGTGAGAAGTTCATCGCTGGTGGGACCACCTGGGATTGGGTCTCCGGTACTTGAATTCTTTACTCGGGTGTAAGTGAGCTGAGCATGGGTGGTGGCCTTTTCAGAGCTGACTGTACCACACCCATGGTGAAAGGTCCATCACTGGAGGGATCACCCAGGATCAGGTCTCTGCTACCTAATTCTTTACTTGAGGGCGAGTGAGCTGAGCATGGGTGGAAGCCATTTTAGAGCAGACCATACCACACCTGTGGTGAGAGGTCCACCGCTGGAAGGAGCACCCAGGATCAGGTCTTTGCTACTTGAATTCTTTACTCGAGGGTAAATGAGCTGAGCACGGGCGGTGGCTGTTTCAGAGCCGACCGTACTGTGCCAGGGGTGACTGCTGAGAGGTCCATCACTGGAGGGAGCACCTGGGATCAGGTCTACGCTACTTGAATTCTTTATTCGGGGGTGAGTGAGCTGAGCAAGGGTGGTGGCTGCTTCAGAGCCAACTGTACTGCACCTGTGGTGAGAGGTCTGTCACTGGAGGGAGCACCTGGGATCAGGTCTCCGCTACTGGAGGAAAGTCTGGTGGAAGGCTGCAAGTTTGCTGAATCTGAAAATTAGATCTATTTGTGGGGAATTGGAAATTCCTGGATGTATTTTAATCTGTTTAATGAAATTGTTAAATATTCATGTTCAAGGGACAAGATAGAAATGTTGCCCTGTCTCTTTTCAATGTTCCCCATTGATTGAAGTTTTGGGAATTCCCATCCAAACAAAGACATTGTCTTGTTTTCCCATTCAGAGATTTGGGCATCATTGTAATTTATGATCACTTTCTTAACTCTGTCTAACCATAAATCATCCTTTGGTAGCTCTTGTTCAGTCTCAGTTGGCTTTTGTAAATCTATCCTGGGATTTTCAGCATCTAATATGGGTACCAACTGTGGAGGAAGAATATGAATCCCTTTATACTGTAGACCTTTTACCATTTTCCACATTTTTAGTGCCACATGGTGTGTCTTACAATGAAATAGGACACAATCTATATTGGAAATTTGGAAGTCACATAGCATAGATCTCATTAATTTGATCTGGGATATGGAAAAGTTGGGCCAGCTAATCAACCAGTTTTAATGTGGCTCTCATTAGTTAATCTATCAACCCCATAAATTTCAATCAAGTATTCTTCATTACTTTGGTCCAATTTATTAAATCCCTGATTTTCTTCTGTTTCAAGAGAACAAGGCTGTTTAGTTTGAGACTGTTAGAAAGTACCATTGGTCACCTCTGTCTTAGACATAGCTTTTTCCTTTCCTGGATGACCACTGTCAATCACTTCTTCATTCTGGTACAAAACATCTGGCATATCTCTTTGGGAATTGAAGGGCTGCATATGTTCCACTAAAAGGTGCCCACTGGCTTTATTTTTGTTTAAAAGGGAGGTGTCATTATCCACCATTCTAGTAACTGTTATTAAACTCTTGCAATTCATATCACTAAGTAATTTCTGACAGTGTTTCCTTTTAGTTTTATTTTTGTTTTTATTTATATGTTTATTTTTTTATTTTCATAATTTTTTTTCCTTTAATTAAGGGTGAACGTTCCCTTCCCTGTTTTGACTGTACATCCTTCATTTTATAGTTATGTGAAGATTTTTCTCCACTTAGATTTGTCAATAGTTCAGTAAATTCCAAGATTAGTTCCATACCTTTTTGAAAGGGTGGTGACAGATTCACCTGGACTGCTTTATTATTATGCTTTACTTCTATATCCTCTTGTAATAATGTAGTTTCCAGTTGAACTACTGAATCTGAAGTTATATTTATTTCATGATTATTTGCACAATCCAGTAAAGCTCTGTTGTAAGCTACACCTCCTCTTAAGTTCATTAACTTCTATTTTAGAGCCCAAATATTTTCCAATATTACCACATTTGCACAATATTGGTTCATGATTATTTTTAATATTTGAAGTGAGAGGGATACGTTTGAAATAAAAAAAAAATCCTTCATTTGTGAAGAATTCTTTGTTGTATTTTGTTTGTTTTTGTTGAGGAGTTAATGATCTCTTTAACTTCCAAATTCTCTTGAGGAGGTGTTGTTGGTGAAAATAATAAAGATGAATAATGGAGGGGATTGTTCACTTGCTTCCCTAATTCTTTTCTCTGAAGTTTTTCCCCCTGTTCAATATTACCCTGGCTCAAGATCAATTGTTTCAGGAATTCTATCATATGATCAATATATTGTATTACCAGAGCTGAACTATCTGTCTGAGGTAGCATTCTGATCTCACTACCTTGCTCCTTTAAGGCTTTATTAAGAAAAGAAGCTGGGTTATAAAAAATGGGGTCAAATTTTCTTGTCCCAATTGTGTTGTATTTCCTTGAGACACATTTGAAAGACCCTGATTCATTTTATTATTAGTAGGGCATGTGTCAGGGGAGGAATAACAATCAAAATCAAGATCAAAATATTGATCTATCTGGACACTTGTAGAAGTATCCAATAAATCACTCATGTTATATGTAATTATTGAATTTGGTTTTATGTTAGAGTTGTCCAAATTAGGAGAATGTAAAATAGCTCTATCACTTTCACCAGTAAAAGGTGTTTTAGATAATAAATTAGTTTTCTGAAATAGTGGAGATGTTTCATTTTCTAAGTATTTCTAAGTATTCTGGTTTCTTTAGAAATGTAGTTATTTTAAGTTGTTTGATATGTTCTTTACTTTCCCAAGAGTTATTTATTTTCTTATTTGACCCATTGTTTTCGTTGTCTTTACTGGGGACTGTTCAGGGTTTAAGGAGGGGACACATCAGCCCATTTCTTGTGGTAACCATTTTGCATTATATAATATTTTCTAACCTTATTAAAATGGTCCTTTTGTGATATATCCCAGGATCTATGTTATATTTATTATACTCCTTATTCCCAGTTTTTTTTTAAATCAAGTTAATCAGTTTGTTTCCAAATTATAGCTAGGCTATACTATAAGAACCACTCTCCAAATTAATAATCAGTTTGATGCCTCATATGAAATTTTCTGAAACACTAATCAGCTACTAATTTCAACAACCCACATCATTTTACACATAAAAACTCATCATAAAATCCAACTATATCCAATTACATTTCAATATATCCTAGCATCTAAGGTTTAATTAATTTAAGAAAATTAGTAGTATGGTTTAATGTTGGCCATTTACTACACTGGATAACAGTTAACTGTAGTCCAGCTCTCTCCCCAACATTCAGGTTTCCAAGCTATAGTATATTAAATTTAGTTAGTCTCAAATTGAGTGTACTTGGTATTTTACTTTCTTGATTTCAGATTTAATTATTTAAGTTATTTCTATAACTCAATAGCAATGTCAATGACCTGAATTATTCTTGTATTATTAGCTATTATTAATAACATATACAACCTACAGCAATATGGGAGAGAGAAACAATATACAAACACCTAAAATTAAAGCAGCAGTGCAGCAATCTGGTGAGAATTTTGACCTATAGTTTGTTATGCTACTTTAGATTGCCACTTACCTCCTGACTTGTATTATACCCTTCTTTCCACAGAGTGAGTATGCTTTAGTACTATTTTTCATGTTTGAAATAATAAAAGGATCACTCCTTTTATTATGGCTCGGATCAGATTTTTATCATTATTTGCAGCTGTTTTGAACAGCTATTGCTCTGTAAGGTCAGAGAGCACTGCCTGCTACATAATAATTAATTTTAGTCACAAAAGAAGCAATATATAAACAACTGATGGACAAAAACAGCTGAAAATAGTGATGAAGAATTGGTCCAAGCCATGTTAAAAGGAGTGCTCCTTTTATTATTTCAGATATGAAAAAAAGTACTAAAGCAGATTCAAACAATGGAAAGAAGGGTATAATGCAAATAAGGAGGTAAGTGGCAATCTAAAAAAGCATAAAAAGTAGAGGTTAAAATTTTCTCCAGATTGTTGCACTGCTGCTTTAAAATAGACTCTGTAGTAATCAAGCTGCCCAAGTTTTACTTTCACAGTCAATGACTGATAGTCAGTAAAAACTGAATTAAATCTTATGGAAGGAGTTAAAGTCCACCTGGTAGCCGACTCATATCTTGTTGGTTGATGAGACAAAAGGTTATCCAGCTGTATCAACGGAAGTTTTTCTTGGATTCGCTCCTGGTTTCTATTAGCCTACAAAATGCATTGGCTGATACTTCCCTCCTCCATTTTTCCCAGCCAAATAAAATGAGAGATTATAATCTCTTCCACTGTCTAGAATGGACTCTCAGACTTTGGACAAACAGAGGCCAGGTCAAGGTCGGAGTCTGTATATGTCAACCAAGTATTCACAAGTGCCACTAATAAAAGGGTAAATATAAAATTGGCCATACTATAATGATTAACCCAATGGATGTATTTACCAGTTTAATAATGTTAACAAATTATATCAAGTAGTTTAAGAATTATAGTTTCATAAATTAATGTCCTTATTCCTCGTCAAAATTTAACCTGTTAGCCTATTTATCAACTGCTCAGTTGAATATTAGTTATTGTCATTAGGTTTTATCCCATTGAATGAATTTTAAATCAATAAAATGGTCTCCTTGCTTAAACAGATAATCCAGCTGTATCAAATGAAATAAAATATCTAAATATTAGTGATTTAGCACTTAAAAAGGCTTAATAACTTAATAGCACTATGCCAATTCTGTATTAGCTCTGCATTATCTCTAAATATAGAGGAACATAAATATACATTCAAACATTAAGAGCACACTTAAATGTCAAGAGCACCCTCTGGGATCTGAAAGCACAAAGCACCTTATTTGCTACTAACACTACAATCAATATTTGTTTAAACATTCAACATTCAATGCTAATTTAAAATAGAATAAAATATGACCATGAATAAAACCTAAATGTGGTTGCCTTTTGGATATTTAATCAAGCACCACACTCCAGTAGGTACTAAGGTACTATGATGCTAAGGTGGAATTATTTATTGATAATTTTATCCATTTTTAACTTACTCTTATTCTTGATCCCAAAGAAAGAGAGAGAGAGAGTCTTTGGAGGTTTTTGGGTGTTTGTAGGGCATTGCCTCCAGGAAACCAGTTTGTGGTGCTCTAGCTCCTTAGCCTGCTCAGTCTCCAACAGTTAACCAGTTGCACCACAGAGGTGTATCTGGAAAGAATGCCACACACATGCAAACTTTATTGCCCAAGAAGGGTCACATGAGCTGAGGATCTGAAGATCACATGGGCTTAAGGGGCAAAGTTTACGTTTTTAAGTTTTAGTTCTGTGTTAGTAAGTTGAGGTCACCAAAAAGCGCATGCCCCAAAAGTCTGTAATTCCTCCACCAGAAACATGACCAAAACAGAAAAAGCTTCTCCCATCCAAACAGCTAGAAGCACTGAGCCCACTGCTCTCACACAACGGCAAGCATCATTAGGTTTCATTAATCCAAAACTGTCTAGCTCTCAAAGTACATAAAGATGGGAATAGATAAATATAGTGAAGTAAGGTGATAACTTACGCATTATGGCATTAGTTCCACCATTTAGGAAACAAACAACAAGAGTTTATTTGTGCTTATGGTTCTTTGTTTAACATTCAAGTTCAATATTACTATCAATAAAATACATTAAATATTAGTGTCCAAAACACACCGGTATCACTATATCCCTCATAAATCTTATTTGGGCAAATCACTGAGGGATGCTAAATAAAAACCCTTATCAGTTTTGGGGAATTTATGCGAGGAACAAAGAGTTCTTAGTTTTACAGGAGACATTAAAAAACAGTAAGAATCCACAACTTTCAATGCAGTGGGGGCTCTCTCATGGTTGACTGCCCGCAGAGCGCTCTGTCCTCCCCCCAGTGGAGGGACCACTCCACCAGCCACACCTGAGGCACCACCAGTAAGGGAACAGCAGTGAGAAGGCTTTGCTGAAATATACCCAGCTGCACAAGCTGGCCTGGAAAGAACCACACACTCTAGACACAGGCAATGGTGGCACATCTGTTATAGACCAAGTAAAGGTATTGTGCGGTTCTTGCTACCCCTGCTTCTTCTCAGCAAGGTAACGTGCAATGGCTCATCTGACTGTCAATGTCTCTCTCAAAGAACTCAGTGTCAGCTATGTTTACACATTCACATCGAAATGAGAGGGTGATGGTTTTATTAGTGGATTTTGAAAGATGGATGGCCACAAAGGGAAGCCATAGAGACTTCTTTATGCTTGTCATACTTAAACCAGAAATAGTCAAGAGTTGAGGATGTGCAGAAACTGACATTAAATGTTTCCTCCCTAGAAATGTGAATGACTGCATATAAGCCAGAAGTAAAAAAAAAACAACAAAAAAAAAACAAACAAGGGAATCCTTAAGCAGCTTCCTAACTACATATGCCCTATCAGGTGAATAATTTATTCCCCCCACCCCCCAATAGTGGAGCCTAACAACATTCCTTCACTGTACAGGTTCCCTAGACACATTAAATAAATCAGACATTTTGAATGCAGAAATAGTGGAATTAAGAAGTTCCATAGTAGAGGTCCCCTCTCCCAGATTTGACTGAGGGTTGAGGAGTGTTCCTAGCAAAAGAAATGGTTTGAGCAATGTCAAGGAAAAGCCTCTATAAGAGTTGCAATATGTGGGCCCAAATTAGATGCTGCCAACTCTGACATAGAAAGGAAGTCCTTAATTCCTTAATTCCTGAGGAACACTGACTACTAGAATCATTATAACAACTGGCATCCACAGGCAGCCACAAAACTCCATCAGCTGCTTTCATCCATCCAACAATGAGTAAAGCCACCTCAGCAGAACATTTCTGCAGAGTTTTGTGTGTGGGAGTGGCTGAGGTAGTGCTGTCATTAGTCAAAATTATTTTTTGGTCAGGTGCAACAGAAAAGAAAGTCACAATCTAGGGCTGCAAGATAATGTCCGACATCATCTTGTCAGATACCACAGGAGCCACAGAGTCTGGTTAACAATGAAATTTGAGATGCAGAAGTTGGAGACAACAGTGGGCTGGGGATTAAAACAGGATCATGAGGATAAATCAAAAACCCATCACAAGCAGGCTGAGATGCAGCTGCCATCACAGACAGGTTGTTAAGCTCCACAGAAGCAGATGAGACAGCCTTGAAAGTCACTGAATGTGTGGTGGTAACATGCACAGTGTCTTCCCAAGAAGGAGGAAACTTGCCCACTTTAGATAGCAAAAGGATGCAGTCACAAGTTGCTTCTTTTTTTGAACAAACACCTTCTCTTCCTCATCAAGTAAGATCAGCAGGTGCCGCTTATGAGAATCCAGTTCCAACTGCAGATGGGTCTCCTCCCCACTTAGCTTCTGTTTGGTCACAGCAGCAGGTGATTCTAGTACAGCAGCATACAGAGACTTTATCACGTCCTCGGTAGGTACATCCTTAACGGGGAAAGCAAAGTCAAAACACTCGCAGCCTCAAGACACCAAGAGCTGGTGAGAGTCTATCTCCCTGCCTCAGTACTTCCATGTTCACACTTCAGGTCAGGCTATCTTGGCAAAACACCAAATGGCTACCGCCCCCAGTAGAGAGTTGGGGAATTTTGATTAAGAAAAAAAAATCAGTAAACAGTACAACTTATAAACATGACATATACTCAGGAACAAAAACATAAAATGCATCAAACAACTAAGAAAAAAAAAAGACAAAACTGTCCTAACACATTCCCCCAAATCCAAAACCCATTTATCTAAGTGCACTAAAATCACCAAATCCCAAATAACACTAACTATAAAACTACCAACACACCACCAAGTATACAAATGCTATTCTGCTTTAAAATCACCTCATGGTGTCAGCCAAGGAACGTGTCTCCACCAAGTGACCAGAACTTTGCTGGTTAACCCTCTTTTATCTTATTGAAATAAAAAATTAATTTCATTATTGATGACTTCCACCAATCCATCCACTGAAATAAACTTTTGCTGTAATATATATTGGAAACACATTTGCCAAATTCTCCATTTTATACAGGCCAAAACAAGCCACAAAGTTCCTGGGAGGAACATTTTCCATCCATCCCTGAAAACTCCATAGATCAATACATCATAAGTCGTATTCAGAAATGCAGGTATACCTCACTGATTGGCTAGCAAAGGTTATATCCTTTGAATATATGGACACTCCAAAAATAGTTGTGTCATTGTTTCCACCTGTCTATCGTAGTAATCTCTTAAACAGTACTTTTCCTCTATCATTTAATGATGATGATTCTCCATAACATTCTATTTCTCATGGCAACATAGACATATTTTTGGGGGCAAATGTGACTCCATAATTTGGTTTATGAGACAACTATCTGGTATCTAGGGTGGACTTAGAAAACAAGGTTCAGTATAAAATTTTGAACTCAGAATATGTTTATACATGTCTTTCCAAGATTTACAAAGAACATCTACAGTAGTGATGTTCCATTGCTCTATTTTTTTGAAATGGAACAGTAACTTATCCACCCACCACCCAAGGTGGCATGTTATGAAAAAATCCCCATAACTCCAAGTTCCATTCTGTAAACAGGGATTGACACCTAGCATACAGTAACATGGTCCATTCTTTCTCTTGAGTATTTATCATGGGTAAGAAATCAGTATACAAATATATGGAAAAAACAAAACAATAGGGTTAATCATTTTAAGTCTCCCTTGCTTAATAGGACGGTATGTAATTACACGTTTCACTGGATTAAATCTGCTTTCCCACAGTAGCCTGAGAAAATACTATACATCCTAGCTTCTAACTGAGTGGGAAGTGGAAATACATAACTCACATACAATGAAAAGGTAAAATAAATGTTTTTAACAAAATATTATTTTCATCTTCATCATCAGCCAAGATTTCCATTTTTCTACTTTTAATTCAGCTATCAGCAATGTTTCTGTCCAATTCTGTAGTGCAGGATTTATACCCCGGAACAATATACCCAACACTTTGACTGGGACTGGGACAATTTTTATACTCGCAATCTTTCCCACCCAGCCCACTAGTGTTCCTCTTCGAATCAAGCACATACAGTACTTTTTTCATTATTAAGGGCAACCCCAGACACAGATGAAAAGTCTTGTATTACAGACTACATTGTTTAACCAGACTGCACATCTGCTACCATCAGGCAGATATCATCTGCATATGCCATAATTAATGGATAAACCCTCCCTGAGATCCACCCACATGACTAATGTTAGCATGTTGATCTATCTTTTGGATAAGTGGATTGGTACTAAAGACATACAATAAGGGGCTAAGGGGGCACCCCTGTGTTACTCCCTTACCTAGTTTTACCACTGCCCCTGGAAGGCCATTAACAATAGGCCAAGTGGTGATACCCCTGTATAAACAATGAATCCATTCCACAAATAAAGGTGGTATAAGATAATGTGATAAAACTGAGAACAAAAAGTCATGGCGAATGGTATCAAAAGTCTTTGCCTGATCCAGGCTAAGGATATATCTCTGTGTGTCTGGTACAATGCAAATTTCTCTAAAAAGAAAGATATTATCTTGAGCAGTTCTCTTTGGAACTGCACGTGTTTGTGTCAGGGCAATCAAACTGTGAGCTGCACTTGACAATCTGGTACTTGATAATTTGCATAAAATTTTCCAGTACACATTGAGTAAACTAATCGGCTTCCAGTTATTCAAGTCCGTTTTGCCCCCCTTTTTGTATAAGTAATTCAAAAAAAACTTTCTGACAATTTTGGGGTTTACCAGCTTCCCCTGCAATATTTCATTAAACAGAATTACCAAATGATTTATCAGGAAGTCAATCATCTGTTTATATAGCTCTACTGACAGACCATCTGGTCTTGGAGTCGTACTCCCTTTTAACTAAGAGACTACTTGTATTTCTCCATTTGAAATTGGGGCCAACAAACAAATTTGTATCTCCTGTGGCAACTCTGGGATTAAAAGAGAATGAAGAAAACTTGGTGTCCCACCAAGGCCAGTATCCGTACTTAAAACAAATGGGTTGTATAGTCATAAACAATCTGTGCCATTTCTAAGTTGTGTGTAGTCAAGGATCCATCTTGTCATCATAATTGGGTCATATATTTCAACTTCATTTTGTCTTTACAACAGTCATGGGGTTAACTTGAGTGTGTTTTTCCTGTGTCCCATATTTCTGTTCTGCCAAAAGGGTGGCTGCCCTATCATACTGTACAGTACACATGCCTGCCCTTCTTAATGTTAGCAATCGGTGTTGCATAATTATACCCAGTTTCATAAGTCCTTGAAATCAAGGATTGTAGGTGTTTCCTTAGTTCAAGATAGTGTACATACTGAGCTGTATGGTTACGTTTAGCCCATACCCGGAAAAAGTTCTTTAAATCAAATTTAGTGTTCACCTATCATTGCATTGAGCTGTCATAAAGCTCATACACATATTGTCTAGCCATAAGAAGTTCCTGTAATGCAAGCCAAACTTGCTTTTCCTCTAATAATAACATGTTTAACCTCCACATGTAATGAGTAACCAGTTTGTTCACTGTATCTCTCTTATTTTTATAGCAATTAACCCATGGCTGGTAGTTTCTACGGACAATACCTTATACCAAGAACATGGCACCCAATGTGACAGAAAGAAGAAATCAATCCTGGAGGACAGTATGCCCTTGTAAAAAGCATGGCCTGGAGGACTTTCACCTGACCCTGCTCCGTCCTTTAGTCTTGCAATGTTTATCAGTTTATTCAAAAAATTGGAGTCATTATATAATTTAGTGATTTTCTCTGTTTTTTCCCAGAGTTAAGATACAATTAAAGTCCCCTCCCCCCCAAAAAAAACACAATTTTAGTGGTGAATAAATAAGGCTGGATTATTTTAAGGACTTTAATACATAAGGCTTTAGTTTGAGGCACATATAAGGTTATCAACCAAAATTCCTGAAAAAATAACATATATTCAGCATACGTGCTCTGCCAGGTACCAAATCAAAGAGCCAGTTTACTGTGATTCCCATGGTGTTACATAAAATTCCCACCCCTGAACATGGATCCTCTTCCATGGATCCAAAAAATTGCCCTCTAAACCATGCTGAAAAAGCCTTGGCTATCTTATGCAATAAGTGAAGCTGTGTATTCTGCAGAAAAAAAATCCCATGAAAATTAAAGTAATTTAAGATGGAAAAAGTAGTTTGTCTTCTCTTTGTGTTTTTAATACTGTTGGTATTTATGGATGCAAAAGAGTAGCAACTAGACATGCTGAGACAAGAATGATCATCTCAAGCTTAGGTATTCCCTTTAATCGACCTCTTCATCTTTACTTTCTTCTTACTTAACTGCTTAGTATCCATTGATGCCAAATCGATATCTGTAGTAATAGAGTAAGCAATGGATGATGTGTCTGAGTCTTCATCCATGTCTCCCTATTCTTTTCATTTTGCCAGCACTGAAAATTTATTGTCAAGTGGAATAACATCTGTGCAAGCTGTTTTCAGTGGTGAGGGATCTTTTGGGGTTTTATGTCTAGAACTTCTCCTAGGTAAAGGTGTATTCCACTGCAGAGGGGGTGGTGGGGCATTGCCTTTCCAAGAGAAACCACCAGCTATTCCACATCTCTAGTTTCATCATCTTGTCCCTTAGAGCTTAGTCCTACACTTGAACTCGCTGTCACCACCTGCTGCTCATCTCTGAGATCCAACAAGTGTATATGTTTCTGTATGTTGCCATTTCCACCATCTAAAATGAGGAGCAGAGCTATCTCTTCCAGCTCCGTGGACAGTCTGAGGGGTAACAGGGCAGGTCTAGCCAGAGAGCGCCCCTGCACTCTAGTGACTCTATCTTCCTGATTATCCTGGTCTGTAGAAGACCTGCTATGAGCAGACCTCGGGCAGTTTTGAAAAGAATGTCCAACTTTGTTACATATCTTGCAACTAACCTGTGTAGGACATCCAGCACTAACATGCCCAATTTCCCCACACAGAGAGTATTTCAATTTATTGCATGCATTGCTTAAATGGGTGTATGCTCCACATCAAAAACAGGACTTTGATTGCCCAGCATAGAAGACAAATTCTCTGTCTCATCCCAGGTAGAAACAACTCGGCAAATGCTGTATGGTTCCGTTCACCTGTGGCAATCGTACCCAAATTCTCCACCACCCACCCCCGTCCATAGCAGTTCAGAATCCATGATTGGGTCCAGGTTCCCCAGTAATGTGCATTTAGATTTTAACCAGCGCAGAATGTCATTAACACAAACCTCCTCATTTTTTAACAAAATTGTAATGACCGTAAATGCAGACTTTGTTAAAGGAAAAACAATAAAAGGAGACCATAACAGTATATATTTCACTTGCTGATAGTGCATCCAAAATGTTTCCAAGCTGGTGGCTGTTTTAAAACTGAGACCAAAGATCATATCTCCAGAAGTGTGGATGAGAGCATGAACCTCACTGGCTTGAAACTGCAAGTTGATTTTAATCAATTGTTTCCCTACATAGATCCTGTCTGGAAACAACTCAAGCCCCCCTCAATATTTGATCCAAACGGTATTCCTTTTTGTAGCCAGTTCAGAGGGGGCATGGAACAACCCAGCATACATTCTGGCTGACAGGGGTTTTTGCCAAACAAACACAGGCCCCAAATCTGTTAATGAATCCCTCCTCTCAGGCCCGGGAAGGAGGAAGCCCCAGTCTCCTCTAGGAGAGTAGAGGTCTGTAACAGAGGGGGGCACTTCAACAACTATCAGTGCTAGTATGGTAACTGATGGCTTCTTGCCCATTGGTCCCATACAAGAATCAGTCTTTAAGAAACAAGGCAGGGTTCTGGGTCAGTTCCAATGAGAGTATATGATAGACAGATAGAGATAGATAGATAGATAGATAGATAGATAGATAGATAGATAGATAGATAGATAGATAGCTAGATAGATAGATAGATAGATAGATAGATCATTTATTAAGTGCCCATTTCCACAGACTCTGGACACTGTACAAACAACAATAAAATAAACAAGTTAATAGAACCAACCAATAAACAACTTATGACATGATTAAAATACAATAACAGTTGCAATTCCATTCAGCAGTTAGTCATAAAAGGCCAGATGGAATACATATGTGTTGTGGCCCTTCTTAAGGGCTTCTACCGAGGGATTTCTCCTCAGATTTTCAGGCAAAGAGTTCCAGAAGGTGGGCGCAGCAGCCGAGAATACCCTATCTCTGGAACTCAGCAGCCTTTCCCTGGGAACCTCAAGGAGAGCTCCCCTCACAGAACGAAGTGCCCAGAAGGGGTGATAGGGGACAAGGAGATCTTACAGATAAGCAGGCTCCCCATTGTGTGGGATTTTGTTAGTCAGGAGCCCTACCTTGAAGACAATACTCCACCTGAATGGCAGCCAGTGCAGTTCGTGGAGGACAGGAGTGATATGCTCACATATCATAGCACCCATCAGTAATGTTGCCACCGCATTCTACACCAGCTGCAGTCTGCAGAGGTTGTCTCCAGATAACCCTAGATACAGGGCATTACAGTAGTCCAGTCTGGAGGTGACAAAGGCATGTACTAGTGTGGGCAGGTCATCAAGCAGAATCAGGGATTTGGTTTGGGCGATATTTTGGAGATGATAAAAAACACTCCTGATGACGGCCGACACTTGGACACCCATGGTCAGTCCATCATACAGGATCACACCCAAATCCTTCACCTGTCTGGAGGGGACAAGAGGAACACCTCATAACACTAGGTCGGAGGGTACCCTCGCACCCCTTCCTCCCCCCCAAATGACCTGGATCCACTACCAGCACCTCAGCCTTGTCTGGGTTTAGTCTAAGCCAATTTTGAGCCATCCATGACTGAATCTCCTTGAGGCAGTTGTTAAATGTGAGATACTCAGCACTCTTCATGTGCAAATCACCACCAGTCTCAAGGAGATTCCAAAAACATCAAGTATTTATTGTTGCAATCATCAGACAGTTTTGAGCATACTCCTTCTACCTGTGCTCACAATGAATGAACTCCCTGGCACTTTGAACCCCCTGAGGAAGACCACACCCTGGTCAAAATGCCAGGGAGTTCATTCAGTGTGAGCAGAGGTAGAAGGAGTATGTTCCAAACTGCCTGCAGATTGCAACAATAAATACTTGATGTTTTTGGAATCTCCTTGTGACTGGTGGTGATTTGCACATGAAGAGTGCAGAGTATCTTCTGCTTCAGTTTGTCATGTTGGGGGTTTGCTATCTCTTCTCTTCACCAGGCTTCTCAGACAGTGCATACAAGTTTGGGAGTGGATGTTTTTTTAGTTAATAAACAAGGCAACCAAAACCTGGTTCTTGGGTGCACAGAACAGATACAACTGGATGTCATCTACATAATAGTGAAAACCCAGTCCATATCATCTGGTGATATCCCCAGTTGCAGCATGTACACCATAAACGACAAGGCTGACAAGACTGAACCTTGTGGAACTCCACAGCACAGGGACTTTGGAGCAGATGAGGCAAGCCTCTTCTTTACCCTTTGCACTCTGCCTGTTAGGTATGACCTGAACCAGCAGATGACCTTGCCAGACAGGCCACACCAGAACCGTAAGTGATCAAGCAGCATCTCTTGATCCAGGGTGTCAAACACCATGGAGAGGTCAAGAAGAACTAAGATGGTGCAGTCCCTCCTATCCCTTGCCATCAGGAAGTCATTCAACACCCTCACCAGGGCAGTCTCCGTGCTTTGCCTCACCCATAAACCAGACTAAAATGGCTCATAGAAAGACAAAGAGGTGAGATGTCTCTCAAGCTGAACTGCCATTTTTTCAATAACCTTCCCTAAAAATGGGAGATTCAACACTGGCCTGTAGTTGCTGAGGCAGTCCTGGTCCAAAGAAGGCTTTTTCAAAAGGGGTCTAACCAAGGCCTCTTTCAAAGCCTGTGGAAAGATCCCACTCCTCAAGGAACTCCAGACAATCTCAGCAATCACAGGTCCCAACAGGTCCAACCATCTGACCAGAAGCTGGGTTGGTCCTGGGTTGAGATCACATTGGGTAGGTCGAAGCTTAGAGAGTATCCCCACCACCTCCTCCACCCCAATTAACTCAAACTCCTCCCATACAGGAGGAGTGTCTCTACACCTCTCAGTAGACCACTTATGTCATTTCGAGAGACACTCAAGGAGACCTCTGCCCTGATGGAGTACACCTTGTCAGTGAAGAATAGAGCCAGCTCCTCACACCTAACAACTGAACCCATATATGCAGGGGACTTGCCCCCCTCCCCAGAAACAAACTCAGGGTATCCTGGCTGGCTGGCAGGCACAGGTCCCCTTAGACTACCATGGTTGTTGGTCAGCACATTTTACCCAACCTGCCTGCCTGTTTTAGGGCTGTTGCAATAGTAAGCCCAGATGCAGATATATGATGGGCGAAGGAATGTTGCAATACAGTATCATTGTCTGCAGAAACTGTTATAAAATCTTTCCCCTCCATTTCTGACCCTGTTACTTTTCATACACCAAAAGAACCATGAGGCAGGATGACAGGATCAGCACTAGCAACAGTGTCCTGCCCCTGTCCCTGTCTTAGAATAGCAAGCGCTTTAGTAGAGAGAGTCTCAGTTTCAGTCCCCTCCTCTGTCTCTGGGAAATGTTCACAAATACTCCCATCAGGATTTGTACCCACTCTTTTCCCCTCCAGAGGCCTGGGTATATAGGCCTTAGAGCCACTCCTACCTGAGTTCCATGTATCAGCATTCTCAACCAAACTCCTCACAGGCTGCCCATTCTCTGGAATTACCCCCAGGCTTAGTTCCACAGCCACCTCCACTGCATCATCCGCCATGAACTGTATCCTCCTCAGCTCCTTCGAACTGCCATCTATGACCTCCATACAATGCTCCAACACTTTCAGGTCTCTCACCTGTTACTTCTCCCTTTCACTATCTTCCTGTGTAGTGCTCAGCTGACATCCCTCTGCCCAGCACTCCACTGCTTCCATGGTTAGTTTGCTCTGCAACAGGTGTTCCTGCTATATAATAACTTTAGCGAGCTGTTGCCCTTTACTTTCCAATGCCAAATAGAGATCATCTGCAACATCCTGCTCCAACCTTCAGGCCGATGGTGAGTATTTGCATGGCCCCTTCGATGAGGGAGTCTGCATTTCATCAAATGTGTCCATATCTACCTCTAGAAGTTCTGAGACTGGAGGCGAGGCCATCACTCCTGCTCCCACTACATCCATCATAGCACTGACCCTGGGATCCTCCATCTGCAAGTAATGGCAGTGCCCCTACCTCAGAGTAGGGGAATTTCCCCTGTGTCCTGGTCAAACCTCCCAATCACAAAAATACCACCAACAGCTTAATCTGGTTCTGTCAGTCAGTTTGTATCTGTATCTACCCCTCCCCTGGGATGAGGCTGAAAATAGGCAGAATTGCCTAGTCCTATTTTCCCAGTCAGCAAAAACGAACTAAACTATATTTTATGTGGAATAGTGTTGAAGGCCTTACTGAAATTCAGGTACACCAAATCTACTGCTCCTCCCTGATCCACTTCCCTGGTCACCCAGTCAAAGAACTTGATCAGGTTTGTCTGGCAAGACCTCCCCCCCATGAATCCATGTTGCCTTGGATCCTACAATCCAAGGTATTCCAAAATCCTTTCCTTCAGTAGTGATTCTATTGCTTTACTTACTACCGAAGTCAGGCTAAGAGGTCTGTAATTTTCTGCCCCCTTCCCTATTTCCACTTTTGTGTAGTGGGGCCACATCTGCCCTCTTCCAGTCCCCCAGAACCTATCCTGCTTCTATTGACAGGATGAACAGAGCTGTCAGAGATGCAGCCAGCACCTCCTTGAGCTTCTTCATTTACCTAGTGTCCCATAGCCTTGTCTGCTTCTAATTGTGTTTGCTCCTTGAGGACTCTCTCTTCTGTAAAAGGACTAGTGTCCACCTCCCTTCCTTTAATGCCCTTGTCCATTATCTTTGGCCCATCACCTACCTATGCTCCGTAAATACTGAACAAAAGTAATTGTTCAATATGTCTGGGGGTTTTTTTGGTCCTCTTCCTCCCAAACCCTCCCTTCTCCTTTTAGCCTTACTATCCCTCCTTTGATATTTCACTTGTAGCTTATATATCTAAAGAATATTTTAGCCCTTTTTTTTGCTGAAAGAGCAATATTCTCCTCCATTTGCACTTTTGCACTCCTAATTGCTTTCCCTGCCGCTTATTGTTTCTCTTGGTAACACTCCTTATTCTCCTCTTCTGTGTCCTCTTGTACCTTCTAAATGCTAGTTTTTTGCCCTTACTTTTCTATGCTATTTCTCTAGAATTAATAATAATAATGCTTTATTTATTTAGCACATTTTTTCTTAAAATCGAAGTGCTGTACATACTTAAAGCATCAAAAGCTCACTTAAAAATTATTTACAATACAATTTAGATACTTAAATTACAATTATCCAAAGATCCCATATTAAATACTGAATAGCTGCTTAAACAAATATGCTTTCAGGCCTGTTTTAAACCTCTCCATGGTCCCGCACTCTCTAATCTGATGAGGTAGAGAGTTGCACACGGATGGGGCACTGAACATAAAAGCTCAGGCCCTGAATGTTTTCAACCGCACCTGGGAACCTCTAATAAATCCTCATCAGTTGAGCAGAGAGGCCAGCCAGGACTGTAGGGAGTCAGGAGCTCTTGCAGGTAGCTCAGACCTAGTCAGTGCAGCTCTTTATAGGTCAGAAGACCAACCTTGAAGGTGATTCGCCACTGTATAGAAAGCCAGTGCAGATTGCTCAGCATGGGAGTAATATGACTAGAATGAGAAGTCCCAGTGAACAAACGTGCTGCAGCATTCTGCACCAGTTGCAAATGGCAGATATCAATCCCTGGCAGCCCCAGGTAAAGGGAGCTGCAGTAGTCAAGGCTTGAAGTCACAAAAGCATGGATCAACATAGGCAAATCACCAGACGGAACAAGGTGCTTAATTCTGACAAATGTTCCTAAGATGATAAAAGGAGGACTTGACTACTGCCAACACCTGCGCATGCAGTATCGGCACATCATCAAGAACCACTCCCAGATCATGCACCTGTTCAGAGGAAGATAGTTGTGCACCCTCGAGCCAAAGCCGAGAGGGTAAATCCACTACCAATCTCTCTATCTGGTGACCTAGATCCACCATTAACACCTCAGTCTTCCCAGAATTTAATTTCAACCAGCTAGATTTTATCCAGTCATGGATTTCCACCAGAAGGCTTTTAAACATTGAGACCAAACTATTCTGATTGGGTGCAAAAGACAGATAGAGCTGTGCATCATCAGCATAGCAGTGACACCTCAACCCATATCATCTTACAATGTCTCTGAGGGGCAGCATGTACACTGCGAACAACATGGGGGACAGCACTGAACCCTGAGGGACCCCACATGGCAGAGACAATGAGTCAGAGGGAAAAAAAAACAACACCACCCTCTGGGATCTTCCCACTAGGAAAGATTGAAATCATCTGAGAACTGGACCAGCCAGGCCACAGATAACCCTCAGGCACTATAGCAGCACCCCATGGTCCACAGTGTCAAACGCTGAGGAGAGGTCAAGAAGCACCAAGATGGACCATCGTTTCTGATCTCTCACCATCAGGAGATCATTGAGCAACTGAACCAGTGCAGTCTCAGTACTATGTCTTTTCCAGAAATCAGACTGGAGAGGATCATAGACATCGTGGATGGTAAGGTGGTTCTCCAGTTGCAGCACAACCACATTATCAATCACCTTCCCAACAAAGGGAAGGTTAGAGATGGGTCTGTACTTGCACAGCAGTTTGAGTCCAAAGCAGCTTTCTTAAGGAGCAGTGTCACCACTGCCTCCTTCAGGGAGATAGGGAATTCACCCGAATCTAAGGAGCACCACATAATCTTTGCAAGGGCTGGGCCAATGGACTCCATACACCCCAATAATAGGTGTGTAGGGCCCATATCCAAACTACAGCATGTTGGCTGCAAATTCTGGACAATCCGCATGATGTCCATGATCTTTGGCTGGTCAAAAGATATCCAAGAAAATTGGGGTGAAGTGACCTCGCACCAACCACCGCCAACCCCCATAGAGAGTGCTGGATGGCTCTCTGCTCTGATGTTAGCCACCTTATCCGCAAAGAATTGTTCAAACTCATCACACTTAACTTGTGAAAAAGCACCTCAAACCTGTAGACAGGTTGGATTGCACAACCTATCCATGGTTTGAAAGAGCTGAGCTAGTCGATTCTGAACAACAGCAAGCTCACTGGACAGGAACTCTGCCTTGTTACATGTGATTGCTGATTGATAGCTTTGATAATGATCTATCAATCTAAGGTGGTCAGCATCAGGAGTTGATTTCTGCCAGCAACACTTAAGCCTTTGTTCCACTCGTTGCAACTCTCTCAAGGTTCCATTCAACCAAGGGGACGAAGGCAGAGAAAGAGGGGGCAAACACGGACTGGAGTGATAGAATCCAGAGCTTCAGTAATGGCCTTATTAAAGGCTTGAACTAAATTCTGTGGATCTTCACCTGCCCCTAAGAATCCTGATAGGTCTAATACCACCAATTGGCCTTCCAGGGTCACATCCCTCAATGGGCGATATCTGACTATTTCCACAGGGGCAGATCTATAAAGGGGAGCCTGAAAATTGAACCTTATAGTGTGGTGATCAGACCATACAACTGGTTCCACCACCAAGTCGGAGGTCTCGATCCCTGAGAGGAAGACCAGATCAAGTGCGTGACCGTGGCTATGAGTAGCAGAGACAACTGTCTGTGTGAACCCCAACAAATTCATAAGTTGGAGGAAGTCTTGACCAAACTGAGAGAGTTCATCATCAACCCAGGCGTTAAAGTCTCCCAGGACCATCAACCTGGGTGACTCAAACGCCATATTGATGATGAAGTCTTGATGTCTACTACTTCCTGTAGAAACAATTTCTCACCTCTGGGTTGATGGTAGCCGAGATCAATCCTGCAGCCCACACCTGCTACTACAGTAAACTCAAATAATCTGACTTCTTCAACTGGCACACCAATAAGGTCCAATTCTGATCTAAAACAAATGGCTACCCCGTGGTTCAATCTGGATAGGTGTATCACTGAGAACCCAGTTGGGACTGCCGCCTCTAAGAATGGGCCCACACTGTCATCAAGCCAGGTCTTGGTGATGCATGCCAGGTCTACTGTTCCAACAAGATCTGCGATAACTGCCATCTTGTTCCTAACAGACCTGGCATTGCATAACACCACTCGAGTCAGACAGGATTCTGGGGCCAGCTGAGCTATCAACCCAGAAAAACTGGAGCCCTTGGGTATGGTAACTAGATATGGAGACCCTTGTTCCAGAGACCATTTCACCCCAGGGCATCTCCTGGTCTGTACAACCCCGATACGGATACCCAGCTCCCCCCCCGATGTCCAGAACCCCCAGACCACCTCTGTCTCTTACTGACAATACCCAATGCCCTGCAGTGGCTATAAACTGCTGCAGGCAAGGAAGGACAATAAAAGGGCCAGAGGTCCCTGAGTTTGGAGGAGGAGTAGTGCCTGACCGGGAGAGGGACAGGCCAACACTTCTTCAATCCCTAGTTTGCCCACAACTAATAACACCAACACACCTGTACTTCTCCCACCCCTAAAAAGACTTATAATACAAAAATAAATAAACTATGACACTTCTCTCACAGAACAACCCTATGAATACCCACCCTGTCCACAAAATACAGCACAATAACAACATGTAAAATAAATTTAACAAACACCAAACAAAAAATTATAAAATACAAAATCTAGTGGACCAGAGTCCTGTCACCACTCTGGTTTATTTTGTCCAAGATAGGTCACCCCAACTACCTCTCATGTGGTGAGGGAAGATCCAGCAGTAAAAAAAAAAAAAAAAAAACTTCCAGTCACACTTAACTCAAGTCATTTGCAGGGGAAGGGGAAAACTGCCAAAAAAAACACAATATTTAAACACTTCCATCCACTAAAAGAAGAGGGTGAGCTGATATGTAAAATCAATACAGAGTTCAACATCATAGAAGGGCAATCCCAGGTTAACCCAGTCAAGTTACCGCAGGGACAAAACCTCGATGTCCAGGAAAAAGCAGGGCTCGGGCCAAACTGCAGTCCTGAAAAACTCTTATGGTACAGCTCAGAAGATCTTCAACGTACTGTAGCAGTGGCTGGGGTGTGTAAAACTAAATCCCAAAGGGGAGCCCCCCAAATTGCACCAACTCACTGGCCCCAACACCAAGTCATCCATGACCTGCAGCTACAATCCCCTGCAAGCCACAAGGATTGACCCACAGAAGATTTAGGTGAAAGCCCAACCAGCACTCTGGCTCCCTGGAGAACACAAAGGGCCACTCCTGCTCAGCCCTGGGAAACACACTCAGCTATTAGCCCTAGGCACAGGAGGAGACCCCACCCCCACCCAACACAGCTAACAGACCACACTGCTCTTCCAATCCTAGGATCTAGCCGGCCTCCCACACACAGAACAGTACCTGTACACTGCTCAGGCAGTCCCGGGCAATCCATCGATGTCACTCACAGTCACTCACAATTCCACAATTCCCCAAGCAGTTCAAAGCTGCAACAAGAACTGCAATGCCAGCCTGCGATGGTCCCTGCTGGTTCGACAAAATCCCAGCCATCAGTTCCAGTGAGGCATCTCCAACAATCCACCACATGTGAACAAGGCAGCAGCAGCCCTGAACATCTAGTAGGTTAGAAGCCGATCACAAAGTTTCCCAAGCAAGTTGTCCCTCATGGGTCATCCATGGGTCCACACACACAGAATTGAAAAACTAGACACTGAACATTCAATAATGGGTGAGAGAACAAAGCAAAAACAGGTACAAACAAACAAAAAAAATAGAAAATAACAAGCAGGCAAAGTTTTTACAAATGAGGAGCTCCTGCTGGCTGGCTCAGCATAGCCGCCAACTTTTGACACAGCTTAACTGATCTGAACAGTAGATATGTAGAGAACCTTAGCAGTCTCTATTTTCTCTTGCCCTTATTAACCTGCCTAACACAAAGATTTGTTGCCTTTTAAATGCCCCCATTTATTTTGCCCATTGTTCCTTGACACTGTCCAGATTCCCTATCCCTGTTAGGGTGCCCCTGAAGCATTTTCCCATTTTCTTAAAATTGGCCCTCATGAAGTCCAGGACTCTTGTCTTAGTGTGGCTCATTTATGACTCAGTTCTTATATTAATCCACACCATGCCGGTCTGCCAGTGCAGCGGTTGGATTTCCGCTTGCGACGCCAGTGACCCGAGTTCGGGAACGAGCTCAGGTTGCTGGAGGGCTAGCTGGGGGGAGACTGCTTGAGTGTCCAATGACTGCTCATTGCCTTCAGAGAGGGAGGGAGGGTTGTGACCCAGTGTTGGGTGACTGCTGATGGAGGCCAGGAGTAGGGCAACATGTCAGGGTCATTGCTGGGAGGTGCGTGGCAGACGTCGGCTCTTGGCTTGACATCTGAACGTCACTACCAGAAGGAAATCAGGGAAAAAAATTGCTCGCTGACCACTGGATGACAGCTCTCTGTTCCCTGAGTGCCTCCAGTGCCTTCCCAGGGCCTCCTGTTCCTTGGTAGCATCCTGGGTCCTAGAAGTATGTGCTGGGGCCATCGTCTCCCATGGTGCCTTCCCCCTTGGAGGAGGGGGACCCACCCGGCAAAGGGATATGCTGGGATATCCCGGGATCAGCTGCGATTCGAGGTCCAGAGGAGGGCTGGGAAAGGACAGTGGGGCTGGGGGGGAACATGTAGAGCCTGAAGGAATGGGGCCAGCAAGCATGGGAGGCAGAAAAAAAGCAAAAAGCCACACCGTGCAGTGATCACTGATCCCCAGGTGGACATCCACTGTGACATCAGAAACACTGTTCCTGTTTGTCATTACCAGTTCCAGTATTGCTCCCCCAACACAAGTTGATTCCTTAGCTAGTTTCCTGAGGAACGCCCCATGCAGGGAGCACAGGATGTCCATACTTCTGACTGTTGTCACAGCTGCTAGACTCCAGTTCATGTCTGATAGATTGAAGTCCCCTACCAGCAACACCTCCCCATTGCATGCCATCCTTTGGATTGCTTTATTCATATCTTTATCCACCTCTCCTCCCTGTGCTGGAGATTTATTGGTCACTCATGTGTGAATAGCGGCCACCCTCTGTGTCTCCAGGGTGTCCCACAGTACCTCAGCTCCTCCTTGCTGTCACTGTTCTTCATTCATGAAAATGTCTTCAATAATAGAGAATGAAGTGTCCAGAAATCCAGTTTGTTTTGGAACCATATAAGTGTCAAGAGAGTCCTACTAATGTTAAAAGTATGTTATTTTATAAAAACTTCGAAAATCACTTTTAAAAAGTCCATCCTCCTCAGTGGCCTTTCCAATGGGGCTAGTTTCAGTGATTGCAAGTGGCTCTATGATACCGGTCTGAGAACAATTTTGTCAACCTGCATCACAGTGACTGAATTTATGTTGACCGCAAGTTATGGTCGACATAAATTCTGATTGACTCTCAGTCCATTTTTCTATAGAGAGGCTTTGTCCACCCAAACCACCTATGTGGGGGACTCTGCACCCCACACCCCCATTCTAGTTATAATCAACTCTGAGTCAGAGTTGATTCAGGGAGGAGGGTGCAGGACCAGGAGACAGTGTGCCCCTGTCTCTGACACACCAATACAGTGACCTGTTGATGAACTATCGATTTTATCTGCAGTGTCATAGGTTGCTGTATTGGTGTTGCTGTTGGGGGGGGCATACCATTACAAGTCCCCCCCCAGAGCAAACTCAACTATATGTAGCTTCAATCACTGCAAGCCCCCTTCCCCTATTCAATGTCATACTCCACTGTACCTAGCATTGATAACTACAAGCCTCCTCCCCCTCTTCAAAGTCATGCTTCAGTGTACCTAGTTTTAATAACTGCAAGCCTCCCCGAGGCACAGTATGCCTAGTTTCTGCCACTACAAGCCACCTCCACCTCCATCCTGTTAGACTGGCATACATGTTGAAAAATGATATATAATTTTTGTAACAGTGACTGCCTGTCATGTGGGCTGTTGTACCTGCTATCCAGCTAGCAACAGTAAACATGTCACTCAGGCATACTTTAGATCTACCATGTGGGCTACTGTATTTGCTAGCCTGCCAGTGCAACAGTAATAATCTATACCCATGGACTGCAAAGAAACAGATCAGTCTATATCTACATCATCCTAATAGCAATGTTATTATACCCCACACAACCTCAGCTCAATTCACTTCTAATCACAACTACCTCCACTGAAAGTGCAGTCACAGAACTAGCTCAGTGAAAACACTTTTTAACAAACATTTGTCAATGCCGAATGTTGAATGCTTATATGTGCTGCTTAGGAATTTGGAAGTGGAAGTACCATACATAAGAACTGTCAGGTGCCCCCACCCATACATCCACTGTGTCTTTCTATTCAGTATTCACAGAAGAGGGGGAGGGGCAAGGGCCACAGCAGTACAGCAGTTGCAAAGGCTATAGGCTGGTCAGCCTCACTGCAGTAGTGGGGAAGATCATGAAGACATTGGTTAAAGAAAAGATAGTGGGGCATGTAGAAGTCATCAGAGACCAGGACCATAGACAACATGGATTCACAGTGGGGAGGTCATAGACAAATCTAGTTGATCTCTTTGACTGGGTGACAAAGGAAGTAAATCAGGGCAGGGCAGTGGACAACGCTTACCTTGATGTAAGCAAAGGCTTTGACACTGTCCAACATAGAAGGGTGATAAACTAGCTGAGTAGGCTGAGCATGGGAGAAAGTGTGGTAAACTCTGTTTGAAATGGGGTAACAGACAGGAGGCAGAGAGAGGTGGTAAATGGGGTGCAGTCTGGGGAGAGGGGGTGACCAGTGGGTTGCCATAGGGATTGGTCTTGGGGTCAGTTCTATTCAGTGTCTTCATTAGTGACATTGCAGGAAGGCTGAAGAGAAAGGTATGCCTGTTTGCAGATGACACCAAGATCTATAAGACAGTGGATACCCTAGAGGAGATGGAGGGACCTTGGGAAGGTTGAGAAATGGTCTGAGGACTGGCAACTGAAGTCTAATTCAAAAAAGTGCAAAATTATGCACCTGGGACACAGAAGCCCTGGGGAAAGGTACAGGATGATGGAGAGTTGCTGACAGTAGCAAAGAAGGAAAGGGACCTGAGGGGTTGTTATTTCAGATGACCTGAAAATGTCAAAGTGGTAAGGCAGCTGGGAGGGCCAGTGAGATGCTGGGGTGCATAGGCAGGGGTATCACCAGCATAAGGAAGGAGGTAGTGATGCCATTATGTAAAACCATGGTCAGGCTTCACAAGGAGTACTATGTGCAGTTCTGGAGGTCGCATTTTCTTTAGGATATTAACAGGCTGGAGATGGTCCAGAGAAGGGTAAGTGAGATGGAACAGAGTTTGCAACACAAGACTTACGAGGAGAAATTAAGTGACCTCAATATGTACTGAGTGGAAGAGAGGAGGGAAAGAGGGGATAGGATAGAAACATTCAAGTACCGCAAGGGTATAAATATAACTACTGAGAAGCAGGAAACAGCTACTATAGGCATATGTGCCAGCTTCTGTGTGATATTCTTTTGTTCTTCTAAATCTGTAATCTCCAGTACTTCAGTAACCACATGACCTCACTGCCTTCTGTAGGCAATTTTATGCTGGTTGATGTCTAGTGTCAGATGGCAGACAGAGGGCTCACCAGATTGTGCTGCCATTTGAACAATTTCATAGAGTGTTCTTTTACTGGTAGGCATTTTGGAAAGCTGGTGAAGTTCTCACAGTTTTCATTATGTTTGCATCTCCTTATGTCTGTCCCCTTTGGTCCCCCCCTTCCCCACACCCCAACAGTCATCAGTGGCCACCGCTGCAGCCTTCCTCTTGCCAAGATGGTGGGTGAGTAACAGAAACATAGAATTTGACGGCAGATAAGGACCGCTTGGCCCATCCAGTCTGCCCAAGTGTTCTCTACCTACTTGTAACTCCTGCCTGTATATGTTACTGCATGTCTTATTCTGCCTGCGTCCATCAGGACCTCCTTGTGAAAGAGCTTGCTTAATGGATTTTTCCTGCAATGAACTTGAACCTGCTCCACTTAAATAGCCCTACTTGATCTCCATTGACCCCCTCCTTCCCCTTTTTCTAATATACCCCCATGTTTATCCCATGTATGCTTCATGTCCCCTACCATTTTAGGTTCCGCCACTTCTCCTGGCAATCTGTTTAAGGTGGCTACCACCCTTTCAGTAAAGAAATATTTCTTCACATCTATCCTGAATGCCCCCCAAGCTTCATTGTATGTCCCTTGATTTAGGTGCTCATCCTCATTTGAAGGAAACTCCCCAACTGTACCCTGTTTACCCTTGTGAGGTACTTTGTAGGTCTTGATCATGTCAACTCTCACCCTCCTCTCTTCCACAGTGTACATGTTGAGATTCTTCAGCCTTTTCTTGGAGGGATTCCTGTGAAAATTCTGAACCATTTTAGTTGCCCTCCTCTGGAAAACCTCCATCTTATGTCCTTTCTGAAGTGTGGACTCAGTACTGCAGCTTGGGGTATCCCACAGAGTGAGACAATGGCAGCACAACATCCCCACTCCTCCTACTGGAGTTGCCACTCCTTATGCACCCCAGAATCCAATTTGCCCTGCCCATAGCCTTGTGACGCTGTACTGCCATCTTGAGTTCCTCTGATATAATAACCTCAAGGACCCTTTCATGTCTAGTGCATATCAGTACCTCCCCCCATCCTATACCCAGCATCGGGGTTCCTATGCCTTAGGTACATGATTTTTCACTTTTTGGCATTGAACCCCAAGTATGTAAGAAAATGGAATTGATTTGAATTAATTGCAGGCTTTTAAACAGCTTTTCAGGGAGTGTATATGTGTGGGGGCTCTGCTACTATAAGTATTTGCTTTTGATTTGGTATAATGTGTAAACAGACTAACCCTGCTCCCCACTCTGTGTGCTATTTTGGAGATAAAGAGCCCAAATAGCACTGAGCCCTGCAGCACCCCGCTTGTCACTGTTCAGAGTGCCGAGAGCTACCCCACCACCACCACCCTCTGCACCTCCCCTGTAACCAGTTCTCTATTCATTTAGTCAGACCATCTTCCACCTTTAACCCTCCTTCTCCTCACTCTTCTCCTCCTTGGCCTGTGTCCCTCCTCCCAGTAGTCTGTGCCCTTTCTCCTCCTTATTCTTACCGGGTGGTGGTGCCTTCTGTATTACACTCAGACCACTCTGTCTGCCCTCTTCCAGGGTTACTACACCTCTGCCTTTACCTATATCTTGGGAGGTGAGCTCATCAGGCTCCCCTGTCCGGACCTTTCTACCAACCTCAGTTTTTTGACCCCCCCCCTTCCCATTTGTTTAAATCCACCTTGGTAGAGATAGTCCCTGGATCCCGCCTCAGGATAGGAGAGCATTCCTATGGATGCTCAATTCTATCCCTCCCTTGCCAACGCCTGGCAGCCCGGGCTTGCATCCAAACCCAGGTCACCAGTGTGGCACAAGGTGTGGCACCCAGCATCTCAACCCTTGGTGCCAGTGGCCCAGCAGCAATGCTGCCTTCAATACTCCCCTTCCCTTCCTGCTCCATTGCACCCTGTCCCCCATGTACAAGTCACTATTCCCCCAGACCCTACCCAGTTGGTCACTAACCCATAATGTTTCGTGTGGCACCAATTCCTTAGCCACTTGAACTCCTCAAGCCTACCCTTCCTCCCCATGCTTGCAGATGGTACTGGCAATATCTCCAAGAATGCTACCAACTTCCCCACCCCTTCATGCTGCCTGCCCAAGTACTCAAACCTCTCCCTCACTACTTCCACAGTGTCCCCCACCAAGTCTTTTGTACCCACATGCAACAGTAAATGAAGTTTCTTCCTCCCCCTTGCTGCACACTTGAACAGTGCCTGCCCCACCTCTCCTACAGTCAACCTGGGGACAGCTTCAATCCAAATATGGCTGTGCCTTCTCCCTTTCCACCCCATCTCACCCATTTTAGTACAGAACCCCCAGGATGAGTACCCTCCCTGCCCCTTGCTCCCTTTCCCTTCTAATGCCCCTTCCACCACCCGCATATTCATTCATCCCTGTCCCTAACCCCCGTCAACTGCACCCTCTGTGACTTCTGTACCTGTACCCCCTACTTCCGCCTCACCCCTTTTCTCTCCCTTATTCCTCCCATCCCTCTTGAACTCCTTTACAGCCCACTATTTTCTACTGGGCTTCCCATGTTTACCTCCCCTTCTTCCCTGCTGATTTCCAACCCCTGTTCTATCCCTACTGTTGTTGATTTAGAGCCCTCATTCCCTTCTATCCCAATAATGATGCCCCTCCCATCCTTCCCCTTCCCCTAGCCGTCCCTCCTTCCTTATTATCCCCTTCTACCCTATTGTCCTCACTATCTCTTTCCCTTCCTGTTGCCATCTCTCTCATGCCCTGCTTGTGCTCCACCTTCAGTATGTTCCTGCTGCCCCTCTCTTTCCGATAGCAGAATTTTGAATCCATTCCTAGTTGATACCTGTCCAACATCTCTCTCCCCCCTACCAATTCCCTCCTCCTAGTTGTTCCCCTCTGTGTCACCCCTGGTCCCTCCCTGCCTGCAGCCATCTGCTGTCTCCCATGGTACTCTTCGTGGTCTATTCCTTCCACATCAGGAGGGCCCCCGCCCTTGCCTCAGGCACACCCTTCCTTCTCCTTTCTTTTCTTCTAGTGCCTCTGATACTGGGGTCAATTTCAGTCCCTAGTTATTCTTCCTCCATCCCCCTTTGTCATCCCCTATTCCACCCTCAGAATGCCTACCATACTCATCTGCCCTGCCACTTAGACTCCTCCCTAACCTCCACAGTTCCTCCCTCAAACTAGCCAGTCATCAACAGACCATATATCCCCCCCCATCTGCCAAGACCAGTCCAGGATCATGGCAGACCCACACCTTGTACACCCCTCCACCCTTACAAAGATGCCCGCCCTATTAACATGTGGCACCTGCCCCATTTTGGCCCCATCTTATGTTACAGGCTCTTACTCCCAGGTTCTGTACCCTACTACAACTGTTAGGCTCATATTTACTAAATTCATGTCCCCCCCACAGTAGTCCCCCTACTGACCCCTTGCTGACCAGGGTAATTCAGTCTCAAATCTCATCCATTAGATACTGTATTACTGTAGCAATCCTAAAGCCTCCTTGTTTGTTTTTCACCCCTCAGCTACTATACTTCTTATAGTGTATAGTGGAATGCTGTTATGCATGAAATTCCATGCCTGGGATATGCGTGTTCTGCTGCAGTAGTGATGTCAGCAGAACCGCTTGGAATCCTGGCACATTGTTGCTTTCCTCTGTTTAATTCTGTGGTGACAATATTCTAGAACCTCTAGAGACATTTCATGTCAGTTTCATTATGAAAAAGAGAGGAAAAAAACACAAAGCTCTCATTTCGCATAATACTACTATACACTATACAAAATACAGGATAAGCAACTTTATGCACAACCTGTGTGTTCTGTCACCTTGGGGTTCTGATTCCCATGGACCTCTTGAGCTTCACTCTCTCGGGTCAGAGGAATCAGAACCCCTAACAGAAACACACTGGTCATAATTACCATCCAGTATTCTCTATGTTTTTGGCTCTCATATAGTTTCATTTAGCCCAGTTAGATATCCTATTGCACTCCAAGTATTACTCAGCTCAGTTAGAGAAATAAACAGAACAAATAAATATGTATCATTACAGCAGTCATAACAGTATAGCTTTGTACTTAGGTCAGTTAGAGAAAAAACAGAACAGCTAAATCTGTATTATTGCAGCAATCCTATAGTATCAAATCATTGCTTTGTCTCCACTCCTGAGATCCTGCTGTAATATAGAACCACAGAGGACCATGGGCGGGAGGGTGGGAGCAGTAAAGTCCCAGCAGAGCTCCATTGAGCTCGCTCACTCCCCCTCTCTCATGCGCTCATTATATTTCTCCTGACACTGCAGGCTGCCCTTTTGTACTGGGCTCCTGCTTGCATTGGCACCTTTTTATGCCCACAAAGAAATCCACAGCACTCCTGACACAGCTCCGTTGAGCTTGCTCACTCCCCCTCTCCCACTCGCTCATCTGTTTCTCCCGGTGCTGCAGGCTGCCCTTTTGTACTGGGCTCCTGCCTGCCTGCATTGGTGCCTTTTTCTGTCCACAGTGAAATCTGCAGCAGTCCCAAAAGAGCTCAGCTGAGCTCGGTCACTCACACTCTCTCACTTGCTCAATCCTAATCTGTGCCAAACACTAATTTCCAAAAGTGACTGCGCTATTCTGTGCCAGAAGCATGAAAACACATTTTGGCCCGGATGTGAAAAATGACAGCTATACTGTTCATAAGGAGGTGTGAAAAAATGCCAGTGTTGAAAATCTGGCGTGAAACTATTAGTAATTTGCAAAGTTACAAGGGTGTGTGGAAACTGTACAACACACACTAGTAACACAGTAATTTTATGGAGTTTCATCACAAAATTTTCAACATAGGCATTTTAGTACCTCTGGTCATGAACAGTGTCACTGTGATTTACGTAATGCGTCCTGAACACTGATTTCCCACAGCGACTGCGCTATTCTGTGCCGGAATTACGAAAACACATTTTGGCCGAATGTGAAAAATGACAGCTGAACTGTTCATAAGGAGGTGTGTAAAAATGGCAACATTGAAAATATGGAGTGAAAATATCGCTAATTTGCGAAGTTACAAGCGTGCATGGAACATGCGCAATGCATGCTCGTAACACACTCATTTTATGGACTTTCATCACAAAACTTTCAACATGGGCATTTTAGGACCTCTGCTCATGAACAGTGTCACTGTGATTTTCTTAATGTGTCCCAAACACTGATTTCCCACAGCGGCTGCACTATTCTGCGCCGGAACTGCGAAAACACATTTCAGCCAGGATATGAAAAATGACAGCTGTACTGTTTACATGGAGGTGCATAAAAATGGCAATGTTGAAAATCTGGAGTGAAAATGTTGCAAATTGGTGAAGTTATGAGTGTCGCAGCAACTTCACTATGTGATGCTCATAAAACAGTCATTTTGGATTTTCCCACAAATTTGCAACATAAACTTTTGAGCCTACCTCATGAGCACTGGCACTGTCGTTTCATTAATCAGTCCCAAAAGATGATTCCGTGCAGTGACAGCAAATCACCTTTCAGGACTGATTAATGCCATGACAGTAGTGGAATTCATGGGGGGCGGGGGGGCAATAACCCCATATTGAAAATTTGGTGCCAAAATTCCAAAAAATGTCAGAGATATGCAAAAAAGTTGAAAAAGTCCTGTTTATGCCATTATACAGCTTACCGACATTTCCTCCATTTGCTATTGGCTCTGAAGAGTGTAGATGTGTTCCCAGTCCACTGAAGATCATCGTACCAGACTCTGGAGGTAAGTTTGGGATGATGGGTGTGTGGGGAGGCAGGGTGTGAAGTGGGTGGGAGCTGGTTGTGGGAGTGGGCAGGGAGACCACGAGGGACTGTTTTCTTTTCTACTGGTTTAACAAACAAAAAAACATCACAGGATGTTTTTTTCTTTACAGAAGCATTGGGCAGGCTGGGGTGAGCTGCCAGCATGCCACCTGAATGTCTGGGGGCACTAGCTGACAGAGATTGGGTACCCCTGTTGGCACATATGGAGTGCTGAGGGGGACAATAGCCGAGGGCGATTGGGCGCCCCTTGGCATAAACCAGACATTCTGGTGGGGGGAACCATTATGCCAACGGTGAGTGGACTCCCCCATCTGCAAGCTGAACTCACATGGGGACTGAAGCTAATGGGGATTGAGGCCACCGTTGGCAAACAAACACTGTTGTGGGGGGGGGCACATCCTACCGAGGGGGATTGGGCATCCCCTCAGCACTGGGAGATCAGTCATATTGTTTGTGAACACAGCGATAAGCCGTTGTCATGTTCACAAAGAACATTACAGTACCAACTTTCCGTCCAGCAATGATGGGTCACTCCCTCATTGCAGCGGAATGGCTGACATTGCAATGATGAGGTGGCCCCTGATTGCAGTGGTTGAAAAGTTTCAAGGTTGTGACATGCTGGCTGAACTAGTGTCAGCAGCAGTATGCCACCCCATTGGGGAAAGCAGGCCAAGCCTCAAAAGGCAGTGGGGCACTGGCCACAACAGTGTCACACCTCCACAACCTGCTTCTGCAGCAATCTGCCGCAATATGTTTCTTGCACATGAGCACAATCAACATAAAAATCCATAATCTGCTTTCCAAACACAGTTTAGAACAGTGGGAGTAAGCACAGTATAACTACACAAATATGTGTTTTCAAATTTTTTTTAAAAAATCCATTTAACTTCCATCTAGCTTGGAATCACATTTAGGATCCCTCAAAATATTGTGCTAACTGCCAAAACATAGTTGCTAACAGTGTAGGACTGCACACTTTTGCTTTGGGGCCAGTTACTTGGGACCCTTGTTTTCCATTTTTACCGGTAACACTGGTAACAATCATGGAATCCTGCTAAGTTTGAAGATTTTGAATTCTTGTACCGGTGCCTCACGGAAATTGCGTGTTTAGTTTCTCTTTCCATGTCCCCTTCTCACAGCATCAGTCTCCACTTTTCAGAGATCCCTAGGCTGGGTATCCCCTAGCTTCATCCCCAGGTAATGCTCAGGAGCTTCTCTGGGCCTGCCCCTATCCTACCTGGGTTGTACCCCCTCAGGTGGGAAGGGAGGGAGGGGACCCCAGGTCACCCCTCCACACTCCCTTAGTGTGTGTCGGGCAGTCCAGTGGGTCCCTCATGGAGCCTGGTTATGAAGTCTGGGGCACCTGGGTCTCTTCTACCAGTGGCCAATGTGGGGTGATTGTTCCTGGTTTTCTGGTCTCTGTCCCTGAGGGCACCGGCACTACAGGAGATCCAAGGAGGTAGGTCACATAGAGCCACTGCTCCAGATCCTGGCTAGCGTCCTCCCCTTCTGATCACTCTGCAGTACCATTGCACCACCACCCATGGTCACACAGGTGGTGGTAAAGCAGCGGGACCTGCAGCCCACCCTCCACAGAGGAGGAGAGCAGTCCCACCGGTGTTCGATCATACTCCCCTGGCCAGTCCTCCAGCAACCCGAGTTTGCTTCCAACCCTGGGTCACTGGCATTGCAAGCGTAGCGCTACCACAGCACCAGTGGGCCAACACAGATTTCAGCATCTTAAAATGAATGCTGCTGTGCTTCTCATTCTTTCTGCTTTGCTGCATATAGAGTTAGTAAGGAAATCACTGGCACTGCTTTGTTGTAATCAGCCATTCAGTTTAACCACCCATGCTTCCCACCAACATCTCCATCACCTGAGGGCTGCTTTCCTCCCTGAAACCACAGTTTTCATGTAGTACGTGCATAAGAGTCTTTTACTATTTATATTATACTGCATGATACAAACAAAAATACAAGTATCAGCACATATGGGCAGGGCCACTGCAAAATTGCAGGAAAAGTAACCTGAAATTGCAGAGATTTTTTGCAAAACTTGCTGGGAAATTGCAGGAGTTCTACTATAGATTCTGCCTGCTTCACAATAAATCCTTTACTGTTTTCGACAGCATATATTAGTTAGCATAAACTACTAAATAAATACATTGACACTTGAATATGTTTTAAATATGAAGAAAAACTTCTAACATGAATCTTAAACAGAAAAGATGTGTTGCTTCTTCCAAAATGCAAAAACATCTGCCTCATACAGTGCTAGATTTTATTTAGTGCACCACAGAAAATCAGTATTAAATAATTCCAGAATAAACAAATGTTATCTGTTTCTGGATGTAGAATAATGAAGCCTGATCAAAAGCTATTTACAGTGCTCTGTCAACTATTTACTGACTTTGGTGTAAGAAAAAATAAGCAGATGGAGCGGCAAATAGTTTAGTTTTAGTAAAATGTTGTAAAGTGTTTCATGCTTATAATTTGTACTGTAGGTACTGTGCACTAGTATTAAAATCATGTATTAAAACATTATATCTCCCCTGGATCTCCCCCGAGCTAATTGCGTGTCAAAATGCCCAGGACAAGGCATGGCGATTGTACAAATCTACACTCCTCCCATGTGACAACATCTCCTACCTTATGATTCAAAACAAATGTACCAAGGCCACCCGCTTAGCCAAGGCTGAATATTTTAACAACACCCTAAACACCAACCTCGGTAGGCCCTCTAAATTCTGGAAAGTTATCAACTCCCTTTTTTCCCCTCCATCTACAAATCCCACCCCTCATCTACTCACACAAGGGACTCTCCTCACAGATCCCCTCTCAGTCACCTTTGAATTTAACACCTACTTCACAACCTGTGCTACAACCCTACTTGCCTCTCTTCCAAAAATAACCTCACCCTCTCAATCTGAAACCCTTAAACCACCCGGACCGAACTTCTTCACATTCAAACACATTGCTCCCGCAGAAACTTTAGATGCCCTACTCATCCTGAACCCCGAAAAGGGTACATTTCCTGATGGGTTAGACACCAAACTCCTCTTCCTATCTGCCCACACCATTGCATCTCCCCACGCTGCCCTCCTAAACCTCTCATTTGCCTCTGAATCAATTCCCAAGGAGTAGAAGCAGGCTACAGTTATTCCATTACCAAAATAAGGTGACCCCGTGACCACAGCAAATTTCCATCCCATCTCCCTGCTCCCCACCCTCGTGAAGCTGCAGGAGCACCTCATACTCTCGCAACTCTGTCACTTCCTCTCTGAATCTAATTTCCTCACGCCTTTCCAGTCTGGATTTACAAAAAAACACTCTACCACCACCTCCCTACTAAGGCTCACAGATTCCATCCTTTTGGGGATGGACAAAGGCCAAATTACATCAGCCATCTTCATCGACTTAGCTAAAGCTTTCAGCACAGTATCCCACACTCTATTACTAACTTGCCTATCAGCTGCTAGGTTATCCACGTCAGCCACTAACTGGTTCAGAGCCTACCTGCAAGATAGAAATAGTCTGTAAAAATAGCTGATTCCACCTCACCCTCACTCCCTATTATCACTGGCGTTCTGCAGGGCTCCATACTTGGACCCCTTCTCTTTTCCATCCTGCTAAATGGCCTGTGAAAAACCTGCACTACTACCTCTATACACATATATGCCGATGACACTGTCCTCTTCAACTCCGGCCAGACTACAGAAAAAGTCACTTCCACTATCCAGGATGATTTCAACAAGGTACAGCTCTGGTTTAACTCCAACCAACTCTCCCTCAATGCCAAGAAGACAGTCTCCATGACTTTCGGCTCTAGGCAGAGACTATCCAGACTCACCTCACAACTGATTTTCCAAACCCTTGATGGAACAATACTAGAGAACGTGCCCTCCATTAGGCACCTAGGAGTCAGGCTTGACCGTCACCTGTCCTTATCCACCCATGTGGATGCTATCCAGAAAAAACAACACTCTAAGCTTTCGCTCTCTACAGAAATCACAGTCATCTACCGCTCCCGTGAGAAGTGAAATTGTTCAGAAAATGATACTACCTTCCTTTGACTACTGCGACATAGTCTACAGTTCAGCCCCAAAGTCCACCCTATCCAGTCTCGACCCAGTTTACAATGCTTTCTGCCATTTTGCTCTGGATACCCACCCCGTACCCACCACTGTGAGCTCTACCACTCACTGGCCCTCCCATCCCTGAGCAACCATCGGCTACTCCACAGTATTAAATTTGTGTCCAACTTCTGGCTCAGTGTTCTTCCTCCCTACCTCACCTCCTCCCTCTCCTCCCCACCAACCCTCTCCCATGCCCTTAGGTCTACTGACTCCTGGCTATTTACAGTCCCTCACCAGCAGACCTCTTCAGGCCAATCTACCTTTTCCTACTATCTCCCTAAGCTGTGGAACAGCCTGCCAGCCCAAATCCGCCACTCCTCCTCTAGGCTTTCTATATCCTCTGCCCTCATTAAGTGCTATGCCACAAACTGTTCTTGCCCCCTCCCCCCTCCCATTATACCCCCTTTATTGACTCCCCCATCTTCTTATGTGGCCTGACCAGTGGCTCTAGCATTCTCCTCTCATGCTGGAATAAAAGTTCTACAAACCCTGCACTTGTCCATTACTGCACTTCTGCTTAGTTCCCAGTCAATCAATCTCACATTGTCCATGTCTGTCATCTATGGTTGCATATCAAAATCCCATTCTAATCCCAGCCACCCTGTTATCAGTTACTCTCTAGAAAAAAAGTACTAGCTGCCAGCACTGCGAATCTCAAAAATCATTTCAGTGAAATTTTTGTAAGCATACATGTATGTATATATGTCTGTAATCTATGCATGATATGCCACTTTTTCCCTGTATGCATCTGACACTCTGTAGTCCTCTATGTAAGCAAGGTATGCTAACTCACCCTTACTCCAAGACCCAAATGTGTCATTCAATGTAATGTATCCTGTACACTCATTATTATGTATCATGGACTGCTATGTGTAATTCTATGCAATGTATATGTAATCTGCTATGTACCCCCCCCACCTGGTAACACCGTGAGATGAGCATCTTGTTGCTCAGTTTGCCTTTTCTGGTGAAACATTTCAATAAATAAATAAATATATGGGTGTTATTATGGCTGGCAGTATAGCCTAGTGGTTAGAGTAACAAACAGTGATTGAACTGGGTATATCCAGCAGACTTGGGTTTGATTACCACAACCTCCACTTGCATACTGTGTGACTCATAGCCAGTCACTTAACCTTCCCAGTGCTTCTAGGTCACTCCTGAAAACAGGCAGTTCTGCCTAGTGAGCCTTACCTGGTTTACAAAGAATATATATATAAAAATTACCAATATATGTTTACTACATCATAGAATAGTAGTCAGGGTACCATGTAATTTATCTGAGTTTTACTTGGGCTGTAATTATTTTTTATAGGTAAAGATACATGCTCAGATACATTTTATGGGTTTTATAAGCTTGTTTTTAGATTTTTAGTCAGGTTTTTATTGTATTCTTTGCATATGAGCATCTAAGTTGTAGATTGCTAAATGAAGGATCACTGTTACCAACTAGCTTATTCAAGTTTATAATCAGCAGGGGTATTCAAAATCCTCAGTTGTTCGAATAAAAACTAGTCTGAATGAAAGTATGTTCACAAGGAAAAAAATGCCTTACTACTTATGAAAAGACTTCACAGTCAGCACCCCATTTAGGTGACTTGGATCATTTGCACCTTTTTTCCCACCTGCTGTTTCAGTCTCTGTAACAACAAAAAGTTTTCTGATAGAGTGCTTCAACTGTGTCAGTGGCTCAGTAGGTAGCACACTCACCTCTGAGGCCAGGAGATCAGTAGGCTGTGGGTTCAGTTCCCACATCTGGCACTTGGGTTAATATTCCAGTACTGACACTGTAGTGCAGCATGAGAGGGGTGCTGCACTTCTGAGGTGCTGTCTTTCAGATGAGACATTAAACTGAGGTCCCATCTGCCTGGATTGGTGGTAGTTCAGGTGGATGTTAATAATCCCAAGGCACTTATTGAAAAGAGTAGGGGAATCTCCCCGGTATCCTGGCCAAATTTCCCTCATTCAGTAAAAATGCCACCAGCAGCTTAATCAGATTCAAGGTTAGTTGGCATTCATCTGTATCCCCCTCCCTGGGTCGTGCCTGAAAATAGGCAGGATTTGTCTAGTGCATTTACCCAGTCAACAAAAGCTAAATAAATAAAAATAAAAAGGTCTGGCAGAGCCACTATGACTGTAAATGCATTAACTAAGTAAGGGTGTTTCATGGGCTTAAACATAAACATTTATTTATTTATTTTAAAAATATAGATTTACAAACCTTTGAGTCAGAGACTCATTTACAAAGGCACCTCATCAAAACTAATACAAAGACAGCACAGTTAACAAGTCCAAAAACAATGGCTCGGAGAGCAGACAGTTATAACAATCATTCACTGGAGATACATGGGTAGCAGTAGATAAACAGATTACATAGCTAAGGCACACAGGCACCACATCAAGAAGACCAAAGCATTTCAAACAATATACAATAGTTAAAGCAAATAGACATCAGGAGTCAAAGAGAAGCCCAGAGTGTTCACATGAAGGCTGTTGCATACACTAACTGAGTCAAATAATAGTACATTAAGAAAGGGCATATTTAAGCAATAAGGCATGAAAGGGTGTGTGTTATTCTGTAATAGCATCACTCCTGGGGTGGGTTGAAGCACAAGGTGAAGCCGAGCATTTATCGATTTATTTGCACATATTTATTTGATCCTCTGGATCAGCAATATTTGCACAAGCTGTGCCCAGTGCAGATTTTACAGCATTGGTCCTGGTCTGGTGATCTGGGTTTTACCCATACCACACTGCATATGGCTTAATGATATACTGTACAGATGGCTGCAGAGTCTAACCCTTTGCAGGCTGAAGTTTCAGAAAACCATTATGCTACAAAGATCAAGACTCACTCCCTCCCTCACCCCCCAGTCACAATTACTCCTCTTCAAAGTCATGCTTAAATACTGGTGCCTCCACATCCATGCCACTAAGCTTTTAATGCCAACATGCTTCTTATGCTGTTGTGAGTTAAACTGTTTATTTAAAAAAATGTTGCTGAGAAATTTTTGTTTTAGTATATCCATGGGCAGGAAAAATGAATTTGTAAAAGAAACCAAAACCCCCATTTATCAGTTCATTGAATCACAATACAACATGTCATGACATTTTTCAGATTCTATGTGTAACCTACAGTAAGTCAAACAGAAATTAGAGACAAATGCCTACCTATTTGCAAGTGAAGCAAATGTGGTTATTATCATTCAGTTGTAAACACCTATAGTCACAGCCAGGATTCACATTGCTAGACTCTGGGTAAGTATGACAAGATTCCTAAATACTGGTACCTTATCCAACTGTGTTCTGCTTGGAGTGTGTGTGTGTGTGTGTTTGTGTTTAAACATGTAACTTTCTATAGTATATTGTGTAGCACTGTGAATCCTGGCTGCAGTGTTTTTTCTCTGCTGTGGCTAAGCAAGACACTGTGACAAGACACTGGCCTGCTGTAGGGGCTATTAGACATCAAACCAAAGGATAAGCTGTGAAGACTAACTTGGAAAAGATGCAATAAAGCAGACTTGAATGACATCCCCCAGATGTCATAAAACACCAAGGGAAAATTAGAAAAAAACTCCTCTAACAGCCTAGGCAGAAAAAAACAGATACCTGAAAGTTTTCTAACTGGGGTTTCTGTAAGAAAACAGCTGCTAAATAGCTCTAATTCATTATTTGTGTTTTTGATGTAAAAACACTCCTGCTAGCTAGACCTGATGCACAGAGAAAACAAAAACTAGTAAATTAGAGCTATTTAGTAGCTGTTGTCTTACAGAAACCCCAGTTTGCTTGCTCTCAGGTATCTGCTAAACTAACTGTTGACATGTGTGCTGCCTGGATAAGAACAGTTATAAGGCTCTGCTGTTGCTAAACTAATTTTAAAGCAGTACACATGCTAAATCTAAGGCCATGGCTACATCATTGTCACATGAGACAGGGGGCATCGTAGGAGAAAGAAAGCCAATAAAACTATTTCTTATGGAGATCCCCAGGGGTCGTAAAACTACCATACAGCTAGCAAGCTAATTTAGGAAAAACTCCTAATAGCAGACAAAGGGAATGACAAACTAGGATTTAACATACATATCAAAACACTCTACATAACATATATTTTTTGCACATTCTGGGTGAACTACTCCTTTAAAAAGAAAAATACACTTCATGTGTTTACCAGGTACTGTGCCCATGATTAAAATAATTAGAACCCCATCCCACCAAAAATGTGCCCACACATGAACATGCATGATTTATCTGTAAAGACAATTAAAAAAATGTATTTCTAAATGCATTTAGTAACACCAATGCTTTCAAGATATTGAAACTACTAAAAAGACAAACTATAAATATAGATAGAAAGAATATGGTAAACAAATATTGTTAATCCCAAAAGCTGAACTTTGTTTTTAGTATATAAATGTTTAAGAAATACCTGAAAGCTGTCTATTTTCCTTAGTTTTTAGACACTTCTTAGTCGTTCCTTTTGAGACACCAGGTGACTCTGATAATCATTTGTTCCAATGGTGTTTAAGTTAGCTTGAAGGCATTTTAAATATCTTCTGTTCTAGCACTTAACAAACTGTAGGGACTCCACAGACTTGTTGTTCTGTTCCTTGGTCCACATCCCAAACATCTGAGTCTTCTTTCAGGATGATAGATCCACCTCATGCCCCTCCCACATGAATAAAAAAAAAGGTGGGATGGACCTTTTGGAGATTCTTGGGTGGAGGTGGGGTGGACCTTACTTCCCCCAAAAAAACAATAATGCCTCCCACTACTCAGGATCCAGTTCTTGTACCACCCATTTAGGAAAGAAAATAGTACCCTGCAACCATTGACTAACATGAAAGCATATTTATTTGAGGGCGGAAAACATTTCTTGGAGGAGGGTAAGGCAAAAGAGACTATTTACACCTTCAGTCAGTTCCACGGACAGAAAACATAAGATCACTCCTTTTGTACATGCAATACTCCTGTAGGCTCCACCCACAGTCGTAGAAAGCAAATGTTAAGTATTTAAGTGTACTTATGTTTGGCCAATGGATTTTGAAAGCACATTTAATGACATGTAGAAGGTATTACCCCATGGGCTGAATGATGCTGGTGGGCAGCATGGTGCTCAATTCACATCTGAGCTCAGACATGAAAACTTGGAGACACCCTTTTCATGGACACCAAGTGAAAAAAAAAAGCATCCACATGTCTGGCAGATGCCTGATTCCATTTGAAGGTCCTCCACTAATCACTTGTGGATTTATTAGGTAAAGACACTTTATTTCAAAGAAGCAAATTCAAGCCTTTTTTTTTTGCTCCTCCTACCCCCTGGACATCCACTCCTTCAGGCCTTCCAAGGCCCCCTACCACCGCTGCTGAGTCCCAACCACCATCCACTGCCCCTTACTGCTGTGCTACTAGGTAACCCAAAGTAACATTTCATAGAGTGGCCCCCTACCCCTGTGGGAGGCTACCAGGGGAGGAGAATTTCCCCAAAGAGCTTCCTGTGTATCCTGGGCATGGCAGGGGTCAGAATGGACACATGTCTGGGGCTTCTGGCTTATGGAGGGACCAGCAGCCATCCTTTTGGTTGGCCAGTGGGTGTTTTCCCCTTTTCTTGGGAGCGTGACAGGCCACATGATGTCAAGGCACAAGCCGACGTCCGTCATGCTCCCTCTCGCGGTGAGGGCTGACATTTTGTTGTGCCTCTGGCCTCCACCAGGGGCTGGAAAATGCTGAGCTGTGAACCCACCCTCCCTCCATGGAAAAGGTGAGTGGTTGTTGGACACTCATGCCTTCACCCACCAGCTGGCCCTCCAACACCCAAGTCAAGTCTGTTACCTAACCCTGGTCAGTGGTGTCACAGGCAGAAATCCAATTCAGGCAGTTAAATTATAGATAGGAAAAAACAAAGATAGTCCACCTTAGTGATGATGGTTCAGATTAATTCGCATCTGAGTTCTAACAAGCAAAGACACCAAGTCATTGTAACTTCTGCATGTGAGGTGTGGGTGTTGAAAGGGGATCATAGCGCTGTCACTACTGCCATCACCCCTGAGGGATGTGGACTGCATTGTTGCTACTGCCATCACACCAAAGGGGTGGGGGCTGTAGTGCTTCTGCCATCACCACTTGTGGATGGAGAATGTAGTACTGCTTCCATCATACCTTATGGATGGGGGCTGTAGTGCTGCTGCTGCCATCACATCTTGTACCTAAAATAACTTTAAATTGGTATAAGGATGGAAGGATGTCCAATAGTGGAGATCAAAATTGCTAAAATGCAGGTTAGCAGAGTTAAAAATTGTTAATTAAAGTACACAGAACCAAACACTGGTAAAACTGGATTTTAGCTTAGCAGATACCTGTCACAAAATTGTTTTTTACAGTGTGCAAAATGGAATATGCCCTTTCTCAATCCCGGTAAACCAGTGTCTCCTATATTCCTGTACTTTCTGCTACAATTTAACCATGTGATTAACATTTTGTACACTGTGTAACCTGCCCAGCAGTTCTTTTTTTATTATTAGTCTGTAATTGTTGACCAGATTGTTAGTGTGGGTTGCATGGATCTGTTTTAATTGACAGGGAAATATTGGCCATAACACCAGTGACACCTGGCAAACTGCCCTGATCTTCAGTTCTATTATGGATTGGCCTCACAAATAGGGGAGCTACTGTAGAACCACAACACCCTTCTGTGATTCTGATTGTCTACAAGATGTGCCTGTAAAAGCTGGTGTGGTTGATATGGCCTGCAGGTCTAGTGGTAATGGGGCCCATACCTTTTTCAAAGGCAGATTGCCAAATCATACTAATTTTATTTTCTGCTCCCCCATCTTAATTGTACAGGAACTCAGATAATTCCCATAGAGATGACATACCACAGATTATTACAGGCTAGTTTTGGTACAACTCCAAATAATAAATGTTTCCTTGCTAGAAGACCATAAAATCAATCAGAAACTTCAGTAGTTACTGGAAGCTAAAAAAATCAACTCTCATTCTTTTTGATTCACCTACAGAATGGTAGGAAGAACTGCAACAATAATCAGAGTTTTTTTTATTTCAGTCTGAATGAAGGAAAGCATCCAATTTAAAATAGTATGTTATTTAACAGTATTGCAGCAATTTTACTGACTAGTATTGCTTGCAGAAATCACTGGACAAGATTTGTCTGCCAGAATAGCAGTAATTAAAAAGTAAATGGTCACACTCCAGTATCAGCGCATGTCATCTATGCTGATAGAGGTAAAGTATAACATTAAAGGAAAAAAGTATCAAACAAACCCTTTCGAGAATTATAGAGCACAGACATCAGACTATACGTTGTCTAGCCTTAAGGATATGGATTTTAGCTTACTGATAGAAGCTCAGGACTAATTAGTTTATTTAGAACTTCATGTTGAATTGTTTTGTGGATTCTGGTGTCTCTAATGGAATATGGTGATCACTTTTTATTTATTTATTTATTTAGTTTTTGTTGACTGGGTAAGTGCACTAAATAAATCCTGCCTATTTTCAGGCATGACCTGGTGGAGGGGGATACAGATGAGTGCCAACTGACCTTGAACCAGATTAAGCTGTTGGTGATATTTTTAGTGAATGAGGGAAATTTGGCCAGGACACCGGGAAAATTTCCCTACTCTTTGATAAGTGCCATGGGATCTTTAGCATCCACCTGAACTACCACCAATCCAGGCAGATGGGACCTCAGTTTAACATCTCATCCAAAAGACAGCACCTCAGAAGTGCAGCACGCCTCTCATGCTGCACTACAGTGTCAGTACTGGGATATTAACCCAAGTGCCAGATGTGGGAACTGAACCCACAGCCTTCTGATCTCCCAGCCTCAGAGGCGAGTGTGCTACCTACTGAGCCACTGACACTGCTTTCTTAGTGATTTCCAGACTCTCACCTTTCGGAGGAGCAACTCAGCCTCCTCAGGGCAGACATCACTCTATGTAAGGTTTTGGAGGCTATTAAACCCTTACATTCTAGTTCAGCATGATGTTCAGATGGCCTACCAAATGACCTGTACTGTCAGAAAGGTGAAGATTTTAAGTATAAACTGGCTCTCTGTTTCAACCATATGTTGAGTACAGCAGTTTTATATCTTAGCCTTACCCAGGGAATCCTGATTTTCATATACAAGAAAAGAAATAGGTCAGAAGTCACTAACTGGTCACTGACTTGTCTTTTGAACACTGACTTGAAAATCCTCATGAAAATCCTTTCCACCAGACTATCAAAGACTGCTCCCCTATTCACAGACTCCCCATAATCATGTAGCATTTTGACTAGGCAAATTCAGGTTTTATTTTATTTATTTATTGCAATCATCAGAAACAACCTTTGAGCAAGCTGTTCTTTTACACGGGTTCCACATCATGCAAGCAAGACAAGTAGCACTATACAGAGACAAATAACAGAAGGTTCATTGTCCTCAGAAAGGACTGGGTTACAATACAGTTACTACCATCATTTTTAAGGAACAACTTAAGGCAAAAAGGAAATTAGTGAGCAGCCCAAAAATGGACCTTTTTCATTGAAAAAAAATAGGATAATATACATATGAAATGAGAAGTGGTTGAATGTGGAAATAGGAGACAGATATCAGGCCTTCTCCTGACTCTAGATCAGGAGAAGTCCCTGATTGTATTTCTCATGACTTTCTTTTTTCTGTCTTACATACATACATATGGGATTCCAGATCAGTTCCTAGATTAGTTGAAACTTTTATATCCCATTGTCATGATTTTCCCTATTCTGCATGATTTGCACAGGAAGTTCATATGGGGTAAGACAAGGGTCCATCAGGACTGTCCACGTAGTCCCTTACTGTATGCCTTTGGACTACAGTCCCTTTACAGAAGATAAATAATTCTCTTGATATTCAGAAAATGGTCATACTCAGTGGTGTTGTCATTCCCCTAATTCTAGCATTCACAGACAATACCTCTCTTCTGATCAAATATCTGGAATCCATGAATAATGTGTGTCTACCATTTTAAGTGATTTTTCAGCTGTTTTTTGTGCTAGAGTGAATCTGAGTAAAAGTAAGGGAATAGCTATGGGAACCTGCAAATGGTGGAATTTCGCCACTCTGGGGTGAAATTCTGCATTTTGTGGCTGAAATTCTGCATTTTGCCATCAAAATTTCATATTTCATTGGGAAAAATTCCTCATTTCACACCTGCAAAATATTTTGTGGAATGTGCACATTTTTGCAAAATATTTTGCACAGGAAATTCATGATTTCGCCGGAATTTCACTGGCAAAATTAAATTTCACTGCATCTCTAAAGGCAATATAGGTTGTCAAAATTGGTACCTAAAAGTTGACTTGGCAGATCAGAAAGTCTTTGGAATATGGGTGTGGGCAGGACAGTAGTGTGGTGGGTAGGTAACTGGCTGGGTGGCAGGGCACAGAGGATGGTGGCAAATGGCTGTCACACCACAGAGGGAAGAGTGACCAGTGGGGTACCACAGGGATCAGTGCTGGGACCGGTCCTATTCAACATCTTCATCAGTGACATTGCACAGGACCTAGAAGGCAGAATTTCACTGTTCGCTGATGACACAAAGCTCTGTAACAGAGTAGACACACCAGAGGGTGTAGACAGAATGAGAAGGGACCTGCAGAAACTTGAAGAATGGTCAGGGGTTTGGCAGTTGAAATTCAATTCAAAGAAGTGCAAGATAATGCATATGGGGCACAAAAACCCTGGCACAATATCAATTGAGGGGTGAGGATCTAGCATGCACCAAGCAGGAAAGGGATCTTAGGGTTATCATCTCTGATGACCTCAAGGTAGGGAAACAGTGTGACAAGACAGCAGGTAAAGCAAATAGGATGCTGGGATGCATAGTCAGGGGCATCACCAGCAGGAAAAGGGAGGTCATAATTCCACTATACAAGACACTAGTGAGGCCCCACCTGGAGTACAATGTATAGTTCTGGAGACCTTACCTACGTAAGAACATAGACAGGGTAGAGAAAGTTCAGAGGAGGACAACAAAGATAGTGCATGGATTGCATCACAAGTCCTATGCAGACAGGTTGAAGGAACTGAACTTGTACTCCCTGGAGGAGAGGAGGGAGAGAGGGGCTATGATAGAGACATACAAGTATCTTAGAGGGAGGAACAGGGTGCAGGAGTACACTATTTTTAAGTGAAAAAGATGTTCCAGGACTAGAGGGCATGGGATGAAGTTGGAGGGAGGACGATTCAGAGGAAATGTGAGGAAGAATTTCTGCACAGAACGGGTAGTGGACAAGTGGAACACCCTGCCAGAGGAAGTGGTGGGGGCTGAAACAATCACGGGATTTAAGAATGCATGGGATAGACATAAAGGAATTCTGGAGGTCAGGGGTAAGAGGCAACAGACTTCTAGGAAAACATAAATTGAACTTACAAGCTCAAATGGGCAGACTGGGTGGGCCATAGGCCCTTATCTGCCAACACTGTCTATGTATCTATGTATCTATGTGTCCCATGTCTGAAGCCAAACAAGTTTTCTAAGTAAAAACTTTTCTAGTGCCCCTGTTTCTTTACAATAATTTTGCCTTCCCTCCTCATAAGAAACTGGAAGCTAAACTCGATAGTATTTTCTGCCACCTACTGTGGGGGAGTCAACTTAAACCAATAAGACATGCTTACATGTATAGGAAAACAGATGAAGGTGGATTAGGGGTGGTAAACCCAGTGGTGTTTTTTCATAGTATGTTTTTTGTACATTTTTAAAGCCTGCTACTGGATTACCTTATAAATTATGGGTTCATTTGCTAAAGGAATGGTGCTCCTCTATTCAGACTATGTGGGACAGGGAAGGGAATGAGCTATTGGGAAGGTGTGGTAGCTGACTTCCTACTTTTATCTGCTCTTGTATTTCCAAACTAAGGCAATAGAAACTAACCTTTCTCAGGTCTCATCTAGCTGCAAAAAAGATTTATATAAACTGATAATTTCTCCTTTTTTTCTGGAACCAATCTTTGTGGACATTGGCAGGGTGTCCCCCTCCAAAATAACGCAGCAACTAGCAGATTGGTGGATACCAAAAAGATGAAGGACTTTGTATGGTTATGTACTCATGAGAAGCGTTTGACACAGTCCTGCACAAATAATTAATAAACAAATTAGCAAGCCTGGGAGTGGGTCCCAGGGTGGTAACCTGGGTAAGACACTGGTTGGACAACAGGACACAGTGGGTAATAGTAAATGGAGTCCACAGTGAAGAAAGGAGGGTTACTAGTGGGGTACTGCAGGGTTCAGTACTGGGGCCAGTCCTTTTTAATGTCTTTATAAGTGACATTGCAGAGGGACTGGAAGGGAAAATTTGTCTCTTTGCAGATGACACAAAGATGTGCAACAGGGTTGATACACAAGGTGGGGTGGAAAGGATGAAAAGGGACTTGGCAAGGTTGGAGGAATGGTCAAATGTATGGCAGCTCAGATTCAATGCAAAGAAGTGCAAAGTAATGCACCTGAGAAACAAAAACCCAGGGGAAGAGAACACAATGGGGCGTGAGAGACTGACAACAACAAAAATGGAAAGGGACCTGGGGGTAGTCATATTAGGTGACCTAAAGGTGGGACAGCAATTTGAGAAGGCAGTAAGGAGGGCAGAGGGGATACTGGGATGCATAGTGAGAGGCATCACCAGTAGAAAACAGGAAGTTGTTGGCCCTCTGTACAGACAGTTAGTAAGACCACATCTGGAGTACTGTGTACAGTTCTGGAGACCCCGTCTCTGCAAAGACATAGACAGGGTGGAGGCAGTCCAGAGGAGGGCAACCAAAATGATGCAGGGTCTGCATCAGAAGATATATGAAGAAAGACTAAAGGAACTAAAGATGTATAGTCTTGAGGAAAGGAGGGAGGAGGGGATATGATATAAACTTTCAAATACCTCTAAGGAATCAACAAAGTCCAAGAGGGTAGCATCTTGCAGAAAAAGTGATGTGCAAAAACAAGGGGGCACAATTTGAAGATAGAGTGGGGATGGCTCAGATGTAATGTGAGGAAGTATTTCTTCACAGAGAGGGTTGTGGATACATGGAACAGCCTTCCTGAGGAGGTCATAGAGTCAAAAACAGTAGGGGAATTCAAGAATGCATGGGGCAGATGTAAGACAATTCTAGTGGCGGGTAGGAGGAAGTAGGCTGTCGGTTAACTAGGATCTGCAGCTTATCCGTTAGGTAGGGAAATGGGCAGACTAGGTGGGCCTAGCAGTCCTTCTCTGTCATCAAATTCAATGTTTCTATGTTAAGCTTCAAGTCTGAGGGAACCACAAACACAAAGGAGAGGCTGAAAGGTTCTGTCTATGGAATTCCTGTGGGCAGTCCACTGAAACTACACACCTTTTTTTCTCTCTTGCCTGTACATCCCAGATTTTTTCAGAAAGCTCAGTATTCTTTGGAAGGCTCCAAATAGTGAAAATAAATTATATGATAATTTAATGTATTGTTCATTTGAGGGCTTTTGGACATTTTGGGACTACAGTACCTTGTGTATTATAAAGGTATGTTTAAAATGGTGTATAGGGTTGCCACCTTTGAATGAAGCAAAAACTGGATCCTAAGCTCCACCTCTAGCCCCACCCCTTTTCATGACTCCTCATGCATTGTTCCTCTTAGAAAGCCATTTGTTATATCAATAAAAGACAAGGCTTAAAGCAACAGTTCAACACAAATGTTAAGATACTGTACTGTGCCTGTTAAAGTCACTTAACTAGATTCTTCCTAGTTATTTATTTACTTTATTTATGTATTTATTGACATTGGTTTACCAGATAAACAAACAGAGATAAAAGAAAACTCACTTACAGATATGAAAATGCTTACCAGCAAATGAAAGTGGAAGACAACTGGCTCTGTTACTGTTACAAAAGGTGGGGGCAGCTTTGCTGCTATGCCACTTTAAGATGCAGTGGAAATGATTAGGTTAAATAGGTGCTAATGGTGTTAATGGCCATACTTTACACCTCTCAGTTTGACTGCTTTCACAAACAAAGGGCTACACTGAAACAGAACTTGTTTGTAACCTGGACATGCAGGCTGAAACAATGCATGATACAACAAAATCCATTTCAAAAGTATGTGAGCACTCAAAATGGCTCAAAAACCTGACCAGCACAGAGGAAAACCTGATTACCTGATAGGGACCCTGAAAACCTGATCACCAGGTAAAAACCTGACAGGTGGCAACCCTAATGGTGTATCTGGCACTGTTCCTTTGCATTTCTTAGTGACCCAGGTTGCATATGAACTTCAGGTGATGAATGATAAGGAAGTGATAAGTGATAAGATGTTTAGTGTCCAACCACATAGAAAAACTTAGAAAGGAGATTGAGGGTCTGCAGGAGGAACTAAGACAGGCAAGGCAGATTGGGGGTGGGTTTAGCCCAATACTGGAGGGAGGAAGAAGGGGAGATGAGGGAGGGCGATTTAAGCCAACAGTGGTGAGGAGAGGGTCAGAAGAAGGGAAGCAGAGACAAAGGGGCCCATGCCAGGAAGAACAATTGCCAGGGAAACCAGGTCAGGAGACAAAAGACAAATGGAAGGAGGAGATAAGGACTTGTGAGGGGAGGCGAAGAAGTGGCAAATGTCATGGAGTGGAAAGGAAAGAACAGGTTACTATGAAGAGAGAGGGAGCGGACATTTGTGAAGGGCCTTCAGAAAATAGTTGTGCACTGCTAGAGAGGAAGAAGGTGGAGGAGGGAAATGATGAAATTAGAGGAGTAATTGATAAATGCCTGGACCAAACTGGAGCAGGGAGAAGTTCTGCTGGGAGAATTGCAACAGGGGTAAAAGGGGGAAATAATGTGCAGGAGGAAGAAGAGGAGCTGGAAATGAGAGAGGGAGATGAATGGAAGCAAGCAGGGAGTAAGAGGGGTGGAATCTTAGTGCTGGGGGACTCAATACTAAGAGGAGTTAGGTGGGTTAGCAAGGGGGAGAGGCATAGTCGCAATTGGGTGGAGGCCATGCCAGGAAAGACAGCGGAAAGGGTGGGACAGTCTGTTCTGAAATATGCTAGAAGGGTAGGGACAAGCCTCATTTAATTATACATCTTGGGACAAATGACCTGGCTGACAAGACAGTAGATACAGTCCAGAGGAGATTTGAGGAACTAGCACAATTATGTGAGGGGGCAGGAAGATCAGTAACTTTTTCCGAGATACTTCCCATGCCAAAGGCAAGCACAACAAGAAAGCTGAGAATAGAGGAATTTAATGGATGGCTAAGAACCTGGTGTTGTGCTAAAGGGTGTGGGCTGTTGGGGGGTGGGGAGGGACCTGGGAGGACAGTAGTCTCTATGCCAAGGAAAGACTACACTTGAGTGAGGAGGGAAAGAAAGTGTTGAAACAGAGGATGGAGGAGTACATAGAGGAAGTTGGGAATTTAAACTAGGAGTGCAGCTGGCAGTTGGGGAAGAGATATGCAGAGACCACAGGTTGGGAAACCATATGAGCTTACCCCCCATAACAGTGACAAAGGACAAATGGCAAGTACTGTTGCTGATGCTAGGAATGGAGGGCAGGATGGGTGGGGGAAGGTGGAAGGTGGTTACCCTTAATGCTAGGAGCCTTGGGAAGAAAACTGCAGAGTTACAGGTTCTCATGGCAGAGGGAGAGGTGGACTTGCAGCCATCACGGAAACATGGGCCACCCAATACAATGACTGGGACCTGTCTGTACCAGGGCACAGGTTATTTCATAGGGACAGGGTGATTGGGAAGGGGGTGACACTATATGTGAAGGAAGGACTGAAATGTGTAAGGAGGAAGGGAGGAGGGTAGTAGGAGTCACTTTGGATGTAAATCCAGGATTCCAAGAATAGGATTCTTAGAATGGGAGTGGTGTACAGGCCACCATCTCAGATGGAGGAGTTAGACAGGAACTAGCGGGACAGATCAGGAGGACCTGCGAGAAGGGTAGTGTGGTGATTGTGGGGGACTCAACATGCAGGAGTGGACTGGAGCACCCCAACAACCAGGAACAGAAGGGAGCAGGTATTGCTGGATGCCTTCCAGGACAGCTTTGTTGCTGCAAATGGTCAGTGAACCAACCAGGTTAGGAAATACCCTTGACCTTGTGCTGGCAAATGGGGACTTTGTAGAGAGAACTTACAGTGGAGGAACCGCTGTCAGGAGTGACCACCGCCAGTATGGCTCACATTGGATATGGGCAGAAGGAGTGGAATCTGGCACAATAGTGCTGGACTTCAGGAGGGCGACTTTGGGAGGATGGAGGGTGTGGTAAGGGTACCTGGCCAGAATTCAATCTAGTATGGACACTAACCAGAGGTGGGAGCCTAAAGCTGGGGATAGTGGAGGCAACCAAACCTGCTGCAAAGCCCAGAGCAAGAAGGCTAGGGCTAAGAAACCGATCTGGTTGAGCAAGGAGGTCATGGAAAAGGTAAGGAGGAAAAGAGCTGCCTTTAGGAAGTACAAGAAAACAGGGAGAGGGGAGGACAGGGAGGAGTACTTGATAGAATCAAAGGAGGTGACAAGGGCAGTAAGGGGAGCCAAAGCATCTACGGAACACAGGCTGGCACAAGGCATTAAGACGGGGGAGAAGGACTTCTATAAGTACATCAGGGAGAAAAGGAGCTATAAGGACCACATAGTAAGGATTAGGAAGGAGGGGGGTTGGGTGGAAGCAGGGTGTGATAAGGCGGAAGCACTAAATGAATACTTCTGCTCAGTATTTACTAAAGAGAAGAGGGGGGTGACACCCAAGGTGGGAGAAATGGCAGAAGCAGGGGGGAAGTGGTGACAGATGGGGAAATCATGGAGCGCAGAGTTCGAGAGGGTTTGAAGGCACTGAGGGTGAACAAGGCGCCAGGCCCAGATGGCATCCACCCCAGGGCTGAAGGAGCTGGCAGAGGTCCTTGCAGAACCTTTGGCAGACCTATTTAATGCCTCACTACATTCGGGGTGTGTACCTCAGGACTGGAGAATGGTTCATGTGGTGCTCCTCCACAAGAGTGGCCCCAAGGATGAACCGGGAAACTACAGACCAGTGAGCCTCACATCCATCGTGGGTAAGCTAATGGAGACTATCCTGAAGGAGAGGCTGGTGGCCCTCCTAGAGGCCAAAGGACTACAGGACAGCAGACAACATGGCTTCATACATGGCAGATCCTGCCAAACCAACCTGGTCGAGTTCTATGACTGGGTAACTAGGCAACTGGACAGGAGCCATGCGGTGATGTCCTGTATCTGGACTTGTAAGGCATTGACTCAGTGCCACATGGAAGGCTGGGAAGGAAGTAGTAGGCACAGGGCGGGTGCAAAGCTGGTGAGATGGTTAGGAAACTGGCTGCAGGGAAGGCAACAGAGGTGGTGGTGGGTAGGGAGCTCTCACACCCAAGGGCTGTGATGAGCGGTGTTCCACAGGGCTCAGTGTTGGGACCAGTGTTGTTTGGGATATTCATTGCAGACATATCATGGGACATGAAGAGCAAGATCAGTCTGTTTGCTGATGATACCAAGGTAGGCATGGTGGTGGATGACCTAGGGGGATGGCAGGGGTTGCAGGATGATCTGGCAAAGCTTGAAACTTGGTCAGACACCTGGCAACTGGACTTTAATGCCAAAAAGTGCAAGGTGCTGCATTTTGGGATGAAGAACCTAAGGAGGAGTTACCAGCTAGGGGGAGTGCAGCTAGCCCAGACAGAGGAGGAGAAGGATCTGGGTGTGCTCATTACAGGGTCAATGAACAACTCGGCACAATGTAGGAAGGCAGCTGCAAAGGCCAACAAAATGCTAGGTTGTATGGCAAGGGGTATATCCTCGAGGAGGGAGGAGGTGATTCTGCCACTGTATAGGTCATTAGTTAGACCACACCTGGAGTACTGCGTGCAGTACTGGCATCCGTATCTGAAGAGGGACATTACGTTACTGGAGGGAGTGCAGCGCAGAGTGACAAAGATGATCAAGGGGCTGGGGGACTTATCATACGAGAGGAGGTTGAAGGAGTTGAACATGTACTCACTGGAGGAGAGGAGAGACAGGGTGACATGATTGAAACCTTTAAATACATGAAAGGAATAAACAAGACGGGTGCAGAGGGGCTGTTCAAAGTAAGGAGGGAGGGCCACTAGGGCCATGATATGAGACTGGAGCGAGGAAGGTTCAGGAGGGAGATGAGAACACTTTTTACAGAGAGGGTGGTGGCTGGGTGGAATACGTTACCTGCTGAAGTGGTATGCAGTAGAATAGTGGACTGCTTCAAACGAGGATGGGACAGGACAAGGAGGAGGGTTAATGAAGGGGAAGGGTGGAAGGGAGGGGCAGCTGCAGAATAAGGGGTGCTAGCTGCACATTCGAGCAGACTTGATAGACCTCTAGGCCTTTATCTGCTAGCAAATTTCGTATGTCCGTATATTCGTAAGTTAAGCACCTACCAGCACACACTTTTCAAGTTTTCAGGGAACATGTGGGATGAATTTAATTTGCAATGTCTTTGTTTTTCACTTCTTGTTACAACATGTATGCGGGATCAAAAGAGGGGCGTAGTGTATTGTTTTTTTTTTCTTTTCTTTGTTTTTTCTCTGACTTAAATTATGTTGGTTCCTTTATCTTGCTTTACATAGTTAGTATGTTTTATGGGGATAAGGTTTTTGCTTTGTTTTTTCTTCTTCGTATATACATTTTTGTCATTAAAACCACCCCTGATCATCATTGACAAGTGCCATGGTATTTTTTTAATTCCATCTGGACAGTGACCAGAGATGGGCAGAATGGACTTTGCTTTGATGCCCCATCTGAAGGATGACGCCTACTGAGTACAGCACCCCTTGTACTGAACTGCAGTTTCAGTTATGGTGCTACCCCATATACCAGGTGTGGGGCTAGAGCCCCCAACCTTCTGATCTTCCAACCCCAGAGGTGTGCATGTTACTTTCTGAGCCACTGACACTGCCAAACACCTTTTGAGATATAGAAATGACATTGCCAGTGAAGCATCTTGCTTCTTTGTTAGCCTGGTAAAGCCCACTAGGCACAACTGCCTGTTTTCAGGGGTGACTTGGGAGCTTTGGGCTGGTTAAGTGACTTGCTCAGAGTCACACAATATGCAAGTGGAGGTTGTGGGAATCAACCCGAGGTCTGCTGGATGTACCAAGCTCATTCACAGCTTGTTACTCTAATGTCTAGACTATCCTGCCAGCCTGTTCCAGATTCTGTCATATTAACAACACACCATCTTTGGCAAAGTTGTGTAACTTTGCAAGGTCTTTGCTTAGGGCAAAGTTCATGACTCCACCACATCCTCACTGGTGAAAGAAAACTTTAAATAGAAACATAATGTAAAATTGTATTTCCCTTATTCCAGCTCTCTACACTTGTCTCCAGCTTTCTATTATTCTTATCTTTTTTCAATCCTTTTATATTATAATTGATATATTTATAAATATGCACATTGTGTAATTTTACAGAAAATTGATAGTCTAGGCTTGCGCTGCTGTATTGTATAAATATTTATAACATTTCTCCACTAATACCAATCAGTTTATTTTATTCCGATTTGCTACACATCCTTTTCAAGAATTAGACACCATTCACATTGATTTCTAATCTAAATGTAACATTTGCTGATACTGTCCTGAATAACCGTTTCCCCACCTTTACCCTTTCCATAATAACCTGATCACTTACCCATGGTCTCTTCCCCTTCTCCACTGTCCCCACTCCCTTCATTCCTCTTCTCCCTCCCCTTCACATGGCTATTCAATTTTATCCTCAATTGAGTGCTTTTAAAATATTTTTTCATGTTTTTTAATATATTTTTTTCACATTTACACTTCTAAGCATTTTTCCAGCACATTTTCAGAATATTACTGACCATTATATGTACTAATAATAATCAAGCTGAATTGCAGCCTTCAAATGGACTGATACTGTCAGTACCACTTTAAAAGCACAATATTTAAGGGCCAGTTTTTTAACTAACTCCACCCACAGTCAAAGAATCAGTGTGACATGAAATGTCATGGTGTTCAGTTGGTTGGAGATCCACAGGGCTTCCACTTAGACACGTGTGATCTTTTTTTATAAAAAACTTTATTAAAATAGATGTCAACCATGTGCAAACAGCTTGTAAAGAGACACAGGAAAAGGAGACAACCCTTTTCCTACAACATAACTAAGTTTACATCATGCACCTCATCCCTCTGAAATTATACAGAAAAGGCTGGATTAAATAATTGTACTATGTTAAATGAAAAAAGGGAAGAACAGAGAAAACATCTATGTGAACAAAGCAGGGGGAAAGCAAAAGGGGCTCATACTTAATGACATATAGCCCTTTATGCAATAGTGATGATATCAATTCTAATGTTCACACATGAAGTGAAAGAGAAATTAAGGGACAAATGAAGGTTCCATTTGTAATTTATGTAGCACCTTGTGCCTCCAGGTCACCTTGATTACCTGCATTGCATTCAAGAAGGAAGGAAGGAAGGAAGGAAACCAAAATTGCTCCAACCGCCAGCGAGTGTGCCATGTAAAAAAAGAGCACAGAGAGAAAAGCACTTACCAGCACTAATCCAGGACTCAGTGCAAAAAGGCTTACTTTATTGTTTAAAAGTGGAAAAACGCCCAGCAGCAACCATCCAAACTGACCTTCTACCAGTTTTGCATATCACATGTACATCATCGAATAGTAATATGTTTGTTTTTCTAATTGATACTGTAAATGGTATCAAGCTAATATGTTAATGTAGGAAGCTTAGGTTGGAGACATAGCTTACTAATTACTTTCCTAACGCAGATGAGTAGGGTTAATAAAAGTTTAAGTTGATTGCCCTGGACCATACAACACATAAATAGAATGTGGAGAAGGACTAAAACAAGGGAAAAGAGGTTGAGAAAAACTAAACATTGTTTCCAAGTGATTGGAAATAACCAGCCAAAAGGTTTGGAAAGCTGTGCAGGACCAACAAATATGAGTATGATCTGCTCTGTGTTTGACACAAGCCTGCCAGCAGACCCCCACTCTGTTCCCAAAATATTTCATCATAATCACTGGTGTCTAGAGAAAACACGAACAACACTTCCATGCAAATTCTTTCAAATAAGATGCCATCAAGATTTTATAGGTTAGGAGAGAATGTTTCTCCCAAATGGAAAAATTGCAGGTTGTCTGAAGCTTCTTTTTTCACTGGTTTAAGAGAGAAAGAGTGGAGTACCTTAACTGATCAGGAAGAGAAGTGTATAGGCCACCAATGAGGTGCTCCTGAATCTCCCCTTGTTGATGGGAACATAGCAAAGCAATCAAGGCCTGAAGAGATTCTGAAAGTCATCTACAGGTGCCTAGCAAATTGTGTATATAAGCCAGAATCTGTAAATATCTATAGTGGCCTTAGCGTGGTAAAGTATATTGAGTCTGCAAATCAGAAAAAGGATGGACCTCACATGTATGAGTTTTTTGAACCTGTTACTGCATTTGTTTGCAATATTTCTCAACTATGTTTTCAGCAGATTCAGCCTGAGTGCATTGCCATTCTTATCTGCATGCTCAGTAGGAATTTTACATACCCCAGCTCTCATTCAGATTTTCAGCATTCTGTCAAGCAGCTCCAAGACACAGTACTCTTGTGGCATTTTTTTTCCTTTGGTCCACGCAGTTGAGATCAGACATTTGTTAACACAGGTACCAGCACTGTATATCAGTGTTGTTGTCATTATTACTTATTTTTTTTCACTTTGTACCAACATAAAATTTATTTTCCATTATCAAAATCAATAGTGTCAACATCAGGGTTAAGTCAAACCTATGATATATCACCAACACCTGTTTGCCCATGTCCATGGAACAGTAAAATTAGGGAACAAAGATGCCTTACAGAAGAAGAAATCTTCAGAATCAACAATAGCTCATCTATTTTATTTGATAATCACTTGAAACCTGTTTTGGTGAAGCTTGGATGATTATTATGCCAGGAAACAAGTCTGTGGTTTAATAAAACCACTCTGGTAAAATACAGGGAACATGGATGGATCCCACTTCACTTAAGAATTGACAATCTGCCTTTCATCAGGGCTGAGTAGCTTCAGATTAAATACACACTGGGAGCAAGTACGCATAGAGTGCTCATTAAAAATAATTAAGATTCTCATTAACGGGGATACTATACATTACAATGAAGTGACACAACACATTATTGAAGTTAACTGGGAATTCGAACAATATGTAGGTCACCCTGACTACAAAACTTTGCGTGAAGCTGTACTGAAACAATACAGTAACAGCTCACAAAAGAGTATTAGTGCAAAGGAAGAAAACTACATATGCATGATAGGAAGCAGATTATGAAGAAGGAGCTATTTACAAGTGGGATTTGCTTAAAAGCTTCCCAAGCCATGGATGACAATGTTCTAGATCTGATAATTGGATACAGGGCAGAAATCAATTAAATCATCAATCAATCAAACATTAAACAATTTTTAAATGAAGAAATGGGGGATAAAGGTTGGAGAGAAATATGCTGAAGTCAGAAAGTACAGAAGAACACATCAAGGGTATACAAAAGTGGTAGAAACAGAGGGCAAGATTCACGGCGAGAGATTTTTAAAGTTCCCCTCCACAGCTGCTGTTGCAGACTGGAATCACCCGCAGCTGCAGTGGTAGTGATTCACAGCCACAGCAGTTGTGGAGGGTGCTACGGTGGGTTCTGATGCCTGAAGCAGCCTCCCACAGCTGTGGTGCTGTCCATGGCAACAGCATCCACAGGCTGCCGTGTTCCATGGAGCCGGTCGCACTCCAGCTCCACCTTCATGAATACCCACAGCTGCGGGTGACCAGCGGCTTTGCAGGTGGGCTGCCACTAGTGCCAAGATTTTCCCACAGCTCCAGGTCCTTCTCCCCCTTTAGTGAATCCTGCCCAGAGTGTGAGAGGTTGTACATTTAAATGCCAGAAGTCTATGAAACAAAAAGGAAAAGCTGGAGTATATTTTAAAAAAAGAACAAATACACATATGTGGCAAAATGGAGACCTGGTGGCAGGAGGACAAGGCTTGGGGCAAGCAAATTAATGGCTTTAACTTCTTTATAAAAACAGAAAAGGGAAGAAGGGTGGTGGAGTGGAACTATATATAAAAAAATGGTATAGATGCAGTAGAGGTAAACTAGAAGGAAGATTCCAACCAGAACAAGTGTGGGTTAAAATAGCACCAATGGAAGGCAAATGTATTATTCTGGGAATAAGAACTGGGGAGCATTTTCTCCAATAGAAAAATGGGGTTGTAATTCACATTTATAATGGTGAACACACGTCAGGTTTCCCTCATTCTGCACATGCTCCAATTCTGCTCCAACTGCTTCCCCTCAGATGATGTTTCTGGAAACAACTGCCATTGGAGACACACACTCACTGCAATGCTGCCTACCCGACACACTGCATCAATACATGTTGCCATATAGTATTTACTGTTTTCTGGTCCCTGTCCTTTCTAGGCTCAACAATTAAATTACTGTCGACCACAAATGGGTGATGATCTCCACTGCAACATGGACTCGGCCCTCTAATTCTGGTTGCTATTCCACAGATATTGACATGTCTGTATGTCTCCTGGGAAAAGTAAAATAACTTTTAAGTTAATAAAATTACCGTTGGTTTCAATATTTATATTGTAAACTAAGTGTGTTTCACATGGAGTACTGGTTTACATTTTTGTATTTCTGGAATTTTCTCTGTGGTATGTAGTTGTGATTGCACACGGCTAAGGACAGTTGAGTACTTAAGACCTCCAGCCCCCCTCCTTACTCGCCTATATAATGTGATGCTTCAGAAAATGACACATTACCAGAATATAGTTTGGCCACTTACACTGCCTTCATAGTAAGGGTTAAAAAGCGAAGTGCTTTAAAGTGCAACTCCATGTGTTGGCCATTTTTTTTCAATAAAATGGTGCAGGCAAGAAAACACCCCCCAGCAATTGTATAAAATGAAACCTGGGGTGGTGTTTAAAACTCAGATTTCCCACACACCCTCGGTGTTAGATGCTTAAATAAACTCCTTGACTTTCGCTCTCAGGGTTTATGTAGCATCCAACACCTCGGGTGTGTGTAACATTCTCATTATACACAACACCCCATGTATTATTCAATATGTAGTACATAGACCACAGGCACACACCATTGAACAGAATAATGAATTGATATCTTTCATTAATAACCTGGAAATTAAAGACAAAATAATTATGATGGGAGATTTTAATTTTCCATGGATAAATTGGCACACTATAAGTGGGAGCACATCATTTGAAAAAAAAAATTGAAATCAGTGAAGTCATTAAATCTAGAGCAGATTGTAGATCAATTCAATGTGGGGACAACATCTTGAATCTAGTCCTAACCAATGTTGCCAATGAGATAGGAAAGTATAATATAATGGAACCACTAAGAGACAGCAACCATAATATGGTAACTTTTACACAGAATAGGTACAATACTAGGGTAACTGGAAACACAAAGATAAAGTGTTTTAATAAAAAAACATTTGGTGATATGACATTAAATTTAAAGGAATGGGAAGAATTACTTAGAGGTAAAACACTGAAAGAAATATGGCAGATCTCTTACAACAAAATAGTAGAACTGGTTACAAAATATGTCCCTGAACTAACACAATATGACAAAGTGGGAAAAATACCAGGGTGGTTTAACAACTGATCTAAAAAAAAAAGTTTTACAAAATGGCAAAGAAAGGGGATACTTCTCAGTTATGGGAATCTTGCCATCAATCAGCTAGGGAGTGCAAGAAGGAAATAAGGAAAGGTAAAAGAGATCAAGAAATCCTCTTACCAACAAATGTAAATGATAACTACTGTATAAGGCATTTTACAATTAAATAAATATAAAAAGAAACACGAATACCCAGGTCAGATCTTTTATAATAGAAGGTGAGACAGTAAGTGATGAAAAGGAGATGGTGACTGTACTAAACAAGTACTTTTGTAGTTTTTTCAGAAAAAAGGAAATTGGGAATACGGGTGGGCAAAAGTTGTAAATTCCACTTTCATGGAACTTCCGCGAAATTTCTGAAATTTTGTGGAAATTGCAAACCTTCGCCATTGGTAAAACTGGGCTTTTCCTCGGATGTCTGTCAAGTTCTGTGGACTTTTTTTGTGAATTGTGGAAAAATTCATATAAACTGCTGAATTTATTATATCCACAGTTTAATGAACTGTCAGTGAATGAATGTCTGCTTGTACAACCATGCAGTCATTCACTGACAATTCAGTGGGCCACTGGTAGTGAAGAAGAGAGGAGTGCTGCACTGGTGGCCCACTTAGGGGCAGGGTAGGGAGGGGAGTGGAGTGGTGGCAGATGAATTGTCAGGGTGGCGGTTTGGGGGGTCAAATAGACACCAGGAAATTGGGATTTTTTTTATAAAGGATTGGGGATGGGGAGGTCCACTAGACACCAAGGAATGCTGGGAATAGAGGGGCATGAATTGGTGGACTGCCAGCTGTTATTTGCGGAGTAAGGAATCCAGGATAGGGAGGGTGGTCTGCTAGACATCAGGGAAACAAAATGTTTTGGGGGTCATGATTGGTGGGTGGGGGGGCCACTAGAAAGCAGGAGGGTCCATGGAAGGGATTGAGGGTATTTACTAGGACCCCTGATCAGTGGGGAGTTGATTAATGAATTAAACTGTAGCTAAAAAAGCCACAGAACTGACCACTGGCAGTGATCCTTTCTGTGGATTTTTTCCTCAATTTAATAAAATAACAAACAGTTTGTATATATTTTTTCTGCAGTTTTTAGGTGGAATTTCTGAAAAAGTTCCGAAAATGATTTCCAAACTTTCATGGAAGCTAAATTTGCACTTTCACCTAAATTCTGCTAGCAGAAATTTTTTTTCACACATCCCTAACTGGGAACAAAATAGCCTTAGGTGATGGCAGATGTTCAAGAATTATATTACATAAGGACACAATCAAGAAAATGTTTCTATCAGTTAATCCAAACTAGACACTGGGATCAGATGGGCTACATCCGATATAAATTAAGGAACTGGCAGAAGAGATATAAGGGCCACTTAGATATATATTTCAGAAATCACTAGACCAAGGTACAGTGGTTAAAGCCTAGTGAGAGGCTAATATGATTACATAATTCAAACAAATTCTGGCCAGAGCTCATAGGGCTGCAGTCAAGAAATTTGCGGTAAAATATAGAAAATGTGTTTTTTAATATTTTGACACCAAATTTTTAATATAGCCTTGTTATGACCCTATTTCATAAAGAAGGGCAGAGAAAATGCTCAACTCCTGGCCAAAAGGTGATTTTGTGCAGGTACTGCAAAATCAACTTTCAGAATGCAAAAACAGATTTGTGGGCAAGAGTTGAAAAATGACAGCTGTCTCATTCATGAGGTGGTATAAAGAAATGACTAGGTTGAAAATTTGGAGTAAAATACTGAATATTACCAAAGTTATGAGCCTGCATTTGCAAAATTCAGCATAGCCTCATAACTGTTGTTTTTGTTATATTTTTACACCAAATTTAAATCATAGCCTTCTTATGGCCCCACCTAATGAACAAGTTCAGAGAAAATTTTCAACTTCTGTTTGAAAGGTGATTTGTGCAGAGACCCCAAAATCACCTTTTGGGGATGTAAAAAATTATTTTGGCCAGGATTTGAAAATGACAGCTGTCACATTTATGAGGTGCTGTAATAATATAGCTGTATTGTAAATTTGAGGTAAAAATAATGAAAATTACCAAAATTATGAGCCTGCATTTGCAAAAATCAACATAGGCACATACAGTATCTTGGTTGTTGTTTTTATATTTTAATATCACATTTTCAGCATAGCTTTTTTATGACCCCACCTCAACAAAGGCAGACAAAATGTTTAACTCCTGCCTGAATGGCAAGTTCACACAGGGACTGCAAAATCACCTTTTGGGATATAAAAAAGAAATTGGTCAGGATTTGAAAAATGACAGCTGTCACATTCATTATGTGCTGTAAAGGTATGGCTATGTTGTGAATTTGGGGGGGAAATACTGAAAAGTATCAAAGTTAAGAGCCTGCATTTATAAAATTCAATATATGCTCATAATTCTGTTATTTTTTTTATATTTTTACACCTAATTTCCAACATAGCCTTATTCTGACCCCATCTCATGAATAAAGGCAGATATAATTTTCAACTCCTGCCTGAAAGGTGATTTCATGTAGGGACCGCAAAATCAAATTTTGGGACAGATCTGACTAATGATAGTGCAATTGTTTATGAGGAGGGGTCCCAAAGAAGGCATGTTGAAAATTTGGGGCAAAAATATGAAACACATGGCCAAGTAATGGCACTAAGATCAAAACCCCCTTTTTTTTCAAGTTCAAACTCAAGTTTATTGCAGGAATAACTCAGTTGAGCAAGTTTATTCACAACGAGCTCGTGAAGAACATATATCAGGAACATATACAGAGAGACAATACAAGGATACAAGCAGTTCTGGTACAAATAATAACATTTGATACAAAAACATGCAAAATATAAACAATATACAATTGTATACATGATATGGGGAGTATTTGCAAAGTGCTCCTCTGGTATGTAGCAGGCATCCAAGATATAAAGGCCTAACACAATTCATATCATAAATATAATAGGGATGGAATTTATGAGGGAAACCTTCTGCGAATTGGCAGGCAGATGAAAGTTGGAACAGACCAAAGATGACAACTTGAGCACTGTCGAACATGGAAGATGGATGGAGATTGAGACAGAAGGGAGAGGGTGAGAAAAATGGAGGGGAGGAGCAGGAAGGACCATGGAGAGGGAATGTGGGAGCCATGGCTAGGAGCTTGTTGGAGGGGCTGCACGAACCAAGGCTAGAACCTGGGACAGTTACATAGGGCTTTCACTTTGCTTGCAGTTAAGGCTTTGAATATGTCGATAGATACTAGACTAGTTAGTTTAAGGGCTGATTAGAGGCTTTGAAATACATTAAACTGCATACCTGTTTCCTCAGTTCATGATCTGACTCTGAAGAGTAAAGACATGTTTGTGACCCAGACAGGATTATGGCACTGGACCCTTGATTGGTAAGTAAGGGTTTGGGAGGTGCGGGGTAGTGAGTGCTGAGAGGGAGGTTCGGGTGGTGGGACAGTAATGGTGCAAAAGATATCGATGGAAGGTTTTCTTTTTGCAGGGTTAAAAAGGAAAAAAACACAGATGATTCCTGCTCATGACACTGGGGGACTGGGCACCCCCAGTGTCACACTTATGTTTCTGGGGGGTGCTGAAAAAGATGGTCTGGTGGAGGGTAGGGAAATGCCAAGGATTCCAGATCTCAACCCTGGGGCACTGGGCACTCCTAGTGTCACTCATATGTTTCTGGGGATGGGTGCTGACAGAGAGGGTCAGGTGTGGGAGAATATCCTGACACTGGAGGATTGACCACCCCTACTGCCATTCTTAAGGTTCTGGTGGTGTGTGGGGTGGTGGGTGCTGAGAGAGAGGGTAGGATGGGTAGATAGCTATGATTTAAAAAAAAAGTTGGTGGTCAAAGTGGAACACAGCACACTCCATTGTGTCTAAGATGGTCACTGAATGCTACTGTGTATGCACTAGTAGTCGTATATGTGCAATGCAATTTGGTGGCCATCTTGGATACGGTGGAGTGTGCTGTGTTCCTCTGTGACTGCTGAAAAATAGTGCAGTGCACTGGTAATGAACAACATAGTGGAGTGCTTCAGAGATGCAGAGGTGACTGTGTTGCTTCTCCAACCTGTTGTTCGGTCAGAAGGAATGCAGCTGTCCTTTTTTGATAGCAAGTGGTCTGCAGGGCTACACCCACTGCAGCCCTAAAAAGGGGCAATATCTGATTTTAGAAATTATAGACCAATGAGTCATATCTCTGTTGTGGGGAAAGTCATGGAAGGAATAATTAAGAATGAGATTGATAACTTCATTATGGCATATGGCCTCACTGACTAAACTCATCATGGGTTCAGAAAGTGAGATCATGCCAAATAAACTTGATACAGTTTGTTGAAACTGTGAGTAGAGCACAGGATAAAGGTTTGCCACTAGATGTAATTTTTCTGGATTTTTCTAATGCTTTCAGTACAATCCCTCATAGAGAACTTATTTTGAAATTGCAGGAAAAAAGTATAAACAATATGTTAGTTAGTTGGATAGACTCATGGTTTACTGACAATAGGTGTTGATTAGAGGATGTAGCTCAGAATGGGCAAGCATGATGAGTGGAGTCCCGCAGGTATTGGTGTTGGGCCCAACCTTATTTAATGCTTATATTTAAACCATGCCATGTAAAGAGGGGGTCTGGTTAACTAAGCTTGCAGATGATACTAAGGTTGCGGCAGTGGTGGATTCAGAAGATTCAGTTAATAGATTAAGGCAGGAACAAAAATGCTTAGAGAAATGGGCATCTAGTCATAAATTAGAATTTAATGTGGAAAAATATGATGTGTTGCCCCTTGGTAACAGAAATACATGGTCTAAGTATGAACTACTTGGGCAAGAAATAAAGAAAACAATAGAAGAAAGGGTTTTACAATAAGTGTGCTGGTAAATAAAGATTTAAGCTTCAAAGCCAAGGGACATGTCAGAGAGGGGTCCAAGAAGTGCTATAAGATATTGGGCAGCATGCAAAGGAACATTTAAAGCAGAGATAAAAGAGCACTTATGCCCCTTTATAGTGCACTGGTGAGGCCCCATTTAGAATACTGTGGCCAGTTCTGGGCTCCACACACTAAGACAGAGATACAGCTGCTGGAGGGTGTGCAGAGGAGGGTGAAAAAAATGATAACAGGTCTAAGGGATCTAACATATGAGGAGGAGAGGTTGAGTAGTCTGGATATGTACACTTCAGAGTACATAAGGAGGGGGAGTATCTATGCCTTCATCTATTAGAGGATTTTTAAAATACAGACTTATGGCACTGTTTGGGACTGAAACCTTAAGAGACTCATGAGCATCAATTAAAAGTGGAAATGTGTAAAATAAAATGGAGAGGAACGTGGATAAACCAAGGAGTTGTGTCCATATGGAATGATCTCCCAGAGCTATCATTGAAAATAAAAGCTAAGAAAACTTCAAGAAGGCTTTGGATAGTTTCTGCATTAGGAACAAAAAATTTTGGTATAACCATTAACAATGGTGAGACAGAATTGGGCAAATTGCCTCCAAGGCTTGTAAATTCCTATAAATCCTATGAACATCATACCAAGAATACTGTAGAACAAATACTAACTTCAGTAGAAATAATATGGTGGACACTGAGTGCAGTGAATTGTTTCCATCACCAGTTAAAGAAAGAGCTACTAACACTAATAAGCTTTGTTTAGAATAAAAAAGAACAACAAAAGTCAGGTGAAAAACAGCAATAGTAAAAGAAGGCATATGAGGAAGAAGATGCAGGGAGATGCAAAAGGAAGAACAGCTCAGGCCCAGAGATGCTCCAGGAGGAACCATAACAAAAAGGAAAATTACAAATAATAAATTTATCTGATATAGAATTAACTTCAGATCTAGTATACTTGAGACAGGATTTAGTTTCATTCCCATACCTCAGGTGAATACCTTTAACAGACTTGCAAGCATTTATGAATGTTTTTAGGTATATCAGACAATACACTTTGATAAGACACAAGTGGATCAAGAAGAATTAGTGGAGGAGCAGGAATTCCCCAAACCAGAAACAACACAAAGGACATAATTACAACTGAACTAACACTGGAATACCTGTAGGGGGATAATCTGATCCCAACCAACATTGACTGACTTACCAGATCTTGAGAATGGGGAAGGACTTGGAAATGAGTACCAATAATCAACTTCTATGTCCTCAAATCTAGAAATTGTTTTTAATTCAATTTAAATTGAATGTTTGATTGCTTTATTTAATACACAAAAACATTCTTCAGTGTCATTTCTTTGTTATTTTTATGACACAGAGTGGGGTGGTGGCAGTGGGCCACTTAGACTTCAGCAAGGCCTTCGGCACCTTACCACATAGGAGGTTCATAAGGAAACTGAGCAGTTTGGGGGGGGCATAAGGTGGTAAACGTACCACAAAACTGATTGGTGGATAGGCAACTGAGGGCAGTAGTAAACTGAACTCACTAGCAAAACGGAGAGTGACCAGCAAAGTACCTTAGGGTTCAGTACTGGGACAAGTCTTCTTCAGTGTCTTTACTACTGACATTGCAGGAGACCTGCAAGGGAAGGAATGCCTCTTTGTGGATGACACCAACATTTTTAACATGGTGAACATTCTAGGGGTGTTGACAGAATGTGCAGAGACCTCAGAAAACTTGAGTAGTTAAGGGAATAGCAGCTGGGTTTCAATGTGAGAAACAGCAACAACATGTATCTCAGGCACAGGAACCCTGAGGAGTATAAAATACAGAAAAAGGTATGGACAGTCTCATGACAGGAAAGGAACCTCAGAATAATCATATCTGACAACCTCAAGATAATAAGGAAGTGTGACAAGGCAATAGGTAGTTCCAGTGGGATGCTGGGGTACATATGGAGGGGTATCAGCAGTAGAAGGAGGGACATGGTGTTGCCACTATATAGTTCATTGTTGAGACCCCACCTAGAGTACTATGTCAAGTTCTGGAGACCACATCTCAGGAAGGACATAGACTAGGTGGAGGCTGTCAAGAGAAGGGCAACTAAAATGTTGCAGTGGCTGAATCAAAAGCCTTATGATGTGAAACTTAGGGATCTCAGTATGTACACCCTGGAAGAGAGGAGGGAGAGGGTGAAATTCTTCACAGAGTTGAACAAGGTGCAGTGAGGGGTATTTTTCAGAAGAGAAAGGGCACGTGAACTGGAGGACTTGCAATGCAGCCCGAAAAGGGAAAATTTAAGAGGGATGTGAGAAAGTAGCTCTTTACTGGAAGAGTGTTGGATGCCTGGGGAACAGTCCTGCAGGGGAAGTAGTGAGGACAGAAACAGTGGTGGGCTTAAAGCATGGATGTGATAGGCATGAAGGAATCTCAGTTGGGAAAAGTGGGGGTAGTTGGAAATCAGGAAGGGTCTGCAGTGACAGTATAGGCAGGGACAAATGGGCAGACTAGATGGGCCAAGTGATCCTTATCTGTAGTCAAATTCTGTGTTTCTATTACTAGATACACTTTGCCTTGCCTATGACAAGGTGCTTTATAAATACACTGTGCCTGCCTTGTCTTAACATGGACTTGATGTTAGAACTGATTAGATGTGATTTAGATGAATGAGATATTAGAGAAAGAGTAGGAGGGATATCCGTTTGCTCACAAAGTGAGAATAGAGATATGCAGACTCTAGAACATAGAGTTAAGGAACAATCACCCTTCAAACATTAAGCTACATTTGCCCAACTGGTATTAATAACTCTAAACTTATGGTTATATTAAAAGTCATTGGTCCAGAAGATACTGATTAACTGTTGTAGAAGTGGGAACAAATACTTCATTACCACAACATTTCCACTGCAGAACAAACAGCTCTCAGACAATTGAGTGAATGCACTCATAATTTTAAAACAATCACATAAGGGTGTAAATGTGGTGGTGATGCCCAGGTAGCTGTATTATGCTGAAGTTAAGAGAAAACAGTTATAAAACATTCTATCTGAAACTGCAAAAAACAAAACAAAAATCTAACCATGGAGTTAAGGGGTAGATGACATTATTAACAAAACCATATGGTCAAGTGATATAACAATTCAGGAGGCTTATTATATACTTACCAATGATCCTATCATCCATTTCTTCTATGTGCTACCTAAACTCTCGAAAGTCTTGACAATCCCTGTCGTCATCCCATTGTTTCAGGGATAGGATCAGTCAAGAAAAAAAGTTTCCAGATATATTCATTATTATCTAAAATAGCTTATGCTAACAGAACTATTCTCCTTACATGATAAATTGACATGCTTAATAAGCTGAGGAATTTGAAGTGGCACCAGGAATGGATGAAGCTACCAATGCTTCTTCATTATGCATGAGTATACCACATGATTTAAGTTTGCAGGCTAAGAAATTTTATAAAAACATCATCACAGGGTAAATGATGTCATCCAATTTCCTCATGGACATCTGGTACATATACTAAAACAAAATTACTTTGTGTTTGATAGTCTCTTGTACCTCCTACTTGAGGGCATGGCAATTGGGGCCAAGGCTGCCCCCTTATATGTTAATTTATTCCTGGGTTGGTGAGAGAAGGAGCTAATCTTTAACACTGGTATAAATCTCATCTCCTGGAGGGTAGTCAGATGGCATTGTTTTATTGATGACATCAAAGTAGTCTACAATTGTACTGGGGAGGAGGCAAATCTCTTCCATGAATGGATGAATAACAATAACCTGAACCTTTCATATACCCATCAGATGGATGGCATGAAAACAGAATTCCTACATGTTGTCTTAAACATCAATGATGCTCGTGATCTGGAAACTGTAACCTTCTGTAATCCAACAGGAGGTAACTGCTTTCTGGGGGGAGGTGTGCACCCTGGTAATCTCATCAATGGGATACCTGTGAGGCAGTTCCTATAAATTCACAGGAATTGCTTAGACTTAAAGATGTTTATGGTCCATGCCACTGATATCAGGATATATATATATATATATATATATATACATATATATATATATATATATATATATATATATATATATATATATACTGATACTGTAAGGATTACTGCACTATTTTGTGGAAGGGGTTATTCAGCCAGGATAATCAACAGTGTTCATAGTAAAGCAAAACAAGCAAATAGACAGTCATCTTGCACCCAGCTTGAAAGAAAACACAAGTGAACAACTTGACACACTGGCCATTAAATATAAGCACTTGGCCATGTAAATCAAAAATATAGTGACAAAACATCAGGAGATACTGATGTCAGACCTGGTATAGTCAGTGTTGGCAAGTGTCCCAATATTACTTTATCTTGGTATAGGAATCTGGGGGATATCCTTCTTCAGAGTCATTATGCATCAGTTCAGCAAACCTGATACTTGGCTGGGTTCAAAACCCCTTATTGATTTTTCAAGTACTACAACTGTACCATCTACAGGAAAATTGTGCAGTATGTGTTAACACGTCCAGGTTCCATGTCATAATATTGACTGCAGAAAGTGAATGGTCACAATAGCACTGAATCCACAATGCAATGACTTTAGGAAAAGTCTTTTCTTGTTGGGGCTTTGCCCCCCCCCATGTGGAAGGCTTTGACCACCACACCTCCCTAATTATATATTCAAACTCAAGGGGGGGGGAGGGCACACCTCAGGGATGGGAGGAACCACTAGTCACAGAAAAGTGTTGACACTGTGATTCTGTCACTGTTGTGACCATTTGCCTTTTCACAGTTGCAGTCTTTATGAGTTACCCACAGTCCATCTTCCAGAGAAAGATCCAGACCATTTTCTATCAGGAAACAGACAGGGTGAAATGCAGAATTTGTAGGCCCAGATATTCGAACTGTGCCAGGCTGTGGCGCAAGCTTGGGGGCAGCTCAACTTGGCTGCTCAGGAGTGTGGCCTAGGCGATATTCAACAGAGCTGCGCCATGGCCCAGCAGCTTTGAATATCGCACCCTGGCCACCCCCACTGTGCATGGTGAAGTGGCACTGTGACAGTGCAAGTGGGCAGAGTGGAGCATGGAGATGAGCTAGCGCAAGTGCCATTGCGCTATTCACAGCACCTGTGATATTCAAAAGGGGACATGCAAATGGGGCCATGATTTATGCAAGGCTCATATGGGGCCATTTGCATGTCATTATGGCCCCATTTGCATCCCATTAGCATGCAGGTGCACCGATCCCTGATGACTTGCACCTGGCACCCTGCCAGGCAGCAGCCGTCGGGGACTGATGCCCCTGCAGCCCGATCATGGGCATTTGTTACAAAATAAAGTCCCCGTCCAATATCCATGGTGGTCCAGTGGACTGCTATGTGCCCGATCACAGGCATCTGTTATAATAACCCCCCCGTCCGATATCCATGGTGGTCGAGTGGACCTCTATGTGCCCGAACACGGTCACCTGTTTACATGAAATCCCCCCGTCCAATATCCCTGGTGGTCCAGTGGACCGAATGCTGCCCGATTGCGGGCATCTGTTTAACAGAAAACATCCTATTTCCCTGGTGGTCTAGTGTACCACCCTCTCCACCCGCCCACTGAGCCCCACTGTCCCACTCCTTCCCCCAGTCAACTGACGGGTGGCAGCACCACCGCCTGCCACCCGCCGCCCACCGACTGACAGCTCAGTAGGGCTGCACCACTGGTTCTGGCGTGAGCCAATGGGCATGCAGCCCTCTGTCAACATTCCAGATATGTGAATGAATCATTCACATATCTGAATGTGTAGTATAGGGCTGCACGCCCAATCGCTCACGCCAGAACCAATGGGCATGCAGCCTCACCGAGCTGCCAGTCAGTGGCGGCAGGGCTGCAGGTGGTGGGGTTTGGCGCCCGCCAGCTGACTGGGGGGCGGGCAGTGGGGCTCAGTGGGCAGGTCGGGAAGGGGGTACACTAGACCACCAGGGTAATAGGATGTTTTCTGTTAAAAAGATGCCCGCGATCAGTCAGTATTCGGTCCACTGGACCACCAGGGATATTGGACGGGGGGGATTTTCATGTAAATGGAAGCCCGCATTCGGGCACATAGCGGTCCACTGGACCACCTGGGATATTGGACGGGGGGGAATTTTCATGTAAACAGATGCCCACAATTGGGCAGCATTTGGTCCACTGGACCACCAGGAATATTGGACAGGGGGGTTTATTTAAACAGATGCCCGCAATCGGGCATGGGGGGCACTGCCAGGTGTGGTAGGAACTCAGATGGCCACCCACAGGTGGCAACTGCCGTCTTGTGCCCTGCAATGCGGTAGCTCACCTGTGGGTGGACATTAGTTGTTCATTTTTATTTTGGCTTAACTTTGTGCTGGCGCAGGTAGGGGTTGCGCATGCATGGCTCTGCACGTCCCGGGCTGAATGTCGGGCTGTGCAGGTTATGCATGGGAATGCCCCCCCACCTGTGCCTGCATACATTACTGAAGCGCTCCGGTGCATCGGGATTTGTGCAGTGCACTTTTCCCTTTTGAATATCGTGCCAGGGCGCAACCCTTTTGAATATCTGGGCCATGGGGTATGTGGCCTGGAACTCTTGTCTACACCTGCAAATTGATGAGAGTGTAAGAAAACTAAAAAAAGGAACACAAGAGAGCTTCAAAGCCATAAAAAACAGTAGGCAGAAAGAATGCCCTGGGTCACAATTTTGCCCTAGTCCATGGTTGGAACCCCAGAAATATAATATCTACAACACTGTAGCATGTTCCATCTGGTCAGAGTAAGGGAGGTGGTAGAGTGAATCTCCTATTCCAAAAAGTGTTTTGGTAGATTCACAGACTGAATACCTTAATGCTGGTGGTTTAATGACATTATAGATTATAATGATATTGCAGAGAATAGTCCATGTCTGTTACCCAAAATAAGGGATTATTAGCATTATGCTGTTTACCACTCAATATGACTAAACCCTGTATTTATGTCATTGCAGCTTGTATCATATGCCATCATAACAAACATGCATGATGAACTGCCAGTAGATGTTGGCTTATTGCATTGAAATGCAGAGGTGGGAAAAAGTAACATTTATTGAGTTGGCGGTGGACTAGAGACAGTTGTTTCTGAAAGCTAGCTTTATATTACTTCTGAGACCTTAAAGTTGCCAAAACAGAAATAGTTTTCTGCTCCCCAGGCTTTTTTGGATCGGTATTATTTGTTTGAACAGTGCCAGAAAAGCTGGTTTAGCTTCCTGATTGGGCATTTTGTCTTTGTTGCTGTTCTCAGTTACTGGGACCAGGAGGGCTGTCTGCTAACACACTTCCTCCTCTGCTGCTCTCTGACACACAGCTCCACTGTCATTTGTTGATGAGGAACATTTTGTTTTTTGCTGTTGTCTGGTTCCAGGCTCAGTACCCTGCATGACTGAAGCAGGTGTTTGCTAACTCCTTCTCCTGTAGCTCACTGCACATAATTTGCCTATGTGTACATAATATATGATTTTGTGAGACTGGGTCCTGCATGTGCAGTTTACTGTGCACAAGTTGCATGTGCATGCGTAATATATTTTTTCATGAGGCTAGGCCTAGCTTGTGCACACCATTTTTTAAATAGACTTCTGCAGTCATCAGCAAGAAAAGCTTAACTCGCTGAATTATTGTTGTTAGTCATCTGATTCTGGGCATGGAACACTGTACAACAGAGGAGTGTGTTGGCTGACTCTCCTCTTCCACAGCTCACCACGCCCAATTAACCTGTACACCTGAAATACATTTTTTTTCATGAGGCTGTGCCTTGTCTATGCATGGCTGTGTGCATTCTCTGCTTTTTTTTAATTAAACTGCTGCAGTTCTTAATGAGACAGGATTGACTCACTGTCTGAGTTGAGTATGTGTTATCTGTCAGTTCCTTGCTCAGTTCAAAGTTCAGCTGAAGAGGTCACCCCCTTCTCCACTTATTAGTAGCAGTGTTTTTTTATTTGCTGCTGCTTTTTGTGGTGTAGTATACTTACTAGGGTTGGCATCTGTATCATTGTTGTTCCATAAACATTAAGTATAGTATCACACACACACACAGGCACCACCTAGTAGTAATTTGTGCTTTACACAGTAAGTGCTAGTGACCTGATCCATTATGTCTTAGCAATCTCGCAAACATGCTTGGTCCTGCCCCATCAAAGCATCTGAACCACCAGCTCCAAGCGGCGCAGGAGAGGGTGATAGACCTGCAAACATACAAAACGTCCAGGAGGTTACTGCTGGTGCTCTCCTCAGGCCACCAAACCCCAAAACAATCACTGCAGAACAAAGGAAGCATTCGGGGGGGGAGGGTTAAAACAAAACACTATTAAGAGAAAAGCATACAGTGCCAATAAATTTATTTATGCTAAGGCTTGAAGATGCTGACAAATCCCCAGTGCTTTGATGGAAGCCTGGTCTTTGTCAGGGGGGCATGTCGGCAACATACAAACACATTATGAATACAGAACCCTTAAAGAAACACACATCATAAATAGGTGAAGTCATAACAAATGAGACTGAGATGCCCTTCTAACAAAACAATCCTAAAGTAACATGACCGAGGATGAAATACAGCACCAAGATTACTAAACATCTTAACATCAGTTTGTAAAGTGGCGCCAGACAGTATGCAATGCAGTATCTTGTGCAATTTCTGCAAAACGTCTCGGTATGCAACAGGGAGTAGTATAATTTAATGGAAATTAAGCCCTCTTGTCATTAAATATTTGTGATATGTAATTTACTGCAAAGTACTGAATTGCATCCTGTCTTGCTCTGCTGTATATTATTAATATTATTAACACATAATTAATTAATAATTAATTAATAAAAATTAATTAATGGATGGTGTCCAGCTCTCCACCTCAGATCGGGTGCGTAACCTGGGCATTATTTTTGATGATGGTCTGACCCTTTAGTCTCAGGTGTCAGCTGTGGTTAAATCCTCATTTTACCATCTGAGGAGTATTACCCTGGTGAAACACTTGATTCCTCCAGGCAACCTCCCAACATTGGTCCTTGCCTTCATTACCACCTGTCTTAACTACGGCAATGCCCTCTACCTACGGCTGTCAGGGGTTGATATCCATCACCTGCAGCTAGTGCAGAATGCTGCGGCAAGGCTGCAGTCTGGTACCTCTAGAACCAGTCATATTACACCTGTGCTGCGCGAACTGCACTGGCTGCCAGTTCAGTGGTGGATCACCTATAAGGTGGGCTTGCTTACCTTTAAAGCCCTACATGAACAGGGACCCGACTACCTGTAAGATCTCCTGACTCCCTTATCCCCCAGTTGTCCTCTCCAAGCCACCAATGAGGGATGGCTAGAGATTCCCAGGGTTCATCTTAAAACATCTGGAGCACGTGCTTTTTCTCTTGCAGCACCAACCCAGTGGAATTCTCTACCTCGTCGGTTAAGAGAATGCCTGACCGTCAGCAGCTTTAAATCTATACTGAAAACATATTTATTTTCTTTGGCCTTCCCTAATGAGTTGATTAATTAATTATAAAGAAAGTTTTGCTTGCTTGCTTGAATACATAATCCAATTTCAGAGAAGGGGGTTAGACAGAATAAATAGACAGACTGGTGTATCTCCGTATTCAGTGGCCTCAAATATTTTTCTCCCTATGCAAGCCTTTTAGTTCTGGTAGCACTGGGAATAGTACTACAAATACCACCAGTAGTACTACTACTAGTACAAGTGTCACCATTTGGTCCACCTGCACAATCACTGTCACATCCTTTATGCCAGTAGCAGGAGGGTTTGGGAGAGCATACAAGCCTTGTGCAGAAGTAGCAGACACCACCACCACCAGTGTTCCAACTGCTAGCACTATGGGCACTATATCCACAGCTAGTGTACTTCCTACCACCACCAGTGCCATTCTTGCAGCAGCCATCCTTTCAGCTGTCACCACCACTGTAGCCACTATTACAGTACCACAATGTCTATGCCCATCATCACAGCACAACCTGTGACCATGAACAATGCTGATCCAACACAGTGCTTGATATAGTCTTTGCAGCACTATATGTTGGATGTTGTGGACTGAGTGTGCCACATGTATCTTGTGCTGCAGTAGTGACAGCTCTATGCTGGTTGTTGAAGTGTTGTTGAGGTATATATGATACCATCCCTCCTTGTCTAATGAACCTCTCTGATGTCCCCCACACTAAGCGCAGAAATTGATTCCTGCCTGAGAACTGCAATTTTCACCTGTTCACTCCAATTAAGCAATCCATTATTTACCTTCCCTAGAAGTTAATTTCCATTTTCCTTAATTTCCTTAAGTGCCAACTGCTTAATAAATGTTCAGCCCCACAAGCACTGTAGTTTATGTGCATCATGTCCGTGAAACAGAAAAGAGTTGTGCTCACTCCATTCAAGAAACTGCAAATTCTTGACCGCTCGGAAAATGGCAAAAGAGCCATGGTGCTGGCAGGAGAATATGTGGTCGTGAAGTCCACCATAAGCAACCTCAAAACTGCCAAAGAGAAACTGAGAGACTTTGCCATGAAGATGGAGACAGCAACTGGTGCAGCTGATAGAAAGAACATGTGCACCTGTAAAGATGACCAGCGTGACGAGGCATTTTACCTCTGGTTCTGCCAGGAGAGAGAGAGAGAGAGAAGGGTACTCCAATATCTGGCCCTTTACTCAAGGAGAGTGCCCTTTAGTTCCACACTGGACTTGGTAATCCAGATTCCTTTGTGGCCAGTGAGGGCTGGTTTAATAGGTTCAAAAGATGGCATGGGATCTGACAACTAAAATTGTGTGTTGAGAGGCTGAGCAACACAGACCAACACATCACCCCATTCATTGAAACGCTGCTTGCCACAATTGAGAGTGAAGGTCTCTTAACTGAGCAACTCTTTAATGCTGACGAGAAGGGTCTTTTTTAGGCACTGACTACCAGACTGCACTCTTGCCCACGGCTCTGAAACAGATGCTTCTGGCTTTAAAAAGCAGAAGGAGCAGATGACAATCCTGGGCTGTGTGAACTCAGTGGGACATAAATTAAAGTTGCTACTTATCGGTAAGTCGTGGGAACCCAGGTGTTTCAAACACCTAAACAAAGCTACACTGCCAGTCCAGTATGAAGCCCAGCATAACTCTTGGATGAATGCAACTATCTTTCATGCCTGGTTTGCTGAGCAGTTCGTACTACAGGTGAAATCGTACCTTGCGCTCTTGAGGTCTGCCCCAGAATGCCTTCTTATTGCTGGATAACTCTCCAGCTCATCCAGTCATTGCTCCTGTCCAGACCTGTGATGGCAAAATCAGGGTCATGTTCTTCCTCGCTAACATCAACAGAAAGCTTCAACCCTGTGATCAAGAGGTGCTGGAGATTTTTAAGAAGGAGTATAGAAAGAAATTGCTTCAGACAGTACTTGCTGAGGACAATAAAAACCTACCTCTTAACGCAATCCTGAAGGGTATAAATCTGAAGGATGTCATTTATATGGCTGTGGAAGTGTGGGACCTTGTGAGAGCAGACAGCATCCAGAAATCTTGTACTAAATCCAGAATCAAAACTATCCAGGCTCAGGAGGTACTCCCTCCCACTCCTGGCAATGACAATGATGGTCTCCCTGACACTCTCCCCGCGCCAGTTGAAATCCTGGAACTGACATCACTCACATCAGCTCTACCTAATCATCCAACTGAACGGGAGATACAGGAGTGGGTCTCCTGTGGCATGGATGATCAGGGACATGAGGCTGTATCGGATGATGTGATCGTTCAGATGGTGTACCAAACTGAAAACTCAGAAGACAAGTCTGATGAGGAGGAGGATGAACCTGCTGCTCCCTTCATTTTCCCTACACATGGTGAAGCTGTTGCAATGTTTGAGCCATGTATTTTGTATGTTGCAGCGCAGGCTGATTGCAATCCCATACAAGTAATGTTGCTTCGCAGTATGAAGCAGTGAGCTGCATGTAAAAAGTGCCATAACAGCAAACAAAAAAACATTAAGGACTTTTTTGCTAAATAAAAAGTAAAGTTACAGTACTGTTATGTTGTGTGCACTTCTGATTGAGGGAAAATTATGCCTTTAGGTATATATGTTTTAAACTGCCTAGCACTTCGATGTGTTAAATAAAGTTTTTTTTTTCATTGCCACACCACTTTTTCCTGCGCAGTCTCTCTTAACCAATCCCTTGTTTAACTGAACAAAGTTTATATCTCCCCAGCAGTTTGGATAAATGGGGATGCAGTGTAGCTGCATCAAATCCAGTTTTTTCTCTTTCTGGCTGTTCTTCACATCGGGAGATGAATTCTGCTTCACCTCCTAACAAGCTAGGATAGCACACTGCCACATGGTTACATTCCTGTATTTCTGCAGCAATGTAACAATGTGATTATTCTTTTTCACACCTTGTGACCTGCCCAGCATTTCACCCTTCATGAAGTAGATTGTAGAGGTAACTAATCCACTGAAGCACATTGTTCAGATTATGAAATACATTATTCCAAATATTTGGCTTGGGGGGCACTTCACAATGTCTTCCTGAAGGGCAAAGTTTGTGACCTTTCCATTCTCAAGTGAAGGAAAGCTTTTCAACATTTCAGTTTGGGAGATGGATCTTACTTAATGTGTGCTTGTATCCGTGAACAAAATAGACATGCTCCTGTAATGGTGAAAAACAAATGTGCACTACATGGCTACATAATCTAAATCACAGAAACCCAAAGTCACATTTTACATTTGTGAAGTCAAACATTTTGAGTTTGACAGCACAGCCATGAATGATGACATGTCATTACATTGAATTACACTTGGTCCATCATTCACAGCCTCACTGCTAGTCATCATTCTCCAGTTATTTATTGACATTTATTTAATGAAGCACATTTGTTAGTCAGCAAAAAATTCATCATATAGTTTTTAATAATAATAGATTTCCGGCAAAAGCATCAATATACCCATTTTTCTTCCTATTTAATTTCATTCTTGAACTGAGATATAGTATACGGTTTTGAAATTTTAAAAGTCCACAGTGAAAAATGAAACATCTTGGTGCGATGCTGTGCTATTTATCATAAGAAACAGGTGCTAGCACCATCCCAATACATTCACTCTATTAATCTAGTTTGTACAGTCAAAAAGAAAACCTCAGTAGAAGAGATTTGCAAAGAATGTTAATGACATCCGTACTTATTGACAGGAGACATTAATTACAAAGTTAGTAATAAAAGCTGTACACAGAATACCTGTTTCATCCATTCTTATGAAGTGAAGGGGAGGGGATGGGAGGTTCTGAGGTACCTAGAGTACATTTCTGACCATACAGTACTATGTTACTATTGAACAAAAGAAGCATTCACTGACATTCTATTACACTGCATTTCGGCAAGATTCTCAACCTGCAAAACATCACTGGCAGACGCTTCATGCTGGGAAGTGGAACTGTACAGTATATGGTGAAAATACTGCTGTTTTTTGTCAGGCAGGCAAGTAGAGATATTGTACAGTCCTGTTTCCTGTTACGGGGAGTGCAAGGTACAGTAATGGGTGCGGAACAAAAAAAAAAAACAAATAAAAAAACTGTATATTGTAACTACAATGTAACTGAATATACACCTACAGAGACAGCAAACATTAGAGATTACCGGACTATATAAAAGTGTACTAATCTAACATAAATGGGTAAATACAGAATATTAAACAGTAGTTTCACACCAGACAGTTGCCTAGAAACTGTGTGATACAATGGGACTGATTTTTAAAGATGGATAAATTGCACACATGTGATGAAAATAGTTGCACACAGGAAGGTATCCTTGCACAACTGGAAGTTTTTCTGCATGCACTTCATTTTGAAATAGGTTTGCTTTTTGTGACCTTTTCCATGGGTTTATGGCAGGCTAAACATCTTTTTATGTGCAGCCATGCCAAAAGGCAGTATGCCTGATACTGCCTGGCGTAGAATTATTCCACACCTGTGTCTGATAGGAAAATTCCACCCATGCATATGAAATGCTGGAAATAGCAGTAGCATACTCTAGCTTAGTCCCTGAACCAGGCTATGCCTTTTGAAGACTGTGTCTGTCCCATGCGTTTGTTACCTGTGTCAGGTGTATAGGTTGTATATAGTACAAGTCATAAAATAAACTTCTCTTCAAACCTGATATTAGCTCTCAGTGTCCTATTGTTGGTTAACATTATAGTGTTTCCCCTAAATGTTTACAATTTATATGAGTAAAGATATTCAGAAGAACCCCATGCAATCTAATTGACGTGACAAGCCTCATGCTGAACCATTTTATGTAGCAACTCAGTGAGCAGCTAACTGGTGTTGCTGACATCTTTTGTACTCGCAGCAATTGACATGGTTAGCTATTTCCAACTATTTTGAAAGAGATTCTCTCTTGTGGACCTACAGTGGTACTGCATGCAGAGAGGAAATTCCTCTAGAGATAGCACAGACATTTCAGGAAATAGCAGACTATATCAATTGCTGCAACTTAGCTGTCTAAAGTAACATCTCTTTGGTCTGCCATACCAAAGCACTTACCAGAAACTAGTGGCAAATTCTATTTGTTCACAGAGACAATACATGAGACAGCTGACAGAAGCAAACAGCTGGGCAGACCAGGCAGAGTGGGACTCTTCTGAAATGCATTTCTTAGTTCAGCGAAAGCTAAGAGGAAGAAGAGAGTGAATCAGCTAACTCAAACCAGAAAAGATTATTCATTTTATTTTATTCCTAAAGGGTCTACAGTATGTCAGTGAGTAGTCAGAAGTGCTTTTGGGCCAGTGTTCTCAAGCTTTTTTTCTTATTTTCTGTAACTCATATTAGTCAGGAAGGGGAAGCTACTGTAGCTGGAAAAATTGTTGCAGTCTCTTGTGGGCTGAGTGGTGAATTACAACCTGTGAAGCAGATGTCTGATTGAGGGGGGACTGAAGCAGGCTTAGAGAAGCCCTGTGTCAAACCCTTTCTTTGTGCCATACAGGCTTGGTCACATCTGCACCAGATTTTACAATCTTAGGCACAGTTACAAAAATTTACCTGCTTTGATAGCTTGCACAAAATATCAGGTGCAAACACCATTAAAACAGTCCCCATTACTGATGCAAACTAGACCACATAATGATGATGTAGCTTTCATCAATAGTCACAAGATATAGAAAATCCCTTTAGATTACCATAAACCTGTTGTGCCATATCTTTGGCACATCTGGGGCTTACGGCAATCTTGGGTTTTCAAAACCTGGCCACAAGCTATTTAAATGTCATACCTGCTAGTATCCCATCACATGGCATCTCACTGTGTGAGTGACACAGAATAGGAGGGGGATCTGCCTCAGTGGTATTGGCAGATGAGTTCACAGTTCTACAAGGAATGCTAAAAGTTGTAGTTAGCATCTTTTTTTTTTTACCAATTATTTTACCAGGTGAGACACACTAAGCTGAAAGCTTGTTTGCAGGTGCAACCTGGGAGCATGAGGAAGTTAAGCGACTTGCTCAGGGTCACACAGTATGCAAGTGGGGGCTGTGGGATTCAAACCAAGGTCTCCAGATTTGCAGCTCAGAGCCTTAAACCACTGCGCCATACTGCCTCCTAGTACCAAAGTTGTAAGTTGCAAAGCAGGCTGACTAAATGGATCTTAGAACCACTCTATCTGGGGTATTCTTATAGAACAAACTATAATTGAGTTAGGCTTTATAGGGAGTCCTTCGGGTACCCTATCTTGGATAGCCTTATAGTACATAGTGTGACTACTAAAACAGTGCATAGAGCCTCAGTCCTTGCAAGTATAGAAAGAAAAACACTAATCTCAGAACACAGCTACAACCAGTATAAGCATGCTGATATAAATGATATAGGGGGACACATTGATGGTACGTGGGGTGAGAGCAGGGAGATGTGGGATACTGGTGAACCAGAGGGTGCTCTGTGTGTTTGGCCACTGTTTCAGCTGCATGAGGTTCCAGATAATAGGGTCAGAACTGAAAGTTGCAAGGGCTGAAATATGATGCTTTGAGAGCTACAACTACTGGACCCCACAGAGCAGTACTGTCCAAAGCCACCACCGGCCAGGAAAGAAACTGGACAGTAGTGGGGGAGAGAAATGGAAGAAGGAAGGAGGGACATTCAAGCCTGAGGAATCAGGGCTGTGCACCAGTAACAGGTTCACCCTATTACAAGAGGTTCCCCAATCTTCCCCATGAGAAAAGGGAACCAACACACCTAGCAGGAAAGCACTGCCAGAGAGCATGCTAAAGGATTAATTAGACCCCAAAACAAACAAGAGAAAGGTACACATAGTAGGGAATTCAATTGTGAGGGGTACAGAGAGGGATCAGAGTCTCACACCCTAAGGGAAAGAGGTGTTCTACTGTTTCCCTGGAGCAACAACAGACAGACATACAGCTAGGATGGTGGAACTCATGGCAGAAGGTGATGAAAGGCCAGATATAATTCTGCACATGGATACAGATGATCAGAGCAGACAGAGCATGGAACCGGGGAAGTCAGACTTTTATGCTCTGAAAAAAGCAGCAAAAGGGAGAATAGCATTGCAAACCATCTCTGAGGTTCAACAGTGGCCATGCCTGAATCAAAGGGTACAGTTCCATCTGTTCCAGTTTAATGCATTGATAAATTAATGGGGCAGGGAGGGGAGATTTTGGTTCCTCAGGGACTGGGGCCTGACCTGCTGTAATTGGAGTCTTTTCATAAGGGAAATCTTACATACCAGTGAGGAGGATAGGAAGGAAAGTGATGGGAGAAAGGTGGACATAGAATATTGGTAGTTTAAACTAGGGAAAGCGAAGTCAGAGTGGCAAGGTACACTTCAAAAGTCACATACAAGGGGGCCTTACCGGCCCCTCCCCATTAACTGATACAATGGAATTAAGTGCAACCTGGGTCAGGGAATAAGGAGGGAGAGGGATAGATTTTGGAAAATGATGTGCAGCTATCCAAGGATTCTTGGCAACAGAATTCCAGACCTGTCAGCAATGGTCACAGAAGGGAGCATCAACCTGGTGGCTGCCACAGAGATGTGGGTAACCTTGAACCATGAATGGGACATGACCATGCTAAGGTACTCACTGTTTGGGAAAGACAGAGCAAAGGGCAGGGGGGAGGAGGAGGAGTAGCACTCTATGTGAAAGAAGTGATAATGGAAACTGATATAGCCAAGGGGATTCAGAAAAACTAGAAACCTTCTGGGTGCTAGCAGTGACTGGGAATGAGACACTGTCAGGATTGGCGTGGTCTTCAGACCACCAGGTCATGATCATGGAACAGACAAAGAACTTGGGGAGATGCTTAGAAACATGGCCATGTCTGGGCAAGTGATAAAGTAAGGTGCTTTAATATGTCAGATGTGGACTGAAAAGTTTCAATAGTGACAAGTATTGGAAAGCAGAAACATAGAAGTTGTTGGCAGGTCAGGACCTCTTGGCCCACCTACAGTAGTCTGCCCTATTTTTCCTACCTACACTGCCATCACAGACACTATTCCACCTTACTTCTAATATCCTCTTGTGTCTATCCAGTGCATTCTTGAATACTATAACCATTTTAGCCCCCACCACCTCCGCTGGGAGGCTGTTCCATGCATCCACAGCCCTCTCCGTGAAGTAGTACTTCCTTACATTTTCTCTGAACTTCCTTCCTCCAGTTTCATATTGTGACCCCTTGTCCTCAAGCATCTTTTTCTTTGGGAAATGCTATCTTCCTGTACCTTGTTTATAGCTGTGAGGTATTTGAATGTTTCTATCATATCCCCCTTTCTCTGCTTTCCTCTAGGGAGTACATATTTACTTCCTTAAGCCTTTCTTCATAGGGCTTTCAATGCAGGTCCTGCACCATTTTTGTTGCCCTCCTTTGTACTACCTCCACCCTTTCTATGTACTTTAGGAGATGGGTCCTCCAGAACTGGACACAGTACTCGAGGTAGGGTCTCAGCAGTGATCTATACAGGGGTATTATTATCCTCCCTTTTTCTGCTGGCGCTACCCCTGCCTGTGCATCCTAACATCCTGTTAGCCTTCCCCACTGGCTTTGTCACACTGTTTAGCTAACATCAGGTCATTAGGTCAACAGCTTCTGGTCAATGCATGTAAGGAGGCATTTCTACCTTAGCTAGTTTAGTGCACAACAAGGGAAGTGTCATTGGTGGATCTGGTGATTACCAACAGTGAGAAAATCCAAAATGCAGTAGTCCTGGCAGCACTTGGTTCCAGTGACCACAGAACAGTAGCACTGGAGGTCCATGGGTAAATGCTATAATTGTATGAGATGTAAAGGCAGATTTTAACAAAATGAGAGACCTAGGACAGGTAAAAAGGGTGGAGGGAAAATGGAAACAATTTAAAAAAGCACTGATTACGGTTGCAGAAAGCTTAACTGGGAAGGTGTCATAGGGAAAAAGGACAAGAGGTCCAACATGGTTCATGGCTGAAGTAAAGATGACAGTAAGAGTCAAAGAGAGCCAATTTCTAAAGTGCAAAGGAGGCCAAAGGGGGGTGGGTAGAATGAAGTAGCTGGAGGACCATGCCCCCTGCCCTCAAGGCTATATGAACAACCTCTGTGTCCAGTGAGAAGTTGAATATGTCTGAAAGTAGTTCTGTTATCATCTCCCTGGACATGGGAGTGTGCTCCTATGGTCTGGAGGACAACAGAAGTGCTTGTACTATACAGGAGTGGAAAAAATGATGAGCCAGGGAATTATAGACCAGACAGCTTGATTTCTAAAGTGGGAAAGGTCATGGAGTCTATACTATGGGAGGAAATGCTGGACTTCCTGGAGGTAAATGGATTAAATGATCTCAGACAACATGGTTCACAAGAGGAAGGTCTTACAAGACACATCTGGTTGTCTTCTTTGACTGAGTGACCAGGACAGCCAATAAGAAACAGGCAGTCCATATCTTGTACTTGAGTTTCAGCAAGGCCTTCAACTAAGTCCTTACAAGAGGCTAATCAAAATGTTGAGGGACCTAGGGGCTGAGGAGATATTGACAACTTGGGTAGAAAACATATTAAGGGTAACAACACAGAGGGTAGTAGTAAATGAGAAGTTTTAATAGGTAAGGGAAGCAACAAGCGGAGTACCTCAGTGGTCAGTGCAGAGCCCAGTCCTTTTCAATGTGTTTATTCTGACATCTGGGAATGTATTAATGGCAAGATCTGCCTCTTTGCTGGTGACACACAGATCTGTTCAAGGGTTAATACAAAGGAAGGTACAAGAGAACACAGATAGGATATGGGTAGTTGGAGAGCTAGTCAGACATGGCAGCCGAGCTTTAATACTAAAAAATGCATGGTGATGCACACTTGGTAAGGAACCCAAGAGTGCAATATGAAATGGGGATACAAATCTATGCCACAGGCAATTACCGAATGTCAGAATTAAGAGTTTTGAACAATCAGCTTCAGGCTCTTGAAACTCAGGATTTTTCATTTAAGTCTTTCAAAATACTCCTGAGGGAACCCACTGAATCCTGCAGTGGGAGATTCAAAAAGGACATCCTCAAGCACCTTTTCATGAAAGAGTGGTGGACAAGAGGAACAAGCTGCCTGTGGATGTCATTCAGGCCAAATCAGTGACCAGCAGGGATGGCAAAGACCTATGAAATTAGTTGTAAAATAAGGGCTGGCAAAAACAAAGGGGGTAATGGCCACTAAGGCCAGTGCAGAGTAATTAGATGGGGTGGACAGACTGGCTAAGCATATGAGCCTTTTTCTGCAGTCATTATCCATGTATCTATGTATTACTCTTTCTGATTTCAGAAATTTAGGAGGCAACTCTATGATTGCAAACAGGAACATGATGCTTAAAGATGGGAAGGGAGTTGGAGAAATAAATTAACTTGTATTTATCATTTTTATTAGTATTTTTACCAGAATAGCATACTGAGCTGAAAACAGCCTATTTCCAGATGTGTCCAGAATAAAAGGGTACAGAGAAATATATAGGAGGAAGATGGTAACATAAGGTGCATAAAAATATAGCTACAATTAGACGTAAACATTTTAGAATATATACAGATAATAAAAATACATGAGACAGTAACAGACGTGAAAAGTGAAATGATGAAAAAACAACATTGACTTTATATTAAAATATATTTCTCTTATTCTGTGCCAAGTGTATAACAAAAAAATAATTTGCAATAGGGCACCAGGGGCCAGATTATCAAAGCTCTTATTTTTCTGCAAGTCCTGGGTTTATCAGAGGTATACTGCACTGACTTGTATGCACAAAACAGCAGTTTCTATCATCTGCATCAATTAGACAATGGCTAGACAACATTTCAGTGGTCTAGCATGCATCAACACTAGAGCCTTTTGTGTACCTCTAGAAGTAGCTTGCGGCCATTCTTAACCACAAACAGTAGTAAAGCAGATCTAGTTGAGGTAACAGCACAAGATATTAGAAAAACGGGTGCAGTAGCAAACATAGCACACATGTGGAACCACATAGCATTACTGCAAAATTAATGTAGGTATTACACCTACTTTCAAAAATCTGACCCCAGGAATCAAGTGACAATAGGACAAGGGAATTGCATATAAAGTACAATAAAAGAAGTCAGAATGATTCAAGGAGACAAACCAGGCCAGGATCAACAATGGGGAGGGCAGGCTAGCATCCAGGACATTGAGGTGAAACACAACATTTGTGCTGCCAGGGCTGTGCAACATGCACCACCCAGTATGTAGACAGGATAAATCTGCTGCCACTGCAGAGTAGTTAACAAACTTACAGTAGTAGGTATACTGCTATGCTTGAGTTGAAGATAGAGGCACCACAGGGGCACAGAGATGTGAACAACCAGCAGAGGAGAATGGAGGAAGAGTAGATTAGGTATTTTTGCACTAGTCCAAGGGAGGGGACTGTCAGTGACAGATAGGGCAGGGAGGATTGTGGCTAGAACAATGATTTGTAGTTTAAGGGATACCGGATGCATCAGGATGGACAACAGAGGCTAGCATGTTAAGGAAGCACCATCACTACTGGACATGTACAAGAGCTTCTGGCTGCCCCGGTTGAGAGGGTTCAGCAGGTGACTGTGGCAGTGGGGCAGTCCAGGCAGACTGTAAAGTAAGCTTAGTTTTTCAGATAGCAGATTTATCATGTGTTCAGAAATCCACAAGTTGCTGCACTCAGGCAAAAAATGCACTGTCCAAGCACAAAAGTAATAACTGAGTGAAATATTTTATTCAGCAAAATAAAGCACAAGTGCTGCCACACACAAGTCAGGAACACTCACCCCAGCACTTCACCACAAAGGCTTCATCAGGGGGCGGAGACTAACAATAAGGTCCATACTTTTAACTGGTGTACAATTAAGTATTTCATTAAATGCAGGTGAGCAAACATTTTAACTTTATTATTAAAACCACAAAACACTAATGAGGAATCAAATTAATGCATATAAAAAAAATGTAAAACATGCCCTCACTCATTACAAGCATAAAAGAATTAGGAACAATTCAAATCAACATTTAATTTCAGCATTCCCTTATAATTTTTAAAATCCAGAGTGTCAAGTTAGATCCACTGATGAAACTGGAGCTAGGTAGAGCATTCCACCAATGAACAGACCCCAGTCTTTTTCTATGGTGATCAGCTTGAAAGGTCCATTGCTCCTCATCAGTTCAAATTAATAAAACACTATGGCCTGGATATTCAGAAATGCATCAATGGCCGGTGCAAGTCTGGTGCAGCAGAAATCTGATGCACCATGGTGCAACTGGGGCCATACTCAGAGGTTGCGCAGGCCGAATAGCGCCAGTGCAATGCGACTGAATATGGCAGAGTTGCGCCATGGTACAAACAGAGTTGCACCATGGCACAAACAGGGGTGCACCATGGCACACACAGAGATGCTCCAGCTCAACCATGGCAGTGCAGAGCAGCACAGTAACAGAGGGAGTAGGGCACAAAGAACAGACCCAGGGACAGAGCTATGGAAGCACAGTGACAGCAGCCACAGGAGGCCCCCACCAGCAGGGCACAGCAGGGCACACACAGGCACCTGGATACTGGACCCCAGAACACAACAGTGGCATAGATAGTAGGTGACAGGAGGTGCCAATGGAGGGCCACCAAGGGAGCCCCCCGGCAGGCTGCTGGCCATGTCTCCCCACCACGAGACCATAGCAGGCCACACCCAGGATCATGCAGCCAAGCACACACATGCCACACAGGCACACAGGGAGCCCACAGAGTGGGCACTGAATGGGCCAGGATGTAGGCAGTGTGGCAGACCACATGGGACAGGTCACACAATGCCAAGCAGAGGACTCCAACACAGTGTGCAGACAGTACTCGAACAATGACCATTGCCGTGTGCCACCACCTCGCACAGACCCACCACACACCCCTGACTGCTGCCCCATGGGCACCCCAATGCACATCCACCGAACCAGGGGATGGATACCACCACAGTGCGACACACCACAGCACACAACAGGGAACCACAGAAGCACAGCACATGCCCCTTCTCATGCACACAACATGGACAGACACTGGGCCACTGCAGCATGGTTCCACACACCACCTGCAAAGCAGACACACACACAGGCAGGTATGTCAGAAAATATTTATCTGAAAGAACAATGTACAAATATAACAGAGGCTGGGAAAGAGTAGGTACAGCAAGGGAAGGGGACAGGGAACAAGGACTGTACAGTGGGGGGGGACTGTAGGGGAAGGTGCAACAGGGGAAATAGGGGAAAACAAGAGCAACATTAGTGATGGCCCCATCCGGCTGCCCCAGCAAGGTGTCGCACCCTCCAGTCTGCCACCATTATTCGCCGCATGGCCATGATGACCTCCAAGATGCTGGACACCACCCACAACATCTGCCACATGAGCTGGCTCAGCATTCTTCTGGGAGCTTTATGTGCCAGAAGCCAGACACCTATAGCAAGGGACAGGACAGGTGATCAATGCAATGGCCTAAGGCACCATGCCCACCCACAGTGAGCAATGGGCAGCAGAACCACACACTCTTGGAGGGCCCGGAAAAGACACCCATGGGGGGGTGGGCCAACACCAGCCAGCAACACAGTGCACCACGACAATGCACAGAGGTGGTCCCCGCCACACAGTGGCCACATGATAGCACAGTGACAGTCACATGGCACACTACACCGGCAGCATTGAAGCAATAATGGTGGCAGTCATATGCACGCCAACCACACCTACTGCTGGCACATGTGTCCAATGGATGCGCCACAGTGGCATGCACCAGGCACAGTGTGACACACACAGTTGCCACAGCACATGGCACAGGTAGACATGCCCACATGCACTCCCCACTGCCACCCCCCATGTACAGTGAGAATGACCATGACAGTGCTTACCTGCCCCCTGCAGTGCTGCTTATCCAGGTCTTTCCCCATCAGGTTGCACGGCCCAGGCATGCACCACTGGAGCCCTGACCCACCTGTGGTCCTCCAGCCCCGGGAATGGAAAGAAGACAGGTGCACATCAGTACCCGACCACAGAAGCTGGACCCCCAGCCCTCTGTGCACAGGGCGTGCCTCTGTCTGACTCATCCAGCATGCCAGCACAGCTGCATCACAATGCAAGTGGCAGCTGGCACTGCCGCTCAGTGATGTGCACGATGACAGTGTATCCCACTGCAGGGCATGCCAGGCAGCAAAGTCAACACCACAGTACAGCACCAGGGCAGGCATGCAACATGGGATGACTTACCTGGCTGTGGCACTGCAACACAACTGACACATGCCTGAAGCCTCTGAAGCTGGTCAGGGTCCCTGCGCATCAGGTCACCATACCGGTGCCTACATTGTTCAGCCATCCTGGGTACCCCGGTCCTCCTCTCCAGGTAAACAGCTATGTCCTGCCACACACTGGCCCTGGCCTGCTGCAAGGGTGCCTGGCCAAACAGCTGTGGGCTGTAGGGTTCCACACAGGTGGCCAGGTTGACCACCTCCACATCTGACCAATTACAGGCACAGTGACTCCGACCCTGTGCCATAGCTCTCACTTAGTTAGGCAGCAAAATGGCGGGTACAGGCACATGTGACTGCCACAGGCACTGGATGCACGATGTGTAGGAGAATGTGCAGTGCCCGGCCATCTTGCAGTGCTGGACATGCACAGTAGGCATAGCCCAGCAGGGTCACAGGGTCATGGAGAGGACCCAGGGGTCAGATGTCAGTGGCTAGTGTTTAGTGCACATGTGCATGATAGGGAACATTCCATCATGCCCAAAATGTGTGTAGCTGGCCATGTGAAGCTTGCGCAGTGCCGATACAGCATGCTGCTCATGTGTCTTGTGTGATTGACACCACAATAGCACAGTGCACATGTGCACTACAGGCCTGCGCACCATGCATGCATGGGCATTGTGCCACCGCTTGCTCCAGTGCAATACCATTGTGCACCGTGCAATATCTTGCTATTCAGATGCCACATGCAAATGATCTCATCAGCCAATGCATGGTGCAGTGGGATGCATTAGCATATCATTACCATTGCACACAGCCTCATTTGCATGCGTTGTGCCTCATAAGCACCACAGAACAGCACTGGCCATGTACTGGTATTGCAACCGTGACAGGTAAGTGGTGGATGCCGTAGCAGCAAACTGGGAGCAGACAGCACTGCAAGGTGGGACGGACCAGGGAGATGCTGCCACTGACACACTGTGATGTCTATGTTCACACGAGGCAACATGTTGGCACAGGAGGAGGGTGAGTTGCAGGGTCCTGCATGGAAGCATAGGCCAACTTCACGAAGGGAGAGACAGAAGCTCTGTTCAAGGCCTACCTTGAGAGGGAGGCCCTGTTGAGTGGTACCATGGGCACACCACAGGACAGGGCTGCTGGATGGGAGGAGTTGGTGACCTATGCAAACCAGCATGGCAGCCACCAGCGGTCAGTGCAGGAGTGCCACAAAAAGGTTGGGACCAACAGGTGGTGTATAAAGGAGAAGGTGGCAGCTATCAGAGCATCCCGGAATGCCACCAGAGGAGGGCCAGTGGATGCACTCACACTGACGCAAACAGAGGATTTGGTGGCAGCCACCCTCCACCACACCTCGGTGGAGGAAGTTCCTGCATGAGTCCTCCAGACAGGTGGCAGCCCATCACTGCATGGTATGTATGTCAGCCACGCAGAGCTGGTGGCCCAGAGGGTGCATACATGGGCATGCTGGAGTGCATGCGGCCATCCTGCATGCCATGGGTATGTGTGCACACTCACATGCATGCCATGCTGCAGGTCACATGCAGCAGCACTGTATGGGGGACACATGTGGGCAATGCATCACTGACATGCCATCCTTCTCTTGCAGCTCCATCATGCCTCTGTGCAGAGGATGGGGCACCGGCAGCAGCAGGGACACCCATGAATGCTGGCACAGCCCCAGAGGATTGACCATCAACCTCCACCAGCAACTGGGGGCCCCACAGACCACAGATCTGCACCACGGTGCCTGTGTCTTTCCTTGGCCTAGGGTCGGATGAGGCCCTCAATGTGATCCTGCAGGATGCCAGCCTTGGTGTCCTGTGTGCAGAGACACAGATTGGGGCAGGATCCAACTCCAATGATGACTGCACACACCTCTTTTACAGCATGGATGACGTCATGGGCATGTTTCCCCTGCTTGCAGAACAGTCAGATACAGTGTCCAGTGCACTGCCAGTGGCAGAACAGCTGGCTGCCACCACTGTGGGTGTGGTGGTGTGCAGTGCCATGGATGTGCTCTGTGTTGGTGGTGGCGGTGTGACTGTGCAGGTGCAGGGTGGTGAACAGTGGCCAGAGGAGTGATGGCAGCAGGCTGCAGGTGTCACCAGGCAGCCAGACAGAGGGTCTCCGTCGGTGCACCTGCTGTACCCATTGCCCCACAGACCCCACTGTGCAGCATTCACCAGAGGGGGGGAGGCTGTGCAGCATGGCAGGTCACCCCCAGTTGATCAGCATCCCACCCGGGAGCCCTAGGATGTGGACCATCTGGCTGAGCACACCTGGCTGCTGCGGGCATCCATTCAGCAACAGGTGCTGCTCACCGCTGGGGTGCATGCACTGCATGCAGAGGTGCAGCAGTTAGCCAAGCAGCAGGACAGGGGGCACTACACAGATCCTGGAGGGGATACAACACATACAGGAAGCCACAACTCCTTCCTTGGATCACCTCATTGGTGCAATTCCTGATGGCGGGTCTGTTTGGGCACCTGCACACACCCCCTCAAGGATGTGGTCATGGTCTTGTGCTTCCATCCCTGGGTGGCTGTTAGATACCCCCCCAGGTGATGCTAAGCCTGTGGCTGCCAATTGGCCCCAGCACAGCCACCTCTGTGGCCGTGGTGGCCATAGTACCATGTGGCTGCCCTGATCTGCGTACTGCTCTGACCACAGTCTGCGGCAGATGCCCTGTGTGCACATGGGTGTGTGTGTGCACCATACCAATGGTGGCCCACCTGTGTGACATACCACATGCTGCCTGTGTGTGTGCATGCCCGGCTGCTGGACCATGTGGCATGGGCATGATGAGGGCTGTCTAGCACCAGTTGTGCCTATGCACTGGTGCCATGTGTCTGATCCACACCACATTCCAATGCCTAGGTGGGTGGGTGCATGTGTGTGTGTGTTGCTGTTTGTGAGTGTGTGCCACTGACTCCCCTCCCCCTGCATCACACCTCTGTGTGTACATGCCCCCCCACCATGCATGTCCCTGCATGTGTGCTGTACTTGTCTGTGTGGCCCATGCATGTGTACTGCACCACCTACCTGCATTCCCCAAAGTGTTCCAGTGAGACAGTGTTGTGGTGGCATTGTGCCTGCTGTTGCAGTCAGGGGTCCCTCCACCCAGGGTGTGGCTGTCCACCACCCTCCAGCCCATTGTCTCTGTCACCCCCACTACTGTTGCCCTCATATGCCTTGACAGCTATCCCATGATCAATGGCCATGTTGTGCAGTATGCAGCAGGCCAGAAACAGGCCACAGGCTTTCAAGGGGCTGTACTGTAGGGCACCACCTGACCTGTCTTGGCAATGGAATCGTGCCTTCAGCATCCCAAGGACATACTTGATGATGTTGCACATGCTAGCTTGTGCCTCATTGTACCATTCCTCTGCTGGGGATGACAGTCACCAGTAGGGAGTGAGCAGCCAGGGCTTCAGCAGGTATGCGCTGTCACCTGTGTGTAGAATGACATGGCTAGCCCTATGCTTTGCTGTGCTGTGCACCTTGCCTGTCCCTGGTGCCCACACCACCATACGCACCCTGCCCACCCCCACCCCAGGTCTGCTCTGCCCATTGCCCCTTGCCCATGCCATACCCACCCACTAGGTGGCCCATGGGGATTTCCCCACATTCAAACCTAAGGCACAACACAGAGCTGTGCCAGATGAATGCATCATGTGCACTCCCAGGGTGTGTGGTGCAGACATTGATGATGCGCCACTTGGCATTGCACACCACCTGGCAGTTGATGCTCAGGCCTCCCTTCCTGTTAATGTATGCCAGTCTCTCGGGGCCAGGTGCCATGTGGATGCCCATGTGGGTGCAGTCAATGGCCCCAATCATGCCGGGCATGCGTGTCACCCTGTGGAAGTCTGCATGTTCGCTGTAAGCTCCTCCTGTGTGCTGGTGAAACAGATGAATTCTGAAGCATGTGGCAGTATGGCATTGAGGAGCTGTGTGAGGTGGAGGGATGTGGCTGACTAGATGATGCCCGTGGTGTCCCCTGTTGGTCATTCGGAGGTTTCCATGATAAGCAGGCACATGATGGCGGTCACCTTGGTCTCCACGGCCATGGCGTGGCTCCGTCTGTGGGTGCCTGCATTTCTTCACTGCACAGCTCACACAGCTGCTTCAGAATGGCCCTGTTCAGGTGGTACTGGCCCACGATCTCAGTGTTACTATAGTTCTCAAAGGTGATGCGGGCATGGTACCACCTGTATTGGGCATACTGCTGATGGGCCCTTCGTCGGCCATGTAGCTGTTCCTCCTGCCTCCTCACACCCCTCATCACTGCCTCCATTAGGAAGGGCACACTCCATCTCTCCTGCTGTCCACTGTCCCCATGGGCTGTTCACTGCTGGCTGTGTGCCACACTGGTACACTGTTTCTGTGTGTGTGTGTGTGTGTTAATCTCTCTCTCTCTCTGCCCCTCTCTCCCTCTCCCATGCCACCTCTCTGTCCCTCTGTGTCTGTTCATGTGTCTCTATGTCTGTCTGTCTGTCTCTCTCTGTTTCTCACTCTCCCTCTTGGCTCAACAGATGTCTGTGTGTTTGTGCTCTGTTTTTAAAGGAACAAGTCTGGTCGGTGCAACTTGGATTTGCTCCACACTTGTGCCATGATTTGACAGTTGAATATTCTGTTGAGCTGTATACTCTTGGGAACGCCCCCTGCACTTGCGCCGCATACATTATAGTTGCTTATTGGCACAATGGATTTTGCACTGCGCACTGGCTTCCACTGAATATTGCTCCTCACTCAGCTCCATACTTGTGCTGACCCCCTGCAGGGCAGAAGCAGGAAACTACAGACCTGTTAGTTTAACCTCAGTGGTAGGGAAAATGATGGAATCACTTCTGAAGGAAAGAATTGTTCAGCACCTAGAGGCCAGAGCGGCACAGGACCCAAGGCAGCATGGATTCACAGCGGGAAGGTCATGCTAGACGAATCTGATAGATTTCTTTGACTGGGTGACCAAAGTAGTAGATCAGAGAGGGCTGTGGACATGGCCTACCTAGACTTTAGCAAGGTATTTGACTCAGTCCCACACAAAAGATTAATATACAAGTTAGCCAGCCTGGGAGTGGGTCCCAAGATGATAGACTGGGTAAAGAATTGGCTGGAGAATAAGACACAGAGGGTAATAGTAAATGAAGTCCACTCTGAAGAAAGGGGGGTTACTAGTGGGGTGCCACAGGGTTCAGTATTAGGACCGGTCCTCTTTAATGTCTTTGTAAGCAACATTGCAGAGGGACTGGAAGGAAAAGTATGTCTCTTTGCAGATGACACAAAGATCTGCAACAGAGTTGATGCACAAGGTGGGATGGAAAGGATGAGAAGGGACTTGGCAGGTTAGAGGAATGGTCAAATGTATGGCAGCTTAGATTCAATGCTAAGAAGTGCAGGTAATGCACCTGGAAACAAAACCCAGGGGAAGAGTACACAATGGGGGTGAGATACTAACAACAACAAAATGGAAAGGACCTGGGGGTAGTCATATCAGATGACTTAAAGGTGGACAAGCAATGTGAGAGGGCAGAAGGAGGGCTGGGGATACTGGGATGCACAGGGAGAGGCATCACCAGTAGAAAACAGGAAGTTGTTATCCCTCTGTACAGACAGCTGGTGAAGCCCCATCTGGAGTACCGTGTGCAGTTCTGGAGACCCAATCTCTGCAAGGACATAGACAGGATGGAAGCTGTCCAGAGGAGGGCAACTAAAATGGTGCAGGGTCTGCACTGGAAGACATATGAAGAGAGGCTAAAGGGCTTAATATGTATAGCCTCGAGGAAAGGAGGGAGAGGGGGGACATGATAGAAACTTTCAAGTACCTCAAGGGAATCAACAAAGTCCAAGAGGGCAGCATCTTTCAAAAAAGAGGTGTGCAAGAACAAGGGGGCACAATTTGAAGATGGGGGGGCAGCTCAGATGTAATGTAAGGAAGTATTTTTTCACAGAGAGGGTTGTGGATGCATGGAACTGCCTTCTGGAGGAGGTTGCAGGGTGAAAAACAGTGATTGAATTCAAGCATGCATGGGACAGCCATAAGGCAATTCTAGGGGGTTGGGGTAGAAAGAAGTAGGCTGCTGGTTAACTAGGATCTGCAGCTTATTCATTAGGAAGGGAAATGGGCAGACTGGGTGGGCCAAGTGGTCCTTATCTGCTGTCAATTTCTATGTTTCTATGTTTCTGGCACAACTCAGTTGCGTTATGCGCAACTGCTCTGAATATCTGGGCCCATGTAGATGAGAGCTGGCATGCTGTACCTAAAAGAAACAAAACAGAACAGAAGTCATTAGAAAACTGACACCTGAGCTCCCATAGTTCTATAGGTGTACCCATATTATATAGAGAAAATCACAGAGATATCCACACCCTTAATTTAGTTTATAATTATTAACATTAAGACAAGAAATCAAATAAATTGGGGGTCTCGAGAACCAAAACAGCTCATTAATGATGACCATTATAAAATCGTGATCAATTACATGAGGGATGGTTGGGGGAGACTGTTTATAATTTTTGTATACATTTGAAACAACAGAGAAATGTAAGCAGCCCTTTTACTCACCTGGGCTTTCCCGGAGCCCTCGGTCCCTCCTGGACACACCTCCAAGAGGGCCGGCCTGGGTTACTGGATGGCAGGGCATAAAGGAGATAAATGGTGTGGTGCCTCCACCTGGGGTACTGACAGGGGACACCTGTTGGATAAAGAGCAGGTTACCACCCCCCTGCAAAATACAATAGCTTCCCCCACAGATACTTCCCCACACAATAACACCCCCCACTTGGCATTAATTCACAAAGACAAAATACAACATGAGCTTTAAACAGCATTTATTTGAGGGAAGGGAAACAGGAAGGAAAGCATAATACAGTGAATGCAACAGCAAACTGTACCCCACTTTCTGCCACACTTCCCACCCTTAACCCTTTGAGTAGTCACAGTTCAATACAGTGGATACCTCACCAGGGTGATGCTTGTGAAGGCTGGGATGTGAAGTTACAAACAGTCTATTGGCAGAAACACTTTTGTCAGGATCTAATAACTTTAATCAGTCTATCAATCAATCAATCTTTATTTAACTAGGTGGAGCATCATTGAGTGAGTTCATTTGCAAGGTGGGCCTGGGTAGTACACATAAGTAATACAGTAAGACAACAATAGCACATGGTCAACGCAGTTGGATAACATAGACAACCTGAGGAACTTTAAGGCATGGGGCTACAACAACTCTGAGTACAACAAAATAAAAACTACAAACAGTAAGTGTTTATGAAAAACAAAAGTTATAGATATAAGCAAAGTTTCATTACTGAACTCAACCTGCTAGGAAATATGACAGAAATGTGTAAGGCACAAGGAATAAGGGGAAGGGAAGGTAGGAGGAAGAATGAGAGCTGCAAGCATCACTATAGTGGCAGCAGTGCAATTAGCGACAGGGAAAACATTTACAGGGCTCAGAGAAAGATCTTGAGTAAAGTGATTTGAACTTCACAAGATTAATTGGGTTAACCAATTTTAACTTTTTTATTTAATTCCACAACTGGGGCAGCACATAGCTGAAGCAGGCTCTACCGAAATAGGATTTATCCTTAGGAACAGATAGTGAGATGTTAAGAGTAACTTCTCAGGGCATAATTTCCTAATATGCAAAGGGGCAGGCAGTCAAAATACAGAGGGATATTTTTTTTGATAATAGCTTTGTAGGTCCAGAGTAAAGCGTTCCTTTGTCTTCTGAACATAACAGTAATGGCCAGCCCACCAGAGAATAAAGTGCACAATGATGCGTGGAGTAAGCTGCACCTGAGATGAACCTTTGGGTTCTGTGGTACAGGATGTCGAGCTTTGCTAGAGCTGACCCTGGAACTTAACCATAGAGGAAATCAGCATAGTCCAAGAAGGCTAGGAAAGTGAATTGTACCAGCCTTTTCCTAGCCCCTTGGGTAAGTAGATGCTTAATTCTATAGAATAGGCCAACTCTCTGCTTCAGTTTTTTTCAGAGTTCCTCTAAATGCTCGATGTAGGAGAGTCTGTTGTCAATCCACATCCCTAGGTATTTGAATTTTGCAACATATTCCAGTGATTCACCAAGCAATGTGGTGATAGGTGGCACTGGTCCGGACTTGGAGGGATTTTGGGTAATCACAAGTGGAGACAGGAGCATGGCCTTTTTTTGTTAGGTGTTTATGTGTAGCTTTTGGTTAAGAAGGTTACACTGTAGTATATTGAAGTCTGATTTCAAATCCGTACAGGCACTCTCAGGGGTTGGCCTGGCAATGCAGAGGACCATGTCATCAGCGAAAAGGTGGATGCTGGCACAATGAAACTTCAGGTCTGGGCTTAGCATGTCTGTACAGTGCTGCCCATGACCTACTCCCCCTAGAGCCTAACAAGCTAGCTAGCTAACTAAAGACTCCCCAGAGTCACAGCTCAGGGGTACTAAAGTTTGATGAGGGCATTCATATGACTGGTTTTGGGGAAATACTGTGGAAGTATCAATGTTGGTGTTGTACCACAACAGTAGGGCTGGCTTCTCTGCATAGCTCACAACTTCTGCACAGACTCACTTTCAGCTGGGTATCTGGCTCAGTCTCTATCCTAGCTATACACAGCATGCTGTCTGGGAGCAAATCAACAATCTCCAGTCTCTAACCCCTCTGAGGGGGAACACAGACTGCTCAAGCTCAATTTTCTGCTGCAGGGCTTTTTATTTACAAGGCTGCAGAACTTACAGTCACTTCTCTTGCACTGCAGCACTGTGCTCTCTCTCCAGCTGAAGACTCGAAGCTCCTTGCTCTCTGCAGCAAAATGCAAAACCTCTTTCCTACTGCCTGGCTGCAAAACTCCTACTTCTCTTTCTCTCTGCAACAATTGCTCATCAGGCAATCACTCCTTATTATTATCTCTTGGGCTGAACAAGCCATTGACTCTGGGTGCAGGTCTTGGGCTGGATAGCCCACAGCAGTCTGTTCTGCACTGTGTTCTCCAGATCCCCTCTTGATCTCTCTTGGCAGGCAAAACAGTCCCTATTATCACTTTTTCATCCTCCTCTCCTGATCGGTTGGGCCATTCCCAGGCATTTTGGATGCCCTCTCACACTATCTCAAGGCACTGGATCCAAAGAGTGCCGACAAGAATAATGTCAGCTAGGTGAGCATGGAGAAAAAAGGTACTGATTTTTCTTTTGCAGTGGGCATTGCCCCGCACACCCCCTGACATAGGGGGCTCTTCCCCTCATACCCCGGATTAAAAGATTCTAACTCTGGGGGTAGTGGGTCGCGGGAAAAGTTAAAAATCATGGGGCTGTGGAATACTGTTTCTACGGCCCCACGAAAATGAGTTTAAGTCCAGAGTGCACTAAAATTGTTGGAGAGCAGGATTAGAACCCTGGTCTGCAATGGCACAGACAGAGCTGCTCAATGCCCCAGCCGTCAACACTACAGGAGCAGCTTAGCCAGCCTCCTGGATCCTGGAGCTCTTCTCTTCCCTCAGCAGCAAGGACAGCGATCATGGAAGCACTAACAGTAAGCACTGTAAATCCTCACTCGCTGTCCATGTGAGTGCTTACCAGACTAGTGCTGTGACTTGCAGGGCTATTCTGGTAGCGCTCACTTGACCAGAACAGTATCTCAGCAGCTCCCTGGCTGCTGAAGTCCCTGGGGGCAGCCATATTTGTTTATATTTTATCCCCAGCAATACAGTCCTTTTATATTTTACTCTATGCCCTTTCAGGGGCAGAAAGCAACTGTCCTGGCTCTGCTTGGCTAACGGGAGCCAGGACACCTTTTAATTAACTGGTGAGAGCATCCACTTACCTATCAGGGTTCCCGTTACACATTCCCCCATTTGTACCCTTTTTAGGTGCTTCTCTCAATGGAGCCACAGCTCCTTTCAAATTTTTGAGTCCCACCGGCTACACCTGCACACACAGCGAATTGTGGCCATCTTGTTTATTTATGTTTTAGCTAGCCTATAGCTCCTTTACTCTCTGGACTGGACAGATACCTCTCCAAGTGCCTGGAGATGCTGAAACACTTAGCAGACTATGGCTTCCTTTGTCACATGAGCTAAGGATGGAAAGAATGTTGGTGGCTGCCGCTGCAGGAACCAATCAGGTGTGTGGGTCTGAATCCCACCAGGGACCACTGATGAGATACTGGCAGGGCAGTGATGGGGCCGCAGCCCACAAGTAAGCCCCAAATGGGGTGGGCTTACACAAAATTAATGAAAAGATTGAACAGTCTCTGTTGAACATGGTCTCAAATCCACACTAATGAATGTTACCCTCATATATCTCTTAAGTCCCAATATTCATTCAGTCCCTTAGGATTTAATATTTTTAATTTATACACCAAGAAACTTTCCCTTTTAAAATGCAAGTTAAACCTATTCCCTCCCTTTATGCTTATTTCATGTTTTTTTTCATGTTCCAATACCATAAATCTTATCAGACTTGTATTCCCTCCCTGCTTTTCCATAATGTGTCTCCCCACCAGCGTGTTTCATTTATAATAGATCTGGCATGTTTTTATATTCTCTCTTTGACTATTCTGATGGTTCTTCCCATGTAACAGAGGTTACAAGGACACCAAAGCACATAAACAGCAACTTTCATAGTGTATGTAATGAAGTCCCTAATGGTCATTTCATACTGGGTTATAGTGCTCTTAAAAACCTTCCCCTGAACACCATGTTTACAAATATTATACCTTTTGCAGATGAAAACCCCTTTTGGGTGCTCTGGCAATCAACTAGTTCAAGTCCCACCACTGGTTATGAACTGGCTACATACCTATTTGTCTTTTAGGTTAGATGGTTTCTTGAAAGTTACTTTAGGGGTAGCTCCCACCACCTCTCCACTCTGTCATCACTACAGTATATTTAGTAACACCTGCAAGTTATGCCAGACAGTGTTTCCGATCTAGCCAGCTATCTTATTGTATTCAGTGGAGAAAGTGATGGGAGTACCTCCGAGCATGCCCACAGTCACCTGTTGTTTGGTTTCCAAAATGATTTCCCTTTCCAGATGTTGGACCTTATCTTGTGCATCATTTAATAGTTGAATGTCATAGCCCATTTACAAAACAGTTTTTTAGTCTGATTGTTCTTCGTAATCTGTAATTGTAGTATTATTTCTCGTAATACATAAGAATTGACTGAAAGGAAGTGATTTTTTTAAAGTCATCAGATGGGAGATGTTATACCTCAGTTGGTTGAGGTCTCCTTCTTATAACCTTTCATGATAATAAAGCCAGTTTCACAATCACCACTCAATTTGAAGTCTAAAAAAATCAACCTCGAAGGGCTCTTTTTTTGCAGTAAATATGAAGTTAATGTATTTTCCATTTAACCATACCACAAATTCATTGACTTCCCTTTCAGTTCCTTCTCATATGCATAGGAAGTTGTCTATGTATGTGTGCCAACATCTAAGTTTATTAGAAAGGGGGTTAGCATCTTAGTTGTAAATCACTGTATGTTCTCACGACCCCAAGAATAGGTTCACGTATGATGGGGCCAGGTGCCCCTTTTCTAATGAGTTCTGTTCTGTTTTGTTTCTTTTAGGTACAGCATTCCAGCTCTGATCTAAATAGTATTTTGTTAATTCGAACCGATGCTGAGCAATGGACCTTTCTAGCTGATCACCATAGAAAAAGACAGGGGTCTTTCATTGGTAGATCACTTTACTTAGCTTCAGTTTCGTCAGCGATTCTAACTTGACACTCTGGATTTCAATTTATAAGGGAATGCTGAACTCAAATTTTAGTTTGAATGGTTCCTAATTATTTTATGCTTGTAATGAGTAAGGGCATGTTTTACATTTTTTGATATGCATCAATTTGACTCCTGACTTCTGACTCCTTACAGTCCAACTCTCACACACACATATATTACCCCTCAACTTACAGTCCTCCAAGTCTCCCTCCCTCCATGATCTCCACCCTATCATTTCTCATTTTCCCACCTATCCTTCCACCTCCCTCAATTGTGCCTTCCCTTCCAGCTTCAACCCTCTGTTCATGTCACCTCATATAAATGTTTTCCAGCATTACAATACACTTAGTTATATATCTCAAAAGAGTGCTGCTTGTTTATTCTTCAGTGTGCAAAAATTCCTAGTGTCTTAGTTCCATGCTATATTGTAAATATACTTCTGTTTTTTCCTGTAAATTCCCCCTTCCTCGTAGGAGCTATATTAGTAGGCCCTCATGTACTGTAATGTATTCAATGTAATTATTTTTTGCCTCTGTTTACCTATGTTTGCATAATCTGTATAGCACTGTTGTTCAGGCCCATTTTGTAAATGAGTTTTCCTCAATGGTGTTCCACTCGATTAAATAAAGATATTGATTGATTGATTGATTGATTAAATTTGATTCCGCATTGGTGTTTAGTGATTTTAATAATAATGTTAAAATTTGTGCCCAGCTGCATTTAATGAAATAATTCATTGTATACCTGTTAAAAGTATGGCCCTTACTATAGGTCTCTGTCCTCTGATGAATCCTTTGTGGTAAAGTGCTGCGGTGAGTGGTCCCAACGTGTGTGCTGCAGCACTTGCTTTTCATTTTGTTGAACAAAATGCTTCACTTCCTTATTAACTTCTATGCTTGGACAGTGTGTTTTTTGCCTGACAGCAGCAGTTTTTGGATTTCTGAATGCACAGCCAAGCTGCTGTCCCCAAAACTAAGCTTACTTTATTGTCTGAAAGCCAACCTCACAAATGAAGCCTATCTATCCATAGCCAGGGCCCCTGGTGTTCTGCGGCAGAATTTTCTGTTTTCTGCGGCAGGGCTCCTTTAAGACTTCTGGCGGCAGCATTTTCGATTTCTGCATGATTTATTCATTCTCTGGCAGAATGCAGTCCTGTCGTTGGCTAAATATGATGTGGTGTCATTGATGACATCATATGCTGAGCATAGAGGAGGGGCTTCAGGATAAATGAGGATGGAAAGAAAGCCTGACACTATGGAAAAACAGTATATTTAAATGAAAATTCACCAAAAACAATTAATTCTGAGGCACTACATATATTCTGCGGCAAGATACAAATTCTGAGGCAAATTCCGCAACCACAGAACTGCAGAATTCCAGAGGCCTTGTCCATAGCCAATACTATTCTTTTCCTAGCACTACTGTACTGGTCTCCCATTCTTTCCTCACTCAGGGGTACAGAGCTCAACAAGCATAAGCTTCTTTATCACAGGATAGGTAGGTTTTCTGCATGTGCAGGTAACATAGACCACTGCTGTATTGTATTGTTCTTGCCTTCCTCAATTGATTCACTTTGGAAGAGAGGCTCAGTTATCCTTTGCTCTGCCTGACTTACAAGGTTCTGAGTGAATACTTTCCCAACCTAAAGGATGTATTGGAACAAAGACCTCAGGGGTGGCTCCTTCATTCCTCCACTTAACCTCTTCTGGAGGTACCTACAGTCCTGATAGCTGCTGCTCAATGATCCTTCTCACATAAAGCTCTCCAGCTGTGGAACAAACTCTCCCATACTATTTAGAAGAATCCCTTGCTACTACCATTCAAAGAGTTGCATAGATGGCATTCTCTCCCAGGAAAGGAGGCAGTATAGAGCTGTGGTTTAGGGCTCTGAGTTGCAAACCTAGAGACCTGAGTTTGAATCCCACAGGCCCCACTTGCATACTATGTGACCCTGAGCAAGTCACTTAACTTCCTTGTGCTCCAAGGTAGCACCTGGAAACAAGCTTCGGCTTAGTGTGCCTTTCCTGGTTAAACAATTTCCCATTTCCTCTTCCCCTTTTTCCCAGGAAAGACTGTATCTGTACCCACTGAGGGTATGCACCACCGACAGTGACACATTTACAGTGACAGTCAGTACAGTGACTACAGTGCCAACTTGGAAACCGTCTGCCTACTGCAAATGCGGTCAACATGATGGTTTCACTGTCTGGCCATTCGACAAACCTTTTGTCGAACACCGGTTGTAGATCCCCCATTGAGTCCTGAGTGGCAGTCACTACCACTTAATGCCCCATCCATTACAACATGTGTTATACTCAGACTCTAAATGTACTGTTTCTTATACGTTATTGAACACAAGCCATTTCATGGCATTTTATATTTACTGTATGGAACTTTTAGTACCTATTTTATGTCACCTGGAATGTTAGTACTTTTATGCTATATGTACTTGCAAAATTGTCCCTTCTCTCTTACTTATTGTAACTAGTCCCAGGTCACTCCTGAAATAGGGACTCTTATCTCAGTGATGCCTACCCAATTAACAAAATCCAATAAATCAATCAATAACTAAATACTTTTTATAAGGACATGGCACATCTGCAACTGGAGTACTTCATGCAGTTCTGGGATCTTTAATAGAAAAATGACAATCAGGCCATAGTGAGGGTGCCTTGCAGGGCCACCAAAATGATAAGTGGTATGAGGGACAAAAGCTGTGAGTAGAGTCTGGAGGCCCTTAACACGTTCTTCATGGAGACAAGAAGACTGAGAGAGGCAATGATCTCAGTTTTTTGCATACTGAAAAGAGTATTATCAAGACTGAACAGACAGAGAAGTTTGATCTGGTGTCCTCCAGCAGAACAAAGGTGCACACCCTGTAACTCAGAAGTGTAAATTCAGGATTAACATTACAAAACACTTCTTCTCCCAGGGGGCAATTAACCTACTGTATGGTACAGCCCATGAGTGGAGACAGTGGACATAAAGCCAGTGCAGGCATTTACCTTGATAAGCCTGGAAAAAGTTCAGCTTCCAAAAAGAAATCACTGGGAACAGAAAATTGGACTTAGGCAAAGGGGGCAGTAGCAGCAGGAGATAGTGAATGGGAGAGTAAGGAGGTATGAGAGGAAATTGATCAGGTGTAGGATCATGGAGAAGATATTTATTTCAATGCAGGGTGGGAAGCAGAGGAGCATATGAAGGCAAGTGCTAGACCACAGTCAGGTGAGTCTATAGAAAAAGCCATCATGGCCAGCAGGGGTCTTATAAATGAACTTAGAGAAATGGGTCAAAATTTCTAAGATGGTAGAAGGGGCAGGAACAGAGGAAACTAAGAGTGCAAGGGAGGGACCCAAACCAGAATCTGGAAGTAAAGGGTATGCAACGGGAGTGGCATCTACCATTAAGTGAGGGTAGTGAGAGGGAAAAGTAAAGAGAACTGTAATAGGTGTGAGGAGGGAAGTCAAGGGCAAAGCAACTAAAGAAATGGAATAGTGGGTCCATTCTAAGCAAGGTGGATTTGGTAATAGTGATATAAATCTACATACAGTAGTAAAATGCCAGGAGTATAATTTCCAAAATAGGCTCCCAGCAGGTGTAGGAAAGGGATACAGGCTTCTTAAAGCAATCTGAGTTCAGTGAGGAGTTTCTTGTGGATGTCATCAATCTGGCGGGAGAAGTCAAGATTATTGCCTAACCAAGCACTCAAATATTTAAGAGGGGGCTTCTTCTGTTGATAACATCCAAGGTTGTGAAGTCCTGGAGTTGATTCCAGCCAGCTGCCACCTAGTAATAAATGTCATATTTACTGTGTTATTGGCATTCAGAGTGATTTGGTTGGCATGAATCTGGAACTGGTTGCTGCTGAAGTCACACTGGGGCAGTTCAGCCTGTTCCAGGAAGAGGGACCACAGGCAAAAAGCAGTGTCATCCACATACTTGGCAATACATGAGAATTTATGGGTAGACACATGTCTTGGGGAGGCTGTTTAAAGAGACACTGTCAACCTGTTTTTCATCATATTATTTCTAGTTGAAACCCCACATTTTATGATTGCTTATCCTCTCTAAAATGCACTGATATTGCTGTTTGTTTTGTCTGTCTCCTTGCTTAGTAGAACTGAAATGCATGTAAATGTGTATTTATGAACAACCTTGCTTTTGATTACAATCCTGGTTCTGTTCTTACTGCATGCTTCCTGAGCATTAGAAACACACCCAAACAGTGCAGTCACTCATAAGGCAGTAGCCTCCTAAACTCCTCAGTACATCATGAAGGGCTAGACTGTTTTGTGGGTGTTCCCAAGCCCATGAAATATGTATTTGGAGCTGATCAAGGAATGTAAACAAACTTGTTTTGATGTGATAACACCAGTATGTTGGGCAGTCTGTTTTTTTACTTTTTTAAAGAAAATACAAGTCAGAATCAAACTGTCAGTTGTATCAACAATCCTTATAGAATTTTGGCTATCATAAAATATATTTTTTAAACTAGGGACACTTTGAGACCTAAGAGGGTTGACAGTGTCCCTTTAAGGAGAACTGTGTTGACCTTGTAAGCATTTTGTTTCTTGTACAAGCTGTATTTAAATACTGGTTCTAAGTGTATTATTGGTCTATTTTCTGGCCTTTCTGTAAGGTCAGTTGGTATATTATACCCACGCACTGTGGGTAAGGGCTGTTTTAAAATTGTATTATGCTATGTGCAGTATGCACTTGTTATGAACTTACAGTACATTCCTGCTACAACACATCCATGTTTTACTACAAAAACTCTTTGGGTAGATGGGGCATAACTAAAAAGCCAGTAAAAATGGAACAATCACAGAACTGGAAACAGTACACAAGCATTAGCCAATGCCAAATGTCCACTTTCTTGTAGTATTTGCTATGTAGTTGTTGGGCAGAGACAGAGCAAAACTGAAAGTTAGCAGATTAATAAAACAAGTTATAATGGTAAAATTGTCATGAATGACAAATGAAGAGGCTCACACATAACATTATTTTTTTAGATTATGACTGTGTGCTTTGTGGTGGGGCACAAACTTCAATGACAGAAAAATAAAGAGGGCAGAACTTGACAGGAAGTTCAATATTCTGCTGCTGTATTATAAGAAGAAGCACACCCTCAAAAGCCGTCTCACAGTTCAGACATGCAACAAATTATTCATATGCTTTACAAGTAAGCATAAGCATGTTTGAGTCCTGAGGTACAGATATATCTGTTGAGCCTTATTTAATTATGTTGTAATAAACAAAATGCTTAAATTTCTTTTCTTTTAAGTTTTTGAAAACAGATATGAGCAGAATAACACAGCTCCCTACTTAAAGTAATTGAATGTTGGAACATGTTAAAACATGTTTTATTTGCTGTTTACCACATGAGAGAATATAGTAAGTCCATGAGTTGCAAGTGCTGCATCATGAGTAGGCAGATGATATGAGTTGTGTAACATCATTGCCATTCCCTAATAAACAAAATTCAAAACTGAGAAACATTATCTGGATTCTGTAGACAGTGCATAGCAAGTCAGCCAGCCTGCTACAACAGAAACAAACTCTAGCCAGAGCTGATAGGGCTGTGACAAGCTATGAAATGACCAAAGTCGTTTTCTTGTTGTTTCAGTATAGTGCTGTTTAGTCACAATCATTAAAAACTGGCATGCTGCTAATTCATTCCTACTAAATTTATTTAGTCAGAGTACATGGTACTGCATGTGTGGGTGTGTGTGTGGGTGCCCATGGGGCACTGGAAGATTGTAAAAGGTGGGGGTGCCAAAGATAAAAAGGGCACATCTGGCATTATAGAGGGCACTTTTTAAATACCAGGTTTTTATATACAGTAAATTCACATGTATAACGATGATACTAATTTTAAAAATACCTTTATACCATATCAGAATATTTAATATGTAATATTAAGGGTTCAGTTCATGTATAACAGTTCCAACTTGTTTTTCAATGTTAAAAAAGTGAGCCACAAAGATACATTATCCTATTAGACAGCAATAAAACAGCATCTAATTGCACAGAAAACAGCAGTGCAATTTAAAAAAAGAGAGATAAAACTGCACCATATTGACAATGTTACTTGTAAAATATGCAAACAATGGTTCACAAATTGTATATGATAACATGAGCAAGACAGGTTTGCTTAGTCTTTTACTGTAATCATGTATTGTGATATCCATCAGTTAAAAATGGTCTATGGTGCTACAGAATATGTCCAAGATAGAGTTCCTTACCATTTAGATTAAATACCTGACATTCCCTATAAGCTTAGTTAAAGGAGAACTGCACTGAACTTGTGAGTAATATTTCCTGTAGAAGCTTATTTTCATATAGTGGGTCTCCTTCTGTTTTGGCCCCATTTTTGCTGACCTTTTAGTTAACCCATTGGATATTTATGGGTTACACACTGCTGCAAAGTGCCATCTGAGAATTGTATGATGTTGTTTATGTCTCCATGAACCTAAGAATTGTAAATTAGAACACAGATGCATTGTACTAACAATGTAAGTTCTCGACAAGATCATACTGTTATATAATGGTCAATGCAAGAGAAAGGAGGTGCTGTTAGAACATTACTACTCTACTGTACTGGGACTAAAGAACTAGAACTCTACTACTGGGGACTTCAATTATGGGAAAAAACAAATAGTGTGTTTGTCTGAGTTGGGCTGAAGGAACTGTTATCTGTGCAGTTAGCTAGGTGAAGAAGGAAACTTTGAATTAGGGGAAGTTGCTTAGGCAGAAGGGAAGCCAGGTGTATGGTATTTAAAAACTTCCCTAGAGAGCTTTTGGTAGAGAACAGCAAAAGAAAGGATGTGCTGTTAGAACTTTACTACTCTACTGGGACCATATTGCCCTTCACCCCCTACATCCTAAGCCACTTCTACTGTTATAGGCACAGGATTTGACTGACAGAAGGAACTTCCCATTTGGGAACAGGAAGTGACTGATCACAGAGGTGCCAAAGACTCACCATCCTAGAAAGAAAAGAGTAGCTCTCCATCCCCCAGCTGCTGGAGGTCTGACTCTGAGCAAGTAAGAAGGAGACTACTGAGGAATATAGGAACTTTCTGTCCCAGAACAGGATGGTCAAGATCTTTAAGGGTACAGATGCAATAGAAAGTAGGGAGAAAAAAATAAACTATATAAATTTAAAATAAAAAAATAAACCCACAGAGGAAAGAGTAAGTATACAAAACAATAGTTAAGAGGCACAAATAAGACATGATGGGAGTGGTGCAGTGCAGTGGCTGTGAAGCAGCAGTCTTCCAGGAGATGTTCTGGAGGATAAGGTGTTGTCCCATCTGCAGGGACCTATCTGGGCTTAGGGAGGAGGTTGCTCATCTCCAGGTTGAATTTGCCAGGATTTGGGGGACCTCCTCTCTCACCCAGGGACCACAAGGGCCATGGCCACTGTCTCAGAGGTTGCCAAGAAAAAGGAGTGGTTGGGCAACAGTGGGCTCAGGGGGGGTGATGGTGGAGGAACAGAGGTGCATCCCTCCAGTTGTACCTCTCCACAGTTCATATGCTGTTCTGGCAGAGTGTGGTTCCTCTATGGAGGCACCCACAGTGGAGACCAAGGAGGATAATGGGAACCTCTACAAAGGAGACCCACAGGAGGGTGGCATGGGATCCCACAGGGGAAGTAAACAACCCCTGGTGGGGGACTCCATTGTTATGAGGGTAGAACTGGGGGACGGAGGGGAGACGGAGGTAAGGTGCCTACCTGGCACCATGGCTTAGAGGGACAGAGAGTGAATCCTCAGGATTGCAGGAGCAACTGCACAGAGGAGGGAGCTGGATGTCATTGTCCACTTAAGAACAAATTACCTGGCTGAGAAAGGGATCAGAGTAGTGCAAGAGGAGTTTGTGGAGTTGGGGTGGGGCCTTTGACAAGTTGCACGCATGGTAACCTTCTGGGAGGTGCTGCCTGTTATGGTATGGGTGAGTCTAGGGTGCTCCACACCATGGGATTCAATCAATGGCTGAAAAAACTAGTGCAGAGCTCAGGGTTTGGCTTCATTGGGGTCTGGGGGTCCACCTGGAGGGCTGCAGGCCTATACTGGTGTGATGGTCTGCATCTGTCCAGAAGGAGAACCAGGATCCTAGGTGATAAGTTTAAATACTTCATTAGCAAGCATTTAAACTAGCCAAGGTGAGAGGCACTGGAAAGGAGCAGGGAAATCCTAGCCCTCCCAAAAAAATCAGGGTACTAAGTGAGGCAGACACCAACATAGAGATGTCAATAGCGAGAAGCACAGGGGTAAATGAAGAAAGTGACAAACACAGTAAGGACAGGAAAGGGGCAAAAATGGGTAAGGCCATCAAGAAATGGTGGGTAATGAGTACCAATGCCCATAGTCTGGGCAACAAGCTCCCTGAACTGGTGGCCTTGATGGAAGAGGGGTGCCTGGATAGTGTAGCAGTCACAGAAACATGGTACACAGAGAAACATGACTGGGATGTTAACATACCAGAGGGTACACAACCTACAGGAGAGACAGGGAGGGCAGAAGGGAGTAGCTCTCTATGTAAGGGAAGGGATAAAAGCAACTGAACAAAAGAGTAAACAGGGAGGAGAGGATGCACTGTGGGTCACCTTAGAAACTGGAAATGGCACCACAATCCGCACAGGGGTTGTATACAGACCTCCATGTCAGGGGGGAGGGAATGGACAAGGAAATGATAGAAGGCATACTTAGGATGGCAGAGAAAGGGGAGATACTGTTGATGGGGGACCTTAATATGCCAAATGTTAACTGGAGCACCTTTGCTGCAGCCACATCCAAAAGCAAGGCCATTCTTGATGCCCTTCAGGTGGCATGCCTCAGACAGCTAGTTTTGGAACCTACTCATGTGGAAGTGATCTTAAACCTCATAGTGTCAAATGGGGACAGTGAAAGAATCTCAGATCTAGAAGAGGGTAGCCATTTGGGAACAAGTGACCACCAAACAGTGTGGTTCACGATAAACTCAGCTACAGGGACAAGCTGTACAAAAGTGAGGGTTCTGGATTTCAAGAGGGTTGACTTTGGCAAGATGGGAGAGTGCCTTCAAAAAGCACTAGCAAACAGGCCAGAAGGAGGGCTGGAGCAACAATGGGGAAATATCAAAACTGCCATCACAGAGGCAACAAATCAAAATGAAAGAAAAAGCCACTATGGTTCTCAAAAGATGTGGCGGTGAAGGTTAGGGAGAAAAAGATAGTATTTAGGAAGTATAAGGAAACACAGAAGGAGCAGGACAGAGAACTGTACCAGTTAAGGCAGAAGGAAGCAGGGAGGGTGGTCAGAATAGCAAAGGCACAAACTGAGGAAAAGATAGCCAACTAGGTTAAGAAGGGGGATAAAAACCTTTATAGGTATATCAGGGAGTGTAGAAAGACAAAGGGAGGGATAGTGAGGCTGAATAGAATGGATGGTGGGTGGGCAGAAAGTGACAGTGAAAAAGCAGGGATACTGAATGAATCCTTCTGTTCAGTATACACAAAAAAGGAAGTGGGAGAGGTGCCTAATCCAATTAACAGAAGCACTCTGGAGAGGGTGGTCGATCCCAGTCCTTTCACTGAAGAAAGGGTTCTGAAAGAACTCCTAAAACTGAAGGTGGTCAGAGCAATGGGGCCAGATGGAATTCACCCCAGAATTCTAAAAGAATTAAGCAGAGAACTAGTGACACCACTGACTACCCTTTTTAACAAATCATGAGAGGATGGTGTGGTACCTGAGGACTGGAAGAAGGCTGATGTGATTCCCCTTCATAAAACTGGGATCAAGACAGAGGCAGGAAACTACAGACCTGTCAGTTTAACCTCTGTGGTAGGGAAAGTGATATAATCACTTCTGAAGGAAAGAATTGTTGAGTACCTAGAGCCCAGTGGGGCACAAGACCCAATGCAGCATGGGTTCACCAAGCCTAGGGGTTACAGTAATGAGTTGTAAATGAGCTTTGTACATCCTGCATTCAGACATGGGTTTGATTCCCACAGCTTCCATTTCCATACTCTGTGGGCTGGATATTCAAACTGCATTATTTTGTGGTGCAAGCCCATGCGCTGCACAAAATAGTTGTGCAGGGGCGTGTGAGGTGATATTCAAGGAGGCAGCGCTGTTGAGCAACTCCTTTGAATATCACCCAACCACAACCACTGTGCGGCAACAGTGGAACTTGCATCACCGCAAGTGGTCAGGTAAACATTCAAGTTAACGGTGGCACAAGTACCATTGCACCATGCACAAATTCCCATATTCAAAAGTGACATGGAAATGGGGCCATAATTCATGCAAAGCGCAGGAGCCATTTGCATCTATTTATAGCCCATTTGCATGCCATTAGCATGCAGGTGCGCCGACCCCGAGGACTTGCGCCTGTCGCCCTGCCAGGCAGCAGCCATCGGGGACCGACACCCCTGCAGCCTGATCACAGGCAAAGTGTAAAAATCCCCCACCCCAACTGGCCCAATCGTGGGCAAAGCGTAAAAAATCCCCTCCCCGACTGGTCCAATCAGGGCATGGGTTAAATAACCCCCCACTAGCCCGATCGCGGGCATAATTATAAATACCCCCCACCAGCCCGATCACTGGCAGCAGAGTCCAACCCCCAAGGACATATCATTCACATATCTGGACTGCCTTATGCGGTATGGGCTGCATGCCCATTGGCTCTTGCTCTGCATCAATGGGCATGCAGCCCTACTAAACAGTCAGTAAACAAAGCAACAGGGTGGCAGGCGGTGGGATGCTGCTGCTCACGCCGGCTGCCAGGGGCAGTGGGTAGTGGGCTTCGTGGGTGGGTGGGGTGGGGGACACTAGATCACCAGGGATATGGTCTTGGGGGTGTTGCAACATTTTCAGCCCGCGATCAGACTTAGCAGTCCACTGGACCACCAGGGATCTGTTCTTGGGGGGTGTTGCAACATTTGCAGCCCATGATTGGGCTTAGCAGTCCACTGGACCACCAGGGATATGTCCTTGGAGGTTGGACTCTGTGCTGCCTGGATCAGGCTGGTGGGGGTATTTTACAATTATGCCCGTGATCGGGCTAGTGGAAGTTATTTAAACTTATGCCCGCGATCGGGCTAGTGGGGGGTTATTTAACATTATGCCCGTGATCGGGGCCAGTCGGGGGAGGAGGGGTTACTATATGCCTGTGATTGGGCTGCAGGGGGGGCACAGGGAGTAGGTTGAGGGCCAGCCACAGGTGGCAGCTGCTGTGTTGCGCCCTGCAATGTGGCAGCTCACCTGTGGGTGGCCCTCGACTTACTCCTTTTTTTTTTTGGCTCAAAGTTGTGCAGGCGCATGTTGGGGGTTGCGCCTGTACAACTCTGCACAGCCCACTGAATATCAGGCTGTGCAGTTTATGCATGGTTCCTCCCCCTCCAGTTCAGCATGCATTCATTTGCATTGTGCTGTTGCTCAGCTTGCCTTGGGTGGCACAACTGCCTCCTGCTGAATATGGCAGAATGACGCAATTTCCGACTTGCACAGGTGCAACCCTATTGCACATGGTGCAACCCTTTTGAATATCCAGCCCAGTGGCTCTGATTAAGTCACTTAATCTCCCCAGTGTTCCTGAGTTGTCCCTAGAAGCAAGAACCTGTGTCTAGTTGGCCTAACCTAGTTACCAAAGGAAAATATATATATATATATATATATATAAATGTATTTATTAAATTGCATTTATAAACTGTAAACAAACATTAAACTCCAGTACACACACCAGCCATGTCTGGGGCAGTCAATATAGCCTTATAGGTTATAGTAAAGAGCTTGGTACATCTAACACACAGACCTGAGTTTGATTCCCACAACCTCCACTTGTATACTGTGTGACTCTGAGCAAGTCACTTATCCTCCTCAGTGCTGCCGGGTAGTCCCAGAAAACAGGCACCTATATCTAGTTGGCCATGCCCAGATACCAAAGAATAATAAGAAAAAAGTCTTTAAATGTGTATATTCTTTTATCTTTAAAAGGACACAGTTTAGCCAGCCAGGTGGCACTGAGGATTGAGGCACTGGATGCCACACCTTGCTCCACCCTGGTGACCTGGTTTTGGGAGTGAACTCAGTTGCTTGTGGGTCAGCTGGGAGGTACAGCTTGAGTGTCTCATGACAGCTCGTCATCTCCAGTGAGGGTCGGGAGGGAGGGTCCATGCCCTATAGCACTTGCGCAACTCTGGGCGGAGGCTCGGGGGACTGCAAGCTCCCAATAGAAGGGAACAGGAAGCCCAGGAATGCAGTAGGCATTGGCTTCTAGTGCCATGATATCAGGGGTGATGCTGCGTGGGGAGGACAGAAAAGCTGGAAAAAGCCCTGTCGGCTTTGGGAAGACGGGCTTCCTGGGGCATGACTCTAATGTGCCCTGCTCGCTGACTGCCTCAAAGCCCAATGAAAGTTGAATTATAGGTGTCCCACCCCACCTCATCCCCACTTGGGGAGCAAAGCCGAAGCTACATGGGGGACTTGAGGTACAGTATCAGGGAGCAAGTGGTAGGAGGATGGCCCCATTAATGCCCCGCTTGGTCGGGGCCGACAGGGTAGCAGGAGGGGAAAAGTATAATTTCAAAAAAATAAAAAGGACACAGTTTAAATAGTAGAGGTTGCTATATGCTGCTTACAGCCTCAAATCAGGAAAAGAAACCCACCCTGAGAAACACAAGACTTTTAGTAAGGACTCCATTACAAATGAGCTTGACTCAGTGTTTACATTCCCTAAAACTGAAGTCTGTGTTTATAGACAGTGACATTCCCCTCCCCAACAGTGCAAAAAAGACAGGATACTGCCAATGAAGTGCAAAGTCTCATCTACCCAACCCCTGATGTGAAGCAGTATATGTTCTATGGTGTTTATGCGGGTTTCTATATGTAGGGAAAACAATTTACCCATTAAAACAAAGGGTACGAGAACACATTCAATCTATTGTGAATGCAAATATGAACACACCAGTAGGAACACACTTTATGATACATCACTCTTCAAATGCTACAGACGTGACATTTATAGGGTTGCAGCGGGTGCCTCCTCTTAAATTTGGAGGTGATAGATCTAATATTCTATTGCAGAAAGAATGCAGATGGATTTTTAAACTACAAAGCATGAAGCCAGAAGGATTAAATAACCAGTGGGATCTCAAACCATATTTGAAATAATAAAGGAGAAATATTTAATTGAGACTGTTTAATCCCCCCCCCCTTCCCTGTTCTCATAAGTGTAACATATTTACTATGTATTATTTATATAATGAAATTTTGTATCTGAATTCTATGGGCATGCAGTATTACGAGTTCCGTTGATTATCTCTTTGTGCTCTTTCTGAATGTACGATCTACGTTCACACTGTTGCTAACATTCTCTTTCTATAAATTGTTTCTCTTTTCAGGATAATCCTGCACGAAACAAAGATCAAATACAAATGTGCTGCAACTTGTGTGTAAAGATAGTTCATGTTTCAACAACTGCTACAATTTATCTTTCTCTAGATTGTATTTTTAAAAGTAAAAATGTCTCATTTTCGATGTACTTGGATTCCCTTCAAACTACTGAGCTCTAAATAAGCTGTTCATAGTAAAGTATATTTTGAAATGGGAGAAACAATGATGAAGGCTCTCCACAGTGCATCTAGCTAATTCAGAATGGATCAAATCTTTTTGTATTTAGTTAATAAGATGAATGGTGTTTGGATTAAATGTGCAAGTATTTTCAAGTGTTTTCACCTGTGTTAATTAAAGTTTATATGTATTTAAGGGTAGTTTTTTTAGTACATGCTATACCCCCTGATGAAGACTCTTGTTTAGAGTTGAAGTGCCGGGGTTCATTTGTCTGTTCATATATTTGCTGTATTTTGGGGATAGGGGTTGCATAAATTTGGCAAGCGCATCTTAATAAATTGAATTTTTTTGCACCCTGTTCCTGTGTACCATATATTTTCTGTTCTTATGGTTAATTGGGTCCGCTGGCCTATGATATGAGCACCTTTCCTCTACATTCCAGTTCACACCCTTCACCAGAGGATTAAGTGGATTGTAGCCTAATTTGTGTTCACTGATGGGGCAGACATTTTCTTCCATCCAGCGTCTTCAGAGGAGACTTTAAAAAACAGCATTCCAGACGAATTTGAACTGGTCAGCTCCATCTTTATTATCTCAGGGCACCCGAGGAACAATAAATTTAATTTCACCATATTGAGCTGCTTTATAGAATATGAGTGAGAATGGGGAATTACTGTATTCTGAGAGTGAGAGGAGCTATAGCTGGGAAGGTACCGACAATTTGGACAATTGGAGAAAAAGAACAAGAGAAATATTACAACTTGGTGAAGATAGCTCTCAGGTCAATAATATAAAAAGCACATTTTTTTAATTTAGAAAAATTACTGCATAAAGAGATCTACTTAAGTTTCAACATTTCCACACTAGAGGAATATTTAGCCTGCAAACAAGTACAGCGCTGTCCTAGAGTTACAGTTTTGCCATCTAGTGGACTAGATGATTTTTTCTATAAAGAAGAATGGATTGCAGCCACCTGTGAGTGTGCAAAAATATTCAGAACTAATTATACGAAATGGCACACAAAAATATGAGAACCTGCTAAAATAACTACAACCAGCAAAGGAAAAAGTATTGAAATATAAGTACCATCCCCTCTTTAAAGATCTAGATAATACATTACAGAATAAGTTGTCAAAATACGAACTACAGGTTGTGGAAAAAAAGAACAATAAACTATTGAGAGACCAAAATGATTGCAAAAAGGAAGAAATTCTGCAATGGTCCAAGAAGAATGTTAGGAGGTCAGTGAGCAGAGGAAGGTCACAAGTGAAATTTGCTAAAAGATCCATCAGCAGAAATAGAAATGAGAGAAGTGCAAATAATGGTAACAAAGGAGGAATCCAGCAAGATACTGAACAAATCAACAGAACTGATAGTTTTTTAGAGACAAGAGCACTAGAAATCAGAGAAAGAGGAAGACAAGAAGAGGACACAGGGGAAGGGGCAAGCACAGATACCAACAAAGTGTGACCGCTGAGGGGTCACAGGACGGACATAAACTATAGGTCATAAACCTGTATAGCATGAATTTAACAAAAGTTCAGGTAACTGTGCTAGAAAAAGGTTTATCATTTATACCAACACCCACTATTAATGATTTTAAAATGTTGATCTTCACAAACTATTTAGAAAGATAAAATTGAAATTATTTTTTTCACCAGAAAGAATCACAACAAAATAATACATTAGAAACAAATATGTGTTTTCTCATTTCAGATGAACATGTAATTGAAAGAGAGGATATAGATTATATACTAGACTTTACAATTCATAATGTTGAAAGGACTGATTAACCAGTAGGATGGTTATCATTTGATCAGGTGATGAAACCTTGTTAAGTTCAGAGGGAACCTCTGAAAATCTAAACTTAGACCTGGAGACACTTGCAGATTTGGCTTTAGAGGCTGGTACTCATACACATAATGACAATGATTTAGCAGAAGGTTTACAGGGTTTACAGGGCGTGCAGGGTGGCATTTTAGCAACGAGTAAGTCACTGAAAGATATCAGGAAAGCTAAATTTCCACTGGATTCTCTGTTTCGCCCTAAAATAACCAACCACGTGATTACAACATACGAAAAAGCTGTATGTCAGCAAGTTGGAGAGATTTTAAACCAAGATAAATGGCCAAATAAATGGAATTTGACTAGGAAACAAAAACAAGCATTGTTAGAATTACAAAATAACAACAATGCTGTCATTAAACCAGCAGATAAGGGTGGCAACATTGTTGTTATGGATATAGAAAAATACAAACAAATGTTTTTTTCCCTTTTGGACAAAACAGGGAATTACAGGATTTTGGGTTCTAATCCCACCACATTATTTAGGAATGAATTATGTAAAAGTTTGAAAGAAGCTGTTGAATTGGGACACATAACAGAAATAGAATACAATTACATTTGGAAAGAATTTCCTATTACGCCTGGCTTTTATGCCACTCCAAAAATCCATAAAATTATTATAGAACCTCTGGGATGCCCAATAGTGTCTGGGATTGGAGCTTTAACGGAAAATCAGGGCAAGTTTATTGATTTATTTTTACAGTTCTGTGTTCCAACCTTAAAGTCATACATCAAAGACAGCAAAGATGTGTTAAGTAGATTACAGAATGTAATGGGAGGATAAGGGACTATATGCCAAGGACAGGTTTCATCTTGCCCCATTAGGGAAGGAAGTCCTTAAACAGGGGATGGCTGACTACATACAAGAAAGGTGGGGTTTAAACTTGTAAGGGGGGGAAGGGATAAGGGAGGGGCTGACAGAGCCCCCTCCTCCAGATGAGGAGTAGCCTTCAAGCCCAAGGGGAGGAAACAGACTGGAGGTGGAGGTTTCCAGGAGGAGCAGGGGAGGATGGAAGTATAAGGAATCTGGGTGGGGTTCAACAAAAGGATCAGGGATAAGGGGTGGGGTTAGTGTTAGTAAATGCCAGAGCTTGGGAAACAAGTTGCCAGAGTTCCAGGCCATGCTGTTCGAGGGGTGGATGTGGCAGCAGTCACGGAAGCGTGAGCCAACAAAAACCATGACTGGGACCTAAATGTAATGGGGTACACTATGCTTAGGAAGGATAGAAAGGAGGGGCAGAGGGTGGAGTGGCTATGTTCATTAGAGATGACATAGAAATTGCTATGGTAGAAGAGGCAGAGGGAAACGTGGGAGGCCTTATGGGTCACCTTACGATCTAAAGCAGGAGATAAGGTCAAGCTGGGAGTAGCACATAGGCCCCTGGATGAGTGATGTTCTAGAGGATGGTTTGCTGGACAACATCATTGCCCAGTGTGGTCCAAAAGGGGAAGGAGTGGTGTTGATGGGGACCTTAATATGCCAGGTACTAACTGGGAACCATGTCCTCTAAGGTGGCCAAGGAGCAGAGGCTGCTGGATGGCTTCCAGGATGTGTTCTAACACAGCATGTGATGGAGCCCACAAGGGAGGGGCATGTCTTGGATGTGGTTCTGGCAGATGGGGATCTGGTAAGGGACATGGTTGTACAGGACCCCTGACTGGGAGTGACCACAATACTGTCTGGTTTCAAATAAGCATTGGGGGTGGGGGTGAGATCTAGGACACTGGCAGTGGACTTCAGGGGGCAGACTTTATGGGCATGGGAAATATTCTCAAGGATCACTTGAAGGGATTACCTCAACAACAAGTGTGGAAAAGGAGATGGGAGGTCATAAAGCGGGGACTTCATGGGGCAGTCAGGATCTGCGCTAAGTTGAAGCGTAGGAGCAAGGTCACATAAACCATGCTGGTGGTCAGTGAGGTCCAGGTAGCAGTCAGAGAAAGAAGGCGGCTTACAAAAATATAAAACAACAAGAGGGGATAGGGATAAGAAATGTACCAGCTTGCATCTAGAAAAGTCACCCGTATGGTGAGGAGCAAAGTCAGTAAAGAGCAATGGCTGCTGGGGATACATGGAGGAAAAGGGTTCTTCCGGTACATTGGGGAGCGGAGAAAAACAAGAGCCATCTCAGCAGATTGAGATCAGAAGGAGGGTGGGTGGAAGAGGCGAGGACCAGGCAGGGTATTTGCAGTACTTTGCCTTTGTGTTCACTAGGGAGGGGATGGGATATCTACAAAGCAAGGCACAAAGGGGATAGAAGCGGCAGGGAGTGGGATCAGGGGAGCAGCAGAAATGGAGCAAAAGGGAGGAAAGGTACCCCAGGGTGTCACATCTGGATAAGGATAAAAGACCAGTAAGGTGGAGGGACGGATGATGCCATCCCACCAAAAGGTGTGGTTTGCCTCAAGGCCCTAAAGAAAGACAAATCTCCTGGGCGGATGGCATTCATCCGAAGTACTATGAATTGGCGGACATACTGGCTGCACCCTGGCGGAGCTTTCAACAGGTCACTTGAGGCAGGGAGGGTACCTAGGGATTGGCGAGAGGCACATGTGGTACCAATCCATAAAGGGGGTCGAAGGAAGTACCAGGAAACTATAGACCCATCAGTTTAACCTCGGTGGTGGGAAAATTAATGGAGAGTATACTAAAGGAATGATTGGGGTTTACTTGGAGGAGGTGGGAGGTCTGGATAGTCGGCAGCATGGGTTTGTGCCAGGTGATCATGTCAAACCAACCTTGTGAGTTCTATGAATGGGTAACATCAGAACTGGACAGGGTAAGCCTGTGGATGTATTATTCCTGGACTTCAGCAAGGCGTTTGACTCTGTCCCCACAATGGTCTGGTGGAGAAACTGATGGGGTTAGGAGTAGGCCCTTTGATGGTCAGATGGATTGAAAACTGGATAGCTGGACGCACTCAGAGTAGTGGTCTGTGGGGAGCTCTCGAACCCTACAGAGGTTGGTAGTGGGTACCACAGGGCTCGGTCCTGGGTCCAATCCTGTTTAATGCATACATATCAGACATCAGGGATGGTATAGGGTGTGAAATGAGTCTCTTCAGGATGACTCCAAGATGGGAGCAGTAGTTGAGGAGAAGAGGGAGGTTGGCCCTGCAAGGGACCTGGACACCCTGGAAAGCTGGGCTCACACATGGAAATTAAATTTCAATATCACCAAGTGCAAGGTGTTGCATCTTGATCGGGAAACCCTAAACACAGGTACACCCTGGGAGGAGGTGCTGGAAGCCTCAACAGGGGAAAAAGACCTAGGGGTCATGGTGGATACATGTATGAATAACACTGAGCAGTGCAGGAGGCAGCTAGCAAGGCAAACAGGATGTTGGGATGCAGCCATGAGAGGATCACCTCTAGGAGCAAGGAAGTGATTGTGCCACTGTACAATGGACTGGATAGACCACACCTTGAGTACTGTGTACAGTACTGGAGACCACACTTGAAGAGGGACATACAGCTCCTGGAGAGGGCAGAGGAGGGCAACAAAGATGATACGAGGGCTAGGGGATTTGACTTCGAGGACAGACTTGAGGAGCTCTGCCTGTTTTCATTGGAGAGAGGAGAGACAGGGGGACATGATTGAGGTCTTCAGTACCTCAAGGAATAAATAGGAGTAAACATGGAGATCTTTAGACTAAAGCAGGAGGCATCACCAGAGGGCATGGTTTGAAGTTGGAAGGTGGAAGGGTGAGGGGAAAGAGGAGGTTTTTCACTGAGAGGGTGGTGGACCCTGGAATGCTCTTCCTGGTGAGCTGGTTCAGAGATCCACAGTGGAGAGCTTTAAGAGAGGTGGGACAGACATAGAAAGTGGATGTATCAGATGATGGCCTGTCCCGGGGGGGTGGGGATGGATGATAGGGGTTTCTGGAGCACAAGGGATGGGAGGGTCTCGGCACCCAACTAAGGATCTAGGTTCGAGCAGACTTGATAGACCATAAGGCCTAATCTGCTAGCAAATAGTATGTTAGTATGTAAATGGGAACCCAATTATGCTGGCTTTCAGTGGATGTTGAGGCATTATATACCTCCATCCATCATCAGCAAGGCATAGAGGCAGTAAAATTTTACTTGAACTAGACTGGAGAAACTGAACATATACCAAAAGAGTTTATCCTAACAAGTTTACAGTTCATTCTGGAACATAATTTTGTTGAATTCAAGGGTAAATTCTTTTTACAAGAATGTCAGACAGCAATGGGTGCCTCTATGGCACCTAGTTATGCTAATTTATTCTTGGGATACTGAGAGAAGGATTTTATTTACAATCAAACAGTGAATCCATTCTACATGAATATAGCCTTCTGGTTTAGGTTTATTGATGACTGCCTATGCATATGGAATGGTCCTATTGAACTGATTCCAGATTTCATCAAGTGGTAAAATGAGAATAATTTAAATTTAAGATGTACATATACAGCATCTAAAGATACTATTGATTTTTTGGACCTCACTTTTACGAAATTACCTGGCAATGATTTAATTCACTCAAAATGTTTTCGAAAGCAAACAGCAACAAGTTCTCTTTTTCATGCCTTGAGTGCCCACTCTCCCCTCTCAAAAATTCTATTCCTTATGGGCAATATCTTCATTTGCGGAGGAACTGTAGTGACGATGTCTCTTACAGGGAGCAAGCAGAAGTACTAACCAAGAGATTTCTGGAGAGAGGTTACAATATAGATTTATGAATGAAAACTTTCCAGAAAATAAGTAGAATACAAAGGGATGCACTTCTGAAGGAAAAACATAACCAACCAGATGAGCCTATACCCTGCACTTTTATTACCGAGTATAATCATGTATCAGGCAAAATAGGTAATGTTGTTGTGACAAGCTGGCCTATGGTATATGGAAAGGCAAAATGGTGTGCCTCAGGTTCACAGAACAAAATTCACTTTTATTACTTCAAATGAGAGGGGTTCCTCCAGAAAATCATAATCAGTCAGTTCAACTTCCCCAGCCTGGTCTGGTAACATAAAGATTAACATAAAACAGTTCTTTCAGGCTGACTTGACCAATGAATCTTTGCACCACCTTTGTGGGCCAGCAGTTTGTTCAAAATACAGTCTTAAAAGAGGCACAAACAGTTTCCCCTCTTAGCCTTGTCTTCATGCAGTTCTCAGCAGTAGATTCTATTCACTGTTATTGGCTCAACTGGCTAAATTGGTCCTTGACTTCAGAATCCTGTGCTCCCAGACATGGTCAGGTTCTCAGCAGTAGGCTTCAGCTATTTTTCCCCGAAAGTTCTCTGCATAACTTAAAACTTTCTCTCTGGATTCAGCTCTGGTTCCTCTCTCCCAGGCAACAGCTTCCAGCGTCTCTCTCCCCTTTGCTGAATTTCTCTGCCTTTTTGCAGTCTCTCTCTAATTGGCCACACATGTGGAGGCATCCCCCCTTTTCCCTGTTGCAGCCTCTACATTTCCTAGTTTCATTCTAGGGGTTAACCCCTTGTTCCCCAGTGTGGTGTTTACCCTGTCACAGTTGTACATAGAAGTTGGTCCATCTTGCTAGGTGACAAAGAACTATGGAAGACAGTGGGGACAAAACCATGGGTAACTTTCTGTAAGGCAAGAAGTCTTGAAGACAAACTTGTACAGAGTCACACATTCACAACCGTATGGAAAGCAATAGAACCATTAGACTTTTATAGCTGTAATTGGTGTAACTTTTGTAAATATTCAGTTCCTACAAAAACATTCCAACATCATGTAAAAGCAGAAGTTTCTGTTAAAATTGAACAACTTATAACATGTGATACATCATTTGTAGTATATGTTCTATGGTGTTCATGTCAGCTTCTATAGATAGGGAAAATAATTCACCCATTAAAACAAAGGGTACAAGAACACATTCGCTCTATTGTGAATGCAAATAAGAACACTCCAGTAGGTGCACACTTTATGATACATCACTCTTCAAATGCTACAGACCTGAAATTTATAGGGTTGGAGTGGGTGCCTCCTCTTAAATTTGGAGGTGACAGATCGAATATTCTACTGCAGAAAGAATGCAGATGGATTTTTTGACTACAAAACATGAAGCCAGAAGGATTAAATAACCAGTGGGATTTCAAACCATATTAGAAATAATAAAGGAGAAATATTTAGTTGAGACTGTTTAATTTTTTCCTCTCCCCCCTCCCACTTCCCTGTTCTCCTAAGTGTAACATATTTGCTATGTATTACTTATATAATGACATTTTATATCTGAATTCTATGGGCATGCAGTATTACGAGTTCTGTTGATGATCTCTTTGTGCTGTTTTTGAATGTATGATCTACGTTCACACTGTTGCTAACATTCCCTTTTTATAAATTGTTTCTCTTTTCAGGATAATCCTGCATGAAACAGAGGTCAAATACAAATGTGCTTCAACTTGTGTGTAAAGATAGTTGGTATTTGAACAACTGCTACAATTTATCTTTCTCTAGATTGTATTTTTAAAAGTAAAAATATCTCATTTTTGAAGCACTTGGATTCCCTTTGAACTACTGAGCACTAAATAAGCGTCTTGTAGTAAAATATATTTCGAAATGGGAGAAACAATAATGAAGGCTCTCCAAAGTGCATCTCGCTAATTCAGAATGGATTGAATCTTTTTGTATTTAGTTAATAAGATGAATGGTGTTTGGATTAAATGTGCACATATTTTCAAGTGTTTTCACCTGTGTCAATTAAAGTTGATATGTATTTATGGGTAGTTTTTTACTACATGCTATGCCCCCTGATGAAGACTCCTGTTTAGAGTTGAAGCGCCAGGGTTCATCTGTCTGTCTGTATATTTGCTATATTTTGGGGATGGGGGTTGCATAAATTTGGCAAGTGCACCTTCATAAATCAAATTCATTGCACCCTGTTTCTGTGTGCCATATATTTTCTGTCCTTATAGTGTATAGTGGAACGTCGTCGTTCACTGAAATCTAGCACTCTCAAAATGTTGTTCTGCTGCACTAGTGATGTCCGTAGTGCAGCAGAACCAAAAAGTGATGTCCGAGGGACAGCAGAATGACTTTTCATTCTGCTGCAGTGCGGACATCACACATGGTGTCCTCGAGCAGCAATCTGAGAGTTAGTGTTATTTTAAAAAGAAAGATGTAGTATTTTTTTTGAGGCAACTACATTCCACTATACACTATACAGAACAGTGCCTGTATACCATTTAATGACAGGGCTGTTCTTTCACCTCATTGGTACTATGACGACTGATTACCTCTTGAGCTGCGCTCTCGAGGTAATCTGTCATCATAGTACCAACTAGGTGAAAGAATAGCCCTCTTGTTAATTGTCTCTCATGCACTATCCTATATATTGTGAACCAGAACCCATAGGGTTGTGAAAAGCTAACAAGCGACCAAAGTTATTTTCTTGTTGGTGCCATATAGTTCTGTTTAGTCAAGCGTGTGCATGTGTGTGTGTGTGTGTGTGTGTGTGTGTGTGTGTGTGTGTGCGTGCTTGCATGCAACCTATCCGGCCTATAGGAATAGGATGGCTAAAAGTTGCAGCTGCAAAGTCTGTAATCTGACACTGTAGTATGATTTTCACTTTCAGGAAATGCCACAACATATAACCCCTAGGTTGCTGAAAGAAATAGAATACATCTATTAGACTGAGTTGGTCAGATGATAGAAACAGCAGTTTCAATTGTTTTGGTTTTGTTAATATCCTGAGAAGTTCTGAGGTACAATACAGTAGCATCACCTCCCCCACCCCCCCTTCAGATGCCTTTAACATAGAGCAACAAATAGCAAAAATCAGAGGGGGTGTGCACTGTTTTGCAGCAGTGGAGGAATACTTCCAAAAGTCCAAAAGGAGTTCCACAATCAGCCATTTTAGAGCTACAATCTGATCGATGACAGAAGGTCTGTAGGCTCCACCCACAGCCCTAAAAAGGAAAAACTCTTTACTCATGGAGTCCGTGGTGAAATAAATGAAGTGCAGCCACACATTCTAATTCATAAGAATATTTATTCAAGGCAGCAAGTGAAAGATAGCCAGACTAGAACCTTTAGCCTCCTTGCTTCAGCCCCCACTCAGAGTCCTTGTCATGGAGTGGATTTAAGCTGTGTCAGGAAAAAAAACATATTTTATAATGCAGTTCCTTAAAGATACAGACACCGAAAATAGTGATGATTAAATATAATACCACTTTCTTAGTGAAATAAAAAACAAAGGAAATATATTAACTGGTGAGGAGCAAAGCATTATCCATCATAAGAAACAACCATTAAGTTAAAAATAAATTGCAAAAAGACGTTGATTACAAAAATATTCTTCCAAAATTCAGACTGCAGTAAATACCGCATAATACAATGGGCTCTTATTTTCCAGCAATGTGACGAGCTATTAGGTGTCTTTACCCCTGAGTAAATCCTGCAATAACCCAAGGATAAAGATCCAGCAATCACTCAATCTACTTCACAGAAATGTAAAGACAAAGGAATTGTTCCTCAGTCAGAAAAATGTAAACAAGCACACCATCATATTTTTAGCCTGCTAAGCACTCATCCCAATAATTGAACACCACTCCCTCACAAGTAGCAAACAGCAAAGAAAAAAAGAACTTCAAAATCAGTTTGTGTGCCACAATACCTGGTGTTCAGCAGTGTTTCCTACCTCCCAGCTCTCTCCTGAATGCAGCTGCTCTCTATAAACTTACTTTTACAGACACTGCTCAGACCACTCCTGCTGAACCTCACTGCCACTCTCTTTGTGGTTTACAAGCCACAGTTCAGTTGAACTCCATAAGTGGCCAGAGAAACCCCTACCATGCTTCAATTCTGTTCCCATGCTACCACACTCCAAAACAAATAATAATAAAAAAAGAAACATGTTAGCTCCCAATTCACCTCCACCTGTCATATTACTGATCAGGGCTGAAACGCACAGCCAACCGCTCACCTCTGCTGGCATACAGCTCTACAGTGTACATCATAAAAAAATTAAAAAAATAAAAATACAAGAGTAACATTGTATTCCTTTGACCATATAACTGGGCGAGTTTCAAAGGCATCTTCTCAATATTCTGCTTAGCAACACTATTTTTGGTGGAGCAACAATAAATTCAATAAAATATATTTAAACTGCCAAAAGTACACTTTTTTTTTTTTTTTTTTACAGAAAGTAAAGGGAACACTGTATAACTGCAATAATCCACTCCAGGGTATCAGTTATGGTGGGATATACCCACTTCTGATATGGTTTAGTCTCTTGGCCTGTGGCCTGTGTCCAAACCACAACAGACATGGCTAAATCCCACAATAACCCACACCCTGTTATGGATTATTGCTTAAATATTATAATAAACATAATAATTTTGTAACAGAATAGTTGTTTTTATGTTTATTTTACCATGGACTCCAGAAGTGCAGTCTTTCCTTTTGTCTGAGAAACAACATTGAAAACAGTAACACATGTGAAAGTAATAAAGAGTAGCAAATGTTGAACAAAAAGCAGAGGTAAGATTTCCAGCAGGAATTAGGAACTGCACAAGAAAGCACTCTACCTTGCATTTTCCAGCTTTGTGACTGGGCAAGGACTTCAAATGGAAAAGGAGGAGAAATAACACAAGTGAGTGAAATGAGGGGTGAGATTCAGTATTTTGGAGCTGTGATAGGTGGAGGAGGAGGCATGCCCTCAAAAGCCATCTCATAGTTCAGACTGACACCAATTTACTATTTACAAGCAAACATATTTATGTGTTTCTTGTACTACCATATATGGGCCAAATCTTACTTATGTTGAAACAACTAAAACGCTTTACTTTTTAATGTTAAAAATACAGTTAAGCAAAGTAACACATCTCCTTACCTAAAGTGGTAAATGAGTGTAAGAGTGTTAGAACAACTTTTTACTTGATTTTTACCATGGATAAGGAAAGATAAATTCCATGAGTTATTAGCACTGCATTATGATTATGTGAATTATATGACTTGTGCAATGTCTTTGTCATTCCTTGAGAAAGTTCAAAACAGTAACTGATATGAACATACAAAATTGCCAGTAGATAAAGGCCTTATGGTCTCTCAAGTCTGCTTGATTGTGCAGCTAGCAGCCCTTATAATGCAGCTGCCCCTTCCTCCTCTCCCCCCTCCAGTGACCTTCTCTCTTACCCTGTCCAATCCCCTTTTAAAGCAGCCCATTGTTCTACATGATACCACTTCCTTTGGCAATGCATTCCACCCAGACACCACCCTCCCCATAAAAAGTATCTCCTAATTTCCCTCATGAACTTCCCCCTTCCAGTCTGAGATCGTGCCCGTGAGTGTCCTTCCCCTCACTTTGAAATGCCATTCCATACCAGTCTTATTTATTCCCTTCATGTACTTGAAGGTTTCAATCATGTCCCCATCCCTCCTTTCCTCCAGTGAGTACATGTTCAACTCCCTCTGGCTGCTCTCGTAGGATAAGTCCCCTATAACCTGAATCATTTTTGTTGCTCTTTGTGGCACTGTCTTCAGTAACCTAATGTCTTTCTTCAGGTATGGTCACCAGAACTGTATGCAGTACTCTATGTGTGGTGTAACCAGTGACCTACATAGTGGCAGGATCACCTCCCCCATCCTGGAGAATATGCCTCTGGCAATGCAATTCAGCATCCTGTTGGCCTTTGCAGCTGCCTTTCTACATTGTGGTAAGTTGTTCATTGCTCCCATTATGATCACTCCCAGATCCTTCTCCTCCTCCGTCCTGGCTAGTTGAATCCCCCTTAGCCAGTAGTTCTTCCTTGTTTTTTTTTTTTGCACAGAAATGAAGTACTTTACAATTCTTGGCATTGAACCTCATCTGCCAGGTCTCCGACCAGGCCTCCAATTTTGCCAGATCATCTTGCAACCCCTGCCACCCTCCCAAGTCATCCACTATTGCCCCCATCTTGGTGTCATCTGAAAACAGACTGATCTTGCTCTTGATGCCTATTGAGATGTCTGCTATGAAGATCCCAAACAACACCGGTCCCAGTACAGAGTGCTGTGGCACCCCGTGTGTCACTGCCATGGGAGACGAGAGCTTCTTTCCCACCACCACCCTCTGCTGTCTCCCTTGCAGCCAGTTCACTACCCATCCCACCAACTTCACCCCTGTCCCTGTGCCTTCCAGCTTATTTCTTAGCCTCCCATGCAGCACCCAATCAAAGGCCTTACTGAAGTCCAGGTACAGGACATTTACTGAATGGCCCTTGTCTAATTGCTTAGTTACCCAGTCATGGTACTCCACCAGGTTGGTCTGACATGATCTGCCTGAGACAAATCCATGCTGTCTGCCATCCTGCAGCCCTTTAGCCTCTAGGAGAGAAACCAGCCTCTCCTTCAGGATTGTCCCCATCAGCTTTCCCATGATGGATGTGAGGCTCACTGGTCTGTAGTTTTCTGGCTCATCCTTGGGGCTGCTCTAGTGGAGAGGTACTACATGCGCCATCCTCCAGTTCTGAGGTCCACTCTCTGAGTCCAAGGAGGCATTGAACAGGTCTTCCAAGGGTTCTGCCAGGACATCTGCCAGCTTCTTTAGCACCCTGGAGTGTATACCATCTGGCCCAGGTGCCTTGTCCACTCTCAGTGCCCTCAAGCCCTCCAGCATCCTGCCCACCGGGATTTCTCTGTCTGTCACGCTCCCATGCCCACCCTCCCACCACCTTTGGGTATAGCTCTCCTTTCTCTTTACTAAATACTGAGCAGAAATACTTGTTTAATGCTTCTACCTGTTCTGCCCCTGTTTCCACCTAACCCCCCCATCCCTCATGATCCTTAGTATTTGTTCCTTAGAACTCCTTTTCACCCTGAGGTACTTGAAGATGTCCTTCTCCCCTCTTTGATGCCCTGTGCTAGCCTGAGTTCCCTGGATGCCTTGGCTGCCCTGACTGCCCTTGTCACCTCCCTTGACTCCTTAAGATATTCCTCCCTGTCCTCCCCTCTTCTTGCTGTTTTGTACCTTCTAAAGGCAGCTCTTTTCTTCCTTACTTTTTCCATGACCCAGCTAGGCATCTTGGCCCTAGGCTTCTTACTCTGGACCCTTGTACATGTTGTGATTGCCTCCTCAATTCCCAGTTTAATGACCTCCCACTTCTGGTCTGTGTCCATATTTGGATGAATCATGGCCAGACACTCTGTACTACTTCCCTCATCCTCCCAAAGTTGGCCCTCCTGAAGTCTAGCACCCTTGTGTCCGTTTCTACTCCCCCTTTCTCCATGTTTATCGTGAACCACATTGAGTGGTAGTCACTTCCTGCCAGCAGTTCTTCCACCACCAGCTCCCTCACAAACTCACCCATTTGCCAGTAAAAGGTCTAGGGTTTTCCCTAACATGGTTGGCTCATTGATCATCTGTAATAGGAAACTGTCCTGGAAGGCATCCAGAAGTACCTACTCCCTCCTATTCGTGGTGGCTGGGTATCCCAATCCACTCCTGGCAGGTTGAAGTACCCCACAATCACCATGCTGCCCCTTCTGCAGGTCCTTATGATCTGTTCTGCTAGTTCCATGTCTAACTTCTCAGTCTGAGAGGGTGGCATGTACGCCTCTCCAGCCCTCATGGTCCTATCTTTGGAGTCATAGAGTTACACCCATAAAGACTCTGTGCTGCCCTCCTCCCCTTCCTCCCTGACACACTTCAATCCTTCCCTCACATACAGTGCCACCCCCCTTTCCCTATTACGCTGTCCCTCCAAAATAACCTGTAGCCCTGTACTACCAGGTCCCAGTCATGGTAATGGGTGGCCTATGTCATGGTGATGGCCGCCATGTCCATCTCCCCATCTTCCATTAGATACTGTAACTGTGCTGTTTTGTTTCATAGACTCCTAGCATTCAAGATTATGACCATCCACCCCACTTCCTTCCCCCTCTAACTACTTGCTCTCCATTTCTAGCCTCCCTCCTGACTGCCCCTATGTCCCTTGCTGCCAGCATGGGGGGTAAGCTCTTTTTACTTCCCTTTCTGTGTATCCTGCCTGACTTCTGTCCACCTTCCACCCCCTCTTCTAGTTTACATTCTCATTGTTTGTTAACTATTCCCCCAGTTTCTGTTTCAATATTCTCCTTCCCTCCTCACTCAAGTGTAGCCTGTCCTTAGAATAGAGATCCTTCCTTCCCAGGCTCTTCCCCACCCCCACACCTGTGCATACCATTTGGACTGACACTGTTCTATTAGCCACATGTTAAATTCCTCTATCCTCAGTTTCCTTGCCATGCTCACTTTGTGTACTGGAAGCACCTCTGAGAAAGTTACTGATCTTCCTGCCTTTTCACAAATCAGCCCCAGCTCCTCAAACTTCCTCTGGACTACATCTACCTTATTTCCCACCAGGTTATTTGTTCCCAAATGCAGAACTATGTGAGGTTTCTCCCTAGCCCTCCTAGCATACTTCAGAACAGATTGACCCACCCTTTCCACTGTCATGCCTGCATGAATGTAATAAATAGTAGCATATGTGAAATGGAAATCAGAGATAAGATTTCATGCAGGACTTAGAAGCTGCAAAAGAAGTAAGCAATCAACCATAAGACAGCATGGAATTATGGCAAATTAATGCATGCCCTAGGTGTGTTGTGAGGCATGAGGCTGAAAGTCAAGTGTCTTTCTGCACATGGAAGGTGCATTAATCACCATAACTCCATGCCCTGAAGTGGATTACAGTGCTTACAAAATAGGTTTGATGCTAAAACAAACAAACAAACAAATAAAAAAAATAGAAGAAAGTATTTTTTAAACTAGCGTTTTTTTTAAAACTAAAAATATTTTTAACTGGAAATGTTAAGAAACGTGTTGTGAATTGGTCCACCAGGTAAAACAGTTTGTTCAACCAGACAAAACATGTGCTGTGAACAAGAAAAACTGAAGAAGTTTATAAACTGCTATATGGCACAGAAATGCATATTGACATCAACTTTTTATATGACTTCTAAAGAAAGATGTCAAGGAGTTTTGTTACCTTACTGTAAATTAAATATGAGATTTAATCATTGGTCAGGTGAGGTTTTGAGTGTTTTGCTACCCTTTTTAGAAAACTCTATACCTAGCATTTTACAGCCACATGACTGGGTAAGGACATCAAAAGAAAAAGGAGGAGAAAGGCTGACTGTGTGGAATTAAGAGATTCAGTATTCTGGAGCTGAGCTAGGTGGAGAAGGTATACACTCTCAAAAGACCTCTCACAGTTCAAACTGATACCAATGATTCATATGCTTTACAGACAGGTAGTTCATGGATAAAGTCCCCTCTTTTCTCTGTCCCCTCCCTTCTAGCCGGCCTGCCCTCGGGGACACACTCACAAAGGGTCCAGGCATGTGGGGCCACGCTGCTTGCAAAAGGGAACCAGGAGACCGGGGAGAAAGACAGAAAGGTACGGAAAGCCATCAGCCAATCGGAAGGCTTACCGCCGACCTTGCCAGCCACTGATTGCGCGCTCTTCCCATTGACTTTGCTGTATCTTTGCACCACCAAACTGCTGAGTTTACTTGCCTTTATGTGAAAAGTTTAAATTTCTCTAAAAGGGCTGTTTTGCTGTTTTGCTGTTTTACTGTGTACTTCTGTATAATGCCCGTTACCTGACTAGTTAGTAATTACAGTCTTTTGGGTTAATTTTGTGCTGGGCTAGGCAGCATGAGGCTAACCCCCCCACCCTCCAGTCTTTGTTGTGCTAATAGCAAAATTTAGCACCTCTAGCAAGCCACTGCCTGCAAGTGCTTCTTCTGACTGCCCTCTCCTCTGTCCCTCCCTTCTAGCCGGCCTTCCCTCGGGACACACTCACCAGAGGGGCTCTGAGCTGCCAGCAGGTGGGTGGCCACCGCCTACGGGGGGAACCAGGAGGCCGGGGAGAAAGACAGAAAGGTACGGGAAAGCCACAAAATTTTTGCCCGCCCCCCCCCCTCAGGGTGTTTCTTTTATACACACCTTCCGCCAAACTCATCCCCGCCATAGCTATTCTCCAGCCAATTCCCAGCTCATTCTCTTCACATCATCTTACTTTCTTTAACCCTCTCCTACCCTCCACCATGCTACTGCACCTACTTCTGCTGCTTTGCTTCTCACCTTCCTTAGATCCAGATGAGATAACTGTTGGAACCCATACCAAGGTGCTTAGGGTGACCACTCAACACTGCCCCCCTCTACTGTCCCCAATGGATACCCCTAAACTATACATACTTATACTACCATTTCTGCACAATAATCCTTGGGGAATCCCAAAAAAAGGCTCACAACCAGTTTGGAACTCCTCTATCCCCCTGCTACCATACTGGCACTACAATTTACCCCCCTACGCCTGTCCATTAAGCTGAGCAATCTATGATAATTTCGATAACCACTAGCAGGATCATCAGCCACATATATTGGATCCCAAGAAAGAAGAAAAACTCCTGACTGCTCACTACTCCTATCACTTGGTGCCTCATCAAGTTAATCTTCTTTCTGCTGGTCTGTGTTGGCACTGTGGAAATCAACCCTGGACCCACTGAAAGCTCGATCTCTCCAACTGACCTAACCTCCATAAATGGATTGAGTTTTCTTCACTTCAATGCCTGCAGCCTCCTAAAAGTTCTCATCAATACAGGCCTGGGTTGCACACCCTACCGGACTGTCTGGTTATATCTGAAACTTGGCTCAAATCTGCAACAAAGATAGTGAAATAAACCTTCCCAACTCATCCAGGGGTATCCAGGTGGTGGTTGCCATCTATGTCAAAGCAAATATCTCTGCATCCTGCCTCAATTCCACATCTCAACCAAAGGAATTGAATGCTTGTCTATTAAAATAACCCTTCCCGACACATCTTCCTTTCAACTGGTTGGTTGCTATAGGCCCCCCTCTGCAGGCCTCAAACTCCTATCCCATTTAGGATCCATACTTAATCTGGGCCCTGAAGACACCATCATCTTAGGAGACATGAACTTAAACTGGCTGACTAATGCATCTGCACCCCTGGTAACCTTCTGTGACACCTATGGTTTCTCTCAATTAATCAAAGAACCAACAAGGATCAACCCAAAGAATACTCTCAACAGCACACTCCTGGATATTATATTGGTAAATAAACCTCATCATTATCCCTATGCAGGAGTACTTCTCAGTGACATAAGTGACCACTGCCCCATAGCTGCCATTAGATCAACAATCAAGCCACCCAATCCTGCAAAATTCCTCCCACGAAGGTCAAAAAAGAACTTTAACATTACAGGATATCTCCATGATCTGTGCCACACCACACGTTGGCAAGAATTCTATCTCACAGCCTCAATAGAGTCAGCTCTTCAAATCCTAAATGATATAATCATATGTGCCCTCAATTCACATGCACCCCTCACCAGTGTCAGAACCAAACTCAAATCCTGTCGCTGGTTCTCTGCCGACCTTAAATCCGCACTGCTTGCCAGAGACAAACTCTGGAAAAGGGCAAGAAAGACAAAGGACCCAAATGACTGGCTCCAATTCAGAAAAGCCAGAAACTCCTGCACAAAACAAGTAAGAAAAGCCAAGGCAACCTTCTACACAGCTGAACTAGATGCCTCCTATAACAACCCTTCCAGGTTCTGGGGTACCATAAAGGGCATCCTAGGTCAAACCTCTACCCCTGTCTTACCATCCAAATTCAATTAAATAATATTGAAATCACCGACAAGCAAAATATCTTGAATGCCTTCAATGACCATTTCACTACAGCTGGCCTGGCTTTCGACTCCTCTCCTGCAAACCTATTAAGATCATCTCTAAACCTACAATCTACTGAGAATCAAAAGGTTGCTTCCACATTCTCATTCAAACCAATATTGTTTAAAGAAGTAGAAGACCTCCTACTCCAACTAGATACCACCAAAAGCGCAGGTGCAGACTCCCTGGATCCCTACTTTCTAAAAGTAGCACTGTATGCCTTAACCGCCCCCCTCACCCATCTCTTCAATCTATCACTAGTCACTGGTACTATCCCCTCAATATGGAAAACAGCTCAAGTGTTTCCTCTACTTAAGGCAGGTGATCCCATGGACCTCAATAATTATAGGCCCATCTCAATCTACCAATACTATCCAAGATGCTTGAGAAGCTGGTAAACTCTCAGTTAACTGCCTACCTTGATACCAACAATCTCCTAAATCCAGCTCAATCTGGGTTTAGATCAATGCATAACACCATCTCTGCTCTAGCAAAAGTCACAAATGACTGGCAGACTGCCCTTGACAAAAGAATAATACCTGTGCTGTGTTTCTGGATCTAAGCAAAGCCTTTGACACTGTGGATCATGATCTTCTAATCACCTCACTAAACTCCATAGGCCTTGACTCACTCTCTATTAAATGGTTCAGATGCTATCTCTCTGGAAGGCTACAACTGGTAAAGAATGATGGTGATCTATCGACCCCTAAGCCACTCCTAAGAGGTGTACCACAAGGCTCCATCCTGGGTCCCATCCTTTTTGCCATTTACATCAACAATATTGACTCCAATCTCTCTCTTTCTAATATCCACCTTTTTGCAGATGACACTATACTTTATGTGAGCGATCCCTCACCATCAAAAGCCTGTGAGCTCCTACAGTCTCAATTCTCCCTCCTCCAGCATAACCTATTAAAAAAGAAATTATTACTAAATGCTAAGAAAACCAAAGCTATGTTCTTTGCCCACAAGAACTGTTCTTCCACTATCCCATCATTCACCCTCCCACAACTCTCTACCATCCTTGGTGAAAATCTGGAATATGTTGACAAATTCAAATACCTAGAGTATGGATAGACAATAAACTAGACTATACTACCACGTTGAAGAGCTCCTGAAAAGCTAAGACAAAGACTTGGTCTATTCTATAGAATCAAACACTACCTGACCAAAGATTCCAAACAAAGATTAATCCTTGCATCATTCATGTCCCTCATTGATTATCTGACTTCCTCTACGGTCATTGCTCCCTCTCCCATCTAAACAAACTAGACACCCTGTATCATAGAGCTATTAGATTCATTACTGACCTTCCTCTAGCACCCATCATTGCTCTCTCTACAATGCAGTCAGCTGGACATCCCTGCAACATAGAAGAAGAAAAATGCTGCTATCTGGATCTACAAAGCTCTGACAAACAAACTCCTTCCTACATCTCTGATTGCTTCAGCCAGATCACATCCAGGCCCTACACCTTGAGGATCAACAAACTGATCCTGCTGAAGATTCCTATCACCTGCACCGGTATGGAAGAGCTGCAATCAGTTATTCCTGGCACTTATCTGGAATTCTATCCAAAAGACATTGAAAATGGAAACACTGATCCCCTTACATCCTTCAAAAGCTGTACACCAGCCTAATCCCAGATTCATGCAATTGCTTCCATAAGGCCTAGTCCTCCACCCCCACCCCCACCCTCTCTCTCCCCACCCCCTTCTAAATCTCATCCCTATTCTTCTATCGTTGCTCTGGTCCTTTCCATCAAACCACAAACATATTTGCCCACCCAGGTACCATTATCGAAGCCTTATCCCCACCAGACTGTTTGTTTCTCACCTTTATTAGGTTTTTGGTTTACTGTCCTTTGCCTTGTATATATGTAAATAATTGTATATCTATCTCACTCATAAATGTTTGTATTTGTGCTATTTCAATATCATGTTTTTTATATACACTCTGTAACCTTTTTTGTTATGACCACTCAGGTCCATCTTGTAAATGAGCTATGCTCAATGATGTTCGCCTGAATAAATAAAGATTTTGATTGATTGATTGATTGATTGATAAAGATGCAGAGAAATTAAATTTTGCTAGTGAAATAATGAATTTCGCCATGCAAAATATTTAGTCAAATTCGCACATTCCGCAAAATATTTTGCAGGTGCGAAATTCGAATTTCACCTGCGAAATGCAGAATTTTGCTGGCAAATGTGGAATTTCACCCATGAATGGCAGAATTTCCACATTTTGCCAGTTGAATTTCACATTTCACACCAGCGAAATATTTAGCAAAATACACAAATTTTCCGAAGTATTTTGTTTAACGAAATTTGTGGATTTCGCACATCTCTATTCATGGAGTATATGGGTTGAGCCTTTTTATTTATTTATGTTGTAATGACCAAAAGGTTTTACATTTTAGTGTTCAGAACACAGGTAAGCAGAGTAACACAGCTACTTATCTAGAGTGATCAATGGGTGTAGGATTATGTTGGAAAAACTGTTTTACATTCTTTTCACCATATATGAGAATACATTAATTCCACGACTTGCAGACACTGTATCATAGGTATGCAAATGATATGAGTTGTGTAACATTGTTGCCATTCCCTGAGAAAGAATGTTCAAAACTATAACACATGCTGTATGAAAGTAGTAAGCAGTAGCATATGTGGAATGAAAAGCAGGTAAGATTTCAAGCAGGAATTAGAGGATGAGAAAAAGAGAACAAATAATTTGAAGCAACATGAAAAATGCAAATACAAATGAGTAGAAGTGTACCCAAAAGCAGCAAGAATGTGGTGGTGCTGCTCTTGGAAGGGTATGGGGAAAAAACACTGGGTGCCTCTGCTTCTTCCTTACTTTGATTCAAATCCTACTGTCAGATGAGTCTCAATCAGTTAAAATATGAACATCTATCTCCCCTCAGGTCTGTCTCTCTAGGGGTCCCACAAGGGTCATTTCTTGGTCCCTTCCCCTTCTATGCTTTCATAAATTATCTCCCCAGCTCCATAACTGTTTGTAAATTCCACAAGTATGCTGATGATACCATCAACTTCTCCTCTTGCCCCTCAATCCCTTCCATTGAACAGTCACTCCAGATCAGTTTTGATAATGTACAAAAATGGCTTCTAACTAAGAATAATAAAACACTTTTTCGATGCTTTTCAATACTGCTCATTGGTTATGCTCAGTCTCTTCTACTTTGACGTTATGTTCCTTATCAGGCACAATCATTGATGCCATGACTTCATATGCTCTAGGGGCTGATAATCTCCTACACATCTGCTTCCTCTACGAGTGCACTAACTGGCTCAGTCTTGCCAGCAGAATCAAATACCAAACATGCCTGCTTGGCATGAAATCTCTCCTAGGTAGTGCTCCATTGGTCTTCAAAGAACTGCTCCAGTGAAGTAGATCCAGGTACCGCACTATAGGGCAGACTTGCAGCCCACTTGCCATCCACTTCATAAAAACAGCACATGGTCAATGGTCCTTTGCATACAGGGCTCCTTCTTGGCTAAATGAAACCCCAGCATGCTTTTTACTCATTAACAGCCTCCCTGTCTTCAAGGCAGAACTAAAAGGTCACCTTGCCAAGGCTGAGGTCTGTAGCTGCAGGTAACCTGTAGTGCTAGCACCCAGTAGCTTGGAGTCAGCCTGCTCCTGGGCTGCCTTCTCTGATTTGTTACCCAACTGCCTAGTAACCCTTAGTTTAAACTCTTACTTCCTACTAATACTTGCCAGCCCTCGAATTTGAGCCTTCCATAGCCACAGCCTGTCGACGAACCTTCTATCTACTGTCCTTAACTCAGCACTCTGTTTTAAGTTCCTCTCCTGCCATTGACTCTGCACAAATGTGATTGTCTCAAAGCACCTGTCTTCCCCCCCAGCTTATTCTGTGTACGGTCCTCCCTCACATTGCTCTATATAGTATGTTCCTACTAGGTCAGTCCTGCACAGAAAATTACCCTCCTCCCTTCACTTGAATTAACGACAAAGCCTTCTCTTGGCTGCCTTAACACAGAGGGCGTGAAAGCCTATGCTGAGTTTCTCCCCCCCCCCCCCGACTTTATATGAAATAACAACAATGCCTCCCCTGGCTCCTTTACCTCCTACTAAATTAGTTTCTTAAACCCACAGCACTCACTATGTACCTTGGGCTGCACTAACTGCAATATGTACCGCTGTATGAGATAGCTTACAATTGTAAATAGACCAATTGCTGTTATTTCTTATATTTTGTGTCTCTGCACTTGTGTACCCATACTCTGTAACTACCTTTCTATGTTGTCCTCCTGTAAAGTTGTGGAACTTTTGAAAAAGAGCATTTTGCTCAAAGGTTATGTCCAAATGAATGAATGAATAAATAAATAACTGAGGTGATCTTTTATTAACACCTTGACTACTCCCTCCACAGAATGTACAAAGAGTTTCTTCGTTCTAGCACCAGGGGAACAGAAGTTGAATGTTCCATCTTCCCCCCTACTCAACTATGGGAACTTGATATTCCCCAGAGCCTCCAACTCTGCACTACTGTATCTAAACTCTCCCCTCTTTTCAGTCACCCTTGCAGACTTGTTCTGGCCTGCCATCCCTGAACTTACCATTGTACAATGTACAAGGAGCTAGACAGGGCCACTCTTCCTTCGCAGTAATTTCTCCATACTGCCCTGCTAGGTGCTAAATATTGACTGGGCAAATTACCAGTGTACGTCAGTGAGTTATTCATCCCTTTCTATAATTCTTCCTATTGCTAAGGTCAGAAGAAAGTAATAGATTCCAAATCCCTCGCTACAAACACAATGTGGGCCAAGACCCATTAGTTATAGACTTGCCCACACATGGAATAGTCTCCCTATCTCACTCACATTCATCTCCAGTCTCCAGTATCAAATGGCCAAGCAGAAAGAGCATTTCATGGTATACTGACTTGTCACAAGTGCCCTATAGTGGGCACAAAATAACTTCCTGGGGGGTCCACTAGTGTGTTAGTCTGGCCCTGGATGAAATTCTGATCTGACCTAGGTTGGAGTTCATACTCCTACATAGCACTATTCTTTACCACTGATGTGTAGCTCATTGCTACTTGCTATAAATCAGATTTATTGTGCTATGTTGTTTGATCTTCTGCCCTTAGGATAATGTGCTTATGTCCCCATAGGGCTGGGTGAAATTTATCTTCCAGTATTGAATTCTAACAAAATTCCTATTTCACTTATGCAAAATTCTGAAAAAGTATGCCAACATTGTGATTTCAGTTATTTCCATCTACTTTTAAAAGTATTGGTAACAAATAAAGCATATTGAATAAAAAAAAAAGTATTGGTTGAAATTGCACAGAATTTGGTAAGGTGACATTACCAAGATACACACATATGCATTCTAAGTTGCAAATTTCTATTCTTAAAGGTAACTGAGGTATAAGCCTCCTAACATTCAGACATTTTAACATTTTATTTTGCAATTATGTAAACTTTCATTTTCATTTTTTTAATTTTTATACTTGTTAGCAAGATGAGCTAATTGCCCATTTTCACAAGTTTACATAAAAAAAACATATTGTCAAACAGGACATAATAAATACAACAGGGTACAAAATATAACTACATATATACATGTAATAATCATATCCATTGGAAACAGGTACAATCAGTATGAGAATCTAGCCAATGTAAAAAATGTTGCCCTATAGACTTCAGTTCTGTGACCAATAGTTTTCTTAAAAAAGGGGACCCTAAATAGATCTAAAGTCTGTGACCTTGTTATTTGGGAATTGTGTGATCTAATGAAAAGAGATTGACTATAGGGGGAAGAAAACCCTTAATGCCTTTAAAAACAAAGATAGCCATCTTAATATTAATTCTGTCTATTAGGGAAGGACAATTAGCTTCCTTCAATAATTTACAATGATGGGTTCTTTGAGGAAGTCCAGTCATAAATCAAAGAATACTCTGATAAGTTACTTGAAGTTTATGTAACATTTTTTCACTAATTCCCTAATAGACTATTAGTCCATAGTCAAATGCACTAAGCAAAAAACTATATGCCAACAACTGATGGGATTCTGGTATAAGATAAAATCTTACTTTAAATAACATTCCCAACCTCTGATGAACTTTTTTAATTATTTTACTAACATGAAAATCAAAAGAAAGATGTGAATCCAGGGTCACCTCTAACTAGGACAAATTTTCCACTAATTCTATCCTGTCTCCCTTAAGATCAACAATTGAGACATCAATATCCCTGACTGTCCTAGGGCCCGTAAACACCATAACTTTTATTTTCCCAGTGTTTAAAACCAATTCACGAGAACGCAGCCACCTTTGAAATGAATCAAAATCTCATTGGACTAGAGTTAAAGCTTGATCTGGGTTAGCTTCAGATGTAAAGATTACCACACCATCTGCTTACAAAATCATATTGGAGTCCAAACAGGAGGGGAGGGCTGCATTCATAAACAGGGAAAACAAAAGCGGGCCCAGTATTGAGTCTTGTGGTAGCAGGTGTTTAGATGAGTGCGGGAGCATTTCTGGGCAATAACCATCTTATGCTCCCTATTAGATAGGTAACCATTCAACCAGGATATAACTTCCACTGAAAAATAAGCATTTTTCAAAGATTCCAACAACAAAGCATGGTTAAGCAAATCAAAGGCCTTGGTGAGGTCCACAAATACCACTGCAATGGAGTGCCCAAAATGTAGGGCCCCTGTAACCCACTTGTGAACCTCACCAAGGCCATCTTTGTATTATGGTTTGATCTAAACCCATGCTGAGAACATGTTAATAAATTATACTTCAACAGAAAGTCTTGAATCTGATCAAATACAATTATCTCAAGAATTTTAGATAAAGGGGCCAACAGGGATATTTGTCTATAATTTGAGACAAAATTCTTAGACCCTGATTTAAAAATTGGCTTTATAAGAGCTGACTTCCAACACTGAGAGAAAATGCCATGACAGAGGGACTAGTTAAATAAAGTTGTCAGGGGGTGTAGATAAAACATTTATTCCCAATTTTTAAAACCTGTAATCTATTTTATCCTTTCCAATAGAAGGTTTAGGATTATATTACAAAACGTACTCCAAAACCTGTTCAGGGGAGACAATTTGAAAGTAAAATTGAGGATGACTTTCATTATGGTCCCTATCTAAGAATACTGAGTTTTCCACAGTCTTATTTTTAATCTAATACTTTGCCAGGTACCAAAAATATTCATTAAACATTTTAGACACTTGACTGGGGTCACTCACAAATTGATCCCCTTGCTGAAGGGTAATTATTGTATCATGTGACTTCCTTCCAATTAGATTTTTAAGCATCTGTCATGTTTCTTTCAGGTTGCCAGAGAATTTAATTGTTAATTTTTAAAGAAAAAATCTACTTTAGCTTTCCTATTTGATGCCCTACACTTACTCCTAAGCATTTAATAATTTAATAATAAAGTTTGGTTCCCATGTTTTTTTTTAAATGCTTTCCAGGCTTTATCTCTTTGTTTCATTATAACTAACACATCTCTTGATACCCATTCACTTTTTTTAGATCGTATCCTCATTTTTTGAGTGGAGCTATTTGATTTACAATTTGATTAAATAAGCCACTAAAGTTTCCAATAAAACATCTCTATCCTGTAGGGTTCCAAGGCAAGTCCAATCCATTTCCTCACAGGCAGCATTCATAGCTTCAGTTGTTACCTTTTTTGTATTTCTGGTCTGTATATAACAAGGGGAATTCTGTACTTGTTTAGCTGTCTACTCACAAAATACAGGGCTGGCAACACCCCAGAACTTACTATCCTGGCAGGGTGAATGAGCACAACCGAGTCTAGAATAGAATCTCTCCAGTTCTATAATTAAACCTGGTTGTTTGTGTAATTAGTTGTTGGACTCCCAATTCTTGGAACAATTCTAATACAAAGGTAATCTGATCAGTAACAAATTTAAATTAAAATCACCCATTAAGATCCACTCCCTATTTAAGGGGAGAGATTTTTTAAATGCAGTAATAAGTTCTAATCCATGCTTTGAAAGACCAAGTAGTAAATAAATAGAAGTGGCACTGAGATATTTATTAGATCCCAACAAGAGATCAACCAAAAAAGCATCACATCTGGATTCATTAGGCTGAGATCTTATTTAGTTTCAAACTTAGCCTTAACATAAATCATAACCTCACCCCCTTTCTTTCCAACCTTGTCCTATCGAAAAATATTGTAGAAACTGCAGCATTTTATATCCATATCACTTTAAAAATAGAGAACTGACTATAAATAATCTTGCTAGGGTCATTGACCATAAATATTAGGCTTTGAGGCCACTCCATGGCCACCAGCAGATCATTATATTGCCATGTTGATGACCTGGGACTGGAAACAAGCCTGGATATTCATGTTAGGAGGCAGGCCATGACAGAGCCAGCTGCAGATCAGCAGTTCATCTTGGTCTGGGAGGTCTGGTAGCTGGTTCTAACAACACAATGAGCCATCTGGCAGGGCAAGGGAGTTTGCTCTTGCTGCAGGGGAAACTGTGGCTGTGTGATGCTGACAGAAACACTGCCCCCACCAGAGAGGTGGGATGGGGAAAAATGTGAGAGAAAAACCTGATAGTCAACTGAATGATGGCTAGGTTCAGCCTGATCAGGGTATATCCATGTGAACAGGGTATATCTCTGAATGATGGACTGCTGGCTCAGAAAAAAAACAATATGGAAAAATACAGACCCTATGTGTCAGCTCTTCAATCTCTTTCTCAAAGGCTGACCAAGTTATAAGCAGCCAAATATTCCAAAATAACACCAGAAATTAAAGTTGAATTTCTCAAGCTGTTGTGAAACTGTGGAATACCATGATACTTTTGTTGAAGCCATTTCCATTAATTTTGCCCAGCTGTACTCCTTAGCTGCCATTGTATAGGAATATAAAGGTTGGATAAAAAGGCAATGAGGTAGTATATTCATGGGAGCTCCATAGTAAAAGTATAGTGGTGCCAAGTGTCAGGTCACTATCTTGAGTGATGAGCCATGAAGACTAATCATGTACATCACTGCATTAGCTTGTCTTCTTGCAATATGCCAGCTGGAGCTTACTGACTTAATGACTTGTAGAACATTCATGTGCAGCATTGTTTCTGTATAATTCTGCCTGCTAACTCTTTAACAACCCTTTAGATAACAATGTATAGTTTTACTATTTGGGCAGCAAGTGATCCCAGTCCTTACAACCAGTTGAGTCTTAGGCCATGGTGTCAGAAGTATATGGATATCTTGAGTCATGATGGAGCACAATGCTGGCCATCACTGTTGCAGGAGTTTTGAAGGGACATTGCAGGGCCATGATGCTAGTTCAGGTCAAGTGTGTCGGGGTAATACATGCTTTGTGAAAGCTACATTTCACAAGTGGAATTCTACTGGCATTACCTATTATGTGTCGATAAAGTTTTGAACAAATTTTACCAATTAGTAAATTCTAAGTATCCACAATACATTTTAGCCTACTAAACAGCTTTTATTCAGCTTAATTAGAGTCCAGAATACAGTTACTTTGATATGCATGCCAAGTCATGAGTGTATACCTTCAATAGCAGTGAAGCTATAAACATTCCAATATTTTGAAAATATTCACACAGTTTAACAAATAAATTGTGAAATTTTGAACTACTCTAACTTACAAGTTATGCATCCATCTACCCCTCTATTTAATAGTTTCTATTATTCTTCCAAGAAAGTATGCATACACATTTTCAATTATCTAGCTCCAAAGGGGGCTATGTTGAAAGCATATATATATTTTGGATATTTTCACATAAATAATAAATTACCAAATTGTGAGCCCCGATAACTTCCCCAGTTCTCATCCAAATATAACGGCACATGACACCCTTTTAGAGACTCTTCCAAACAGTAAGCACACCAAATTTCAGGTCTCTAGCTATAAGACTGACCAAGTTATGACCAATTAAACATCTTGGAAAATTCTGTACATTTCTTGAAATTTGTGGATTTTCATGAAGATTCCATAAAATCTGAATCTGCTAATTTTGCCCAGCCATTGACCCCCACCCCCACCAGGCATTTTTGCATTTTTAAATTCAAATGTATTCTGCATAGTCTGCATGTACTTTTGACTTATTTGTTTTTGGATAACAAGTGAATAATTATTGCACCCACCAGTGTTAGTAAACTACTCTGTTCTTCTCCACAGCAGCTATTGCATACCCTTCATTTATTTTAACCTTATACATTTCATCTGATTCAGTATTTATTTTTCTCCTTATTGAAAATTTACTGTATTATATCTCCATGATATTTCCCATCCCCATCCCCCAGGTCTCAGTCAGAAATAAGCTTTATGGGCTCCATTTTCTTACCTTGTAAAATATGCTACAAACAAATAAGTAACCACAGTGGCACCAGCCAGGATGCACTGCTGTAATGCTGCAGTATATCACAAAATGCTACAGTATACTACAAGGAACAGCACAGTTCAATGGCAATTAAGTCCTTTTGTCATTCAGTATATTGTGACATGTCACTTGCTGCAAGTTAGTGTGCTGCATGACGGCTAATTTTGCTGAATGTCGAATATCTAAAAAAGAGCTACATAAAATTATAAGATTTATCAAAAAAAATTAGTCCATCAAGGGAATATTTGACAGCACTGAATAGAGCTAGAAAAATGTATAATGTTACCTTAAAAGATAGAGAAAAAAATAGAAGCAGAAATTATGGGATGAAATGGATGATGCTTTGGCACAAAAACACTTGATGATTTTAACATCTGGTTGCTTGTGGGACCAGTAATCATTGCAATAATCAGTCAGCTCATATAGCAGCTGATTGTTGCATTAGACATTTTAGTAAAATGTTATTTGATCCATTATAGCAGTCTACTGCAAACATAATGCTGATCATAGTCAACAATTTTACTCCTCTTGTTACATTGAAAGTAGAGTTTGCCATTAATAGTTTAAAAGCAGAGATTTATGTCTGTATGTATGTATGTATGTATTTGTTGATGGCTCTATATAGCACTTTGCCAGATGGTTAAAAGTTGTAGCTTAATTTGTGGGTGACCATATTAACAAATCTGTATTAAATGTCTTAAATGTAGAGTTATTGTCTCATCATGTCACAATAAGCCAGGTGAGGAAGGATCCAGATTCATTTCAATGCTTTGCAGTAACTGCTCATTGCTGTTTTTGTTTTAAACTTAGGTTGTGGGCTTTTAGTGGCACTATCATTTCTTGCTGTATTTACTTAGAATTGTTTTGGGGCTGTTGAAAATTTAAAACCTAGTTTGGTGTGCTTGTAGTGGTGGTATATTCCTTTGCTGTCTTTAATTGCTGCAAATTTAGTCTTGGCTTCTCTGGCTTGCTCTGTAGTTTGGGTGAGGGGTGCTATTTGTCTGACCTTTGACCTCCGCTACATAATAACTGGAGGTGAGGCTAAGTCACATTTGAGATTGGAAGTTGATTTTTGTTTTCTCAAAAGAAGCCAGAAGAGAATTGATCTAGATTCATTTTAGTGCTTTGCAGTAACTGCTCATTGCTGTTTTTGCTTTAAACTTAGATTGTGGGCTTTTAGTGGCACTGTGATTTTTGTTGTCTTTACTTAGAATTGTTTTTGGGTTGTTGGAAACTTAAAACCTAGTTTGATGTGCTTGTAGTGGTGGTGTGTTCCTTTGCTGTCTTTAATTGCTGCAAATTTCTGCTCACTCCTCCCCACCTAACTTCCCCACCCCACTCTTAATTATATGCCCTGTTAAATCTGATTGACAGGAGCTAAGCACAGGAATAGCAGGAGTTGTGGAGCAGGATGGGCATGGGGGGAGCCGCCTCAGCACAAGTGTTTTGACTCAATTGTTTTGTTTGTGTGTTTGTTTTCCTTTTTTAAAGAAACATATCTGAGGATCAGTGGTAGGATTTTTAGGACAGTAAATTAATAAAAAGGGAACTAGGAGAGCTTCAGTAACAGACAAGTAATGGAATAGCAGTATAAGTGCAGTATAATGTGGGGAGTGGTGCAATGCAGTGGCTCTGGATCAGCCATATTCAGGCAGACCTTCTGGATGCTGAGATGCTGCCCTATCTGCAGGCATCTCTCTGGACTGTGGGATGAGGTAGCTAGAATCAGAGTGGAAGTAAACTATGACAGGAGTACCTTCATCCCTATCCAGAGACCAACCAGTCCAATGCCATTGCCTCAAAGGATGCCAAGAACAAGGAGCACATGGATGATGGTGGGCTTGGGGAAAGTTAGGATGGTCAGGCAGAGGCACATCCCAGATCCTATTCCACCCCAGAACTCATATGCCACACTGGCAAATGGAGACAACTAAACAGAGGTACCCAGAGAAGTGGAAGGGGATGGATGTGGAGGTCAACCAAGGAGGTGACCTCAATAGAAAGAGCAGTGGACCCCAGAGGAGGAGGAGGAGGAGGAAGTGAATCCTGGTGAGGGACTCTATTATAAGAAGGATCCCACTAGGAACACATGAGGGGTACAGGGAGGTGAAGAGCCTACCAGGTGCAACGGCATTGAGGGATGAGAGGAAGATCCTGGGGATCACCAGGAAGGCAAGACAGGAGGGTGAGCTGGATGTCATTATCCACCTAGTTACTAATGACCTGGCAAATGGGGAGCCCAAGTAAGTTCAGGAAAAGTTTAGAAAATTGGGGAGTGGTCTCAAGCAAGTAGCTACTTCTGTCACCTTCTCGGAAGTACTACCTGTGAGAGGCATGGGAGAGTGTAGGGGCACATGCACTAGGAACTTTAACTCATGGTTGAAGAACTGGTGCTGTGAGGAAGGGTTTGGATTCATTGGTGACTGGGGGACCCACCTGGAAGGATGGAGGCTTGTTCAAGCCTGATGGCCTGCATCCATCCTGGAGAGGAATCCATGTACTCAATGATAAGTTTAAATGCTACATGGACAAGCATTTAAACTAGCCAAGGGGGTGGAAGGGCAGCAAGGAGGGTACCTAATTGCCCACCACCCACAGCTAGCAGTGGAACCAGAGAAGAGGAGGAGTGGCTATTTCTACAAAGCAGTGTGCAAAAGATGGAAATAACTCCCAAGAGATGGATAGGCAGAAAGGTGGCAACATTCAATTGAAGGGCAGACAGCAGGGAGAACCAGGGATAAAAGACAAACAGGGAGGGGGCTAAAGTAGAACAGCTAAACAGTCCAGGGAGTTCAAATCATGGAAAGACATATGTGCCAATGCCAGCAGCCTTAACAACAAGATAGATGATATGTAGACTGTCATGGTGTAGTCAAACTTGGATGCTGTGGCCATCACAGAGACCTGGTGTAATGATAACCATGACTGGGAGATGGCCATACCTGGCTACAGCATATTCAGAAGGGACAGGGTGGGTAGGAAGGGAGGATGAGTGGCACTTTATGTGAAAGATGGCATAAAGACCACAGAGATCTAGGAGGAACAAAATGGGGGAGAGATACTGTGGGTTAAGCTGGAAAGGAAAATGAGGCAAGCCATCCGCACAGGGGTGGTCAATAGCCCACCAGCCCAGGAGGAAGAACGAGATAGGGAGCTGATGCTAGCCATCCAAAGGATGGCAGACAAGGGTGAGGTGGTGTTGGTTAGAGATCTCTATATTCCAGACATGGACTGGAGCCTCCCAGCAGCAGCATTAACCAGGAGCAGATTTATCCTGGACTGCCTTCAAGGTGCCTTCCTCAAGCAACTGGTCATGGAACCAACTCAGCAGAAGGCAATACTGGACCTTGTGCTCACAAACAGGGACAGTGTGATGGGATAATTGGGGGGAGCACCTGGGGAACAGTGACCACCAGTCACTGTGGTTTGACATCACGGAAGGAGCAGAATCAAACTGCACAAAAATACGTATCCTGGATTTTAGGGAGGCAGACTTTGGAAAAATGAGGAGATGCTTGAAAGAGGCATTAAGGGGAATGGGGCAGGAATCAGGGGTTGAGGAACAGTGGGCAATATTTAAAATGGGGATTACAAGAGCAACAGAATTATGCATTAAGAAGGTTAGCCAGGGGGAAAGGAAGGAGATGCCATTATGGTTTTCCAAGGAGGTAGTGGAGAAAGTGAAAGCCAGAAAGACTGCATTCAAGCAATACAAAAATATGCAGGTAGAAGTGATAAGGATAAATACCAGGAGAAGCAAAGGGAGGTAGGGAGGTCAGAAAGGGAAGCCAAAGCTCAGACAGAAGAGCACACTGCAAAATCAGTGGGTAGAGGGGACAAAACCTTTTACAGGTACATAAGTGAAAAAAGAAAGGTAAAGGGAGGGATAGTGAGACTGAAGGGGAGGATGGGGGCTGGGTGGAGGATGACAACAGTAAAGCTGACATATTGAACAGGTATTTCTGTTCTGTCTTTACTGAAGAAGATGAGGGTAATGGGCCTGAATGGAGTACAAGGGGTTGGAATGATGCAGAAATGGACACAAGTCCCTTTACATGAGAAAGGGTCCCGAAGGAACTGGGCAAAATAAAAGAGTTGATATAGCAATGGGGCCAGATGGGGTGCACCCCATGGTCCTAAAAGAACTAAGAGAGGTGGTGACTGAGCCTCTGGAAATTCTGTTTAGCCAATCACTGGGAACAAGGGAGGTACTCAAAGACTGGAGGACAACAGATGTAGTTCCCTTATACAAATGCGGGAACAAAGAGGAAGTGGGGAACTACAGACCAGTCAGCCTCACCTCAGCAGTGGGGAAGGTCATGGAAGTATTACTGAAGGAGAGATTGGTGGAACATCTGGTTGACAACTGACTACAGGACCCAAGGCAGCATGGTATCACCAGGGGGAGGTCATGTCAGACCAACCTCATTGAATTTTTCTACTGGGTGACAAGGGAGGTGGATCAAGGGAGGGCAGTGGATGGGGCCTATCTGGACTTCAGCAAGGCCTTTGACACCGTGCCACACAGAGGGCTATTAAACAAACTAGGGAATATGGGAGTGGGGCAGGACACTAATGCGGTGGGTAGGTAACTGGCTGGGTGGCAGGACACAGAGGGTGGTGGTAAATGGCTGTCAGTCCACAGAGGGTAAAGTGACCAGTGGGGTGCCACAGGGATCAGTGCAGGGACCGGTCTTATTCAATGTCTTAATTAGTGACATTGCAAGGACCTAGAAGGCAGAATATCCCTGTTCGCTGATGACACAAAGAGTGGACACACCAGAGGGTATAGACAGAATGAGGAGAGACCTGCAGAAACTTGAAGAATTGTCAGGGGTTTGCCAGTTGAAATTCAATGCAAAGTAGTGCAAGATAATGCATATGGGGTGTAAAAACTCTGGAACAACATATCAGTTGGGGGTGGTGAGGAGGCTATAGCATGTACCAAGCAGGAAAGGGATCTTGGGTTATCATCTCTGATGACCTCAAGGTGGGGAACCAGTGTGACAATGCAGCAGGTAAAGCAAATAGAATGCTAGGATGCATAGGCAAGGGCATCACCAGCAGGAAAAGGGAGGTGAATTCCACTATACAAGACACTAGTGAGGCCCACTTGGAGTACAGTGTACAGTTCTGGAGACCTTACCTTCATAAGGACATAGATAGGGTAGAGAAGGTTCAGAGGAGGGCAACAAAGATTTTACAAGGATTGCATCACAAGTCCTATGAGGATAGGTTGAAGGACTTGAATATGTGCTCCCTGGAGGAAAGCAGGGAGAGAGGGGGGATATGATAGAGACATACAAGTATCTTACAGGGAGAAACAGAGTGCAGGAATACACTATTTTTCAGCGACAAAGATGTTCCAGGACTAGAGGGCATGGGATGAAGTTGGAGGGAGGCCCATTCAGAGGAAACATGAGGAAGAATTTCTCCACAGAATGGATGGTGGACAAATGGAACGCCCTGCCAGAGGAAGTGGTGGGGGCTCAAATAATCATGGGATTTAAGAATGCATGGGATAGACATAAGGGAATTCTGGAGGTGAGGGGTAAGAGACAACAGACTTCTAGGAAAACATAAAGTGAACTTACAAGCTCAAATGGGCAGATTGGGTGGACCATAGGCCCTTATCTGCCAACAGTGTCTATGTATAAATGTATCTACGTATATGTGTATCTATGCCTGTATTTAAAAAAGGTGATTTTCCCCAAATATTTAGGCCTATTAGTTTGGTCGGTTCCACCTCTACGATCGTCACTGAAATTATTCTGATAAAGCTTCAAGTATGGTTGGATGATAAGGTAACTGTATCCTCAAGCAGTATTTAGAAATAACTTATTTACTTAAGACCATATAGTTAAATTGGCACATTTATCGAAAAGTGTGTTTCCAGAGAAAAATAATTAGCTCTTTGCAGTTTCTGTGCCTTCAGTTCAATAAATGGAAACCTACTATGGCTGAAAATTGTAGCATTTCTGAGTATTCAGTTGTATGCAGTCAATATGATGTGTATAAAGTGTGACCTTAAAGGGAGTATTACTAAGCTATTTCCATCAAACTGGGGTAAAGCAAGAGTGTTGTAAGAGATGAGTCAGGCAGAATGCCCTTAGATGCTCTGATTAAATCAAGAATGGCAGATGATTGGATGCATATAATAAATTCAGCTGTTAGTAAATGGCCACAGGCTTGTCTTGCAAATAAAATTAAATGGAATAACTCAAAATGATAAACTATTTTGGTTGGACTCACTTAAATATACAATATATTGGCTGATGACCACATGATCCATTTGTGGAATGACTGCTTAATAAATCATAATCTCATACAGATACATACCCCGTATTTAGAGGACCATTTTTAATCTATTTTCTACTAAAGATTGCCAGTACAACTAAGTAATCTCAGAATTAAAACTGTATTCATGCTATGCCTCCCATAAAAATTAATGCTATTGCTTCTGGGAGATCACCATCTGATTACACAAATTAAACTTGAAAATCTGCCACTTAAAAGAAATTAAAATAGATATTCTCTTATGAACAGGGTGATGAAAGATTTTGAATGTAATTGTAGAAGGACACAATGAAACAATGTAATATATACTATGTGTTTTCCCTCTTTATAAGAAGTGGAGAAAGACCAACCTAGTAGATATTAAGTTATCAAAACGGCCTCACTGATTGTATGGAAGTTCTCTTGAACTCAATAGACCTAGAAGATACAAAGAGCATAGCAAATATCTTAAATGCAGAGTTAGGACATATAAAGAATGTAGTCTGTCATATGGTATAACCAAAATGATATAGTATGTTAGTAATGTGTACTGAGGCTGTCTTTTTAACTATGGAATTTGTAATATGATTGCATGTGTGCACTTTTGTCTTATTAAGTGTGGTGGTATGAGATCTGGATCCCTAAATATCCAATTTTATTTACTGTACATTTAAATATATATTTTTTATTGCAATGACTTACTTGTCAAACAAATAAAGTATCACAATTAAAACAAGCTTAACATGGTAAAACAAGTAGCTAAGAATACTATGTGGACAGCTGATTAGCTGAAAAAGAAAATCTTTTTAGTTAGTATCAACATTAGTGGAAAGCAGTGAAGAGTCACCCAAGGTCATCACTAAACTGCAGCAATACAGCATGGCTAAGCACACTTTGCAGACAATGTAAAGATGGTAGCACTGGTAAATTCCATTGAAGATGCAGAGGGGTTCCAAAACTGAGATTAATAGATTGGCAACTTGAGCAAATAGTAAGAAATTACATTTCAATACAGACAAGTGTAAAATAAGGCACTTTGAGCCAGGCAATGTAAAGGTCAAGTAATACTTGAATGGAAATAAACTTACTGTAAGGTTACTAAGGAACAAAAAGACTTAGGTGTAAACATTAGTAACAAAGTAAAACTTGAGGGGCACTGCAGGGATATCTTGAAAAAAGGAAAAAGAATGTTGGGTTGCATTGGAAGAAATATTAGGAGCTGGGACAGGGAGGTGGTGTTGCCCTTGCATGGAGCTTTGGCAAGGCTCCATGTTGAGTACTGTATGTAGTTTGGGGCACCAAATAATAAAACAATTATTTTGAGACTAGAGGGATTGCAGAAGAGGCTAACTAGGATGATTCATGGTGCAAGAGGGTTAACATACGAGGATGCATGAGTTTAACATGTATTCATTACAACACAGAATGTTAAGAGGTAACCTCTGTTTGCTTTGCAAGGCATTCAAAGACAGCGATTTATGGGAATGATTGGGGTTAACGAGAAAGGAAACAGAAAGAGATTTTAGGGGTCATCAGATGAAACTCGGGGAGAAAAATATAGGTGCAATGTCAGAGGTCAATGGTTTAATCAGAGGATGGTTGCAGAATGGAATGGCCTGCAGCAGGAAGTGGTTCAGATTCCAAATATTGAGCATTTTAAGAAGACATTAGATCATTTCATGAGAGCAGGGGGAAGAGTGGGCTTTAGTGAATAAACTGACAAATCATCATGGCTAACAGCTTCAGACTTATAAACTCCCACGAACCCTATGGAAACAAGCATTTGTCAATGCCGAATGTTGATTGTGTTGGTCCATTGAGCTCGCTCACTGCCCCATGTCACTCGCTCATTCTGTTTCTCCCGATGCTGCAGGCTGCTGTTTTGTACTGGGCTCCTGCCTGCATTGGCGCGCTTTCCTGCCCACAAAGAAATCTGCAGCTGTCCCGACAGAGCTCTGTTGAGGTGGGTCACTCCCCCTCTCTCACTCGCTCATTCTGTTTCTGCTGGTGCTGCAGGCTGCCCTTTTGTACTTGGTTCCCGCCTCTGTTGGCGACTTTTTCTGACCACAAAGAAATCTGCAGCAGTCCTGACACAGGTCCATTGAGTTAGCTCACTCCCCCTCTCTCACTCGCTTGTTCTGTTTCTGTTGGCGCTTCAGGCTGGCCTTTTGTACTGTGCTCCTGCCTGCATTGCCGCCTTTGTCTGCCCACAGAGCAATCTGCAGCAGTCACGATAGAGGTCTGTTGAGCTTGCTCACTCCCCTTCTCTCACTCGCTCATTGTGTTTCTCCCGTCGCTGCAGGCTGCCCTTTTGTACTGGGCTTTTGCCTGCATTGGCACCTTTTTCTGCCCACAAAGTAATCTGCAGCTGTCCCGACAGTGCTCCGTTGAGTTCGCTCTCTCAGCCTGTCTCACCCGCACATTCTGTTTCTCCTGGTGCTACAGGCTGCTCTTTTGTACTGGGCTTCTGCCTGCATTGGCATGTTTTGCTGCCCACAAAGAAATCTGCAGCTGTCCTGACAGAGCTCCGTTGAGGTGGGTCACTCCCCCTCTCTCACTCGCTCATTCTGTTTCTGCTGGCATTGCAGGCTGCCCTTTTGTACCGGGCTCCTTCCTCTGTTGGCAGCTTTTTCTGCCCACAAAGAAATCTGCAGCAGTCCTGACACAGGTCCATTGAGGTAGCTCACTCCACCTCTCTCATTCGCTCGTTCCATTTCTGCCGGCACTGCAAGCTGGCCTTTTGTACTGTGCTCCTGTCTGCATTGCCGCATTTTGCTGTCCACAAAGAAATCTGCAGCAGACACAATAGAGCTCCGTTGAGCTCGCTCACTACCCTCTCTCACTCGCTCGTTGTGTTTCTCCCAGTGCTGGAGGCTGCCATTTTGTACTGGGCTTCTGCTTGCGTTGGCACCTTTTTCTGCACACAAAGAAATCCGCAGCTGTCCCGACAGAGCTCTGTTGAGGTCACTCGCTCCACCTGTCTCACTCACTCACTCATTCTGTTTCTCTTGGTGCTGCAGGCTGCCATTTTGTAGTGGTCTCCTGCTTCTGTTGGTGCCTTTTTCTGCCCACAAAGAAATCTGCAGCAGTCCCGACAGAGCTCCATTGGGCTCGCTCACTCCCCCTCTCTCACTTGCTTGTTCTGTTTCTGTCGGTGCTGCAGGCTACCCTTTTGTACTGGACAGCTGCCTGCATTGCCGCCGTCTTCTGGACACAAACAAATCTACAGCAGTCACGATAGAGCTCCATTGAGCTTGCTCACTCGCTCCCCCTTTCTCACTCGATCATTCTGTTTCTCCTGCCGCTGCAGGCTGCCCATTTGTACTGGGCCCCTGCGTACATTGCTGCCTTTTTCTGCCCACAAAGAAATCCACAGCAGTCCCAACAGACCTCCATTGAGCTCACTCACTCCCCCTCCCTCACTCGCTCATTCTGTGTCTCCCACTGCTACAGGCTGCCCTTTTGTACTGGGTTCCTGCCTGCATTGCTGGCTTTGTCTGCCCACAAAGACATGTGCAGCAGTCCTGACACAGCTACGTTGAGGTCGCTCACTCCCCCTCTGTCACTCGCTCATTCCATTTCTGCCAGCGCTGTAGGCTGGCCTTTTGTACTGGGCTCCTACCTGCATTGCCACCTTTTCCTGCCCACAAAGAAAACTCCAGAAGTCATAATAGACCTCCGTTGAACTCGCTCACTCCCCCTCTCTCACTCGCTCATTCTGTTTCTCCCGGCACTGAAACTGCCCTTTTGTACTGGGCTTCTTCCTGCGTTGGCAGCTTTTCCTGCCCACAAAGAAATCCGCAGCTGTCCTGACAGAGCTCCGTTGGTCTCACTCACTCCCCCTCTCTCACTCATTCATTCTGTTTCTCCCGCCACTGCAGGCTGCCCTTTTGTACTGGGCCCCTGCATGCATTGCTGCCTTTGTCTGCCCACAAAGAAATCTACACCAGTCCCAACAGAGCTCCGTTGAGCTCACTCACTCTCCCTCCCTCACTTGCTCATTCTGTGTCTCCCACTGCTGCAGGCTGCCCTTTTATACTGGGTTCCTGGCTATGTTGATGGATTTTTCTGCCCACAAAGACATCTGCAGCAGTCCCAACACTGCTCCATTGAGCTCGCTTACTCCCCCCCCCTCACTCATTCTGTTTCTCCCCAGTGCTACAGGCTGCCCTTTTGTACTGGGCTCCTGCCTGCCTTGGTACCTTTTCCTGACCACAAAGAAATCCGCAGCTGTCCTGACAGAGCTCCACTGAGGTCGCTCACTCACCCTGTATCACTCACTCATTCTGTTTCTCCTGGTGCTGCAGGCTGCCCTTCTGTACTGGGCTCCTGCCTGCATTACTACCTTTTCTGCCCACAAAGAAATCCACAGCAGCCATGATAGAGCTCTGTTGAGCTTGCTCACTCCCCCTCTCTCACTCACTTGTTCTGTTTCTCCTACCGCTGCAGGCTGCCCTTTTGTACTCAGCCCCTGCATGCATTGCTGCCTTTTCCTGCCCACAAAGAAATCCTCAGCAGTCCCAACAGAGCTCTGTTGAGCTCACTCATTCCCCCTTCTTCACTTGCTCGATCTGTGTCTCCCGGCGCTGCAGGCTGCCCTTTTCTACTGGGCTCCTGCCTGCGTTGTCACCTTTTCCTTCCCATAAAGAAATCCGCAGCAGTCCCGACAGAGCTTAGTTGAGCTTGGTCACCCCCCCCCAGTTGCTTGATCCTAATCTGTCCCCAGCACTGATTTCCAACAGCGACTGCGGTATTCTACGCCGGAAGCGCGGAAACACATTTTGGCCAGGATGTGAAAAATGAAAGCTGTACTGTTCATAAGGAGGTGTGAACAAATGCTAGCGTTGAAAATCTTGCAGACTTACAAGGGTGCTTGGAAACTGCACAACACATACTCATAACACAGTCATTTTATGGAGTTTCATCACAAAATTTTCAACATAGGCATTTTAGGACCTCTGTTCGTGAACAGTTCCGGTGTGATTTTTTTAATATGTCCTGAACACTGATTTCCCACAGCGACCACGCTATTGTGCTCTGGAAGGGCGAAAACACATTTCAGCCAGGATGTGAAAAATGACAGCTGCACTGTTCATAAGGAGGTGCAACAAAATGGTAATGCTGAAAATCTGGAGTGAAAATATTGCAAAATAGTGAAGGTACGGGCGTGCATGGAAACTGTGCAATACACATTCATAGCACACTCATTTTATGGACTTTCATCACCAGATTTTCAACATAGGCATTTTAGGATCTCTGCTAATGAACAGTGTCACTGTTATTTTCATAATGTGTCCCAAACAGGGATTTCCCACAACGACCATGCTATTCTGCACCGGAACTACGAAAACACATTTCGGTCAGGATGTGAAAAATGACAGCTGTACAGTTCATAAGGAGGTGCCGAAGATTGGCAATGTTGAAAATCCGGAGTGAAAATATTATTAATTCATGAAGTTACGAGCGTGCGTGCAAACTGCGCAGCACACGCTCGTAACATAGTCATTTTATGGAGTATCGTCACCAAATTTTTGACATAGGCATTTTGGGACCTCTGCTCATGAACAGTGTCACTGTCATTTTCTTAATCTGTCATGAACACTGATTTGCCACAGCCACCGCGCTATTCTGCACCAGAAGTACGAAAACACATTTTGACCAGGATGTGGAAAATGACAGCTGTGCTGTTCACAAGGAGGTCTGAAGAAATGCCAGTGTTGAAAATCTGGCATGAAAATATTGCAAATTCGAGAAGTTATGAGCATGCGTAGCAACTGTGTAACGCACTCTTGTAAAACAGTCATTTTTTTGATTTTTCCCACCAAATTTGCAGAATAGGCATTTTGAGATCCCACCTCATGAACACTAGCACTGTCATTTAATTAATCGGTCCCAAAAGGGGATTCCGTGCAGTGACCACAAAATCACCTTTCCGGGCCGAATAATGCCATGACAGTGCAAGAATTCATGAGGAGGTGTCCCAAAAACCCCATGTTGAAAATCTGGTGCCAAAATCCAAAACAAATGCCTGAGATATGCATTAAAGTTGAAAAAACCCTATTTATTCCTTTATACAGCTTACAGGCATTTCCTCAGTTCACAGTCAGCTTTGAAGAGTGCAGATATGTTCTGGGTCCGCTGAAGATCGTCGCATCCAGACTCGAAGTAAGTATGGGGTGAGGGGGGAGTGAGTGGGTGTGGGGAGGCATGGTGCACAGTGGGTGGGCGGGTTGTGGGAGGGCAGGGAGACCGCCGAGGGACTGTTTCCTTTTTACAGGTTAAAAAGACATCGTGGGACCATTTTTGATTTTACAGGGGCATGTGTACGCTGGGTGGGCTCCAGTATGCCAACAGAGTCTTTTTGGGGAGTAGGTATTTTAGCCGACGGGAGATCAGGCACCCCATCAGCACACAAATGCAAGGCCAACACAAAAAGTGTGGGGTGACATTATGTTGACAGAGATTGGGCACCCCACCAGCAGACAACAAAAGTGGTGGGAGGGTTATAAATGCCGATGGGGAGTGGGATCCCCATCGGCAACATAAACCTTGGGGCACTGAAGCCAAGGAGATTGGGGCCTCACGGCAAACAAACACGGTTGGGGGCACATGCTGCCAAGGAGGATTGGGCACCCCCTCGGCGGGGAGGTTAATATTGTTTGTGAACACGGCGGCAAGCTGCCGCCGTGTTCACAAACAATATCAGTGTTTCAGGTTCTGCCCTGCATTGACGGGTCTCTCCATCATTGCAGCAAATGGCTGATGCTGCAATGACGAGGCAGCCCCTGATTGCAGCAGCTAAAACTTTACAAGTTGGTGGCACGCTGGCTGAACTAGTGTCAGCAGCAGCGTGCCATGGCACCGGGGAAGCAGGCCAAGCCTTTAAAGTCTGTGGAGGCATTGGCACAACAGTGTCGCGCCTCCACAACCTGCTTCTGGAGAAAGCTGTCATAATATGTTTCTTGCGCATGCACGCAATCAACATATAAAACAGTATTAAGCCAGGTTTATTATTTTGTTTAAATTTTTTGGACAGGTAAGCACACTGAACTGAGAACATTTCTTCTCTATGTGTGCTCTGGCCTAGGCTCATGTCTAGGAAGGGTGTGCATAGTTACTTGTCAACCCTGACTTCAGTTTTCATAAGTAGTTTACTATTGAATAATAATCAATGGAAATTATCATAACTGGCTTACCTTTGCCAAACTGTGATGATGTCTGCTGGATTACAAGTGAGGAATTACTGTTCACAAACTTAGACACACACTGTTTGCCTCCAGATCCCCATCCCAAGAAATCACAGCACACCTTAAATGTTCTGGGTGGTCAATTGGCAAATGTTTATTCCATTGAAATCTGACTTACATCATATTGATCATGTTTTCATCATTTTACATCTTCTAGTCATACATATTTTCATTTTCAAAACCATTTTCAAATATCCCGTTAATATCCATGTTTTCCATCTTTCTTTGAATGTATTGCCCCCCTGATGTACATCCAAGTGGCCTCCTCCATTCTGCTGCCTCTCTCTCTACTGCTGGGTCCAGATGTACACCCATACACCTCCTTTAGTGCCCCCTGGATGTACACCCAGAGGTGCCTCTCCACCCAGCCTCGATGTACACTCAGACTTGGTTCACCCCCCCACCGTCTCTTCCCCGTCTTTTCTTTCACCTTCTTCTCTCTTGCAATCATCCCTTTTATTCTTTTTTTTACTCTTTCTCCATTACATCTTCCACCACCTACTGCTGTCTGCCTTTGGCAGTCCCCACTGTGACCCTCTCTTGCCATCTGGTCTTGCCACCTATTTCATACAAATTCCTATATCCCCTTCTCTCCCCCTCTTCTTCTCTAGTCTTGATCCCTCCTTTTCTAATTCTTGGCAACCCCTGAATAAACACACCTTTCCTCCCTCAATATTGGGTGGGTGGGCAAAAGTAATGTCTAGCAGATGACTAAGCGTTTCCTACTTTGTGCAGCCCCTCTTACACCCCCCATCTCTATTTTTGATGCCCAATCAGAATTCCCCTACCCTTTTTCCACACCTCCCCTTTCCCTGCCAGTCATGATGAACTTCCCCCTGTCATTCTGTTCCTTTATCCACCCCCTTTTCTTCTCTTCACCCCTCCCCCCTACTTCTCTTCCTGCTTGACTGAGGACTCTCCAGGTCAGGTGACCAAGAACAAACAGGCCTGCCCTTTTAATTGGGCAAACCACCTTGTCCCCAGATCCCCTTCCCAAGAAATCAAAGCACACCTTAAATGTTTGGGTGCTCTGTCAGCAAATGTTTATTCCATTGATATCTGACTTACATCATATTAATCACATTACCATCATTTTTCTTTTTTTTTTTTTAATTCAGTGTATTTTATTTATTTTTGCACCTTCGGCCTTAAAAGGCCATATTACAGTACAGCATGGTTACAGTAAATGAAGATTAACAATGCAATATTCAACATCACAAATGGTGCCTCCGCCCTTCCTTTTCCACCCCTCTCCCTCTTTGTCCAGTCCCCCACCCATGGTATAAAAAATATAACAATAAGTTCACTGTTAGAAAGTGCCATCTTAAACAATTTATATGTCTGTTGAAGGGAGTATAACATATACAGTTTGCCCCAACATTTTTCAAATTTGGGCGTTTTGTTATGTATGCTGGCAATGGTCTTTTCTGCTGAGAGATTAAACAAGATTTCCTGCAGCCACTCAGTGTAAGATATATTATCTGTGTCTAGCCAGAGTATGAGTACTAACTTTTTAACTGACATTGCTATCAATGCTAGCTGGTATTTCCTTTCAATAACAGTTACCTGGGAGTAGTCCCCCACTAAGCAAGTTCTCAGTTCCATGTATTCTGTGATGCCTAGTAACAGGTTTGCTCTCTGTTTTATGAGGGCCCATAAAGGGGCTACTTTGGGGCATTCCCAAAAAATGTGGTACAGAGATCCTGCATCCTGCAAGCAACATCTGCAAGCCAAGGAGAGGGAATTTTTCAGTCTCACCAGCTTCACTGAGGTGTAATACATATTGCTAAGAATCTGAAATTGCATCAGACATAATCTATCTTGTGAGATGAACTTATGAGTGTCTCTCCAGACCTTCTCCCAGTCTAATGTTATTTCCAGGAACTGAGAATTCCAGTAGCGAGAAGACCCATCTTGGTGCGGGAAAACTTTCTCTATTAATATCTCATATATACCAGAAACTGCATGTTGCTGAGTGGCTGCAGGAAGTTGCCATCCTCCTCTGTGGGTTGTTTTATTCAAGAAGCGGATCTAATTTGACCCTCATGCAATAGGTCTTGTAATTTCTCCTGTGCTAGTTGGGGAAGCTAAGAGGCTTTCACTATTCTGTCCCCTATCTTGAAATTGGGATTACCCACCAGTGGTTGAAATGGGTCCTGTGAATGTTTGTAAGAAAGAGATTTGCATAGTTGGGCATGTACTTTGACTGAAGTACCCACCAGAGTAACAGTCAAGGCGTAGGGGAGCAATTTGACTGGGAGATAATAGATGGAAGAGGAAGAAATGTCTGTTGAAGAGATAATCTCCCTTTCCAGCTCCAACTATTTAGGTATATATTGGTCTGGTTTTGGATTTTCGAGGTTATCTGACCATCTTTAATATTTCACCGTGTGGCTCGCCCAATAATAAAGTTGGAAATGAGAGAGTCTCATTCCTCCTTTAAGTTTGGGAAGATTTTACATCTTTTGTTCATCCACTTTTTCATTTCCAAAACCATTTTTAAATATCCCATTAATCTCCATGTTTTTCATCTTTCTATGAATGTCTTGCCCCCCCCCCAGATGTAAACCCGGATGGCATCCTCCTTTTGCTGCCTCTCTCTCTCCAGCTGAGTCCATATGTACACCTATACTCCTCTCTTGCACCCCCTGGATGTACCCCCAGACGCACCTCTCCACCCAGCCTCAATGTACACTCAGACCAGGTTTGCACCCCCCGCCATCCCTTCCTTCCTTTTCTTTTTCCTTTTTCTCTCTAGCAGCCCCCATTTTATTCCTTGTTTTACTGTTTTCTCCCCCAGCCCACCTCCACTTTATGTTGGATGGTGGGCTTCCTCTCTATTCACTTGTGACTTACTTTACACCTCCATCCCTGTATTCCTGCTCTCGATTCTATGTTAAAAATATCCACCCCTATGTCTGATAAATGTACCCCATCTGCCATATACAGCCCCAGGCATTTTTTCATGATCTTATCATGTTTTATCACCATTCCCCCATTTGACTGTGTATAGGCTGCCACTTGCCTATTCATCCATTTCTGGGCCTTATGAACTGCCTTATGATCCCTGGTATGTCTCCATACATGCCTTAGCAGCATGTCCGACCAGAACACCACCACCCCAGACCATCATTCTTTTATTCTCACAATATTCCCTTTTAGCTGCCCCAAAATGTCCAGCCAGGACCAGGAGCCCAGATCATTGCCCCCCAAATGTATTATTATCAGGTGTGGCTCTAACCATGCCGCCCTCGAGTTTTCCAGCACTAGCAGTAGTTGTGACCAGCACATCCCTCTCATGGCTTTCCAGTTTACCGTGAAGTCATTCCAATCCTGATACAGCAGTCTCCCCCAGCACGCTCCACCACTCTTCGCTCTACCCAATACGCAAAGGAGTGTCTGCAGATCCATGCCTCCTGCCGTCCTATGGGGCCTGAAGAAATAAACAGAATTTGAGCAACCACTCCTTCTGCTCCCTCCTCCCCACACCTTATGGTCCACATTCCTTAGGGCCCCAGTCTCATATCCTCCTGAAACAAAGCAGACACATGATTAGCAGGTTAATTCTGTCACATACTTCTTATAAAAGTCAGAGACCTGCCTTCCCACTTTTTTCACTTCCTCTTTGGACCCCCCAAGCTGCCACCTCTAAGGTGCACCGATCTTAAAGGAATTGAACAAATACCTCCCCACATTCTCCCCAATGAACTCTAGGCTTTTCTTTAATACTGCCACCAGCTGCGATCCCACCACTGGGGATCTGGCCCCATGGATAAAAAGTGGTCCACCCCCTGCCGGCCTAATGGCCATGTACCAAGTGCCCGTACCAGGCATATCCCCACCTTCTCTTGCTGCTGTAGAAGTATCATTGCCCCTTTTCTCACCTGATCCATTGTGGACTTTCACAGCAGAAACTCCACACTGTCCCCTTGCCACTGCAATTCATCCTTGAAGAAACCCTTTCTTCCCCCACATCTAGCCTGTCCTAATACCTCACTTATCCTAAATGCCCCGTGAATCATGCTCATGAATAGGCCCACCTCGGCTGCTGAATGGCAAACTTTTAATTTTTAGTTGTTTAACCAGGTATAGCACACTAAGCTGAAAGCTTTTTTACAGGAGCAACCTGGAAGCACAAGGAGGTTAAGTGACTTGCTCAGGGTCACACAGTATGTAAGTGGAAGCTGTGGGATTCAAACCCAGGTCTGGTCTGCTGGATGTCACCAGATTTGCAGCTCAGAGCCTTAGACCACTGCGCTATACTGCCTCCTTCAACTTGAGGCAGTGCTGTCAGTAACTTAGCCAGCAGTGCCTCCGATATGGGCACCTGCCATCCAATTCAAACAACCTTGCATAATTCTCCTAACTTCCCTTCCCGGGGTCACCCCACCCCTTCAGGCTACATACCAGTCCTATGCCCATTGGGTGTACACCCATAGTCGCATGTGCCACCCCTTCCTCCATTTACTCATCAAAAACGTGGTTACTTAGGCAGGCCCACCGGTGCAGCATTAGGGTTACCGCATGCGGCGCCAGCTACCTGGGTTCAGGAACGGACTTGGGCAGCTGGAGGGCTGGCCAGAGGGAGGAGGATTGAGCACCGAAAGGCTGCTCTCCTCCTCCAGGTGGGGTGGGATGCAAGTCTTGCTGCTATACCGCCACCTGGGTGACCACAGGTGGAGGCGCAGTGAAGGCAGCTTGCAAAAATAAAGGGTGGGGGGCTGCCGCCGGTAGTTGAGCAATAAGCCATCATGACGCCACTTAGCCCCTAGGGCTTTCCTAGCTGCAGGCACCCCAAGGGCTGGGACCAGAAAAAAATGGAAATACCCTATCCCAGGTTCCTGTAGATGGGACCCGGTCATCCTGAGAAAACCCATAACCGGGATCTTGAGATAGGGCCAGCTGACCTCCCGATGCATGCTTGAGGTGTGAGCGAGTGTAAGAGGAGACTCTCTCCTCCCCGCCTGGGGGTAAAACCATGGCAGGATGGGGGCAGGCAGCTGGTACTCAGGATGGAGGTACCTGGAGTGAGACTACGGGAGTGTGCACGACCTTGGGATCCCTGAAGAGAGGTTCCTGGAGCAGTGAGAAGGGGGCATAGAAAAAATAGGAAGTATAAAAAAAAAAAAAAAAAACTTGGTTACTTGCTCTTCTGTAACCACCCCACTTACCTCCATGCCTTATCCTACTCTCAAAGCTTGGAAAACTCTCCATGAACCTTCGTATATCCTCAAGGCCCTTTCTGACCATGAGTTGTGAAAGAGCAGCTTGGGTCCAGCTAACCAATCTCCCACATGTATGGAGGTACAGTCTTTTTCTCGCTTTCTGCTCCTGGGCAAAGGAGATGGGAGAGGCTATCAGCCACAATATTCCATACCCCTTCAATGTGCTTTGCCCTAAAAGACATGTTCCATCATAATCCCTGCAGAACTAACTGCCTCATCACTCTCATCAATGTGTCTGACACTGCCCACCTCCTGTTCAGGTCATCCACTTCTGCCCTATTGTCGCACCAGAATGTTACTTTCTGGTTGTGTAATTTCTCCCCCAACACCACTAATGCCACCCATATTGGGAATATCTCCAGAAATTTGATATCCCTGGTCAGGCCTCTTCTTACCCACTCCACCGGCCATTGCTCAGAGGTCCACTTCCCTTAAAAATGTGCTCCCATCCCATGGCCCCCAGTCGCATCTGTATGCAGTTATAAATTCGTATTAAAGACCCATTCATCCTGCCAGAATGTAGCACTGTTATAGGACTGGAGAAACTCTGACTACATCTCCAAGTCCTCCCATACTCCTTTTGTTATATCTACCCAATGATGAGGCTGAGTGGCCCCTCTCATTACCTTGGTCAACCATCACGTGAAAGCCCGGCCTGGTGTTATAGCTTGGCATGCAAAGTTCAAGTGTCCTAGTAACTGTTGCACCATAAGCAAAGGCACCTGTCTTTTTCCTCTTACTGCCCCCCAACAAACCTCTCAACTTTTGAATCTTCTGAACTGAGAGTCTGAACACCCCAGCCTTAGTGTCTATTTCAATCCCTAGAAACTCCAAACACTGACTGGGCCCCTCTGTTTTATCCACCCCCAACTGCACCCTGAGCTGCTCACACATCTCCTAAAACTGCCTGATCGTGTCCCTGGTGCCTTCCTTCCCCCTGCCCACCATGAGAAAATCATCCAGATAGTGGACTAAAATCCTCTGGCCCCACAGGGCCTTTAACACCCATTGCAGCTAGGTGCTAAACATTTCAAAGCTAGCACATGCTGTGGAACAGCCTATAGGCATGGCCTGTCAAAGTAAAACGTCCTTTCCACACCAAAACCAAGTAAATCTTAATCTTCCTGCCAAACAGTGAACAGCTGAAAGGCTGCTTCAATGTCAGTTTTTGCCAACTATGCCCATTTCACTGCCCATATCATCTTGACCACTTCGTCTAATGTTGTGTAGTTCACCCTGCTATCCTCCTCACCTATACAATCATTCATGAATCTCCCTTCCAGGTATAATAGGTGATGAATCACCCTCTGTTCATGTGGTTGTTTCTTAGGGACCAAACCCAATGCTGACACTCTGAAATTCCTCAATGGAGGAGCCAGAAATGGCTGCTCTACCCTCCCAGCTATGATGTCCTTCTGTATCTTCTGTGCCAGGATCACTTCCTTGCCCTTAACAGATCTCTAATTTTTGTCCTTCATGACTTTCCTTTTCCCATGAAATTGTAAGTTAAAACCTGTGGCGAACCCATCCCTCAGTGTTCTACCCACCTACCAGTCTAGGTAGTCCCTCTCCCATTCCTGTAAAACCTCCAATTTTACTGGTGACCATGCTAGCTGGTATTTTGGTCCTCTGGCCTGAGTGGCCCCTTCTTCACCTGTTCCTGGCTTCCTGCCCAAATCCCCCTCCATCCCCATGGTCCTGATCGCACCCCCATATCCCCAAGATGCCCCTCCATGGCCCTGAGACCTGCCCCTGAAAGGGCTGGGCTCCCCCTGCCACTCCCCCAGCTTCTGTCCATGTACGACCAACATCTGGACACCAGGAGCACCCCTGCACACCTGGAGCAGTCATGCTTAAAGCGGCAGTTCAGCCATGTATACTGTGCTCTATTATATCCCCAACATTTTTGCAGGCCTGTCTCCCCCATGGCCCATTCTGTGTAACTCCCTCCTTGCACTGTCATGGTTCGGGACCATAAATTGGAGTGTCATGTATACCATTGCATGTTCCCATGCAAGGCCATCCTTCAACTGAATTTTTCTGCATATTGCAGCCAGTTTGGCCCACCCATCATTTTATATGCACTGCGCACTATCAGGGAGTATGCCAGTAGTGGTGTGGCCAGTTCCGTCTGCTTCTCCTGCACTATAGCACCGAAATAAGTGAAAACTGCTGATCACGCATCCCATATCTGCCCTCTAAATGTTTTGTTTCATCCTTCCTTTCCTGCAAAACCAATTCCGCTGCCATATCTCTTTTCACAAAACTTTCTTTCTCCTCATATTTATTAACTTCTTTTTTATCCACCAGGGCAAATATGTCCACATATTTGTCTTTCCAGATGCTTTCATTCATGGCCATTGACCCCGGTGTTCTGGTTTCAATCCCTAACCCTCCACCCTACCCCATCCCTGTGCCTCCGGCCTCTCTCCCTTGCTTACCCTTTTTTTCTTTTTTGATTTCCCCAAGCACCTTTTCGAATTCACCTATCCCATTCTCCTCCATAGTGCCTAAAATTTGCTCCACATATTCCTTTACACTTCCTTTTAGCATTAGATCCACCATACTTGTTCCACCCAGATTCTGTAGCAGTGCTGGCTGGGGCTGAGCTGGCTGAGGAGGCACCGGGTTAAGCATCTGTGGCTGCCCAGGTTGATGCTGATCTGGTTGCAGTGGCACTGGGATGGGCATCTGTGGCTGCACAGGCTGGGGCCTGAGCTGGTAGATGTGGCGACGGGGTAGAGGGGCCCTCATTTGTGGGCTGCTTCTTTCCCCTTCTATTACCCGGCATGGCTCTGCCTTTCCACTTCCTGCCCCGCCTGGTGGGTTCTGGAACAGCTGAGGTATCTTCTACCATGTCCAGCATCTTCTGTGCCTTTTCCACCAACTCCATTTCTTTCTGCACAACCTCCTCCTTGGAACTCTCTTGTCCTCTTGGTGCCATGCTGTAGTTGCTAAAAATGAAACATACATATGTAAGTTAGTAGCAGCCAACCCCAGAAAAACTGCTGAGCCTCTGACTTTTCCTTGCCAGATCTCCTTCCTCTGACATGCTCATTGTTCCTCGGTTATTAACAGCACACTTCTTTTTTTTTAAACAAAACCACCAAAACTTGGGCCTCTCCACCCCTTTTGCAAAACTCCACCATTCTTTCCTGCTATCTCCTCAGACAGTGAGAGAGATGCAACAACCCATCCTTGAATTGCACTGATGGGCTGCAGGCACTGCATCACCTGCTAGTACTCATCCTGCATGTGGGCCATAAAGTTTAGCTAGGGAGCTCCACTTTATGAAGAGCTGACTTCCTCTGATGATTGCTAGTTCCTTAAATGGTATACCTCTTAAAAATTATTTTAATTTTTCAACACCCCCACCTGCCATGACTGCTGCTGTTCCCGTGGGCCATAAACCAAACATCCTCTCCTCCCACCAAGATGGGGTCCCCACTTGTAGTGCCAGCTCATCTCTCAGCCACGTGACCATCAGCTTAACCAAATACCTTAATTGCATAGCCATGTGGTGCCCCATTAATTTGCTTCCTATTTTAATTTTTTTTTTGCCCTTACCAAACCAAAAGACCCCTTTTTTCTTTTTGTCCCCCCCTCCATAAAATGGCACATGCCACATGTCTCATCCCACTCCCTACTCTCCGGTTCTTCTCTCCACCCAGACATCCTGATGCACCAACCACTGCAAAATTGTTAAAAAAGAAAGAAACCCTGAGCTGCTCAATCAAGAACCCTGTTTAATTCCTGTGATACTGCAACCTCATGCTTTTGGCCATGACAAAAGCACACCCCTTCAGAACCCCCCCCCAAAATGGCATCCACCACGTGTCTTAGCATCCCAAGACCCCCCTTCAGGCCCCCCAGCCTTTCACTTTATCTGCCATTTTTGGCCAGACATCCAAACCCCGGAGAAAAAACCTTGAACTTAGCATAAATGAAAACTCCCAACTTCGCCTTTTTTTTTTTTTTTTTTTTGCTTCTGTTTGCTGCTGTCTCTTAGCCCAGCTGAAACCACCTGTCCTCACTCTGCTTTGCACAGAGGCCCAGAATTTTTCTCCACCACCTTTCGGGACTGCCTACAAATGCCCCACATAAACCCACTTCATCAAAATGACCTCAGTGAGCAATACTCACCCCACTTCCTGCCCTAACCTTTGTCTTGGACATGTCCGCTATTCTATGCCGGAATCAAAGCCTTTTCAGTGAACCCCACAGAGTCAGTCTTATTAAAAACAGAGCAATATTGCCACTGCTGCATGCTCATAAAATGTCTACTGGTTTGTAATGGGCTACAAAGGACTGCCTTTCACTTGCAAAACACCAGAGCCACCAGCAACTGCATAACTGGAGCAACCTCATAACTTCTTCCTACTTGCAATGGGATTAAAAAGACTGCCTTCTGATTAAATACATTGGAGCCACCAGCCACAACAAAATTGTAAGAGAAACGCATTTTTCTTGCCTCATGGTCCCTGCAAGAGCCCTACAATGTTCCTTGCCTCCTATCTCTTTCCTCTTACAACCTTCCCTACCATTTTGTACTTCAATTTTTTTTCTTACTCCAACTTACGCTGGCCAAATTCCCCCTCTTATCCAAAGCTTGCCTCTTTCAGCTTGTGCTACCTCACCAAAACTTGTGGAAAATAAATTGCCGACCGATCTGCTTGGCTAAGTACAAAAGTAATGGCTAGCAGATGACTGAGGGTTTCCTGCTTTGTGCAGCTCCTCTTAAACCCCCCTTCCCCACTCACTCTCTTTTTGATGACCAATTCCCTTTCCCTGCCAATCATGATGCCCCACCCCCTCCCGTTCTGTTCCCTTATTCACCCCTTTTACTCCCCTTCCTCCTTCCCTGCTTCTCTTCCTGCCTGACTGAGGACCCACCAGGTCAGGTGACTGAGAAAAAATGGGACTGCCCTTTTAATTGTCCAAACCATCATAGTGATGGATTTTTAAAGAGAGACATCACTTTTGAAGTCATTCATCTGAAATTTGAATAATGTAATACCATCTACTAGATGGTCTGAATTTTTAATGCAGTTGCATCCAAGGAAAGATGTAATTTTTATCAAAACATGATGCAAGTTTCCATAATGTAATTCTTTTTTTCACTGCTAATCATATCTCATTCACTACTGAACTGAGGTATACACCTAGCCTGAGGTGTACATACTGTGTACATCTCAACTGCACCTTATAGTATACACATCTTATAAAACTGTACACCTTAGGTGCACCTTAAAAACTTGTACTTTTACTAATAAACATCTCATCTGCACTATGGCTTACAAACATTTGGCCCTATGTAGAAATGTGCAGAGTGGGTACATGCTGCATAACTCTGGCACATAGCCCACTCCACACCCAGTGTGCCCACTGCACCCTCTCCACTGCAGTCCCGACACATTTATACTCCCCCTATGCACACGATACTCTGGCAGATCATGGCCGATCGTGGAGCTCTGTGCATGGGCGGGGCGGTGTGGGGGGCTTGCTGGCACTCCATGTGATTCACAACTGTGCAGAGTGCCATGCACAGGGGGCTGACAGCTATGCCAAATCAGGGCAGATGTAGCTGCAATATATTCCCTCAGAGTCGCAGCCACCAGGCATGGTGGTGGCAGCAGGAATCTGTGGATCCTCGGTAGGGACACCTCTGATGTCGGGGCAAATCTCTGTGGGTGGGGGGCGGTGAATGGGTCACAGGCCCCCTCTGGTGCAGGCAGCACACTGCACAATGGCTGAAAACATGGTGCCTTGAGGACGCAAGTGATTCACTGCAGAGACCTGGGTGACCAGCTGATTGGCCACATGCCCGGGTCCACCACTCTGAACCCGGCCACCCCAGGGATCCTGCACATCTGGGGGGTGGGGACACATAAGGGGTCTGCAAGGATGCTGGCATTGGAGAGTACTGCCCATAGGTGGAACCACCATGGGTGCAGAGCTGTGTGCCTGAACAATGCATGACTTGCACGTTTTTTGTGCATCAGGCCCATTACATTTAGCAGTATGCCTAACAACTATACCTTAGAAACTTAACAGTATGCAGTGCAAAACTCATCAGTACCTCACAAACTTAACTTTCAGCAGTATACACCTCAATCTACCTTTACTTCTGCCTTGAGTTAATGAGTGAGAAGCTATTCTTTTTTGTCCCTGTTGGGATACAATTCCCAGGTTGGATTTTTGAAATCCCCTGCAGTACGTAGGGTTGCCAATAAAAGGTAACCTGAATTGTCTGGTGGCAGCCCCAGAGGAAATGAGGGAAGCTTAAGGGAATAGAGCAGGGGAAGAGGAAATAGGTGGGGGAAGGGAAGGTGAAAGGAAAAGACAGGGTGAGCCTAGTGAGATCATGAGGAGTGACAAGGGAGAAAGGGCAGGGGCAAGGTGAAGTCATGACAGACAGGTACTAGATGACAATGCGTACACCTTTGGGGGGGCACTGGATTGGCTGGGGCATGGATTGTAGGGGTCCTTGCAAAGGATCCTTGGGGTTTTATGAGCCTAGGTTGAGGGTTGCTCTCCCTCTTTCTGCTAGGATTTTTCATTTTCCCATCCATCATCCCTGACACAGGAGCAGGGGTCGAGGAAAGTGGGGCATGCAAGGCAAAGGAGTTGTATGGGAAGACTGAGGATCCTGGGGTAGGTGGACAGTTCCTGCTGTAATTGTCAAGGGTTCTAGGGCAGGTGGGCAGTTTCTGCTATGCTGGCCAAGGGTCCTGGGGCAGGTGGACAGTTCCTGCTATACTGGTCAAGGGTCCCGGGCAGGTGGACGGTTCCTGATATACTGGTGAGGTGCTGGAAGAGCATGTGGATAGATACGAAGGGGAGGAGAAAAGCATACAGGAAAAGGAAGGGTATGGGAATAAATGGAAGAGAATAAGGGGATAGGAGGGAGGGGCCTAGAGGGAAGTGGGGAACATGCAGGGCCAGGGAAAGGGGGGAGGGCACAAGTGCCAGGGGTAGGCACCTGAATGTGTTTAGAGGGGGGAAGAAGGGGTAGATAGAATGGCTAGGGGTTGGGTCTATGACATCTGGACCTAGCTAAAGTACAGGGAGGGAAGATTGGTGGTCTGTGGTGGGGGTTGAATAAGGCATCCAGACCCCGAGAGAAGAAGAAGAAAAGGGTAACTCAATGTAAGACTGAATGGTGTATTAAGATGGATAATTGAATAAACGGTGGCGAATAAACTGTTATGTTGTAAATATGATTGACTCATGCAGATGTATGTAATGTTAAAGTGGTGTAAATGGATAGTCAGATGGATAGGCAATTGGCTCCAGGACCAGACCCAGAGGGTTGTAGTTGGCGGGATAGTCTCATCCCCAAGGAGGGTCATTAGTGGGGTCCCATAGGGATCAGTCCTTAGGCCCCTCCTGTTCAACGCCTACGTCTCTTACATAAGGACAGGAATCAGGAGTGAGATGAGTCTCTTTGCGGATGACTCAAAACTGGGAGCGGTGGTGGATGGGGAGGAAGGGAGGGTGGCCCTACAGGGGGACCTGGAGGCTCTGGAAAGATGGTCTAGAAAGTGGAAGCTGAGGTTCAATGCAGGGAAATGCAAGGTGCTCCACCTGGGGGCCAGAAACCCAGGCCAAAAGTACACTCTGGGGGGGGGATGCTACAAGTCTCAATGGCTGAGAGGGACCTGGGGGTATGGTGGATGTCAAGATGAACAACTCTGAGACTTGTAGGAGGGCAGCAGCCAAGGCCAACAGGATGCTGGGATGCATCGCTAGGGGGATCACCTCCAGAAGGAGGGAAGTGATACTCCCTCTGCGTAACTGCTTGGTGAGGCCACACCTTGAGTACTGGGTGCAGTTTTGGAGGCCACATTTAAAGAGGGACATTAAACTCCTGGAGAGGGTCCAGAGGAGGGCAACCAAAATGATTTGGGGCTTGGGGGACAAGACCTATGAGGAGAGGCTCGAAGAGCTAAATATGTACACATTGGAAGAGAGAAGGGACCGGGGGGACATGATAGAGGTCTTCAGGTACATGAAGAGGGTAAATAGGGGAGGAACAGTCAGGGTGCTTCGAAGGAAGGAGGAGAGGGCCACTAGAGGGCATGGGTGGAAGCTGGAGGGGGGAAGATTCAGGGGAGAAAGGAGGAGGTGCTACTTCACTGAGAGTGTGGTGGAGCCATGGAATGCACTGCCTAGGGGGCTGGTGGAGGCAGAGACGGTGGAGGGGTTTAAGAGGGGGTGGGACAGGTACAGGAGAAGGGTTCTGGAAACAAAATCCAATGCAGAAAGAATATCCAGAACTGGGAAGGGAGAAGCCAGAGAAGGCGAGGGAGGCAGCAAGGTCAACACCCAGGGTGGGGGCTGACCAATCGAGCAGACTCGAAAGACCGTTAGGCCTATTCTGCTGGCATTTTAGTATGTTAGTATGTAAATAAATCATTTTGCCTTTGTGCACCCATTTACTTGGTTTGGACATTCGAATCATTTCAGAAGGTGTGATCATGGGACAATTATTGATTACTAGCAAAGCAGCTGGAACTTTGTATGCTTAGCTAGGCAGTGAATATAGAATAACCAATCTTTATGAGATTAAGACAATTCTTTGTTTATATAAACACTTTGTTATTTTCTGTGTGTGGTTCCTATAGTCAGGTTGGACTTCATTCATATATTTGGGACTGTCTAGTACAGTATGCCCTGCAAGCCCCTTGGTCCACACTGGGAACTAATGGGCTTACAGCCCATACTGTTCCTGTCATTCGGCGGGCATCCGGGTGGTATGCGGGCAGGATGTAGCTGCCCACCAATGATGGGGGTGAGTGGGGTGGGCAAGGGTTCTGTGTGGGTGGAGGGTGGGGGTGCCACTGGATTACCAGGGCATTTTATTATGGAGGATTACCGCCATCGTGGCAACGGGTGGGGTTTCATTAGACCACCAGGGATGGTCATATTTACATATATCATGGAATTGGGGACTCGGGTTGGTGTGGGGACCACTAGACTACCAGGGATGGTCATGTATTTTATTTCTCAGGGAATCAGGGACTGGGGGGGCACTAGACTACCAGGGATTTATTTATAAACATATACCGTATGATCACAGCTACAGGGTGGGGATGCCTTGGGATCCTCACTGCACACATCATGCTGTGCAGGGTGCCAGGCACAAGTCGCTGGGCTGCCCTGTGCAAGGCATGCAAATAGGGCCATAATGACATGCAAATGGCCCCATTTGTGCCTTGCATATATTATGGCCTCATTTGCATGCCCCCTGCTGAATATCACGGGTGATGCACCTAGTGCAACTGGTCTTGCACATCCCTGTGCTCCCTATCTGTGGCTTGCGCTTGCGCAGTGCCACTACGTCATGCGCAGTATGTGCACTGACCATGCCATATTTAACGGTGCTGCACCATGGCACATCCCCATTGAATATAATCTGAACCTGGACCTGGCCCTGCGCATCACAGTTGCGCTGCGCCCAGGCTTGCACCACTGCCTGGTGCACTCTGAATATCTGGGCCTTTATATTTATTTATTTATTTATTATGATAATCGGAAATACACCTTTGAGTAATAGACTCCTTTGCAGAGGTTCCACCTCATAGATACATAGGAAAAACAGGCAGTTACAGAGGATAACATATGTACATAGGAGTCAGTTAAACTAAAAGTAAAAAAACACAGTATAAGGCAGCACAAGCCCAGCATGATGTGCTAAGCCAAAGCAAAATTCTTAGGGTCATGAGCCAGACCCAAAGTTAGGTGAAGTGTGAATAAATACAGTAATGGAAAGAAAGAGGGACCACAGGGGTCTCAGTATGGAGAGAGTGTGGACTAAGGAGTAGAGGTAGGGGGACTAGGGACAGTCACAGGATGAGAGCATGAGGAGCTGATTTTTGAGGTAGGCCTTGAAGGGGCCTAGCTTGAGTTCAAGAAAGCTGGAGGTGGGAAGGTCATTGAGCCATTTAGGGGCCTGATATAGAAAGGCCCTCTGGCCCAGGGAGGTCCTACAATGGGGGACAACTATGAGGGACTTAGCAGTACTTCTGGTGGGTCTGTTTGGAGGGGCCAGCTGGATGAGTGGGTGGAGCCCCAAGGGAGCAAGGCTGGGAAGGATTTCCTTGGCTAGGAGACAGGTGTGATATTTAAGTCTCCGGTCAAAATTTAGCCACTGGGAATGCCTATATAAGTCACAGGTATGGGTGTATCTGTCACAGCCCGTAATCAGATGGCATGCTTTGTTTAGGGTGATTTTGAGGTGGCTTAAGGAAGTCTGATCTGCGGAGCCATATATTACAATGCTGTAGTCCATAAGGGAGAGTTACATAGAAACATAGAACATAGAATTTGACAGCAGATAAGGACCGCTTGGCCCACCTAGTCTACCCAGTACAGAGGAGGACATTGCCAATCAGATGGCTTTTAGGGGGAGGCAATGTTTGAGTTGGTAGAGGAGACCTAGCCAAGTGTTGAGAGGGGTGGATAGGAGTTAGATATGCATATGGAAGGATGGGGATGTCCCTAGTGTTAAGTAGTAGCCACAGACATTGCCAGCTATTTCCAGACATTTCACGAAATTTCTAAAGAGTTTCTCTCTGCTGCCCCTACTATGGAAATGCAGAAAGCAGGAGATTTCTCTAGAAATATCACATAAATTTCAGGAAATAACTGGCAATGTCTGTGGCTGCTACTGAATTGTTAACCTGTTCTAGAGGGTCGCCCAGTGAATTGACAATGGTAAGGGTTGATCCAGAGAGAGAACTCTGGCGGTGGGTGAAGATCATTGTTTTTGTTTTTTTTGTGATTATGTATAAGTCTTCGGACCCCAAACCAGGATTCAGCTTCTGTGAAGTTCTTCTGGAGTGTGTGCTGGAGGGAGAGGTTGTGTTGGTGACTGTTGAAAATGACAGCATCATCAGCATATAAAAGAATTTTACCTGGGCAGGCATTTGGTAATGAGTTAAGAAATAAGCTAAAGAGGAGGGGTCCGAGCACGGAGCCTTGCAGGACACCTGAGAGAACAGGGTGGCAGTCAGACAGAGTGGAACCAATTTTGACACGTTGACTTTTGAGTCCTACCAGCTAGGCAGTCTGTGAGCCAGGATATTGCTTCTTGGGAGAGGCCCAAGGCAGGTATGTAGTGAAGGAGCAAGGCATGATTGACCATGTTGAATGCCTTTATGAGGTCAATATAGATAGAGCCGACAACATACCCATGGTTGAGGGCTTGGTTTATGTTAGAGGTGTACTATACAAGGGCAGTGGTTGTACTGTGGCCCCTCCTAAAGTCATGCTGCTCGGGATAAAGGAGATTGTGTTCAGATAGGTAGTGCATGAGTTGATTGGCTATGATTTTCTCGAATGCCTTCAAGAGAGGGGGTAGTATGGAGATGGGTCTATAGTTATTGGGAGAGGTATCATCACCACTTTTCAGGATGAGGGTTATAACAGCTTGCTTCCATGGTGATGGAAATTGGCTGAGGCAAGGAGATTTGTTAAGGATTTTGATTAGTGGAGGAAGAACTTCAAGTGTGAGTCGTAGGAGCTTTAAATCCAGGGAGTAATTACTATGCCGGGACTTGGGCAGAAATTTGGATAAGTATTTCCTGGCTTGATTAGGTGACAGGGTATGGAGATGAAATGGGGGTATATTTGTTAAGGGGGAGGTTGTGCTGGGGAAGGGTCAAAGAAATTGGAGTTCAGGACTTCACTGAGGTCAGAGAAGGTACTGTTTAGGATGTTCGCTATCGCCTGAGGGTCTTGGGTACCTGTCCCACCAGCTGATAGTTGAGCAGGGGATGGGGATGTGGTTTTCCCACTGAGTTCTTTGATGTTTTTCCAATGATCCTAATCAGAGTCCCAAGAGGAGGTAAGGGCTTGTTTGTAGTGGGCCGCCTTGACTTGGCGAATGGACCAGGTGCATGTATTTCTGGCCTCTCTGTAGAGCTGCCTATCCCTTGGGAGATGAGTTTCAATGGCTTCGTGCCAAAGATTGTCATGTGCCGCATCATGTCTAGGAGGGCCTGAGAGAGATCGGGGGGGGGTCCCGATTTTTGGTGTAGAACTTTGTGAGGGGGCATACAAGTCACAGGCTGCTTTGATATACAACTGTTATATCAAAAAGTCATCCATAACATGTTTGTATCTCTCTTGCAACCCCAACATTCCCTTAGTCCCATTTCTTGTCTCCAATCTTCTCAGGCCCAAATGTGTAACCTGATGTCCCCTCGCCTTCCAGCTCCATCGACCTCTGTTCTTGACATTGTGCTCAGGTGCCATACCCAATGCTCCCTCTGTCCTCTCCAACCTGCTGAAATGTCTTCTGGAGTTGTCCCCCCCGCCTGGGTGTTAACCATGGCTGGGCCTGCCACTCAGGTGGCACCCCCACCCCTTTTATGCCCTACCCCCCATTTCTTCCTTCCATTAGTGCACTCCAGCTCTATGTTGGAAGGTGCACTTCCCCCCATTCCCCCTTTCTCCAATGCTCATTCCTCAATCGCCTCATCATATCTATTGGTAAACAGTGCTATTTCCATTTTGTACAGGTCGACCTCATCCACCCTATAATCCCCAGGGCTGTCGTATGCAATTGCATGGTCTATATACCCCAGTACATGCCCCCTTTCTCCTTAATGAACACCCCCATCCTCCTATTTAGCCTCTTCCTAGCTCGCTCTGTCCCATTAGGATCCCTGGCCTGTCTCCACACCCTCCTGGGAATAATCTCAGACCATGCCACCATGACCCCTGGCCACCATGTCCTCACTAATTCTTTATCCTGTTGGATTTTTTTTTTTTTTTTGCAAATAACCAAGCTTTATTGAAACTTATCCAACATAACATATATACCAAACAAGTACATAATACAGAGAAACCATAAAACAATAAATAGGAAAGGAATAACAAAGCAAAACAAGACTCCTAAAACCCCCTCCAAAATAAAAGGGAAAAAAGGTACCTATCCCACCCCACCCCCCGTCCACCCCTGGCAGCTATCCCTGTGGCTGACTCACTTATTTAATGAATTTAATCATAATGTAACCTCAGAAAAACAAACAAAATAAGACCCAACTATGTAGTTTAGCTGAGTCTTCAAAGGAGGCACCAAGGAGGAAAGGATACACCAAATTAATGTGCCAGTTGGGGTGTTATCCTTCCAATAGTTAGAAGCAGAATAATGGACTTTATCTCTAATACCGTACCTGTCCTTCAAACATTGGAATAGCTTCCCCAACACAGTAGAAATATTGGTGAAGCATTATAAAAGGAAAGAACTGATCTTTCTGCATTCAATGCGCTCATAAACTCTCTCCCAACACCAAGACAATTGATGGAGTCCAGTCACCTCTCCAGTGGCGAAAATTATCAATTTAGTTACCTGCTACCATAGCTAATCGACATTTAGTTAACTTGCTTTGTATTTTATCAAACACACCGAATATACAAGCCTCTGGAGTGAAGAACCTGTCCAGATCAGTAAAATTGATAATCTTTGCTTCACCAAATGCCACAATCCCATCACCTTGGGGCGGGTCCAAATTTGTGATAGCTGGTAGCCAGAGAATCATTACACTCAGTACAATTGCTGTAAAGCGACTATCTATCCTTGAAAGCTTAGCTGGTGAAAATATAGATTATGAAGTAACTTAAATTGAACTTTCTTAATCTATCCTGCTTTATAAATATAGATATCGGCTCCAAGCCTTTTCCCTAAGTTTCTGCTGATTTGCCCAAGGACAAATTTAATTCCCAATGTATCGACTAGACACTTTCAAATTCCTTGACTATTATATACTTGTAAATTTTTGATATCACCTTGCCCGCTTGCACAAACCCTTTCAACTCCACAAACATAGGTCCCAAAATGTCTTGCCCCAGCTTTTACCAAAAACACACTTAACGAGCTTAGAATTTGACTTAGTTTTAGGTAGGATTGAAATTTACCTCCAATTTCTCCGACAGAGCCTGAAATGAAAGAAGGCTATTATTCTGAAAGAGATCTTGACCTCCACTTGCTTTCCCTTCAATTCCTCTGCCTAGATATAGGTTGTTTCCCAATGATCAAATTTGGATTTCCTACTATGGGTTGGGATAAATCATATCGTTGTGAGATTTGAAATTTTGCATAAAACTGTTGCAAAGCTTTAATATCCCAACCTAATGGCGTATCCCTCGCCCTCTTGGGAATCTTAGCCCATGAAACATAAAGTAAAGACTCTAAATCCAACTTAAGGCCTTTAACAAATAAACTATCTAAATGAAGGCCAGGGTATGTTAGGTCCTCGTCGCAAGCCCAGCACCCAACCTTGCCAGGTGGATCGCAAGGTAATAAGCATAAAAGCCCGGTAATTGAAGTCCTCCGAGTTGCCGCTGCCGAGTAAGTTTGAGGTAACTCCTCCTAGGGGGTTTCCCATTCCATAGGAAAGCCACACATTGTTGAACTAGCGGCTTGAAAAAAGACTTTGGCAAGTAAACATTTAAATTAGATAAAGTATAAAGATAAAGTTTGGGCATAACCACCATTTTTATCGTATTGGCTCTTCCTGAAAAAGTCAGCGGGAGCTTTGACCACCTAACCAAATCTTCCTTGATGGTTTTAATTAACGGTTTAAGATTTAAATCAGTTAAGTTCTCTAAATTCTTAGATATTTGAATCCCCAAATAGGTTAGTGATTTGGTTTGCCCAATGAAGTCCCAGAGAAAGGCACCAACTTCTCTGAAGAAATGGGGACAAAGAATAGACTGACATTTTGGCCCTATTCAGATTATACCCTGAAAACCTACTAAACTTATCGATTAAATCAAGGGCTTTAGGAAGGGAAGAAGTAGTGTCCGAAATGTGTAACAGTAGGTCATCTGCAAATGCAGATAGTTTAAACTCAGTGTCTCCAATCCTTAGTCCCTTCACCTCTCTATTGGACTTAATGGATCGAATTAACGGTTCAATATATAAATTGAAAAGGTATGGCGATAAAGGGCAACCCTGCCGAGTACCTCTAGAGAGAGGAAAGGCCTCAGAAATTAAGTTGTTACATTGGATTTTAGCTACGGGGCAAGAACATAAAATACGAACCATGTGAATAAATCTATCTGGAAGGCCTAGTTTTGACAGGGTAGTGAACATAAAAGTCCATTCCACCCTGTCAAAAGCTTTCTCTGCATCTAATGAAACTAATGACGCATCCAACGCAGGGTCCGCAGACTCAGAAACCAGGTAAAACAACTTACGAAAATGATCAGCTGAGGAGCAACCCTCCACAAAACCGGCTTGCTCTGGGCTCAATAAAGTCCGCCATACTTGTTTTAATCTGTTGGTCAGTATTTTAGCAAAAATTTTTACATCCAGATTTAACAAAGAAATCGGCCTATAACTACTCACTTCATCGATGGTTTTGTCTGGTTTTGGCAACAAAATAATCTTGGCCTCGAATGGTGTCTGGTCCCTAATCCCTTGATCACACCAGAAAGAAAATAGCTCCTGCAATAAAGGTGCAAGAATATTTTTAAATTGCTGATAAAAAAGCTGTAAAACCGTCTGGCCAGGCGCTTTATCCGGCAAAATGAGTCAATAACATTGTCTATTTCTTCCACAGAGATGGGAGCTATCAATTGAGGCCAACATCCTTTGACAGTTTCGTAAAGGGATGGTTTCTAAGAACTCTTGGGTCTCATCTAATACCTGGGTGGGGGCTGCTGGCTTGTATAAAGCTTTTGATAAAAGGACTTAAAATTCTTAGTATTAGAGCGGATCCGTGATCACTTGCCCTGATTCTGGGTGGTTAGAGCAGTCACCCACCTTGCCGAAGATTTTGTTTTAACTGCCAAGCCAACAGCCCCCACTACCTTGTCCCAGGTATAAAGCCTTGACTCTGGAGGCTAAACTAATAACTTTCTCTCTGCTTGTCCCATACCAATTTCTTAAGAAAATTAGTTTATTTTCTTGTTCTTCCGTTCTTTGATTGTCATTTAACTTTTCTAATACCTTTATCTCCTTTAAACATTCATCTAGTAGTGTCCTTGACTTCGTCTTGCGGACTGTTGCCAAGCGTATTAACTCACCACGCCACACAGACTTAAGAGCCACCCACGTTTGGTCAATGGCGTTAATGGAACCCCAATTACTGGCAATAGAACTTTCTAAGAACAATTTAAATCTGGCTAATGTCTTGGATTCTTTTAAAATACTGTTATTTAATGACCATGAGTATGACCTACTTGGTAGAAGTGGTAGAGAACATATAATCCTTATAGGTGAATGGTCAGAGATTACATGGGGCAAAGTTGCGGCATCCACCACCCAAGACAAACTAAACTGGCTGACCAGAAAAAAATCTAATCTCGAGTGTGATTTATGCACTGTAGAAGAAAATGTATACTCACGGAGACTGGGGTTGAGGTGCATGAGGGATCTATTAGACCTATTGATAACATAAGCTCCGTAAGGCCTTCTGAGCTGGGAGAGGAAGAGCCTTTACAATGTGATCTGTCTAGTCGGTTAGCCTGGACTAAATTCCAGTCCCCACCTATGATTATTGGGACGTTCGAGAAAGAAGCCAAGGTCAATCCTAACTGTGTAAAAAATCCGGTGAATCTAGGTTAGGCCATATACTGAACCCAGGACTAAATTAATCCTCCAATACTACCAAAACAAATATAAACGACCTTCTATGGGTCGGATATTATTTGAGAATGCGTGAATGGAATCCTCTAGCAACTAAAATAGCTACTCCCCTGCTATTGAGGAGAATCCTCTAAAGACCTGATTCACCCACTTCTTTTGAAATGGGCCAGTCGGTCGGAGAGAACATGGGTTTCTTGTAGAAATACTATCACTGGTTTCAAGCTGGCAAGGTGGTTCAGAATGACAAACTTTTTACAGTTGTCCTTTCCTCCTTTGATATTCCAAGAAATTCTATTCAACCTATCCTCCATTTATTGTACAGACTATAGAAATCTTGGGATAGCTGCCCCCCTCCCTTCCCATACAAATTCCCTCAAAACAAAAAATTTACCTTTCCAAAATGCCCCTCCAACCCCTAAACAAAATAGTAACACACCCATAAATAACATAACTTACCCTCCTGGCCCGAAGCCAACTCCCCGTCCTCCAGTACATGATGCTACATAGAGACGGGTATATCCACCCCTGCCACAATTATTATTATGATTGAATATATAGTCGTATCAGACTCTATGCATGAGCCAGGCTACTAAAAGAAAATTAACCTCCTTCTTTAGATCTATAATTAAGACACGTAGTAAAACACGAATAAACAAGAATTTTCCAATACGAATTAGAAATTAAGGGGTATAATGCAACCATTGAACTAATAAATCATACATTAGGCCATTAAGTACCTCCAGCCTTCCAGACATTAGCGAACAAAATTATAAGCCATTCCATGGTACACCAAACATTAGTCCCTGTAAAGGGCTCTGTCTAAGTCCACAAAATCGAGGGCAGGCCGAACTATACCTAACAGAACTATTGAGTAATCAAAACAAGGCTGTCCGGCCTACCATGAAATCATGACTAGCATTATAACCCTTGGCAATTCGGTTCTAACTTGACCCTTTTAACTAGTTAGGTCCCCCATCTATAATTTACTATTAAGAAAACTATTGTTATTCATCAAACACCATTTATACAGGTGTCACAGAAAAGGGGAACAAAAGTATTCTTCCAGGCGTAGATGCAATCATTATAGCCTGCCTCCTCATTAAAATATTAACCTTAAGTTTATAACTGCAAGGACTAACATGAAACCCTCCCCGTACTCTATTTGTGATCCAAAGTACTATAATACTTCTAACCAACATATAGCAGTTATATAGTTGGTAAAGCTCCCTTGCCCATCTTTATAGGGGTTAAGTATCACACACAGCAACAGACATAATACCTAACCCAACTTGTTGCTGATTTTTGGGCATTCCAGAATTACTTGTTGCTCCAATAGCCCCAATCAAAACCAGATAATGATTGTTAATAGCAATCCAAGAATCTTGGTCACCAAACATGCCAAAAACAGAAAGTTCCTATATGTTGTCCATATAGTCAGACTTATCTCTCATCCCTTGGGAAACAGATCAGGTAACAAAGATCTCAAGGAGTCGAGTGCTTCTTCCGACGAGTTGAACCTCTTCGGGCCTTCCTTAAGTGTAACCTCCAGCCTCGTGGGATAAAGTAGACGGTCCTGGATCCCTGCAGCCCAGAGCTTCTAAGTAATCGGCCTGAAGCTGGCACGAGCTTGCCTCATCTTCCAGGTTAAGTCAGGCACCAGACGCAGTTTTTTACCCTCCCATTGGAAAACCTCCAGTTTCCTCACTCCATTTAAAATGTGCTCCCTGTCCAAATAGTTCAATAGTTTGAAAATAACTGGCCTCGGTGGCTCCGAAGGTGGAGGTTTGGCTCTAAGGGCCCTATGACCCCTCTCTATAATATATTCCAGCCCATTGGGTGAGGGGCCCACCGATTTCTTAATAAGCCTCTGTAGAAACTGAATAGTATTCGCCTTTCTCACTCTTCTGGAAGGCCAGCAGGACCAGATTATTACGCCTGTTATGCCTCCAGGTCATCTGACGATCCTCCAATTTGACAATATTTCTTTGCACTCCACTATATTGGGCCTGATTTATCCATAGCTCTCTCCAAGGATGAGATTCTGGCCTCAGCATCGTCACCCTTCTCGCTAACTGTGTCAAGGCTGGTTTTATCTCTGCCACTTCCTCTATGAGTTTGAATAAGGCTTCTTTTATAGTAGAAAGGTCATTGTAGATTTTCTCAGGTTTTAGCTCTTGTTCCTGGAGCGATGGCGATGAGCCCCTTCGCGGACGTTTAGCTTCCGATTCTAAATCGGCTGTCTGCATCTTCCAAAATGGGCGTTGTCGCTGGTTACCCCAAAATCCACTCTTGCAGGCACCCAATAGTTTTCCAGTGCCAATTCAGGTAGCTTTGCAGTGCAAAATGTAAGATTTAGTGTGCAGAATATAGTTCCTGCTGTCAAGGAGAGAAAGGCCCACAGGCTGCAGCCTTACCGCGGGCGTGCAGTTACCAGTTCTTGCACTGGCTGCTTTAAAATTCCAGAAGCGAGCGTTATCGCCAAATGCCCCAAAACCAGTACTAACAGACTCCTACCAGTGTCCCAGAGTCTGTTCAGTGTGTAATGCTGCACAAAAATAGGATTTATGCTGGCAGGGAGCAGTTGAACCATGCACTGCTGTCTAGTCGCGGGCGGACAATCTCCGATGCTAAGTTTAGCTGCTCGAATTCCAAAAACGGGCGATGTCACGAAATGTTGCGGGACCCATTCTTACAGGGTCTGGCTAGCATCCCAGTGCTTGCTCACCCTGTTTACCCTTGCAGAAATAGTGTTTGTAGTGGCAGGGAGCGGAGAACCCTCAAGCTGCTGCCATTACTCCATGAGCGCCACGTGATCTATCCTGTTGGATTTCTAACAAAAAATCCACCCATGGACACTCCCCCAAATAATTTCCCCCCAAGTGAATAATTAATAAGTCCGGTCTTGGCACCCTGCCTTCATTTCCTGTAACAAAGGCAATATCTGGCCCCACCTCATGACCCACAGACCCTGCCACATCAAATGAACTGTATTAGCCACTCTCTGCAGCTGTCTCCCACCTGGTCTGCTGGCTGCTCTCCTCTCAGCCCAGAAGATAAATGAGTGGCCTACAATAGAGCCCATCCTAAGGCGCCCTGCACCTGAAACAAAGAACAGAGACCATAACCAACTGTTCCCTCACATACCTCTTGAAACAGGCCGATTTCCACCTGCCCTGCTCCTTGATCCCCTCCTTGGATGCCCCCAGTTCGGCTACCTCTGATGCAGCCCCAATCCTCTCCTATGAATGCCATCCCTTTTTTTAACCACTGTCGACACCTGGTATGTTAACACCCCCACTACATCCCCATGTACAAAGAAAATTCCCCAGATCACCATCCTGACCATCCCATAATCCACTAATGCCTTTACCACACACATGCCATTCTCAGACCCCTTTGCTGAACTCACCCTGGCCCCTGCACAGAAATGATCGGTTTTAGATTTTCTTAGTACAGTCACTGCCCCCGAATGATCCCACTGAATATCCTCACAACTTAAACCCCCTCATTCTTGTCTTGGCCTGCAGGGTACCACTTCACTCACCCTAAACGCCCTTTGTTGAATGACTAAAAAGATAGCCTTAAATAAGATTGCCTCATGCTCAGCTGCAGATGCATCTTAAACTAGATAAAAGCTTCCTCATTAACTCCCCCTGAATCGGCCATCTCTGATTGGGGATCCTCCCTTTCACCATTTGCCATCCTTGCATCATACATCTCACCACCTGAGTTCTACCCAGAGCTCTCCACTCCTGCACCTGACATCCTGCTCCAATGGCTGCTAAGTACGTACCTATTGTGGAATGAGCTGTCCCCTCATCCCATTTTTCCACCAAAAACCTAATCACCTCCTCTTCAGTGACCCTGTTCCATGCCCCCATCCCATTCTGAATCTGAAATCCTGAAAACCCGGCCATGCATCCTCACAGGCCTTTAGCATGTTGCTGTACCAGGAGCAATGGTACAGCATGTTGGCTCTTTCACCCAATCTCTCACAGATGTAGGAGAACCACTGCCCTGCTGGCTGAAGCTGCCAGAGCCATCTCCCAAAACCAGTGAATCTGCAATCAAGACAAACTATCAGCCACCTCGTTGCTTAACCCTGCAATGTGTTTAGCCTTAAATTACATGTTCAGCCACAAACCCACCAGCACAAGTTGTCACACCACCCTGATCACCCTCTCTGTAGTCCCCTCCTGCTGATTCAAAATCTCAACCACTGCCTTGCTGTCACACCAAAAAAACACTTTTTTGTTTCATAGTCATTCACCCCACACTGATGGGAAAAAGCTCCAAGAACGTGATATCCTTTAGCAGCCCATCTCTTCCCCACCTGGTCTGTCAGACTTCAGAGATCCACTCCCCCTGAATATATGCCTCCTTCCCTATTGCTCCTGCCGCGTCAGTGTACAACTCCAACTCCGTGTTGTACAGCCAGTCCTCCTGCCATAGCGTGACCCCATTGTAAGTGTCCAAGAACTGCTCCCCTACTGCCAGGTCCTCCTCATCCCTCTTGTGATGTCCACCCAGTGGTGGGAGAGCTGCACTTTGCCCATTATTCTGGCCAACCTCCATGTGAATACCCTCCCCGGGGCCACCGCATGGCATGCAAAAGTCAAATGCCCCAATAACTGCTGTATAACCAACAACTGCACCCTCCTTCTGGCCCTGACCATGTGTAATAAATCTTTCAGCCTGTTGATCTTCCATTTGGGTAGGTGAAAAACTTCTGTCTCCTCATCCACTCCAACTTCCTACTCAGGCCCTTCATCTTGGCCTTTGCCAGTGGTACCCCCAAGGTCCAGCACATGACCTGGAAGTCCTGCAACATCTTCCCCATACCCTGCTCCCCTCCCCTACTAATAAGAAATCATCCAAGTAGTGCACAATGGTGTCATGCCCCTACCTGTCTGCAAATACCCACTGTAGCCATGTGCTGAATGTTTTGAATGCTGCACATGCTACAGAGCAGCCCATGGACATCACTTTGTCAAAGAAATACTTCCCTTCAAACTGGAAGTCCGACAAATCCCAATCCTATTCATTCACTTGGAGCAACCTGAATGCGGATTCGATGTCCATCATTGCCAATCATGCTCCCTCCACTGATCTGATCTGCTCAATAGCCTGATCCAGTGTGGCGTAGCACACCACCCTTTCCTCCTCTGGGATCCCATCATTCACTTAGCCCCAGTTGGGGTATGATAAATGGTGTATCATCCTATATTCCCCGGGCTGCTTCTTAGGTACCAGGCCCAGTGGAGATATCTGCAACTCTGGCAATGGTGTGGTATAAAAAGGCCCCTCTACCCTCCCTGCTAAGATTTCTTTATCTAGTTTCTGTGTTACTAAAACCTTCTTTCCATTGGTGGACCTCAGATTCCTAGCTCTCGTCACTACTCTTGGTCCCCTGTAGTACAAACTAAACCCCTCATAAACTCCTCCCTCAACCTGTCCTTTGCCACCCTGTCCTGGTATCCTCCATCCATTCCCTCAAAATGTCCACCTGTGATGGAGTACGGGCCCCTTGAAACCCCCTCCCTTGCCCCTTCCCCATTTAGCTACTTTCTCCCAAACCCCCCATAATCTCTTCCTCTCCCTTCATGCCTTTCTCCTCTTGCTCCCTAAAGGTGCCACGAAATGTCTGCCCTAAGAAGGCTGAAACCCTCCCTGTCTCCCATGCTCCTACATCTGGATACTGGGTGGGGCCACCCGCATCACAGGCATGTCAGAATTTGCAGTTCTGCTAGCTGCAGGTTGCTTTGTTGAACTCCCAGCATGTCTTTGCACTGCCCCCAAACAGCTTCACCCCTCAACTGCCCATGGAATCTACCCTGTGAGTGTCAGCACCCACATATCCACATGAGTTACATCCCACCTAATATCCCCATGTTCTGCCATCTGCTGAAAATACTTATCATAGACTAGCCACCTGTAGCCTCCCTCACCTTGTATGAGTTCCGAATCATGGCCAAATAAGTCAAAGAGGAATAGCCAATTCTGGCTGCTTTACAGCAAGATGGAACTAAAATTGTAAACCCTGCTGACCAATTGTCAAATGTCTTGCCCTAAAAACTCTTGTCATCCATCATTTTCCCACCAATGCTTAATGCACCACCATCTCTGATCTGCCTACTTTCTCCCATTCTGCATACTTCTTCACTGCATCCTTGTCCACTAGCATGAACATTTCCACATACTCCTTTTTCCATATATTTTCCTTAACTGTCTGCAGCACATACTCCCCTAACATCATCCCTGGAAACCCCCTGACCTGCTCCCTGCCTTTTTCTCCCCTACCCCTGCTCCCTAACCCCCTGCCTCTTTTAACTCTTTCCAAGATTTTTCCATTTCTTCCAACCCTTTTTCCCCTCTATCCACTATCAAACCTGCCAAATACTCCTTAAGGCTACCATCCTGTCCCCCTTTAGTTAAACCCACCTGTGTCTCCCTTTCTTACCACTCATTGCTGCCAGCTCATCCCCTGTCAATTTCCTTGGCCTCTTCCCTGCTCTGCCCTTCTCACTGTCTTCTGCATCTTTCCTTTTATCAGCCCCCTGGGCCTCTAACGCCTTGCAAGCCTTCTCGAGAATGGACTTCACCTGCCTCATCAGCATCTCTGCTTGCTTGGCCAGCTTCTTTGCTGCAGTCTCCTTCTCCCTTGGCACCATCTGCAAAACAAAAACAGAATACCTGTATTTGAGGATGACCATGAACCATTGTGATTCTTCTTATATATATCTATATATATTTTTGTTTCCCCTTGCCCACTTGCACCACTGCCTGTGCCTGCCTGCCCCAGCCTATCTCCCGGATGTTGCTCCCTGCCCCCCCGACACCTTCTGTCTGTGTTTTTTTTTTTGCCTGTATGCATTGCTGAACCTGTGCCCTGTTGTTACCTACGCAAGCCAGCACCTACTACAACCACATGAGAGATCTGGTGCTATGCCACAGCCACCATGATATAGAACCCAGATAGGTTTTGGGAAGAAGGAAGAACCTGGAGCACCGGCCCATCCCTGCATCATATCACTCACGTTAACCACTGCCATGAGGCCAGCTGAAAAACTGGTATATAAATCCCTACCTAACTCTGCCTGCCCCCCCCCCACTGGACCTAAAAGTGTCTAGCCTGTCAGTGCACTTGCTTGCTTACCTCCAGTGCCTTTGCCCGGGGGGGGGGGGCTTCCCTCACTTTGCTGGTTATACTGAGGATGCTTCATCCACTTGTTAGTTACTTCTTAGTTTTACAAGTAGTCTTTGGCCCTGCTGGGCTACCAACCCTCAACCCAGGTCAGAATTTTTTTTTTTAAACAGATATGAACGTTGCACCCTGTACATCAGCAGCTGGACCCAGCCCTGAACCACTTCTTCTGTATGTTCCCCTTTGGAGCTGCTCCCCCAAATGCCCTCCTCATGTCCCTTCCTTCCCAAATCCTCCCCTTCACCTCCTGTCAGCCTAGTTCGCACAGCCACCACTGCATGCAAAGATGGTGGTGGCTGCCTCAGCTCTAAAATGGTGATGCACCTTGTGGCTTTAGCTCTGCCATGCTTGCCCTGTGCACCAAACCAGGCCATCCCTTGAGTGCTGCACACCTCAGCACCTCCCCACAGTTGCTGGAAGTCATCCCCCCAAGCCACCAAAAATCCAGCTTTCAAATCCATTGTTTATTTTTATTGTTTTTTTGAATCACCATGCTCAATCCACCATGAGGGTATCCCGGCCTGTGCCCCTCCACCACGCCTCTGCCCCTCACTCCACTCTGCCACCACCAACTGTGGACCCAACAACTCTCCCATTCTGGTATTTATTTTTTCCTTTTTACTCTTTTCTGTTACCACAGCATTTAAGCCACAGTGAGAGCCAGCCCCCCGCCCAACAGCACATAGTGCCACTCCTGTTCACGGCATCGGCCTGCACCCTAAACCTGAATGCTAACACCCCACTCTGCATCCTCCCACTGCTGTTCCTCCCTCCTCCAGATGGTAAGCTTCTTCAGGCCTGGGGACCCTCTGCTGGCTCATCCAACCTTGAAGCCCGATTATAAGTTCAATCTCGGTCTCCCTGTCTGCTGCCCCCACCCAATCCCGTCACCGCAGTGATCCTCACCACAGTGATCCTCCCACTGGAGCTCTTCCATTCTTCCATTCAAACAACTGATTCCAGTTCTGCAACCTGCAGTCTGCCTTGTGGTAACCCCTTCCCCTGCCAGCTGACCGCAGCTCATGAAGTGCACTTCACCAAGGACTGGCCAGGGGATCTGCTTGCACCACTTACCAACCCCAATTCTCCTGCCGGCCAACAGCAGCTCACATCCTGCAATTCCCTCATGGCCAGCCAGGAGATACTGCTGTCCACCCTTGGAGCCTCCCTAACCACAATGAGACACAGTGCTCCAATGTTGCCCCCCCCGCCAGGCTGGAGAGAACCATGGGAGGTTACACAAACTGCAATGAAAACCATGCAATCCCAACCTGACCCATATGCATAACTATTCACAAAGTGGCGCAGTGGTCCCCGAAGTGTAAAAACAAAACCCCCTATACAGGACAACTGCGGCCTCCCCCCTCCCACAGATGCCACCAGAGCCAGCACAAATCAAGTAAACTATCCTTTTGTATCCTATTTTAATACAAAACCTATCCTTTTTTCTCCTGCCACCCCGTACCCCCACCTTACCTTTTCCCAAACTACTTATTCTCTGTAGCTGCCAGTTGCTGTGCTGAGCCTCTTGATAAATTCTAAGATTTTCAGCAAACAATGGCTGGCAGCTGCTGAGTCCCTCTTTTTACCTCACCCCCGGTGGCCACTCCCCCCTACTATTCCACCCAATAGGTAACATCTCCTGGCCTTGACAGGCACCCTGGCCCCACCTTTCCTTGCTCTCCCCTGCCTTCTATCCTCTCTCTCTCTCTCTCTCTCTCTCTCTCTCTCCACTTTACCTTAGCCCCTGTTTTAGCCTTCCAGGTTGTCTGTCCTTTGACAATAAGGGTCACCCTGGATTGGCAACCTCCCCTTGTTTTATTGTGGACTAAAAACTTCTGTATACCTCTCTTTTCCTCACAGGGAATACCTACAGGATCAAACACAAAAACACTGAGTATTATTTTTTTATAACTATTGTGCATTCACTTTCTACATATTTGTTATTGTGAGACACACCACATTCTCCACATTCTTACTCACATATCTACAGTTGGTGTTACTTCAAACAGCTTTGTCTATTGGGGAAAATATAAAATGGTTTGTTTGCATTTATTATACTTCATTAAAGCTGCAGTTTAAAAAATACCCTGATGTCTATACCAGCAATAATCAGTGTGAATCTCTGATCATTTACTTCTCATTAAAAGAAATGTGTGCCAGAAATGTTTGAAAGTGGCACTCACTGAGCTTGTCTGTACTCTGTGGTGTGTCTGTAGTTCACTGAGTGCTTCACTCTTGCTCCTTATATACCAAGCTGGTGGGGGTGAGTCTGTGTTCTCACAGCCCAGAAGAGCATTGTGATGATGTTGTGATACTCCAGGCTGGACAGTACACCATTGCCTAGGCAACAACAACGCAATGCTGTGGTTATGAAGATCTAGAGAGCATGGGTCAGATTTTCAGAGGGTGGTGCAGGACTTGTATCAGGCCCTGCACCACCACGGTTCCATGTCATAGCAACAATCATGGAATAGTGATCGCCATTAGGGCGAATGTACATCACCGAAAATAAATTTTGGTGATGAACACTCACAGCGAGAAGCAAGATGGTGCCTGAGACCTATGTTTTTTTTTTTTTATGTGGATGGGGCTGTGCCCCTCGCACTCCCCTACTAATGGATTCTCAACTCCAGGGGGGTGCATGTCATGGGTGTGTGAAAAACTTAGCAAATGTAAAGCCACCTGCCAGCAAAAAAAAACACACCACACCAGACCCCAACCCTGCACCCTCTACCTCCCAACCTACTGCACTCCCCACCACACTAGCAGACCAGCTTGGCAGCTGCCCACCACATCTCCTCCCACATACCTTCCCTCCCCTGCCTCCCCCACCTCATGCCTATACATGCATACTTCCCATTGCTGTATGTCGCCCACCCCGCTATTCGGTTGCCCCCCTGCGAGGTAGCCCTGAATACAGGTGTCATAACTGAGTCACCATTTTTTTAGGAGCTCAGTTGCAGTTGCCTTGTTCACAGGTTACCCACCACCACACTTAGTATCTGGTGGTGTGCCAAATGGGTTTGCTGCAACTGCATCTGCTTTTAGTAGATGGGATACATGTGGGAACAATAGGCTGGAATATCAATGACTTATTATAGCACTTAGCTCAGTTTCAAGTCCTAGTGTTATAAATCGTATGAAACAATATATATATATATATCTATATATATAGATATATATATATATAGATTTTATTATCCTTATACACTATAACTAATATAGTTAATAACATATTTGTTTAAATATCAAGTGTGGTAAATATTGCACAAAGCAAAAATAATACAAGGAAAACAAGACAATACAAACTTTCGAAAACAAACAAAAGTGCACAGACACAATATACTGCCTTAGTAAACTTTTGTAAATAACTTCATTGTTCATGCATAGACACTTTAAATGTTTCTTTGCATAGATATTTTAAACAATATCTTGATGTGGATGTTTCAGTGAATTTCTTTGTACAACATGATTAAATATTTCTTTGCATACCCATAGCATGTGTTTTAAGATGGCAGCCACTCTGGGCTTGCTGTCATGACTGAGGAAGATTTACTATAGCAGTAACTTTAAAATTTCGTTTTTAAATTTCCTTTCATTTAAATCCTATTCATTTTGTTCTTGTTTGTTTTAATTTTTTGAGTTAGCAATGGTTAGTTTAGTTAGGGATCTCTAGTGAGAGAGTTAGTATTCTCTGGTATCTTCAGGAGTAGCTTAGAGCTGTTGAGCTGCCGAGAGTAAATGGGAGTTGACCACTAAGTTTTCTTTTAGTCTCGACTTAATACACCAGTATTGGAGTTAGTGGATTGGAGAAGAAAAGGAAAGAAAATTACCTGGTGCCGATCAGTTTCCAGTCTCAATTGAGTGGATTGTATGGAGAGTGTGTGGTCAGTCTGGTGGTGTGCAGGAGGACAGGTGGCAATGGCTGAAGAATGCTTGAGGAACCATTGTGATGGAGGCCCTGATCAGAGAAGTGTTCAGGATGAATTACACCTAAAGACACTGGAGCAGTATTTGGAGTGGACTGCTATTGGGTCCAGCTCTGACAGCAAGCAGGACCCAAAGGTTTGGAGTTTAGTGGGGAGCAAAGGTTTGGGGCTTCTGTGTAGCAGCTTACTTGGCGGGGGTTAAGGGCGCCTGGTCCTGGACGGGAGGTGGGAAAGGAGATTCAGCCATAGGGCGGGATCTGGTTCTGAGACCTCTTAGGTCTTTGAGGGACATCTGGTGTTGGCTGGGCGGTCCCTTAAGTCTGCAGTCTTGGGATTATTTGGGTCTATTCCCCTCCTGGGTGGCAGTTGTCCAGGAGCTCTCCATACATCCCTGCTTGTAAGGGTTGCCCAGTTTTCTGCCAGTTTATGGAGTTACAACTATGAGTTCAGCTCTGTTTGGAGTCAGAAAGAAGGAGTCTAGGCAGAAGGTTGGAGGTAAAGAGCTTTCGGTGGAGTTTCTGCCCGACCAGCCCTAGTAATTTATCTGCTGCAGGCACCTACAGAACTGTTTCGAGACACTTTTCCTTTTCTTTTTCGAACCGGATTTTGGCTTATGGTTACTAAAGCAGTGAGAGTGCTTTTACTATTTCTATGTAAATCATGCTGTTTCCATGAGGCCCAAGTGAGAGCTGGTGCCTCTTTAGACATTTTATCTGTTTAAACCCTTGAAGTGAGAGTTTGAAGAGTTACATGTTCACATAAAATGGCGTAGAGAGACTGAATATATTATTTTATGGACTTTTATGGTTTATTTTGATTTATTAATATTTATTTTGACTGGGTGTTGGGGTTTATTGTAGGAAGGTATGGATGTTGTTTTAGTGAGCAGGGGAAGTTTTGGTATTGTTAAAAAATGTTGTGGGAGTATAGTTATTTTATTACAGTAGTCACTGCTGGTGTAGGTATTTCATAGTCAGCATGTGTTGGGATCATTCTGCAGTGAGCAGGCACTAGTCTCCCTACAGGTTGAGGGGCTTGTGCCTCTTTGATTGCCTCTTCTGCAGCCCAAGGTGTATATGCATTGTTGTGCCTTGGGGATAGCATGGAGGGGCTGGAGGGCTTGGGGCCCTAGACTATGGGGGGGAGCGGGGTGGGCCAATTGGGATGGTAGGATCTAGGAGGTGCCCTGGGCCAGAATGGGTCCAGGAAAGGGGTCCTTCCTGCCTGGTGCCCATACCCAAGGGTTCCACTGGTAGTGGGCAAGTAACCCACTCTTCCATGGTTCCTCATCCAACTCGGGTGGTGTTATGCAATGTCAGGTCAATTAAGAACAAGACAGCAATTATTGCTGATCTTGTTGAGACATCTGATCTGGCTTTCATCACTGAGACCTGTCTGGACAAGAATGCCAGTCCGGTATTGGAGTCCGCAATTCCAGCCAGATACGCAGTGATACACCACCTGAGATTGGATCATAGGGGCCGGGTCATAGCCATCTGTTTCAAGGTGGAACTGGGCCTTGTAGAGGTACCAGTGGGGGCCACCAGGTCCTTCGAGTGTATCTTGGGTGCAGGTGTGGGTTGCAGGATTCTTCTCATCTACTGTCCACCCAGAGATGAGAAAGCTTTTCTGCAGGAAGTTGTAGACTTCATGGCCGGCATGGTGTTGGAATCCTCCAGGTGGTTGGTTCTGGGTGATTTCAACTCCTGAGTCGACAATGAACTCTCTTCATTTGGTCAGAACTTCCTCCAACTGATGCTTTTGTTGAATTTCACACAGGTAGTTACCACTGCAACCCAAATTCAGGGTCACTGCCTGGACCTGGTGTTCCTTCTGGGGATGGATGCTGCTGACCTGGTGGTGGAACCGGTTGGGTGGTCTGACCATCACTCTATAAGGTTCTGTTTTGTGGCTCCCTCTGTGAGACCTGCCCCTTTAGAGATGGTCCAGTACTGCCCTTTAAGGGGTGTTACCCCTCAGGGTCTAATGGTGGTGCTGGATCTATCAAGCAGGCCATTGGAATGTTTGGATCCAATGGCTCTGGTATCGCACTACAATAGTGTGGTGTTGGGTGCCCTGGATTCTATAGCTCCAGTCTGAGTTCACCCTCTCTCTCTTCTCCCTTGGTCCCCATGGTTAGATGGAACCTTGAGGGAGCTGAGGGAAAGAGGGCGAAGGTTAGAACATTGTTGGCAGAAATCTGGCCTGGAGGGAGACAGACATAGATTGATAGCCCATTATTTGAACTATCAATCAGCAATCTCCCATAAGAAGGCAGAGTTCCTATCCAGGAAGATAGCTGCTGCAAGGAATCGACCATCTCAGCTCTTCCGGACTGTTGACAAGCTGTGCAATATAGCCTGTCTTCAGAACCAGAGAGCCTTTTCACAATCTAAGAATGATGAGTTTGCTCAATTCTTTGCAGATAAGGTGTTCTCCATCAGGTCAGAGATCCACTTGACTCATTCAAATGAGTATGGTGGAGGTCAGTGCTAGGGCTTAGGCACCCAGCCTGTCTGGATGAATTTTGACCAGCCAGCGATCATGGATATCATGAAGATTGTTCGTGGTATGCGACTGACTTGCTGTAGTTTAGATCCTGGTCCAACTCACCTTCTAGTGGGGTGTGTGGTTGCCATCGGACCGATCCTTGCTGAGATAGTGTGGTGTTCGTTGGATAAGGGTGTGTTTCTGAGCACCCAGATGGAGGCAGTGGTGACACCCCTTTTGAAGAAATCTTCCCTCGACCCAGACTGTCTTGTGAACTTCAGACCTGTCTCTAACCTGGCCTTTTTGGGGAAGGTTATTGAGAAGATAGTCGCCTTGCAGCTCGAGAATTTTCTTACCACCTACGAAGTCTATGATCCTCTCCAGTCCAGTTTCAGGAAGAGGCATAGTACTGAGACAGCTCTGGTTTGGGTACTTAATGATCTCCTGATAGCGAGGGATCAGAGGACCCATTCGACCTTGGTCCTCCTTGATCTGTCTCTGCAGCGTTTGACACCATGGACCATGGGGTGCTGCTTGAATGCCATCCACTTTTCTGTGGACTGTCGGAGACAGTCCTGAGGTGGTTCCATTCTTTCCTCACAGGCAGGACTCAGAGGGTGATGTCGAGGATTTTTTCTTTGGCCCTCTTCCCCCTGCCTAGTGGGGTGCTGCAGGGTTCTGTGCTGTCCCCCATGCTGTTCATGCTGTATTTGTTGCCATTAGGAGACATTATACGGTGGTACGGGGTGAGTTTTCACTGCTATGCAGATGATACTCAACTGTACATGTCCTTTGCACCTGAACAGAATGATGCAGTCTCAGTCTTTAACAACTGCCTTGCCGAGATTCAGGACTGGATGAGTGCTAACTGGTTGAGATTGAATCCTGACAGACTGAGGTGTTGGTGGTCATCCCAGGTCATTGGGTAGAGAGGTTGACTCCTCTCCTGGTCAGCCATCTGGCCTTGTACTAGGGGACAACCAGTTGAGACACTAGGAACAGGTCCAGAATCTGGGCATTGTGCTTGATGGCAAGCTGACTTTAAAAGCTCAGGTGTCAGCAGTCATTAAGACCTCTTTTTACTACCTGAGGAAGATTGCCCAGATAAAGCATCTAGTTCCATCTGAGGACATTCCTACATTGGTACATGCCTCTGTGTCTTCCCGCCTTGACTACTGCGATGTTCTATACCTAGGGCTACCGGGGGTGGACCTCCATTGCTTGCAGCTGGTGCAGAATGCTGCAGTCAGGTTGTTGACAGGTCTGTTGAGATCTAGCCATGTCACACCTGTGTTTCACAAACTGCACTGGCTGCCTGTGTGATGGAGGATCACCTTCAAGGTCACATTGCTGACCTATAAGGCCCTACACGGACAGGGACCAGGTTACTTGTAAGACCTCCTTCAGCCCTATTGCCACCTCTGTCCACTCCGCTCAGCTGATGAGGGATTGCTAGAGGTTCTCAGGGTTCATGTTCAGACCTCGGGTGAAAGGGCATTTTCATTTGCAGCCCCGACCCTGTGGAACTCTCTACCTCATCAGATTAGAGTGCCTGTCCACTGAGACATTTAAGTCCTCTTTGAAGACACATTTATTCAGGTTAGCCTTCAGGGACAATGTTTATTTTGAGAACTACTTCCTGCCTTTTTGAAATGCCCCTCCATACAAGTACCCCTTTGCTAAGCTATACAAAAATATTACTAAAATAGACATTTGGTCATTGCATAATGTGTTTTTTTTTTTACTTTATAATACAAGAATACTAATTAGAGTTCTCCTTTCTTCACTGTTGTTGATTGGCAGTCTGGCTCTGCTGTCCCCTGTTTTGCTTTATGCACACTGGAACCTTAGACCATTGGCACTGGCACACCTCTGGTGCAGATGCAGAAGGCAGACTTGGCTCTTGACTGGGCTCTAGTTTTGGCAGGAAGATTTATTTAGCTGAAAAATAGCAAGCTTATAGACATTCCACACCGCACTGAGGTTAGGAAAAATCTGGGTGTCTCACCAGTAACTGAATTTTTATACCAGTTACCATAGCATCATCATGACCTCATATTCAGTGAAGTTACCCAGGATGAAGCACAGTGCTGCAGAATTCTGCAGTAGAGTTACAGCAGTAAACAATGGAATTGCAATGGGAGTTAATCCCTTTTGTCATGCAGCAAACCTGTGACACTATGCTTCATTCTGGCTGACTTATCTTTATGCAGCTTTATCAGCTTTGATTGGATCATGCAAATTAGGTGGGTATGATTAATCCCTTCTTCTTAGCACCACCCCTGTTCAAGACTTGTTCACTTTTCAACATAATTAAAGTTCAAAGCTGTTTTTCCTCCTAGCATTTAAATGAAACCAGGTATATCTCTGATATACACATGTTTGAACACAACACATTATTTGCTGCAGTTTGATATGTGTCTTTTGTGTCTAATGTTTATAGTTCACAATATAAATCAATAATGGTTATAACATTGCTTCCAAGCAAATGTCATTAAATTAACTTATACCTGGTTAATTCTCATTTTCTGGGCTTCAAGATGAGGTATTTTCCTTTCAGGTAATCTTTTAGGAAATGGTTGAAAAGTCCCAAAATCTGTCCTGAGTATTTCTTTGTTCTGAAACTTTCCCGGGCTGTCAGCCCATAAAACTTCAAGTGACAGGAAACTTTTTAAAAAAGTCTGAAGAACTTCCAATCGACATAACTCAATCTTGCAGCCATTTAGATGTATAAAAATCATATTTTTGGATGCCTCATGAGTTGAACTTTCAAAAAACTCCAGTCACACATGTTTCAACTTGTGAGCTTTTAGTGCAGGGCATACCTATAAAAAACAGCTGCATTCACAAATCTTAGTTCTCCTGTACAACAAAACACAAGCTATTAAACGTTATTGTTTTTATACTGACAGGATTGCCATTTTTGTGGCAGCAAACACAAGTATATATTCAATATTAAAACATTGATGCTTCTCTTTATTCCAAGCATTAAGTCCAGCTGCAGTTCATCAATTGTCAAGCTTAGAATGCAAGATTCTATGGGGAGTTCACCTATCAGCATTGATGCCAGTCTGTAGGATACTTAAATGCTGAGTTCACTTCTTTTACTAGGACACAGTGATTTTTAAAACCTGCCATGTTTTTTTTTCAAGTCCATTCAGGGAAACAAAACCCTTTGGAGTTGTTTGAACCATTTGTCCTAGTATTGTTTAGAATTAGAATAACTGCTGATTATTGTGTTATATTATTTTATGTTGTGTGATTTTTATGAATGTTTTATCCATTTTAATCTGTTTGGTGCTTTGATATTTGAAAAGCGCCTAAGAAATAACATTTTTTTTTTAATTATTATTATTATTATTATTATTACAGTATTATTATTATTGCAAGTCTCCCCAAATATGTGAATACTATGGGCCCAATATTCAGAAGTGTGCCTGGCAATGGCCCAAGTGGTTGCACAGCGCAACTGAGTTGTGCTGGAGCAACAAATGGATATATTCAAAAGAGATGTGCCATGGCACAGCTCATATGAAAATACCACAAAATGCCCATGGTGTAAATACAATGTGCTGGTGCATCCCCCAGACAGGTCTGAATAGCAGGAATGGGAAATGTGCCAGTGCATCAGAGATACACCATCAGCAAATTCCTGATATTCAGACACCAATCTGCAAATGGGGCCATAATGCATGCAAGATGCAAATGGGCCCATTTGCATGTCATTATGGCCCCATTTGCATGAGTTGTGCAGGCCTGGCCAGCAAAATGCACCTGGCACCCTGCACAGCATGTGGTTCCAGTACCAGGTACTGCAGTAGTACCCCCAACCCATCCCGTACCATCGATCACCATTATAATGCAGTTTTAAAATCCCTGGTGGTCCAGTGGTTCCCCCCAACCCAACCATAACCCTGATCACTGTCATTTTGTATACATTCCTTTCCCTGGTAGTCTAGTGGCACACCCCTCCCCACCTGTGATCACTTGAAATAACCTTTATAATTTCCCTGGTAGTCTTGTGGTACCCCCTCCCCTCCCATAATTCTGATCACCATCATAATGTATCATTAAATACCCTGGTAGTCCAGTGGCACCCCCCATGCCCCCACCCACATAGGACCCCCAGCCCTCCCATCTACCCCCGGTGATCGGCAGGCAGCATACCCATCCACATACCTCCACAGCTGCCCAGCAAATGACAGCTTACAGTATGTGCTGCAAGGGCCTGCAGTGCATACTGTAATAGTCATTCACAAGTGTTGTGAATGAATGACTTCATTCACAAAGTTGTGAATGACTATTACAGTATGTACTGCAAGCCCATTGGTTCACAGTGTGGACCAATGAGCTTGCAGCACATACTGTAAGCTGTCATTCGGGGCAGTCGAGAGGTATGCGGGTGGGTATGCTGTCCACCGAAGGACCGGGGAAGCTGGGTGGCTGGGGATCCTGTGTGGGTGGGGGGGTGCCACTGGACTACCAAGGTATTTAATGATACATTCTGGCTGTGATTGGGGTTACGGGCAAGGAGTGTACCACTAGACTACCAGGGAATTTAATAAAAGCTATTTTGGGTGATCGGGCTTATGGGCTGAGAAGGGGGTACCGCTAGACTACCAGGGAATTTAAAAAGGTTATTTTTGGTAATAGGTGTTATGGATAGGGAGGGGAGAACCACTGGACCACCAGGGATGTATGTGGGTGCTTGTGTACTGTGTTCTGGGGGTGAGTCACCCACAGCTGGTGGCTGCTGTGTTGTGCCATGCATTACAGCAGCTCACCTGTGGGTGGCTTCCACTTGAGCATGTTTTTACCATGCTCAACTCTATGCCCTGGTATGTGGCACATCTCCAGGATGTGACGGCATATGCGCTGCACATCTTGGCTGAATATCGAGATGTGCCACATATGCATGGGCACGGCCCCTGGAGATGCACTGCATATATTATCTTTGTACCCTGGTGCATCAGGATTTGCACTGTGCAGTTCCCACATTTGAATATTGCCCTGGACACACTACTGGGGTTGCGCTGGTGCACCTCAGTTGCACCAGGTGCAAACCATTTGAATATCTCAGCTTATGACTGAATGTTATAACTAAATATTATAAAATATTTTTGCAATGTATGATTTGTTCCCACATGCAGTTGCAGCAGTTTACCTTATTATGGCAGCTTGTCTCAAATAGTTGGTGCAAGTTCTGTAAAAAGAGTCCCAGGACTGGCACAAGCTAAACCACATAAAGGTGATCTGACTTGTGTCAATTGCAGCATGGGATGTAAAATCCTGTTAGAGTGCTGCAAGCCTGTTGCACCATATCTATGGTGCAACCGGTGCTTGTGGCAATTGGACCTCTTACAAAATGTTGCCCCATGTGTCCTTGTAAACTTACTCAGCTTGCTACTCACTTTGTTTTCCAGCACTGCACTGGTTACATTAGCCATGCTGTATCTTTCCTGATTCTTCATTCTCACAAGTGCTTTTGGCAAGAAATCATCTGTTAAGTAACCACTCTTTATTTCAGCAGTGGTAATGTTACAAATATCACTGACATTTTAAGGATAACAGTGTACCATACAGTATACGATAAGTAAAGCAGTGTAAAATGGCTTAGCATTTAAAATATTTCCCATACTGACCAATATAATGCAAAAGTAGGAAAAGTAGTAAACAAGCTGAAGACATAGTGTTGGGTGGATTTGGGTTCCAGTTTTAGCAGTGCGAGATAAGATGTCATATCACAGCATTTTAAATGACAAGACCCTATCCCATTGCATGCCAAGGGACAAATGCCAGAACATTGTGGTTTGAAATGGGGGTTATAGAGATTTTGGGTTTGAATATCATTTTACCAAGAAACATGGTGAGTGCTATTGAATTTTTGTAGTTTAAGTAGTAATCTTTTTAAGAATGTTAAATCCTAGGCAAAGTTATACATACCTGATGGTCCCAGAAACCTAGTTCAATTACTAGTGAATCTAAAGGCCATGAATAGAGAACCAGCATTTTGGGAAGAGAAACAGTAAAGGATTATACATATTAGGTGATCACATTCTTGAAACAACTGAAAGCGTGGAAGTTGTTGGAGTGATAGTATCAAATGACCTGAAATCCAAAAAGTGTAATGAGACAGTGACAAGTGTAAAAGGGTTTTGGGTTGTATAAAGAAAAGCATTACAAGCAGGAGTATGGAGGTATTTTACTGCCTATATACAGATACCTGGTGAGACGCACATGGAATATTGTGGTCAGTTTTGAGCACCACAGAATATAGGCAATACCATTAAACTTGAAAGAATCCAAAGTAGAATTTCAAAACTAATAAAAGACTTGAGAGAAAAGGACTATGGGAAAAGACTGGAAAACTTAGACCTGCTTTCTCTGAAGATGAGGAGGGTGAAAGGGGATTTAATTGCAGTCTTCAAGACAATATCAAATCTGGATCTGAGAGATAATTCATATATGGAATTTTGTTTCGGGGGGGACATCAGAAGGCACATATTTTATTTAAATGGCAAGCATTTTAGAACAACTGAAAGGAAACATTGAGTTGCTCACTGGGTAGTCCAATGATGGAAGTCATCTCACAAGTATGTAATAAACAGTTGAAATCTTAAGATATTCAAAAGCAGATTGTATATCCATCTGTAACCCCTAGGCGGAGCTATCCCAAGGGCTTCTACCCCTACCTGCTTGGCTAGTAGTAGATTAAGGGGCCTGGGTAATGAAACGGGTGCTTCCACCCAGAGGTCAGGGTTGTTAGTGGTCAAACTAACCTGGGCACAGCCCTCCGGGACACTGTAACCCCCCTCTTTCCCTTCTAGTAGCCTGAACAATGTACAATAATTACTTTCACAATGAACCTTATTCACCAGGCAATTACCAACACTGTTTGCACTTACCACCAGGTCTGGTTCCTCCAGCTTGACCCTGGGGTCCCTCTGTAAAACAAGATTAAGCACAGCAAATAGTAATAGTACAATACTTTTGGTACAAACTGGAACCACAGTCAGGTTAAATGCAAACAAAGTTAAATCTGATTTATTCAGGGGACTTGAACAAGTGAGGGGCATAATCAGGTTGATTTGCTTAAAAGTTATATTAATCAGACAGTTATGCATGCAGTTCAGAGTCCCTACAGTCACACAGTCTAGGTACCCAGGTAGGAAAACAGTGGGCTAGCCCAGGAACGTTGCAGCTGGTTGGGCCCTGTGATGGAAGAAAGCAACATGCACAACATACTATTTGTAATCTGGAGCTGGAGGGCTTAGTTCATGAAAGAAAAGGCAACAAGACAATCAGATGACAACATTTTTAGATTTAGCTGTTGTTGCAGGGAGCTACCCTAATATTTACTCATGATACCCAATACTGGACACAGGCAGGACAAAATTGAGACTGCATGCTGTTGAGCTGGAGTGCCTGGAGAAGCAGGGCCCACACAAATCATTGAGGCGTCATTCCTGTTCAAGTCGTTGAGCAGGGAGCTGATCCCCAGGCCGGTCTCTCGTTGATGACTTTTTCTGCGTAGTAGGTATTCTGGCTGGGCATGTGTAGCAGGGCACAGGCAAATGGAAGTGGATAAGAATTCAGTCCGTGGAGCTGGATACAGCCTCCAGCAAGCAAAACACAGTTCAGACACACAGTGAGCACCAAATCACAACCCACTATAAGCACACAGCACATTCACATGTATGAAAATTCCACTGTACCAGGCAAATGGCTTTCCAGTCGCAATTCCAGAGTCTCTGCACAATCCGGGAGTTCAGAGGTAGCTGGAAGTCCTGACAGGCTGATCGCATTCAGCAAAACTTTGGTCTTCAGGTTAAAGTCTGGTCACACTTCAGTGGCTTAATTCACTCTCCAAATTCGGATTCAGTCCAAAAAAACACAAGTTCCCTCTCAGGAACAGCAGGCAGGTATGCAGGCCAAACTTAGGCCTTTCCACAGTTCTCCCACGTGAATCCACTATGGATTGCTGTTTTAACTATATCAAGCTGTTACTTCTTCACTTCCCAACTCAGATCTAACTGAAACGGCAAGCAGTGTGGGACTTTCCCCAAGATCAAAAAGGTTTGGTTGGCTTACCTGTCAGTCACAACAAGGGCTCTCCCTCCAGGTTATTTTAGGCGCCAAAAGCCCAAAACTACAATTCCTACAAGTTTTGGCCCCACCAAGCCACTATAGGCAGGCTCCATTTTAGAGTCCCTAATGTACTGATTGGCCCATTCTGCAGTCCAGGACCAAGATGATGGAAACAAACAGAACTGTCCATGCTGCAAAGAAGGCAGGTTAGAACAAACTGCAATATTATTACTTCTCTAAAAAATGTTCACCAAACAAGTTCATCTTCCAACAGAGCTTCCACTCAGATGAATTATGACTGCAATCCAGGCAGCTCTTAAAGAGACAGTACACAGAGGCTATACAGGCACTCTCTGGCAATACATTTAAACTGCTAAAATGCAGGACACCAGCCTGGCAGTGAGCATTTAAGCAAGCTCAAGGAAGACTTTTCGGGAACCCCCATTTTTAAGGGAGTTACACCCTTCCCTGCTTGGAGAAAACTTGGTGTCCGCATCAAGTCTGTACTATCTTTCTTCAGTTAACATAAATTTATTACTTTACTATACATATTCAGTATACTTCACAATACTATATCCATAATGACAATGCTTGTGCACATTTCATATATATGATACTGATTCCACTATGATTAACATACTTGTAACACCACAATACTGATTCATGTTATAACTTCCTGTACATTAAACAATGTAGGAGGGGGCTCTTCCCTATCAGCTAACTTGGGGCTGGATGGGAGAGGGGCACCATACTGAAAAGGAAGAACAATCAACCTGGAATTGGCCATTAAGCTCAGTTTGGGTAGTGAGCTCTGAGAAATATAAACACCTTTGTGAACCATATTGAGAGACAAATCCACTGGCCTCCCGGGAGAATCATAACTGAAGTGCAATACTGGCTTGACAGGTCGGCAAGTCTTTCTGGGGGGAACAGCCACAGTATATGTACTTTCAGCACTAACTTTTGAGCTTTTGTTAATCGTGAGGGGTGCCTCTGCACAGATGGGAATGTCCAAACTGGGAGCACTGTCAGCTCCTTGCTTTGTAGGCTCTGTCTCCACAACACTTGGCTCATTTAGAGAAGGTTCTGGCACAATTAGGCTTTGTGGCACTGAAGGGGGGCTGTCAGCACTCTCATATCATTATTCAAGTTCTGTTGTGTCATAAGAGAGACTCAGATCATCAGTCCCTTCTTCAGGTAAGCCACACTGTTCCACGAAACACAGGGAGTCTGCAGCCTCAGACACAATACTTTGCACTTCACTTTCAGGGAGCATTGGCTCCAAGGACAAACCTGGGGGGTTAGGCAGTCCAGAAGGCCCAGCTTCATCCCCACGATTCTGCATAGGATTTCCACAAACAACTGACTCAGTTCATAGGAGGCATAATAGGCATTACCATAGTCACTTTCATCAGAGATGGACTGACAGTCACTATCATTCTGGGCCTACTGCAGTGGAAACCTTAACTCTGTAACTACTGATGTAGGTTAACTCTGTCTCTTTTTTGCAGCAGCATGAGTCACTGTCCCAGGGGAGGCAATGTCTGCTGGCTCAGCTTCAATAATAACTTGGCTGATAGGCAGCAAGTGATTATGGAGCACGGTCTTGACAGCTTTGGAGTTATTCTCTGGGTGTTCCTTGTATACTGGTAGATTATCCAACTTTCTAACTACTACATGAGGAAGATGGTGCCACCTATCAGCAATTTTGTGCTTGCCATGTAGTCCCAAATTGCCTAACAACACACGGTCCTCGCGCCGTAGCTTTTGAGCGTTTACTTTCTTGTCGTGCCTCTCTTTGTTGGTGAGATTTCTTTTAGAGGCCATTGTCTGGGCCAGTTGAAATGCATGGTTCAATTGAGCTTTCAGTTTCTGTACATACTGCAGGTAGTTTTCAGTTCGGACCCCATCTGGAGAGACCCTAAAACAGACATCAACTGGCAGGCCGGCCTCCCTCCCAAACATGAGGTGGTAGGGGGAGAACTCAGTAGTGTCATTTTTGGTGCAACTGTACGCATGTACCAAGGTGCTAATCTGCTGGCTTCACTTATGCTTGACTTTTGGATGGAGGGTGCCCAGCATGTTTAGAAGGGTGCAGTTAAAACATTCTGGTGGTGGGTCCCCTTAGGATGATAGGGGGTGGTTCTTGACTTCCGCACCGCCCACAGAGAGAACATTTCTTTGATTAGCCAACTTTCAAAGTCTCTTCCTTGGTTAGAGTGGATTCGCTGGGGGAGCACCATAGTGGAAAAATAAATTTTCCACTAGCACCTTGGCCGCGGTGGAGGCCTTTTGATCTTTAGTTGGAAAAGCTTGTGCATACCGTGTGAAATGATCTGTAACCACTAACCGCTAACACATTGCCAATATTCCACTGATCAGGTTCTAAACACAGAAAGTCTATGCAGGCCAGTTCCATGGGGGTGCTGGTAGTAATACTGACAAGGGGGGGCAGACCTCTGAGGCAGGGCTTTCCTTTGCAGGCAATGACTGCAGGTCTTTATATGGTGCTCAACATTGGCCCCCATCTTGGGCCAGTAGAATCGAGATCATACCAGGTAGAAAGTTCTATCAATACTGAGGTGCCCCATGTGATTGTGGAGGGACCTCAGCACTAGATCTTTAAAGGCCATGGGCAGGGCCAATTGATTATTGTCTATGTGACCACTGCGATCCACTGTCTGTCTGTATAACAACTGATTGTGTAACTTCAACCTGGGGCCTTCTTTATATAATAGGGAAGTTTGCAAGTCAGGGGAACTCAATTGGGACACATCTTTCCCTGCACACAGGGCATCAAGTTCTGGCTGAATCATAGGATCTTGGGATTGAGCCCACTGGATGCTGTCATTGTCAGATCGAGGTAGTGCACTAATATCTAGAGCAGAGAAATGGCAATAGGTAGCTGGTATGGTATGCTGGTATGCAGGTATCAGGAGGGCCCAAGCAATCTACTAAACAGTCCACTGTGTCCGTAGACATCTGTTCATCTCTATCAAACTTTTGGCACAATGCTCAGATATCAGGTTTGGACAACCTGACCCAATCATTCTTGGAGACTGGCCTTCATGACAGGGTGTCAGCATCAATATGGTTCAGTCCTGGCCTGTATTCAACAGCATAATCATAGATTGATAAAGCAGAGAGCCACTGGTGCCCAGTGGTGTCCAACTTAGCTAAAGTCTGTACATAGGTTAATGGATTATTGTCAGTCTTCAACAATATCTTTGCCCCATAGAGGTACTTATGAAACTGGTCAACAATGGCCCATTTTAGGGCAAGGAACTCCAGCTTGTGCACGGGATAGTTTCATTCTGATGGGGTCTAGCTACTGCCGGCAAAAACCACTGGTCTCAAACCATCCTTGTGGTCTTGATACAGTGCAGCTCCTAAACCCTGCAGACTAGCATTTGTATGCAGCACATAGGGCTAGGTAGGGTCAGCATAGGTGAGGATGGGGGCATGGGTGAGCTGGTATATGACTTTGTGAAAGGCTGCTTCACATTCAGGTGTCCAGCGGGGCCCAAAAGGTTCACATGTTCAGAAGTATACTTTCTCCAGTTCTTTGACAGCCTCTTTCTTGTATTTACGGTTGGTATGGGGTAACCCTGGGTGAGATTCAGGAGTGGGCAAATCACCTTGGAATAGTCTTTTATGAACCTGCGGTAGTAGCCACAGAACTCCAGGAAACATTGTAGTTCTTTCAAGTTATGGGGCTAGGGCCAAGTAGTCAGTGACTCGACCTTACTGGGATCGGTCTCTATCCCTTCTGCAGATACTATGTGCCCCACATACTTCACGGAGGTTTGAAAAAACTGGCACTTGTCCATGGACAGCTTGAGGCTGAAGTCTTCCAGTTGTTCTAGGACTTTAAACAGTTGGGTCTCCGGCTCCTCTAATGTGTGTCTGAACACAATGACATCATCTAGGTACACTAGGCATTCCAGCAAGTTAATATTTCCCACTTCACGTTCGATCAGTCACTGAAAGGTGGCCGGGGCATCCAAAATCCCCTGTGGCATTCTCAGGAATTTGTAAACCCCAAAGGATAGATGAAGGTGGATTTCTCACGATCCTCTGTGGCCATCAGAATCTGTTAATATCCGCTGTGAAGATCCAGTGCTGAGAACCATTTGCTCCCATTCAAGCAATCCAGGGCATCTTATATACGGGGCATGGTGTATTGATCTGGGGCGGTCCACCGGTTCAGGGTTCGATAATCAATACACATCCTCACTGACCCATTCTTCTTATGCACAACCACAATGGGAGAGGCATATGGGCTCCTTGATTCCTGTATCATGCCAGCAGCGAGCATTTCCTGCAGGTGTCTCCTCACATCATCCATGTCCACTGGGGTGAGGCGTCGGGATCTCTCTCAAAATGGCCAGTCATCATGCAGGCATATATGATGCTCTGCACCCTGGACAAACCCTACGTCCCATTCTTTCAGCGAAAATGCTTGGTCTTTCTGGGTGAGTTTCTTGCTAATTCTAGCCTTCTATTCAGCTGGCAGTGGGGAATCACCAAAGTAAAATAAGCATGGGGTCTTTCTCTCCTTTTGGCCAGAGTACTTGTTATTGGGTAATACTGCAGTATCTGTGCAGTGTACTGTAGCTAGAGTGCACCCTCTGTTCACCCAGACCTCCCGATCTGTCACATTTAGAATCTGGACCATCCTTTATTATGCATAGGCTTGGGCATGGGCAGGCAAGATGCTGGGTTTAACTGGTGCTCTTAAAGAGACAGTACACAGAGGCTATACAGGCACTCTCTGGCAATACATTTAAACTGCTAAATCGCAGGACACCAGCCTGTCAGTAAGCATTTATGCAAGCTCAAGGAAGACTTTTCAGGAACCCCCATTTGTAGGGGGGGTTACATATCTAAATAAGAGAGGATTAATTGGCACCATCCACTGAGCAATCAGCAGACCGGTATGATGGGCTGTTGCTCCCTCCTGTCTGTACATCTTGGCCAGGATATTCAAACTTCACTCAGAAAGGGTGCAAATGGTTGCTCCAAGAAACTGACTTGTGTCAGAGCACAGCATTGATATAATTAAATGAGATGCACAATGGCACATCCCATCTGAATATATCAAAAACTGTGTGCAGCCCAAATAGGGGCCACAGACCATGCACCGGCGCATCCCACTGTCAGGTCGGAATACCTGGACTGGGACTGTGCAGTGCATTTTGGAGATATGCAGGGTGCAAATTCCAGATATTCAGACCCAAACATGCAAATGGGGCCTTTAGGCATGCAAGGCACAAATGGGGCCATTTGCATGTCATTATGGCCCCATTCACATGACTCGAGTAGGGATGCACCCAGCAGAATGCTCAAAAACAACATACTGTCTCCCTGGCTGGCTAGTGGCCCCCTTCCCTTTCCCAAACCCTGTCTGATTACTCAATCACATCAGACATTCCCTGGTAGTCTAGTGGTGCCCCCAACTTTCCCCAAGCCTCATTCAATTAATAAATAATATTGGAAATTGCTTGGTAGTCCAGTGGTGCCACCCCTTCCTTCCATGATCTCCATCCATATTTGAAATATAAATCAAATTTCCCTGGTAGTCTAGTGGTCCCCTCCCAGTCCCAACTGTACATAGAAAACCTATCCTCAGACTTACCTGGTGGTCTAGTGGACTCCCCACCCCCCACCCACTGAGGAACCTACACCCCAACCTGCTCACAAATTTTTGAAGATGAAGCTTATACAGTACACACTGTGAGCCCATTAGTTGACAGTGTCTACCAATGGGCAAACAGGTGTACAGTACACTGTAATTCACAGACAGCTCAGTTGGCGGGCAGCTGTGGAGGCATGCGGGTGGGTTGTGCTGCCCACTGGCTGCATGGCCATACTGGGATGGGGGGAGTGGGGTGGTGTGTCGGTTCCTCAGTGGGTCGGAGGTCCACTAGACCACCAGGGAAGTCTGGGGATAGGTTTTCTATTTATGATTGCGGCTGGGAGGGGGCCTCTAGACTACCAGGGAAGTTCAATTTATATTTCAATTAAAGACGGGGTTCGTGGAAGGGAGGGGGCACCACTGGACTACCAGGTAATGTCTGACATGATTTAATAATTGGACAGGGATCAGGGAAGGGAGAGAGGCCACTAAACTACCAGGGAACATGGGTTTTGATATGTTTTTTGCCACAATCGGTGATTGTGGGGCTAGCGACCCAGGGGCTGGTGACTGCTGTGTTGCTCTGTGCAGTACAGCAGCCCACCTGTGGGTGGCTAGGACTTATGCATGTTTCTTCCATGTCTAACTTTGTGCAGCACATCATTGAGATGTGTGGCAGGTGCGATGTAAATTGCTGCTGAATATTTCGATGTGCCGCATATGCATGGGAATGCCCCCTCCAGATGCGCTACATACGTTATCTTTGCTCTGTGGCACATCTGGAATTGCATGGTGCATCACCTCCTTTTGAATATGGCCCTGGGGTGCAATTTGGAGCTACACTGGCACAACTCAGCTGTGTCAGGCATATCGCCTTTGAATATCTGAGCCCTTATGTTCTTATCCTGTTCTTATACAGAACAGGGGCAGGATTCACAAATCCCGTGAAAGTCCTGCAGCTGCGGCAAAACTTTAGTGCCAAAGGGTGGCCACTTGTGGCACCATAGGAGTCCTGCAGTGGTGGGTATTCACAAAGGTGGAGCTGGATTACGACCAGCTCCACGACATATGGCAGCTTGCTGGTGGTGTCACCAGGGAGATAACTGCAGCTGCAGTAAGTTGCTACAGCTAGTGGGAGCAGCCATAACACCCTCCGCAACTACTGTGGTTGTGAATCACAACCACCGCCACTGCAGGTGATTTTAGTTTGCTACTGGAGTTGTGGAGTGGGACTTAGGTCCCGAACAGCTTGTGAATCCTGCCCCAGTTCTCTCGTTCGTTCATGCCTACTTCCTTATTCAGTGTCTTGAGTCAGAAAATCCAGTACATCTCTAAGTGTTCTAGACCTTTTCTCCAATCACCTCCTCTCTTGGGTTCATGTACTTTTTCAATAACCAAAAATCTTAGTGAGGCCACATTGTCCCTGCTTGGTTAAAACAGAGTGCTACAGGATACTTGTCACTGGATAATCTAATTTTATTGTGCTCTCCAATCCTTTTTTTGAGGGGTCTGATGATTTTTTTTCTTACATACTTTAAATTTCACTGCATGGACACATTAGGAAATACACAAAACTCAAGCCACAATTTGTTGGCTCCTTTAGTAGAAATTTCTTGTTTGATGTATGGTGCTGAGAAAAGTATTTTCTACTTGTGTGCTGCAATGACAGCACCTCCCACATGGGAACATGCCTTGTCTCAAGTGACCTAGAAGCAACTGTAGGCCTGTATCCTGAGTACTAGAGTGGTCTGTATGGACCAGCCTGTCCTTTATTGTTTGTGCTGTATTGGTTTGTTTTCAAATTCAGGAATGCCCATGCTCCCAACAATTTGTCAGAGTCTGCCAACTATATACAACGAAGCCCACGAGGATGAAGCACATAGTCAGGGTTTCCTGCATGACCAAAAGGACTAATTCCCATTAAAACTGAATAGTTTCCTGCAGTAACTCTGCTTCAGCATGCTGCAAAATCGGGTTTCATCTTGGCAAGCTTCACTGTATATTATTTCCTTTATTTGAAAATTCCAGAGCCAGCATGTCAACTACACCATGTGACCACACCTCTGGTGGAGGTATATACCTCTTTGAGGTTTGTCTGTTTGGCATTTTTTTAAATGCACACTGGTACACCTCCTGACTACACCTCTGGTTGAGGTGTACACCTCAAGTAGGCACACATAAGGCACTATGCACTAATGTACGGAGGATGCACATCAGAGTCTCATAGCCCTACTGCGTAGCTACATAACCTTGGACAGGTGCACCCATACCAGCATTCACTATTGCTGGCCACCTGTCCACAGCCCCACCTCCTGGTGCACAGGCGCATGGAGGAAATTTCCGAGGACAGGGTGTGCATCCAATGGGATGCCTGGTCCCAGTCTGCAACTGGATCTCTTGCACCTATGGGGTGCAGATCATGGCAGATGGTGAGCTGTAGGCCAGTGGCACAGGGGCAGCAGGTGCCCAGTTGGCAGCCGCAACCCTCCTCATGGCCCCCATGGGCTTGGGTGGCATTCCATGGGGATCCATTGTACCCTGACATTCTCACTGCATCTTGCAGCAGTATCCTGGGGGGGCATGTAACCCTTATGACTGGGGGTTAACTAACGTACAGTGTGCCCTCCCCCCCCCGCACCGAGAACTCCACACCTTTGTGCATGGTGCGGAGTGCAGGCATGCCCTAGACACATACCCCTGCCAGCCCCCTGGTGCATAGCTGTTCCCGCAACCAGGGTGGTCAGTTGCGTACGTGTCCTGTGCCCATGTAGTGAATGCTTTAGAGTCTGTGGGACCCTGCTCTGTGGCATTCAGTCATAGCTATGCCAATGTAACTGACTTATGCAGCACGTTGGCATAGGGCCCATAATTAGCATTTTTAGACACATGTCAACTATACATCCAGAATATATCCTATGTTGAGGTATACATCTAACTGAGGTGAACCTAATTATCATTTTTGAGATGCACATCAAATACTGTACACCTCTAACCAACACCTTATGTGAGGTGCACCTGATTAGCATTTTTGTAGAAGTGGATCAGCTACAACTAAATTGCACTGCAAGTGCACTGCTGCTGAACCACAAGTACTATACACCTGTCAGCCAGTAGTGCAGTTGAGGTGTACACCTTAAGGTGTAACAAGGTGAACACCTCATTTATACTTTAGCAGCACCTCTAATTCACCACAGCTGGGCCAGGGTTGTCACAAATGAATAAATCATATGAGAATACCTATGAAGAAGTTAGAATACATTCAGGTAGATGCGGGAAGATCTCAGATTTGCATTAGCATCCTATCTAATTGAAAGTCCATCCCATAGAAACATGGAAACATCAAATTTGATGGCAGATAAGGACCAGTTGGCCCACAAAGTCTGCCCTTTTCCCTACCTAATGTATAAGCTGCAGATCCTAGTTAATCAACAGCCTACTTCCTCCTACCTACCCCCCACTAGAATTGCCTTATGTCTGTCCCATGCATTCTTGAATTCCCCCACCGTTTTTGACTCCACTACCTCCTCAGGGAGACAGTTCCGTGTATCCACAACTCTGTCTGTGAAAAAACACTTCCTCACATTACCTCTGAGCCATCCCCCCCATTATCTTCAAATTGTGCCCCCTTGATTCTTGCACATCTCTTTTTCTGAAAGATGCTACCATCTTGGATTTTGTTGATTTCCTTGAGGTACTTGAAAGTTTCTATCATGTCCCCCTCTCCCTCCTTTCCTCAAGGGTATACATATTAGGCTCCTTTAATCTATCTTTGCGTGTCTTCGGGTGCAGACCCGGCACCATTTTTGTTTCCCTCCTCTGGACAGCCTGCATCCTGTCTATGTCCTTGCAGAGATGGGGTCTCAAGAACTGCACACAGCACTCCAGATGGGGTCTCACCAAGTGTCTGTACAGAGGGATAACAACTTCTTGTTTTCTACTGGTGATGCCTCTCTCTATGCATTCCAGTATTCCAGCAGCCCTCCTTACTGCTTTCTCACATTGCTTGCCCACACTTATGTCATCTGATATGACTACCCCCAGGTCTCTTTCCATTTTTGTTGTTGTTGTTAGTATCTCACCCCCCATTGTGTACTCTTCCCTTCGGTTTTTGTTTCCCAGGTACATCACTTTGCGCTTCTTTGCATTGAATCTAAGCTGCCATACATTTGACCATTCCTCCAACCTTGCCAAGTCCTTTCTCATCCTTTCCACCCAGCCTTCTGTATCAACCAAGTTGCAGATCTTTGTGTCCTCTGCAAAGAGACATACGTTTCCTTCCAGTCCCTCCGCAATGTCACTTATAAAGACATTAAAGCGGACCAGTGCCAGTACTGAACGCTGTGGTACTCCGCTTGTAAACCCCCTTTCTTCAGAATGGATTCCGTTTATCCCACAGTCTCTGAGTTTGACCCTGAAAGCAAAACAGACCACAAAGCATGGGTACAAATGTTAGTGTTAGCAAAAACGAATTCCAAGCTATGGGCATACTTGTGGAGTCGTAAAGGCATACAAAAGGTGCATGATTGTTGCAGAATGTGGTTCTCCATAATGTTAATTAGGAGTAGTGAACTGATTCAGTAAAATATTTTCCCAGTTAAACATCTTTTCACATTCAAACTCAAGTTCTTGGAAATCAGTCTGAGTTAGACTGAAGTTAATATAGGTGTCATTCAATACTGACACAGAGAAAAGCTTGTATTGTATGACATCATCCACAGTATAGGCTGTATAGTCTGATATCCAATTTAACTGAAACATTCTCAAGTGAATTTCGAGATGGTAGCTGCACACTGCTGAGCTGTGGAGGATCTGAGGGAGCAGAATCTGCTAAAGGTGATTTTTCTTATCTTAAAATGTAAACCACCATTGCTATAATCTAGCAGATCTTACCAGTTTAATGTATGCTTTCTATTGGCAAGGAAATCTGGTTCAGGTGTACTCTGTGTCCCCCCAGGAGGAAAGCCATCAGTGGGGGCAGGACAGGAGAATACAGAGGGGCCCATTGGTAAGATTTTAGCCTGGTCTGGCAGCGCTTGAAAGTGCATGAACTGCTGTTTTACTAAAGCAGAAAGAAGATTAAGGTGGATTAAGGTGGAGAGGTGAGGAGAATGGAGGAAGAAAGGTGGAATGGAGAAATGGTGTATTTTGAAAAGTTGCCTCTGTCCTATCGTCATAGGAATGGAAGGAACAGCAGACTGGCCTTATCTGCTATAATTCATATATATGGACTTTTCATAGAGGGTTTATAGCTGGTTTTCACCTATGTCTGCATAGTATGCATGTTAGCTAAGTCGGAGTCTGTAATCAAGTGATAAACAAAGCATTTTAAGTAAAACATTTTAGGTTAAGTTGATAGTGCTGTTAGTGATCATAGTGTCGACACTGCTATTTGAAATCAGAGGATAGCCAAGTGTAATAAATAGTAGTGATAAATAGCAAATGATAAATAGTAAACAATAGTAATAAATGCACAAAATCCCCTAAATCCTTAATAAGCATAGCTGGATACAATGAAAGTATTCTTAAGTGTTACAGAAGTATAAAAAGTATAATAATCTTGATAAAAATTTTGTGATGGTGGGAGCCAGTAGTCTATTAAAATTTATTAAAACAGCAAAACTGAGCTAAATTTATTGATTAATTAATTCATTTAATTCATTTAGTTTTAAAATACGTATTTTATTTTAAAATTTGCACCAGGAAATGTCATGTGGTCCAGGGGGTGTCTCCTCCCAATGTGCATGATCTAGTAAAAGCTTTTATAAGAACACCTGGTGTCCTGTTCACAGAGCAGCCATTTCAGGAAGGAGAACAGGAGTCTTTACTACAGTCAGTGACTCTGACAGAGGATTAGTTAAAAGCTCCAGCAGAAAGGACTGGAAAAGCTATCAAACTAAATGAAAGCCAATGTAGTTAAAAATGAGTGAATGAGTAGTAGAAGAAGGAGCTTAGCATAGTGAGACACTATCACACCAAGCTTTAGAACAGTGTGGTTGTGTGAAGTTTTGCTTTGTGGCAAATCCATAATAAACACAGAATCTGTAAAAAGTGTTTTTTATTAAATCTAGACTGTGATAAAAAACATGCTGGTGAGATATTAAATTGAACTGCTTCAAATGATGAATAAACTCTGGAAAATAAAGGGTGAGTAAAAATAGTGAGTTTACAGATTTATACAGCATAACTCTGAAAACTAATTTTTGGTGGAACATTATTATTACTTCGAATTATTTTGAAATAATCCAAAATTGCGGTCCAAGACTACTCAATCTAGAGAGCTAGAGTTAGGGAGTTTGATTACAAAATGTTTAATCTATTATTAGATTAGAAGACTGTTGTCATATGTGTCATAATATTTTACAAATACTGACTAAATTTTATAATTTTGTCAATGAAATAGAAACTTGATTAAGTATTAATGTAATCACATTAATCTAATATACATGGCATATGTTGAATAATAATGCAGCATTGAGTATTTCCGTATTTTAGTGAACACTCTAGTGAGAATTTTAATTATTTTCTAGTAAGCCGAGATTCCAATTTATCCAATCCATGTGCTACCCAGACTAAAGGAGGAGAGGAACATTGGAGATTGCCAGAAGAATTAAAAAAGGCACAAGGGGAAATTCAAGGATTAACAAACAACAAATCATTGGGAAAAGACTCAAGGGAAAAGCTGTAAGAACTTTCTAATTTTGAGACTCTAGCTATAAGCGGGTTACAACTGGAATTTGAAACAAAGATAATTTTGCAAATTAATAAGTTATCTGTGGTACACAAGGACTAAAAAGTGTGAATGTAAGTATATTAAATGAATAAGAGACTTTTGAATGTTGTATTGAACTTGTTTTGTTAGTTTTGTTTATTTAAAATGTGGATAATACCATGGGCCGAAGACCCGTTTACAAGAGTGACCGGAACAATCAAAGAAATTACAACAGTGATACAAATAAACAAATTATTATGCAGTCAAACATTTACAGACATTGACATCTATGAGATGTTTCTTTAACACTTTTTTAAAGACAGGTAATGAAATACACACACCAGTTATCTCCAGAGGCAAAGCACTGTATACAGCCATATACCACTGTATACAGCTGTTTCTGGCAGAAGAGAACTGGCTGCAGAGCAAGAAACAGAAGTCCAGAACTACAGATTTTTTATTAATTAGTCACTTTTGTCTCAGTAGGAGTAGTACCTGTTTGGATTAAGCTAACAGATACTTTATTTAAATAAAAAAAAAGTATTTTTTCTGAGGAAGTGGGCAGTATCAGCTTAATTTACTGAGAGCAGAGAGTGAATCTAATTGGGGGTGTGGTTTAGCAGCTTAGGTGTACAAAAGCAGCTGTCTCCAATTACAGCTTCCGACTGTTTCTGACAGAAGAGAACTGGTTGCAGAGCAAGAAACAGAAGTCCAGAACTACAGATTTTTTACTAATTGCCCTCCTTCCCACCCCTCCACCCTCCCACCCAAAGCCAGTTCTAGTTTTATAGCCACTGAATTTGACTGACAACAGGAACTTCCTGTTTGGCAGTAGGAAGGGAAGGATCACTGAGACACATAAGTTTCAGCAACCTTGAAGGAACCTAAAAAAAAAACTCTTTATCCCCTCCCCCGGCTGCTGGAAGTCTGAATCCAAGCACGGAAGAAGGAGACTACTGAAGACTACAGGAAGTTCCTGTCCCAGAACAGGAAGGGTGAGAGTTATAAGGGCACATAGGCAGTAGGAAAGTAACTGTAAAAATACATAGAGGGAAGAGACAATAAGCATACAAAGCAACAGGAGAGGGGACACAAAATAAGTCAAGATGGGAGTGGTGCAGTGCAATGCCTGTGGAACAGCGGTGTTCCGGGAGACTTTCTGGAGGCTGTAATGCTGCCCTGTTTGCAGGCACCTGTCTGGTCTGAGGGAGGAGGTTTCCCGTCTCCAGGCTGACCTGGCTAGGATTCGAGAAACCTCTTCCCCCACCCAGGGACAACCAGGGCCACCACCGTTACCTCAGAGATTGCCAAGAAAGAGGAGCAGTTGGACCAAGGTGGGCTCAGGGAGGGAGAAGGTGGTGGAACAGAGGTGCATTCCTCCAGCTGTAGCTCTCCACAATTCATATGCTGTTCTGGCACAGAGTGGTTCCTCTATGGAGGCACCTGCAGTGGAGACCAAGGAGGATGCTAGGAATCTCCACAAAGGAGACCCACAGGAGGGTGGCACAAGACCCCACAGGGGAAGGAAACAACTCCTGGTGGGGGACTCAATCATTAGGGGGGTATAAGTGGGGGAGGAAGGGGATAGGGAGGTAAGGTGCCTGTCTGGTGCCATGGCTTGGAGGGACAGGAAGTGAATCCTCAGGATTGCGGGAGCAGCTGCATGAGGGAGGGAGCTAGATGTCATTGTCCACCTAGGGACAAATGTCCTGGCTGTAAATGGGATCAGAGTGGTGCAAAAGGAGTCTGTGGAGTTGGGGAGGGGCCTTAGACAAGTAGCATGTACGGTAACCTTCTCGGAGATGCTGCCTGTCTATGGCAAGGATGATGCTATGGTATTCTGCACCATGGGATTCAATGAATGATTGAAAAACTGGTGTGGAGCTCAGGGTTTTGGCTTCATTGGGGACTGGGGAGCCACCTGGAGGGATGCAGGCTTATACTGGTGTTACTGGTCTACATCTGTCCAAGGGGGGATCCAGGATCCTAGATGACAGGTTTAAAATGCTTCTTTGGCAAGCATTTAAACTAGCCAAGGGGGATGCACTGAAAAGGAGCAAGGAAATCCCAGCTTCCCCCCCCACAAAGCACAGTAGTTAGAGAGGTAAACACAAAGGCAGAGAAGTCAGTAGAGAGCAGGACAGGGATAAATGCAGAAAAAGGTGTTAAGGACAGGGATGGGGCTAAAAGGGGTAAGGCCATAAAAAATAAATGGAAGGTGATGAGTACCAATGCCCACAGTCTGTGCAACAAGCTCCCTGAACTAGTGGCCTTGATGGAAGAAGGATGTCTGGATATTGTGGCAGTCACTGAAACATGGTACACAGAGAACCATGAGTGGGAAGCCAACATACCAGGATACACAGTCTACAGGAGGGACAGGGTGGGTAAAAGAGGAGGAGGAGGAGTAGCTCTCTAAGGGAAGGGATTAAAGCAACAGAACTAAAGAGTAAACAGGAAGTTGATGAGTCACTATGGGTCACCCTGGAGACAGGAAACGGCAACACAATCCGCATGGGGGTTGTGTACAGACCCCCATCTCAGGGGGAGGAAATGAACAAGGAAATGATGGAAGGCATCCTTAAAACTGCAGAAAAAGGGGAGATATTGTTGCTGGGGGACCTGAATATGCCAGATGTTAACTGGGGTACCTTTGCTGCAGGCACATCCAAGAGCAGGGTCATTCTTGATGCCCTACAGGGGGCATGCCTCAGACAGCTAGTGTTGGAACCCACTCGGGAGGGAGCAATCTTATACTTGGTACTCTCAAATGGGGAAGGAAAAAGGATCTCAGATTTAGAAGTGGGTAGCCATCTGGGAAAAGTGACCACCAAACAGTGTGGTTCACAATAAGCACAGCCAAAGAGTCAAGCCATACAAAAACAAGAGTACTGGACTTTAGGAAGGCTGACTTTTGGAAAATGAGAGAGTGCCTTAGAAAAGCACTAGCAAATGGGCAAGAAGGAGGGGTGGAGAAACAATGAGGAATAATCAAAACAGCCATTGCAAAGGCAACAATCCTTTGTGTGAAGCAAATCAATAAAATAAAATGAAGGGAAAAAAACTATGGTTCTCGAAAGAGGTGGCAGGGACGGTTAAGGAGAAAAGGATAGCATTCAGGAACTATAAGGAAACACAGAAATAGCAGGACAGAGAACTTTATCAGTTAAAGCAGAAGGAGGCAGGGAAGACAGTCAGAATAGCAAAGGCTATAAGATAGCCAACTCTGTTAAGAAGGGGGATAATATATTTTAAAGGTGCATTAGGGAGCGAAGAAAGACCAAGGGAGGGATACAGAGACTTAATAAAGGGGAAGGAATGTGGGCAAAGGGTGAGAGTAAAAAGGCAGGGATACTGAACGAATATTTCTGCTCAGTATTCACAACAGATGAGGAGGGGGAGGTGCCTAAACCAAACAAGGGAGAAACTCTGAATAGGGGGGTCGATACCAGCCCATTAACAGAAAAAAGGGTTTTGAAAGAACTCTTGAAACTGAGGGTGGACAAAGCAATGGGGTCTGATGGGATTCACCCAAGAATACTAAAAGAACTAAGGGTAGAACTAGTAACACCACTGACTACTCTCTTTAACAAATCATGGGAGGATGGAGTGGTACCTGAGGACTGGAAGAGGGCAAATGTGATTCCACTTCACAAAAGTGGGAGCAGGGCAGAGGCAGGAAACTACAGACCAGTTAGTTTGACTTCAGTGGTAGGGAAAATGATGGAATCACTTCTAAAGGAAAGAACTGTTGAGTAACTAGAGGCCAGTGGGGCACAGGACCCAAGGCAGCATGGTTTCACAGCAGGAAGGTCATGTCAGACGAATCTAATAGATTTCTTTGACTGGGTGACCAAAGTAGTAGACCAGGGAGGGTCTGTGGATATGGCCTACCTAGATTTTAGCAAGGCATTCGACACAGTCTCACACAAAAGATTAATATACAAGTTAGCCAGCCTTGGAGTGGGTCCCAAGGTAGTAGCCTGGATAAAAAACTGTCTGGACAACAGGACGCAAAGGGTAGTAGTAAACAGAGTCCACAGTGAAGAAAGGAGGGTAACTAGTGGGGTACCACAGGGTTCGGTACTGGGACTGGTCCTCTTTAATATCTTTATAAGTGACATTGGAGAGCACCTGGAAGGAAATGTATGCCTCTTTGCAGATAACACAAAGATCTGCAACAGGGTTGATACACAAGGTGGGGTGGAAAGAATGAAAAGGGACTTGGCAAGGTTGGAGGAATGGTCAAATATGTGGCAGCTGAGATTCAATGCAAAGAAGTGCAAGGTAATGCATCTGGGAAACAAAAACCCAGGGGAAGAGTACACAATGAGGAGTGAGTTAATAACAACAACAACAAAAATTAAAAGAGACCTAGTAGTAATTATATCAGATGACCTAAAGGTGTGCAAGTAATGTGAGAAGGCAGTAAGGAGGGCTGGGGGGATACTGGAATGCATAGGGAAAGGCATCAACAGTAGAAAACAGGAAGTTGTTATCCCTCTCTACAGACAGTTTAGTGAGACCCCGTATGGAGTACTGTGTGCAATTCTGAAGACCCCATCTCTGCAAAGACATAGACATAGTGGAGGCTGTTCAGAGGAGGGCAACCAAAATGGTGCAAGGTCTGCATTAGAATACATGCGAGGAGAGACTAAAGCAGCTTAATATGTATACCATTGAGGAAAGGAGGAAGAGGGGGGACATGATAGAAACTCTCAAGTATCTCAAGGGAATTAACAAGGTACAAGAGGGTAGTATCTTTCAGAAGAAGAGATGTGCAAGAACAATGGGGCACAATTTGAAGATAGAGGGGGGATGGCTCAGAGGTAATGTTAGAAAGTATTTTTTCACAGAGAGAGTTGTGGATGCATGGAACAGCCTTCCTGAGGAGGCTGTGGAGTTAGGAACAGTGGGAGAATTCAAGAATGCATGGGACAGACATAAGGCAATTCTAGTGGGGGGCAGGAGGAAGTAAGCTGTTGATTACCTAGAATCTGCAGCTTATCCGTCAGGTAGGGAAACGGGCAGACAAGGTGGGCCAAGCGGTCCTTATCTGCCATCAAATTTTATGTTTCTATGTTTACACACGGAAGGGAATATAATGTTGCTTTCTGTCCAAGAGATGTTTTCATCATAGGAACTGCAACCTAGTATGATGAGTAGATCTGGTTTGTGTTTTAGCTACTGAAACAAGTTTTTTAAAAAGCTTGTGGAAACAGCATGGAATCCTTTTAAGTGTAATCTTTCTTGCCAAAATCTCGATTTACAACTAATACCTCTGTTATAACTGTAACCATCACAAACTATCATATAAACTACAATGATGTGTAGAAATTGGTAACTGTATGGCAAATCTTGCCATTTGATTAAGTAATATCTTAATCTTGTTCAGCAGCCCCTGGTTAGTTGAATGGTAGAAAAACAGGCCATAATCTACCAACGGTGGAAGAAAACTCTGAGCAAGTATCAGTCTAGTCATTGGCACAAGAAGTGAATTGATTCTATAGAGAGAGCCTAATGTCTGAAGAACTTGTTTAATCATACTATAAATATGTTGTTCATTCGATAGACTCTCATCTAATATAAGCCCCTGGTATTTAAATGTTTGGACTTGTTCAATAGCTTCACCCTTTAAAGTCTGTAACAATAAAGTAGGTGTCTCACTTAATCATTTCCTATGATTATAAAAAAATCATAGTTTTTTTTGTTCATTCAAAACCAGTTTACTGTCAGCAAACCAGTTTTGTATTGCAACAAAGTCACAAGCCAATTTGTTACTTATTACCACCAGATTAGGCCCGCTCATGAGGATCACCGCATCATCAGCATAAAGAAAAATGCGTGTGCTAGTACAAATTAAAGGTAGTGAATTTATAAATAAACTAAATACTAAAGGACACAAAATAGACCCCCTGAGATACATCCAGTGGAACAAAAGAGAGAGAAGAGGAAATACCCTTAATCCTTGTTGCTTGAGAGCATCCAGAAAGATAACTCCTTATCCAACCAGTAACCTCAATAGAAAGACCCATCTGAACCAGAGTTATCAAAAGTAAATCATGGTTGGTCAGGTCCACAAAGGTGGCCACAGTAAAGTACCCCTTATCAAGAGCCTGGTGGACCACCTGTGTTAACCTAAGCATGCTCTGCTGGTGTAAAAATATTGTAATTAGATAAGTACTCTAACATTTGGTCAAACACGATTCACTCTAAGATCTTAAGAGAGTGGTGCCAAAAAAGAAATTGGGAGATAGTGCTTGACAGCAGGTTTTGGGGAAGCAACCAGAGCAAAGAGATAAATGAATTATTTTTTTTAATAGGAAACAAATGATAACTGTAATGATCTTCATGAGCCTAAAATACAGGCCATCATTTCCCATCAGAAGGCAGGGATTACATTTCTTCAGATACAAACAACTTTGCCTGGGTTAAGTATCCTAAAATAAAATTTAGGATGTATTCCTAACTGTTTATGATTATTAAACTCAGAACTACCAGTGACTAAAGTACAACTAGTTTTGAAAACAAAATCAGATAAATGATAGCTAAGTTCTTTGGCTATTGCTAGTGGCTCGCTCATTGCTCCAATGGCTGTCTTAATTATCAAAGAGGAATCTGTGGTCTTCCTACCAAGAAGATTATTAATTAAACCCCATGGGTGGGATATTCAGACTACACCAAAAAGATGTGCAATAGTGGGAGCAGGCGAAAGTGCAGTGCGCCATGGTGTAACGGGTGGGATATTCAAACCAAGTGTAGGCCAAGGTGCACCTGTGCAATGTAGTTGAATATCATGCCCAATGCACCATAACACAAGGAGGGATGCACAATGGAGCAGGGCTGATGTGCAATAGCACCCCTAGGGATGTGCAGGAACAAAGACAGGAAGCAGCTGTGCACCAGCCAAGGATGCGCTATGAGTGGAAGGGCATGCAGCAGGACAGACAGACCAACCCACCCACCCCCCACCAGGCAAAGCCCCCATGAGCTGCACAACCAGACGTGAGCAAAACAGACCACCAGACAATGAACCCTGGTGCCAATCCAATAGCACACATGGGCTAGCAGTCCCCACCCACTGGGCAAGGTGCCCCCACAGTGTCCCCTGGCAAACAGAGACCATAACACAAGAATGACCAGGACCCACCCATGCCACAGCACCACACCAATGCCGACCACCCCCGGTACAGCAATCCTGGGACAGACAGCCCAGAAGCATGACCAAACAGTGCATGGCACTGAGGGCATGCCTTCACCACCACCATGACAATGTAACCCATTGCCCTATGGTGCCATGCACAACATCCCCACTGTGACCCCTCCCCACATGTGGTGACACCATCCATTGACGCCACCACAGTATACACAAGGCCCCCCTGCATGGCCCCCACAGAGGCACAGCAAGGAGGTCAACCTGGCATCAGTACCTGAGGGTCCCCGCACGTGACAAGGCCCACCCTGAATGCCACCACCAGTAGGAAGGCACCTTGAACACCCACCGATGCATACACCCCAACCCAGCACTGTTCCCACCAGACAGCACAGCACCCTACTGTGGTGCATGAAGGCATGCGCCACACAGGAGGCACCACAGGGCACATACAAAGCCCCCCAACACAGTCCCAAGGGTACCCCATCAAACAGCCACACATAGTAGAGCAACAGACACTGCCGTCATGAGTCCCATGGTGCTATGTACCTACGGCCTGCACGCCACCATGTCGCTAGTGAGCCTGCTGTGTGGTGTGTGCACCATGAACCAGACCACTGCCTGCATCCAGCAGGACCCCAAGTAACAGTCACCAGACCACATGCACCACCCCAGACACCATAGACTGCATGGAGGGGGACAACAACAGCACTGCCCACAGTGGCAACAGAGGCAGATGTGCAATAGACCTGGGGTCAGGATGCCAACTGCCAGGGCGCCGTGCCTGGAAGGTGGCAGGTATAGACTGCCACCGATGTCACACCAGCATCCATGCATGCGGTAGTGGAGTCAGCATGACCGTGTGAACCACAGACATGCAAGTGGAACAGCCGTATGGGCACGGCACACACTGCCAGGGGCAGCTGGGACATAGCACATGCACCGAAGCCCACTGCACATAGGCAAACAGTGCACAGGGCACACCACACATACCCCGGGCAGACCCCATGGCCCACACCCACACCAGTGGAGGATCCCTGGCAGACACACCCACAGCCAGGCCAGCACCATCCCACAGTTGCCATGCACACCACTGCAGCAAGGAACCATGTGCCCGCTGCAAAACAGAGACCGAAACAGTCATAGTTGGAAAAGCATGTATTAAGAAACAATAACCATCAACAGAAACTATGTACAAATATATATATATATACAGTGAGGGAGGGGGTGTGCAAGGCTACAACAAGAGGGAGGGTGGGGACAATGGGAAGGCAAAGGTGGGGGACATAGGGATGTGGGGTACAGGCCAATGAGGGATTGGTACTGTGCAGGTGCTACAGGCCCTACTGGTGGCCCCTGTCATCCCTGTCTTCCCTGTGATGCCTTCTGTGCCTCCAACGTTCACCCCGCTCCATCCCCTGCAGCAGCTCCAGCGTGGCCTGGGTGACCTGCAGGATCTCCTGGATGTTGCGTTCTAGGGCTGTCCAGTGTGGTCCACCTAGGACAAGGGAGCAGAATTAGTATGAGTGACTGGCCAGACCAATGCAGCCCACCCAATGTGCATGGCGTACATCAGTGGCCTGCACCCCTGGAATGGCATGCGACCACCCACAGTGGGTGCGCCCACATGATCTGCCTACCTGGGCACCCACAACCAAGCAAACCGCTGTACACCCCCACCACCCATGCACCACACAGCACCATTGTGGCTGTCCGGCATCATGGCAATGCAGTGGGATTGCAGTGGCCCAGCCAGGTGCCCAGTGCACACACAGCCCACCTGCGACACCCACCCACAAGTGCAGACCCACAAGATGGTGTGGAGGGCACCGTAGGATGTGCATGGCAGTAGAGGCCATGTGCAGGAGGCCATGCCTCATCACCACCCCTGCAACCCATCATGCACAGTTGTAAAGAGAAACATAGTACTCACCTGTGTCCTGGTCAGCAGGGTGCTGCTGACCCCCAGCACCACCACTGTGCCCTGCCTGCATGGCAACACCACCAGCGGTGTCCTGACCTCCATGATCTCGGGCCATCTGGGCCCTATGGTGATCCTCCGGGCCTAGTGTGGAAATAAGGAGAGAGTCCCATCAGTACATGTCTCAACAATAGTCCCCCCCAGCAGTGTGTGTGCCCGCACAGCTCATCTGTGCCGCAGTGGTGCAGGGTGTACTCAATGCACCCCCACAACTGGCAACACAGGTACCGGATCCCCCCGCCAGCGTTGCCTGCCAAACACCATGCCACTGGGACAGACGGATGTTACTAGTGTGGTGAAGGAGCATCTACCTGGCCATGGCATGGCTTCCCACTGGACACACGCCTGCAGTCTCCCTAGGTGGTCAGGGTCACACCACTAGAGGCCCCCATAGCAGTGGTGACACTGCTGTGTGGTTCTGCTGCTCCCTGTGGCCTCCTCAAGGCCCTCTTCCACCTCCTGACACACCGCTGTGCGTGGCCTCAGGAGGGGAACCTGCCCAAACAGGGCATTTGCATGGGCTCCACAAGAGCCACCAGGTTTGTCAGTTCTACAGAGGTCCACACTGGTGCTCTGGTGCAAGGCATATTGCAGACACTGGCGAGCTCAACATGGTGCCCAGTATTACACGTGCCCCACAAGCGGAGGTAGCACGGTACTGCACTGCCAGTCACAATTTCGCTGGCACCAACTGCACAATGGGGGGGGCAGCCATGTGTCTGCGCAATGGAGGACAGCCATGTGGATGCATGGTGCCTAGAGGGCAAAGGATAGCTGCAGGGTCAAGGGTCTGTCCATGCACGGAGCACCACAGCGCTATTGGGAGGCCCCTGCATGGAGCTAGGTAGAGTGCACATGTGTGACACCAAGCAGTGGCCTACCGCAGTGCATCATGTCACATGTGCCCCTTTGGAGATATAGTGCATGAGTGCCACAGGCACAATGGTGGCAGTGCTCTGTACTGTCTCCCGTGCACAGTGCATCAGCAGCACCACTAGCGTAGGCATCAGCACAGCAGGCATGCATGTTGTGGTGCAGATTGCGCACATCACAGTGGTGTGCCACAGCCTGAGCATGCTCAACACCATTGTGCAAGGCGCAACAGCACGTTATTCAGCCAGGTTATGCTAATCAGCTCATGAGCCATTACATGGCGCATCCACTGCAATTACATCCTATTACAGTTGCACCTGCCCTCATTTGCATGCAATGTGCTATAAGAGCGACCTGAGAATGCATAGGCCATAGATCGGTATTGCAGTCTTTTGAGGTAGGTGCCATGCAGTTTAGACGTGGGGACAGTAGTCTGGGAGGACTGTATGGGACTTCACAGTCCATGGTAACACCTGTCCATCTTCCTAGGCACAAGCATGACTGAGCGAGAGGTTGAAGAGGAGCAGGGAAGGGTGCGGAAGAGGAGGCCCAACTTCACCAGGGTGGAATCAGATGCCCTGTTCAAGGCCTACCTCAACAAGGAGCAACTGCTCAGTGGACAGAGGGACACAGCACAGGCCCATGCAGTGGCGTTGGGCGAGGTGACACATGCTGTCAACCAGCAGGGCAGCCACCAGTGTTCTGTCCAGGTGTGCAAGAAAAAGGTTGGCACTGACAGGAGGCGGATCAAGGATAAGGTGGCTGCCATCAGGGTGATAAATGCTGCCACTGGTGGGGGCCAGCAGGATATTCTCCACCTGACACCACTGGAGGAGCAGGTGGCTGGCAGCATGCGGCGTAGTGCCATTGAGGGTGTTTCAGGCGGAGTCTTCCAGACAAGCGGCAGCCCATCTCTACATGGTAGGACTGGTGCTGGCAGTATGTGGGTGGTGGGGGGGACAGGCCCTAGGGTCAGGCAGAACCACTAAAAGTATTGTGTTCCTTTACAGCTCCTGAGTGTCAGCATGGAGCAGTGGTGTAGGGTGTGTCCACCGAGGGGGCAGCCCTGGACACAGTGGAGTGCCCCTCCACCTCCGCAGGTGTCCAAGGGAACTGACCATCTGCAGCCCTGCACATCTGTCCTGACTGATGCCTGTGGTATGGGTGTGGATATGGCCCTGGCTGTGTTCCAGCGTGACTCTGCCCATGGTGTCCTGTGGCTGAGACACAGATTGGGGCTGACTCCAGCACTGATGATGAAGTGCCGCACATCCCGGACAGTGTTGTCTGTGGGACACTGGGTGATCCCATGGATGGCATCCGCCCAAGCCGATCTGCAGGTAGTGCTGGCATAGTTGCTTGCATAACAGCCCTAGTCCAGGCTGCATCTGCAGATTCCAGTGGGGCAGCACTGGCATGCGGCCAGGGTGGTGGGGCTGTTGTTGTTGCTACAGCTGCGCCAGTGGTGCCTGGCGATTGGCAGCTGAAGGGGCAGCGTCAGCAGCTGGCCAGTGTCAATGTAGGGACAGGGGCGGGGGCAGCAGCAGTGCACCATGTGTGGATGTACCCCAGGAAGGCCGTGCTGTGTGGCACTCACAGTCAAGGGGAGCTGTGCAGCAGAGCTGGGAACACCATGGGGACAGCATGCTGGCCATGCAGATGACCCCTTTTATGACCACAGCCATCTTCTACAGGCCTCTGTGGATCAGCAGGTGTGGCTCATGGCTGCAGTGGATGCACTCTGTGTGGAGCTGGGACAGGCAGAGGAGCAGCAAAGCAGGGACCAAGCCCTGCTCCTGGCAGATTTGGCTCAACAGCGGGCGGATGTGACCGCAGCCATTGACAGGCAAACCACTGCAATGGCAGCTGTCTTGGCTACACTGGCTGACTGGCTGTGTGCCTGGCCACCGCACACCAGACAGAGTGCTATGTCCACCCCCCGTTCTTGGCGTTGGGGGACCCCTGCCATGTCAACACCGGGTTTGACTTTGGGCATACCTAGCACGCCTGGTGCAGGCATGTTCGGTGGCCTGCAGACCCCTGCGTGGACACGGTCACATTCATAAGCATCACCCCTGGGTGCCCTTCGGTGCCACCCCATGAGGCCACTGGTCAGCCTGGTATGGCTGGCAGGTCTTGGCATTGCCACCCATGCATCCGTGGTGGCCGTGCTACTGTGCTGCATGACTGACCCTTTCCCCTCCATGGCCACTGTCTGCCACTGCCCTGTGTGCATTGTGGTGTTCTGTGTGCATTGCATGGGTGTGGTGCCCTGCCCTGCACACACACGGTCCCTGTACACATCCTCCTGGCTGCTGGCTACTGTGACGTGTGCATGATTATGCCAGTGCAGTGCTGTCTACCACTGTGCAATGGTGCTCAGCGTCTGAGGCACGCACAGTGCCAGCCACTGGGTGTGGCTGTGTTGTGTCCTGAGGGGGGAGCCTGTTGGGGTGGGCGTGCATGTGGCCCTGTGGGGATAGGGTAGGGGTGTGTGTGCGTGCCATGTGCAGCTCTGCTGTTCCATGTCTTTGTGTGCAGCCCCATGCCCATTCCCACACCCCTGATGCTGACTTTCCCTGGTGTGCACACCTGCCTGTCTGTGGGCTGTGCCCTTGCCCTTGGTAGTTGTACATGGCCCTGTTGGCCTACCTGTGTTGTCCGAAGTGCTCATCTGTGATGGTGTCCCGGTGCTGCTGGGCCATCTGGGGCAGCCAGGGATCCCTTCACCTAAGGGGTGGCTACCCAACACCAGCTGGATCGGTGTCCACATCATCCCCACCACTGTTCCCCTCCTCGACCTCAATGACTATCCCACATTCAGTGGCCATGTTGTGCAGGATACAGCAGGCCAGGAATAGCCAGCAGGCTTTTGAGGGGCAATACTGTAGGGCACCGCCTGACGTGTGCAGGCAACGGAACCATGCCTTCAGCAGCCCGAACACCCACTCAATGACATTCCGTGTTGTGGCATGTGCCTCATTGTACAGTTGCTGCACTGGGGTCATGGGGTGCCTGCCCCCTGCTTTTTGGATTGCCTCCCTGCCCCACTGTCTACATGCTCCCCCACTATGTCTCCTCTGTAGTGCATTCATTCTCCCCACACTTGCTCCCTTTTGTATTGGCTCATTTTCGCAGTTGCACATCTTCCATTTGTTCCACTATTGCGCACGTCGCCTAGTGTTGAATATCGCACTGTGCACATTATTCCTGGTTACTCCCCCTGCACTTGCGCATGCATTCATTTCTGTTGCACTGCAGTGCATTGGGTGTTGTGTTGTGCAGTCACTACCGCTGAATATCGCACATTGGCACATATCCGTTCTTGCACGGGCGCATCCCTATTGCGCATGACGCATCTGCTCTGAATATCCCACCCCATGTGTCTGAGACATTTCTGCCCCTGAACTATTTTTGTTTCTCAGTAAAATATTATCATTTTAAGTTCTTAATCATTGACCTGCATTTATTTTGTGCTTTTTTCTAAGACAACAAACAAGTAAAATACTAATTTCTTTGTAAGATTTCCATTTTTTAGCTCTATGCCTGAATAGCTCTAACAACTCCGGAGTGACCCACTTCTATCTATTTCCTCTGATGTGCAATTTTCAGAGGAAAAAATGAATCACAAATAGTCTTAAATTGCCTACTGAAAGCCTGCAATATGTGGTGGGCAAAGTGGGCAGAATTTGCTTTGTGGAGCAATCCATGAAATTCTGCCCATTTCGCATAGTGGAATGTGAAATTTCACCTGGCGGAGTAGCAAAATTTTATCAGGCAGAATGGTGAAATTTCACCTTCCACAGCAAAATGTCACCTTCCTAGATGAAATTTCACCTCGTGCGGCAAAATTTTGCCTTCTGTCCTTGGGCGAAATTTCACCTTAGGAGGGTAAAAGATAAAATAATTAGATCCCTGGTGGCTAGTGGTCCCTTCCCCCCACCTGTCCCACATGTAAAGGAAAATCCTAACTCCCTCCCAGTCTATGGTTTACATTACATGAGTCTGACACATAAGTTTTACATATAGTATGCTAAACCCATCCCAATCTATGGATTATGTGAGTAAATAATATAGCACATATGTTACAAGTTGCATACAGTGTGTAACCTCCTCCCAGTCTATGGGTGATATGGGTTACAACTTAAGATATATAACAAAGGTTAGTGGTCCCTCCCCCCACCTGTCCCACATGTAATTGTAGTTAAATAATTAAGTTATCCATGGTGGCTAGTGGTCCCTCCCCTCCATTCAGTAATAATCCACCCCGCTGCCCGGCGAGGAAATGTACAGTAGCCCCACCACCCGCATCCCTAAGTATCTCCTCCTTTAGTCCACCACTCACTCCTTATCCTGTTAAAAGAAAAAAAATCTCTGGTGGTCTAGTGATTTTTTTTTTGTTACATTTTAACCCCCCTCCTGAATCCGATCCTCCCCAATTCCTAATCCCATTCCCTGGTGATCCAGTGCACCCCCCACCCAACCTCCCCAGCAGCCAGATGTCCCCTTCACAACCCCACTCCCACCCCCATCCTAAATCCCGGCACAGCAGCGGCAGACTGGCACAGTCCTCCTCTCTTCTCCATGGCCAGCCCACCAACTGAGATGTCAATGATACTCATTCATTGATAGCTTAGTCGGTGGGCCAGCCATGGAGGAGAGAGGAAGGCTGTACCAATCTGCCACTGCCATGCCAGGATTTAGGATAGGGGTGGGAGCGGGGTTGTGGGGGGCATCTGGCTGCTGGGGAGGCTGGGTGGGGGGGCACAGGATCACCAAGGAATGAGACTGGGAACTGGGGAGGGATTGGATTCTGGTGGGGAGTTAAAATTAAGAAAAAACACTAGACCACCAGAAATTTTTTTTTTTTAACAGGATAAGGAGGAATGGTGGACTAAAGGAGGAGATATGGAGGGATGTGGGGGGTTACTATACATTTATGTGGCAGGTGGCAGGGCGGGTTATAGCCTGGTGGGGGGGGAGTGACCACTAGCCACCATGGATAATTTAATTATTTAATTACAATTACATGGGACAGGTGGGGGGGGACCGCTAGTCATATGTGATATATCTTAAGTTGTAACCCGTATCACCCATAGACTGGGAGGAGGTTACACACTGTATGCAACTTGTAACTTATGTGCTATGTTATTTACCCACATAATCCATAGGTTGGGATGGGGTTAGCATACTGTATGTAAAACATATGTGTCAGACTATGTATGTAATCCATAGACAGGGAGGGGGATGGGATTTTTCTCTACATGTCAGACAGCTGGTGGGAGGGACTGCTAGCCACCAGGGATCTACTTATTTGTTATACCCTAGTCTAAACACTGTCTTACTGGTGAAATTTTGCCCATGGAGGGAAGGCAACATTTCACTGTGGAAGGTGAAATTTTGCCATGGAAGGCGAAATTTTGCCTAGGCGAAATTCCGACTTCTGCGGGAAAATTTCATGAAGTGCTCCAAGGTGCGAATTTGCCCACTTTGCCTACACTTCGTGGGTGAAATTTAAATTTGCTGCATCACTACCTGCAATGCATTATCCACTGTAGAAAAACTAACCAGTAAGGACCAGTCAATAATTGACAGGGCCTCTCTGAATTTGTCTGTATCTCATTTCATAAAATTATGTGAAAAGATGTATATTGGTGGGACAGTTTTCCTTTTAGCAGACAAACAGCGATATACTGGGCTGTGGTCACTAATACAGTCTGATAAAATGCCTGATTGTTTAATTTTAGTTCCATCAGAAACAAGGATCCAATCTAATATTGATGAGAATCCAGTTTTGCAGTGTACCCTGGTCAGGACCTCAGTTATTTGAGTTAATCTAAGATCTTTCAGTCTAGACTTAAATTTGGCAACATCTTTCTCTTTCCAATTCATGTTAACATCACTAAAGATAATGACCTCATGGTTATGAGGAATGGTCCCTCTGTATGCCTGAACTGAGTCAAGGCTATCATCTTGTTTACCTGGTGGGACATAAATTACCATTACTGATAGTAACTTACTAGAGCCCAGTTTAAGAGTCACAGACAGCATTTCACAAGGGAACTGCATACCAAGTGGATCATCTGCAGAACTGAGAGATCATTACGTTGCTTGCACACATGTGCAAGAAACATAGTGCCATCATCTGAGTTTCCGGAGGTGTGTCAGCCCTCTATCAATTCAGTCAGTGTGTTTGCAGGCATGGCCCGCAGTTCTCCAATCGCTGCTGGAGCTGTCTATGACAGCAGTTGAAAATGCAGTGGAGTACAGTTGAAAGGGGGAGCTACGCTTCAGTGAGCAGCGATAAGATATTGCCCACTCATGCGCGCCCCCCCTACACACACACGCACGCATACTGTGTGCTGTTGCCCCTACACACACTGTGTAGCTGACGGGGTGCCCTAATCTCTTGTCGGCTGCGCGGCGCCTCCCCCAAACAGAGGTGACATGCCACACTGGGTGCCCACCCCATGTGGTGGCAACACATTAGATAGCGGACAGGTGCCCACCCCGCTGGCTCCACTGCCCCTCAGAGTACACGGTGCCACGCTGGAGCCACCCCTAGTGTGGCAACAGATGCTATCAGGAACGGGGGTGCCCAATCCCCTGTCGGTTCCATGGCCCCCCCAAACAGCCATCCTTGTGCCACGCTGGGAGCCCACCCCAGCATGGCAAACGTCCAGCGTCGTCCTCCTGTTTTTTTTACAAAAAAAGACCTGCAACACAAAAATGGTCCCTTGCTCGTAAGTTCACGAATTTTCAGTATTTTCACTCCAGATTTTCAACATTGTCATTTTACCACACCTCCTTATGAGCAGTACAACTGTCATTTTTCACATCTCGCCCAAAATGTGTTTCTGCCCATGAAGCGCACAATGGCGCAGTCGGTGTGCGAAAGCACTGTATGGGACACATTAAGAAAACCACAGTGACACTGTTCATGAGCAGAGGTCTTAAAATGGCTATGTTTAAAATTTGGTGGACAAATTCCTAACAATGACTGTTTTACAAGCCTTCGTTGCACACTTCCTATGCACGCTCGTAAGTTTGCGAATTTTCAATATTTTCACTCCAGATTTTCAACATTGTCATTTTACCACACCTCCTTATGGTAGTACAGCTGTCATTTTTCACATCTTGCCCACAACCTGTTTCCGCCCATCTAGTGCACAATGGCACAGTTGGTGTGCAAAATCAATGTATGGGACACATTAAGAAAATAACAGTAACACTGCTCATGAGCACAGGTCTTAAAATGGCTATGTTGAAAATTTGGTCACAGACTTCCTAAAAATGACTGTTTTACGAGCATGTGTTCTGCAGTTCCTATGCACGCTCGTAAGTTTGCAAATTTTCAATATTTGTACTCCACTGACTTCCAAATACCTACACAGCACATACAAGCAAGCAACATTTGGCATTGACAGATGCTTGTTTTTTATGTACCATGAACAACAACCCCCCCCCCCCGTGACCAACCTTATAACTGTGAAGGAGATTATAACCCTCTAAGTTAATCATTGGATTACTTATCTTTCTTGACAAAATGGTCTTCGTTAACATAGAAACATAGGCTTTGCTGGCAGATAAGGACCACTTGGCCCAGCCAGTCTGCCCATTTCCCTACCTATTGGATAAGCTGCAGATCCTAGTTAACCAACAGCCTACAGTATTTCCTCCTACCCTCCACTATAATTGCCTTATGTCTGTCCCATGCATTCTTGAATTCCCCCATTGTTTTTGACCCCATGACCTCCACAGGAAGGCTGTTCCATGCATCCACCACCCTCTCTGTGAAAAATACTTCCTCATGTTGCCCCTGAGCCATCATTCCCTCTATCTTCAAACTGTGCCTTAATTTTCTTGCACATCTTGAACATCCCCCATATTCTTGCAGGGACAGGGAAAGTAAAAAGGGAGGGGGTTAGCCCTGTACATCAGAGAAGGCATAAAGGCTAGAGAAGTACAGGGAAGGCAGGGGGAGGCTGAGGTAATGTGGGTCACCACTGTGCCAGAGAATGGTACAGCAATATGAATTGGGATGAACTGCAGACCTCTGGCACACAGGGAGGAATTGGACAAGGTACTAATGGAGGAAATTCATGACATGGCAGCTAAAGGTGAAATTCTGCTGATGGGGGATTTCAATATGCCAGATGTAGATTGGACCACCCAGGCAGCTGCTTCAGCCAGAAGCACTGCCATCCTGGAATCCCTGCAGGGGTTGGACTCAGACAGCTGGTGCATGAGCCAAACAGAGACAAATCAATTCTGAACCTGATATGGACCAATGGAAACAGAGCCTGCTCATCAGAGAAGGCATAAAGGCTAGAGAAGTACAGGGAAGGCATGGGGAGGCTGAGGTAATGTGGGTCACCACTGTGCCAGGGAATGGTACAGCAGATGTAGATTGGACCACCCAGGCAGCTGCTTTAGCCAGAAGCACTGCCATCCTGGATTCCCTGCAGGGGTTGGACTCAGGCAGCTGGTGCATGAGCCAAACAGAGACAAATTGATTCTGGACCTGATATGGACCAATGGAAACAGAGCCGAAGGAGTCCAGGTGGAAGGGCAGATGGGATCCAGTGACCACCACTTGATGTGGTTTAGCATGGAGGCAGGGACTCAATTAAGCCACACAAGGGCACAAGTATTCGATTTCAGGAGGGCGGATTTCAGTGAAATGGGTAGATGTTTAAGAGCAGCCCTGGAGAAAGGAGAGGCAATGGAGAGAGTGAAGGAACAGTGGGGGAAAACTAAAAGGAGCCATAGTGGGGTAACTAACCAATACGTTAGGATAGTGGCCAAAGGGAAAAGAAGAAGGAAACTATTATGGTTCTCTAAGGAGGCAAGTAGACAAAGTAAGGGCTAAAAGAGCAAGTTTCAGGAAGTATAAGGGAACTCAAAGGGAGGAGGACAGGGAGATGTACCTTGAATGTCTATGGGAAGCAAGGAAAGCTGTTAGGAGAGCCCAGCTACAGACAGAGGAGGGTTTTGCATGGACTGTGAAAAAAGGGGACAAAACATTCTATAGGTACATCAGCAATAGAAGAAAAACTGGGGGGGGGGTTGTGAGGATCAAAGGGAAGGAGGGAGGGAGAGTGTAAGGAGGGGGATCTAGAAAAAGCAGAAATTCTGAACAAATACTTCTCTTCAGTATTCACTAAGAAGGGAGAGGGTCAAGGACCACAATTGGGGAGCAGAGGCAATGAGGAGAGCTGGAGAGGACACCAGTCAATTCACAGTGGAGAGAGTTCTGAAGGAATTCACAAAGCTGAAGTTGGATAAAGCCATGGGGCCACACCACGTACACCCAAGGATATTAAGTGAGCTGAGAAGGGAACTAGCATCACCTCTGGCCACCCTGTTTACAGAGTCACTTAACAGAGGCATGGTTCCAGAGGACTAGAGGATAGCACATGTAGTCGCACTGCACAAAAGTGCCAGTAGGGAGGAAGTGGGGAACTAAAGGCCAGTCAGCCTCACCTTAGTGGTGGGGAAGATCATGGAGACACTGCTGAAAGAAAGGATAGCGACACACCTGGAATACAATGGTGCCCAGGATCTGAGGCAACATAGATTCACAGCAGCAAGGTCTTGTCAAACAAATCTGATTATTTTTTTTGATTGGATGACTAGGGAAGTAAATCAGAGAGGGGAGTTAGACATTTCCTACCTAGATTTCAGCAAAGCCTTCAATACCATCCCACACAAAAGGCTGGTTAACAAGATGAGTAGTCTGGGCATTGGGCATAAGGTGATACATTGGGTTAAAAACTGGCTGACTTACAGAAGATAGAGGGTGGTGGTAAATGGGATCCAATCCGGGGAGAGAGGGGTGACCATCAGAGTACCACAGGGATCAGTAATGGGACCAGTCCTGCTCAATGTCTTCATTAGTGACATTGCAGAGGGGCTGGAAGGAAAGGTCTGCCTATCTGCACATGACACTAAGATCTGCAACATAGTGGATACTCCAGAAGGAGTGCAGAAACTGAAGAGGGACCTGGAGAAGCTTAAAACATGGTTGGAGGTGTGGCAACTGAGGTTCAAGGCAAAAAAGTGCAAGGCAATGCACCTGGGTAGAGTTAGAGAATGGAGGGGGGAGGTGCTGACTGTCAACAAAGAGGAAAGGGACCTGTGGGTTATCCTATTTGATGACCTTAAGGTATCAAAACAGTGCTCAAAAGCTGCAAGGAGGGCCAGTAGCATGCTGAGGTGCATAGGCAGAGGCTTTACTAGCAGGAGATGGGAGGTGGTGATGCCATTGTATAAAGCACTGATAAGGCCTCACCTGGAGTACTGCCTGCAGTACTGGAGACCATACATGTGTAAGGACATAAACAAGGTGGAGGCTATCCAGAGAAGGGTGATGAAGATGGTGCATGGCTTTCCTCACAAAACACATGAGGCGAGACTAAGAGACCTCAATAAGTACTCACTGGAGGAGAGGAGAGAAAGGGGGTACATGATAGAAACTTTCAAGTACCTCAAGGGCATAAACAAGGTGCAAGTGATGGATCTTTTCCAATGTAGAAAAGATATCAGAATGAGAGGACATGATGTGAAATTGGAGGGGGTTGATTAAGAGGTAATGTGAGGACAATTTTCTACATGGAGAGGGTGGTGAACACATGGAACAGTCTGCCACAAGAGGTGGGGGGCATGCATAGTGAAGTGATTTAAACATGCTTGGTACAGGCACAAGGGAACATTGGGTGGGGATGGGATGATAAAATGCCATTGATCACTTAGGATCAGTGACTGCATACAAGTATAGGGCTTATGGGCAGACTAGATGGGCATAGCGGTTCTTATCTGCCAACAATTTCTATGTATTTAAGCATCTCTTTTTCTGAAAGATGCTACCCTCTTGGACTTTCTTGATTCCCTTGAGGTACTTGAAAGTTTCTATCATGTCACCCCTACCTCCTTTCCTCGAAAATATACACATTAACCTTCTTTAGTCTCTCTGTATGTGGTTTCTGGTGCAGACTCTGCACCCTTTTAGTTGCCCTCCTCTAGACTGCCTCTGTCCTGTCTATGTCCTTGCAGTGATTGGGTCTCAAGAACTGCATACAGTACTTCAGTTGGGGTCTCACCAACTGTCTGTACAGAGGGATGACAACTTTCTGTTTTCTACTGGTGATGCCTCTCCCTATGCATCCCAGTATCCCCCAGCCCTCCTTACTGCCTTCTTGCATTGCCTACCTACCTTTAGTTCATCTGATATGACTACCCCCAGGAGACTTTCCATTTCTGTCATTCTTAGTACCTCTCCCCCTCCCCACTGTGTACTCTTCCATTGGGCTTTTGTTTCCCAAATGCATTACTTTGCACTTCTTTGCACTGAATATAAGCTGCCACACTTTTGAATATTTTTCCAACCTTGTCAAGTCCTTTCCCATCCTTTCCACCCCCCCCCATCTATCAACCCTGTTGTAGATCTTTGTGTCATTTGCAAAGAGGCATACTTTTCCTTCCAGTCCCTTTGCAATGTCACTTATAAAGACATTAAAGAGGACTGGCCCCAATACTGAACCCTGCCATACCCCAATAGTAACCCCCTTTTCTTCAGAGTGGACTCTGTTTACTATTACCATTTGTATTCTGTTGTCCAGCTAATTTTTTACCCAGGCTACCACCCTGGGACCCACTCCCAGGCTGACTAACTTGTTTATTAATCTTTTGTGTGGGACTGTGTCAAATTTCTTGAGAAGGTCTAAGTATGCCATGTCCTTAGCTCCTCCCTGGTCTACTACTTTGGCCACCCAATCAAAGAAACTATTAGATTCATCTGACAAGACCTTCCCACCCACTGTGAATCCGTGCTGCCTTGGGTCCTGTACCCCGCTGGCCTCTAGGTACTTAATTCTTTCTTTCAGAAGTGATTCCATCATGTTCTTTATCACTGAGGTCAAACTAACAGGTCTATAGTTTCCTGTCTCTGCCTTTGTGAAGGGGAATCACATCCTCCTTCCTCTGGTGCTCAGGTACCACACCATCCTCCCATGATTTATTAAAGAGTAGTTAGTGGCCAGCCCGTAGGTGCAGCAGTTGGATTTCCGCATGAGACGTCAGTGATCCAGGTTCTGGAACAGACTTGGGTTGCTGGAGGGCCAGCCGGGAGAGAAGGAAATGAGCATCTGACAATGGCTCACCTTCTCAGGGGGTAGGGTGGGTAAGCAGCTTGGCATCTGCTGACTCCTGGCAAAGGCTGGGAGTACAGGAGAATGTCAGCCCCAAAGTACTAGGGGAGTGATGGACATCGACGTATACCTTGATGTCAGTGGCACATCGCTCCTCGGGGAGCAAACAGAAAAATGGTGCCTGGCCAGTTGGGTGATAGCCTTCCTGAACCCTCAACACAGGGCTCCTGAATCTCCATATGCTGTCCTGGCAGCACACCAGGATCATTGGTTGGCCACCAGGGCCCTTCTCCTGTGAAGGTAAGAGACCCACGCGGTGAATGGATACACTGGGGTTACTTGAGGCTGGCTGCAATGTGGGACCACAGGGGTCAGGAGTAGCCACAGTGGGGCAGTTCATGTGGGGGCCTGAAGGAGAGACCGGCCAGCCACAGGATAGAAGTCCAAAAAAAAATGAAAAAGAGTAGTCAGTTATGTCACTTGTTCTTGCCTTAGTTCTTAGGGAAGACTAGGTTTGCTGGCAAAGGCACCTAGCTTCTACTGAGCTCTTTTCTTCTATTTTGCTTGAGAGGACAGAGCAAAGAACCTTACCAGAGCAAGGAACAGCGTTTAAGTCTTCTTTTGGCTAGGCAGATTTACTGTGTGTTATTATTTTCTTTTGTACTCACAGGGATTGTTACTGTTTGTTGCTAACATTTTATTTCTTTATTTTTCTCTGATTCAAATTGTTGTTGCTGGGTTTACCTTATACTGCATTATTACAGGGTGTGCCTACAGGTGTGTGCTTACAGATTGCTGCTGTAATGTTCTGATTCAAATTGTCTTTTGCAAGGCATATTTTCTGTTACTGCTTGATTTTTCTCTGTTGCAAAGTGTTTCTTACAGGGTATATCTTCTGTGACATTATTACAGTTGGTGCTTTACAGGTTTTACAGTTTTATGTATCATTAGAATAAGCTTTCAGGGCTACTGCATTTGTTGCTGGCTGATTGTCTCTGTTCTTACCTACTTGTTAGTATAGTCCATGATTCTTCTTTTTCGGCAGGGGAAGGGCCCAGCCACCCTCCCCATCCCCAACCACCCCACACTACACTCTTTTTATAGGGCAGCACAGTCATTACATTTCCTGTAGCAAAGCAGAAAGGGGCAGATCAGAGGGGTATCCACACAGTGACCTCATTTACAGGGGCACAAGTAATTTAACTTGTTATAACAAGTTATACAAAAACAAACAAACAAAATACAAAATCAAACATTTCCTCTCAATTTCCTCCTAATTACTCTGACCAGGTTATAAACTCAGCAACTTATCTGGAATGGATATTATTAACTGCAAGTACTGTGGGACACTTTTCAAAAGAGCAGTTCTGCAGGATTTAGGACACTGTCCTACATGCTGGGCCATTGGAGATCTAAGGGGACAGCTCCAGGTAGCATGGGCAGAGATTGCATGCCTCAAATCACATATTCAGGAGGAAATATATTATAAGAACCACCTGCCATTTCCCCAACATCCAACAGAAGCACCTCAACTGCAGAGGGTAATTGGTCTGGGTGGTTGGCAGGTTTTTAGGAGGGGCGAATTGGGTGCCCCCCTCACTCGGTGCTCTCCAACATATTACATTTACAAACCACATAAAAACTACAAACAGGTATCTGACTCTATCTCTGAAATCAAACAAAGGGGCAGAGGACACTGCAGAGCAGGACACTGCAGCATAGGAGCTAGCACAACAAAACTCACGCAAAACATGAACCAAAACAAATAAAAGCAAAAATTAAATCCCAACAATTTCTGATCATAGGAGACTCCATGATTCGGGGTGCTGATACCTATCTCCAGCCAAGGGTAATGGCCAGATGTCTCCCAGGTACATCAGCATGGAGAAACACTGACCACATTGCTAAAATTGTACAGGAAGCAGAAGAAAACATTGATGTCCTGGTACACATAGGGACTAATGATCTCGCCGAACACCTGACCAGGCTGGGTGACAAACTATCATTCATTTCATCCAGCATCTCCTTCTCTGAGGTCCTGCCAATCTGGGAGAGGGGGGAAGATGGAGGGAATGTCAGACAAAGGGAGATAGGGGAGCTAAACATGTAGCTCAATAGCTGGTGCAAGGAAATAGAACACAAATTTATAGGGAACTGGCAACAGTTTTTGGAGCGAAAGTTATTTAAATTTGGTGGACTGCATCTGACTAAGGAGGGAGTCAGTGCAATGTGTCAGAAGTTTGATGTCTTTGCAGAATATTAAAACTAGCAAATGGGGAAGGGGTGCAGCACCCGATAAGTCAAATGGGAAGAACACCCCTCCCCCTTCAGCTTGTGGTCAAACAGGAATTCAACATGTTTGTAGTTCATTTGCATCACCAGGTAAGGAAAAAGGTCCGGCTCCCCATAGACCACACAGGAGAAATGCCAGACCTCGCACAACAACTAATACACTGAAAGCTGGACAATGGAAAAGCCGTGGTCTGTTGAAAATGCTTTGGAAGCCACTGGCTGGGTGTGGGATGTTGCTACTGGGTCTCTGGCTCTAAACCTCTGCAAATGCCTCAACCACCCCGCAGTGCTGTGCATTGACAAGGGCTGACTCCTATAACTTCTATGAATATTGAGGTACCCTCTGAGCTTTCCTTGACACAAAATCTGAAGTTACATTTTAAACAACTGCACTCTGTGGATTCTGCATTGCAATTGCCTGGGAGATGCCCTGAGGCTGGTATAGACACTCCGCAACTGCCTTTAAACAGAATCATTAACAAAACTCCTAAATCCTACTTCTCAGTCTTGCTGGCTAGAAGGCATAATGAGGTTAAACTCATATAACAGGGGGGTTAACAGAGCCTCCAGACTGTATTTTTGTGGCAAGAACCATGCTGAAAGACACAAAGAAATTCTTCTCCAATGAAATATATGCACTCATACATATATCAGGAGAGTCGACTTTTGATGAGAGCTTTAAAACTATGGGAGGCTTAGAGAGATTCTGGATTAAGTATAATCATTTGAAAAATTCTGCACCTTGGTCTTCCTTTTTGGCTACTCCTTTAACCAGGCCTGTGCATAAAACACTTACTGTTCTGTTTAGGAACTAAAGTATCAGTATATATGATCTGAAATACTGGCTACAACAATGCTGCACAATAACTTAGGACCCTGAAGCAATAATGAACACAGAGAACATATGGACTGGGGGATGGAAAGTTAAAGTTATGTTAGAAACAACAGATAGTGGTGTGGTGCATCTTCCTAATTCTTTCTTCTTGGGGAGGGATAGAGGCATTTTGTTTTACCCAGGGCAGCCAAAGATATGCTATAAATGTGGGTCAGTTGCACATCTGAGTAGCATATGTGATCAGCAGCTCTGTACTATATGTGGGGAATTGGGTCAAATAGGTTCACAATGTCTAAATGAATGTAAGTGCAGTCTTTGTGATCAGAAGGGGCACACTTTCAGAATTGTAAATGGGTGGCCCATAACACCAAAGATCAGGCTGATGGGGAGGAGCAGAAGCTACTAATCACTCTCGAAAGAAAAAGCCAGCCAGTCACAGACTACAGGCAAATCAGAAACCCAGCAGCACAGAAGTTTCTGCTGCTCCAGAAGGTGTAGTGACACCATAGGCTATTCCTTAACAAGAGCCAATTTTAGAACCCCCAGAAGCAGCTACCACAAGTGCCTCAATCACCCCTGCTAGTAGTGTAGTGCTTTCCTCTGTAGCAGAGGAAGGGAACATCTCCATGATAGTGAAGGAGGGAACTACTGAGGCAACAGATAAGATTGCAGCTCTGATGCCCACTCCCTCCAATCCAGTGGGAGAAGGGGAGGTCACGTGGGGCAGTGCTCTTAATGGCAGCTTAATCCATAGCTCTCCCCTCTCAACCAGCTGATTCTTATATATATCGACTTCGGGAATAATATCTTTAACGTTCTCCTCGTCAATCGCAGCTCTCTACAACCCAGCATCACCTTATATCGGCATTTGAGTGATTTCCTAACAACTTACGCCAAGGTGCGGTGAAGATAATGGAGGCCGAGATGAAGATCGTCGGGGCCAGGCACACGCCACCGAGTACACCAGAAAAAGCGGCCAAAAAGTCAAGAACCCTGCCTATGGGTTCGGGTGCTAAATCTGGCTCTCCCAACGTCCCCTCCAGCCCGCTCACAGAGGATTGGTTCCTCCAGGAGCTGATCCCGTTTCGTGAAACTCTTCAGGAGTTCTCCTCTGAGCTAAAATCTTGCGCAGCGATCTTGCTTCTCTAACTACCCGAGTAGGCGACTCGGAGGCTCGTACCAGTTCCCTGGAGACTTGGAAGGCCAAGTGTGAACCCGAGATTGTAACGCTCAGACAACAAATCACCAAATTAAAACTAAAGACGGAGGATCTTGAGGGACGCAGCAGGAGGAACAACATTCTGGTGCTGGGTTTACCGGAGGCGGAGGAAGGGCCAGATATCCTGTCTTCTGTGCAAAAGCTCCTAACCAAGATTGTCGGCCCCTCGCCTATCAATCCCTCCTACCACATCGAGCATGCTCACAGATCCCTGAAACCCTAAACCCCGGCAGGCTCCTCTCCCAGACCCATACTAATCAAGCTGCTCAGCTATCTTGAAAGGCAACATATCCTGAGTAAAATCAAGAGTCTGCAGGTGGTCCTGTGGGAGAACCACACTTTGAGAATTACCCAAGACCTACCACTCGAAACCCGACTGAGGAGACAAGAATTTCATCCGATTGTGACCAAGCTGATTGCTGCGGGGTTCAAGTTCCGCATGAATTACCTGGCCAGGCTGCAAGTCCAACTCGATAATGTCTGGTATGCCTTCGAGAATCCTGATCAAGCCAAAAGAGAACTTTCCCAGAGACTTCCTGACCTTTTCAAATCTGGCTGACTGATCTATATAAATATTAGTGTTAAATTTGCTTACCTCGGCTGAGCGACTTTGGTCTGATTTGCATGCCTGCATTTCTGTTTATTTGCGAGTTGGGATGGGGCTGGCCGGCCTTCCATGGGGGTTGGGGCAGTGTTGCTTGTCTGGAATGGGTTGAGGCCTAGGTTTTCTATTTCTGAGGCCTCTGCCTCATGGCCCGAGGTGGGGGTTAGGACCCTTAATTCCACTTGTGGTTTTAGGTGGATAGTTTTCGCCGACAGACCGGCTGGGTCCCTACCAGTTTCCCTTCCCCTTCCTCTTCCTCTTCCGGGCTAGGTGATGGCCAGCTCATGTGAATAGAGTTCTGTTTTACTGTTTTACTTTTTTGCTCCTGACTCTGACATACACGGAATGGAGCGAATGCTGCAGCGACCAGCTGGCGTATTCCTTTCTCATCACGGTGAGATATTTCAAGTCATGACAGATCTGGTTAGCATTTTGGAGTTGTGAGCTTTTGTAGTTTCGTATTTGGGTGATCTGTACACCGAATGTTGGTTATGATGTAATGATTCTGTCTAGTATTCACCTTTGGCTGGGGGGGGTGGATGGGAATGGCGAGCCTCGAGATGCAGTCTTGCAACCTGAACTGGGGGGGGACAGCAGTACCCTGGTTCTTGTTTCTATTCTGCCTTATGATGCACTTTGTTAATGGGGGCATCAAGCAGGGAAATCTTACAGTTAGACATGGGCCTGCTAGTCCTGGGGACCGATCCCTTTCCGGGTTACTTATTTGGTACTTACATGTTTTTCTGGTTTTAAAGGGACGGGTTGTAAATAGTTTCTGGGTGATTACAGGGTTATACATAGGTTTTGTCATTTGGGGGGGTGGGGTAGTGGGGTATGTCTTAATTTCTAGTCCAGTCACCTTTTGGAATCATCTCTCTGGTTTGAGAGCTCTCAGTGCTCAGTTTCAATTAAGTCTGTTGGTGACTTGGTCATTTTTTGTGGGTTATTTTATTAGGGGGTTTGGGGAGGGAGGGTGGCTCAGAGAGTCTCAATCCCTATGGTTATTATTATTATTGTTGGGCAAACTTGGTGTAATCCCTTTATTACTATCTGTACTGGTGGGACTGAAGTTCCTATGTCTTGTTCATTCTTGTATTATTTACCATGACATTCAGAATGATTAAATTTGCAAGTTGGAATGTCAGAGGCATCAATGATCCTCTTAAGAGACAGCAGGTGTTTCTGAACTGCTCCCTTTTAAACGTGGACATAGTTTTCATACAGGAAACCCACTTGGCTGCCTCAGAGGCCAAGAAACTATGAAGGCTAGGGTTCTCCCAAATTTTCACTGCCTCCGGCTCGCAAGCTAGTAAGGGGGTAGCAATAATAATTAAACATCACCTCAGATTCGTAGTAGAGGACAGTATTATTGACCATGAGGGTAGATACATATTGGTTAAGGGCCAGCTTGATAATAGTAGTGTGGTTCTAGGGGAGATATATGCTCCAGTAGGTGGTGACCCATCCTTTTTAATGTCCCTGGCAGATAACCTGAGCAGATTTCTGCCTTCCCTTCTCATCCTAGTGGGTGACTGGAATGTGGCTCCTTCCAGTGAGTTAGACAAAACCTTTAGACCAATAAAACCGTTGTCCCCTGTGCAACATGCCCTCTCTGATTTCACAAACCTGTTGGGTCTGTGTGACCCCTTGCGTCTCCTTAACCCTGACAATTGACTCTATTCCTTCTACTCCCAGGTACACCAAACTTGGTCAAGAATTGACTATATTTTAATTAGTTCTTCTTTAATGAGCTGTACCCATCCAGTAGGTATTGAACCAATAGTCATCTCGGACCACTCCCTGGTTTGGGTCAAGGTTTCCCTTGGTATTCAGGGACAAAGGGATATGTCTTGGAAACTTAATACGCAAATCCTGAAGGAAGATCACACAGTTTCCCAAATCAAGGACATGATCCTTTCGTACTTCGACCTGAATAAGGGATCTGTATATATTGTGGTGCTCCTTCAAATGTTTTATCAGAGGGGAACTCATTAAGATTGCTGCCACTAGGAAAAGGGTAAGGGAGTCCAAAATTAATTCGCTATCTAGCCTGCTGAGGGCAGCTGAAGACAACCTTCTCTTTTTCCAATTCCCCAGCCAATCTAACAGCTCTTATTAAGCTCAGAAATGAATACAATGATCTGACTTGAGATAAAGCTGAATATGCATTGTTCAAGACTAGGATATTGATCAGGGTGAAAAGTCGGGTCGGATGCTAGCTCTAAGACTGAAAGAAATAGAGAATTCCGGTATAATCCCGGCCCTCAAATCTCAGGACGGCACCACTAAGAAGCTACCCAGGGAGATTGCCCAAATTTTTGAATCCTTCTACACTGACATTTACAGTAAGAGTTCCACACCGACGCATTCTCAGCGGATAGAGCACTTCTTAGATGGTATTAAACTCCCTTCCCTCCAGATTCATCACTGCGATATATTGTCAGCTCCCATCACTCTAGGTGAAGTAGAAGAGGCAATCAATGATTTACCATTAGGAAAAGCCCCCGGGCCAGATGGTTTCCCCAAATTTTATAAGGTTTTTTGTAAAGAGCTATCCCCTCTACTGCTTAAGTTATATGAATATTTGTTCTCTGCGGAAGTGATAGACCCCTCTCTCTTAGAAGCGACAATAATTTTAATCCCTAAACCTGATAAACCCCTAATAGATCCTGCCAGCTACCGTCCAATATCGTTCTTAAATTATGATATCAAAATCTTATCTAAAATTCTATCGTTCAGAATCAAAAAGATTTGGCAGCACTTGTTGAGCCCAAAACAGGCTGGTTTTGTCTAGGGTAGATCATCCGCTGATCACTTGAGAACCTTAGCCCACGTCTTTCAAGCGGCCCACACTTTGCTAGATCCTATGGTCCTAGTCACTCTTGATGCAGAAAAGCCTTTGGCCGAGTGAATTGGGACTTTCTGTGGGCCACTTTGAAGAGAATGGGTTTCCCTGATTCCTTTATTCATATGATTATGGCAATATACAAGTCCCCCTCGGCAAAAGTCTACTGCAACGGGGTTTTTTCTTCCAGTTTTCCTTTACGTGCTGGCACTCGTCAAGGGTGTCCTCTCTCCCCCTACCTCTTCAACCTATATTTGGAACCTCTGCTTGTTAGTATTAAAAGTTCATCATGAATCATAGGTTGTACTATTGCTCAGTCTCCCCTGACTGTATCGGTCTTTGCTGACGATATCCTGTTATACCTTACCAAACCCGAAACATCTTTAACACAAGTACTAAAAATTATTGACCGTTTTGGTCAGGTTTCTAACTACAGGTTGAATGTTTCTAAATCGGTTATTTTTCCGTTAAATTCTCTTACTTGTAAATCGGATTTTACATGGTTCGGTATGAAATGGTTCCCAGTTTCATTTAAATATTTGGGTATACATGTGGCCAGAGAGGTGGAAACGGTCAAGAAACTCAATTTAGATAATACTGTAACGAGAATCCAGAGAGACTTGGACCGATGGCAAAAATTGCCACTAACCATTTGGGGGCGAATCAATATTGTCAAAATGAACATCCTTCCCCGGTTATTCTACCCCCTGAATCACCTTAACATATGGCTACCCAAGCAATTTTTCAGTCAAGTAAACTCGATGCTATCCAACTTTGTTTGGAAGGGGAAACAACCTCGTAGAGCCTTTCTTAAACTCACTGCACCTAGAGACAAGGGTGGTCTCCGTCTACCCAATCTCATGCTATATTACTGGGCTAGTCACCTGAATAGAATAGGTAAGTGGTCCACCACACAGTCTACCACGCCTCTACCCATATGGTTACAGCTTGAACTAAGCCTATTGGACCAGTTCAATTTGAGCCCCCCCCCCACCGAGTTTTTTGGCATCCATTCTCCACGTTACCCCCAGCCATCCAAGACTCTGCTATCAGTCTCTTTATTAGAATTCTTTCTCAATGATGGAATTTTTTCAATATATCCCCGACCAAGGATTCAGCATAACCTCTCGTGTTAAATCCTAATATCAAAATTGGAGGTAGATGGTTAATTTCTGAATGGCTTCCACAGTTGCATAACCTACCGGTGGAATCTCTGTATGAGCAAGGCACACTCCTTAAGTCGGATAAAATCTTAACGTCCCTTAACATTCCCCAGAAGCATATTTTCAAAGTTTAGCAATTGAGACACCTCATCCTCAAAATCCTCGGGCCGATTCACTTCCCCTCCAAAATAAGGCCATTCCTTGAGAAAATTCAGGAGGCAGCCGGTATGCATAGAGGTATATCCAACATATACAACAAACTGCTTGATGACCTTTTCCCTGACTCCCTGGAGGGTTCCAAAATCTGGTCACTCTCTAGCTTGAGCTCCCCTCTTGCATGGGATTCAATCTGGAAAGATGTGTATCGTTACCTATCCCAAGACAACCATAGATTGACCCAATACTATATTTTAAATAATCTTTACTATACTCCAGTTAAGTTGGTCAAATTTGGCAAGCTTAAGTCCACCATGCTGCTGCTCCTCTTAATACTGCTCTGCCTCTCACCTTCCTCATATCCTGAGGAGGAGACTGAAATAGCCCAAGCCCTGGTGTTTAAGGCAGCCATTCAAGCTGGCCCCCCTCTAATATCCACAGTGGATGTCTTCCAATTCCTCAAGTATACACTACCGCTTCTGCACTATAATCTTTGGGGTATCCCACAAAAAGGCTCACATCCAGTTCTGTACTTCATAAGCCCCCAACTCCGTTCTTGGCAGTACAGAGCCCCCCTATACCTGTCCATCACGCTGGTATTATATGACAGTTTACCTAACCATACAGCAGGCTCAAGACCCTCTAAATACTGGAGCCCAAGCAAGAAGAGAAAATCCTCTGGCTATTCCTTCCTTCTATCACTTTAAGCCCTCATTAAATTAATTTTCCTTCTGCTGATCTGTGTTGGCACTGTTGAAATCAATCCTGGACCCACAGAAAGCTCTATCTCCCCAGCTGATTTAGCCACCATGAAAGGCCTAAGTTTTCTTCATATCAACGTCTGCAGCCTCCTAAAAAAGTTCTCACTAATACAGGCCTGGGTTGCACACACCTTACCTGACTTTCTGGTAATCTCCGAAACATGGCTCAAATCTGCAACAAATGACAGAGAAATAAATCTTCCCAACTATCAGCTCTTCAGATCTGATAGTCCATCCAGGGTGGTGGAGTGGCCATTTATGTTAAAAGCATATCTCTGCATCCTGCCTCAATATTACATCACCAGAAAGGAATTAGATACTTATCCCTTAAAATATCTCTCCCCAATATGTCATCTTTTCAATTGATTTGCTGCTATAGGCCCCCTCAGCAGGCCTAAAACTCCTATCACGTCTGGGCACTATAATTAAATTAGGCCCAGAAGACACCATATTTTAGGCGACCTGAATTTAAATTAGCTGGCCAATGCATCCATCAGCATCCCTAGTATCCTTTTGTGACACTCATGGATTCACTCAATTAATTAAAGAACCAACAAGGATTAACCCAAAAAACAAAAGTAACAGCACACTTCTGGACATTATGTTGGTTAATAAGCCTCATCTGTATTCTCACGCTGGAGTGCTATTCAGTGATATAAGCGATCACTGTCCCATAGCTGGTATAAGATCATCATTCAAGCCATCCAACCCAGCAAAATTTCTCCCAAGAAGGTCAAAAAAGCACTTTAATATCATAGGATATCTCCATGATCTGTGTCACACCACACGCTGGCAAGATTTCTATCTCACAGCTTCAGTAGAGATAGCTCTACAGGTCTTAAATTATATTATCACAAGTGCCCTCAATATACATGCACCTCTCTCCAGTGTCAGAACCAAGCTCAAATCTTGTCGCTGGTTCTCTGCTGACCTTAAATCCACATTGCTTGCTAGAGATAAGCTCTGGAAAAGGGCAAGAAAGACCAAGGATCCAAATGATTGGCTTCAATTCAGAAAAGCCAGAAACATCTGCACAAAAAAAGTGAGAAATGCCATGGCTACCTTCTACACAGCTGAACTGGATGCCTCCTATCATAACCCTTCCAGATTCTGGGGGACCATAAAGGGGATCTTAGGACAAGATTCTACCCCTGTCTTACCACCCAAAGTGCACCTAAATAATGTGGATATCACTGACAAACAAGAAATCTTGAATGCCTTCAATAATCATTTCACTATAGCCGGCCTAGCATTCGACTCCTCTCCAGCAAATCTAATGCGGTCACAATTAAACTTCCAGTCTACTGAGGGACAAAAGGCTGCTTCCACATTTTCCTTTAAGCCAATACTATTAAAACAAGTAGAAGACCTACTACTCCATTTGGATACAACTAAAAGTGCAGGTGCAGACTCTCTGGACCCCTATTTTCTAAAAGTTTCACTGCACGCCTTAGCAGCCCCCCTAACTCACCTTTTCAATTTGTCCCTAGCCACTGGATCTATTCTTTCAATATGGAAGACAGCTCAAGTGTTTCCCCTACTCAAGGCAGGTGACCCCATGGATCTCAACAACTATAGGATATCCATCTTACCAGTATTGTCCAAAATGCTTGAAAAATTAGTGAACATCCAATTAAGTGCCTACCTTGATACCAATAATCTCCTTAACCCAGCTCAATCTGGGTTTAGATCCATGCACAGCACCATCTCTGCCTTAGCAAAAGTTACTAATGATTGGCAGACTGAATTAGACAAAAAGAATAATATCTGTGCTGTATTTCTGGATTTAAGCAAAGCCTTTGATACTGTGGACCATGAACTACTAATCTCCTCTCTGCATTCCATAGGCCTCGACTCAATCTCTCTTCAATGGTTCAGATGCTACCTCTCCGGTAGACTACAGCAGGTAAAAAATGAAGGTGACCTATCTACCTCAAAGCCACTCCTAAGAGGGGTACCACAAGGTTCCATCTTGGGCCCTATCCTCTTTACCATTTACATCAATAACATTGACTCCAATCTCACCAAATCTAATATTCACCTTTTTGCAGATGATACTGTCCTATATGTCAGTAATCCTACACCAACAAAAGCCTGTGAACTTTTACAATCTGAGTTCTCTCTGCTGCAGCACAAATTACTAGAAAAGAAACTCCTATTAAATGCCAAGAAAACGAAAGCCATGTTCTTCTCCTCCAAGAGCTTCTCTTCCACTCTCTCACCAAACACCCTTCCCCAATTATCTACCATCCTTGGTGAAAGTCTGGGAATATGTGGATAAATTTAAAGATCTTGGGGTTTGGATTGACAATAGACTTGACTACACTAGCCACATTGAAGAGATCCTGAAGAAGCTCAGACAGAGACTTGGCCTATTTTACAGAATCAAACATTATCTAACCAGAGATTCTAAACAAAGATTAATCCTGGCATCATTCCTATCCCTCATTGATTATGCTGATTTCCTATATGGGTCACTGCTCCCTTTCCCATTTAAACAAATTGGATACCTTGTATCACAGAGCTCTTAGATTCATTACAGACCTTCCTTTCAGCACCCACCATTGCTTTCTCTATACTGCAGTCGGCTGGACATCCCTACATCATAGAAGAAACAAAAATGCTGCTTTATGGATCTACAAAGCTCTAACAAACAAATTACCACCCTACATTTCAGATTGTTTTACCCAGGTCATATCCAGACCATATGCCCTAAGGAATAATAGACTCATCATGCTAAAGATACCTATTACCTATACCCAGTATGGGAGGGCTGCAATCAGCTACTCTCTAGCACTTATCTGGAACTCTCTCCAAAAGATCTTGAAGTTGAATACTCTCATTCCAATAGCATCCTTCAAAAAGCTATACACTAGTCTCTTTCCAGAGCCATGCAACTGTTTCCACAAGGTCTAGTCCTATCAAACCCCCTTTTTCCCCCCCAACCCTTTTCTTGCACTTCCACCTTAATTTGTTTTCTAGCTTTCACCCACTTATCTCTTACCAGACCTTTTTCCCAAAATCCCATCACCCTTGCTTTAATCTTTCAGTACTGTCTTATTCCTTTCCTTTTTTTATTATAACCCAGTTTCATTGGCTCAATGCTTTGTATATATGTGAATATTCTTGCATCTGTTCATTTATAATGTCCTTGTTTTTTATATTCTATCTGTATCTTGTATTTGTGTAAAATTGTACATTTATATTGTTATGACTAATCAGGTCCATCTTGTAAATGAGCTATGCTCAATGATGCTCACCTGAATAAATAAAGATTTTGATTGATTGATTGATTGATTGAGTATTTGCTCGAGATGTGGAGCCGCCAATGGGAACTTGTTGCATAGCCTTTGGGAATGCGATAAAGTGACACCTTTATGGATCACTGTAAGAGACAGTTTAGACCCACTTTTAGGGCTCAAAGACCTATTTACCTTAGAAATTTGTATCTTGGGTGTTTACTCAAGCATTTTGGTGAAAGATCGTAGATATCACATGGCTCTCATCTCAATAGTTATAAAAAAGCTGGTCCTCAGGCATTGGATGGATCAAGATATTATTACCTATCAAGAATGGCTTAAGGAGATGTCCCACTGCTTCAATACCGAGAAACTTACAGCTAGCTCTAGACATAATCTGGAGTCTTTCAATCGGAAATGGGGTAAATTAAATGCACTCTACCTAATGTAACCCAGACACTGGTAGTACCTTAGGTAACTGCTGTTGCATTAATACATGCAGCATTATCAGGCTCCCAACCACAGTTCTCCTCCTTAAGGACCCAACATCTCCTTCAGCTATGAAACTCTCGGGGTGATGGGGGTGGGCTGGGGAGGGTTATGGGGTTATATTTTGTATTTTGTATTTCTTTTCTTATTGTTCCTGTTTATGTCAATCGATTGTATACATCTACATGTGCTTTATCCTGGACTTGGGAACTCTACGATCAGACAACCCCCCAATATCTGTATCTTGTTTTTCTTTTTTTCTTTTGTTCTTCTTATATATAAACTCAATAAACTTAAATTTCGAAAAAAAAAAAAACAATCCAGTGGGAGAAGAGGTTAGAAGAAGCACTAGACAAACTTCTAAGGTAGTTCCTCTGCAGAAAGTAAATGAGGTGCCAATTTCCAATAGGTATGAGGTGTTGCATTTAGGGAACTCAGAGGATGACTCTGATGATTCATCTGTAGCTTCGTCACTTACAGAAGGGACTACAGATACAAAGAGATAGGAAAGGCCAAAGGGTCCACAAAAAAGGAAAGCTAAGATGAAAACAAAACATAAAGAATTGAGAAAAGGGAGATATAAATAATGAAAAGTAGACTTTTCTCTCTTTAATGTTTGTACCTCTTTCATTTCACACATTAAATGTGAACAGCATTCAGAGGCCAGGGAAAAGGAATACTGTTTTCTGTACTGACATAGTTACAGTTTGGGATTTTTTTTCTACAAGATGTTTGCCTACATTCCCTGAGAGATATTCAAACTGCTGCAAGGGCTTAGATGGGGGGAGTCCTCATATTGGTCTATGGGAAATGAAGTATGTTCAGGTGTTGTCATTCTTTTTCGACTTCCAGAATTGAAAGTGGTTAAAATATATGTTTACCCAGGGAGGATATTGATTATGGATGTGATGATACAAAATGTAAACTTTAGATCAGTAAAATTTGTAAAATTCGCTTCTAACTTCTGGCTCGGCTCCCTCCCACCCTACCTAGCATCCTCCCTTTCTTTCCTACCTACTCCCACTCACACCCTCAGATCCACAGACACAAGGCTATTATTCATCCTCCACCGAAAGACCACCGCCGGCCAATCGGCCTTCTCCTACCTCTTCCCCAAACTCTGAAACAGCCTACCTGCCCAGATCCGCCACTCATCATCCAAATACTCCCTATCCTCTGCCCTCACTAACTTTCTCACAACAAATTACAACTGCCCCTGAACTCCCCCCACCTCTTACCTCTCTCCCAGTTACCTCCCAGAGCCTGACCAGCGGCCTGGCAATAGCCAAATTGGCTGGCTTATATACTGCTCCACGTGCTTACACTCATGCTTACTCCCCCCTCCTACTCCTTAAACCTCCCTCTTTCCCCCCTCCCTATCTCCCCCTCCTCACGCTCAAAACCAATACCACTCGCCCTCTCTCTCACATCACCTATACCTACCCCCCATGCTCCTAAGCATACTATTCCCCCAACTCAAACAGGCTCCTGTGCTTCCCACTGCAGTTCATGGCTGCACAGGCACTCAAGTTCTGACCTGTCACACTAGTAAGCTAATGGCACTTATGTAACTAATGTGTTTCCCCTTAGAGTATCCATTGTATGTTAACCCCTCCCCTGTAGCATTTGCTCTGCTTTGCTCCAACCATGACTGTATACTTGATATGTATACCCTTGACCTGTTTGTATGGTTTGCTATGCTTTGCTCTTACCATGCCTGTACACTTGTTATGTATACCTATGACGTGTTTACCCTGTCCCTGTTGTGCAATGTTTATACTGCTCTTACCTTGCCTTTACCCATGTCATATTTACCCTGTTGATACTGTTCAGTGTTCTGTATTCCTCGCCTTATGTAAAAAGTCCATTTGTAATACCTCCAATCGATGTATATTGTCTGTATTGCATTACTGCTAAACTCATCTACTGTATGTATACCTGCCTCCTCTGTAACCCTCCCCCCAGGTCGCACTGTGAGACAAGCATCTTTTTGCTCAGCATGCCTTTCCTGGTGAAACATTTTCAATAAATAAATAAATCATTATACCCCTCAGACAAAAGCATCTAGATGTGAACTATTTAGTTTGATACAACCCTTTTTGTATACAGAACAGCAAGTGGTTTTGGCAGGATATTTCAATTGTCCTTTAAAGGCCAGGATGGCCAAGCAATATTGTGATTCTAAGTTCCTTGCACAAATGATACAGAAGGCCCAGCTCCAGGATGCTTTTTTTATACATGCTAAACATGATGTACATACTTTTCAGAAGGGGCCCTTGGTGTCTAGAATAAACTATATTTTTACTTCAAAAGCAGTAAACGCATTATCTGCAGAGGTAACTCCAGCTGAATACTCTGACTACTGTGTAGTCTCTGTCAGGATAGGAATATCATCTGACATACTGAGGGGCCCAGGCTTTTGGAAATTTAATGTGTCGCTCTTGATGGACAGACATGTTGCAAGCATAATTCAGGATTTTTTAGAAGCTAGAAAATCAGTTTTTGTATGCTTTGACAATCCGGTATCTTGGTGGGAGGACACAAAACAAGATATGGTTTACATATGTAAAAGGATTTGTAAATTTCAGAGCAGAAAATCATATTTTAAATATCTACAGAATAGACAATTATTGCAACATTTAATGTCCACCTCGTATGAAAGTGGACAGAATTTGACTGAGCAGATTAAGGCAGTGAAAGCAGATATGATGGACTATCATTCTTCCAAAAGTAGATAGCTACATCACCAACAACAATATGGGATGAGCGGGAGGGCAGACTTGATTTGCCCTTTTGAAGCATGTGTAACAAAGGTTAAAGCAAAGGATATGTCCACACTGGTGGATGAGGCAGGGAATATCTTGGAGGGAAAAAAAAGCAATCTTAAAGCTAGTATCGGAGTACACTCATCAAATGTATACTCCCTTAAAAAGCGAGGGTGGAAGCATGCAGAATTTTTTTCCATGGCATACAGATACCTAGCCCAGAACAGTCAGCTATAGATGCTCTAGCACAACCCATAACTGAAACTGAGGCCAAAGAAACGTTATCAACTTTAATGGGGGGAAGGACCCCAGGGCCGGATGGCTTACCAAATGAAGTTATAAAACTTATACTGTACTTTCACCGGAATTGACTGTAGCTTTTAATCATATCTTGGACACCAATCAGATACCACTGTACATGAACATGGGTGTGCTGACATATGTACATAAGAAAGGGGTTAGATCTGATATCAGAAACTGGGAGGACGTTGAGCCTCTTAAATTCAGATTTTAAAGTGTTAACTAAGATATTGGCTAAGAGGTTGGTCTCCATAGCTAACACAATTATTTCACAAACCCAAACGCAAATCCAGGCAGGTATATTCAAAACCATCTATATTTATTAGAGAACTGGTAGAACTGGGGAAGATTGGGGAAGTGGATGGGTATCTGCTCTCACTTGATCAGTAGAAGGCGTTTGACAGAGTTAGTCATACATATTTATGGGACATCCTGGAACAGTATCATATTCCAGAGACAGTAATAAAATGGCTGAAGTGTATATATCATACAGCAACAGTGGTACTGGTTGTATGTGGGTTGAAGGGCCCTATAATCAGGCTACAAAGAGGGATCCAGCTGGGCTGCCCCTTGAGCCCAATTCTGTACAACCTTTTTATAGAACCCTTATTAAGAAAAATTAATCTTAATGAGAAAATTGTAGCAATCAACATAAGGGGACAACCACTTCCGTTCAAAGCTCTTGGTTACACAGATGACATAAATATTGTAATAAGAACACAGTTCTCAATAGAAAAATTAATGTTAACTTGCAAAAATTTTGGGAAGGTATCTGGCTTGGCTTTGAATGTACCCAAGTGTAAGGGTCAAAGGTTAAATTACGTGTTAATTTCAAAGATACGGTGGCAGGGATATTAATACAGCCTAATCTGATAAAAGTACTAGGTATCGAATTCGGCCCAGGAGAATTGGATGTTATAAACTGGACAAATAAGATAGAGATTGGGAAGGCAAAGGTGGCCCAACAGAATAGGTGGAAGATGGGAAAGAAAAAAAGAATATATCTGATAAAGACATACCTTATTTCTGTGTTTTTATATATAAGTTATATTTTATTACCTCAGAAGATGTTAGAAACTGTTTTGCTAGGTATTTTTTTCAAGCATGCCGAGGGAGTCGTTTGAATCCTTTGAAAAGAAATATATTGAATCTCCCTCTCAAACAGGGTGGTTTGAATATGCCAAATCCGAATTTGTTTTTTAATAGTTTCTTTTTTCAATATAATTTCAAGCCATTACTATTACAGCAAATAATAGGATGGGAGGTCTTACTAAGAAGGTAATGCAACACCTGGATTGATCAATGGGAAAGGTAGACCCTTAGAATGGTTAAAAGAACTGCTACAGTTCCTGAATATATAAGATGTACTTTTCTAAGGTTAAAACAGTGGGGTTTTCTGATGCAGCAGGTGATCACATTGCCTAGAATGCAATTATATCACTATTTATTATCTACAATATTTCAAGAAGATGTTGTATTTGTAAAATGTCCTGTGGAGCATAGGGAGACCTTAAAAATGCTTTTGAACAACAAGAGGATACTAGAAGAAAATGTAGGATGTGCACTGGTTAATGTGTCATGAGAAGCTTAATGTTAAGGCCAATCAGAAGCATAAACCCCTACAAGAGAGGATATGCAACAGGTTAAGATGCATACAGCAGGAAGAAATGATACAGCATCTTTTTTTTTGAATGTTCATTTATATCAGGCTTTTGGGATTATTTAGCACAACAGTGGAATGATAATATATTCAGTGCACTTACATACACAGTACTAATCTTATGAATGGGGTATTTGATAGGAGATGGGGAAAGTGGCATTTAAGCACTGTACACTGTACACTGTATAATGACAATCATTAAATGGAACATTTGAATTATGAGATATGGGTATACCCTACAGTAAAAGGCAGGAGGCCATGAAGAACTTTATAAAAAAATTATGCAAGATTTACAGTAATGCAATTGTATAAGCTGGAAAAAAGCTCATTGTCAAATGTAGTAATGTTGGAACTGTGGAAAAGTCTGCCATGGGTCATTGATACAGATGCTCCTATAACATAACTTGTTTTACTTTTTGTATTTTGAGATGAGTTAAATCTCTTTTTTGTTTTTTTTTGTTAGACCTTGATTAAATGTCTGTTTGTTTCCGGAATAATACAGTCTTTTGTTTTATTTAATATGTATAATTTTGTAGTTGTTTCTTTTCTCTGATGTATTAAATAAAATATTCCCCTACTCTTTTTGATAAGTGCCATGGGATCTTTAACATCCAACTGAACTTCCACCAATCCAGGCAGATGGGACCTCAGTTTAATGTCTCATCCGAAAGTCAGCACCTCAGAAGTGCAGCACCCCTCTCGTGCTGCACTACAGTGTCAGTACTGGGATATTAACCAAAGTGCCAGATGTGGGAACTGAACCCACAGCCCTCTGATCTCCTCTACCTCAGAGGCGAGTGTACTACCTACTGAGCCACTGACACTACCACGTCACTGTCAATGACACAGTCTAAACTGGACATAGTAGCAATTAACAAGACATGGGTTTACCAGTAACCACACTTGGGAGGCTTCAGTACCTGGCTGTGTACTGTTCAGAAGAGACTGAGGTGCAAAAAGGAGGGGTGGCGTGGCCCTTTATGTCAACAAAAATATCAAAGCTACTAAAATTCAGAATACATATAAGGAGCCAGAAGAAATGTGGGTCACTCTGGAAACAGGAATTGGGACAGACATATGACCCGGGGTTGTCTACAGGCCTCCATACCAGGGGGAGGACATAGACCCATTACTGTTAGAAGATATACAAAACATGACAGCTAAAGGGGAGGTTCTGATAATTGGAGATTTCAACATGACATACAGATTGATCAATTCCAGCAGGAACATCTGCCAGAATTAGACATATAGTGGATTTCCTGCAAGGGGAAGGCCTCAAACATTTAGTAAACAACCCACAAGAGACAGGGCTATGCTAGATCTAGTACTGACTAACAGGGAAAGGATCACAGATCTCCAGTTAGAAGGTCACTTGGGGGCCAGTAACCATCACATGGTATGTTCAGTTTGGCCACTAGAACTAAATCATCCCATTTCAGGGCACAAATATGGGACTTCAGAGGAGCTGACTTTGATAAGATGGCCAACAGAGTTAAGCTAGCCCTGGCAAAAAGAAATACGGTGAGGGGGTACAGGCAAAATGGGCAAGCATTGAGGATGCAATACTTGAACCAACATCCCATTGTGTTAGAGAGAAAAGGAAGTGCAAAAGAAGAAGGAAACCACTTTGGTTCTCAAAAACAATAGAAAAGGTCAGAGCCAAAAGGCTGGCTTTCAGGAAATATAATGGAACACAGCGGGATGAAGATAGAGAGGCATACCAAACTTCCATAAGGGAAGCAGGGAAGGCAGTAAGGCAGGCAAAGCCCCAAACCAAGGAAACACTATCATGAACAGTAAAAGAAGGTGACAAGACTTTCTATAGGTACATTAATGAAAGAAGAAGGTCCAGAGGGGGTATTGCTAAGATCAAAGGGGATAAGTGGGCATGTAACGAGGAGGACCATGTAAAAGCATCTATCCTAAACTGATACTTCTGCTCAGTATTTACTGAAGAGAAGGTAGGCCAGGGCCCACAGCTCAGCACCATGGACACAGGGGGAGGGAGGTGTGCACTAGTCCCTTCACAAAAGAAAGGGTCCTACAAGAGCTAAATAAGCTCAGGGTGGACAAGACAATGGGACCTGATGATATACATCCCAGGCAGGGACTGACCTCAAGTTTTTTTTGCACTTGCTAGCAGGACAAGTCAGTCTAAAATTGCACTAGCCTGCAGAGATTTGCACTAGCCCTCACTCAAAGTCATGATGTACTTTTGACCCACAACACAATGAATAAATGATGACAGTAGTGCAGTTTAAAACTTTATTTACATTTGTATAATGATGAAAACACACAAAATGGACCAGTTGTTTCAAAAGATAAGCATTCAGTGACTCAAATAAATATAGAAAAATCTGCTCCCCACAAAAAACGTATACCCCTCAACAATGTCCCTTTCAAGGACTGCCACATGAGGATGATGCATTATGTCATTTCGGTATGTTGAGCTGAGGTCTGAACCTTTCACTTAGTCTAAACTGCACACCCATGCAAAGTCTCTGAAGGGACACTTACACTCTTGACTTAGACACAGTCCTTACAGTGTGTACCCAGTCCCCCCCTTTAGCAGTTAAATTCAACAGTAAACTGGTTAACTGAGGAAACCCAGCTTCGATAAAGCACGCAGTAAGGAGCAAGCACAGGGGTAAGCCACTGAAAAATTTTCAGACCACAGCCAGCAAAACTCAAAAGGTGGCAGAGACATTCCCCCCACCCACACAGATTTTTGCAGGCAATGAGGCAGATAAGCAAATAAATAGGCAATGTATGGATGACAGAACAGAGAACACAGAAAACGCGGGAGAATGTTACACTCTGTGCCCCCCCTTTTGCAGTTACTGGGTCATATTTACTTCAGTGAAAGTAAGTTGCAAGATTTAACGGCAAACAGAGGAAACCAAAGTTTGTAATGTTTTCTGACTACAGCTAGGAGACTCAGAAGAAGGCACAGACATTCCCCCCTTCCCCACACAACCTTGGAATCTTCCTACCTGAGGGTAGCATCATGACCACCAGTGTTCCTTCCGAAGTCCCGTAAGTCAGACTCTGTCCACTGCCTTGAACCATACTCCAAAGAATTCTGACTGCTGTAACCCCCAAAAATAGCAAATCTTCAATGCTGAGCTGCATGCTTCTCTGAGATGCTGAACACCATGCTGCCAAACACTGCGCCACCAAACACCATGCTGCCAAACACTGCGACACCAAACACCATGCTGCCAAACACCACACCTTTGCACTTCTCTTCAACACTTCTGGTCAGTTTTCAAATCTTCTGGGCTTTTCCTCTTCAAAATGGTCTGCTTTTATCCCCCATTGCAGAGCAATGAAGCCCCACTCTTGCGAACTGCCAATAACTGCCGCAAACTCGCAAAGAGGACCAATCATGTCCTTAGCCTTGTGCTGTGCCTGCCCATACACAGAGTAATCACTGTGTTCTTCCAAATTCCTGCCTCTACTCCTGCCTGCTACTGTAGATTAAAGCATGCATTGGTGGCTTCCCTGTGACCTCAACCTCTTGGAACTCCAGGTGCAGTTCCCACAGCCTCCACCTCCACCTCCCCCTCCGTGCCAGCTTCCAAAACACAGGGCTGGTCAATAGAATGCTACCATACAATGCAGTGAAAATTTTGCTGGCCAGTAGACTGCCCTCTTAGAGACCCCCCTCCACCGAAAGGAAACTCTGGAACTGCTGGTTTTTCGGGTCTCCCACTGGTAGTTTGGCTGACTTGTGACCGATCAGGGCTCCAGGTATTTGGTACACTTTTGCAGCCTTACACCGCTAGTGCTCTGCACAGGACAACTGAACAGGATTATTGAACAAAAACTGCACTAGCCCACACAGACAGGTAGGGAGGCATCTGCATTAGTCTGAGGTAATCTATACCATGCCCTGGCTAGTAAACATATGTTAAAGTAGAACCCAGATCCCAGAGAACTAAAGGAGCTAAGGGTGGAACTAGCAGAGCCATTATCAGAATGTTTTGGTGAGTATTTGAGCACAGAAGAGGTCCCAGAAGACTGGAGAAGGGCTCATGTGATCCCACTTCACAAAAGTGGTAGCAGGGAAGAGACAGGGAACTACAGACCAGTCAGTCATACCTCAGTAGTGGGCAAGCGAGAGGTGGTGCATGCCATGGACAAATTGTAGGCTCTGCTACACTGCATAGCAGATGCTACAGTAACATAGTGACAGGTATTGTGATGGACAAAGCAATACCTATGGTGTTTCAGGCATCCATGGCTGCTGCTCTCCATATAGTGCCAGATGCAGCTGGCAGGTGTGTTCTGACAGTGCACAGCACTGTCATGCTGTCCTGTGACCCACATGCACTGTGTCACTGGCATAGGATACTCACAGTAACATTCACATAGCTGGCCATGTGTGCCATGGTGTCTGTACAGATGAGACGTATGTGCCTGGGGGGGTGACACATACCATCAGACATGCACATTGTTGTTGAGATATTCCTGACACTGGAACATGTGCACTGTATGGATGGCTCCAGCCTTGTGGCAGCACCTACTATGTGGTTGAGCCTGCCTACCTGTGCACCCTTCCCTCAACACCCTTCATTCCCCCAGTGCTGCATGCATGTGTGGGATTGTATTGGTGTACCCCAGTGGGGGGACTGGAGGTGTGTGCTGTATGGACACACTGCCATGGTGTCCACTGGTCACTGGGACACTCACAAATGTCTGGCAGAGTTGGGACTGGTGCCAGAAGATGCTGATGTGTGTGGTGCCATCTGTGTGCAGAATGTCCCTTCCATTTATTCTTTATTTCCATTTGTATTTATCATTTTGTTGACCGGGTAAGCACAGTGGGCCAAGGCCCATTTTCTGGAATGACCTGGAGCCACTATATGTGCAGCTGAGATGATACAGTGCACAAGAAATACATGTAATGAACAATAACACACAATTCACAAATATTTAGTATAACATTAAAAACAATTACAAATAGTTTGGTGCTGCAAATGGAGTTCTAGCTCAGTTTCATAATTAACATGATTGTTAGCTTTTAAACAATGTTCAGGCATTGTATTCCACAGTTTGGGTACCTGTGCATATGGAGTGGCCCAAGGTGGTCATCTGCCTTCACTGTCTCTTCATTGGCTGCATACAACCTTGTTCCCTGTTGCTGCTGTGTCCACTCCCCCTTTCCTTGGTTTGCCGGAGTTAAGACTACCTTTTCATAGGCAGCAATTTGCACCATGCTACATGTCACACTAATGCATGTTGCGTGGTGCTATAGTTTTGAATACACTGTTGCACCTGTATGCATGTCCCTGCTCCTCACTTTGTACTGCACATACAGTATCTTTTGGTGTTGTCGTTAACATGTTGCACTGGCACTATTTGGCCTTTTGAAGACAGCAATCTGGCACAAATGTGGCACACTCATAGTGCACTCAGTTTGGGCCTGGTGCAAAGTTTTGAATATATGGTTCCTGCGATACAGATTTTGTAATGCCACTATTTAAAGTGAGAACAATTCCAAATGAATCCAAGATAGTATTGAATGTAGCTGTCAAAAGCCTTGTATCTAATATACTAAAAGAAAATAGAAATCTTGTAGATTACCGAAGTGTGATTCAACCCATACCAGATTCGGAACTTGTGCTCTCGATTTCTAATCAGTATCTTATATTAAAAACTATATCAAATAAAAGGACCAGAATGAACCAGCTTGGCCTGGTCATATATAAAATATTAACTATGAGAGACTTATTTCCAGAATATTATAAGGTAAACAAAAAGGAAAGGAGCAAAAAAAAACACACAACTATATATTCAACATCTGTTTTTAGTCTAGAACATTGAAACGAGGAGAATCATAAAAACTTAAAATCAAGAATATTACAGAGTATTATGAAAATACTGAATCTAAAAACATCAATTATAAGAACACTAAGATGGGAATTTAATGGACACATTACAATATGAATCATTGATCCTTTGGTATATGAGCAAATATTGTCTAAGGCGCACAAAGTGGATTATTAGGGTATACATATCTATGGTGATATTAAACAGTCATATTTACCAAATAGTTTACTGAATTCTTACCCATGGACCTAAAGCATATGGTCTATATATATATAGAGCAGATTTGCAGTTTTAGAAAATTTAGAAGGCAATTCATTCTCAAGAAAGTCTTCCATTAGTGAATTAGGAAAAGACCAAAATGAAACAAAAACTCCTGAGTTACCCAACAGAAAATTTTACGTAATGTCTTGAAATGTTTCAGGACTTGAGAACAAAATACTAGATGATGAATTTATGAAGTACATCAATAATTTAGAATGTATTTGTTTACAGGAGACGTTGTTAATTAATGATATACCGATAAGTAGTTATAAATCTTATTTTAAACCAGCTAAGAACATGAAAAAAATTGGGAGATGTTCAGGAGTTTGTTAACATTAAGGAAGCTGGGAGGTGAAAATGAAACTCAAGAAACAGAAACTGGAAAAAATAATATATTAGGTATTAAAAGTTGGCTAAGGGATCAGGTATTATTTATCCTTAATATTTATTTTCCCCCGATTAAAAATGGTATAGATAATGAAAAGCTAATTGTCATTCTAGACAAGATTATAGAGGAATGTTCCAATAATAACCCTTTGGCAAGAATAGTTGTAGTAGAAGATTTTAACTCTCGGGTTAGCCACCATGTGGAGCTATCTGAGGATATCTTGTTTTTTTATTATTTATTTATTTATTAAATTTGGGTGACTGGGTAGGCCCACTGAGCCCCGGAAGTCCCTTTTTCAGGGGTGACCCAGGATAACAATACAAGTTATAAGAATGAACAAGGTCATAAGGAACATTTGAGGCATTGTGAGTTACAGCATGCGGTAGTTACAGTAAAGAAAAATAGTGGATACAGGCATGGTTACAGGCATGGTAAAAGAAAAGCAATGGATACAGGCATGGCTTACAGGCATGGTAAAAGAAAGCAGTGGATGCAGGCATGGGTACAGGCATGGTTATCATCATGACATATAAGCAATTGGTAGTACTTTGCATATAGTTTATGCAGGGGTTACACATGGCCTCTGGCATGCAGTCTGTATAATGCAGGTAGTAGGAAGGTTAAGCTAGGAGATGGGAGTTAGAGAGGAGGGGAGTACCTTAGGAGCTTTAAGTGCCATGACATTATAACTAATGGAATAAACAATATCAATCCACAAAGAAAAAACATGGGATAAAACTGTAACAGCTAGGCATAGAAAGTTATGCACATACAGTATATGGAAAGTAAGAACTATCTACTGTGAAATGGCAGAACAACATCAGACACAGTGGGAAAATATACATACATGAGCTCACTAGGGCTTCAGTTATTGACTTGGTATGGATTAATCTGGAAATGTTAACATATTGTGGGGATCTGAAAGTGAGAGATATGGTTGAAAGCCCCCATTATCCCCTAGAATTAGAAATTAGACCACTTAGTATAAACTGGAATAAAATAAAGGAAGAAGGATCAGTATAACAAGAAAATAAATATATTGAATGGGTTTTATTTGCTGATGAAAACCTACTGAAAACATTAGAAGACAGAGGAATAGTAGGAGATCTTGTAAATGTGGAAACCAGAGTGGGGGAGTTAGAGTGTTTTGATGAATTTGAGGCCACAATATCAAAAATGGTGCAAACTGTAACAAAATAAACAGAAACATGCAAGAAAAGAGGTGATCCATGGTATAATAAAGAATGCAATGATCTGAAGAAGAAACTTTAGGTGATTAAGAATGGTGAGAAGAGAACCTAATAAGGAGAATAAAAAATACTTAATAAGACAAGAAAAAAATATAACACACTTACAAAACATAAAAGAGACATGGGGACATAAGATGGAAGGAATCTGAGAAAACAATCTGGGAAAAAAATACAAGGACATTTTGGAAAATGGTGGCAAAGGGCTTTGGGGGATATTCTGAGGAGCTTGATGCCTATACAGAACCTAGGAGATGGATAAAATATTTCAAACATTGTTTTTTGATCCCCAAGTGGAACTAATTATTTCATCATTAATTATAAGACAATGGATCCCTTTAAATCCATAATTTTCTATGGGTGAAAGTTATAGTCATATGCTCATCTTCAAGACATACAGTAAGGCCCTTGTCACTGATGGAATGCCAATAGATGTTATATAAACTCAGTGGATTTATGGCTACAAAGTTTATATATATTTTTTTCCATGTATTAATAACTTGGGAATAATACAGAAGACCTGGGCATAAAATATTATAGTTCCAATTTTCAAGAAAGGAAACAGGATAGATCCTGCATGTTATAGACCAATAAGCTTGTTGGATAATATCCAAAAGATTTTCACCAGAATTATTCTAAACAGATTGCTGACCTGGATACAAGAAAATAATATTACAGGTATAGATGAAGCTCAAGTGGGCTTCAGGCCAAAACTCTCTACAATGGACCAGTGTTTTACTCTAATGCAGCTAATACATAAATATACTGTAGTCAAAAATCATAAAGTATATATTTTTTTATTAATATGAAAGAAGCATTTGCTAGTGTTAACATGAAGACTATGTGGGTAGTATTAGATAGTACAGGAGTGAACAGAGCACTTGATCAATATAATCAAAACATTATACAGTAATAACAAAACCCAGGTCAGATATAATATTAGAGAGGATAATAGTGAAAAAATCCCCTCTAATCATGAGGTTAAATAACGATGTGTCCTGCCCTCTTCTTTTTAATCTGTTTATTTATCATGTTCTGGCCAAACTCTACAATTCTAATTTTCATATGCCCCATATATGTGCCAGATATAGCCCTTATTTAGATTTTGCAGATGATGTGGTATTGTTATCCACAAGCCTATTGGGAATTAGGAGAATGGCAAAAAGGTTTTCAAAAGAATGTAAAAAGTGGATTTAAGGATCAGTTGTGGCAAAACTATTTATTTATTTATTTGAAGATTTTCACCAAGAGAGGCATACTGAGCTGAAATAGCTTGTTTCCAGATGCATCCTTGGGAGAGGGGAGTACAGATGTTAAAAGCAGTGTACAGTAAAATGTATAGTAGGTAAGTAGAAATATGTAAGAAGTTACAGGTAAAATATAGGTATTTACACCTAGGAACACAAATGCACTCTTAAGTACACTACAATGGCAAGTCGGTGTTAGAATGATTAAAACACAGTGTTCAGCTAATATTGGTAAGTACAGATATACATGAATATACAGGTAACATTCAGGTATTTTCACATATGCATCCAAGTGCATCCTTAAGAACACTAGAGTGGCAGTTCATGTAATAAACAGTTAATACACAATGTTCACAAGAGTTAAGTGGGTGAATACGAATGGGCAGGGAGATAGGAAGAGTAGGGAAGAAGGTAAAGAGGGTAGTGGAGGGGAGAGAAGGGGATAAGGAGGGTAGGGGAGGTGGTCAACCGACCCTCTGGGATGGAAACCTGCCATTGGAGTTTCAGGTTCAGTTTCAGTTTGTTTGATCAACTATGATAGAACAAATGTCATGGTTATTTCAATAAAAACATTAAATGCAGACATTACAAAAAATCGTTGAAGTCATGCAAAGCATCATCACATCAATACATAATTATATAGGAGAGCAGTAGTTTTCAAATGAGGTTTGTCATCATAGCCACAGAATGTATCATGATTCGTTAATTTCTCAGATTCTGATTATTTATTATTCTAAATCTTTTCTTTTTAATTCTGACAACAGAAGCTAAAAATTTAGATATTGTTTCTACATTTTCTGCAAATTTTGGGTGAAGCAAAATAAAGAGCAAATCATAATTTACATTTGCATATATTTTTAAAATCTCCAATTACTATTGATTTTGTGGCACTGCATACAGTATAATGGACAGATCATGATTATAAGTTTCAGAGTTTCCTGAAATCTCCTATTACAAAGACAAGTGTTATTTGAATTATTTTTACCACAGTTTGTTCTTACATTATAATATGTGTATTTTGAGTTTATAAGATCAAATCTTGCCCATGTAAGTAGTTTCCTATATACAGGTGTAACAGGGAGAGATAGATAGTCCTCCAAGGAGTGATCAATTTTATTTTCTTTGAACCAGAAGGCATATTTTTGATTATCTCCATGTCAGTTGTTTTAGCATTTCTAATCAATTTCTTGTTGATGCTATCTCTGTACTGTAAAGAAATTGTAATACTTCTCCTGAAGTCTTGCTAAAGAAGTCCCATTTGAATTGTACCCAGATTATTCTTTAAAGAGCCAAGCCAAAAAGACCCATGCCCTTCATCAGACCATTTTACCTTTTCTAGTAATCATTTTTTTTAGGAATATCATTATTGGTATTAGTGATTATTTTAACCAATAAGATATTAAAGCTAGTTGCTTGAAAGGTTTAATAGGTGTTCTGCCTAACTCTGACCAAACATTGCATTGGAGTTAGTCAAGGGTGTTCCCACCCAGTGGTAATGTCAGAAGGACTGGACAGGAAGTGAAGGGTACAAAGAAGGGGGCCCAGATTGTAGGCCTTCACAGTCTGAGTGAGCAAGTGCAGAAGAAATAGAGGAGGTTAGTAACAGTTATAGGAGGGAATGATAAGTTTGGACAGGAGTGGGACAAGGAAGAAGGAGGATGAGGTGGACCAGATGTGTGAAGGGAGTGAGTTCCAGAGTCTGGGGAAGTGGTAGGAGAAAACAACTTTGCCAGCCACAGAGGATCAGGGAGGAAGAGCAAGGGAATGGAAAGAGGCGCTGCGAAGAGCATAGTTGGAAGGTGGGGACTAGGAGAGGATGGAAATGAGGTAGGAAGAGAGAGAGCTCAGCCAGTATTTGGCAATGAAAGAGGTGCAATGGGCCATGCATCTGTTATCAAGGGAAGGGATGTATAGAGAGTGAGCAGTAGTGAGTACGAGGTGGAGCATCCAGTGCAAAGTGGCAGAAGGAGTGGAAGAGAGGGTCCAGCCTGGATAAAGTGGATTTAGTAGCTTCACTATAAACAATGTCTTCATAGTCAAAAAGAGGCAGGACCATTTTCTGAACTACAGCTCTGTGGGCCTGAAGAAGGATGCAGCTGCAGTTGTGGCAAAGTACACTGAGTTTGGGATTGAGTTTTTTGTGAATGGCATCCACATGTTCAGAGAAGCTGTGGTGGCTGTCTAGCCAAACTCCAAGGTATTTAAAAGATAGGACAACTTCAATAGTAGATCCATCCAGGGTATAGAAGGAGGGGAGAGTGGCTAGCATTTGCCTAGAGCCAAAGGTCACGGAGACTGTCTTCTTGGTGTTTAGAGCCAACTGATTTGACTGGTAGTAGTGCTGGATGTTATCGATGTCCAGCTGTAGGCTGGTCTGCAAATCAGAGGGAGAGGGGCTAAATGCAAAAAGGACTGTATCATCAGCATACATGTGTATTGACGCTGAGGTGCAGGCAGCAGGGAGATCATTTAAGAAAACTGAGAAGAGGATTGGACCAAGGATGGATGACATGTGGAAAAGACAGGAAGAGAAATGTCAAGATAATGCTAGACAAAAGTAAACTGGAAATAGTAAGGAACTTTTGCTATTTTGGTATTCTGATATTTGATATTTGATAATCTACATGGGGGTAGTTATCTGGAAGGGTATCCCATGATATGAGTGAGTCAAATTGAGTGACTCAATATGACAGACTCAATTTGATTACCTGTAACAAGAGTGAGTTGCAAAGCAGAGTGAGAACAGTAACAGTGATTGTAAGGGACAAGAACCATGAAAGGAACAATATGGTAACTGTGAGAGGGAAATATAGTTACTCAGGATATGGGAGTTATTCAGTGTATGGGAGGTAGTCTGGCTTGGCAGTTCCCAGCTGGCCATTTGGCATTTTGGTAGGAATGTATGCCTGCGGTGTGAGAGGTTCTAAGTTTGGAGTTAGCTGTGTGCACATAATTTTGGTTCTGTGCTGCTTCGGACTTTAGTTTTTTTTCTGGTTCTCAGTCATCTGGACTGGTGCAGTACAGTCTCCTTGTCCACAAGTTCCCCCTCAGTGTTCACTACCTGATGATCAATAATTCCCCAATAGCCCCCTCCAGAAGTTTCCCCTGTACCCTAGTGTCAGCCCCACCCAGAGTTGATTATAATTCTAATAGGGGTGTGTTGAGCAAAGCCCCCTGCATGGTGGTGTGGTGAATGAGGCCCCCCCGCATAAAAAAACTGTACTAAATGTTGGCCTTAAAAAGGATGGTGCCAATTGGCCAGAGATGCAGCAAAATGTTATTTCACCAGAGAAACTGCAGCAAAATCGAAAATTTCAATGCACAAAATGTTTTGCAAAATTTGGTGCATTCAGCAAAATATTTCATGGGTGCAAAATGTGAAATTTCACCTGCAAGTGGTGGAATTTAACCTGCGAGTGGCGAAATTCTGCATTTCGTGGGAGATATTTCGCTTTTTGAGGGAGCAATTCTGCATTTCACTAGTGGAATTTTACATTTCACACATGCAAAATATTTCATGAAGCAAAATTCTGCAAGTTCTCACAACACTACAATAGCCACTGTTTTTGTTTTTGATGTAGTGCATGTCACCGTTGTTGTTTTTGGTGATGTGCACTCACTCACATGTACTCCGCTGTTGTACTGTCGCTCATATCACATGGAACCATCTTCTAAGATATCGAAATCAAGAATATGTTTTGGCTATGATTAATTTTGCCTACATATTTGCTAGAAACTAATTGAAAGGATCTTTGAAAGCACTGAATGCCAAAATACACAGCAAGATTCTTTATGGTGCAGAAATATGGGGCTCGGGGCCATATCTTCATTGGAGAAAATATTGAATAAGCAATGCAAAAACTTATTAGGTTTGCAGCAAGGAGCCTCTTCTACTCTGCTTTGAGAAGACATAGGACAGATATCTATTGAATGTTTGATTCAAGAAAGACTGGTGCTTTACTGACTCAATGCATATACTATGAGGGAAAATACGTTATCACACATGTGCAATGAAGAAGCCATTGGCTAGTTAGTATTTGTAGTAAATTTATTTGAATATTGCCATAAAGGTCCCTCATAGAACCTGTTACTGTATATTCAAATTATTTATTACTATTTATGATCCATTATAGGGGACAGTTTGATTTAATTCAGTAAATTTAGTAAATATCTTTTTTACTTTGTGTCAGTTCACCCTCCCGTTTCTCACTCCCCACCTGTTCTGCATTACTGCTGTTTCCCAGCATTGTGGCAGTCGCCAATTGACTAGGTAGTATGGTGCAGTGGGTTAAGGCTCTGAGCTGCAAATCTGGAGACCTGGGTTTGAATCCCACAGCCCCTAGGTGCATACTGTGTGACCCTGAACAAGTCACTTAACTTCCTTGTGCTCCCAGGTTGCACCTGCAAACAAGCTTTCAGCTTAGTGTGTCTCACCTGGTAAAATAATTGGTTAAAAAAAAAAAAGGCAGATGGTTGATGCTGGTGAGTTTGTGGGATGCCGGATTGCCAGTGGATACATTTTTTTTTTACTATTATTCAGTAGTTTTACTTAGCATTTACTTCTTTAAGGTATTTGTAGGAAATTTATTTGAATATTGTCCCAAAGGTCCCTTATACAATCTGTTATATTTCATTTATTATTATTTATGATCCATATTAGGGGAAAGTTTGATTTAATTCAGTAAATTTTGTAAATATCTTTTTTTTTACTTTGGGTTGGTCCGCTCTTCCGCTTCTCACTCCCTACCTTCTCTGCATTACTTACTGTTTCCCAGCATTGTTGGGGCCACCAGTTGACTAGGCAGAGAGTTAATGCTGGTGGGTTTGTGGGACACTGGATTGCCTGCTGATTAAAAACTTTTATTGCATTTTTTAGTAATAGGACTTAGTATTTACTTTGTTAAGGTTTTTGTAGCAAATTTATTTGAATTTTACCCTAAATGTCCCTCATAGAAATTGTTATTTTTAATTTATTTATTATTTTTAATGATCCACTAGAGAAGGTTTTTGATTGTGTCTTGTTTAATTTATTTAGTAAATTTGGTAAATAATTTTTTACTTTGGGTCACTTTGCTTTCCCGCATCTCACTCCCCACCCATTCTGTATTATTGCCTGTTTCTTGATGTAGTCATGGCCAACAGCTGACTGGACAGTTTGGCGATGCTGGTGGTTTCGTGGGATGCTATACTGCCTATGAAGAAGGATGAAAAAAGGCATTATTATTCAATATCTGCTGTAACAGTGACTTAGGGTTTGTGAGCTGCTTCCACCACCTAAGTTTAACTATGGCTTATTTGGTACTCCTGGTGTGGTGGCATCCATTACAGTAGGTGACCACTGGCTATATTTCTGGGTTATGGAACCAGCAGGGTTGTTTTGATTTTTGGGTATCCAAGTTTTCTGAGTTGGTTACTGTGAAACAGTGATTTTGGATCTATGTGCAGCTTTGCTCCACCTAACTTTGTTTTATGGCTTTAAGCACCCACAATGTGGTGGAAGTCATAGGGTGGACTTGGGGATGTTGTTGGTGGACATTGAATCTATAGGATTGTACTTATTTTTAGGTCTCCTGGAGTACAGTGTGATGTTTATTCTGCTTTGGTCACTACTTCTCTAGGTCCTGGTGTGGTGGCAGCATCCAGGTATGTTTGAGTTCTGTGATCTATGTGAAGTCCACTCCTATAGAGTTATTGTTTCAATATTGTAGTTAGTGTCCTAATCACTTCTGTTGATGGGTTTTGATTTAGTTGGGTTATTATTAAACATAACGTTTATGTGACTACCCTATTTTGTGTCCTCCCCCTCGAAATTTTTTTTTCTTCAGGAAGCCACCAGGGGTTTTTGAAGTGTATTGGTGGGATTAGGATTATTTTGAGGCACACATTTGAGGAGCCAGTGGGGTATTACATTTTTTAGTCTATTTCCCCTACTAGCTTATACTTTCCAAGAGCTAGTCTGGTGTGGTGGCAGTCACCAATTGGCCATAGTAGTGATGCTGGGGGTGATAGTATAGATTGTGGTTATAATACTAAGGTGTGGAGTTGATAATGTGGGTCATCTTGTTTTCTGTGATGTTTTTTTTTTTTTGGTTTCATTAACATTTTTAACTTTTACTGTTATTACACCTGATGTAAATTAGAGATTGGATTTGAATATTTCTGAGCTCATAATGGGGCTGGTACAAGTATCTATTCCCCTTTACCATTAGTTTTTAGAGCAAGTTTCTCCCCTGCCCTTAAATACTTACTGATTGATCCCACAATAGTAATCAGAATTATTAAGGATCTTATCTATTTGGAATCCAACATGTGATTTTCTACTTTATGGAGCCACAAGACTAATGACTTGAAAGTGGCTGTCATTAGTCATTAATTACAAAACATACAAATCTATTAGATATAGATGTTCTCTCCTCATTATTTTTTTATCTGGCTCTGTTCATCCACATCCTGGCCCTGAAGTTAAAAAGGTCTCCTAGGAATGAACCTAGTGGAAAAAATCTTATGATAGTTCATCTTACTCTCCAGAGCCTTTTGACTAAGAAAACAGAATTTGAAGCTTGGGTTAATGAGGGCATGTTTGATCTAACTGCACTTTCTGAAACATGGCTCACTAACAAGATTAATAATTCTTTTATCAAGCTGCCCCAATATGATCTGTTTAGGAAGGATATATTGGGTAGAAGGAGAAGTGATTGTTTAGTTTATGTAGCAAAATCTCTAATGACTCAAGAGGTAAATGTTGTTAACTCTGGTCTCTCCTGTGAGTCTTTAATGATTTAAATGGGGATTAATAATTTCAAAAAACAATTACAGTTAGTTCTATTTATTCTCCTCCTGGTTGTATTGATGATAGGTGTGTCTGTGATTGAATTGATGAAAATAATGCATTTTGCAGGAAATGCATTGCAGAATTGGGTTTGCAACAAATTGTTACCAATTTCACCAGAATTAACTACAGGACAGGTTCTGAGACCACTCTTGACTTAATTTGCATTACTCATCCTAACAAGATTATTGCCTTTGGAGTGCTTCCAGATGATCAAAATGATCATTCACCATTTTTTTTGTACCCTCTATTTAAATGAGCCTAAAGTAGCTCCCAATTTTATTGAATGTTGCAAAATAATTTTTTATCTGGTTAATGTCCTTAATGAGAAAATATCTCATATTGATTGGTTCTTTTTGAATAATATAACTGGTATTGATCTGGCCTATTCTAAATTCTGTTCTGTTTATATTGGTATTAGCAATTCTGTCTTCCCTATAAAAAGTTAAGGATGAAGGGAAGTGAAATGAGTGGGTTACTAGGGGACTGATTGAGGTGTTTTGTAGATGTAACTAACTGTTGGAAAAGTTACAGTAAAATTAGGGATTCTAATATAATAGCACAATTTAAGCAATTTAGGAATAAGTATAAAATAGCTCGCAGACAAGCAAAGATAATAAAAAAAAAAAAACAATTGAGTAACCTGGGTGACCCAAAGAGAGTTTGGCAGACTTTAAATAAAATGTTGGGCAGGAAAAAAACAAATTCACATATTACACTTGAGGTGAGTGATAAATTGATTGACTCTCCTACTGAGGTAGCTGGGTTTTTCAGAGAATAGTTTGGAAACCTGGAAGATCTGAGAAAAAAATTATCTTTTCATGAGTCTGTTTTTCTCAATATAATGTGAATAACTTCCCAGCCTTTTATTTTTCTATTCTTACACCTCTGTGATTATGGGCCACATCCACAGAGTAACCCCAAAACTTCAATGGAATTAAACCTAATTATCAATTAATTAAAATGGCTTGTCCTCGCTCCCGCTCCCCCTTACATGTATTTTCTATTATTCATTGTGTCACAGTACTTTTTCCAAATGTTGGAAGAAAGCCTTTATAAAATCTATTTATAAATCTGGACCAAAGGATATTGTTCAATTATCCAATCTCTTTACTCCACCCTCTTTCTATACTACTGGAGAAGGTTGTTTTCAACCAGGTCAATGATTATCTTGTTAATTATGATCATCTATCAGAAACTCAGCATGGTGTTAGAGCTGGTTTCAATACTGAGATGGCCTTGGTGGGGTTCATAAACTATGTCCATGGGGCCCTTGATAAGAGGCTCCATGTGGCATCAGTTTTCATGGACCTTACCAAGGCATTTGATCTAGTTGATCACAAACTATTGTTGGATTCTATGCTTAATCAGGGGTTTTCATCAGATTCAATTACCTGGTTTGGTAGTTATTTAAGAGGGAGGTCTCATTGTACTGTAATTTTGAAGGTACATCAGACTTCAAGGAGATATGTTGTGGGTTCCTCAGGATTCTTTGTTAGGACACTTTTTATTCTCCATTTTTTTGAATTCAGTACATTTGGTTTGATCTTCTTCTAATTTAATATCATATGTGGATGATGCTGTTTTATTTAATTCTGACAAAGATTTTATCAAGTTACAAAAGACTCTTCAATACAATTTTGATGGTATCCATAATTCATTTCTATCACATAAATTACTTCATAATTCTAAAAATACCAAGGGGGGATTCACAAAACAAGCTGAGGGTGCAAAACCTTCCCTAAGTCCCCAAATGTTCTGTAGCTGTGGAAAAAAGGGGAAATTGGTCTGAGTTGTATACATAACACTTCCGCATCTGCAGAAAAAATACATTATGGACTATGGAAAAAAGTACAGCTGTAAAAGTTCCTGAGGGGAAAAAAAAATCATTGATAATTATGACACATCCCCATAAAGGCTATTTTCAGCCAGTGTTTTCCCACAGTTGTGGAATAAATGTTGCACACATGAGAGTGAGGTGTAACACTCTCTGAGCAATATGCAGTGCCCCAACAACTGAAATGTGATTATAGTGGAGGTCAGACACAAGTAATAGCAAACCAATGGGTGTATATCAGTGGCAGTTGTTACAGCAACACCAGCACACATTGTCACTGAAAGACAACAAACAACCACCAGATCCAGTGCAGCCCATGAAGGAGCACCACAAGCAGAAGAGGCTGAACATCCTACACTAAGTGCTGCTGCAGCAGGCAATAGAAACACTCCAGGGACAGACATGACCATCAGTTACAGACAGCCATTGTGGTGCATGGTTTTGATGGTACCAGTGGTGCTGCAGTGATCCCAGTTGAGGAAATGATTGCTGGCCTCTCTGTGGGTACTTTCAGCTGCATCTATGGCAAGACTGTCAAAGTCTGCTGTTCTAGCTAATATGGATTACTGTTGTTGTGCCTCCTAAGCCTTTTCCCCAGCTGCAGATCTGCAGTTGTGGATTTTCAGCACTTGTGGAATTTCCGCAGCTGCTGGGTTTCTGTAGCTGCTGTTGTTTTACAGATTTCCACACTTGCACAATTTTTCTTTCAGAATATCCTATACCAGCGTTTCTGTAGTGCTACAGGCCTTTTTCCTGCAGCAGTGGGATATTTTGCTGTCTTTGTGAATCCAGCTCCAAATCTATGATATTTCCTGCCCAAGTAGGTCACAGTCCCATGGTATCCAGATCTCCGATCTGAATGGTCTCCATATTGATTGCATGGATAAAGTATGTTGTTTGGGTATTACTTTTAGATGCATTTTTTTCTTTTGAGCTTCATGTTGCTTAGCTCACAAAAGTAATACAGAGTAGATTAGGCATGCTGTGCAGAATGAACCAGTTTTTGGTCTCAGAGTCTCCAAGGATATTGACCAATAGTTTACTTTTGTCAAAGTTTGATTATGGGAGCATCTTATATCTTTATCTAACTGAAAATCTAAATACAAGATTAAGGGCCAGATATTCAAAGCTTTGCACTGGGTATAAACTGATTTCACTGGAATAGCACCAGCATGAGATATTCAAAAGACCAAATAGTGCCGGCACAGCCCGTTTGAACCAGCACAGTGAGATAATTTATGCATGGGGCAAAGTGAGGGGTGGGACCATGCAAACAAGTACAGCGCTACATTCAAAGCTGTAGCATGGCACAGTGCACAATTGCTCAACACATAGCATGGTGCTAGTTACCACCTATAAAAAGGTGGCCTAAACACAAAGCAAATCACAGAAGGAGGGGGATGTAGCCTGGAGACACCAGAATCCAAAATGGTGGTCACCTGTGATGCTGTGCTGGTGTGCATGATGGCAGCTGTAGTGGAGGAGGAAGAGAAGGAGGGATCAGGCCCACCCTGGGCAACACCATTGGCCAAGGAGGAGATATGCTGCATGCAGGAGGTACTGGCCCAGGGTATGGTTCAAGACCCTGTTGGATGACCAGCTCACGGGTCGGTATAGAATGAACAGGGTCATGCTGAGGCAGCTGTGCCAGCCTGCATGAGGAGCTGCAGCCTAACATCCAACACAGCCATGCCATGTCAGTTAAGCAGAAGGTAACAGCTGCAATATGCTTTATTGCCACTGGGACATTCCAGACCTCAGTAGATGATACCATCAGTGTGTTGCAGTCGGCCACCTCATATCTCCTGACCCAAATCCTGGATGCTTTTGTGCCACATGCTGGTGAATTCATAGCATTCCCCAGCATAGCACAGGAGCACAAAGAGACAATGCAGCAATTATATCTTGTTGTGCACCTACCAGACATACTCGGTGCCATTGACTGCACCCACATGGCCCTCCGTGCACCAGCTGGTGATGATGGAGACCTCTACATCAACAGGAAGGGCTACTACTCTGTCAATTGTCAGGTAGTGTGTGATGCATCAGGGTGCATCATCAATGTCCTTGACAAGTTCCCTGGCAATGCCCACAATGCCTACATCTGGCACAGGTCAAGGCTGTACCAGGTGTTTGAGCAAGGTGTAATGCCCAGTGGACACACTGTCAGTGAGTACCCACAGCAGGCACACAGGACAACAACCAGTGGCAGGATAGTGCCACATAACAGTACATAGGGCTTGGAATGAGGGGGGAGATGCAGGTAGGAGAGCCCTGATGGAGGGATGTGTAGCAAGCTGGGTGAATGGTACAGTAAACACTTTTTTATTTATTTTATTTATTTAAATTTTGGTAACAGGGTGGGCCCACTGAGACCTTAACAGTCTCTTTTTCATGGGTGACCCAGGATTAGTTATATGTACCTAAGGGAAGAGAAAACCAATGCTTTGATACAAACAGGGGAACAAGGCAAATACATGGTGCATAAGGCCATCAATTCAACATGTTATACAACATCTACAGAATCCAGAACAGCACCCAGACATTTAGTTAGGAAACAGACAGATCAGAAGAACAGCTTAGTTGAGTGCCTGTGCAATAGTATACCATCCTACTATGCGCCCCCTCCCGTTTTTAAATTGTGGAGACCATTCCAACCATTCCCGATATGGGGAAAACTTCTGGGTGGCCTCAGTTGAGGCAGCAGCACATAGTCCCAGTGTCTAGGTGAGATTATAGTGCTTTCTTAAAACCCCCAGGAGAGGTGCAGCCCTGTACTTCACTTGGTAGATTATTCCAGAGTTTGAGTAGGGCTGTACTGGCAGACCGAAGGCCCAGGAATGATTTGGTCCTGGGTATTTTGAATAACTTCCGATTGGCAGACCAAAGCTCTCTTCCATTTGTTTTGGGGGCTAGCAAGTCCCGTAGACTTGGGGGAGCCCCAGGTTGCTGAAGTTTAAAAGCCAAGCACAAGAAAGGAGAAGCTAGTCTGGCTTCGAGGGATGGCCAGTCGAAGGCTTGGAGCACCTTGCAGTGATTCTCCCTCCGTTGCACCCCGGCTGTAAATCAGCTGACCCTGTGGTACAGTGTCCCTAGGCACTGTTTTTATGTTGCCCTCAGTGTTTGGAGCATGGTCGCTCTGTAGAAGAGAATAGATAGTATTGCCCCATTGCCAATTGCTTTCCTGGTTTCCTTGTTCAAAAAGGGGTATAGCCTATAGAGGAGGCCCAGATTTTGGTTAACCACCTTTGTCAGGTGGTCAATATGTTTCCTGAAGGTGACCTCCTGGTCTAGGTACATCCCCAGGTACTTGATGTTGTCCACTACCTCTATCCCCATCCCATTTAGGGTGGCGAGGGATGGAAGGGTCGATCTGTCGTGGCCAAGATTTTTAGGGCCAAAGAGCATGGCTCTGGTTTTCTTACTGTTTAGCACCAGCTGATGCTCCTGGCACCAAGCTTCGAGGGTTTCAAGGTCCTATTGCAACTCCAGATTTAGGGACCCAGTGTCCTTCCCAGTTCTGTACAGCACTGTGTCATCAGCATATAACATGACCTTCACCCCTCTGCAATGCTGGGGTAAGTTGTTGACATACAGGGAGAAAAGTAGTGGGCCTAATATTGACCCCTGCAGAACTCCAACAGGCACTAGTCTCTCTCCTGATTTTGCCCCATTCCACCGTATGATTTGTGACCTACTGTGGAAGTAGTTTATGAAACATTTTAGAGCTTTCCCATCCAGACCTAAGCCCCTAAGACTTTCTAGTAGTAGCTAGTGTTTGACGAGGTCGAAGTCCTTGGTAAAGTCAATAAAGACTGCCCCTACCACTTTGTTCTGGTCAAGTGCTTCGTATATGTCTGTGGTGAAAGTTGCCAAGGCTGTATCGGACCCGTGTCTTTTTCTAAAGCTGTGTTGTTGACCCGCTTGGAGATTATGCAGTTCCAGATAGTTACTGAGCTGTTGGTAGACTACCTTTTCCAGCACCTTGCTCAATATGCATAGAATAGAGATGGGTCTGTAATCTTCTATGTCTTCTTGTAGTGAGCTTTTTGGGATTGGGGTCACTAGGGCAACCTTCCATAGGGCAGGGATTTTTGCTTCTGTCAGGGACCTGTTAATTAGCTGAGTTACTGGTCCTGCTATAACTGGGGCTCCTATTTTCAGCAGCTTGGGCTCAAAACACTTGCTGACATGTGGCTATATTTCCACAGGGGACAGTGTCTAACCCCTGAGACCCTGGCTACTGACACCCATCCCCTGTCCATCCACAGTGGCGGAGGAATGTTACAATAAGGCATATGTCGCTACACAGAACATCATTGAGCATGTCTTTGGCATGCTCAAGATGAGGTTTCACTGTCTGGACAGATCTGGCGGTGCCCTACAGTATAGCCCTCAGAAGGTATGTCACGTATTCCTTGCCTATTGCATGTTGCACAACATGGCACTGAACCTTGGAATATGCACACCGGAACCTGAGGAACAGTTAGACAATGATCCAGAGCCAGGAAACAGGGGGACAGTGGAGCAACTTGAACTGCAATACCCCAGGATGGCCAGAAGGTTCCAGGAGCATCAGAATACCATCATTGCAACTTTCACCCATATGAGCAGGTAAGTAAACACAATATGGACAATAGGCATGTGATGGAATGTTTATTTACAGTACAAGCAAACATGACCTGTGAATCAATGTGACACACTACACACATGACACACATGTGACTGTGGGACTGATGTGTGATGTGTGATTAGGCAGGAAGATGCATGTGCATGTGTGGATGTGGTGGGGATGCAGTGGCATGGACATGCCATCAGAGCAATCTGCCACCATGGACATGGACAAACTCAAGACTGTGCACCCACGAAGGTGGAGTATTCTGGGTAGAGGAGACATTGGATGTTGACATTGGTGAGGCCATTGCCCTTGGACAACCACAGCCCCAGCGGGGGCTTGGTGTGACTGATGATCTGCATCCAGTGCACTGTGACAACCCCACGGGTGAGAAAAATGCAGCAGTGCTGGCTGAGCCAGACTGTCCGTAACATGCAGTGCAAGCATGCCATGATCCAGTGGTGGGCCTCTGATACATAGATACATAGATACATAGACAGTGTCGGCAGATAAGGGCCTATGGCCCACCCAGTCTGCCCATTTGAGCTTGTAAGTTCAGTTTGTTTTCCTAGAAGTCTGTTGCCCGGTTACCCCTGACCTCCAGAATTCCTTTATGTCTATCCCATGCATTCTTAAATCCCGTGATTGTTTCAGCCCCCACCACTTCCTCTGGCAGGGTGTTCCACTTGTCCACCACCCCGTTCTGTGAAGAAATTCTTTCTCATGTTTCCTCTGAATCGTCCTCCCTCCAATTTCATCCCATGCCCTCTAGTCCTGGAACATCTTTTTCACTTAAAAATAGTGTTTTCCTGCACCCTGTTCCTCCCTGTAAGATACTTGTATGTCTCTATCATATCCCCTCTCTCCCTCCTCTCCTCCAGGGAGTACATGTTCAGTTTCTTCAACCTGTCTTCATAGCACTTGTGATGCAATCCATGCTCCATCTTTGTTGCCCTCCTCTGAACCTTCTCTACCCTGTCTATGTCCTTACGTAGGTATAGTCTCCAGAACTGTACACTGTACTCCAGGTGGAGCCTCACTAGTGTCTTGTATAGCGGAATTATGACCTCCTTTTTCCTGCTGGTGATGCCCCTGCCTATACACCCAGCATCCTATTTGCTTTACCTGCTGCCTTGTCACACTGTTTCCCTACCTTGGGGTCATCAGAGATGATAACCCCAAGATCCCTTCCTGCTTGGTGCATCTATATCCCTCACCTAACTGATATATTGTGCCAGGGTTTTGTGCCCCATATGCATTATCTTGCACTTCTTTGCATTGAATTTCAACTGCCAAACCCCTGACCATTCTTCAAGTTTCTGCAGGTCGCTTTCTGTCTACACCCTCTGGTGTGTCTACTCTGTTACAGAGCTTTGTGTCATCAGTGAACAGTGAAATTCTGCCTTCTAGGTCCTGCGCAATGTCACTGATGAAGATGTTGAATAGGACCGGTCCCAGCACTGATCCCTGTGGTACTCCCACTGGTCACTCTTCCCTCTGTGGAGTGACAGCCATTTACCACCACCCTCTGTGTTCTGCCACCCAGCCAGTTACCTACCCACCACACTACTGTCCTGCCCACACCCATATTCCCAGTTTGTGTAATAGTCTTCTATGTGGCACAGTGTCAAAGGCCTTGCTGAAGTCCAGATAGGCCATGTCCACCGCCTCCCTGATCCACCTCCCTAGTCACCTAGTCAAAATTCAACGAGGTTGGTCTGACATGACCTTCCCTGGTGAAACCATGCTGCTTGGGTCCTGTAGTCCTTGACAACCAGATGTTCCACCAATCTCTCCTTCAGTAGTGCTTCCATGATCTTCCCACTACCGAGGTGAGGCTGACTGGTCTGTAGTTTCCTGCTTCCTCTTTGTTCCCACTTTTGTATAAGGGGACTACATCTGCTATCCTCCAGTCTTTGGGTACCTCCCCTGTTTCCAGTGATCGGCTAAACAGGATAGCCAGAGGTTCAGCCACCACCTCTCTTAGTTCTTTAAGGACCCTGGGGTGCACCCTATCTGGCCCCATTGCTTTATCAACTCTTATTACTTCCAGTTCCTTCAGGACCCTTTCTCGTGTAAAGGGACTTGTGTCCATTTCTGCACCATTCTCACCCCTTGTACTCCCTTCAGACCCATTACCCTCCTCTTCCTCAGTAAAGACTGAGCAGAAATGCCTGTTCAATATGTCAGCTTTACTGTTGTCATCCTCCACGTGGCCCCCATCCTCCCCTTCAGTCTCACTATCCTCCCTTTGTCTTTCTTTTTCACTTATGTACCTGTAAAGGTTTGTCACCTCTACCCACTGATTTTGCAATGTGCTTTTCTTGTCTGAGCTTTGGCTTCCCTTACTGACCTCCCTGCCTCCCTTTGCTTCTCCTGGTACTTCTCCCTATCCCTTTCTGCCTGTGTCTTTTGTATTGCCTGAATGCAATCTTTTTGGCTTTCACTTTCTTTGCTACCTCTTTAGAAAACCATAATGGTCTCCTCTTCCTTTTCCTCTTGCTAACCTGCTTAATGCATAATTTGTTGTTCTTGTAATCCCCATTTTAAATACTGCCCACTGTTCCTCAACCCTGATTCCTGTCCCATTTCCTTAATGCCTCTTTCAAGTATCTCCCCATTTTCCCAAAGTCTGCCCCCTAAAATCCAGGATACGTGTTTTTGTGTGGTTTGGTTCTGCTCTTTCTGTGATTTCAAACCACAATGACTGGTGGTCACTGTTTCCCAGGTGCTCCCCCACTGTTACCCCCATCACACTGTCCCTGTTTGTGAGCACAAGGTCCAGTATTGCCTTCTGCCGAGTTGGTTCCATGACCAGTTGCTTGAGGAAGGCACCCTGAAGGGAGTCCAGGATAAATCTGCTCCTAGTTGATGCTGCTGCTGGGATGCTCCAGTCCACGTCTGGAATATTGAAGTCTCCAACCAGTACTACCTCACCCTTGTCTGCCATACTTTGGATGGCTAGCATCAGCTCCCTATCTGTTTCTTCCTCCTGTGCTGGTGGTCTATAGATCACACCTGTGCAGATGGCTGTCCCCATTTTCCTTTCCAGCTTAACCCACAGTATCTCTCCCCCATTTTGTTCCTCCTGGATCTCTGTGGCCCTTATGTCATTTTTCACATACAGTGCCACTCCTCCTCCCTTCCTGCCTGCTCTGTCTCTTCTGAATATATTGTAGCAGGTATGGCCATCTCCCAGTCATGGTTATCATTACACCAGGTTTCAGTGATGGCCACAATGTCCAGGTCTGACTGTACCATGACAGCCTCCAGATCTTCCATCTTGTTGCTAAGGCTCCTGGTATTTGCACACATGGCTTTCCATGATTTGACCTCCCTAGACTGTTTCACAGTTCTACTCCAGCCCCTTTCTTGGTTGTCATTTATCCCTAGTTCTCCTTGCTGTCTGCCCTTCTGCTGAATTTTGCCCCTTTTCTGCTTATCCACCTCTTGGGCACTAATCTCCATCTTTTGCACACTGCTTTGCAGAGATAGCCTCTCCCCTGGTTCATTGGTTCCACTGCTAGCTGTGGGGGGTGAGCAAGTAGGTACCCTCCTTGCTGGCCTGCCACCCCCCTTTGCTAGTTTAAATGCTTGTCAATGTAGCATTTAAACTTATCATTGAGTGCTTGGATTCCCCTCCAGCATGGATGCAGGGCGTCAGGCTTGAACAAACCTCCATCCCTCCAGGTGGGTCCCCAGTCACCAATGAATCCAAACCCTTCCTCACAGCACCAGTTCTTCAACCATGAGTTAAAGTTCCTGGTGCATGCACCCCTATGCTCTCCCTTGCCTCTCACAGGTAGTACTTCTGAGAAAGTGACAGAAGTAGCTACTTGCTTGAGACCCTCCCAGTTTCCTAAACTCTTCCTGAACTTCCTTTGGCTCCCATTTGCCAGGTCATTAGTACCTAGGTGGATAATGATATCCGGCTCACCCTCCCGTCTTGCCTTCCCAGTGATCCCCAGTATCTTCCTTCCATCCCTCCATGCTGTGGCACCTGGTAGGCACCTCACCTCCCTTTTCTCCCCCTCCTGTGTCCCTAGCTGGATCCCTCTTATGATGGAGTCCCCCACCAGGATTCACTTCCTCCTCCTCTGGGGTCCACTGCTTTCCCCGCTGAGGTCACCTCCCTGGCTAACCTCCACATCCTTTCCTTCCACTTCTCTGGGTACCTCTATTTTGCTGATGTTGCTGGTCAGTGATGCACCGCTGACCTGCAAGTCCACCATGGAGAAGAGTTGCTGTGAGCTCCTGTAAAGCCCTGTAAGCTCCCCAAACTCATTGTGGAATGTATCATGGTTACGGGCATGACACTTCTCAGGTCGCTGTTCTGCACACAATGGGCCCATGTTCACAGTCTCCTGGAGCAGGGACAGCTCCAGTCGCATCTCTTGCCTGAAGGCATGCAGCTCCTCCCATGCAACTGTCTGTGATACAACTTCAGAATATAACAGCACAGGGGGTCCAGGTCTCCCATGGCCCTGGGATGCAGGGTGAACAGGGACAGTGAGAGGTGGCATTCTGCGGTGCTTGGCCGGTGGATGGCCTGTGCTTCATCCTGCAGCTCCACAGCAGTGTGAGCCACAGTACACAGATCATGTGGGCAATCCACCCACCTGGCCATTGTGCTACCCACAGGTGGAAGACTTGGGGCCTGGTATGTGTGTGTTGCTGTGGACCCATGATGGACAACACCTGCCACAGTGGAAATGGTGGTAACTCCCATGCCAGTAGTGTCGGGCCTGAGGCCACACAATACGGGTGGTCTGTTTTGCAGGAGGTGTACTGGCTGCCATGTTAGTGGTGCATCTGCAATGGCTGTGTGTCTAGAGATGTCCAGCCCTGATGTGTCCCCAGCCTTGTCCTCACTGTTCAATGCTGACAACCTTCCCCCCCGTGGTCATTACGCTCATGTATTCCACACTTGGGATGACTGTCTCATCGTCACCCTCCTCATCCACATCCCCATCAGACACATCCAGAATGGCAGTGGCTGTTGCAGTCCTGGCAGACCTGGTGATAGCCTCATCCACCCTCTGAGGCCATGTTGTCTGGACACCTGACGTTGATGGGCCATCATCGTAGGGATGCTCCACATCTGTGGCTCCAGCACATTGGGCTGTGGAAAGAAGAACATGTATTGTGAATGGCAGAGATGGCACTATGCACACCTCACCACAACAGTATGCAGTAGTCCAGACTGCCACCAGGCCCACACCGTGCTCCCCAACACCACTGTGCACATCCAACACACACGCCCTATCTGCACGCATGCACAGACATACATGTGTGTACCATAGTGCAGACCCCCACAATCCACATAGTACATGCAGTCCCACACACGTGATGACCACCACCATGATGCAGGTGACAGTTTGTGCACACAGTGGCACATGTGGCAGCAGGACTGTCACCAGTGTGCTTGCATGCAATGGAAATGCAGTCACATGCACGTCGTAGAAACAGAGGGGTCTCGCATCCACCACCCTCAACACCAGCCATGGCCAATGTTCATATGTTCACTGCCACAACATCCTTTACCGGGTCCACTGCCTTCAGTGCTGCCTGTCTTGGGCCACTACCTGTGGCATGCAGTTTACTCAGGTGCCACGTCTCATCCTCCTTTGCCTGATGCTGCATGTCATTCCACCATTTCTGCACAGCTTCCATTGTGTGCTCATGCCCACCCACTGCGTTGATCTCCACTGTTATCTGTCCCCACTTCAGCCTGACAGTGGTGTCCATGATCCTTTGACATTGCATCAACTCATCATTGTAGAACTTGTGGGACTGCAGCCATGCATGTCACTCGGGGCGCCGGTGGGGAATGAAGACAGACAGTGTTCAGGGCATGCTGTGCACTGTGACTAACTATGTTGCTGTGTGTATGCATGCGTCTGTGTCCCAGTGTCGTGCAGTACACTACACACAACACATATGGTTGTGGCACACAATGGCTATGTGGGCCTCCCCCATGTGGTCCCCCCCAGACACTGCATGACCAAGTGAAGGCAACACAGCTGCAATATTTGGTTCTGTGTGTGCGTATAGGGCCATAGTCACAGTGTATGCATGTCTGGCCATGCAACAGCAACCTGCGTACACCTGCCTGCTACACCTGTGGTCATTGTGTATACAGAAGCCTGCTACAAGGTGCATAGCAGGCAACAACACTGTTTACACACACAGCCCCACTACAATAACTACACACACAGTACATGTCACCAGTTCGGAGTACCAGTGCATAAACCATGTAACCATGTAGTGGTGCAGTATCTGTCTGACATTCATGTGAGAAACTTAACTTTCTCAGCATTGTCTGCCTCCTGCTACATTTTAGGCCTGCTACTGTGCTGCATATACTCCTGCTTTGGCCTTCAATACCTGTACGCCCCTCAGGTGGAGCTCAGGCAGGACTTAAATAGCCCGTCTAGGCAATCCACACATTAAATCATGCAGACGAGGCTGTAATGATATGGTAATCAGATGGATTGCCCACTGACTACCCAAGTAGGACAATTTGCATACATTTGCATACAGTCTTGGAATATGGCAATTTTTAGTGCTGGGCAAATAGGTTTGCCCTGGGCAAAATTAGTGCCCACCATTTGCACTGCATAAATATGCATTGCACTGCACAGTGTGACTACTGCGTGACATACTGTGTATGCACACAAACATAGGGATGCATTGAGGCTCACATTGGGGTTGCACATGCCCAGTTCCTGCATTTCTGGTTATAGTGGTGCTAATGCATTTGCACAGCCATGGAACTGCATAGCACCATAGCACCATGCAAAGGTACATGTGAGACATATTGCAGGCCTACACAGCAGAGAGTGGCAGTGGTGCTAGGGTGTAGCTCCTGAAATTTCAGCAGTGCCTGTTCTTGAGATACCATCAGGAAGAATGATCAGGGCAGTGGTCCAGAGGGACCATAGGTGGGGGGAGACTGAGCTGTCCAGCCTGATGTAGCTGGTGCTGCAGTGGGTGAGGCATCTCTTCCGTGCAGTCAGGGAGGGGGGCAGGCCACTCAGGCAGATCTGAGTGTCCATTGCCAGGTGTCTGTCACAGTGTACAGGCATTACATGGGATGGGGAGCAGTGCAGTCATTGCTACATGGACATGCAGCTGCTAGAGGCCCAGAGGCTCAAGCACTTTAGGTGCATGTTCCGTGATGGGACAGTGCCAGCACCACATAGGTCTACACTTGTTCCACAGGACTGATAATCAAGTGTGTATATGTGTGTGCGTGTGTGTGTGTGTGTCTATAGGTGTGGCTGTATTGGTCTGTGTGTGTGCATGTGAATGTCCCCCCCATAGGCCACTTCTGTGTTTATGATGCCCTTGGGTTGTGAAAGGCCACACACTGTGCATGTTCAATGCCAGGCAGACATGGGTGCAGTTCACAGTGTGTTCATTAGTGGGCATGGTTGTTTCCACCATACCTCTGTCCATGGTATTGTGTGGTGCGCATGCTGCAGTGTGTATTTACACAGTGCCGGGGGAACATCACTAACTGGCATGCTGTGTGCCACGTGACATGTGGCACTGGGGAGACCAGGGTTTGCAGCACTACTGTGTGTCACTGGCACTGGTGAGTGTTAACATGGCATTCATGCAGGTACTAACTGTGGTGTTCCCTCTTCATCCTGCAGACCTCAGCAACCAGAGGCCCCATGAGGAAGGCAGGAGGATGCCAGGCCATGCACAGCAAGCAGAGGAGAGCAGTGATGGTCAGCCGTGTGCATTGCATGAGTGCCATACATTCTTCACACACTATCATGCATGTGCAGCAGGTTGTTTGTACGATGGTTGCCAGTGTGGTTTTGGACAACACGCATTTGGGTCCATGTTACTTGGTCATAGGTATAGTGGTATGGCTGTGTCCTGCAGCACAGATGTTGTGCTGTACATCCTTCTCACTGGAATGGCTGTGGTGGGCTGGTGTTGTCGAATGCTAGCATGGATGCCCAGTTAATGGGGCAGTTGTGGTGGCACATGTACACACATGGGCTGCAATGTTGCACCATGTGTCCTGTGCTGCAGTGTTGCAGATGTCCACTGTGAATGTGGTGACCTACAACACATGGGGGTTGGGGCGGTTGATGGGGCTTTGTTACTGTGTTGGCCTGGTTTACTATGTCCATGGCATGGGTGATAGACATACTGCTGTCCTGCTATGGGTGGGCCTGTGTTACTGAGTTGTCCTGGTTTACCATATGCATGGCATGGGCAAATAGTGTACTGCTGTCCTGTTATGGGGGTGGGTGATGGGGCTGTGTTACTGAGTTATCTTGGTTTTCCTTGTGCATGGCGCGGGCAAGTGGAGTACTGCTGTCCTGCTATGGGGGGGATGGGGCTGTGTTACTGAGTTGTCCTGATGTACCATATGCATGGTGTGGGTAAGTGGCATACTGCTGTCCTGCTATAGAGGGGATGGGGCTGTGTTACTGACTTTACCTGGTGTACTGTGTCCATGTCATGGGCACAAGGCATACTGCTGTCCTGCTATGTGTGTGGGGTTGGGGGCGGTCTGCTGGGCTGTGTGTCCGCATTGCCTAGGGTACTCTGACCACTGCATGTCCACACTGCATACTGCCTTCCTGCTCCTGCTGTTGGGTTGGGGGGTGCCCACCGCATAGATTCATAGACTACTGATATTGTTGGCAGTCACAGATGGCATGGTCCATCCAGTCTGCCCTTATGCATGGCCTACGGGCAGACAGATGCATGACCTGCATCTGTCTGGTACAGTTCACAGTCCATAGCAGTGTGGCATGACTGTATGCATTCCTGGGGTGTTTCTGCTTAGCTATCATCATCATTGCACTGTTCCATTGGGCAACATGGCCCAATGGTATGTTGTTACACAGCTTACTTTGTGCTTTGTACCACTATCCTGGTTGCTTGGGCGGGGTGTGCCTTTGTGGTTGCACAGTGTCGTTGTGTAAGCCACTGAGCCGCTTCCTCTGCTGTCTGGTGTTGGCCTTGGCCTTCCCTGTCCACCTGTGTACTTTGGCAGGGTGGCTGCTGCCTATGGTTTCCTTCTGTGGCATGTGGGCATGTGTAAGGTGGTACATGGGGTTCCCCATTGCATATCTGCATGGGCATGATTGTTGGGACATGCTGTCTACCCCTGGGCCATCGGCTTGTGGTGTGCATTGCACCTTTTTGTCAGTGTACCATCCTGACATGGTCCTCCTTCATCCTGTAGATCTCCCAGAGGAACTCACTGTGGGCCACACAACCAAAGGAGTTGGAGGGCAGGGATGAACTCCTGTGCAGGATAGTGCAGTGGCAGAGGACATCCATCGAGCAGCAGGCTGTCATTATCTCAGAAACCAGCATAGTGGTGGCCATACTTGAAGTGAGATTGCCTGCTCCAACATCACAGCAGCCTGCTGAAAATTTAGGGCTCCAGTCCAATTTTGATTTTATGCCTCCCCACACATATTACTGGGTGCTGTTGTTCTGTTCTTTTTTTTCCAGCCTTTCATCCCTTCTTTATTTTTTATATTGCAGTTTCTGTTTTTGGTTTTGTTATCTGTTTCACATTACTATTTTGTTTGCATTGTTTGGCTTGTTCTCACTGGTGTGTTGCACTTACATATATATTGCTTCTTTACATTACTGTGTCCAGTGTCATTACTGGGTTCATGGGGCATTTTCAGGGGTGTGTCATTTGCATGGGATTCCGTTGTTTGGTCCTGTGGCATTACATGCCATTGCCATGGCTGGGGGTGTGTGTGGAATTCTGTGGGTTGTACACTGCTGTCTGCTTTTGGGGTCACATTCAGGGCTGTACCTCTTTGCTTGTGCTTCAGGGCATGGCCAGCTCCCCTCTGCACTGTGTTTCTGTGGGTGTTTGCACTGCCTGACTGCTTGCTATTTTTCAGAGCTGTCTTATTTGCTATATTCAGTGGTGTCTTACTTCCCAGGATATTTTGCACTGCACCTCCAGTCCAGTTTGCCAAGCTTCATTAGCACACCATATTCAGCAGGTTTAGTACTGGGCTATCCCTTTGAATATAGCAGGCTATTGCTTCCAGGCTATTTTAGCATGCTGGGCAGTGCTAATTTTGCCCCGGGGCAAAGTTTTGAATATCTGGCCCTAAATATGTTATACAAGTCCATTTGCAGATTTGCAACTGGATCCAGGGATTCTACTCATTGTTGTATGCTTTATGTTGCTATGGAAAGTCTTCCATTTAAAGAACAGGTTGAATTTAAGGATCCCACCTTTATGCATAAAACTGTTCTTAGTCTTATGCCAAACACTGTTAGCGAGAATTTCCCTAGATGTGTAAACACCTTTTCTGCTAGATCTCAACAGAAATTTGTATTCTCCATTCCGTGATTTAATTCAACTTTTGGTCAGAGATCATTTAAATATAAAGCGGTAACTCTGTATAATAATTTACCTTTGTCTGTTACAAATTGTGTATTGTTGTCATCCTTTAAATCACATTTGTTAAATATGTTGTTGTTGGAGTCCAACTGTGCATGTTTTAAATAATGTTTAACGTATTTGTGTACTTGTCACTGTCAAAAATTGCATTTTTTGCTAATCTGCTTACCAGTTTAAATAAAAATTAAATTAAATTTAATTTACAGGAGAAAATAGCATTTTCTAGTATAATGGTGGCAGAAAATATTATTAAACCCTGTGGATTGTTATAATGTCTTACTGAGGTTTTCCAGAAACATCTGCATGAAACTGCTCTAACAGTAAAGGAAAGAGTCAGAGAAAGTTTTAGATAAAACGATATGGAACAAATCTCTTAATTAAAGATAAGCAAATGGCTATCGACTACTAAAATTCAATTTGGCTTTGAAACTTATTTAAAGGTAATTGAAGATCTGCAATGAAGAAAACTTTTAACTAAATTCATATTTGAATACAGCAGTCAAAGACTCATTTTCTGGCAACAGAATAGAGGGATTCCTAACATATGCAAATGAAATAAAGGAGCAGATAATTTGACTTATTTATTAATATTGTGCACTTTATATAGTAAATTTAGGAAGGAAATTTTAGGTGGAGTCATGGATCCATTACAAATACCATCTCATGAAATGGTGAGATTTCTGCTTTGTTCTATATCCAAAACTATACTAGAACTAATTATTTCCTTTTTGAAGATTGTAGATTGCAAAAAATTATATATTGGTAAATGAATTGGTGTAAGACAAAATAGATCCACTAGATATGATGGGCCGGATATTCAGACTACGCCGGGCAGTGGCGCAAGCCTGGAAGCAACGGAACTGGGCTGCGCTGGGGCCAGGTCCAGGCGATAGTCAACAGTGATGTACCATGGCTAAGCACCATTGAACATGGCATGGAGGGCATACATACTGCACATGGCACAGTGGCACTGTACCAGCACTAGACACAGAGAGGTAGCATGGGGATGCACCAGTGCAAGTGCAGTTGCGCTAGGCACATCACCCACGATATTTAGTTGGGGGCATGCAAATGAGGCCCTAATATATGCAAGGCACAAATGAGGTCATTTGCATGTCATTATGGCCCCTTTTGCATGTGATGCACTGGGTCCCGGCAAATTCAGCCTGGTGCCCTGCCACGTTGCTGCTGTCAGGGTCAGCACCTTGGTGGACTATTGCAAACCCCACTCCTGTACACTTGATTGCGGGCTGTTGTAATAAATATTAAATCCTGGTGGTCTAGCAGTCCCTCCAATGCCCAACTGTGGGCTGTTGTAATAAATATTAAATCCTGGTAGTCTAGCGGTCCCCCCCATACCCGATCACGGGCTGTCATATAGACTACACATACCTGGTGGTCCAGTGGTACCCCCCTCCCCAACCACTCATGCAGGGTACCCAGTCACCCAGCACCCCCTCCCATCATTGGCGGACAGCAGCACCATGCCCGCATACCACCCGGCTGCCAGCCAAATGACAGTGTACAGTATGATCTGTATGCCCATTGGTCCACAGTGTTCATTCACATATCTGGTCCTATATAGTACAGTATGATCTGCAAGCTCATTGGTCCACACTGTGGACCAATAGACATATAGATCATACTGTATGCTGTCATTTGGTGGGCGGCCGGGCAGTATGCGGGTGGGGTGCTGCCACCTGATAGGGGTGTGCTAGGGGAGGCCCTGCTTGGGTGGGTGGAATGGGGCACCACTGACCACCAGGTACATCTAGTCTATATGACAGTCCACGATAGGGCATGGGGAGCACTAGACCACCAGGTTTTCATGTTTATTATGACTGCCTGCGATTGGACATGTGGAGTGGGGGGGCTGGACTACAGGGGGAGAGGGTGCTTGTGGATGGTGGTTCTGCTGGGTGGGTGGTCACCCATGACTGGCAGCTGTTGTGTTGTGCCTAGGAATACAGCTACCCACCTGTGGGTGGCCAGCATTTAACCCTGTTATTTTTGGCTCAACTTTGCACACCAGTGTGCGACACATGTCGAAGTTGCGCCAGCATGTCACTGCACATCCGGGCAAAACGCCGAGTGTGCAGAATGCATGGGCACGCCTGCATCTGCACTGCATACATTAACAATGTGCGCCGCACACTGGATGTTGCGCTGCGCAACATTCCCCTTTGAATATCGCTCTGGGGCACATTGGGGGGTTATGCATGGCGCAACCATGTTGTGTCTAGTGCAACCCCTTTAAATATCCTGGCTGATATGTATAATTTATAACTGCACTATTGGTTATTTCTTTTTTTTTAGTTTTTTTTTAATTACTTTTTATTAATTTTTCAACTTACTGTAATATATGAACATTCAAATACACCATACACAAAACAGTAAAGAAAGAATGGGCGATTAATTACTCATACACCAACCAATGAAAAACATTACACAAAATTAATATGGACTAAATCTAAACAATAAGTATAAAATTAATAAGAATAACACAGTAAGACATCTCCAAATCCAAGCATCGTCAGAATAGTCAGTCTTGTGCATCACTAAGAGTAACTTGTCCATACAGATCACTCATCTAAGAGGGGTCATGGAGGAGGGCAATATAAGTAATAATATAAACAATGAGCAGGGCTAGGGGATTGACAGATGACTTACCCTGTCTAATCCTATTCCTCTAGGATTTCAAGCACATCCCTCTTAAGTGTCTCTGCCATGTAATGGAAGTATGGGAGCCAACGGCTGACATACTTGTCTTTTTGTAATCTCAATTTTGCCATGAGGCACTCCATTTCCATGATATGGGCACAGTTGGATAGCCACAATTCCACGGTAGAGATATTGGGGTTTAGCCAATTCTGGGTTTTGGCTTTAAGGGCTGCAGCTATCAACATATTAAATAAACAGATCTGAGCCATAGTGCTCAGACCCTCAAGTAGTAATCCTAGTATGAAGGTAGGAAAATCAAAGGGTAAATCAACACCCAAAATTGTGTCACATTCTCTACCCACTTCTGTCCAAAAAAGGCTTCAATAAAGAACAGGACCAAAAAATATGGGTTTGCATCCCTAATTCAGAGCAACCTCTCCAACACTCATCTGAGAGGTGAGTGCCATGGTGCTTAGTGATGACAGGGGTGAGAAAATGGTGGGCCACTACACTCCATCTGAAATCTCTCCAGGACAAGGAGGCTGTGGTGGAAAAGACCCAACACCAAACTCTTTTCCAGTCCATATGCGGCATGTTATTGAAGCCATCTCCTCTTTGAGATGCTGACCAGATGAGGTTGCAAGTCTGAGAGTAAACACACAATCTGGGAAACTCTGCCCCTACTCTGCGGGGATTTCACTAGTGATATAAGAAGGGATTCAAGGGGGTTAGTGCCAACATTATATTACGATCTACAAGGATGTTCTAAAAGATAATGCCTGAACTGCAAGAAACAGAAAATCTCCCTCTGTGACAATTAAAACTCTTGGGATAGTTGGGGGAAGGACTTGATCACTTTCTCTTGAAAAAACTGTCCTTGACTATATAGTCCATTCTTTTTCCACTGCTTATGTCCTCCTTCCAACTTAAAGGGGAGAAAGTCCATGCATGCCCTCAATGGGGTATCATTCATCAGATTCTTGGGTAGCTGGTATTTAGTACATATCTCCATCATGGCCCAAGTGTTACTTGTGTCGAACAACTTAAGGTTAGAGATATCCATAAATAACACATCACTCATGTTAGGTAAACTCCTTGACCTCCCATAAATGTTAACCTATTGGGGGGGGGGCTCAACATCACTCAGATGGGGAATAAAGTACTGTAACTGTGCTGCCCAACAATATAACTTGAAGTCTGGCAGTGCTAGACCTCTCTGTTTTTCAGGGGCTGTCAAAATAGACCATCAGATTCTAGTTTTTTTCCCACACCACACAAACTTGATTGATGTTGATCTGAGTGTCTTCAAAAAAGTAGCAGGAGGTTTGATATGGACCACAATAAATGTAAACAAAAATCTTGTCAAGAAATTCATGTGTATAGTTTCAATTTTACCCATTAGGGAAAGTTCAAGTTCCCTGCACCTCTTGCAGTCAGTTTGAGCTTCAGAGAATAATTTTAAATGGTTTCACTGATAGAGTTGTGATAACTCTCTTGGGATCAAGTCACCCAGATACTGAAACCCATGCATGGCCCAGTGCAGACCCCCTAAATCTTGTGGGAGGGGACCAGTAAAATTACCCAAAGGGAGCAATTCCATCTTATACTCATTGATTTTATAACCTGCTATTGTCCCAAAGGTCCTTACCATTGTCAAAGCCCCCCTCTACCAATTGGGGCGGGTCAGTGATATACAATAAAGTTCCTTACCATTGTCAAAGCCCCCCTCTACCAATTGGGGCGGGTCAGTGATATACAATAAAGTATCATCTGCATATAACGAAATACGGAGCTACTTCCCGCCCACCTGCACTCCTTTAAAATCTGGAGATTGACGGATATAGGCAGCCAGGGGTTCAATACTCAAAGTAAACAGAAGTGGGGAGAGCCTCTCTGCATACCCTGCTGAATATCAAAGGGAGTGGAAGTTATCCCATTCAACTTAACCTGGGCTGTGGGAAATCTATACAGGTTGGAAATTCAAGACCTAAATAGGAGCCCAAAGCCAAAGTGCTTAAGGGTTTCATCAAGATAATGCCAATCTAAATTATCAAAGGCCTTTTTGCCATCAACCAACATCACTGTGCACAGGATATATTTGGAGAAGGATTCTGTGGCTGACATGGCATTTAGGAGAATACGGATGTTGTCTTGTATATGGCAGCTCGGTATAAACCCTTTTTGATCCAGGTGCACTAGATCGGCAATGAGGTTTTGTAGAAGCATAACAATGGCCTTAGCAAAGATCATAACATCTTGGTTAAGAAGGGAAATGTGGTGGTAGTTGGAAGATAGTGAGGTGTCTTTACCCGGTTGGGACAACACTGTTATCATGGCTCCACTCCAAGAATCTGGGGTATGCTCCTCATTAGGAGCTGTGTTGCAAACCTGGGTAAGTAGTGGAATCAATTCCACAGAAAATGTGTAATAAAATTGTTCAGGGATACTGTCTGTGCTGTGGGCTTTGCCCCCCCCAAAGGATTTGAAAACTGTCAAAATCTGGGTGCAAGAGAAAAGGACTTCCAAATATTGCTGCTGTTCAGGGGAAAGAGTAGGGAAAACAATGTTCTCAAAAAAGTCTGCTATTTTCTCTTGTTGATCAAGCGGTCTTTCCTTGCTATATAATTGAGAATTATGCCTTATGAATTCCTTAACTATATCTGTAGGGGTAGTGGCAAACTCATGTGGCACAGACCCCTTCTTTATTTTGAAAAATGCCTGTCTGCTTTCTGTATCTCAAGGCACAGTGCAAGTAGACACCCTGCCCTATCCCCCCCCCACTCATTGTATTTCTGTTTTGTGAATTGGAGTGCATTCTCGTCCTATATAGGGTCAGGATATTAACCACATCTCTGGCCTGTTTAAGCTTAGTTAAAAGGTCCGAATACCTGGTTTTCTTGTTCTCAGATTCCAGTTGTGACAGAGTTTCCTCTGTTTTTGTAGAAGAGGCCTTGTGCTGTTTTGTCTTGTGTGAAGCATAAGATATGGTGTGCCCCCAAATCACTGCCTTCAGGCAATCCCAAATATATTTTAGCGAGGTGTCCTGAGTAGTGTTTTCAGTAATGACATTTTTAATAATTTCCTTTGTGCAGGTGACAAAAGCCTCATCATGAAATAAACTAACCTTGAATCTCCACCATCCACTTGATCTTTTGACCTCTCATTGCAATTTATAGACCTCCAGTGTATAATCTGATAAGACAAGGGGATGGAAACGGATATCACCAAACGTATATGCCCAATTCTTTTGAGTGTATAGCCTATCCAGGCAAGAATAGCAGTTGGAGGCTGGGGAAAAGAAAATGTAATCCCTTCTAGTAGGAAATGCAAGTCTTCTGGGATCTACAAACAAGGTCACCATTCTTAAAGTGGCTAACAATTTGGAACAAGCCCCCCAGTCCCCCACCCGGGAAGGGGCGCAGTCCAATTGGGCATCCTCCACACAGTTCCGGTCACTCGTGCATAGTATCTGTCCCTCTATGAGGGGTATCTGTCCCTCTATGAGGGATGAAAGTAGCTAGAATAACCACCTAAAAAATTCCCCTGTGAGTTTGGTGGGTGCATAGATTGATAAAATATGTAGCGGGTGACCCCCTAGCAAGTCAAAAACTAAAACCAGTCTCCCCGAACCCTTGGATTAGGTATGGAAGGGGAAGGCTTTTTGAACCAAAACAGCTACTCCTGCCTTCTTTGACTTTAAGTTAGAGTCTGCATAAACTTCCGCCACTCCCATTCTCCGTAACTTGAGATGCTCTGCAGTGGACAATTTAATCTCCTGGAGACAAGCTATATCACATCTAGCCCACTGTAACTCCTGTAACATCCTAGCTCTTTTAATAACATCATTAACTATTTTAACATTCCAGGAGCAAACTACTAAACTATCCATAATTCAATCAAGTAATACAATAGTAATGCCTGTTGTCCCACCCCATCTTTCTTCGATGTCCCCCAGTACCTCCTTATTTGAAGTCGATCATCCTGAAAAAAAAGCAAAAAGAAAAAAACACACATACACAACTAAAAAAATCTCATCACAGTAAATATAATAAACATAACCATTTTCTCAACAGTAACACATATTAACCTGAAACCATGCATATAGAGAGCTGGAGCCCTATAATACTTTTGCCTCTCTTCCCTCGAAATGGACCTCCGGGATCCTGGTACACAGTGCACCCAGCAGCTTACATGTGTCAGGGAAAGGTAATTATCTTTTATCTGCTGGCAACAATCCCAGCTAATAACTGCCCCGAAGTATACTGTCAGGAGCATTCCTCTTGATAAACATGAAGTATCTGACATCCCTCCTGAAATGAGGCATGCAGAATCAGCAGCCATCATGAACAATTTTAACCTTTGAATGATAGAAATAACATGAATATGCTTATCCCTTAAAACATTTGAACATTTAGTTATAAAGAAAAATAACAGAGAACAATTGATATGTAGGGCTGTGGCTCATTGTTAAGACTCCCAGCCACAGGTCTATCTCCAATCATTCTCAGTCCATGGATCCAAGTAATGTTTACAAATCGAGAGGCCTTAATTGCTCCTCCCCTGCCAAAAAAAAATAATTACTAAACAGGTAGCTCTTTATATCATGGTGGAGGACTGTATCCTGGAGTATTGATCCTCCAAAATAAGATTTGCAGCTCAATTTCTTAATGTTCACCCTCTAAAAGACACCAGTGTTCCAGAGCACCTGCCATATGTCAGACTACAACAAAAAATAAACTGAGTGATGGGAACTGTTGGTGCTCAAGCTCATAAAACTTATGTCCCAGAAAGGAAATATCCCATGACTAAGAGTCCCTTGCCTCAATGATCGGCCCAATTTAAAGCATATAACCTCTCAGTACCTGGACCAGGTTTCCCCAAAGGAAAGGAAGAGAGGTACGAGGGGAAATCTTTACACTCTAAACCATCATTGCAGGTCTAAAAGTAGAAAGAACACGCCTGGTTTACCTCATGAAGAAATATTCCTGAAGATGCCCCGGAATCCTACAGGAAGTAATACTTCTGTTTTGGATCTGTTGATCGAGCTCTGGGGGGGGGCAATCAAGGGGGTGTACTGGAAAGCTACATTCCATCCAGGCTACCAGGCAGAAAACAGAATCCAAGCCAAAGGTGTTCCCTGAAAGCAGCCTCTGTCAGAGCCCTCTCCCACTTAAAAGCAATCAATCACAAATTCAAAAGATAACTCCAAGGGGGATGTGCTCCAAAGAATAAAGGCCCCAAAAGATAAAGGGAGAAAAGGCAACTGAAGATACATCTGGTGGACGGCCATGCAGGTAATCAAATTTTGTCCACCTCGTGTGACTCACCTTTTTTTTAGTAGTCCAAGTCTCAGGAGCCATTGCATCCAGTGCTGCAAACAAAAAGACTTTTTGAGCCACTTTGACAACTCTGAATGTAATGAAAACAGGTCCCGGGGCTTATGTTTTCCCTTGGTGGGGGCTGGGGAAATCATCTTCCATAGCAGACCCTCAATTTGAGCTTTAGCCTCCTCCTTAAGATCAGAGAGTGGGATGTCCATTGATTTCAGAAATGGAACAGCTGCTAGCAATTTGTCAAAAGTCTTCACTGTATCTTTGTTTGTATCCAAAGCCGTATTTGGGCTTTAAGTCCCTTTTCTTTTAACAGTTTGGTCACCTGAAGAACTTTTTTCTATTTTTCAAGCAATGCAGAGGGGTAGTCCTGGTCTACGTAGACTCATTGGGCATCCAGATTAGTTTTTTTCTTAGCCCAGGCCACCCTGAGGACTTTCTCTTTCACTGGGAAACTGAGAAATTTGATAATGATGGATCTAGGTGGGGCTCTGGGAGCTGATTTTGGCACCAGGGCCCAGTGAACACACTCTTTCCCCAGTTTTGAGTCATCTGAACTGAATCTGAAGGTCCAATTCTTTTTGAAGCCATGAGGGCATGAAACGTGTGGTATCATCCTGTTCAGATCACTCAGGGAACCCAAAGACCATGATGTTGTTTCTGCAGGAGTGGGCCACAGCATCCTTTGCTTTGTTAGTGAGGTCCCACTCCCACCTTCAGAGATACACAAGGGAACACCAAAAGGCCATATGCTCAGTGTGTAGGGTCTCTGAATGAGAATCATTGTCAGATGTTCTCTTCTCCAGCTTTTGCAAATCTTGTCTAATTCCTGTGACTTTCCCATCACTTTTTTGCAGCATTCACATGATAGCTTATGAATTGGCCCTTCCTAGTAGTGATCCCATATCCAAGCCATACTCCTCTTCCTCATCGCCAGAGCCGGCTGCGTGAGTGGAGGTAAGTGAGTTCGCTGGGCTCCTGTCTCTAGGCAGTGGCAACATTTTGCCTTTATTCCACTTGCCCGGTGTACCTTTTACTAAAATCTTTACACTAGCCATTACAGCGCTACTTGGATAATCGACGGGAGAAGTTGAATACTGAAACACCAAGAAAATCAGGCCAATTACTAAAGATTTTAGCCACCGGATGCAGAGCTTTCAATGATCAAGCTGCCATGCCAACGCTAGCATCCATTATTGGTTATTTCAACTTAAGATATACTTATGAAAGATCAGAATAATAGTGGATGTGGGATTCTGTGTTGCTATTTAACAGTATTTTTAAATTTTCTATGTGTTTGGATATTGTAAAGACATGAACTTTTAATCAATGAAATTTCTACTACTAGTCTGTCATCCAAAATATCAAACGCATTCTGTCACTAAAGAACTGTATGTGTAAACTTAGCCAGTTCTGAACTTTTGAGCCCAAACTAAATGTTGTTTTCTAAAAAACTGCTTTGCTGACTACAAATAAAAAAGCATACAAACATGAAGAAATGTTATTCCGTAAAACTTACAGCTAATGATCAAATCATACGTATTTGCCTATTTAGAGCTAGATTCTCAACGTTTGTTTCCCTGGCTAATGCTTAAGTTCAAAGACATTCTGTGAATGAGTTTTGAGCCAGCCTTTTCTTCAGCATGATCTTGTATGCACTCACAAAGCATGAAGCATTGGCACCCTAATGCCCATTAGTGACAAAGAGGGAGGGGGTCAGCTGCAAACTAGGGGTGTTGGCTGCACACTCAAGCAGACTTAGATAGACCGTGTGGTCTGTTTCTGCTGGTACATTCGTACGTTCATATGTTTGTAACCCGTTGTAAACGCAGTGCAGTTTAATCTCAACATGTACTTTTTAGGTATTACATGTACTGTATTTAGCATCAAATCAATTGCCATGTCAGCTGCTATAAATAGTTCATACACACAAGACAGCTGACTTGAGGATAAGAGTGTGCTTTCATATTAGACTACACAAAAATACTCTTACAGTATCTGATAATCAAGTTGCCCACTCATCCTTAACTTTAAACAAATTCACATACAGTACTCACTCACTCACTCACTCACTCACTCACTCTCTCACTCACTTGCATAAATGCATATACAGACATGCAAGTACATGCACAATGGGTGCACCAGTTCACCTGTTTAGTACTCAAATAATCATCGGATACTTTGAACAGCATTTGGGTGCTTGGAAGTATTCAATATTTGGGAATTCTGGTATTTGGGCCAAGTTAGTAACATTTATAGAAGGCTATAGATGGGCAAAAAACACACTAACATTACTGTTCCCTGAATTATTATATAATGTGTTACAGCATGTATGCTTTCATCTATGACTGCACACACTGCCATTCTCTTTTAATCTTTAAGTGAGAGTGTGACTTACGGTATCGAGTGGTGGAGCATCTACTTGACACACTGGCAACACAGATTTGTGCCCCTCCTCTGCAGCAGGAGCACAGGTTGACAGGGAGGGTTATGAACCCACACTGAACACTGCCCACCTGCAAGGGATTGGGTTCATGTAGTGGCTCCAGACTCAGGTCCTCAGAGTGAATGTGCCAACCAAGGTGTGTGTAACAGACACAGTCTACTTCAAACAGCAATATATACCCGAATCATGATACTGTGATGCATACAGCATGTATACTTCCACTAACTGCTGTACACTCTGACATTCACCCCCTCTCCCCACCATGAATTATGTAAAGTAAAAAACACACCATTCTTATATTCAAATTAGCCTCACAAATCCCTTTCCTCCCCCAACCCTCTCCTTCCACCACAGTCATAGAAATACTGCTATTTTCAGAATTAAGTGTCCCCACAATCCATTTGGTATCCCAGCTCCTGCCCCCACAATAATCCCAATAATGAGGTCCAGTAATAAACCAACATCCCCATCCCACTAGTTATTAACATACTGATACCCTGACTCCCCTCTTGGATGTTGTGACCTAAACAATACGATCACATTGGTCCCACTATGGACAATGAGCAGCACTCTCCTCCTGTCATTTATTTAGATAGTGGCTGACCAGGATGATGTGAGGAGGGATGTGCCAGTCATTGTATTTTTTTGGTCACGGCAGCAGGTGACAAGTTGTATATGGTTTAAATCAGTGCATCCAAAAGGGACGTGGAGATGTGTTGCTAAGTGGGATTGAGAAAGATTGGTTAATTATATTGGGTCTTGTGACAATATAGAGCAAGAGTTGGTGAAAGTGAGTAGGCGCAGCAAAGTCCAATGATCTAGGATGGAAGAACCCCAAAATAGCCAGAAAGTGTGTTTTATAGTTAGGGTTAAGAAGGGCTTTTTAGGTTAAATTCCGAATTGTGCACTTTAATAACTTTGCAACTGTTTAATGGATTTGCATGAAATTTTGCATGTGCAGTTTAGACAAGTGGAACTCTAGAAATGCCAAATTTTCTTCCATCTGGATGTGGATATTCTGAGCTGTGCATAGCAAAAAATGTAATAAATCACTGGTTTTTGATGATTTTTTGCCATAGCGAAGCACTCACATGGTTTGGAATTTTAGCCTAAAATTATCAGGGAAGAAAGGGCTTGCCTCAGAAGGATTTCCTTTGGTGGTTTGGTGACACAATATTAATCCTTTCTAAAATCATTTCATTTTTAAATTTCATGGCCTAAGCATGCTGAGTCAGCCTTAAACAAAGAGCTGTAAAAATTATTATTCATGAGTGCCTACCATCACCTCATAGCTCATGACTAATAACAAGCTTATTTGAATGGCTGTTTTTTTTTTTTTATTATTGAGGGAGCTAGAGGAATTGGATGAAAACTGCAATCTGTCCCTCCTTGGAAGCTTGATCTGTTCAAAATCCCTGCTTATAACAATTTATTTTTTGGTTTCACCTGTTCACATTGCAAGAACAGTTCCTTATGTACCCCACATTTTCGAAAATGTTAATGTAAGCCTAGCTCATGAACAATCATGAGCTTATTTGCACATCTTTTTATTTTTAAATTGTGGGAATTAGAAAAACTGGCTAGGGCCCTTGTTAGTCGAATGGTTTCCTTCATTAATCTCAAATTGGCCATTATATGTTCTTAAATAGGAGACAGAATTGAGCTCCATTCACTTCAATGAGACTTGTCCCTACACTGTCCATTGCAAGACATCATAGCCAGGGGTGTATTCAGTGCATGAGGGAGTAAAGGAATGTGCTGACTGGTGTTGTTAGGGCAAAAATACGACCTTAAATTTCTAAATACAGGCACTGCTTTTAGTATTAAAAACGGGACAGGATGAATTTGAAAGTCAATTTCTAACAGGCAGAATGAGACAAAATCACTTTAATATCACTGGTATAGTACAAAAAGTACAAAACAACTGCACAGTGTGCTCCTATATCTGACCCAGCTGGGACATGAGTGCTGCAGAAAGTGAAAGGGAATAGTAAAGCCCAAAAATTAGGGATGGGGAACCCAGTAACAGTCATAAAATGTGTTTTGTTAAAAGTATATTAATATCACTGGTGCAGTTAAAAAGGTACCAAAACAAACCTGCAGGATACTCTCACATCAGACAAAGCTAGGACATACTGTTTAATGATGCAGATGGTGAGTGTGCACAAGAAAACCCAATGATCGAGATAGATGCTCTGTGCACTTAGTGTACATCTGAGCCAGTTTGGACAGTGATGAGACAGACTGAAAGTAGGCACCAAAAGCACAAAAATCAAGGGTGGGCTAGCAAAAAACAAAACAAAACAAAAAAGCAGTGAGCTCATCCAGAAATTACTGACATATATCAGTTAATAACAAGAAGGATTTGTTCAAATAAAAAAGTCTTGTTTTAAAATAATTCAGTCTTCTGTACACATAGTCTTGTAACACAGATGGCAAAAAATCCAGATAAAACTACTGTACTTTTCAAATGTGAATTATAGCCAAAGAACAAGGTGAAAGAAGTAACAAAAGCTTCAGCAAGGACATTCATCTCTTTTCACAGTCTCCCAGAACTGCAGTGTCAGGTCAAATGATCTGCCTTAGGCAATCTTTGAGAACAGCTGTCTCATTGTCTGACAGTGATCAGATGCATCCAGTGAATAGTGCCACTGAATACTGCCGAACACCAACAGTATTCAGAATTCAGACCAATACATGTGGTATTCAGTGTACCTGGCAGTTAAGTTAGATTCAGAACACTCCTAAGATATGAATGTACATGTACACATAAACACCCCTACACTTAATGTTTTGCATCCTGTACCGATAAAAGATTCATGACTTATACAAGGATAATGCAAGGATCATGAAAGGAATTAGCAAGACTAACTTAGAAATATCAAGGAATAGAACATATAAGGATTCAGCGAGAGTATTTGAATGCAGAGCAACTGGCAAGCAAAATGTAGTGAATATGAGAGATTCCAGACATGTACTTCAAACATAATGTAAGATCACCCTGTGCTTGCACAGTTCTTGTACATTTTTGAAGCTTAAAGTATAACTTCCAATAAAGCTATTACTAGTGGTGTGTGAAGGTAACCTTCACTTTTCAAAATTCTTTTCAAAGTTTCCTGAATTCGCACAGTGAGAAGTGCATTCACATAGTTCTTGGTGAAGTGCCTAATTCACCCGGCGAACTGCATGCAAAACGTCACTTTGCCAGTGAAGGTGAAACATAAAAACATAGTGGAATATTCTGCCAGCTGAGGTAGAGGAAGTGAAAAATGTTAGTGAGTTCAAGTATGGTTGGGATAGAGTGAAGGATATATTAATTGGCCAGGGAGACAGAATCAGAAAAGAGAACAGGGGGAGGTTGGGGAGGGCTAGGACCCTGGAGGAACAGTTCCTAGGAACATACAAAAATGCCAGCAGAAGCAGGCCTTATGGTCTATCAAGTCTGCTTGATTGTGCAGCTAGCACCTCCACTTGCAGCTGCCCCACCCTCCCCACTCCTCTTCATCACAACCCCCCACACCCTCTCCCAACACCTCTTAAAGCCGCCAACCATTCTACAGGACATCAACTCCTTGGCCAGAACATTCCACTTGTCCACCACTCATTCATTGAAAAAATGTCTCCTGATTTCCCTCTTGAATCTTCCCACCTCCAGTCTCAGCTGATGCCCTCTCATATTTCTCACTCTTCTAAGCTGGAAAATCCCTTCTGTATTAGCCTTATTTATCCCCTTACGGTATTTAAAGGTTTCAGTGATATCACCCCGCCATCCCTCCTCCAGGGAGTACATGTTCAGCTTGCCCAATCTATCCCTGTAGGAATTTCTCACCATTCCCTGGATCTTCTTGGTCACCCTACATTGCACCCCATCCAACAATTTGAATTCCTTCTTCAGGAATGGGCTCCAGTACTGCATGCAGTACTCCAGGTGCAGTCTGACCAGAGATTTGTACAAGGGAAGTATCACCTCCCTACTTCTGGAGGAGATTCCCCTTGCTATACTCCCAAGCATCCTGTTGGCTTTTGCTGCCACTTTTCTGCACTGAGCTGAGTTGTTCATGCTGCCCATTTAATCACCCTGAGATCCTTTTCCTCCATGGTGCTTTCCAGCTGCACCCCTCCCAGCTGATAGATCCTCCCCGGTTCCTAACTCTGAAATGCAGTACCTTGCACTTCTTGGTGTTGAACCCCAGCTGCCATGTTTCTCACTACTCCTGTAGTTTGGCCAGGCCCCAAGCACATAACTTCCATTATAGCAGGGGATTTTGACAATACTTCATAGATACATAGACAGTGTTGGCAGATAAAGGCCTACGGCCCACACAGTCTGCCCGTTTGAGCTGGTAAGTTAACTTTATGTTTTCCTAGAAGTCTGTTGCCCCTTAACCCTGACCTCCAGAATTAATTTATGTCTATCCAACGCATTCTTAAATCCCGTGATTGTTTCAGCCCCCAACACTTCCTCTGGCAGGGTGTTCCACTTGTCCACCACCCATTCTGTGAAGAAATTCTTCCTCGTGTTTCCTCTGAATTGTCCTCCCTCCAACTTCATCCCATGCTGTCTAGTTCTGGAACAACTTTGTTGCTTAAAATAGTGTATTTCTGCACCCTGTTCCTTCCTGTAGGATACTTGTATAGCTCTATCATATCCCCTCTCTCCCTCCTCTCCTCCAGGGAGTACATATTCAACTCCTTCAACCTGTCCTCATAGAATTTGTGATGCAATCCATGTACCATCTTTGTTGCCCTCCTCTGAACCTTCTCTACCCTGTCTATGGCCTTACATAAGTAAGGTCTCCAGAACTGCACACTGTACTCCAGGTGGGGCCTCACTAGTGTCTTGTATAGTGGAATTATGTCCTCCCTTTTCCTACTGGTGATGCCCCTGCCTATGCATCCCAGCATCCTATTTGCTTTTTCTACTGCCTTGTCACACTGTTTCCCTACCTTGAGGTCATCAGAGATGATAATCCCAAGATCCCTTTCCTGCTTGGTGCATGTTATATCCTCATCCCCCAACTGATATACTGTGCCTTGGTTTTTGTGCCACATATACATTATCTTGCACTTCTTTACAATGAATTTCAACTTCAAAACCCCTGACCATTCTTCAAGTTTCTACAGGTCCCTTCTCATTCTGTCTACACCCTCTGGTGTGTCTTGTTTGTTACAGAGCTTTGTGTCATCAGCGAACAGGGACATTATGCCTTCTAGGTCCTGCGCAATGTCACTGATGAAGATGTTGACTAGGACTGGTTCCAGCACTGATCTCTGTTGTACCCCACTGGTCACTCTTCCCTCTGTGGAGTGACAGTCGTTTACCACCACCCTCTGTGTCCTGCCACCCAGCCAGTTACCTACCCACTGCACTATTGTCCTGCTCATACCCATATTTCCCAGTTTGTGTAAATAGTTTTCTATGTGGCACAGTGTCAAAGGCCTTGCTGGAGACTAGATAGGCCATGTCCACTGCCCTCCCTGATCCACCTCTCTAATCATCCAGTTGAAAAATTCAATGAGGTTGGTCTGACATGACCTCCCCCTGGTGAAACCATGCTGCCTTGGGTCCTGTAGTCCATTAACAACCAGATGTTCCACCAATCTCTCATTCAGTAGTGCTTCCATGATCTTCCCCACAACCAAGGTGAGGCTGACTGGTCTGTAGTTCCCCCCTTCCTCTTTGTTCCCACTTTTGTATAAGGGGATTACATCTGCTGTCCTCTAGTCTTTGGGTACCTCCCCTGTTTCCAGTGATCTGCTAAACAGGATAGCCAGAGGCTCAGCCACAACCTCTCTTAGTTCTTTAAGGACCCTGGGGTGCACCCCATCTGGCCCCATTGCTTTATCAACTCTTATTACTTCCAGTTCCTTCAGGACCCTTTCTCTTGTAAAGGGACGTGTGTCCATTTCTGCACCATTCCCACCTTTTGTACTCCCTTCAGACCCATTCCCCTCCTCTTCCTCAGTAAAGACTGAGCAGAAATACCTGTTCAATATGTCAGCTTTACTGTTGTCATCCTTCACACGGACCCCATCCTCCCCCTTCAGTCTCACTATCCCTCCCTTTGCCCTTCTGTTTTCACTTATGTACCTGTAAAAGGTTTTGTCCCCTCTACCTACTGATTTTGCTATGTGCTCTTCTGTCTGAGCTTTGGCTTCCTTTACTGACCTCCCTGCCTCCCTTTGCTTCTCCTGGTACTTCTCCCTATCCCCTTCTGCCTGTGTCACTTTGTATTGCCTGAATGCAATCTTTTTGGCTTTCACTTTCTCTGCTACCTCCTTGGAAAACCATTATGGCCTCCTCTTCCTTTTCCCCTTGCTAACCTGCTTAATGCATAATTCTGTTGTTCTTGTAATCCCCATTTTAAACACTGCCCTCTGTTCCTTAACCCCTGATTCCTGCCCCATTCCCCTTAATGCCTCTTTCAAGCATCTCCCCATTTTCCCAAAGTCTGTCCCCCTAAAACCCAGGATACATGTTTTTGTGTGGTTTGGTTCTGCTCCTTCTGTGATTCCAAACTACAGTGACTGGTAGTCACTGTTCCCCAGGTGCTCCCCCACTATTACCCCATCACACTGTCCCTGTTTATGAGCACAAGGTCCAGTATTGCCTTCTGCCTAGTTGGTTCCATGACCAGTTGCTTGAGGAAGGCACCCTGAAGGGAGACCAGGATAAATCTGCTGATAGTTGATGCTGCTGCTGCTGCTGGGATGCTCCAGTCCACGTCTGGAATATTGAGGTCTCCAACCAGCGCTACCTCACTCTTGTCTGCCATCCTTTGGATGGCTAGCATCCTCTCCCTATCTGTTTCTTCCTCCTGGGGTGGTGGTCTACAGACCACACCTGTGTGGATGGCTGCCCCCATTTTCCTTTCCAGCTTTACCCACAATATCTCTCCCCCATTTTGTTCCTCTTGGATCTCTGTGGCCCTTATGTCATTTTTCACATACAGTGCCACTCCTCCTCCCTTCCTACCTGCCCTGTCTCTTCTGAATATGTTGTAGTCAGGTATGGCCATCTCCCAGTCGTGGTTATCATTATACCAGGTTTCTGTGATGGCCACAATGTCCAGGTCTGACTGCACCATGACAGTCTCCAGATCCTCCATCTTGTTGCTAAGGCTCCTGACATTGGCACATATGACTTTCCATGATTTGACCTCCCTAGACTGTTTAGCTGTTCTACTCCAGCCCCTACCCTGGTTGTCCTTTATCCTTGGTTCTTCTTGCTGTGTGCCCTTCTGTTGAATTTTGCCCCTTTTCTGCCTATCCACCTCTTGGGAACTTATCTCCATCTTTTGCACACTGCTTTGTAGAGATATCCACTCCTCCGATTCACTGGTTCCACTGCTAGCTGTGGGGGCAATTAGGTACCTTCCTTGCTGGCCTGCCCCCCACCTTAGCTAGCTTAAATGCTTGTCAATGTAGCATTTAAACTTATCATTGAGTGCTTGGATTCTCCACCAGGATGGATACAGGCTGTCAGGCATGAACAAGCCTCCATCCCTCCAGGTGGGTCCCCAGTCACCAATGAATCCAAACCCTTCCTCACAGCACCAGTTCTTCAACCATTAGTTAATGTTCCTGGTGCATGTACCCCTATGCTATCCCATACCTCTCGCAGGTAGTTCATCCGAGAAGGTGACAGAGGTAGCTACTTGCTTGAGACCCCTCACCAGATTCCTAAACTCTTCCTGAACTTCCTTTGGCTCCCCATTTGCCAGGTCATTAGTACCTAGGTGGATAATGACATCTAGCTCACCCTCCCATCTTGCCAAAAACTGCTAACAACATACACCTGTTCATATCCTTAAAGGCACAGCACACTAAATAGGGGATAGAAACACTCACAAGCTTGCACACACTAAAACAATAACAAGAAAAACCAAAAAGAAAAGCATCTGTAACAGAAAGGGACACAGACATGTGGGGAGTGGTGCAATGCACTGGCTCTGAAGCAGCAGTCTTCTGGGAGATATTCTGGAGACTGTGTTGCTGCACTATTTGCAGGTACCTCTCGGGTCTAAGGGAAGAGGTTGTTCATCTCCATGCTGAACTGGCAAGGATTTGGGAAACTTGTTCCCCCACCCAGGGACCTCCCAGGCCACCGCCACTACCTCAGAGGTTGCCAAGAAAGAGGAGTGGTCGGACCACAGTGGGCTCAGGGAAGATGAGGGTGGTGGAAAAGAGGCACATCCCTCCAGTTGTGTCTCTCTGCAATTCATTCACCACTCTGGTGGAGCATGGTTTCTCTATGGAGGCCCCTGCAGTGGAGACCAAGAAGGATGCTGGGAATGTCCATGATGGAGACCCACAGAGGGTGGCACAGGACTCCACAGGGGAAGAAAACAACTCCTGGTGGGGACTCAGTTGTTTGGGGGTTAGAACTGGGGGATGGAGGGGAAAGGGATGTGGTGCCTGCCCGGCACCATGGCTTGGATGGACAGGAAATGAATCCTCAGGATTGTGGGAGCAGCTGCAAGGGGGAGTGAGCTGGATGTCATTATCCACCTAGGGACAAATAACTGGGGTGAGAATGGGATCAGAGCAGTGCAACAGGAGTTTGTGGAGTTGGGGAAGGGCCTTAGACAACTAGCACACACAGTAACTTTGTCGTAATTGCTACCTGTCTATGGCATTAATGAGGCTAGGGTACTCTGCATCATGGGATACAATGACTTGTTGAAAAACTGGTGCACAGCTCAGGGATTTGGCTTCATTTGGGCCTGGGGCTCCACCTGGTGGGATGCAGGCCTATACAGGTATGATGGTCTGTATGGGGAGGCACTTAAAAGGAGAAGAGAAATCCTAGCCCCCCCGAAAAAAATCAGAGTAGTTATTGAGGTAAACACCGAGACAGAGCAGTCAATAGGGAGAAGGGCATCGGTAAATGGAAAAAAAGACAAAGGCAGTAAAGACAGGGATGGGACAAAAAGAAATGCCATAAAAAATGGAGGGTAATGAGTACCAATCCCCATAGTCTAGGTAAAAAGCTCCCCCAAATGGTGGCCTTGATGGAAAAGGGATGCCTGGATATTGTGGCAGTCACAGAAACATGGTACACAGAGAAGCATGACTGAGATGTCAACATACCAGGGTACACAATCTACAAGAGGGACAGGGAGGGAAGAAAAGGAGGATGAGTAAGCTCTCTATTTAAGGGAAGAAATCAAAGCAAAATAACTAAAGGATAAACAGGGAGGAGAGGAGGCACCCTGGAGCCTAGAAGTGGCACCTCAGTCTGCACAGGGGTTGTATACAGGACCCCGTCTCAGGGGAGGAGATGGACAAGGAAATGATAGAAGGTATCCTTGGATGGCAGAGAAAGGGGAGATATTGCTGATGGGGGACCTGAATATTTCAGATGTTAACTGGAACACCTTTGCTGCAGCCACATCCAAGAGCAGGGCCATTCTCGATGCCCTACAGTGGGCATGCCTCAGACAGCTAGTTTTAGAACCTACTCAGGAGGGAGCAATCTTAGACCTGGTACTCTCAAATGGGGACGGATAGAGGATCTCTGATCTTGAAGTGGGTAGCATCTGGGAACAAGCGACCACCAAACTGTGTGGTTCACGATAAACTTAGCTGTAGAGTCAAGCCATACAAAAGCCAAAATGGGAGAGTGCCTCAGAAAAGCACTAGCAAACAGGCAAGAAGGTGGGGTGGAGCAACAATGGGAAAACATCAAAACCGCCATCACAGGAGATCATGTGATGCGCTAAACCGAGTAAGGCACTTTCTGAACTGCTCCGAGGCCTGTAGCTAATTATAAAGTCTGATTTTCTTTGGGTTAGGCTTGATTAGCATCAAGAAACCCCACTTAGAAGTATAAAGGGTCAGTGGACCTGATCACTGGCAAATTTAAAAGATAAAGGGAGTTTTACCAGCTTAACACCGAAGTAAGCGGAGAGCATTTGCGAGCAGTACCAGGCAGCGCTCTCAAGCTGAAATGGAACCCGAGAATGTGGAACCCCTGGCAGGGAGATCCCCAGCTTCTAAAAGGCCAAAGCCCCAGTCCCCCACCCCCAGTGAGCAGGAGAAGGTGGCAGGAGAGGAAGGAGAGAGCAAAGCGAGTAATGGAGATCTCCAGGAAATCAAGCAGCTATTACAAGGGCTAGTGGTGGATTTTGCAGCGGTTAAGCCAGCGTTGCAATCAGTAGTGCAGAGAATGGGAGAAGCAGAGGTTAGGATTGCATCTCAGAAGAGAAGAATATCGGTAACAGAACAGGAGCTGGTGATGGTTAAGAGGCAAGTTAAAAAATTGGAAGAGAGGTTAGAAGATCAGAAGTCGAGGAGCTGACGGAATAATCTGATTCTGGCGGGACTACCTGAGAAGGCAGAAGGATCAGACTGTGTTCTGTTTATTCAGGACATGTTGCTCAAACTATTTGGACCTACATCATATGGAGACGCTTATAATCTTGAGAGAGCTCACAGGGCTCTGAGAGAGGTACCACAACCGGGGGCAAGACCCAGAGTTATCATCATGCGCTTTCTCAACTATAAAGAAAAAGTCTTTGTGTTAGCTGCAGCGAGGCAAAAAAAATCTTTACAGTGGAATGGTGCCACCCTGTGGATGTTCCAGGGTCAAACACCCACAGTGAGAGAAAAACAGAAAGAACACTTGGAAATTAAAAAGAAGCTACATATGGCTGGAATTAAGTTTCGGCTCCAGTATCCGGCGACATTGGTGGTTCAGCTCCAAGCGGGGGAGAAGTGATACCCCATGGCTAAGGATGCACTGGAAGGGCTGCGAGTAGAGCTGCCAGATCTATTTAGAGTACCGAGTTGACTTGCTTTAGATGTCTGGGAGAGAAACAAGAGTTTTTGGTTTGGGACTCTTGAATGGTTAATTTGTTAAGTTTAAAGTTAATGTATTGGGACTGAACCCTCATTTAGATGATATGATGAAGGGGCATGAAAGTGGGGGGAATTGAAATAGTAGTAATCCTGCAGATACTATTGGGCTTAATAAGAGTTAACTAAGAGGGAGGATGTGAAACTGATTGTTATGGGATTGGTGAAGGAGGGAGACTCTAAAGGGAGTGGAAAGGGGAGAGGGGGTAAACAAGGGTATATAATGAGAGATGGGGGACTCTGTTAATTACAAAGATGGGACGTGGGAGCGAGGAAAATGACTAGGAAGAGAAGGTTAAAAGGCCAGTGATTATCACCTCCATTCTGGAGTATGTGGAAGGGGGCCAGTTCTGGGAGACATTAAAAGTGATAGGGGTTAGAGGGGGCAGAACTCTTTGGTTACTGGTCTCCCCTTGCTTGCTGTTTTTAGAGATCATTACTGCTTCCTATTATCCCGATAGTTTAGGGAAGGATAAAGGGGCATTTCATGAGGGGTAAGATGAGGGCAATGACTGCGACAGCATTCATAATGGAAACTCGCCCCTCGGGTGGGGGTGGTTCTTAAACTAGAAGAGGGCTTAAGACTATCGCAAAGGTAAAGAAGGGTATTATAAAAGCCTGTGGAACAAGCAGGGTGAAGGGTGGTGGAGGACCGAACCAGCGGGACAGAAACTGGAAGTGGCAATAATTTATAGTGATAATGGGGGAGGGTGGAGAGAGCTTATATGCGTTGTCCCCCTATAACTTGACCAGGAGATAAAAAGATTATTAATTTATTGACAGGTGGAGGAGGTTACTCCCAAATGGCCTATTAGGAGTTAGAGGTAGAATTGGGGTGAGAGGTCAGGCATTTCGAGGGGAAAAGGGAAATGGGGGATGTAGGGTAATTAGGACTATGGTAGAGTAATAGCTTTATTTTGGTTATAAATGGACCCCGGAGAGCTTGAAGCTATGGAGGGGCAGGGGAATAGTTTAGGAAGGATCTCATTGATGATCCGAGGAATGGCAGGTGTACAATCTAGGATCGGGACAGGGACAGGGGGGAAGGGGAGGGTTTTCAGAAAGAAAGAGAACCCGTCAGGATAGAAGCAAAGGAGGCAGGCTCAAGCAGGGTTTTGGGGATCAACAGTCCCAATATGATTCTCTGGCATGTCTTATGGCGAATGTTAGATTAATTTCTTGGAATGTTAAAGGGATAAGGGGTAGACGTAAAAGATTGATAATCATGAGACATCTCGACCAGTTGGGGCCTCATATTGTCGCTTTGCAGGAGACACATCTATTGATGGAGGAACTGAATAGTCTCAAGCGATTATGGGTGGGCCACGTTTTTGGGGTAGGTAAGGAGAGGGCTTCAGGATGAGTATCGATCCTAGTTAGGAAATCAGGCTCATATAGTGTGGAGCAGGTGGTTACAAGAAATGACGGTAAAGGGGTTTATATTTTGGGTTTATTATATGGCAGGGCCACCTTAGTGGCTTCCATATATGGCCTGACGCCCCCCCAATCTGGAATTCTTTTCCTCGATAGAGAGGGACGTAGCTGATTTTTTGGGGCACTCGCTTATTTTAGCAGGAGACTGGAATGCGTATGGAGACAATTGGGAGGATAGGATCCCACCGGTGAGAGGGCCATTAACAAAGGCTCAAATTTCCCTGAATAAGCTGTTAGAAGCTATGGCTTTAGTGGACCCGATACGGACTCATGCTGATGGGGGCAATAATATGACATTTATCAGACATAGAAACTCAATCTCGTATTGACTTTTTCTAGTTGATAGGAGATACTGAGAGGATCAAAGGGTGGTGACGGAGCTAGAATTTTTCCGATCACTCTCCGATTAAGCTAACCTGGGAACTAAAAATTGGCTCATCCAGACATTTCGATGGAGGCTGAGTGACTCCCTATTGGCGGATCCGGCAACTAAAGACGAACTCGAAGGAGCCCTGATAGAAATCATACAGCAACAATTACCTACGTTGTTAAACAGGAATTTGGCTTGGCCAACCTGCAAGGTACTGTATGTAGGAGTGGCTAGAGAGCTGGCAGCCCAGAGAGAAAGGCAGAGGAAGGCAAAAGAGGACTTTATTTTAGGGGCTATTAGTTATCTGATACCAATGGAGGGGTCCACAGAGGAAATTGGCAGGGAGCTTAGAAGCTTAAGACGTGAGATGGGGGATATTATCTATGGTAAGATAGATTTCTGGTTGGAATAAATTAAAGCTAAATACTTATTGAACGGAGATGTTCCGGGGTGCCTGTTGGCAGCCAGAGTAAGGGAGTGGAAAGCGAGCAGAACGGTGACATCTATTCGGCATGAGGGGAAGGTTATAATAGACCCCTAGGAGCTAGCGGACACTTTTGCGTCTTACTTCAAAAGTTTATATCAAATTGGGTATACAGCAGGGGAGAAAGAGAGTAGGGATTTTTTGGAAGGTGTGCCTCTACCTGTGATAGACCTGGGGCAGGCCAGAGAATTAGCAGCGCCCATAGATGTATCAGAGATTGCAGAGGTAATCAAGTCATTACCCACGGGCAAGACACCAGGGCTGGATGGCCTTACGATGAAGTTTTATCAGACTCACATACACATTATAATGCCACTGCTTCAAGAATTTTTTAATAGTGTACTGCAGGAAGGGGTGCCCCACTCCCCCCTCTATCAGGCCTATATTACACTGATTCTGAAACTGGGTAAACCTAGAGATATATTAGGTGATTACAGGCCCATAGCATTAATGAACCAGGACATCAAGATTCTTACAAAAATATTAGCCAATAGAATTTGGCAGATAGCACCTGCTATAATCAGTCAGGAACAAGTGGGTTTTATGCCAGGGAGGGGAGCCCTCGATGCCCTGACGAAGCTCCATCATATTTTGAACTATGCAGTGGACTCTCAATTACCTTTAGCTTAAATATCCTTAGACATGGAGAAGGCCTTTGATAGGGTCCCTCATCCCTTTCTGTTTGCTACGATGGGGAGAATGGGCTTCCCGGAAGGCCTACTTAGAGGCATTAAAAATCTATATGCTGCTCCGATGACTAGAGTCCTTTGCAATGGTTATATTTCTCGGGAAATACAATTAGAAAATTGAACTCATCAAGGATGTCCACTTTCCCCAATATTATTTAACATTTACTTAGAACCCTTGTTGAGAGCTATTAATATGAATAGACAGATAAGGGGGGGTGGAGAAAATGGGAAGGGAGTTAAAGCTCTCAGTCTTTGCAGATGACATACTGCTGCATTTACGAAACCCTGTGGGGGGATTTGAGAAGACTAGAGAGCTAATTGAAAGATTTGCTAAAGTTTCTAATTATAAACTAAATCTGACTAAAACTCAGCTCCTCCTCTTGACACTGTACATATAAAAGGTTGACTTTGCTCAGTTACGAGTCCAATGGATGTCAGACAAACTTAAGTATCTAGGTATTTGGATTACAAGGAATAACGATTTAGGGGCCAAAGCAAACATGGATGGGACACTGTCAGCTATTAAGGGAGATCTAATAAGATGGAATAAGCTGCCCCTGAATTTTATGGCCCAGCTTGGGCTTATTAAAATGAACCTGTTGCCTAGGTTATTATACCCAGTGTATTTAGCTCCATATAGTATCCCTAAAAAGTGGTTCATAATGATCAAGAAAGTACTCAGATTTCTTATGGGATGGTAAACCCCCTAGGAAAAAATATAACGATTTACAGCTCTCCCCCTCCTTAGGAGGGCTCAAGCTGCCAGATCTTCACTTGTACTATGTAGCAGGACAGCTGGGTTTAATGGCTCGTTGGGGAAATAGTTTGGAGGGAGAGGACTATGTTCCGGATTGGCTTTACCTGGAGTCTCAAACGATGAGGGAAGCTGGGCTTTCTCCGGAAGTACCTTTATACACTAATATGGCTAACTGTTTTAAGCAAAGGATGGGAAGCCCAGTTATGAAGGTGGTGGAAGCCTGGTGGTCGCTTCTGACTAGGGCACAGAAAAAGGACCAAATGAAGGCCCAAGAACAGCCATTGGTGGGTAACCCTAATCTACTCATAAGGAATAAGGTACTTAAAGGGAAATGGGTCAAGTGGGCTTCGGGCTTGTATTTAAAGGATGTTATTCAGGGTAATAGGGTGGCCCTCCCAGTGTAGTGTGATAGAATGCCCTTTTTCCAAAGACTACAACTTATACGGATGCTTGAGGGGGTTTTAAAGAGGATGGGGGGTCTTTCAGATGGTTCATTTAAGTGGGAAGATTTGAGGGAGATTGACCCGAAAACTAAATCCCTATTGCAAGTTTACAGATTACTATTAGAGTTTTTTGGTTTGGGGCTCTCCCATATCAGTGTCATATCGGGACGATAGGTTGACTCCCCAAATCATTGATTGGGCTAATGTGTGGAAGAATAGCAAATATATAATGATACCTAAATATAGGAGTCTACATTTTTTTATTGCCTCTAATCTATACTTTACCCCTGTGAAACTATGTGAAAGAGGCCTTAGACAGACAGACCTGTGCTTTAGATGTGGACAGGAGAGAAGGGATTTATTAATTGTGCCATGGAATTGCAGCAAAATATCGCCCTTGTGGGGTGAAATCAAAAGGTGGATGGACCCAGTGCTGGACTATTCAGAATTCATAACACCAGAGATATGTATTCTAGGGGACCTATCACAAATAGTGGGCATTGCGCCAAAATATCACATATCTCTGATGGCAGCTGTAGTCAAATCATATGTGGTCCAGCACTGGAAGGATGATCAACTTTATGAGTATAAGCATTGGGTGGGAGATCTCATTGGGGCCCTAAATAGGGTTAAAAGACATCTATATTCAGAGGGGAGGAAGGAGTTATATGCCAAAAGGTGGGTGGCATTGGAGGCAATTTATTCCCAATAAAGGGACACCTGGTGGACACAGATCTGTCTGTAGGGCTGTTTAGCAGAAAGCTTGAATCAGAGTGAAGATAGACATACAGTATTGTTAGGGAGATGATAGGGATAGGTTATGTTGGCAAGTGGTCTGGTAAGGTCTTGGGATGTGCTTAGGTATAAAAAGTGGGGTCTGCCATAAAGCTGGGGGGTTGGGGATCCTCTCTCTTTCAGAGGGGCACAGAGACATATCACCACCTGAACAAGTTTTAGTTCAGTATGAACTGGGCCTAAAGAGTACGGGATAGGCTGCATGGGATTCTTTTGGGAAGAAAGGGAGAAGGTAGGTGTGGCAAACAGTATGTTGTTCGTATATGGGAGTGTTGATAAGTATTGAGTGAGATGTGATGGGAGGGGGTGATACCTTCCTTGTGCGTGCAAATAGTTACATTGTATATAGTTTACACAATCTGTTTTGGATTGTGTATCCTGGGATTCCAGGATTGTTTGTTTTGTTTGCATTTGAAAATAAAGATGTGTTTAAAAAAAAAAAGCCATCACAGAGGCAACAAGATTTTTTGTGACACAAATAAACAAACCTAGACAAAAGGAAAAAAAGCACTATGGTTCTCAAAAGAAGTGGCGGGAGAAGTAAGGAAGAAAAAGATAGCATTCAGAAAGTATAAAGAAACACAGAAGAAGCAGGATAAAGAACTGTACCAGTTAAAGGCGAAGGAACCACGGAAGGCAGTCAGAATAGCAAAGACCCAAACAGAGGAAAAGATAGCCAACTTGGTTAAGAAGAGGGATACAACCTTTTATAGGTACATTACGGAGCAAAGAAGAAGAAGAAGAAGAAGAAGAAGAAGAAGAATCAGTATTTATATAGCACTTTTCATACATCCAAAGCGCTTTACAAGCAATGCTAGACTGGTAGTGAAGTGACTGAATGTGTGGTGGCGGCCATATCGCACATCATCACCCACACACAGCCTGGATAATTGCATGAACCAGTTTTATGGGAAGGGGAATGTTGGCCAGGACACCTGGAATGCTCCCTACTCTTTGTGAAGAGTGCCCTGGGTTCTTTTACTTCCACCAAAGAAAGACTAAGGCAGGTATACTAAGGCCGAATAAAGAGGAAGGTGGTTGGGCAGAAAGCGACAGTGAAAAAACAGGGATACAGAACAAATACTTTTGCTCAGTATTGACAATGGAAAAGCAGGAGGAGATATCTAATCCAGTCAATATAAGCACTCTGGATAGGGGGGTTGATATTAGTCCTTTCACAGAAGAAAGGGTTCTGAAAGAACTCTTAAAACTGAAGGTGGATAAAGAAATGGGACCTGATAGGATTCACCCCAGAATTTTTTATTTATTTATTTTATTTAGTTTTTGTTGACTGGGTAAGTGCACTGGACAAATTCTGTCTAATTTCAGGCACGACCCAGGAAAGGGGGGATACAGACGAAGGTCAACTGACCTTGAACCAGCTTAAGCTGTTGGTGGTGTTTTTAGTAAATATGGGGTAATTTGGTCAGGGCACCATGGAAATCCCCCCACTCTTTTTCAAGAAGTGCCATGGGATCTTTAACATCCACCTGAACTACCCCAGAACAGGCAGATGGGACCTCGGTTTAACACCTCATCTGAAAAATGGCACCACAGAGCTGTAGCATCACACTCATGCTGCACTACAGTGTCAGTATTGGGATACTGACCCAAGTGCCAGGTGAGGGGACAGAACCCACAGCCTTCTGATCTCCTGGCCTAAGAGGTGACTTTGCTACCTGCTGGACCAATGACACTGAATTCTAAAAGCACTAAGGGAAGAACTAATAACACCACTGACTACCCTTTTTAATAAATCATGGGAGGATGGTGTGGTACCTGAGGAATGGAGTAGGTCAGATGTGATTCCCCTTCAAAAAAGTGGAAGCAAGACAGAGGCAGGAAACTAAAGACCTCTCATTTTGACCCCAGTGGTAGGGGAAAATGATGGAATCACTTCTGAAGGAAAGAACTGTTGAGTACCTAGAGGCCAGTGGGACACAGGACCCAAGGCAGCATGGATTCACTGCAGGAAGGTCATGTCAAAGAAATCTAATTGATTTCTTTGACTGGGTGACCAAATTAGTAGACCAGAGAAGGGCCATGGACATGGCCTACCTAGACTTTAGCAAGGCATTTGACACAGTCCAGCACAGAAGATTAATAAACAAATTAGCCAGCCTGGGAGTGGGTCCCAGGGTGGCAGCCTGGGTAAAACACTGGCTGGATAACATGACACAGCAGGTAATAGTAAATGGAGTCCACAGTGAAGAATGGGGGGTTACTAGTGGGGTACCTCAGGGTTCAGTACTGCAGCAGGTCCCTTTTAATGTCTTTATAAGAGACATTGTAGAGGGACTGGAAGGGAAAGTATGTCTCTTTGCAGATGACACAAAGATCTGCAACAGGGTTGATATGCAAGATGGGTTGGAAATGATGAAAGAGACTTGGCAAGAAACATAGAAACATAGAATCTGATGGCAGATAAGGACCGCTTGACCCATCCAGTCTGCCCATTTCCCTACCTAATGGATAAGCTGCAGATCCTAGTTAACCAGCAGCCTACTTCTTCCTACCCCCACCCCCTAGAATTGCCTTATGACTTTCCCATGCATGCTTGAATTCCACCACTGTTTTTGACTCCACAACCTCCTCTGGCAGGCTGTTCCATACATCCACAACCCTCTCTGTGAAAAAAATACTTCCTTAAATTACCTCTGAGCCACCCCCCCATCTTCAAATTGTGCCCCCTTGTTCTTGCACACGTCTTTTTTTGAAAGATGCTACGCTCTTGGACTTTGTTGATTCCCTTGAGGTACTTGAAAGTTTCTATCTTGTCCCCCTTCTCCTTCCTTTCCTCGAGGCTATACATATTAAGCTCCTTAAGTCTCTCTTCATATGTCTTCTGGTGCAGACCCTGCACCATTTTAGTTGCCCTCCTCTGGACAGCTTCCATCCTGTCTATGTCTTTGCAGAGATAGGGTCTCCCAAATTTCTTCCATCCTTTTAAAGTCCACCCCCTTAAAAACAATCACCCTGGTCTCCATACCCCCTGTTTCCCTTCCCATATTGAGCATAAACCACACAGAGTGGTGGTCACTCACAGCCAGAGGGTCCTCCACCCCCAGTTCTCTTACACCCTTTCCATTTCAAAGTACCAGGTCCAGTGTCCTCTCCAATCTAGTCAGCTCATATACAAACTGCACCAGGAATCTGTCCTGAAATGCATCTACTATGACCTGCTCCCTTGCACTCATGGTGGTTGGAGTGCTCCAATCCACCCCAGGTAGGTTGAAGTCCCCCACCACCACTGTGTTCCCATTCCTACAGACCCTTTTAGATTTAATCAGCTAGCTCTCTGTCCAGGTCACCGCCTTGTGATGGTGGTCTGTATACTACCCCCAACCTCAGTGTCCTGCCTTTAGGGTCCAGAAACTGCATAATAGGGCCTCTGTTCTGCCTTCCTCTCCTTCCTCCCTTATACACCTTATCCCATCCCATACACAGAATGCCACACACATCCTTTTCCCTGTAGTCCTATCCTTCCTGAATATTCTATACCCTGGGATCAGCATATCCCAGTCCTGGTACTGGGTGGCCCACATTTCTGTGATGGCCACAATGTCCACCTTCCCCGCTGTCAGGAGAGCCTGCAACTCAGCTGACTTATTACCTAGGCTCCTCGCATTCAGCATGACCATCATCCACCCCGTTTCCTTCCTTACCTTTCCCTCGTTTCCCCCCCTCCTTCCTCCCATGCCTCTACCCTGACTCCAACCTTGTTAACATGGGGGGTAAGCTCATCTGGCTCCCCTCTCTGGGATACTTGCCTATCAACTGTCCACTCATCACCCCCCACCACCTAGTTTAAACCCACCTTTGCTGCTATGTATCCTTCTGTCCCAGGGCTTATGCAACTCAGGCAGACTGTATTTTTCTGCCATCATTGACTATGTTTCTTTAATTCTGGTAGCTGCCAACTGAAAATCATCAAGTCAGGTAAGTCACTAGGGCAGTTTTGAAGGAGGGGTGGGGCTTGGGTGCTCATCTAGACTATGCAAACTGTCCAGTGATAAATAGATAGTCAGAGTACTTCCTTTCCTATAGTGCACAATGTTCAGACAGTAGTTAGGGTGAGAAAGATTCAAGACTATTTGTAATATGTTAATAATATTTATTAATGTACACTTCCTCAGGGTCCACAGTGATCTAAAGGCTTTACTTCTTGTGTTCTTTCACACAAGCTGAGTGGGTTTGAAGGCTTGAGTTCCTTAATTTTAAAGTATGGCTTGCCCATCCAGCTGACTACTTCACCAGTAGTAGCCAACTACTGAAGGTGAAGAAGCCAGCAGGTCCTCTAAAGCTTAAGCACTAGAAGAGGAACATTTGCCCATGAAAATGAACAGAACAACAGACATGGCTGGACAAGCCCTGCTTTGAAATTAAGGAAACCAAGCTTTCAAAACCACTGAACTGTTGAGAAAGCATGCAAGAAGCAGGCCTTTAGACCACCATGGGCCTTGAGAAAGTGGCCCTCATTACCACAAATCATTGTCCAGCATAGTACAGATACAGGATAAGTTCCAAGGGAAAACATAAACTCTTGATTATTCTGTGGGCACAGCCAGTCAATCCATAAATGATAAATGTACACAAAGTTGCGGCTGCTCTAGCATGAATAAAGCATTGATACCAAAAAGTTCAGGTAAGAAAGTCCTTTAACGATAGTCTCAAAATGCCCCAGTGTTTCACCTTAATGACATCTTCTGGGGGACTGTAAAATATGTAAATAATGATCTTCAGTATATTTCTTAGCCATGTTTTCAAATGATTCTTATTGGTAATTGTTTACAGCTTTAAGTATTTTTTTTTACAATAAAATACCTTGTTTTTATGTAGCAGATAATCTTCTAAAATAAAATAGTGATGACACCAATAATTGCTTTTTCTCCAATAAGACCAATAACCAGTTCTAAAACATGCACAAGGAGTGTTACCTACTCATTTACATGTACCTGTAGGCATTCACTTGTCTGCTCCAAATCTGGCCACTTTTACATTCATAGCATTGAGTATAAAAAAATAATCCTTGTTTTATATGCATTGAAAGTTGATGCATTGTTATTACACAATCAAAATAGTTAAACACAATTTCAACCAGAATATTTAATAATTCTTATACCTACTTAAAAGTATTTTTCCTTTTTTTCTCGTATGTGTACACTGCCCTTGCATTGCAAATGCTGCCATAATGTCCTTAAGGTGATATAAACAAAATGCCATCTTACACAGTTTCATTTACCTTTTATATTAATTATAAACATTTGTAAATACATTGAAACTACCAAAACTTAATTACTTTATAAACTGGTTCCATAAAACCTTATTTGTAGTTATCTAAATTCACCTTTTTAATCAAATTTAATAGGACTGTTCTGTCTACTGTGTAAAACAAAATGTTATTCCTGTTTTTTTTTTTTTTTTTTTGTAGGCTCTTAGTGCTGCTCAGGGTTGTCCAAACCTCTAACCCTAAAAATTGATAAGAATAAAACATTCTCTTTCAGCAAGTTCAAGTTTTTAACCAAAAGATGAATCTCTAATCTTACCACTAAACTGTATGAGCTCTCTGAAGCAGAACACATATGTTCTTAGTTTCTAATCAATTCAAATGCTTCACATGAAATCACACTTTTCTTTTCATCAGAGAACTGTTCTTATGTAAATTTAATTTTAACAGACCTCATAACAGTGAATAGGCTGTTTCTTACAGTTAATTGTACTCTGGTTAAACCTAGTAGGGTTGTTTTAAGTTAAGAAAAAAAATGTGTGTGCTTACTCCATATCTCAAAATGATAAAGGCAGACTTTCTCACCTTACTGCATTTCGGCATCTGTGTCCAGCAGCAAGGAAGAGCCAAGATGGTCTGCCCACTTGTACCCACAGGGAACCATATGACAATGAAAATGACATTGGCAAGCATCACCTAGGTGACACTGTTGCTAAGCAGCCATGGCTTTCCTGCGGGCACATAAGCCAGTCCAGCTTCAGTCTGTAATCTGTCAAGGAGGAAATGTCTGCTACTTTAAAATGTTATTCTAGTATAGTTATCCTGTTGAATAATAAGTGTGAAGCCAATTTACTGATAGTTTTTTGCTGTTCCTTGATTAGTTTTACTATGAATAGATCAGTATTACACCGTAAGCATAATGATAATCAAACTTATTTATTTGCTTTTACCAGTCAGCATATTATGGAAAGATCTTATCATTTTTAATGAAATCAGAAATTCACATGATGATAAGTTCCTAGGCACATTATCTTAAGATTAGTATCCCCTAGACCTGGTGTCATTCATACATTACTAACTCAGAAGAGTTTCCCCCTTCCCACGAGAATTTCTCATGGTGAAGGGAGCTTCCTACTTATGTATCTCCAGGGTAACAATGTAAATATTGTTTAAATTTATTTCTAACATATTCTTACTTACAACATGCACTTGTACTGCAGTTATAACTACAGAATGTATAACAGGGTCTCATGGAGACCCAAGGTAAAGGATACAGTACTTATTCAATTGAAAACCTGGACACAGTATGGATTTATGTTGCATCTACCTATTTCACAGAATTACCAGCATGCCTGCCAGTTGGCGTCCTCATTTATACCTCAATTAGCATTTAATGTCCCCAGTATGAATATTCACCACATTTCCCCATTCTCTACTAATTCATTACAATTTTGACCTCTAATAGGGTCAGGTATCTGCTCTAAACCCCAGAATTGTACAACCATGTTCCCCTTATCTTTATAATGCCTTAATAATGGTGGATTTTCATCCCATATTCTGATTTTACTCTTACATTCTGAAATATGTTTTTTTTCAATTCTCTTAATGTTTTCCCTATGTATAAGTGGTCACAGGGACACTGTATTACATATACCACCCCTGTTGCATTACAATTGATATGTGTTTAAAACTGATGTTCTCTCCCTGTGTAGGGGTGTTTAAAGGTCTTCATTCTGGAATTATGCTCACATGCCACACATCTCCCACATGGAATCATACCACATTTCAAGCCCCAACAGCAGCTGACCAGTACTTTCTTTATTTACTTGAAATTCTGTATAGACTAATTTGTTCTTGATTGTTGTAGCCCTTTTAGATGTTACAAATGTTTTTTGTGTGAAGATCTGAGCGGTTGTAGGGTGCTTGAGTAAAATTCTCCAATTATCTAATCTCACCATATGAAATATCTAACGCTTTTGCATACAATGCTTTGAACTAAAGGGTGGTCTTCTACTGCCTGTGCTAGATCTAATCTTTTGCATTAGTATTTGTTCTCGAGAAAATGTTTCCGTATCATTTTTTGCTTCTTGCGATGTTGAATGTTTATATCCCCTTTGCTTAAATCTATCTATTATGACAGATGTTCACTGTGGAATTCAACATTTTGACTGCAGTTTCTGTTTGCTCTCAATAACTGGGAGTATGCAATACTCTCAATTATTTTTTTTGATAAAAACTAGCTGCATGATGTGGTAGGGTTCATGGGTACGGTAATGAAAGCATACACAGTATTCAGAGATTTGTTCAAACACAAACATTCTGTGTGTTTATTTTTGTAAAAATAATGTAGAACAAATCATGCTATACAAAAATAAACACAAATCAATAATACAGTAATACTGTCTTAGACTTTAGACTATAAACAAAGGAAACCAATAAAGAAATAAATTAGCTCCCCTCAAGCTCCAGAATCACTTCCCTCCAGTGATTCTGCCACAGTGTAGGATACTTTAACCAGTACAGTTTTCTACCAACTTCTGTGCACTCAGACCAGCCTCTCAGGACACTCTCCCAGGATGATCTGACTAACCTTACCTCAGTGGCAGCTTTTAGAGTGCAGTCCTCCTATGACACTAGTGTCAGCTGATCCACCTCTTTTCTAATACAGGGGAATATTCTGGCAAGTACAAACAAATGGGGGATCAGACTGACTATATACGGGACTACTCAAACTATCAAACTGAACACTTGATTGGCTGCATAAACGGGATTGATTGGTGCCCAATCAAACTACTCCCCCCACTGGAAGAGGCTACTGCCTTCTTCCAGGGAGCCATCACTATGGTTGCTGACTGTTTGGCCCCTTTGAAGAAATTCCGCACCAAGGGGAGCAGCTACAAGTGGATCACCCCTCAAGTGAAATCACTGATGAAAACTAGGGACACTGCTAGGGAAAAATACAAGCTCTCCTCCCTATTGGCTGACCTAACCCACTATAAGATGCTTAGAAATAAGTGCAAACTGGCCATCTAAGTGGCCAAACGAGACTACCTCACAGACCTACAGAAAAAGAACCTAGGCAACCCTAGACTCTTTTGGGCACATATAAATGGGCTAATAAAGGGGAGCGGGAAGACGGCTCTCTGTCCCATAGAGTTCAATGGCCAGTTAACAAACGGTGACCTTAGCATCGCCATGGCTCTCAACCACCAGTTCACAAACCTGGACCTGCTCAAAGCAGACCTACCACCCCTCCTCCCAGTCTCAAATGACCCCCTCCCCACAGCCTGGACTGCCCAACATTCCGCATCCAGCTAGTAAGACCAAACAAAGTCCTCCCATTACTAAAGTCCCTCAAAATGTCGGGAGCTATGGGACCTGATGGCATCCCCCTGTATGCTAAGGGAAGGGGCCCCTGCACTCACTAGGCCCCTCACCTGGCTCCTCAATCGATCCCTCAACGCATGTACCATCCCTGAACAATGGAAACTGGTCCATGTAGTCCCCATCCACAAGAGTGTTTCAAGGGAGATTACCAACAGTTACAGGCCCATCTCCCTCCTATGTAGCCTTGGTAAGATTCAAGACAGACTAATTTACGAACAACTCCGTGACTACCTAGAGCTCCACCATTTACTTGCCCCCTCCCAGCAAGGTTTCAGAACCAATCATGGGACTGACACTGCGCTTATCAAGTTCTCCACTGATGTTCTTAGAGAACTGGACAAGGGATCCCCCACTGGGGCAGTCTTCATTGACTTTTCCAAGGCTTTTGACCTTGTAAACCACAACCTGCTCCTTACAAAACTGAGCCAGGTTGGGTTAGGCAGCCACTCCCTATCGTGATTCAACAGCTACCTCACAGGGAGGACACAGAGGGTAAAATGAAAAGACTCCCTGTCGGAGCCTCTCCCCCTAATGGATGGGGTGCCCCAAGGATCTATCCTTGGCCCCCTTCTCTTCTCTCTTTTCACAAATGATCTCAGTAAACACTGTGGGGGTAGCTCAGTGGTACAGCATGTGGATGATGCAGTCATATACTGCCCCTCCTCTAATCTGGGAGATCTCTGCTCTGGGCTACAGGAAGATCAGTTGACCTGGGTTCCCTTGAGCAATGGCTTGTCACCAACAGAATGATCATTAACCCTAACAAGACCAAGGCCATGCTGTTTGGCCCAAGAATCCTTGGCTGGGACAGAAGCCCATATCTCAGGCTGATGACCAAATCAGGAAAAAGATTTTAGGTGGCTGAATCTATAAAATACCTTGCCCTCACCCTGGATCAGTGCTTCTCCCTCAAGGATCATGTCAACCAGGTAACCAAAAATATTCACGCCAAACTCGGAACCTTGTATAGGCTGAAAGACCAGCTGATACCTGTGGCCAGGGCCTCCATCGCCACACGCATCCTCCTCCCGACCCTATCCTATGTGGCCCCGGTGATACAGGGAGCTGCCAAGCAAGAGATGAACAGATTACAAGTTCTCTATCACAAGGTGGCTGACTTCACCACCCTATCTAGCTCCCGGACTCACCAATGTGACACTCTGTCCCAACTCAACTGGTCCTTCTGGGAGGCCCGGCTCCAATACCCCCTACTCTGCCACACTAATAAATTACTCAGCCCATCCCCTCCTCCCAGCCTCATTGGACTCATTGCCCAAAAGAGAAACCCTAGGCTCCTCAGAACAATGGACAGAACCCTCCTTGAAGTGCCCAGGGTTAGAACCAAGGTGGAGGGTAAGTGGTTTACCATTATAGCGCCCACCCTATGGAACTCCCTGCCCCCTGGTGTTCAGGGTGTTACCTCTACCCACACCTTCTGCACAAGGCTGAAGGTTCACATGATGGTCACCTCCAAATGCAACTGCTAAAGTGAGAGGCTCCTAAGTGGAAGCCCACCCCTCTCCCTCATATGGTAATAGCGACTATCACTGCACCCCATCTGTATAGCACTGCACCCCATCTGTATAGCCTACCCAGGAAATGTTAACTGTTGAAAAGCTACTACATTTTACCTCTGAAATGTAACTGTTGAAAAACTACTATGTATTATGTTCCTCACTGTCTTGTGTAATGTACTTGTGCTGTATGCTGTCCCACGAATTATTCCATGTAATCCCCAGGTCACCCCTGAAAAAGGGACCTTCTGGGCCCAGTGAGCTTACCCGGTTATCAAAATTTAATAAATAAATATACAGAGGAAAAACATGCAATTATAAGGAGTTATTTAATTCTGCCTTTAACACTGTCACTGAAACTGTTGAGAAAGACTTCTTAATTACTTGTAAACAAGACAATTCTGCCCCTTTTCAGCTGAGTGACAGCTGGGGAGTTTTCTTATATAAAAACCTCATCATGGGGCTGCTGGCTCCAAGAAGTACTTTTTTTTTCCCAAGAAGGCTAGCTCAGGTAAGAGCACTCCCTGCATAGAATACTAAAAGAAACATTCATATATTTAGTTTCTGCACATATGTTATGCCTTCTTTAGGGTGTTTATATACAAACTGCTTTAAAAAGACAAATCCCATGTCTGTATTCAACACACCCAACGGCTGCCATTTCAGGCCGTCGGAAACAATTTTATTCACTGCTTTCATATTTCTGCAGGATACATAAATTTATTACATATTATAAAACACAACAGTGCTCACAAAGACATCATCCTCTCTCTGACTAAGCATTATATTAAATTCTTTAATGGAGCATAGCATAATAAACAAGGACACAAACCAACTCTGTGTAGATTACATCTGCTATTTATTTGTTTAGTCTTTATTCTCTGTGTCAGTTTACTGTTCTAGCACTCGTTCTCATAAAGGCATATGGCTGGAGATCACGTGATGCAGAGCACTAGATAGCTGCTCCTCTTTAGTGCTCCGACCACCCGACCCTCATATATCTTTAAAAAATCATTTTTTCCATCTTTTAGGACCGTTCCTGTTACTTATCTTGTTCCAAAGAGAAGCGAGACACAGTTTACGGCATTAAATGGAAGTGGAAATGAAGAAGGCTCTTCCCAGACATACACCTCCGGCCTCCCCGGAGAAGGCCTCCCAAAAAACAGGGCCTCGGCTGCTCAACAAACCCAGTCACCGGGTGGCGACGCCAGTGCTACGGAACAGCTCTCACTATCCAGATTTTTAGAGGAATTCCAACCTTTTAAGGTGGAAAACAAAGAGTTAGTAGGCAAAATCAAAAGTTTAACGCACACCCTGGAGGAGTTATCTTTATGTACAGCCGACAATGAGACCTGTATTCGATCCCTCGAATGAAGGAATGAAAAACTCGAGCCAGAGCTGGTGGCCATGAGGCAACGTATTGTTAAGCTTGAAGATAAGGCCGAAGACTTAGAAGGGCGTAGTCGCCGAAATAATGTTGTTATTATTGGTCTCCCCAAGGCTGAAGAAGGGGAGGACCCTATTAAGTTTGCCCAGAAGCTCATAGAAAAAATCGCAGGTCCTTCGCCCTTTGGGCAAACCTACAACATCGAAAGAGCTCACCGAGCCCTAAGGGCTTTACCTCCTGCTGGGGCCCCCCCCACATACCTTTATTTTTCGGTTTTTAAACTATCTGGAGTGCCAACACTTTCTCCTTAAAATAAAAAGCACAAAGGATCTGTTTTGGGAGGCGCCAAATTGAGAGTGGTTCAGGACTTGCCACTATCGGTAAGACAAAAAAGAGTTGCTTACCATCCCATCATCAAGAAGCTGATTGCAGCTGGTATCAAGTTTAGAATGGGTTATCCCACTCACTTCCAAGTGCTAGTAGCTGGTTCATGGCGGAGCTACGAGAGCACCGAATCCGCGTCTGATGCATTAAAGGGGACATTCCCTAATCTATTTAAAGACCCATGAAGGTGCTGCATTGAGAGATCCTCAGCTCGACGAAGACATCTATCCCAAGTTCAATGCAACAAGAAAGACTACGGTATTCCTGAATGGGTGTTCCGGAAAAATGCTTATTATCTTAACAATTGATAAATAAGTTGTCCAAGTGCCCTTTTCCCCGCCTGCTCTCTATCTGGACTTTTTTTTTTTTTTTCTCTTTCTCGGCTGGTTCTGGCTGTTTGCTCCCTTAATTTTCACCGTTCCTCCGCATCTCAGAAGGCAAGGGTTTTTTTGGATGTGCAGATCTCTGTTTTCCGTCTTTGGATGTCTGGATCTCTGCTTCCCGTTTTTGAGGATGTGCTGTTTCGGGACCTTGTGATATTTAATTTTGAATCTCAGATGGAAAGATCCCCAGATGCGATCTGTGAACATGCTGTTATCAATGGCCATGGTGTAGTTCCACCGCTAGATGGAGCCAGAGACTGTTTAATTTCTTACAATTCCCTTTTTTTTTATTCGCATCTATATACAAGTTGAAGATAATGTTTGAATTAGCAGCATGTTTGAAATCTTCCCCTTTGGTGCCATATTTTCTCATACATAGGGAGCTTAGTATCTCTTATTAAAGGGAGCAGTGTAATCCTCGATTTTAGTTCTGGTGACTTTGATCTATTGGGGAAAGGCTTTAATAGGAAATGGAGCTACATAATGTTATTGTTAAACTTCACAGTTTAGTAAGCCAATTATTGGGTCAGGAGACAATGCCTCATTTGCATAATAACCCTGTGTAAATGGTCTTAAATAGTGGAAATCTTCTGAATTATTTTTAATCCCTTCTCAACTGTATTTTCTCATCTCGAACAACCCTTTTTCTCCTTCATTTGAGGGGGATTTCAGGATTAACACAATCTCATTACTCGGTATAATGTATCTCATTATTTTGTTGGGTCTGGGAGGGAGGGTGAGAGGGGTGGAGGCGATGCTACTAGGTGGGCTGTAGACATGGCTATTGGTAGATCGGGTGGGATGGGGAGGAGGGGAGTAGGGGTTCACGGATAAATGACTATTTTGGTGTTGGGAATTGGGTGTCTTTGGTTCATTGGAAAATGAAGGAGATGGAGGGGTGAGGGGGCTGCACAGCACGCATAAAGTACAGGTATAACACACAGGGGCCTTGTTATAGGACATCATCCTTTCTAGAGTTAAAATTGGTTTAAAAAATGGCTAGGAATATAAACTTTGTGTCCTGGAATGTTAAAGGGGCTCGCCATAAATCTAAACAATATAAAATTCTAAAGCATCTAGATTATGTAAAAGCTGACATTATGTTCCTTCAAGTGACTCATCTGCTCAACAATGAGACTAAAAATCTAATGAGGTTACAAGTTGGTCAGGTATTTGCCTCAGAAGGTAACACCCAAAGTAGAGGCGTAATGATCATGATCCATAGATCTGTTCCTTTTAAACCGGTTCAAATTTTTCATGATACCTCAGGAAGATATATCTTCATCAGGGGTATGCTACACACTTTAGAGATCATGTTGGGGTCGATCTACTGCCCTAATACGGATACTCCTGGGTTCTTTGTGCAGTTAATGAAAGTACTCACACCATTTCTTAACTTACCTATCATTATTGGAGGGGACTTAAACTTAGTATTGGACCCATCTGTGGACAATGTCCGGGTGTACTAGGAAGGGGCTATCTTCTGCTCATAGAGCTGTGAGAGAACTGTTGGATCAAATAGGCCTGTGCAAGGTGTGGAGAATCCTTCATCCAAATGATAGGGAATTTACATTTACCTCCCAGGTGCACGGCACCAGATCCAGGATGGACTATGTTTTGATATCAAACACTCTCATCTCAGGTGTACTGGATACGAGCATTGCTTCTGGGCTACCCTCCGACCACTCCTTAGTTATATGCACAATTGTTTTTTCCTCTCTTCCAAATTTAGGGGGTAGGTGGAAAATTAACAATCAGTTATTAAAAGATCCCAAAGTGGTCGAATTTATCTCTTCTCAAATTACTGAGTTTATTTCCTTTAACCACAACTCTACCAGCCAGCCTGATATGGAGTGGGGAGCACTTAAGGCTTTCTTGCGGGGGACCCTGATAGCACTGGCATCCCGGAGAAAGAAAGAGAGGCAGAAATGGATCTCCGTACTTCTCGCACAGATACGAGAATAGGAATCCAGATTATCTTCTTCCTCATCCGAAGAATATAGACAGGAATTAACTCAACTACGGGATGCATGTCTGAAGCTGCTAGGTGAGCAGGCAGAATGGGCAATCATTAAAACAGGGGCAATGTATACCGATCAGGGGGGAGAAAGCTGGCCGAATGTTGGCCAGATGCCTAAAACAACTGGAATTCACCAGAGTGGTGGTAACCATCCGCTCTTTAAAAGACGACTCCCTTAAAATGACCCCCAAGGACATTCTGGCGGAATTCAAAACGTATTTTGAGGAGCTATATGGAGTCATGAGCGATCCACCATCTGACGAAAAGATCCACTGTTATTTAGGTGGGCTGAACTTACCTTCCTTGGGAGAGGTAAGCCAGGCCAAGTTAGTTGCACCCATTACAGAAAGCGAAATAGATCAGGTTATTAACTCCCTCCCCTCCGACAAAACACCAGGCCCAGACGGGCTCTCTGCTAATTTCTATAAAGTCTTTTCTAAAGAACTAATTCCCGCTGTACTAAGACTGTTTCAATGCATCTTAAGTGGGTCAGCCACTGATGCATCTTTGTTCGAGGCCTTAATTTTTACTTCTGCTTAAACCAGATAAACCCTCTGATTCAGTGTCTAGTTATAGACCTATCTCACTCCTTAATCAAGATATTAAAATTCTCACTAAACTGCAGGTGAACCGGGTCAATGAAGTCCTCCCTTCGCTAATAGGGGCCGCACAGGTGGGTTTTATGAAAGGGAGGTCCTCTGTAGATCACCTGCATTTCCTGGCACATATCTTCTCGGCCTCCAGGGAAGCCGACCATCCCATGGTACTGGTTTCACTGGACGCCGAGAAGGCCTTTGATAGGGTCCACTGGAAATATCTGTTTAGGGTGATGGAGTTTTATGGCTTTCCCCAGGAATTTTGCTCTTGGATTAACGCCATCTACAAATTTCCCACTGCAAGAATAGCCTGTAATGGTATAACCTCAGACCCCTTCAAATTGTTCGTTGGTACTAGGCAAGGTTGCCGTCTGTCCCCGCTCCTTTTTAATCTGTATATTGAACCCCTCATAAGGCGGATTGTACAAGCTCAAGAAGTCCAGGGTATTTCAATTAAGGGGCAGACTTTTAAAGTTTTAGCATATGCTGATGACTTATTGCTGCAGCTCTCTCATCCATATTCCTCTATTCCGGCTTTATTAGAAATTATTCAGGGTTTTAGTAAAGTTGCTAATTATAAGCTCAACACTGCAAAAACTGTGATATTTCCTTTGATTCTTTACTATACGGCATTGAGGCAGATCTTAAAAGATGGGCCTTGCTTTCACTATCAATGTGGGGTAAAATCAATTTAGTCAAAATGAATATATTCCCCCATCTGTTTTATCCCATCTCCATGTTAAATATTTGGCTCCCCTTAAAATGGTTCAAGAAAATTCATGGTATGATTGCCGGCTTCATCTGGAATTCTAAGAAACCCAGACTGGCCTATCATAAATTAATGGCCCCCAAATTGATTGGCGGCCTGAGACTTCCTCACATGGGACTATACTACTGGGCAAGTCATGTTAATAAATATCTCAGATGGTTAACACCAGTCGATTCCCAGGTAGATAGTAACTACATTCCTCTCTGGTTAAGATTAGAGATATCCTGTATCCTAGAACTAGGGTTATCACCTAGAACTCTACTGTACTGCTCTCCAAGTTCACTTCCCAGGCCCCTCCGTAACTCCCCCATTGAGACATCTATTAGAATCCATTCCCAATTATGCTCCTGTTTAAAATACTGCCATAGTAAAGACCCATCCCAGCCACTAAAAAGCAATCCAAACTTTCTTCTGGATGGCAGGCCCATTAGGGACAATTGGCTACCACAATTAGGGGAGTGTTCGGTTAAAGATTTTATATCGGCAGAAGGGCATTTTCTAACTTCCGCTGATATTATGAATAAATTTCAAATTCCACAGGCCAATATATTTAAGGTCTTTCAAATTCACCACCTGTTGCTCCAAAAGCTGGGCTCAACCTCTATCACTGTTCCTGCCCCCGATCTTTATGGGGAGATGGGACCACTGGCTGGGCAAGCTCATGCTGTCTCTGGCATCTATAGGAGACTTCTTAGCTGGTTACATTCTTCTAACCTTGTGCCGGTTAATTATTGGTCCTCATATTTCCCAAATTTTGAACCTGATTGGGCATGTATTTGGAAGGCTTGTCATAAATTTCTGGTGCAAGACAGGCTTAGATTAATGCAATTTAAGCTATTACATAATATTTACTACTCTCCTCTAAAACTGAACAGACAGGGTATGGTATCCTCCTCCTCCTCTTGCTATAGATGCCAGCAGGGCAGTGGGGATTTACTCCACATTTTTTGGAGCTGTCCCAAGGTGGCTCCACTCTGGGCCAGTATCAGGCGAAGACTGGATCCCCTGTTGGGATTAGATGAACTCTTCACAGCGGAGATTTGTGTTTTAGGGGACGTCTCTTCTATTAGGGTACGTAACAGGAAATACCACATCTGTTTGATATCTGCATCTGTTAAGAAAGTTGTGCTGAGGCACTGCAAGGATACCTTAGTTATTGCTTATGGTGAGTGGCTGCAAGAACTACTTGCTAAACTTAGATCAGAAAGGACTATTGCTAGTCTTCAGCGCAATCTACAAAAGTTTAACCAGATCTGGGGCCCTCTATACACGCTTTATTCATTACCAGACAAGGTGTGACATCGTAAGTGTTAAATATCATGATATGTAACTATGTGTGCTGTGTGGGGGGATGAGTCCGGGGGCTGACAGGTATGGGGGGTGGTAGGTGGTGGGGGGGTGGAATACATTGATTACCATGTCATCCTCATTTTCTGATATAATGTGTACCTTATACTTATGTGGATAGATGTATTCACTTTGTGAAAAGTTTCAATAAAACTTGAATGGAAAAAAAAATAAAGGCATATGGCTGGGGCAGAAAAGGAATGCAAAGAGGGAACAGACAATGGAAAAGAGGTACTTTTATGGGTGGCCTACCCATAGTAGTAGAAAATGAAAATTAGTTATTCAGAAAAGTTATAAAGTAATAGCAATAAGGTAGTGGACTCGAAAACAGTGGGGGAATTCAAGAATTCATGGGACAGACATAAGGCAATTCTAGTGGGGGGTTAAAGGAAGTAGGCAGATGGTTAACTAGGATCTGCAGCCTATGCATCAGGTAGGGAAATGGGCAGACTAGGTGGGCCAAGTGGTCCTTATCTGCTGTCAAATTCTATGTTTCCATGTTTCTACTACACTAGACTGGAGGGGTACAAAGCGAAATCCCATAGCCTTATTTCTAACTGGGAGTAATTTAAACTAACACATGAAGGGTTATATTTCTATCATTTGGCTTTCTAAACAATGGTGTTTCTAATTGTAAGCCACTATTTTTAATCCTAATAACTCGGGTTGGACAAATGACTTGGTACATCACATTGAACCAAAAAGATGGATTAAGTTCTATGGCAGCATGCTGTATGACCCAAGCCTAGAAAGTGTTTGGAACAGTATGGATGGGAAAGATATAAAAACTCAACATGTTCCCTTTTCCAAACAAGAAATTGTAAAAGCTATACTTAGTCTCAAATGTAATAAAGCCCCGGGCCCAGACACATTTCCAGGAGAAGTCTTTTTTATGTACAGCTGAAGATTGGGCAGATTTCCTTGTCTTCCTCTTTAATGACTATATCTGGAATAATTACATTCCAGACTCCTGGGCTGATGCAATTATTGTGCCAATACATAAAAAGGGTTCAAAAGTAGACCCCTCAATGTACCGTCCTATAAGCCTCCTGGACATCTTAGGCACAATCTTAAGGAAGCATTAGAAGTATTGTGGGGCCTAGCTCCAGCTCAAGTTGGCTTACGTGAACACTTCTCTACATTAGACAATTATTTTATACTTTCCTGTTTAATTGAGAAATATGTTGTAGTCAGAAAACAAAAATTATATCTTGTCTTAATTGACTATAGTTCCACATTTGACACAATAAATAGGTCTACATTATGAGATTTAATGCTAAATTGTGGTATCTCCCCAGCTCTTGTCAATGGCATTAGGAATTTATATTCAAACACATGGGCCCTGATTCGAACTGGAAATATTTTATCAAGTAAGCTAGGAACCAAAAAAGGTGTAAGATAGGGATGTATATTGGCACTTATGTTATTTTCCAACTACTTGGATAATCTACTAATTGATTTACAGGCTCTGAAATTGGACTCTCCCAAAATTGGCACAAATATTTGCTCTTCCCTTGCTTATGCTGATGAACTGGTATTGTGTTCTCTTACTGTTTCAGGTCTCCAGAAATAATTTGATTTATTAGCAGCATTTTCTGACTCTTTGTCTTTAAAAATAAATCTGAATAAGACAAAAGTTATGGTCATTGGTTCTAGAAGTACCAAGTATCAGTGGAAACTGTATGATGAATATTTGGAGATGGTTCCTAGTTACTCATATTTGGGTATCTACTATTCACATAACAATTCTTGGAATCAACATTATGATCACACACTTTCTAAAACAAATACAACTATAGGGGCTCGGGACAGATTTAGTCATGTTTATGGTGGTCATTCTCTTAGACCACTCTTATACACCTTGCAAGCAAAATTCATTGCCCAGACCCTTTATGGGATAGAAATTTGTGGACTTTGTCCCATTGATCATTTAGAAAAAAACAGCTACTAAACATTCATGGATCGTAATGAGTTATCAAAAATCAACCTGTTTCTTTTGTAAGGGCAGCATTTGTTACTCCCAAATTGCAAGCACTGGCTGATTCTAGGATAATTAATTATTAGATTTGAGTGCTAAGCCTGCCCAGTGAAAGATGGGTTAAAATCTGCCTACTAGAAAAGGAGGTCTGGATAAGTAGGGGTTCAAAACAATTAAGTTGGCTTAAACATTTGTACAGGCTCTTGAATAAATATTCACTTTCTTCTCTTAAGTCATGTAGACAACAAAATGTGACCATACGTGAACAATACAGCCCTTATGCAAAAGAAAAATCTTGTAATATCATAGAGGCATGTATATTGCCAGCATTACCACATCTAATTATGCCAAATGGTACACAAGTAGTGTAGACTCACATGGCTACAAATTTTATTTTGATATTTTGGAGGATTCTGATATTCGTAAAACCTATACAAGATTTAGGCTGGAATTGTTTGAATCAAATGTGAAAAGTGCCTTATATAAGAAATCTATAGACCACAAAAATATTCTTTATAGCTGTGATCAGAAAGAAAAAGAAGACATGGCACATGTTTTTTTGAGGTGCACTTGGTATACTAAAATCAGGAACAAGTGGTTATTGTGACTGATATCTGGTATTTCTACTACTAGTGAAATGAAACTAGTGCAGGTTTTCCTCTCTACTGAGGACTCCCTCATCATATATATTGTGGGGAAATTTACATATCTCACTAGAAAAATACAGAGAAAGAAAGTACTCTGACCTTAAATTCAGTTTTGCATTAGCCTTAGGCACTTTAATAACTTACTGTATGTGACTCTTTTTTGTCATATTATTATCTGCTTAGCCTAGCACAATACTGTCTGTAAATCTTGTCTTATGTGTCTTTAATGCCTTGTCATAATTTATTATGTTTTTATGTATTTTGTGAAAATCATTTTTAAAGATTTTAATTATTAGATTTGAGTGCTATGCCTGCCCAATGAAAGATGGGTTAAAATCTGCCTACTAGAAAAGGAGGTCTGGGTAAGTAGGGGTTCAAAACAATCAAGCTGGCTTAAACATTTGTACAGGCTCTTGCACATGGTCTTATCATATATGGGTCTGCAACTACCACTGCTCTCAAATGTATTGTGACCTCCCTGAATAAGGCCTGTCGTCTCATCGCTGGCTCACATCGCTATACCCACACATGTGACCTTTATTCCCAATCTGGATGGCTTCAATTGGACAGACGCATAAAATACCAAACCTGTGTCACAGCCAAGAAAATTTTAATAAGGCTTGCCCCACCTGGTGTCTATGCCCTTCTTAAGCCTAGACATAGGAATGTCACTACAAGGAGATCCAATTCCCATCTACTACATATCCCACGATGTCGCACGACCCAAGGACAAAGATCATTCACCTATTGGGCATCCAACTGGCTCAACTCTCTTGGCAGCAACATAGTGACCACTCTAACACTCAGTCTCTTTAAGTCCAAGCTGCACCTCTCACTGCTTGTATCCTGCGATTGCCCATCTTAACATTTCCACCATTCCAACTGCACATGCCCCAGCACCCAGCACTTACAATCAGTCTTTGCACCCCTAGCACCTTACCTGTTATATTCCCTTGACAAGACCCCCGGCTGCACTGTCTCCCACCCTCACCCACCTTCACCCCTGTATCTCCACTCCTGCCCCTAACCACCTTCTGCATTCCCCCTTACCCCTTGCACCTCCTACCCCCCTTGATCTCCTACCTTCACTTCCCTCCACCCACCCACCCTCTGTCCCTTGTCTTGCTCATAACTCATGTTTTGTACTGGTTATTACATGTCTGTAAGTTAATGACTTGTAACTAAAAATTATGACTGTTGCACATGCTGATGTGGAACCTTTGTAAAAGAACCTCGGGTCAAAGGTATTGTAATCCTAGATGAAATAAATAAAAAAAGACTTAACAAATAAATGAAATCAATTGAATACTAATATCTAGGAAATCAATCTGATCCCTGCTACTGTTAAATGTAATTCATAGATTTTCATCCATTGTTTTTGTATATTGTGAAAAATTATCTAGGGAAACATCAGCCCCTCCCTGTCATCAAAGCACAGATCAGGAATCATAGGAAAACCAGGAGCAGTTGTAGAATTCACCCAAAATATTGACTGTATTTACATTAGCAGTAACATAAAAAATAAACTTGTTCAGTATAACTACTTACAAAGGCAAAATAAAACAGAGAACATTGATCAGAGTTTTCTTTCAATCTCTGTGTCATTTTTTCCTCCTTCTAGCAATTGCATCTCAGATCTCTTATAAGTCATTGCAAGCCCTATTCTTAACAAGCATCCTGTTCTTGTAAGTATCAGGTATGTGTATCTAGAACACAGTGTCCTAGAGCTGAAGCCCCTTTTCCACAGCTCTTCTGTAAAAGGCTGAACAATTTGCACTCAGGTAACCGCTAGAGTTCCCAATAGCTTTTTGCAATCATCTCAAAATACAATTATATACATTTTAACAGTAACACTATATATTTTCTAAACAAAGGGATCCCAATATCAGTTACATTGCCACATAATGATCTGCATATATTTTTATACCAGCAGATATTTATTTATTTATTTCCTTTTGTTAACCAGGTAAGCATGCTAGACAACCAAGTGCCTATTTTCAGGTGCGACCCAGGAGAGTTACAGAGCATACAGGAAACAAGATACAAGTCAAGGAAATAGAATACAAAGTAAAAGATTACAGTCAGGAGCCGCAGGCTCTACATAGCTGACAGGTACAGGTCAATCTCAAGCAAGGCTAGGCAAGCAGACAAGTTATAGTATACAACACAATGTAGGGAGTCAATGAATTCTAATATGTCTATAGACTGAACACAGCTCAACAGCAGTACATGATAATTCATAGACAGGAAAAAAATGACAATATATAATAAGCACACAACAAGGTGGGTAGTAAGTATTATACTGGCAGAGGGTACAGATAGGCATACGCAAAGGGGATTGTGCAGCAGCCCCCCCAAGGGTCAGGAGGGGTTGAGGAAGAACAAAAGACAGACAGCAAGGGAAGGCTGAGAGACAGCGAGAGGCAAAGAATTGTGAGACTGTCAAGGTGATCAAATCCTAGGTCTCATAGGAAAACTTGGTTGCGCAACCAGACAGACAAGAGACAGGAAAGGAAAGAACAGAACTGATCCTTGCATTTAACTACTTTCTCCAGGGACAGAGTCCTATTCAACCCTATCACACTCCCCATAGCAGTAGCACATCATCTATAAAGCATTGCTAAAATATGATGTGTTGTAATTTATATATATGAATAAGGTTTTAGAAAACCAGTTTATAAAATAATTAAGATTCAGTAGTTTCAATGTATTTACAAGTGTTTATAATTAATATGAAAGTTAAAGGAAACTGTGTAAGATGGCATTTTGTTTATATTACCTTAAGGACATTAAGGCAGCATTTGTAATGCAAGGGTTATGAACACATATGAGAAAAAAAAGGAAAAATAATTATAAGCAGGTATAAGAATTTTGATTGTATAATGACAATACATTAGCTTTCAATGCATATAAAACAAGGATTCTTTTTTTTATACCCAAGGCTAGGAATTTAAAAATGGCCAGGTTTGGAGCAGACAAGTGAAGGCCAACAAGAACATGTAAATAAGCAGGTAACACTGCGTGTGTGTATTTTTGAACTGGTGGCTGGTCTTACTGGTAAAAAAGCAATTAAAATGTATTAATGCAGTGACTATTTTATTTTAGAAAATTATTTGCTATATAAAACAATGTATTTCATTATTAAAAATGTAATGGTGTAAACAACTGCTAATAAGAATAGTTTGAAAATATGGATGAGAAAATACTTAAGATTGTTATTTAAATTTTTTTACAATCTCCAAGAAGAAGCCATTAAGGTGAAACTTTGGGGACTTTTGAGAATATCAGTAAATGGATTTTGTACATGAACTCTGTGGTGTCAATGCTTCATTCAACTAAAGCAGCTATAACTTTAAGTACAATGTATTACAGGTCCCTCAATATATTCATTTTACATTAATACATGATTATTAACATATTAGAAGGAGTCTTAAGTCTTCCATATCCTAGAAACTGTCTGAAATTCCTAAAGACAGACAGGATATACCCTAGTATCATAGAGGAACTAAAGGAACAACAGTGATGCAATTTGCCATAATCTTCCAGGACCCTGTTGAAACATGTTTAATGCCTGAGGACTGAAGCCTGAGGACTGGTCATTTAAATCCTATCTTCAAGAAGAGAGTAAGATTAGACCCAGGCAACTACATGCCATCCAGTCTGACATCAGTGCTGGGCAAGGTTCTAGAGGCCATTATCAGGAGCAGAATACATAGCACTTGATTGGGGCTAGGGTTTTACCTATCTTAGCATAGCTTTATGAAGTGGGTAAATCATGCCAAACCAACCTGATCAGCTTCTTTCAATGGGCAACCAAGGAAGTGAATGGGGCACACCATAGACATAGACTATCTAGATTTCAGCAAGGCCTTTGTAACTTTGGTACATAACAATTTTCTGGGCAAAGTAAACATGTGTGGTATACATGTGATATACACAAGGTAGATTGCTATCTGACTTTAGGGCAGGTAGCAGAAGTAAGTAAAAAGACCTGGCAGTATGTGGGGTGTTGGTGGATACCCAGAAACCCAGAGGTGTGATGAGACCCAACACCTAAGTCTCACACAGCGCCTAGAAGTACAAGAATCCACCAATACCCCATACATTGCTATGTCTTAATGTGCTTTTATAATGAGTTGTGCAAATTAAAGAAAAAGCTTTCTATAAGATCCAAAGGCAAAAAAATAATAAACTACTGGTTAGTAAATGTCAAATAGTCCCTCTAAAGATTTGTCCTATCTGTCACCCCTCTGTCTTTCTACGCATTCAATAGAAGATGTGTTTGTTTACCATGGAATATAATAATTCAGTACTGAGCACAACTGAATGTTGAATACTGAAGTCAATATTAAAGAATATTGAATTCTTATATTCGATATACAAATTTAATATTCTGCAATATTTCTCTAGTAGAAGCCGCACTCTCTCCTCACATATCACACAGACATAGGCAGCCTTAAGAGCAATCTGATCCTCTACTCCCTCCCTGCTCTGCTTTTTTTATCTGTCTTTTAAGGTCCCCTTCCCTTGTTCATTGTTTACTCACTATCCCAATCCCTATCCCTATCTCTCTCCTTTCCTCTCCCTCCTGATTATTCTTTGATTGTTCCCCAACACCCAGGCTCAAAGTTGAGCCCCACACTGGTATCAACAAGGTATATCCCTTCAATGTGCATCTCTCTGTGTTCTCATACCTTCTTAATGTGAGGCAGGTAGAATAACATATACTTTAAGATGTTGATACTGATGCATCTCCTGGGTGCCTCTCCCTGGGGGCTGGGACATGGGCAGTGGCTAGCGAGCCTCCTGTGTTAAATCAGTGACAGGACCAACCATAATAGGATAAGCAGCATAGGAACACCACAGCCTCTCTTGCAACTGACTAGATATCATGCCAGGACGCAAGCATGCCATGGATCCTACCTGATTCATGAAACCACTCAACTCCCTCTCTTGCCTGAACTGCCAAAGTGGGCTTACATCTAAACTGTTGCCAACATGGATTGCAGAGGGGTGCCTTGTTGCTGAGGAGTCTATATGGGCTTGGGCCAGCACCAATCTCCTGGGTTCCTACACTTCTACTGCTAATACCTACATATTTACTCTCTTCTTGACTATAATCTTCCCCACTCCAGAGGATCAGAGGAATTATGGCCTGTTGTGCATGTGTGTACTGCTCCCCTTGACATATAGGTGTGGATTCCAATGAGGAACATTGACCAACTTTGCCTCCTCTCGCAGTCCTTACATAACTGTGGAAATTGCTTGTCCTTTCTAACCCTGGTATGAAGGGAAAGGCCTTTACTATCCTGCAGTACATAGGATTAGGGACTGGGCAGGGGTTTGTGGTAATTGGCATAGTGACCCTAGTTGGTTCTCTAGTTGTGACAACCCTTGACCTGCCTACTAGGCCTGGCATCATACTGGCCACCATATGTAGATATCGATAGGGTCTAGGGTGCTCATGAACACATCTGGGGTGCTCATGGACACCCATCCTTTATCTCCTATTCTACTCAGAGTTTAGTAGACTGCACTTTTTTAGCTAGCAGAGAGTCTGCATCAGGAGGGAGCTGGACAGTAGGACATTATGACCAAAGTTTGCTTAGACTATCATGTGTAGTTAGTACAGTAGTACTTACTGATTGTTGTACGCTAAATGTTACATCCTGTGTCTACAAGCACTGTGCATGCTATGAATGTACCCTGTACTGGCAGAGACATACTGCATGTCCAGGACTTACTGGGAATCATACCTGGGCCTGAAGTCCCAAAGGCAACAGCTCTAACTACTCAGCTAACTCCAAATGCATCTCTATGTGGCTCAAATTGTTGATAAAGGTTTCATCGTTTCAGTACTGTTTTTGCTGTATGCACTAATGAGTGGATGTACATTGTTTTACTTACTGTTTGTACTTTTCATGTATCTAGTGCACCCACCCGGTAAACAGAAACAAAATAAATAAAGGGAATCCCCCTAGTTGAGAGGTTAGAGAGCTCATCTGATGTTTTGCATTTGCTCTACCATGAATCACCACCAAAGGTCTTAATTTACTGATACAATTTTCCGTCACTGCTTCTGACTGTTATTCAAAGCTTTAACTTCTAATTGGCACAGCTTTGCATGGACTGCTTATACCTGTACACAACATGACTTCCCTTTTCTTTACAGCAAGGCATCCAAACCAGTCCTTGTTATCACTGTTCTTGATATACAGAGCTATAGAAAAAATGAAGTCACTACTAGTGCTATTGGGTAGGAGTTTCAGAACCTGAAAATGTTCTGACCCTTAATAGTTAAGAAGTGGAATGCAGTAGGTTTCAGATAAGTTCTGATTATATATAAACATGGGCATTAAAGCTTCTTAATGCAGAATGAGAGATGTCATTAGTTTTCAACACGGGGGTGGCAAAGAGATTGATGTAAATTATAATTTGTATGAAAAGAGTCACTGGCTCTACCATTGTTGAGTTACAGTACATACTGTACATATTTAATTGTCTTGTTGCAGACTGTGCACATGGTACATAGTAATTTGTTTACCGCAGCTTTAAAGTGAGTTCTTGATTTCATCAATTTCTAAAGACTCACATGATTTTGAGCTTATCTTAATTGGCATTGCAGCACTGCCACTGCTGAGATAGTGCTGCCTCAGATCACTTCATTTTCCATTTTCCTTCAAGGCTCTTCATCCCCCCTTCTGTTTCCCACTGACTCCCTCAGTATGATTCCCTGCTAAATGTTTTTTATCCTAATGATCTTAACTACATTATTGTAGTTACTGCATACTGTGTGACAGCTTGCTTTCACATTTTAATCTCATTCTCACATTCATTGGTTGCCTTTCGCACCCACTCAGACTGTTCTCTCACTCAGTCTCTACTTCAGGTTGAAGAACTTTGATATGAGAAGTTAACTTCAGACCGAGACATCAAAAGTTTACTTTAAATATATTGTTTTTTATTTCCACACTGCACTGAATCTGGCTAAACTCACCTTCCCCAACAATGCTCCCATCCCCCAGAAAGTTGAAGAAAGCCAACTACCCTATGTACCAGCAATTATAGATTTATGGCTAAAAGGAACAGCAAGCCAGACAATGTAAACCTACTGCTCCAGAGGAAGGCAACTAAAATGGTGCTTGGGCTGCATCAAAGGCCCTATGAGGAGAGACGAGGGATCTAAATATATACACCCTGGAAGAAAGGAGAGAGAGTGGGGTCATGATAGAAGTCTATAAATATATCATGGCGGTGAAAAAGATACAGGAGGGGAAGATTGTTCAGAGGTGAGGGTGCGCAAGAACAAGGAGGCATGCAATGAAGCTGGAAGTGGGGACATTTAGGGTGGATGTGAAGAAGTACTTCTTCACTGAAAGAGTGGTGGATGCATGGAATGATCCTCCAGCCAAGATGGTTGGGGCAAAAACAGTAGTGGGCTTCAAGCACGCAAGGAATAGGCACAAAGAAATCTTTGTAGACAAGTGGGGTAGAGGTAGCTGATGATCAGGTAGGGTCTACAACAACAGTGTGGACATGGAAAATGGGAAGACTGGGTTTGCCAACATATCCTTATCCACTAACAAGTTATTCATATATTTTTAACCTTGTGTTTATTGAATATTCAATACACCTACAGTAAAATACCTGACATAGAGCATATTTAAACAGGTAAAGAATGCTTGAGGGTGCCACTCCTCTTAATATTAACTACAATATCTTGTTTTATGCCTTAAAGAGACATCATATGAGGGTTAAGTGCAAAAATCATTGTAACAAACCATAAGAAAAAGGAATAGCTCACTCAAACAGAGTCCAAGAGCTGCATGGCTAAACTCAAAATAGTCAACAAAGGAAGTCCATCTCAGTCTACAATGTATCCTCCCATCCATGGAGGGGAAGAAATGCTATGCATATACAAAGTTGCACACTGTACAGTATGTTTGATAGCAGCAATGATTAAGGGTTGCAAAATATTTCCAAAAAAGAAATCAACATGTTTAAATTACTTACTAATTACTGCCAAGAATTCTATGTCTCTATGTTTCTATGCTCCTTCCCTGTGTAATTATTGAAAACTTCATTACAAACTTTCCTTGTCAAATACCTAGTCACAAAATCATTAAAATTTCAATAAGCAGTTCCAGAGGAAATGCAGTCAAATCAGGCTCAAAGGACTTATGACAGAATAGTTACATACAGTTTTGAAAAAATCCACACAGGTCATTGTATGAAAAGTTATAGGTTATATACAGAGAGAAACCAAAAAAAGTTCCACAGTTTTTAACTGCATTGGGTTGCAATGGTAGATTGCAAAGATATCTTAAACTGATTAAACTTGGGGAGATTCAGCAGTGTATCAGTCAGCTCATTTACCCAGTTTGTAGCCCTCACAGCATGTGACTTCTTCTTCAGCGAGTATCATCAATCAATCAAGCTTTATTTGATTAAGCGCATTTCTCTATTGCGACTCAATGCGCTTCACATAATTCTAAAATTTAAAAAATATAATACAAAACCAAACAAAACATACAAATATATGCAAGCATTAATTCACAATAAAAAGATATTAACTACTCATAAAAGCTTGGTCAAATAAAAAGATCTTGAGCTCCCATTTGGAGATGTCGAGTGTTTGGCTTTCTCAAATCTGTTGAGGGAGGGAGTTCCACAGGACTAGGCTGCAAAAATGAAGGTGCAAGCCACCAATGTTTTTAAATGGATCCTGGGAACTCCTGTGGAATGAGGGGAGTGGGTGGGCTGATAGGAATGCAGATGATCTTGCAGGCAACCAGACCCCTGATCATGTAGGTCCTTATAGGTCAGCAAAAAGACCTTGAAGGAGATCCACCACCTAACTGGCAGCCAGTGCAGAGAGTGCAGCATGGGTGTAATAAGACACAATCTTGGTAGACTGCCAGTATGCTAGAAAAGAGGGTTAAGGGCGTTACTGGACATGTTTCTGGTGTTGTATTGGTTGGAGACGGTTCAGAAGCAATTTGTTAAAATAGGGGGTGTTAGGCCCAAGAGTTCCTTTTTGGCTAGCAAACATGTCTGGAGCCTTATTCTGCTGGGTAAAGGTAGCCAGTTAGCAAGTGTGTAAAGGATAAAACTATGAGTCCAGTTATCTGCAAGAGTACAAAGTGGCACACCTTATTACTGATTAGCTTTACTCTGTCTAGCACCATGTCACAGACATCTGCAGGCAGGCCATAATCTATAAGTCACAGAATGGAGTTGGCCATAATAAGGAATCTAGCATGCCAGTGAGATTGTTCCCGTTACAATACAGGTCTCCATACATTGTAATTCTGCTCCATTGTCCTGACACCGACACTTTCATAATACTTCTCCCTCCTTCTAAGTTTTTTTATCACTATTGCTTTTGTTCCACAGTTCCAAAAAAATCTGACAATGAATGGCGATGACCTAGTAACTTGAACTGTAGCTGCCTACGACATAGAGAATTGTGTATGACCACTCATACACACCAAGGATATTTTTTACTGGAGTGGTTTCCGTGGTAACTGGAGACCTCAAGAACACAACTTGAGAGATCCATTACCATGGAAACCACAAGGGTGAGAAAATATCTTTGGCGTGTATGAGCGATCACAGACAATCTTTTATAGTGTATGGTCACTCATACAATGGGGTGTCCTTACTTTTTGAGGGTTTTTTTTTTTGCTCCTTTTCACTTCCCAGGACTGCATTCACTGCCACAGCCATTCTCTGAGGATCACAGGTCACCCAACTACACATTCGCACCCACCTTCTAAGTTGTTATGCTGCACTAGCTATGTAGCTAGTATAGCATAACAAACTAGCTGACGTAGCTAGTGCAGTATAACAACATTTTTGAACAGATGGATTTCCATCCGTAACAACGTTCCACCATACACTATATGATGCTATCCTCTTGGATGTGTTCTGTAAATTACAAGTATCAGCTGCATCATATACACTGTGCAGCTAATCACCAGTCTTCAGAACTCCACAGCTGCAAATCTAACTCGCTCACCTCCAACCTGCTTTTATAGTCCCTCCTCCCAGAATGCAATTCTCTGTCAGTGTCTGAAAAAGAAATTTCCTGCAAAGTTTTTCTTTTGCTGTCCAGCCTGGCTGCAGGTCAGCTGATCTTCCCCTTCTGCCTGCAAACCCTATGATACACCTGAAATAATCTTCACAACTCACTCCTAGACACAGAACTGGATTCTCTTGATAGAATCCATATGAAAGTGAGTGAGTGAGTGAGTGAGTGAGTGAGTGAGTGAGGGGTTCTGACTTATGATGAAAGAGTATATCCAGCCCTACTATTAGGCAGAAATTACTCTGATTACTAAAATGAATAAAAATGCTTCCTAAGTAAAAGGTAAGTACTGAGTATTTGTTAAATAATAGCTTTTTCTTTCTGCCAGTTTTGACTGTATTAGCTCTTTAATAGTGGAAGGACTATCGTCTCTCATCATCCTTTCAAGGTGGTTACAACTTTCTACAACTTTTTGCCAGCTGTGCCAAATCCCTTGTTACCAAACACTCTTCTTACCGATTCATGCCACATCCCTAGTTGTTGTTCCACAAATTATCTTCTTACATACTCAACAATATCCCATGAGCTATATTTGAGGCACCTCTACCACACAACCTCTTTAAGAAAAACAGCCTTGCTGCTCTGTGTGCAATGTTTCTCTAGACTGCTGCTTCTGCCTTTACAAGGCCTATTAATACCTTCATAAATTTCTCCTTTACCTGTAAAGTTCCTCTAAAAAAGTGTGTTGCTGTCTGTTCATTGGGAAACATCTTGGCAGTCTTCATCTTCATGGTTTTAATGAGATTTCAAGAACACATGACCCATGCTCCACATTTTCCTTCTTTAATGCCTCTACTTGTTCAGTCAACAACAGTCTGACTGCAGGGTTAACTGCTCTACTGACATCTTTGTAAGGCCAAGTCACTCCCTGTTTCTTGGGGTAGAGGATAGTATCCAGGGAGGGCCTGCTTACAACCAGAAACAGCATCTCTGATCACACTCCACCACCATGAGCTTTGGAAATAGTCCACAGCGGCATCGGCTACCACAGAGGCACCATTAAATGACAGACCAATCACAAACAAAATGACCATGCCCAGAGTGAGGATCAAGCAGATCAATGTTTATTTTCCCCCAGGTGTTACACAGTATTTAGGGTTTACTCCCTATATTATTCCACTGTCTTTTAGTTCATATTGGAAGGTGCCACACTTTTAGGTCTTTTTCACTCTACAGGTACTGCTACACAGATAGCTCTAATTTATTTAAGGCCTGTTTCCAATTATAGTGTCCCATGGGGGCTACTTTCCTTTAAGAAAGGTGTGCAGTGGCACATCCCATGCAGGGTGAGACACTATTCGAGGGGGCTGCATATGCCTATGCCTAGCATTTGTGTCAGATGGAGACATGACATTTACTGCAAAAAAAAACCCAACAGATTATGGTTTCTAAAACATTTGCACTTGATCGGTCCAGCCATGGCTGTCTACCCTGGCTGCACACTAACAGGTCTTAGTAACCTATTTTTTATCACAAAAGGCTCCCTTGCCCAGTCCAGTCTCTGTAGGACTTTAATTGATATGGACTCTTGCCAGGTCCTCTCTCTCGATGATCAACTGCCATGCAAACCAATACCCTTCATTTCATCAAGGGATCCACTATGTACTCATGTACCTATCCTCTTCTCTATTCACTTCTGGAGCTGCTCATGGAAGTGAACTCTCATATTGCTCACTGGCTTGTTTTTCTTTACTGGGAGTGGATCCGTATGGATTCCAGCAACCTACTTTGATTGGAGGTCCACCACTACTACCAGGTACCTGCCAGATTGTGACTGAATGTAATGCCCCAGCTAGATCAAGGTTATATTGATGTTCTTCAGCTGATGCTTCCTTCAACCATAGGATAGGCCCCTTTTCCATGCCTGGATGGGCAAGGGGAGACAGGACTCCCATAGAATTATTCCTCACTTTCCTTTCTGCCACTGGTAACTGAAAGGACAACACAACACTAAGCCCCTGGTCACAGCTAGTCTTCTCCCTTTATAGAAAAAGAGCAGGGTTAGGAATATTGATGTCTGGGCTCCAATGACTGAGCAGGACATTCAGAGTTCAAACTTCAAGACACCTTGTCTCCTAGTTGAGGCCCAGCATGAAGCCACTCTCAGGGATTAGCTTTATCCTCTAAATGCTCCCTGCTAACCAGCCTGGAACTTGGAAGAAGGGAAAGGCTGATTATACCACTGAGATACACTAATTTGATCCTAAATAAGACAAACAATGACCATCTTAATGCTGCCATCTTTGTCAACCTTCAAAAACTTTAACAATGTTACCCATGCCTATCTCCTGTGAAACAAGTGCTAGTATTGGGCTGTCAGAGCCGGCAAGGTAAGTCAGTCTGGCTCACCCTCTTCTGGATTGTGAATGGTGTTTCCCAAGTCTCCATTGTTGGTTCTATCCTTTTCTCAATCTTTTCAAAATGCCCTCCCTTCTCCCTCCTTACATATTCATACATATGTAGACAATACAGTGTACTTTTCAAGTGGTCCACATCTCACAGGATTTTGTCAACATTAAATGGTGGTTCTGTGGTAGCCAGTTTTGTCTGAATGTAAAAACTTTACAATGACATTTGATAATAATCCAAGGTTGGCTATACTACCCTTGCTCTCCAGCCTAAGGAACCATGTTTGTTCTCAGTTTTAGCATGCCATGTCCTTTAACTACCTTGGGATTTGGTTGAACAATGCCTTTATTTTTCCAGTCACATTGCATCTACAGTAATAACACCAGACTCCTCCCCAAACTTGACTCATTCCAATGGAACTCATCTTGATGTACCTCTTTTGCCAGATGAGATACTGTAAACAGAGTCTCACAGTTTTTTTAGATTGGGGATGTTGCTTATAGCACTGATCCCAATTTCCTTTATAGACTGGACCAATTATTCAATTCTTATGTCAGTTTATTGTATGTTGCCCACCCCCCCTCTATACTGTGTATTGCATTTTGGACTGACCCTAACTGGATAGGAACATCTCACACATGGCCATAGCTCATCTACAAATACTGGTCAAATAACCACTCTATTCATCCTCTCTTCCACTTCCCTGTCCATCTATCCCTTAAAAATATAAATACATATACATTTCTTCCCCCAAGATTCAGAAGAACTGTTGAATAGCCTGCTTTTCTGTATAAGATCCCTAACCTATGCCACAGCCTCTCTCTGCATATAACATTATTCCTTTCTATGTGTGAACTGAGAGAGCAGCTTCATGAGCTAACAAGCCCCAGTTGCAGCAATTACTAACAGGTCTATAAATATTACAAATCTTGTACAAACAGTCAAAACTGTAAAACTATATTTTATAACTGAGTGTTTCTAGTTTTTTCAGCTCGCTCATTATTTTTATGAATGCTTTTACTCAACATTTGCATCTCATATTGTTATGCAACACTTCTGTTGCCCACTTGGATGTGTCATTGCAATATTAACTGTTTTCTCATTTCCAATCCCTGTTACAAAATATTCTTTTGTGCCTGACCCTTCTCATGGATGCGCTTGAAATTTAGCTGTTCACAGATCAAAGTGTCTTCCTTCCCAACTATGCATTTATTACAAATATTTATTTAGGGGATGAGGACAGCTCATTTCTAGGTATGTGCATGTAGAAAAGCAAATGGAATCAAGAGAGTAGAGCAAAATAATCCCATTTAGAGGTGTTCAATAAAAACTTGAAACAGTACAAAACATTAAACACTGTAAAATATAAGTAACATAAATTTCGGATTAAAACAATTGAACCAAACAGACCAGCAGGAGGGATGGGACACTCTAGTTACAGAGTTATGCATGATGGAATAGGGGAGGAGAGGTCTTACCACTAAAATGGAGGAAGGTAGGCATAGGCTGGGAAGAAGGTGATGAGGAAAGAGAGAATATGAAGACACTGAGGATAGGACATGGTGGGGGACAGGGTGTAGACAGCAGGAGGAAGAGAAAGAGCTTGGGCACAGAAGCAAGAATGAGTAATGTGCTCTTGGTGCAGGGGTTTTCGGTCAAAGGGAAATGGAGGAGCTTTTAAGAGGAGAAGAAACAGAGGGAGAGGGAAGGTTAGACTGAGTAATGGGGAGTCTAAATTTTTATGTTTTTATGTTTTGATTTTTTTATATATTAAAATCTTGGATTAAACACCTATGAGCAGGAGCTCATTTACATAGGTTCCACATCAAAGGGAATTACAAAGGTAGTAACACAAAGCACGGGGTGTAGCAGGATGGTACAACAAGTGTTAATGAGGTGGGGTAGGAGAAATAAGTGCAATGCGTGCTGGAAGCAATAATGATATGAAGCACACAATGTTGAGAGGCTCTGCTCAGTGGAAGCAGTCACAGGTGTAGTGTGAAGTAAGGTATTGTCAGAGTTTATGTTTCAATGGGCCTAGCTTGGAGATTGAGGAGATGTCATAATGCAAGGAATTTAGCCAGAGGGGAGCTCAATAGGTGAAAGATCTTTGTCTATGGGTAGTACAGCAGTGGGGAACCTGGAAGATCTGATTTATAGAGCCCCTAGTATGATGAGGCATACAGGAGTGGTTTAGAATGTTTTGAAACACTGGTCGCATGAGACTCAGACTAATCTTCTTAGCTAGTAGACATGTTTGGTATTTAATTCTGTCTTTTAACTGAAGCCAGCTTGTCTTAGCACAGAGGTCACAAGCATGTGTGAGTCATGCTTCACCTGTGAGGAGCCTACAGGCCTTGTTCAGAGCTGTGGATATACATCATAGGGATGTTTCAGAGTCAGAGCCATAGATTGCAAGTCCATAGTCAATTATTTATATAACAGAGTTATGGATTGCTAGCTTTAGTACGTCAGTAGTCAGACTCCATTTATGCTTGTGCAGTAGACCAATATGAATGTTGACAGCTTTGGCAACATATTCAATATGTTGGGAGTAGGACAGAGTGCTGTCCAAGGTGATCCTAAGATATTTAAAGTGCTGAATCTGCTTCAAGGGCAAGCCTGTAGAGTTGTAGACTGTAAGAGGGTTGTATCTGGATTTGTTATGTGGTCCATTAAATAGCATAACCTTAGTCTTCTTATAATTGAGGATTAGTCTGTGTCTGTTAAACCAGTCCTCCACATTCACAAAACTTTACTGAAGTTGATTCTAGCGAAGCTTGGGGTCTTGGTTGCTAGTGAAGATTACTGGACCATCTGCATTCAACAGTATATGATCATGGCAGGAACTAGGTAGTCTATTCAGGAAGATACTGAACAGAAGGGGACCCTGAATGGACCCTTGTGGGACTCTCAAGAGGACTGATCACCTGTTAGAGAGGTGGTTATTGATCTTTATTTATTTTATTTTTTTTAATTTTTTATTTTAGCTTTTGTTAACTGGGTAAGTGCACTAGACAAATCCTGCCTATTTTCAGGCATGACCCAGGGAGGGGGATACAGATAAATGCCAACTGACCTTGAACCACATTAAGCTGTTGGTGGTATTTTTAGTGAATATGAGAGGTCAGAGAGGTAACTTTTGAACCAGGCTATAGTTTCCTTGTATAGTCCTGTGTCTGATAGTTGTTCAAGCAGAAGAATGTGGGTCACCATCTCAAAGGCTTTGGAGAGATCAATAAATGTATCAAAGGCTTTTGTGAGATAAAAGGCTTTGGAGAGATCAAAAAATGCTGCCCCCAAAAATGAGAAAGTAGCTTGCCCCAATAAGGTTGCACACTAGAAGTAGGAAACAGAGGGACAGATTGTGGATTGGAGATATGAAGAAGAGGAGGAGAAGGCATGAGGTGACACAAGGTAACATGCAGGGGGAGACTCAGAATCTGAAAAGGAAAAAGATAAAACAAGAGAGGTGCCTCTCCTCCAGGGTGGGAAAGGCAAGGTCTGAGTATAGGTGCAAGTGTAGGATATGGAGAGGAATGGTAAGAGTACATTGTCTGTGGCTCAGCGGTTGCACACTCCTCTCTGAGGCTACAAGCTCAGAAGATTGTGAGTTCTAGTTCTACAGCAGGAATCTTGGCTGACATCTCAGCAATGACACTGCAGTGCTGCATGGATGGGGATGCTGCACTCCTGATGTGCCATCTTTCAGATGTGATGTTAAACCATGGTCCTGTCTGCCTGTTCTGCTGGTTGTTCAGGTAGACAAGATCCCATGACACTTCTCAAACATAGTATGGGAATTCCCTCAGTGTCCTGGTCAAACGTCCCCTCATTCACTAAAAATACCACCAACAGTTCAGCCTGATTTAATGTCAGTTTGTATCCCCCCCCCACCACACACACACACACCATTTTCTGGTCAACAACAACTAAATAATAAATAATATAAAAAATGAAGATGAAAGACAGGGTCAGATCTGGCTATGGTGGTTTTGGAGGTACAGTAGCACTTTACATCACATCCCTGTAATCAAATACAGTGCCAAAATGATTACTGTGACAATAATAGAGTGTTAAATTTATGTATTTTCTCCATTTTTTAGCTCATTAGCTCAAGTGTTTGCCAAAGGATAGAGAAGAAACAAAAATAGGTAAGCTATGAAACTTACACATTTGTTAGATGTTATGGACAAATAAATAGTTTGCTGAACAAAATACTAATTCATTTTGTACTTATTAATGCTTATTGTTTGCATGCTTAGTTCACCTAAACAAAAGCTGAATAAATAAAATCTCCAAAGAGTTACATTTTGAAACTTACAGTTTTGTTAGCTGTTTTGGAACCATATGTCCTTTTGGTGGTTTTGTGAAAAATGTTGATTCATTCCAAAGTTATTAAAAAATGTTGTTTGTACATACTCAGTTCACTGAACAAAATAGCTGAATTCCATATTTCTGTTTGGGTAGACTATAAGATAGCAAAAGTTGAAAAAATTCCAAAGATACGCTGTGGATCATAGGGATAACAAAATACATCCATATAAAAAATTTACACTCAAAATAATTGCAGTGAGCTAAGCACAATTAATTCTGATAGCTACTCATGTAACTTATACTGAGCTCCCAATCAGAGACAATTTTCTTTTCTTCAGAGAGAACAGAAAATACAGATAAGCCCCAACAAAGCAAGCAAACATAGGACACAGATCTGGAGCCATCCCGAAAATACATTCTCAGAAGCCAAAGCAGGGAAGAAGAGATAGAAGGGACAAATGGAAGAGGAGGAAGACACAAGTATGCAAAGGACAGAAACAGAGGAGGGAAAGGGAGCAACAAATATTCATCCTTAATTTGAGTACCAAGATACTGACAAAAATGCAAGAGAAAGTATTCTCATAAGGTCTATAATTTAGTGCTGCTTAGTAGTTGAATGATATCAAGCTACAGAGTGATTTACAAAACCTTTAAAGGTATTACCCTCATGGCAGCCAGGCCTGAAAAGGTGAATGAGAGGTGAGCAGTCTTGTTCTCACAATATAAGTAAGTACAAAGAAGGTAAGAACAATGCCCCCACTCTGGCACAAATTCATGGAAAATTATGCAATATTCATTCATATGTCCAATCTGTTATTAAAATGTCTATGTTTTTCCCTGGGAAAAAAACACTTTTTCGAGGAAAGATAGAAACTATTATACAAATATAAACATGTGTTAATACATTTTGTTCAAATGCAATTTTACAGATATGGACAGTCAATCCAAAATACATTTTTTATCATTATGTAATTCATATCTGTACATAGAATAAGGAGGAATAGTTTTTTTACCAAATAACTTTTGTTCACTCTAAAATAAATTATGAACTACAAAATATTGTGTTGGTCTCTGCCACGGGCAATGTGGCTCCAGCTGAAAAGCAGAGTTAAGTACTATTCCTGTCTAGTGGGCTAAAAAAAAATCACACCAAATATGATGCCACCAGGAGCCCAGAATGTGCTCACGTGCCATGTAAGTGCTAGACTGACCAGAATAATCCACAGCCAAATTTTCAGTGAACCTAGATACTGCACTGCACAGGGTCATCATGCATTCTACTACCACTCACTAAACTGGACCAATGCCCTTCCTTCAGCCATCTTCAATACCACAACCACTGGTGCTTTCAAGTGTAAGCTCAGGCACCATCTTGCCATGGAAACAACTGTGACTGCATCAGTCATTCATGATGAAAAAACAACTTTCCTCTGTTTGGACCATCATAAAGCAGCAGCACTTTATGTTCCATCTAATCCTAGGGGCACCTACCTTTATAGCACTTCATAGTTCCACCCCTGTCTACCCCCTCCCTTCCTCTCTGGGCACCACTTCCCCTCTCTGTCCCCACCCTTATGCCCCCCATCTGATGCCATCCTAGCCCCATTGTGTCCAACCTTTCTTAAGTCTGTTCTTAATTCCTTATGCAGGCATACACTTCACTATGCCACAGCTGTGCCTGTTCCCCATTCTGCTTCTCCCCCCACGAGTATGCCTAACTCTATGATGCAGGCACATTCTCACCAGTGAAGTAGCAGTGTCTAAATGTTATACCTTATGCTAAATGCTATCCCAACTTTGTAGTTCACATCAATTTATTGTCTACTTAGCTTGTAATGTATTGTTTTGTACCTGTGCAATTTTGTACTTATTTGTAATGTAATGCCTTGCAATGTAATGCTATGTACCTGTTCATTTTTTTTCTTGTAACTGATGTGGAATCCACAAATGAGCATCTGCTCAGAGGTGTTCTCCAAGATATATATAATATATATATATATATATATATATATATATATATATATATATAAGGTCTAACTATACAAGAATTTAGTTGTTAGAAAACCTCATTCAGTAATAAACATTTATTCTCTAGGATTTTTTAATTCAAGGCTTCATAGATTTTTCTGCATATTAAAGTAAAAATGAAATTAAACTATGCTACTAATCTAAATTATATTTATGTAAGATGATGTCACTGTTACTATTATAAATAGTAATGTTATGTCATTTATATACGCTGATGATACCACTGTTACTAATATAAATAATATGCTATATTATTTATGTAAGCTGATGATATCACTGTCAGCACATCTTCAAAGGATCACTATTCAAAATAGTTTAAAATTTCTGAACTTTCTCTGTTATTACTATTATCATGTTTTATGATAGCTCTACAATGCTGGATCCATTCCTTATAGTCTTTATTTACAGTTCTCCCAATTTTATTTACATTCAGTAGTTAAATATTTAGTTATAATGCTCCAAAATGAACAATGTAACTAAATATGTAAATGTTGAACATGTGCTGACAGTGATATCATTAGGTTACATAAATAAAATAACATATTGTTTATATTAGTAACAAACCGATAGTTCATTTCATTTCATTTTTTAATTCTGAGAAACATCTATGAAGCCTTGAACAAGAAATTCCTAGAGAAGAAGTTGATTGCTGAATTGAGGCATGCTAACAAATTAATTCTTGTAAAGTTAGGCCTAATGAATATAACACATAATAACAATATATGTTAGCAACACAATATGTTTTAATCCCTAATTTATTTTAGGGTGAACAAAGCTTACTTGGGGAAAAAATCAGTTTCTCTGTAGTTTACATCCAGGTATGAGTTGCATACTGATGAATTATTTATTTTGGACTGCACATCCATATTTATGAAATTGTATTGGAACAGAATGGACATTATTTATACATGTATATACAGTATTTGTATCAGAGATCCTGTCTTGGCTTGAAAAAGCTGTTTTTTTCCAGCAACACATTGGTATGTTAATCACAGGTCAGACATATAAATAAATATTGAATAATTTTCAATGAATTTGTGCTGGAGTAGATCTATTGTTCTCACCTTTGTTTTTAGTTACATAAATGTTACTTTTACAGTTACAGAAATGTTACCATAATCTTAGACTGAGAGTTATGATTGCAGAAGAAAAAGATGAAGCTATCTGTGAGGAAAGTCAGGCAGGCTCTTAACATTAAATCCACCATTATACCACCTCTAGATAGAAACCATGCAATTAAGACATATATCAGCTTAGTAGAGAAAGACATGGGGCTCTATCTAGAGACATGCTGAGAATGGAGCAAGCACCAGGGAAACTGAATATATGGCATATGGGTCTTGCAGCATTCCCTGGCTGGCAATTGGGATTCAAAATCCTGTGCACCAGTAGCTACAAGTTAGACCAGCTTTTTTCTGGTCTAACTTTGTGGCAAACATGTGATCTTTTTATGGGATTTGTGCCAAACAGTTGGCTCAAGCTGCTGTAAAGTGAGAAAAAAGCTGCAAATGTGCACTACCTTGTTGAATCGGGCGCATGCAGTGTCAATGTATTTGGTGCAGCTGCAGAGTCAATGCAGGGCTTAATTCAAACCCTGCATTGACCTTTCTGAATCGAGCTAATTGAGTCAATTAAAAAAGAATATATGAAACAGGCTGTAGCCTCATGAAAGCTCAGCAAGAAGTGTTACATTAGCTGTCAGACAATAAAGATAGTATACCACTTCTTGCTCACAGAAAAATCCTTACCAAGGAGTTTCTCTCCATTTCTGACTATAGAGACATTGTTTACAGTGCCACAACAAAGTCCACATTAGCTAGACTGGACCCTCTCTTTCACTCCTTGTGTCGATTTAACCTTGATGAATCCCTACATATGCAGCATTGAACTGTGTACTCTTTCCTTTTCCTTCCCTTTCTTGAAGCTAAGCTCTTCTCCTACTGTGTTTTCCTTAGCTCCAAGTATTGGTTTAGCTCTTTCTCATCTTGTCTTGCTTCTCTTCTCTCCCCCCTCCCCCCACACTTCTTCCCCTCACTCCCTTTGCAATGCTCACTCTCTTGCTCTCTCTCAAGAGAAATCTACTACTGGCCAAGATGCCTTCTCATTCCAGTTTCCTAAACTATGGAATTCTTCCCATTCCATTTTTTAATCATTTATTTGAAATTCTCGGATTAGCAGCTTTGACCCAAAGGCTCTTTTACACAGGTTCCACATCAAGGTAGATGAGAAAAGCAATATATGGGAGATATACAATAAAGTACATCATAATACTGTAATACATCATAAATCATAAAACATTCAAAGAACTGAATGAATAAAACTGACAATCATAATACACAAGGGTGAATGTAGAGGCAGCAGGAGGTGGGTACAGATTGAGGTGCTCAGAGAGAAGGTAGATAAATATAACACAGTGGCTACCAGTACAGAGGGAGAGGCAGCCAGCAGTCCTTGTCAAATTGAAGGGAGGGGTGGTGAGGTGATTAGGAAAGGATATGGAGAACTTGCTGGGAGAGGTAGGGCTACTGGTGTAGCTGGAGGAGCAGCAAGCAGTCCTTGTCAGACTGGTGGGAAGGGTGGGGGGTGTTAGGAAAGTGGTATAGAGAACTTACAGAGAGAGAGACCATGTTCTAGGCAAACCAATAACAGTGATGTCCTCAGGTTTACGTGAAACAGTCACAGGAGGCACAGGCCACAAGAGACTCACGAAGGTTGCATTTAAATAAACCATTTCTTTGGCTCCTTCTTTTCCTGCTCTGAAATCTGTCCTCTGTAATTTCTATATTCACTCCTGCAGTTGCTTCTGATATTGGGATGGATTCCTTTTTATTTGCCTTCCACCAACACTGACACTAGCACTGCCATCCCCTTGTTTCAATTATTTATTCCTGTTCTTTTTGTTGCTGTTTATGTTTATTGTTCTTTTGTCTGTTCAACAATTTACTTCTTGATAATTTTACTGTCTGTCACATTATTCATATGTGTTCATAGATTGTATTCTTTGATTTATTATTTCCATTTTTACTGCACTATTTAATGTATTGTACATATATATGTTCTCTTCTACTCTTCTTCTCTCCCTGCTCTGCTAGGACACATCTGGAAAGTGGCTGTTGCCAGCTCATTACGTCTTTCCTGGTGAAACCTTTTTAAACAAATAAATTTAAATACATACATACATACTGTACACAGATTATTAGGAAACCAGCAGATATGTCACAACTTCTGCTTGTAGGTTGTGGAATGCTGTTCCTCAGAGTATAGTGGGTATCATGGACTTTAATAGATTTAAAGCAGTGCTGCCTAGGTATCTCTTTTACAGCATTGGTTAATTCTCCCCACATGGTGTGGGGAAGGAAGTCTTGATGTGCCTTGTGCCTTCTTCTGCCTTTAGAATGGAGTAAACCAAGAGAATAATGGGGGGAGGGATTGTAATCTGATTGGTAGAATAATACAGACAGATGTGCCTTCCATTGTTAGATGTGAAAGAGCATTATAATCTGCTTAACAAAGATCCTATTGAGGAGACAAATGGAGAGATTAAACTAATACTGGAGAGGCACAAGGTCCAAGGTCCTTCACTAAGACGATGGATAGAATGGGAAGTACAATATATTGTGAAACAATACTCATGCAACCTTCTCTTCTCTTCTCTTCTCTTCTCTTCTCTTCTCTTCTCTTCTCTTCTCTTCTCTTCTCTTCTCTTCTCTTCTCTTCTCTTCTCTTTCTAAAGCCCACAGAAATGTGACTGAAACCTCAGGCAGAACTATTGTGTTAAGCATTGACTCCATCCTCTAACCACCATCCTCATATGTAAATATGCATCTCCAGCCCCTTGCGGAGATACTTCCCATGTGCCTTAAAGATATAATTCATGTCCTTAAACTCATATGTGACTTCAACGCTACTAAGATACCAGGTGGTATGCTGCTAGTCACTGTTAATACTAGGAACTTATATACCACTATTCCATGCACTGAAGAAATGGAAGCAATGGGGCATGTCCTGGATATGAGACCAGTGAATATTCACCCTCCAACTAGGGCATTACAAGAGCTACTGTGGCAGCCATGGGTTAAATAAGAACTACTTTACATTTGAGAAGCATTTCCATGGTCAGATATTATGTATTATTATTTATTTATTTGCTTTTGTTAACCAGGTAAGCACACTAGACAGCCAAGTGCATATTTTCAGGTGCGACCTGGGAGATTACAAGGTACATACATGAACATCAAGCAAAAACAAGTGAAGGATTACATTAAAGAGAATTAGCACACAGGGTCAATACAAGTAACAGTACCAGCAGGGGTTTACGTTGCAGGCAGTAGGAAGAAGTACAGTATGGTTTAATCATTCCAGGCAGCAATGTTGTAAGGCTTACTGGTAGGCAGAGAGGAGTCACATTGGAATAGAGTGGGCCCAGAGCAAGATAAGGGAGTGCACAGTAATAATGCTCACCCTGTTGGGCAGATGGGCCTAAGTGGACTATTTTTCTAGTAAGCTGTGAGTACAGGAGGAGTATAAGCGCAGAGGGGCTCTACCTAAGTCATATTATTTTGGTAGCATCTCAGTTAGTTGGGGCTGCACAGGCTGAAAGGGTTTGTCTAGTGCAGAGACAGGTAGAGGCTGTTTTGAGAAAGCCCCAGAGGAAGGCTTTAAAGCTCTGGTGGAAGGGAGAGGTGCGAGTGCTTGATGGAAGAGAGTTCCATACCCTGGGCACATATGCAGTGAAGGCTCTGTCACCCATTTGAGTGTGGGTTTTAGGTACCAGGAAGGCATGAGAGTCACTGGATCACAGGTTGTAGGAGAAAGTAGCTAGAACGAGGGACTCTGCAAGGATAAGGGGGGGTGGCAGTTCTGACAACACTGTCTATGAATTTTCCCATGACATAGGAGCAGTGAGTTTCCAGTGGGAGCCATTCAAGCCAGGTGTAGAGCTCACAGCAGTGAGTGAAGTGGGGGGCTGAGAGCACAAAATGGCATATGTTGTTATACGGTGAGTTGCACTTTACTAGACTAGTTTTTGCAATGTGAGCAAAGGTGACTAGTCCATAGCAGAGCGTAGGTAGAAGGACTCCCCTGACTAAGGCGAGATGGGCAGCTGGAGTGAGACAACTTTTTGCTCTGTAAGCGTGACCCAATTTGCAGTTTGAGGCCTTACATGAATTGCGTATGTGCATGTTCATATCCAGTTGCGGGTCAAGAGTCACCCCTAGGTACTTGACCAAGTCTGCAACTAGCTGTAGGGACCCATCAGTCCCAGAAATCTGTAGTGAATCTGGGTCAGCTTTTATCTTGGCTGCTGAGCCAAAGAGCATGGCCTGCATCTTCTGCAGGTTAATCATAAGTTTATGGTCCTGCAACCAAGTTTGGATTTGGTCGAAGTCCGAGTTTAGTTTGGTGTTGATGGTAGAGATGTCCTGGGAGCTGGACATGATGACTAGGTCATCTGCACACAGCACTGAGGGCCTAAGAGCCAGAGCCAAGGGTAGCTCATTTATGAAGAGGGAGAACAGGAAAGTCCCCAGGACAGAGCCTTGGGGGACTCTGCATTTTACCTGGGCAGTCTCAGACAGGGCCTTGTTGAACTTGATGTACTGCTGCCTGCTAGTGAGATAATTACTAATCCAGGCAAGTGCGGGGGAGGAGAAGCCTAGTGATAGGAGAGAGTAGCACAGTAGTACATGGTCTACCCGATCGAAGGCTTTCGAGAGATCAACAAAGATGGCCCCGGTCAGTTTTCCTCGGTCAGCAGTGGACCTGATCGCAGAGGTAATAATTGCTAGGGCAGTGGAGGTGCTATGCCCCTTTCTGAACCTATGCTGTGCAGGGGAGGGTAGGTTGTGGGTCCATAGGTAATGGGTGACCTGCAAGGCGACTACCTTTTCCAGAAGTTTGCTGATTGTTGATAAGATTGCTATAGGTTGGTAGTTGTTAGGGTCTTTTAGGTCCCCTTGTATGGGCACAGGGATGACTTTAGCCATCTTCCAGATGTCAGGGACTATACCCGAGGTAAGCGATGCATTGAAGACATGGGCTATGGGTCGGGCTAGTACTGTTGCCCCTAGCCTAAACAGCTTGGCTCCAGACAGTCGTGCCCAGCACCAGTGTCAGGGGAGAGGCTAGCAAGGAGCTTCTGGGCCTCAATGTCTGATAAAGGGGACAGCCATGGGTAGCACCATGAATTTGGATTATGAAAATTAATTTAGGCATAATTTTGATCAGCAGCATATGCTTAACAGAGACGTTAGTTTTATTGCAATATTCTCTTTTGGCGAAAATATATTGATGATATTCTCTTCTTCTGGCATGGAAGCCTAGGTGGCCTGAATTGTTTTCTTAGATAGCTGAATGCCAGGAATGTAGTCCTGAAATTTTCTGCAGAGTTTATCTTCATGGAGGTATCCTTTCTGGATATCACAATATTTAAGTTCCAGAATAAGATAAATATTCAACTTTTTAGAAAGTCAAGAAATCACAGCCTGTCCTGCATGCATTGAGTTTCCACATCGGCAGCCTCATTGACAATATTCCCTTTTCCCAAATGATGAAGGCCAAGACAAATTGCAACATTGTCCCAGAGTTTTAGAATAAAAATAAACAACATTATGACAGAAAGGTTTTTGACCAGGGTAAAACACATTACACCCTGAAGAATGACCTTGATAGAGTGAATTAAGTCAGGAGGGAGGACACTCTGGTCCATAAAGGGGCAAATGCAGGAAAACAGAACTATATTTTATTTGAAATGACTAACTGTAAGGAAATTGGGTGCATCAGAAAAATACTGCACAAGCATTGTAACATATTGCAGCAACATCTTATCACAGGGGAGGTATGCAGACAGAAGCCTATGGTGACATTTAATAGAGCAGATAACATAAAAAAAATAAACTGATGCATAGTGTTAATGAGAAAGCAGATCACCAAATGGCAAATGTTGTTAGGCATACTCAGAGATGGGATGCACCCCGCAGGAGAGATCAGTATGCGGACATATTAATAGGGAGGATAACTAAGCACCTGCATATGGGACAAACATATTCAATCAAATACCATACTTTTTTAACTCTGTTTAGTGGCAACTGAAAACAGACACAGGTGGTACAGTGGATTTGTAAGTATGCATATTGCATGTTTTACACACTTTTGGGTGAAGGTCAGGACAGCAGATACTCATGCAGTTATATCAAGGGTTATACTCTTTATAGTCATGTAAAATTGGAACCTCACCAGCCCTTCCTATTTATGCAAACTTATCTACTGCACTTTTTTTCTAGTTGCGATTCCAACCTCTGCCTAAAGGTACTTATTAGAAATTTGGAAACCACATAGTACTTAATGTTTTTTTCAGGGGGTCTCCAATGCTTTCAAATGCCAGTCTTTTATGAACAATTTAGTATTGGATTGTTTCTGTTTTCATACAGTCTAACAGAATGGTCACCCAATGGGCTATAGTGGTGACCTAATCCCTATGCTAGTACTGGGGTGTTGGTAAGGCCCATTGAATTCTGCAGACTCAGAATTTTGTGCAGAACTTGCAACCTACTGTACAATATCTGAAGTTTTGTTTTGTTGAATTTTGTTGACCCAGTAAGCCCACTGGGCCTGGAAGTCCCCTTTTTCAGGGGCGACTGGGGGTACAGATGGTAAGCAACTGAAATTGAACCAGATTAAGCTGTTTGTGGTATTTTTAGTGAATGAGGGAAATTTGGCCAGGACACAGGGGAAACTCCCCTACTTTTGCTTCAGATAGCTCTGAAATGCTACAGGAGAGTCTTGGTTCAGTTCAGTGAGAACCTCAGCATGGAAGAGGAAGGAGGTGGTGTGGAGGAGATGGAGGAGGCAACAGAATTACAGAATGCTACTGGCATGGAGAGCCAAGTTTTGGGAGCAGATGTCCAAATTGAGGAGCCCTCTACTTATTCAATGGATCGACTGAATGAAGTGAAAGATTTGGACAAGAGGAATCTTCAGCGAGACTTAGTTTTAAAGAAAAAACAGCTGCTGGAGCTAATTTCGGTAGTGAAACAGGAGTTTATGACAAGTTAAATTTGGAGGAAAAGAAAAGGAAGAGATTGGCAGTGATGGGTGCCATTTGAAGTGGTTTCAGAACAGTCTCCTTCCCCTTTGGAATTAACTTTTTCAGGCACACAAGATCTGGTAGCTCTGGTAGCTGACGTCATCCCAGAGACATTAAGCAGTGATGCTGAATGGACCCCTGGGTCGGCTTTGCAAAAAGCCGGGTGGGTTCATAATGCAGACCGATGGATTCCTGACCCTGTTATTCCTTTACAGGGTTCTCCAAAGAGTAGAGCTGTTTTCCACCAAGAAGCTCATAAAGCATCAGTGCAGTCGAGTGTTGTATCAGAGGTGGCAGTCCGACCCGATGAGGCTGCAGTAATTGATACTGCTCTACAGGAGAGAGAAAGACACCAAGCATTTTTGGGTCCTTCTGAGCTTATTAATGTGGAAGCCTCAGAGTCCGGTTCTTCTAATTTAAAAGAAGTTCCCCTTGACAAACTGAAGGATTCCTCTTCAGAGATACAAGGTAGGATTTCTTTGGTAGACCCTGTATTTAATGGGATGGAGGGACAAGAGAGGGAGTCTACAAATAAAACGCTGCCTAAGACATTTGCAGGACTCTTTTGTATGCCTGCAGAAGCAGCAAAAAGACACTTTTTGGTTCAAATTAAATACAAGGGGGAAATGCACCCATAGTCCCAGATAGGATATGGAAAGGGAAGACTTTTATTAAAGATTCTATGTTTTTTTTTTACCTGCTGAGGTCTACGCATTTATACATGTCCCTTGAGATCAAACTTATGATTTAAGTTTTTGTACCATGCAATCATTGGATACATTTTGTAAATTGTATTATACACTCAAAGATTCTGAAAGCTGGATTGATTTCTTGGCTATTCCGGTCACAAAACCAACCACTAAGACTGTTACATTCTTATTTAGAAATGAGGGAGTCTGTATTAAAGACATTATGTTCTGGTTAGAAAAAAAAATATACTGTTATGGAACATCCAAAACCCATTATGGATGAAAATGGGTTTTGGAATAGTGGCTGATTGTTTTGGGTCCAACTGAATCAAACTGAGGCTAGAATTTCCCACCTTCCCAGTTCCTTTTTTTTGGTCAACATCGGGGAGTCCTGTTTTACGCAGGGCAGCCTAAAAGCTGCTATAGATGTGGAGCTTTGGGTCATCTAACATAGACTGTGAGCAGATTTGATGTTTTCTCTGTGGAGTGTTGGGGCATAATGCTCCCCAGTGTAATGCCTGGCCTTTTTGTAATCTATGTGGGGAAGAAGAACACTCATTCCAGGACTGCCCTTGGGCAGCTCATAATACAGAGGGGGAGTCTGAGCATGATTATTTCTTAAATTAAGCCAAACAACATTCTGAACAATCTGCTGGGCAGTATCAAGAAGGTCCTTTCCTCACCCACAGCAGAGGCTGAGGGTCAGGGTCTGGGGCTAGGGGTAGAAACCAACCAACTTCTACTAGGCCAACGGTGCTAAATAATGCAGTGGTACTTCCACCGGAGCCTTCAATAAGGCAAACACAGCCACAGCCTAGACAAGAAGAAAGTGTGACCCTACATGTTACCCCCCAGAGTTCTCCTTTGAGAACAGTGACACTAGCTTCATTTCTGTTAAGTCAACAACCAAACAAATCAGTTTCACCCATCCCAGAAACCTGTGTTTCAGCAGATACTGATCATACAGGTTCTCCCACCTTAACCTTGAGGGATGAGTCGGAAATGCCTATAACAGAGGATGGGTTTATGCTCCCTTTAAAATCCCTGTCTCGGAAACAGAAAAAGGAGGAGATTTCTCTTTCACCTTTACCCTTATCAAATAGATTTTCAGCTTTTACTTCATGGGGTGAACAGGCGGATACAGTACTGCCTATGGAGGGAACTTATCCGGATCCTTTCCCCCCTTTGGAACCCATATCTTCAGTGGTACAAAACCTACGCCAATCTAAAATTCCACATAAGCGGATGACTAGATCTAGTGGAAAATTGGCAACTCTTCCTCCCTGATCCACTCTGTTTGAGGATTGCAAGCTTAAATGTGAATAGTGTTTTATCACTGAGAAAACGTTATGTTACTTTTAGGATATTACAACAGCTACCATACAATGTATTTTTTTTTAATTTAAAGTTTATTAATGCATTTTCCACAATAAAATGCAGCTTACATGACGGCGACATTAACATTACAATACAATATAAAGGAATGACTGCCTGACCCACCCTTCCCTCCCATACTGCAGTAACCCAACCTAATGCCTGTCAAATGCCAAGCACCTTACTAAGGTCTTACATGACAATATAGTCTGAAATATACTTAGACTTGAACCAGAGAAATTAGAAAGTGAAGGGATCCCAGATTTTGGTATATGTTGCCATTCTATTGTGGAGACTGGCAATCGCTTTTCTGTTGCTCAGATTGGACAAATTTCTTTTACCCATTCCTGGACAGATGGAGGACTTATCTTTCCAGTGGCATAGAATAAGCTTCTTAGCCGATAAGGCAATCATGGAAATGTGAAACTTTTGTACCTTAACTCTAATAAATGATAAGTCCCCAACAGACAGATCTCGGGAGTAAAGTATTCCTGAAGGCCCAGAAGAGGGTCCAGGAAAGTTTTAATTGAATCCCATAAGGGGGAGATTTTAGGACAGGACCAAAACATGTGGAAAAGTGTTCCTTCTTCCTGCAAGCATTTATTGCATATATTGGAATTCAGGTAACCCCACTTCCATAATTTAACCGGGGTGTAGTACAAGTTATGTAAAATATGATATTGCATGAGGTGCAGTCTGTCTTGAGAAATATATTTATGATATGATCTCCACAGAGAATGCCAATCCAAATAATGTTGAGGGAAAAATTATTCCAGAATCTAGTAGGTCCAAAGGGACCACCATATTTTTTGTTAAACAAAACCTGATATAGCTTAGAGATTACACCTGAAGATCCAGAAAGTGGGAAACCTCAGGTATCAGAGAAGTGATGATTTGGGAGGGAGGAGTATTACCGAAACTGATTACAAGTAAATGCTTTAATTGTATAACTTTGAAATGAGAGGAAACCGGAATGAGAAATTTCTTAATATTATCTTCCACTGATAACCAATGCCCCTCTCCATCCGTAAGAGAAAATAGCTTCCCATCCCCCAACTGGGACAACCATTGAAGGGAAATTTGATTCTTGTTAATAGTGAAAGATGGGGAATTCCAAATAGACTGAGCCAGGTCCCGATGAGGGAAATATTGTAAAAATGAACACAATTGAGAATAAATCCTTAAAGAAGTCATTATTATGGGGCACTCTTCGGCCAAACCTACCTGGGGAAACTTAAGGAAAAATAGTGTATGAGGGTCCAAATTCATGGACTTGATTGCATCCAGTTCTATTCTAAGCCAAACCAGTTGCTCTTTTTCTGGGCCGGGGGATACCCATCTCAGACATTTTGCTAAGTGACCAGCCCAGTAATATATGGCCAGATGGTGAATTCGTAAACACCCCTTCAATTTTGGTGCTGCCAGCTTATGATAAGCCAGCTGAGGATATCTGTTGGCCCAGATAAATCTGGAGAATACACCATGTGTCTTTTTGAACCAGAGTAAAGGAATACAAGTGTTAAGAAGAGATAATGGATAGAAAATTCTAGGAAATATGTTCATCTTAATTATGTTGATAAAGCCCCATAATGAAATAGGAAGTTTGGACCACCTCTTGAGGTCATGAGCTATCAACTGCGAGAGAGAATCCAGGTTTTCCTTAAACCATGTTAGCGGGTTACGAGAAAGCTTGATACCCAAATATTTAAATGACCTGAAGTCCAACACAAACCAAAAGGACTAATGTCATTTTTGAAAACTTTATGGTTTAGTGGGAAAAATAGAAATTTAGTAGCATTCAGTTTGTAATTGGACAGGTCACTAAATCTTGCTATTTCCCTTAGCAAAGCCGAAACAGAGGATACAAGGTGAGATACGTGTATCAACAGGTCATCCGCATATGCAGTGACTTTAATTTCATGTCGCCCAACTCTAACACCCTGTATAGAAACATTATTGAGAATATTTTGAATGAGAGGTTCCAAATATAAGTTAAATAACAAAGGAGATAAAGGACATCCTTGCCTAGTTCCTGAGTGAAGCGATAAGGCCTTAGAGAATGCCGCGTTGGTAGAAATTCTTGCGGTAGGGTTTTTATAAAGTGTGGCAATCTAGGAAATGAACAGAGAGGGAAAATGAAATGCTTCCAGAATTCGGAACAGAAAGTTCCAGTTCACTCAATCAAATGCCTTCTTGGCATCCAGGGAGACCAGTCCCGCAGGGAACTCGGCATCCCTGGTGGCCGAGAAGACATGTGACAAGGTACGTAAGTGGTCAGAAGATGAACACCCTTTCATAAATCCTACCTTGTTTATACCTAGCAATTCAGGAAGAACTACCATTAACCTATTGGCTAATATTTTGGAGAGAATTTTAATATCCAGATTTAAAAGTGAGATAGGTCTGTAACTCTGAACCAGATCAAGATCTTTATCTGGTTTGGGGAGCAGAACAATCAAGGCCTCAAAAAGGTGGGAGTTGGCCTCTGCCCCAGCTAAAATGTGCTGGAATAAACGGCAAAGTACTGGTGATAGAAGGTCCCGAAAAACTTTATAAAATAAGGAAGAAAAACCATCGGGGCCTGGGACCTTGTCTGTAGGCAATTCACTAACAACATCATCAATTTCCTCCTGAGAAATAGGAGCAACCAGAAAATCCTTGTGTCGGTCAGAGAGAGGGGGGGCAAATGGGAATCTTTCAGGTAACTGTCCGTATTCCCAGGGCAAGGGAGATGCTCCATGTCACTGTACAAGTTTGTATAATAATGGGCAAATTCTTGAATTATTTCAGTGGGATATACTTTTAAGGATCCATCAGCCATTGCCCTGATAGGAGGGATAAATCTCACTGATTCTTGTTGCTTAATATGCAGTGCCAGGAGGCGCCCTGCCTTTTCTTCCTGGCCAGTGTAACTAGCTTTTGTATGAATAATAGCTAATTCTGCTTTGTCTCGGAGTAACTCCAAATATCTATTTTTCAACACTAAGAGTTTCCTCCTATCCTCTTCGGGAGGATTAATCGAGAAATTATTTTCAAGTGATCTAATCTGGGATAGTAAAGATATTAATTCCTTCTCCTGTGCCCTTTTCCTACCACCCGCCATGCTGCTAAGGATCCCTCTCATGAAGGCCTTAAAGGCCCCCCACAAAATGTCTGGCTTTGCACTATCTAACAGGTTAGATGAAAAAAAGGATTCAATTTGCTCTCTTATAAGTTTGCATTATTTAACATCCTTGAGTAGTTGTTCATTAAGTTTCCATCTGGCTTCCCTGTTAGGTAAATTAAGCAGTACCAATTTACATAAAACTAGTGAGTGGTCAGAGATTGGGCCAGGTTGAATCATGGAAGTCTTAACCCCAGGTAATATGCAATGAGAAATAAGTATGTAATCAATGTGGGACTGTGAGCCGTGCGTCATTGACCTGAAGTTAAACTCCCTAGAATCAGGACGTAAAACATGCCAGACATCGCAGAGCCTGCATTGATCCAATAGATCTTTAAAAGAGTTCTGCCCTGGAGTGACCCCTCCCAGACATTTGCCTGACCTATCTAAATTAGACTCAAGTACTTGGTTAAAATCCCCCCCTAAAATAATCCTGATGGGAAGCATTGGGAGAATAGCAGATATAAGTCTCATAAAAAATCCTGGGTCATCTATGTTAGGGCCACAGATACTGCCAAGTAAAATTGGAACAGACCAGAGAGTACCTTTAAGAAGTATAAACCTTCCCTCAGGATCTTTAATAACCTGTGTAGAAACAAAGGGAATACCCCTATTAATCATGAGCATGACCCCACAGCTATTTGTAAATCCCTGGGCATTGTAAACCAGTCCCATCTGTTGTCTCCTTAACTGTAAAGCCTCCACTTCTAATAAGTGGGTTTTCTGTAAAAAAGTTATCTGAGAGCTAAGTAAGCTTAACTGTTTAAGAGCCTGATATTGTTTGTGCTTTTTCCTGATCCCTATAACATTCCAAGTCACAAAAGTTATCTCATTAGCCATCCAATAATGGTAATTAGACTTAGTGTATTCAGCTCAGCACACGGGATATATAGCCCCTGCAAACGTACACCCATGGTTACTGAAGTAAAGCCCTCCCTCCTCCCTAACCTTCCCACAATTAAGTCCATCACATCCCCTACCCACCCCCTACCCTCCAACAATGCCCCAAAACCCACCCCCAACTCTCTAAACTGTCACAAGCAATGTTCAGCACAGTACTGGTGCTTTTCCTTCATCTCCCACCCCCAGATGATGCACCCCTGTTAATAAAATTACATTTCGCTATCCTCATATAGAAAACAAAACAGGGCTGGTTATCCCTAAAAAAGAGAGAACTGTCCTGGGCTTTCAATAGCTCCACACCAAAGTGTAAACCTATTGGAAACCTATTAGAAAAGGGCCACAGCGAAAGCCATGTACAACCCAGGTAGCCATGGAAACCCGAACGAAACTGAGAGAGAAAATTGAAATCATCCTTGCCTTGTGAGGCAATTATGCAAGAACTAAAACCAGATTGGGAACCCAGTGAGGGAGAATGGCCTGTGCCACAGACTGAGAGCAGGAATCGAGAAAGAGATAGTAATCACATCGCAGGAAGGGAAGACAGAAAAAACGTGTCTTCCCAGAAATAACCAGCCTCCAAGTGCACTGGCTCTCCATGTGAAAGTTAGTTGTCCTGCACTCGAGTCTAGTGAGAAGGTTCAGAGAGATCTCCTTCGAATTGAGGGCTGCACACCCGTGAATTACTAATGCCTGATACGCCCTCTAGTGGCCAATTCCAGGTAATGATAGAGTGAAAACGATCTGCAGAGAAAGCCCAAGACCGCTCTAATTCCAATCCAGATGAAATAAACACGAATCTAAATCTCAGCAAAACCGACTCCCCTTTCTATTGTGTTTACCATAACAAAAATACTAAAACTTAAAATATTATTCCCCCCGTAAACAAGTCACAAGACCCTAAGTGTCCTTTTCCCTTAACCGGCATGGGCCCTCTGCAATTGGAGTCAAGGAAACTAATAGCAAGCGCGCCCTGCGCTGATCCCTCCAGTCCAAACAAAGCAGGGGAAGTTTCTTCTCCCTTTGGCACCGAACAGTTTCTCAAAAAGGCAAAACACGAAAGTTCCAATTCTCAGCTCCATACATCTCTCAATCCAGCAAACACAGCATCTCAGGGCTCCTTAAATAGATCTGGTAGCGTAGATTTAAGGCTTGTCAGGGCAATTGCAGGATCATCGTAGTTGCACCGGGATCTATTTACTAGAACCTGTAACCTGACCAGGTTTCCCATCTTGAATTTCAGGCCTGCCACAATTATCTTAGAAACAATGAGATGGAACACCTTCCACTTCAGACAAACCGAGCCAGGCAAATCTTCTGAAATTCTGTTTCATGTTCTCCCAGCAAACCTCTTGCAAAGCTCTCACTTTCTGCAGAAAATGCTACCTCTCCAAGTAGTTTAAACACCCACAGACAATGGGACGGGGGGGTCCTCTGGAGAAGGTTTAGGCCGTAGGGACCTGTGAGCTCACTCTATAATATAGACAGGGCCAAAGGGAGAGGGGCCTGCAACCCGCTCCACCAACTTCTGCACAAATGCCACAACATGTTGGCCTTCTTCTCCCCCCAGTAATCCAAGTATCACAACGTTGTTTCTGCGGCTGCGGCCCTCTAGATCTTCGAGCTTGGCTTCGAGACGAGATATTTTCTGATGCATAGTCACCAGATCAGGATCGAGATTTTATAACTTTTTCTCTATTGAGACTATTCGAGCTGTGTTATCTGAAACAGATAGCGAGACTTCATCTAATTTTCTGGACAGAGACTTCAGATCCATCGCCATTTCTTTCATTTCCTCACTAAAGGGCTTAAACTCTTCAAGAAACCTAGTGATCATTAAAGGTTCCTGTTCTCCAAATTGACTCAGAGGATCAGGCCTCTCAGGCCCACCCAAAGCCCTAGATTTCTTAGAGGCCATTTCGGGAGTAGCGTGGGGAGGTGCTTCTACGGGGCTTTCTTCATTTAAGCCTCCATCCACCAATTTAACCTCAAACCAGACTTCCAAAGTGTTCAGACAGCACTGAATCTCAAAAGCAGAGGAAATTAAGGAATTCCGATGTCCAGAAAAGATGATTTAGTGATCGGGAGGCAGGAGCTTCTTTAAGGAGCTTCTACTCAGCACTCTGCATCATGTGATCTCCCACAATGTATTTTTTTTTTACAAGATACTAGGTTACAATCTCTTAGTGATATAGAAACATAGAATGTGACGTCAGATAAGGACTGCTTGGCCCACCTAGTCTGCCCATTTTCCTACCTAACAGATAAGCTGCAGATCCTAGTTAACCAACAGCTTACTTCCTCCTACCAGCCACTAGGACTGCCTTATGTCTGTCCCATGCATTCTTGAATTCCCCCACTGTTCTTGACTCCACAACCTCCTCAGGGAGGCTGTTCCATGCATCCACAACCCACTCTGTGAAAAAATACTTCCTCACATTACCTCTGAGCCATCCCCCCTCTATCTTCTAATTGTGCCCCCTTGTTCTTGCACATCTCTTTTTCTGAAAGCTGTTACCCTTTTGTACTTTTGTTGATTTCCTTGAGGAACTTGGAAGTTTCTATCATGTCCCCTCGCTCCCTTCTTTCCTCAAGGGTATACCTATTAAGCTCCTTTAGTCTTTCTTTGTATGTCTTCTGGTGCAGACCCTGCACCATTTTGGTTGTCCTCCTCTGGACAGCTTCCACTCTGCCTATGTCTTTGCGGAGATGGGGTCTCCAGAACTGCACACAGTACTCCAGATGGGGTCTCACCAACTGTCTATACAGAGGGATAACGACTTCCTGTTTTCTACTATTGATGCCTCTCCCTGTGCATCTTAGTATCCCCCCAGCCTTCCTTACTGCCTTCTCATATTGATTGCCCACCTTTAGGAATTCTGATACAGTATAATTACCCCCAGGTCCCTTTCCATTTTTAATGTTGTCAGTATCTCACCCCCCCCCATTGTGTACTCTTCCCCTGGGTTTTTGTTTCCCAGGTGCATTACCTTGCACTTCTTTCTTCTTTGCATTGAATCTGAGCTGCCATACATCTGACCATTCCTCCAACCTTGCCAAGTCCTTTCTCCTCCTTTCCACTCCATCCTGTGTATCAACCCTGTTGCAGATCTTTGTGTCATCTGCAAAGAGGCATACTTTTCCTTCCAGTTCCTCTGCAATGTCACTTATAAAGACATTAAAAAGGACCGGTCCTAGTACTGAACCCTGCGGTACCCCACTAGTAACCCTCCTTTCTTCACTGTGGACTCCATTTACTACTACCCTTTGTGTCCTGTTGTCTAGCCAATTTTTTTATCCAGGCTACCACCTGGGACCCCACTCAAGGCTGGCTAACTTGTGTATTAATCTTTTGTGTGGGACTGTATCAAATGCCTTGCTAAAATCTAGGTAGGCCATGTCCACAGCCCCTCCCTGGTCTACTACTTTGGTCACCCAGTCAAAGAAATTCATCTGACGCACCCTTCCCATCATGAATCCATGCTGCCTTGGGTCCTGTGCCCCACTGGCCTCTAGGTACTCAACAGTTTTTTCCTTCAGAAGTAATTCCATCATTTTCCCTACCACTGAGGTCAAACTAACTGGTCTGTAGTTTCCTGCCTCTGTCCTGCTCCCACTTTTGTGAATAGGAATTACATCCACCCTCCTTCAGTCCTCAGGTACCACCCCATCCTCCCATGATTTGTTAAAGAGAGTAGTCAGCGGTGTCACTAGTTCTACCCTTAGTTCCTTTAGAATTCTTGGGTGAATCCCATCAGGCCCCATTACTTTGTCCACCTTCAATTTTATTAGTTCTTTCAGAAACCTTTCTTCTGTAAATGGACTGGTATAGACCCCCATCTTCAGAGAGTTTCTCTTGTTTGGTTTAGGTACCTCCCCCTCCTCTTCCCTTGTGAATATTGAGCTGAAATATTGGTTCAGTATCCCTGCTTTTTCACTGTCACCCTCAACCCACATTCCCTCCCCTTTATTAAGCCTCAGTATCCCTCCTTTGATATTTCTTCGGTCTCTAATGTACCTATAAAAGGTCTTATCCCCCTTCTTAACAGAATTGGCTATCCTTTCCTCGGTTTGGGCCTTTACAATTCTGACTGCCTTCCCAGCCTCTTTCTGCATTAACTGATAATGTTCTCTGTCCTGCTCCTTCTGTGTTTCCTTATATTTCCTGAATGCTATCCTTTTCTTCTTAACCTTCCCTGCCACCTCTTTTGAGAACCATAGCATTTTTTTCCTTCGTTGTGTTTTGTTGATTTGCTTTACACAAAGGCTTGTTGCCTCTGTGATGGCTGTTTTGATTACTCCCCATTGTTCCTGGCACCCCTCTTTCTTGCCTGTTTGCTAGTGCTTTTCTGAGGCACTCTCTCATTTTCCCAAAGTCAGTCCTCCTAAAGTCCAATACTCCTGCTTTTGTATTGCTTGATTGTATGGCTGTGTTTATCATGAACCACACTGTTTGGTGGTCGCTTGTTCCCAGATGGCTACCCACTTCTAAACCTGAGATTCTTTCTCAATCCCCATTTGAGAGTACCAGGTCTAAGATTGCTCCCTCCTGAGTGGGTTCCAATACTAGCTGTCCAAGACATGCCCCCTGTAGGGCATCAAAAATGACCATGCTATTGGATGTGCCTGCAGGAAAGGTGATCTAGTTAACATCTGGCATATTCAGGTCCCCCATCAACAATATCTCCCCTTTTTCTGCCATTCTGAGGAAGCCTTCTATCATTTCTTTGTCCATTCCCTCCCCCTGAGATGGGGGTCTGTATGCAACCCCCATGCGGATTGTGGTGCCATTTTCTGTCTCCAGGGTGACCCAGAGTGCCTTATCTGCTCCCAGTTTACTCTTTAGTTCTGTTGCTTTGATCCCTTCCTTTACATAGAGAGCTACTCCTCCTCATCTTTTACCTTCCCTGTCCCTTCTGTAGATTGTGTATCCTGGTATATTGACATCCCAGTCATGGTTCTCTGTGTACCATGTTTCTGTGACTGCTGCAATATCCAGGCAACCCTCTTCCATCAAGGCCACTAGTTCAGGGAGCTTGTTACACAGACTATGGGCATTGGTACTCATCACCCTCCACTTTTAGATGGCCTTACCACTTTTAGCCCCATTCCTGTCCTTACTGCCTTTGCCTTTTTTTACATTTAGCTCTGTCCTTCTCCCTAATGACTTCTCTACCTTGGTGTTTACCTCACTAATTACCATATTTTGTGGGGGGAGGCTGGGATATCCCTGCTTCTTTTCATTGCCTCCTCCTTGGCTCATTTAAATGCTTGCCAATGAAGCATTTAAACCTCTCATCTAGGATCCTGGTTCCCCCCGGACAGATGCAGACCATTGCACCAGTATTGGTCGGCATCCCTCCAGGTGGCTCCCCAGTCCCCAATGAAGCCAAAACCCTGAGCTCCACACCAGTTGTTCAACCATTTATTGAATTCCCTGGTGAGGAGTATCCTAGCATCACCCTTGCTATAGACAGGCAGTACCTCCAAGAAGGTTACCATATGCACTACTTGTCTTAGGCCTCTCCCCAACTCTACAAACTCCTCTTGCACTGCTCTGATCCCATTCATAGCCAGGTCATTTGTCCCTAGGTGAGCAATGACATCCAGCTCCCTCCCTCATGCAGATGCTCCCACGATCCTGAGGATTCGATTTCTGTCCCTCCAAGTCATGGCTCCAGGCAGGCACCTTACCTCCCTCTCCCCTTCCTCCCCCATTTCTACCCCCCAATAATTGAGTCTCCCACCAGGAGTTGTTTTCTTCCCCTGTGGGGTCCCATGCCACCCTCCTTTGTGAAGGTTCCCAGCATCTTTATTGGTCTCCACTGCAGGTGCCTCCATAGAGGAACAACTATCCACCAGAAGAGTGAATGAATTGTGAAGAGGTACAGCTGGAGGGATGCAACTCTGTTCCACCACCCTCTGCCTCCCTGAGCCCACCCTGGTCCAGCATCTCCTCTTTCTTGGCAACCTCTGAGGTAGTGGCATTGGACCTGGTGGTCCCTGGGTTGGGGAGGAGGTTTCATAAATCCTAGCCAGGTCAGCCTGGAGACGGGCAACCTCCTCCCTCAGACCAGAGAGGTGCCTGCAAATAGGGCAGCATTGCAGCCTCTAGAATGTCTCCCAGAACACTGCTGCCCCACAGCCACTGCACAGCAACACCCCTATCATGTCTAATTTTGTGTCCCCTCTCCTGGTTCTCTGTATGCTTACTATCTCCTCTCCTTACAACTTTCACCCTTCCTATTCTGGGACAGCAACTTCCTATATTCTTCAGTAGCCACTTTCTTCTTTGCTCAGTGTCAGACCACCACCAGCTGGGGGGGTTGGGGAAAGTGAGCTACTTTTTTCCTTTAGGGTTGACAAAACCAGTGTTTATCTATGATCCTTCCCTTCCTACTGCCAAACAGGAAGTTCCTGTTGACAATCAAATCCAGTGGCTATAAAAGTAGAACTGGCTTAGGGAGGGATGGAGGGCAATTAGTAAGAAAAAAGGCTAGCAACAGGAAGTTGTAATTTGAGTCACCTGCTTTTATAGTGTCTAAGCCACACCCCCAATTAAGCTCTCTCTCCTCCTACTGGTTTAGCAAAGTAAGTTGATACAATACCCTTCACAGCACAGAACACACACTGATTTTCTTTTTCTTTCTTTTTTAACCCTAAATAAGACCACTTCTACTTCTAATAAAGTATCTGTCTTGCTTAATCTCAACAGACACTGACTCCTGCTGAGATATAAGTGTTAAATTAATAAGAAAATGTAGCTTCTTTTAGTTAGCTGCTTTCTGCTCTACAAGCAAGGCTAGCAATAGGAAGTTGTAATTTGAGTCACCTGCTTTTATAGTGTATAAACCACAACCCCAATTAAGCTGTCTCTCCTCCTACTGGTTTAGCAAAGTAAGTTGATACAGTACCCTTCACAGCACAGAACACACACTGACTTTCTTTCTTTTCTTTCTTTTTAACCCTAAATAAGACCACTTCTACTTCTAATAAAGTATCTGTCTTGCTTAATCTCAACAGACACTGACTCCTGCTGAGATATAAGTGTTAAATTAATAATAAAATGTAGCTTCTTTTAGTTAGCTGCTTTCTGCTCTACAAGCAAGGCTAGCAACAGGCAACATAAACCAGATTACTAAAGAATGGAAAGGGGTTCCGTCCTTTTGGTCATCGGGAATGGATGCTTGTAGTGGGGTGGGATATTGTTTCACCTCACCTGGAATTCAATGTTATCATGTGGTAGATATTGAACCAGGATGAGCTTTTCTATTAGATGTAGAAATAAATGCAGTTCATTGTAGAGTAATTAATATTTATGGACCTCAATCAAAAGCTCTTATAATTGAATTACCCAGAAAAATACAGCCATATCTGCATACTAGTAGAACTGTTTTTTTTTTTGGCTGGGGATTTTAATATTAATTTGTCAAAAGATGGCCCATTAGATAACTTATATTGTGACAAAGCATTGTTATGTACTGTGGTAAATCATGCGGGTTTAAAAATTGATTGTGAAGAAAAGACTCAGTCGGTGAAACTCACTTGTTTTAGAGGACAACTTTCTTCTTGCATAGACATAACTTTCATTAAACAATCACTACTGTGTGGTAAAATGATCCTAGTACCAATTGAATCTTCTGACCATGTTTTAGTGGGGGTTTATATTGAATCTCCACCTCATAGGATGACAGGCCCAGGGTACTGGCAGATGAATTCCCTTCTTTTAAAGGACCCCTTGGTAGTGTCAATTTTGACTGGGATAATTAAGGATAAACTTTCTACCCAGTTCTTGTATGAGGATGTAGGTAAATGGTGGGAAAATTTTTGCATTTTATTTGAAAAGTTATTTTGAGGAAGTAGGGAAGGGTAAACAGATTTCAAAATATTTAAAATATTTAAATCTAAGAAAACAAGTGGGTGGATTATTAACAAAGCACCATTTGGGACAAGAAGATGTTTCCATAGAGATTCAAAAGATTAGGAGTAGTATGGAATTTTATTAGTATGATCGAATGTTTTCATTAAATCAGAAACAGATTTTTGGAACTCAAGGGAAGTTGGAACAGAGGAATCCATTTATTGATTGTCATCAGAGAAGAGATAAAATATTGTTTTAAATGGCTCGAATACATCTAAAGGAAAGTATGCTACTGATAATGTTGGTATTATGTTAATTTTAGAGGAATATGTACAAACTGTTTGGGACTTCGACTCCAGATACGGGTTTTAATGTTCAAGTGTTGAATTCAACATCTCTTCCACAGCTATCCCCAGAATTACAGGCTTCCTTGCTTTTGCCATTTTCATATATAGAAATGGATAAAGTTATTAAGTCATTAGAAGGGAATACAGCACCAGGATCGGATGGGTTGACTAGAGAACTTTATAAAGTTGTCCGGAATCTAATCCCACAGGAATTTTTAGCAGTTCATAATTTTTTTTTGCAAGACTTTTCTTTACCTTCTTCAATGTATGAAGGATTCGTGATTTTTTTGTTAAAATCTGGAGTACGAGACAGCATCCAAAACTGGTGACCAATTACATTATTAAATGTTGATTTTAAAATATTTGCTAAATTATTAGGTAATAGATTAGCATCAGTAATGGCAAATGTTATTATTTCCATGAAATTTTGTTCAGTTCCTGGTCACAGAATGAAAGAAGCTTTATTATTGTTAAGACAAATAATGGAAAGTAAAAATTCCCCAATGGGGTCAGTGGGCTCAGGCTATATAGTAAGTTTAGATCAGGCAAAAGCCTTTGAATGGGTCTCGTATTCCTTTCTTTGGGATTGTTTAGCTGCATATGGTTTTCCAGATCTGTTCATACAGGAAACCAAATTATGTTATGCCTTAGCATATGTAAAACCATATGAGAATGGTTGAATGGGACAGAAAACTTTAATTCAGAAGGGGGTTCAGCAGGACTGTCTGCTAAGCCCACTTCCATACGTGTTTATGACAGATCCATTGCTTTGGTTGATTCAAAACTCTCCTAAAATAAATGGTTTAGGCATGGGCAAAGTATTAGAATATAAAGTAGCCTATGCTGATGATATTTGTTTACTGGTAAATGATGATAGCTCAGTTCAGTTGGCTTGCGATTTGCTACAGGAGATTGGCAAAATCACAGGGGCTCGCTTAAATGTAGCTAAATAATGTTGTTTGGATGTGTTGAGTTTTAGAGATTCAGATAGCTTAGTATGTGATATCCTGGTTTCTAGAAAGCCTAGTCATATTTTAGGAATATATTTTGGTGGAAAGGATATGGCATATACAAATTGGGAGATAGCTTTAGTAATAGGCCAGGCAAAAGTTAAAATGTGGAATAGGTGGAAACTATCAAAAAAGAGACAGATTTTTTTATTAAAAACCTTTTTGGTACCTGGATTTTTGTTTATTAGTTCAATTTTTTTTCTGCCATCCCCTTTAGAAACTTCTTTGTTGAGTTTTTTTTTTTTTCTTGTGTATGGGGAAGTAGGTTGAACCCGGTGAAGTGGAATGTTCTTTATAAACCAATTAAATTTGGGGGTTTGAATATGTTACATCCTGGGGTGTTTTTCTTCATGATCTTTCTTTGTGATAACGTTATTCCTTTAGTAAAGGGGATGGTTCAACTATAGGGTAAATGCAGGAAGAATCATTAGATGAGGTACTAAAAGAATGGTCGACTAAGATATTTTTGCATAAAAATAAATGGAGTCTTCACCTAGCTAAGAGGTGGGATGGAGTAAGTGATGCAATAAAGAAATGGGGAGTACAGTTAGATGATACTCTTCATTTCTCCTGGAAATGACTGTATGAGCATATTATCATGGAATGTTTTGATGAGCCGGTGTTTACAGGTTTAACTCAGTTGGACCAAAAACAGCTTTTGGAATATATTACAGATATAAGACTCCCAGTGTGTGGGATACAGTATGATTGGGTCTGCATGGCCGGATTAATGTAAAGGGTAACCAAAAGCACAAAGCCTTAAATTAACGTTATTGTCCTAGGGAACTGTGTATTCTAAAAATAGAAACAAGGGATCATTTATACTTTAATTGTCCATATGCAATACAATTTTGGCACATTGTTAAAAATAGATGGAAGTCAGAAGTGGGCAGGTCCAGTTCTTCCAGACCTGAATTTATTATGTCTTGGAATAATTCCTACTTTATACTTTTCAGTACATCAGGGGACATTTTGTATTATTTATGCTCATTTTTTATATTGGGTATGGATAGGTTGTTGTACATTGGCCTTGCAACAGCAATTTATTTCAGCTTTAGAATTTTTTTTCATCATCAGTGCTGATTTGAATAAATGGAAATTTGAAGAAAAACATATCTATGATTCTGATAAGTGGAAAAGACTGTGGAATAATCTTGATTTTATTGGAAATCCAGATATTTAGAAAAAGAAGGGAATTATCCAGGTTTACCAGGAGATTTCCTTTTATTTGATGAGAAGTTTTGTTTTGGCTTTAGAAAATTGTATGAAGTAATAATTATAATTTGAATATATTAGTTTTTCTTCAAAAACCAAAAACATTTCTACTGTGGGAGGGTGGGGTGGGGGTTCCAGTGTAGGATGTATTATGTTTTGGCATTTATCATTTTCCTTTTCCTTTTACGCTTGTATAGCCATGGTTTTAAGTATGAAGTAATACTTTGTTGAATTTCTGTTTTTTTTTTTGTTGTATTAAGTAATATTGATTTGTTTATCTGTTCTTTTGTGATATAAATAAAAAATTCCCTACACTTTTCGATAAGTGTCATGGGATCTATAACATCCACCTGAACTACCACCAATCCAGGCAGATGTGACCTCGGTTTAACATCTCATCCGAAGGATGGCACCTCAGAAGTGCAGCACCCCTCTCATGCTGCACTACAGTGTCAGTATTGGGATATTAACCCAAGTGCCACATAATTCACTATTCTTGGTGATTGTTTATTAATAGTTGCAGTTTTTCCATAGCACCTGGTTCTCATCCCCCTTTTTATATCTGTAACTCCTCTTTGTTCAGCATGTGATGTTATCAATTACATCACATTATACCGTAGTTAATGACAGGGCTGCATTCTGCCACACAAATGAATAGTCATTTATCTGCAGCTATTCTCACTCTATGAGGAGGTGGCACAGGGCATTAGGTACTGTGATATTTGCTAAACCTGTACTACAGCCTAATGCAATTTTCAGTCTTAAGTTATTACACTGGGGCCAACTTACTGTAAACAAGTACTTCACAATAGCATAGACCTGCTAACTGACTACCTCACTTTGTACAGATTTATTTGTGCCTTCAAGGTATAGCGAAGCCTTCTGAAATTAATGACTGATAAAATGAATTAACCTGTCTTTAAAAAAATAAAAATTATGCCCAGAAAGGTGGAATATAATGATGTGTAGACCTGTTGAAAGATCAGATCTGTTAAATTAATAATTGTGCTGTACAGATTTTTGTCAAACATTGATTACATGTAATTATGGGTTGATAGAATTACCTAAAAAGTTGTGAAGAAATATTGTGGGCAGGGCCAGCTTTTGGCTAGCAGATATCAGACTGTGTTCCTGTACCAGTGACTCAAGTTTGGGAATGGGCTTAGGGAGCTGGCTAGGCAGCAAGAGGATGGGAGACCAGCACTGTCACACACCACTGTTCAGAGCCTGGCAGGGTATGATTCAGAGTGTCCCTTCAGTCCGTGCCAAACATGGACAGTTCTAATAGTAAACAAGAGTACATGGCTAGCAATGCTTAATTTTTAGCCTGAGTGTTCTGTCACAATGATGACTCCTTGTGATGGGCTGGGAATCCTCCCCTCACGAGGGGTTCTCATGGATATCGTGGCCTGATGGGGTGACATTGTGCATTAGGAAAGGTTGATTGGCATAAAAACTTAGTTTTGGAAAAACTCCACTATTTCGTTTATTCCATTTCCAAAAGAACCCATATGAATGAGGATACAGTTTCATGATCACAAAAAGAGAAATTTATTTTTAAAAACTACATTACAGATTGCATATAAATATATAAGTGATACACAGTGGGGACCTCACGAGTGGCATAAACAGCATGGCCTGGATATTCAGGAGGGTTGCACATGGCGCAACACTATTGAGCCATGCACAACCCACTGATGCATCCTGGCGCAATATTCAAATGGGGATTGAGCCTGGCACAAATCCCGATGTGCCGGAGCGCATCAGTAATGTATGTGGTGCAGGTGGGGTGGGCGTGCTCATGCATACTCCACACATCCCAATATTCATCCCGGGATGTGCTGAGCATACGTATACAAATAATAGACTTAAATCCCTGGTGGTCCAGTGGACCATGTCACACCCGATCACAGGCTTAAGTATAAACATTATTTGTCCATTATCCCTGGTGGTCCAGAGGACAGCTCGCATCCCGATCATGGGCATAAGTTGAATAATAAAAGCATCCTATATCCCTGGTGGTTCAGTAGACTGCTCGCAGCCCGATAGTGGGCATCTGTAATAAGAAATAACACCCCAATCCAACCCTGGTGGTCCAGCGGTACCTCCTCCCCACCCATCCACTGAGCCCCACTGCCCTGTTCCTCCTGGTCAGCAGCGGGAGGCAGCACCCCACCAGCCTGCTGCCCTGCCGCCCACTGACTGACACCATACGGTAGGGCTGTATGCCCATTGGTCCACAGCGTGAGCCAATGGGTGTACAGCCCTACCGTAAAGTGATATAGGACGCTTTTATTATTCAACTTATGCCCACGATCAGGCTGCAAGCGGTCCACTGGACCACCAGGGATATAGGACTCTTTTATTATTCAACTTATGCCCGCGATCGGGCAGCAAGCGGATATAGGACATTTATAATGCAACATATGGCCACGATCTGGCAGTGGGGCACCTTTCCACCAGTACAGAGGGCATCGGTCCCTGATGGCTGCAGCCTGGCAGGGTGCCAGGTGCAAGTCACCTGGGATCGGTGCACCTGCATGCAAATGGAGCCATAATGACATGCAAATGGCCCCCATTTATGCCTTGCATACATTATGGCCCCATTTGCATGTGCACTTTTGAATAGCGCAGTTGATGCACCTAGCACAACGGAACTTGTGCTAGCGCATCCCCCCTGCTCCACTCTGGCCATTTGCACTGGTGCAGTGCCACTGCGCCATGTGCACTGTGGGTGGCCATGGTGCGATATTCAACTATGTTGTGCCATGGTGCAACTCCATTGAATATCACCCTTTCAAGGCCCCTGCACAGCCAAGTTGCACTGCGCCCAGGCTTGCACCACAGCCTGGTGCAGTCTAAATATCTGGGCCTATGAGTATAGATAAATTATTTATCACACAAGGTCCCCTCTGTGTATTTCATTTATTCAATAAGACAGGAGTTTAAGTGATAGACTTTTTTCAGCTTTTTAAAAAAATATATTTCTAAAAGTCTGTGGGTGTATTTTTTGAACTACTGGTACTGAGTGCCCCCCCATACCATTTGCCATTGCCATGGATGTGGACACTGACATAGTGTCAGAATGATAAACTGATGCTGTGATGTGGTAATTCATTGGTGCTGCAGAACTTCTGCAGAAATTACAAAACACTGCTGCATAAGTTCTGCGGCAAATGGAAATCCTGCCACATAACTTTGTCCCAAAGTGCTGCAGAAAAATCAGGGCCTTGGGTATTAGCTTCTTGCCAAGTGTGATCCCCAGTTTCCTCAAAGGGTGATCATACACCTTCCTTTATGGGCTCCCTGGGGCCCGTCTCAACAGGATGCATTCTGCTGTGAGTGCGAAGGTGGAATTTAGAGTTTTTGCTAAGAGGGTGGTTACTTCACTCCAAGATGATTGGGCTGCAAGCCAGTTCCACTCTCCCATTTGGCTTGTTGGTTTTGTAGTGGACCCTGTGGGAACCCTAGAAGCATGCAATCACATTTTGCATTGGTCTGTCTTAGGGCTGTGCAAACCTCCCCAAAATGTACTTATCTGGCCTGAGAAGGCCTGGCAAAAAGTCACAAAACATTACTCAGAAGAAGACTGAATGAACACAACAGTGAAGCATCTCACAGTGTGGGCTATTGGTTCCAAAAATTGTGTGCCCATTAATCTGGGACAGTGCCACACATGGACAAGGCTTCCCATTATGCCATGAAGAAGTGTTGTACACATTGGTTTCATGGGCAACACTGCCCAGAAAATTCTTTTTTCAGCCTCTGTAGACCTGAGATGCTACCAAGGTGCCAACTACCAGAGGCCAGGCACCTTCCAGCTAACACACACTTGCTGCCCACTGTCCAGCTTATTCTGCTAAAGGCTACTACAGGACTCAGGAGGAGTAAGAAGAAACTGCTGCAAACAAACCTCCAACTTGGCAGAATGTAAAGTGCATTTAGCGGCCACAAAAAGAAATGTGATGTGAATGATTAATTTTTTTATTTTATGAGATGCCACCGATGTGTCTTCTGCCAGTGGCCAGGCAATGTCCTGCTGCTAGCTAACACACATTTACTGCCCAGTAAAATTAGTGAATAAAAGTAACACCCCCCAAACAAAATCACATATCAGACTTCTGCCAGGGGTTTCAGTCACTTTTATTTGTATGCCCTGCTAAAATTTTAGTTCTGCAAAGAAAACAAATATGTGCTGCACTGCTGAGATTAGGCAACAAGTGGGCATTGGCAGACTACCACCTCATGCCCTATCTGTCCACTACCCACCCCCAAGCACACTACTCCAGAGTCCAGTGTGTCCCCTCTCAGCTCTCTGAGGAAATCCCGTGGTCCAAGATGTCTGCTGCAACACTGCTTAGCCTGACTTTTGTTTCTTCTTTCTCCTCCTAAATACCCCCCCCCCCAAACAGCCCTGCTGTTTGCAGGACTATTGCAGGTTGAAGTTGTCAAACTTTTGAAGATTTTCTTTTGCTTTTTGAAGAATTTCCGAGCTAATCTAACTAGAAGTGAACCACAAACTTGCCTAAGCTAGCTAAAAACCTAATGATGAGTGTGGAAATGAGCTTTCACACTGGCTCACATCGTTGAGCTGAGCCTAACTTCAAAATGAGTCTGTGGCTCACACTGTGCCCTAATTAACTGTTTCAGGTGTGAACTGTGGTTTGTTGTTCTACTGGTTTGCCTGGTCCTCACCATTTAGACCAGGGCAAACCAGTCAAAAGAAAAGTCCACCTATTTCCCCTAAAAGTTTGCCACAGTCCAAAAGAATCAGACACCCAACATTTGAGGTGCTTGATTCTTTTATAGAACCAAACTTGCAGTCCTAGTCTATCTAGTTACCTTGGAGAAAGCAAGATCTCCAACCCTGGAGACCTGTTTGGAGCACACAAACCCACCCCATTTCTTCTGTTCACTCTGAAGTGAACCTGTAGATATGCAAACAAGTCACTTGATTACAGGGAAAAGCAAGAGGAGAGTTCCTTGTATGACATTAGGATACTGTCATTTTACAAGTAACCTAGCTTAGATAACCCCTTTCTTTGCCAGGTTCAGAGAATTGAGGCTGTTTGGCAGGGGGCTCCTCATTTTCCACAGTGCTAACTGCATGTTTGCTTTGGGAATGATGCCCTTAGGATGGTCTATCAGACTATGCACTGTTAGCCATACCCTAGTTGTAGTTCTAATGGAAGGATTCTGAATGGGCTGAATTATGCCATTGGTCAGAGCTGGCACCAGAAGCATATGTAGGAAGGAGCCCCTGCTACTGTTTGTTTCGAGGGAAATCCATGCTGGTCTGGTGGTTTCTGGTTGGAACGTGTCCTTAATAAAGAACATTTGGGCAGCTAGGTAGCAGCATCAAAAGTGGGGAGCCCAGGCCCATTTTGTTCTGTGGCAGCCACAGAGTGGTTTGTTTTATCAAAACTTTCTTCCCTTGACAGAAGAAGTTGGTCAAGTAGCCTTTGAGAAATGAAGGACATTAGAGGAATGTGTACCAGTAGAGAGTGAAAAAGGTAAAGACATTTTTGGAGAGGATATATTTTTACCATATTTATTCTGCCAATAAGAGTCAAGATGAAGGTCTTCCACCTGTTGCAATCAGCCTTGATTTTCTGGATTTGGAAGTTTATCTGTTCAAGAGAAGACAGCTTTCTGGGAAGATGGACAAGAGTACTCACCACAGTGTATTGTGTGTGCTTCCAGCTGTTCCATGTGGGTGCAGGTGCATGGGGCAGCCACCCCCAGCTAGCAATGCAGTTAATCCAGCTCCAGCTAGCAATGCTATTTATCTACTGCTGCACTGTGCATTAAAACAGAATTTTGAACATTATCCTGGTGTTCTGAGTGTGGCTCTTTCTTTGTTGACTGGGTAGATTGACAACCATGTACTGTAGACTTTAGACCACTGATAGTGTTGTCCCCACAACCTAGACAGGTGTACCCTCTCCCCTTCCATGGGTGAGCCAGTCATAATTTGCCCAATTTATCTTATGGATAAATAAGGGCCTATATATGCTAAAGAGGTCAGTGTGGCTTGGAGCACCTCTTGCGGATTAGCCAAAAAGAGAAGAAAATTGTCTGCAAACAATGAGATTTTATGATCCATTCCCCTAAAGTTCATGCCTAAAGGTTTGTGGTGCTTTCTGATGGCCACCACCAAAGGCTTAGTAGTAAGTGCATAAGAGGAGAGATAATGGACACCTCTGTCTAGTTCCCCTTGATAAGGGGAAAGGGTCCGATAGGTGCCCAATAGTGAGCACCTGAGCTTGCAGGGACCTATACAGGATAGCAGTCCAGGAACAAAGATAAGGCCCAAACTCAAACCTCTCCAATGTTGCAAACATGAAGGACTATTTGACCCAGTCGTAGGCTGGTGGGGCACTGGACCTAAGGCAGCATGGATTCACAGCAGGAAGGTCATGTCAGACAAATCTAATTGATTTCTTTGACTGGGCGACCAAAGCAGTAGACCAGGGAGGGGCTATGGACATGGTCTACCTAGACTTTAGCAAGGCATTTGACACAGTCCAGCACAAAAGATTAATACACAAATTAGCCAGCCTGGGAGTGCTTCTCAGGGTGGTAGCCTGGGTAAAATACTGGTTGGACAACAGGACACAGCGGTTAATAGTAAATGGAGTCCACAGTGAAGAAAGGAGGGTTACTAGTGGGGTACCACCGAGTTCAGTACTGGGGCCGGTCCTTTTTAATGTCTTTATAAGTGACATTGCAGAGGGACTGGAAGGAAAAGTATGTCTCTTTGCAGATGACAAAAAGATCTGCAAAAGGGTTGATACACAAAGTGGGGTGGAAAGGATGAAAAGGGACTTGGCAAGGTTGGAGGAATGGTCAAATGTATGGCAGCTTAGATTCAATTCAAAGAAGTGCAAAGTAATGCACCTGGGAAACAAAAACCCAAGGGAAGAGTTCACAATGGGGGGTGAGATACTGACAACAAGAAAAATGGAAAGGGACCTGGAGGTAGTCATATCAGATGACCTAAAGGTGGGCCAGCAATGTGTGAAGGCAGTAAGGAGGGCTGGGGGTTTACTGGGATGCATAGGGAGAGGCATCACCAATAGAAAACAGGAAGTTGTTGGCCCTCTGTACAGTCAGTTGGCAAGGCCACATCTGGAGTACTGTGTACAGTTCTGGAGGCCCCATCTCTGCAAGGACATAGACAGGGTGGAAGCTGTCCAGAGGAGGGCAACCAAAATGATGCATGGTCTGCATCAGAAGACATATGAAGAAAGACTAAAGGAACTAAAGATGTATAGCCTTGAGGAAAGGAGGAAGAGGGGGGACGTGATAGAAACTTTCAACTACCTCAAGGGAATCAACAAAGTCCAAGAGGGTAGCATCTCTCAGAAAAAGAGATGTGCAAAAACAAGGGGGCACAATTTGAAGATAGAGGGGGGACGGCTGAGAGGTAATGTGAGGAAGTATTTCTTCACAGAGAGGGTTGTGGATACATGGAACAGCCTTCCTGAGGAGGTCATACAGTAAAAAACAGTGGAGGAATTCAAGAATGCATGGGACAGACATAAGGCAATTCTAGTGGGGGATAGGAGGAAGCAGTCTGTTCATTAACTAGGATCTGCAGCTTATCTGTTAGGTAGGGAAATGGGCAGACTAGGTGGGTCAAGTGGTCCTTATCTGCTGTCAAATTCTATGTTTCTATGGTTTTATGTCAAGGGCAAGGGGACCCGGCTAAGCACCCCTCTCACTAGACCACCACCACATAATATTCAAAGTGTGCCTCAAGTTATGCTTTTCCTGGTGGCCTTTAATAAAGCCCCAGGTCTGGATGGATGACATCTGTTAGCACCCCATCAGCACCTTTTCTATGATCTTGTAGTCTTTATTAAACAGGAAATTGGGTCTGTAGGGTCAGCACTGGGTGGAGTTCTTGTCAGGTTTAGTCAGCACTGGTATGGTAGCCAGAGTCTAGGAAACATAGAAATATAAACATTTTCCTGCAGAAAAGGACCCTTTTGCCCATCTAGTCTGCCCATACCCCCTCCCTGCCTGGTTTACTTTACTTCCTTTATTCCATGCCATTTTTACTCTTACTTAGCCCTATGTAGTTAGAGCATTCCCCCTTTTCTGGACTCTACAATTATATCCTAAAGGGATCCATGCAATATTGTTCAACATTCCTTATAAAATTCCACTGGGAGGGTGGTCACTCAGCCTGCCTGCTGCATTTCTCCCCTTGAGGGAAGTTGGTCCAAATGGCAATTTGTGGACTCAGCAAATTTTCAGAGGGTCAAGATATCCAGGAATGTCTGTGGAAATGTGCCTGCAGTAGTTTCTGTGGTGTATAAATCAGCATGGAATGTTTGAAAGGCTGCCCTATTTCCTGTTGTCTAGGGGAAATGGAGCCATCTGGCATTGTGATATCATGAATAAATAGCTTGGTCAGCTTCCTGCTTTTTCAACTGTTAAGTCAGCCAATACCTAGCTTTGTCACCTTTGAAATACAACCTGTCTATATAAGGAAAAGGTTGAGTTAAATTCCAGTTGGTTAAGTTTGCAATTAAGAACTCTGAGCTCCTCCAGTCTGTGTGTGTGTGGTATTTTGTGGCATGATGGCTCTCTCAGTTCCATAACCCACACCTCCAGCTCCCTTCACCTGCCTAGAGTTTCCCCCTTGGCTTTGAGGGAAGCTCTGGGTTTGGCCACTCCCCTGTCAAATGCCTTCTTGGCCTCTTGTCTAGTGGGGGCGAGGCCGGCCCCTGGCATTGTGTGTGAAAAAAATCTGTGAGGCTTGAGGACATTTTGTTTTTAAATTCTACATTCAGCAGCAATTTAGAGTCCAGCCTTCATTGTCTGTGTGGGGGAGGGGCCCCACTGTCCTCCAATTCCACCAGGAGAGGTGTGTGAGCAGAGTGGATTAGTGGGCCATTGGAGGCTGAGTGTACTCTCTGTCATAGGTCACTGACTAGAAGTGCCACATTGATGCAGCTACTGTATGTAGGTTGTTGGGCATGGGAAAAAAGGAATATTCTGTACCCATGCAATGAAGTATCTCTACGTATCAATGAGTACTCTCTCAGTGGCCATCTGCCTGCGAGCTTTCAAGCTTTTTGGGGGACTAAGTATAAATGGACCTGATCTGTCAAGAATAGGATCCCAGTGGATATTATAGTCTGCTCCCATAATTACCATATTCGGAAAGGCAGCTAGATTAAGCGCCAGGTGGTGGAAGAATTCCAGGTGATCAGAATTTGGGCCATAAACCACCACCACAGTAATTTTTCCCCCATCACCTCTACCTCTGCAAGCAAGTATCTGCTCTGTGGGTCTGCTTTGTGCTGAATTAGCATCACATGGAAGCCTTGATAGAAACAAATGGCCACCACTCGGCATTAGATGTGAAGGTGGACACACAAAAAGTGTGACCACAGGAGCACCCCGACCTGGCAGACTCCTACATTCACATGCAGCTCCTGCAGAATATTTACATCTCCCTTAACCCTTTATAAAATCAAATTCTTGTATATTTGGTAATGAGTTTTAAGTTAATTGACGTTCTATGTCAGAAGCTGTAAGGTCCCCATTAGATATTATGGTGAACAAAGACCTTGTGTCCCAATGGACTACCTCCCCTCACCCACCCCAACAGCTGCTCACACTTGCCAGGTTTTGTATTTTCTTTTACCAAGCACAACAATATGAACACAAACTGCAACTTCCCCCATCTTTAGGACCCTTCTTCCAACTCTCCACCTTCCCCAGTGACCCTCACAAACAGAAACTCTGTATACAAACATTCCCCCAGAAACCCCAACACTCTCTAGTTCTGGGCCATTGTACCCATGGGCACTTGGCTCATGGTAGCTCTGGTAGGCAGCCTGCCCCAGAGGAGGGTCTACTGCCCTTTCACCCCCTTCAGAAGCTACCCACCATGTGGACCAGGCACCATGTTCTCCTCGTGGTAGGAGCTGGCATTGAACAATCTGCCTTTCGTAAGGGTTGCTTGAAACTTATTTTAATTTGCGACCTTGTAAAATATATCCATTTCTGTGCAGATTGGTAGCATTTTGGGGAAGCCCATAATCCATGTGGGACTACTGAGAACACACCGTAGGCCAGTCCTATAAATTCACGTGGGTGCACCATCTTCCTTCCTGACCCTCCCTTTGGGGTACAGCAGGGCTCTTGGAGACATCCAGATACAGTACCTGCCATATGCACAACATGTTACTAGCAGTCACTCAAACATCTCAAGATTGTGGTTGACCATCAGAACTAATATCGTGGGATGAGCCCCCCCCAACATAAATCAGCATATACTGTACTGTATTGAGATGCTATTTCCAACCAGTTCAGGAGGAGACTGCATATTCCAAAAGGATATAGTCTGCAACAATGTTTAAATGTAAGAGTTCAAACTGCCAGTCCAAATGTAGAAAAAAATCAAAGAACTAAAAACTATAAACCTGCCAAACATCAACTTTGCAGTGTGGGTGCTTTCCGTATGAGGCAGGGGAGCCCCACCATGGCCCACTGACATGATCATGCGCAACTAATCAAGTTCATGCTGTTGTGGCCTGCACAGCTGAAAACCCCTCTTCCTGTCATGGTGGAATCCCGTGGCTGCTGCCACAATCTAGGCACAGGGGCTCTCATGCTAGACCATAATTTAGCTGTAAAAAGAAATAAAGTTCAGTTCAGTCCACTTGTCATTATTAACGCAGCAATGAGTAGGGAAATGGGCAGACTAGTTGGGCTGTATGGTCCTTATCTGCTGACAGATTTTATGTTTCTATGTTTCTATGACATGAGGCCATCAGATCAGGAGGTATAGTCTTGTGCTGGGCATATACTTCCATTGGGCACACAGTGATTATGCCACTTCACTCCCCCCATCTCACACTTACAGCATATCTGAGAAGTAGAACTTGAGCCTGCTACCGTGCCCTTAGTTCAGTTGGCCTGTTTTTCTAGGGCTGAAACTTCTCACCTTTGCCCCAGTCTCAGTCTAGGTGTGGGTTGCCACCACATCTGGATGGGTGAAAGTGTCTGGTGGCTGGTCTTACCTTTGTATGATAAGTGTGGGGCGGATGCATGTTCCATTTGAAGTGGATAGTAAGACATTCAGACGTCTGTGGTATTGAGAACATAGGCTCCTTTTGCTCCAACATGTGCACCCGGCTTGGCTTAGTGTTTTGACTGAGGTGGTTGCACTGGCCTAGCAATGGCATCCATCTGAGGCCTGCTAACATCTTTTATCAGCATGCCTACTTCCCAGACATGAGCACAAGAGGGAACACTTGCAGATGCTCTGTCCTGCCTCTTTGACTGCAGACACAGAGGTAAGCAGTTTAAAGTAAATAAGCAAGAAGAGCCTTGCCCCTGTCATTTTTGAAATGTTTGGAAATACTCATTCACTGATTCTGATATTAAAAGCGTCATCACTGCATATAGATAAAACATTACTTTGAAGTTGTAATTAAATCCTAAATACAATACTTTATATTAATTTTAACTCAGAAATTTAAAAGCATGTATTCTTTTAACAATGGTAGTTGCATTTTAGAATAGAGCCTTAGTCAATGGGAGATCTGGCTTGGCTACTGGTGGTTGATCTGACTTTCACATCAGAGGTCTGAATTGAAAACTAAGAGATACCCTTTCTCCCCTTTGAGATGTAATAAGTGAGTAGCCATTTGAGGCAGAAAGCACATTGTACTAATTAATGATTTGCTAATTTTGAGGAGGGGGTGTTTGCACTGGGTCTCTTGTTTTAAGTTATGTATGCTATAACTGCTTGCACCCCAATGAGAAAAGCAATTTAAAGTTTGAGAAAGTCCATGGGCTGAGCTGCTAATTCTGGATTTATTTTATGTTTGGGAGAGATATAGCCATCTCCATTAGCTGGCACTCCACCAGTCATCTGAACATTGGTTGGGGACTGCAGCTGTTTAAAGTGAGCCAAACAGGCAGTGCACCATATTTTAAAAGGGATCCAACCTAGGCTGTAGAATTTTAGAACAGGGCCTAAGCTGATGGGAGGTCCAACTTGATGAATAGTGGCTGAGCTGACTTTCACAACAAAGCTCTAAATTGAAACTTTAGACCCACTCTCCCCTTTGGGATGTAATAAGTGAATAGCCATTTCATGCAGTAAGCATATTTTAATAAGTTAATGATTTGCAATTCTTTTTTTTTTGGGGTGGGGGTGCAATGAGTTTCTTGTTTTACCTTTATGAATGCTCTAACCAGTTGCACCCCTGCGAGAAAAGAAATTTAAAGTTTGTGAAAGTGCATGGTTTCAGCTGCTAATTCTGGATTTGTTTTATCCTTTCCACACACTTGGTGCAATTAAACAAGTGAGTGTGTAAAGCAAGCATAACAACACTGGGGTTAACATAAAAGTTTTAATAAGCATATGACACTGTTGAAGAAACACATGCAGAAAGCACTAATGGGAAAGTAAGATGCTCTAAAATGATTGCAAGTTTGGAAGCTGTTTGATGTAGGCAAACAGTATTAGCAGTGCTATGTACAACCACAGAGAGCAATATTATGATGTGATGAGTGTACAGAAATAACCTGATTGCAGGTTTGCAAATAGCTTTGGATACTGCCTTTGCATAAAAATTAAGATGTGAAGATATGTATAACATGGGTTAAAATATGTATTTTTGACTATTTAAGACCATATGGAGCATGAAGTAAGAAGTACACTTTTTGCAAGCGCTAGTAGCAGCATATGGAAAGTGAACATTACCATATGTTTATTGTGCTCTAAAGTACAATAAAAGAAGTACCATGCATTTTAGAAGCATAAGTAACAGTATATGGAAAATTACAATTTTAAGAGTGCTCTGGAGTACATTGATTATCAATCTGAGAATTACTTTAAATAACAGAAATTAAAATATGTGAGCATTTGTAATATGGGCTTAAGAAATGAATCAAGTTTGTAACTAGAGATGGGAAAATCCCAAAAGGTGCTGAGATTCTAAAAGGTTCTGATAAGCCAAAAAAGTTTGGATCCTTATCTGAACCTTTTATACCCTTTATTGTTTTATGGTAACTGTATGTTAAAAAATCATTTTAAACTGCTTTTACTGTATGGATATCGTGTTTAATACTATACTAAAGTATGCAAAAAAATCCTGGTAATAGCATTGCACAGCAAGTGGTAATAGTACAGTTACTCATCGATAACAGCATCATTCCAAAGTGATAATACTATCGTTCACTCCTGAACAATAGTATTATCAACAAAAGACGTCAGTGCATGCACTAGTTTTCCTACCCACGTCTTCTGAAGCATGGCTTTTGATTGGACACTTTTCCTTAGTGGGCAGACAGAAAAAAATACAAAACATGGCAGCCTTCCCTCGTTTAGCGAGACACAAGGGACTGCTCAGTATTTTCCCATTTTTTTTTAGACTGTGCCCCAAAATGGATTTATCTGCTTACATAGAAACATAGAAACATAGACTTTGACAGCAGATAAGGACCGCTAGGCCCATCTAGTCTGCCCATTTCCCTACCTACAGGATAGGCCGCAGATCCTAGTTAACAAACAGCCTATATCTTCCTGCCCCCCACAAGAATTGCCTTATGTCTGTCCCATGCATTCTTGAATTCTCCCACAGTTTTAGACCCCACAACTTCCTCAGGAAGGCTGTTCCATGCATCCACTACCCTCTCTGTAAATAATACTTCCTCACATTGCCCCTGAACCGCCCTCCTTCTATCTTTAAATTGTGTCCTCTTGTTCTTGCAAGTCTCTTTTTTCTGAAAGATGCTACCCTCTTGGACTTTGTTGATTCCCTTGAGGTACTTGAAAGTTTTCTATCATGTCCCCCCCTCCCTTCTTTCCTCAAGGGTATACATATTAAGCTCCTTTAGTCTCTCCTCATATGGCTTCTCTTGCAGACCCTGCACCATTTTAGTTGCCCTCCTCTGGACTGCCTCTATCCTGTCTATGTCCTTGCGGAGATGGGGTCTCCAGAACTGGACACAGTATTCCAGATGGGGTCTCACCAACTGTCTGTACAGAGAGATAACAACTTCCTGTTTTCTGCTGCTGATGCCTCTCCCTATACATCCTGTGTCCCGCATTTGCCAACAGCAGAAAAGGTAGGAATGCCTACTAATTATATTATGCCGTGCTTATTGGAAAGTGGAGAGAGGACTCAAGTGACAGAATGAGCAGTAAGACAGGGAATGAAAGCACGAGACAGTGCGGCAGTTGACAATGAGCTAGACAGTCCTTAACTTGAACTGACTGACCGCCCATCTCAAAAGGTAACCCGGGAAGTGGGTGCATGAGAAAGGGCACCGTCCATTACAGCGACACCTTCCTCGTGCAATCCACTCATAGCAATCGACAGGTAGGGTGACTGGATGAGGGGGTGGGCGAAGTAGGCGGCAGGATGTCACTATATGTACGCTTGGGGGGTGGAAGTGAGCATGGTGAGTGTGGGCTGGGAGGGGGTGGAGAGGCTGTAGGGGGTGGCACTGCGGTTGTCGGTCGAGCTGCATCATGATGTTGGGGATTGGGCAATGGCTGGGGTGGCTGAAGTACCGGGTTCGGGTCCGGGCACTTGCACGATTTTTATTGCTCCCAGTCCAAACCTTTTTAATTTTTCTACTTTACCTCCTCCTGACATGCACCCCCTGGAGTTGAGAATCCTTAGGAGGGAGGTGCAGGCAGCCAAGCCCCCTATGAGGTGGGTGGGGGGTGCAGCCTCCCAGAGAAAGAGTAAAATTTGTCCTTGAGCCATTGTTCTGGTGGCATCAGGGGTTGTCAGAGAGTGCTGAAAATGTGTTCGGCACTCTGACTGAGCGATAACGGAGATCACCTTTAGGAGTTTGCCATTATCACATAGACCCATCTCAAAAGACCCCAAAACACACTTGGATCCATATATTAAAAAAAACAATGGATGTTTCAGTGTGTATCACTGGTCAGCAATACCCTCTCGTGGTTCTGGACCCACTGTTTTGTAGTAGAGAATGTTCTCTAATCACTCTTTGGTTTCTGACATTTGAGAAAATAATACTAATATTGCGTATAAGTTATATTATTAACAGTAGTGATTTCTATTTCTCAACAGGTAAAAGATAGGCGCCAGATGTGTTTTAGCCATTTAAGTGATACAGAAGAAGCCAGGAAAACAAAAACAGCACCAGGCCAGAGCAGAGGGCAGCCCATCTGAGCGAGTCAGTTGGAGAGAGCCAATCAGCCAGCTAACACTTCAAGATTACAATCTGCTACTACCCCCACCTACTACAATCAGGAGAACCAGGCATAGTCCACCAGCACTGAAATCAATATGGTTAAGGCACATTTACTAAAAATGACAGTTTAGAAAAGAATGAGAAAGTGACTGTGATGACAAGAAAGTCCCAGGCCAGATCTCTAGTTTGTAAATAAATGGTCTCCTCCTGAGTCTAAGTTTTTAATAGCGGATAATAGTGTGCTTAAGTAATAATACTCTGTAGTAGTACTACCACTACTACCAGGGAAAAAAAAAAAACAGAGCTAGCAGAATTTATCAACGTGGTTATTTAATTGTGCAAATTTAGGTAAATGATATCCTTAGAATAACAAAGTGACAGTGTATGTGAGAACAGGGACTTGTCTGCCACAGTTGCTACCAGTACATGATGACGTGAACGTGATGTACTGGCTACACCTCCCACCCACCCTCAAGATGATAATGATGCAGTCAAAAGGCAGGCAAGTCCCAGATCTCTATGTTTTAAAACCAGTCTCCTGAGTCTGACTTTTTGTAGAATGGTCAGTGTGTTTTTTGTAGGTCACCAATTATTTTAGCATAACAATGAGTCTCAGTACAGCGCAGTGGTTTAAGGTTCTGAGCTGCAAATCTGATGACATCCAGCAGACCAGATCTGGGTTTGAATCCCACAGCTTGTACTTGCATACTGTGTGACCCTCAGCAAGTCACTTAACTTCCCTGTGCTCCCAGGTTGCTCCTGAAAAAAAAGCTTTCAGCTTAGTGTGCTACTCCTGGTTAAACAACTAAATAAAAAAATAAAAAAAAGTATGGAAAGCAACGTGCAGTAATGTGAAACAACAAGAGCACCAGGCATTCCAAAGTGACGACTTCACCACTGCTACTACTACCACTACTATCCAGGAAGCGGGGATAGAGCTATGGTTATATAAGAGATAATTATTCTTAGGTGCATTAGGTAATAAAATAAATGATCTTGTCAGAATGAGAAAGTGGCTGTGTGTGAGATCAGGGACTTGTCTACCACAGTTGCTACCAGTACGTGATGATGTGATGTACTGGCTGCACCTCCCACCCACCCAAGGATGACAATGATGCGGTTGAAAGGCAGAGAAGTCTCAGATCTCTACTTTTAAGCAGTCCAGTGAGTCTCAAAATTGAAAACTGATGTGTTACTCCACAGCTGCAGCACAGGTACTGCTGTCAGTGTCATCTTCTTCAAGATCAGCATCACATATATATATATATATATATATATATATATATATATATAGCCAGAGTTTGGCAAGTTAACCTTTAAGAACATTAATTTCTCCACATTGTTTGGTGCTAATCCTGTTCATTTATCAGTCACAACATCCCCAGCAGAGCTAAATAAATGCTCGGAACAGACTCTGGAGGGTAGACATACAATATACTTACAAGCCAGGGCAGCCAGCTTTGGCCAGCATGATTTTTTCTCTTGCCAGTAAGCTAAAGGGTCATACTTAATTTTAATGTTGGGCTCAGAGAGATATTTTATTTATTTATTTATTTTTATTTTCTATTATTTATTTAAGATTGGAATTTACACCTTGGAGCTGGGGGGCTCTTTTACAAAAGGTTCCAAGACAGTTTAACACAGGACAAAACATATGGTACAGGCAAGTTCACACAGACAACAAGGCAGTAATAAACAGAGCTCCAGATCATTGTCAGTTACAAAGTGCAAGAGGCATACAGCAGCATGACAACTGGTGTGGTACAAAGCTTGTTAGGTGTAGTGCACAGCTTAATTAAGAACACTTGAAATACATAAGTGCAAAGTAGATAACAACAGCAAGATATTGTGGTAGAGTGTGTGGATAATGCTTGTTTAGGTATTCATGTGTTAAATAGGTGCTAGTTAAATAAAGCAGCAGCATAGTAGTAGGAGCTGTGAAACTCGTACAGTAGTAGTAGTAGTAGTAGCAGTACATTCAATAGCAGATGCGGACCACATAGTGTATATTCCATTACTAGGTGGGTTGACTTAGGAGTAGCAGAAGGAGAGATTTATCAGGGGTGCTAGTGGCTGACAGCAGGAGATGGCTTTGTCAGGAGGAAGGGTAGTTGACGGGATAGCAATGAGCCAGGTGGTAGGTGGGGGAGGTGGGGATCTAGGTGCAAGCTTGGGAGGGGGCCATTTGTATGTTTGAGCAGGAGCCAACCATAACTAGGTGGGGCAATCACAGTTATTTGCTTGGGATAGGAGAATATAGAGCTCTCTTTTAAAGGAGTCCAGTTTTCCAGTATCGATGAGGGAGACAGGGAGGCAATTTAGCCACTAAGGTCCTCGATGGGATAGGGATCTATAGGTAAAAGTGATGCCCTTAAATGGGACTTGGAATGCACCCTTGGCTGCGCTTCTCATTGTTTGTGAGGATCAGGCACATTGGAAGATGTTGTGGATTCAGGAGTGAGTCCTAGGAGGGCCTTTTTACCTACAGGCAAAGGTATCTAGCCTTAAGATGAAGTGGGAGACACCCAGTATCAGTGTAGAGTCCACATGTCTGCATGTGTGTGTCAGGTAATCTGCCCCAAGGACCAGCCTGCAGGCCTGGTTAAGAGCACTTTTATCCTCTTCAGGGCAGTGTCAGTGCCAGCGCTGTAAATTACCAGCCCATAATCAATAATGGACAGTATTGAGCTTCTACTGTAGAAAACAACCACAGGGCCTCAGGGGACATTGCATGCCTGTATCTGTAAAGGATTCCAAGCTTTACATTTGTAGTTTTGATAATGTGGTCTATGTGTGAAGTGAAGGACAGGGTGTCATCCAAGTGTATTCCTAAGTATTTGAGTGAGCTAACTTTTTCCAGTGTTTCTCCTTTCTGGCTGAGAATTATCAAGGGGATGATTTTTTTCTTGGTCTGAGTCATTGTAAACAGCATATCTTTAGTCTTTTTGTAGTTACGTAGAAGTTTGTTTTGTAGGAACCATTTTTCAAGTTTTTGAAAGCTGTCCTGTAGTGCTATGGTTATTTGGGTCAGTTGCTTGCCAGGAACAGGGATCATGGTGTCATCTGCGTACAGCAGCATGCTTGCTGGGTAGGCAGAGGGTAGGGAGTCTATGAACAAGCTGAATAGCAGGGGGCCAAGTATGGACCCTTGGGGACTCCAAGGGTCATCCCCCTTGGGTCAGAGAGTTTTTCTGTTTATTTTCATGCACTGTGTTCTGAGGGAAAGGTAGCTACTAAACCAAGATACAGTTTCAGGGGATAAACCAAGGGTCAGTAGGTTAGTGAGGAGGGACTGATGGTTCACTCTATCAAATGCTTTAGTGAGGTCTATGAATATAAACCCCACTGCCATGCCATTGTCCAGTGCATCATACAGGTGGTTAGTGAAGTCTATCAGCACAGTCATGGTGCAATGTTTTTTCAGAAACTCGTGTCTTTGTGCACATAGGAGGGTGTACTTATTCAAGTAGTCAATTAATTGGTCAGATACAATCTGCACAAGGGTTTTTAAGAGATGGGGTAGTATGGATATGGGCCTGTAGTTTGCCAGGCTGGTTCTGTCCCCATTTTTGAATACGGAGGTGACAAGCACTGACTTCCAGCTATCTGGGAATACTCCTGTTCTTAGAGATAATTTGACATTTTTTGTAAAAGGTGAAGCTAGTTCATCAGGTTTGAGTGCCACAAGCTTCATGTTGATCAAGTTGCCTCCAATCCTGTTTTTCCCTAAGACCCACTTAATATATTTTATAGTATCAGCCCTGGAGATTTGCTTGAAATAAAATGGGAGTATGTTAGAGTTTTGGGAGGGGGCAAGTCTGTATTTGGGAGTTTCACAGGGGGCTGAGTGGATGGGTAGTCAGGGGGTAGTACAGTGCTTAAGTCAGTAAAGGCAACATTGAAGGCGTCTGCTATTTCATTTAGTTCTTGCAGTGTGCCAGATGCAGTGATGATCAGTTTTGGTTGTGTTTTGGGGTCCCTGCTGATAAGTGTTTTTATGGAGTTCCAGAAATCTTTTCCACTACCCCAACTCCTGTCCAGTAGTTTTTTTTTAGTACATGGATTTGGCCTTCCTTATTAGCGTGGTACACTTATCTCATATGCATCTACCATGCTTACTACTGAGCATGCATTTTCTCCTTGTGGAATTTCAGTGTCCTGCAGCTGGCTCCAAATGTCATTCTCCTTATTGTCTACTTCTGTACTGGTTTTTGGAGCAGTCTTTTGAATTTGAGGTGGTGTCATTGTAGTACTGCTTGCCAGTCCTCCTAATGAAACCTCATCTAATGCATCAATCAAAAGTTGCCTGTAGTTCAACTCCTCCTCATCATCAGAAACCACATCAGGAAGGTGTCTGTTCTAGAAACGTGGATCCAGCAATGTTGCTAAAAGATACTCCTTGCTACATATCATGGCTGATAATTTCTCATCATTGCTACATCTGGTAAGGATGTTATTGACTAGAGATTGGTTCATATCTAAGTTGCTCCTCATTTTCTCCAACCTTCTTTTGAGAAGTAGAATGAGTGGAATAACTTCAATCAATCAATCAATATTTATTTTATCAGGTGAAGCACCATTGAGTATTCTTATTTACAAGGTGGACCTGGAAAGATACATTTAGAATATTCAACAATGAATACATAATGGAAGTCATATAATAATTACATGTTTGGTACAGTTGTTTATACTGTACATCAGAGGTTTTAGTGCAAATCAGCTATGTTATTATAAAACATTATAATTATGTAATCTAATTGTGCTGGTGGCCCCACTACAAAAGGAAGCCCAGGGACATGGAAGGAAGGAAGGAAGGAAGGAAGGACGGAAGGAAGGAAAAATGAAAAAAGAATTGGGTAAGAGAGTAATTGAGGTAGGCAAGGGGATAGAAGAATGGCACTGCACTACATCAGTGGGGTCTGAGGGTTAATAGCTAATGAAAGTTGCTAATTGATAGTGGAGGCAGCATGTGGGTAGTTAGAGAATGGCATGACCCTACCTCAGGGCAATTTGGGGGATAATAGTTAAAGAGGCGCAATGCAGTGAATGCTAAGGGCTAGAGTAGTTGCCTGGTTCAGAAGTGATGGTAAGGCCTAAGCGTAACAGTTACAGGTGTTCTGCAGGTACTGCTTGAGCAGGGTTTTGAAGGTTGTCATTCTAACAATGTTTGATAATTTCAGGGTCTTTTGTAGATTGTTCCATAAAGTGGGGAGTGCATGACTTATGGAGGAAGAGCCATGATGAGTTCAAACTCTGGGAGTGTCTAATAAGATGTAAAAATACCTTCCTAGTGAATAGTTCCCATGGGTACCAGTTAGGAGACTGGAAATGTATTGAGGTAGTTTATTGTTAAGGACTCTGTAGGTCAGGATGGCTGCATTTTTCAATCTTCTGGTTTTCAGAGAGTACTAGCCCAGCTGTGAGTAGAGGGAGCAATGGTGTGTGTTATTAATAGAGCAAGCAATAAATCTTTTAGCTCTGTAGTACGAAGTGTCTAGTTTGGCTAATGCGGTGGTAGGACCATGGCTGTAAATAATGTCAACATAGTCCAGAAGAGAAAAGTAGTTTGTACTAGCCTAACTTTGGCATCATAGGTGAGTAGGTGCTTGATTCAAAGAAAGAGTCCTAATCTTTGTTTCAGCTTTTTTGATAGTTCCTCAATATGTACAGTAAAGGAGAGTTTACAGTCAATCCAGAAACCCAAATATTTAAATTTGTCCACTTGCTTCAATGATTCCCCCAGGAGGGGTAGTATTCTGTGGCTTAATTCCTGTGGGATATGGAGTTATTGAATTGATTTGGTGGATAGAAATATAACTTTAGTCTTTTTGCATAAAGCAGCAGTTTCAGTTGCTGAAGATAATGCTACAATAAGTTGAATTTTTGCTGCAGTACAGAGCGAGCTTGTTCAAATGTGGGTCTAGTGACATAAAGAACAGTATCATCTGCAAAGAAATGAACATTTGCAGTCTTTATTCAAGAGCTAATATCATTAATGTATAGCACAAAAAGTAGGAGCCCCAATATTGGCCCTTGCAGAACTCCTCTCAGGAGCATTTTGAGAGGAAAGAGGTCACCTTGTGACTTTACTTGCGGTCGTCAGCCTGTCAGATAACACAGGAACCATTTCATAACAGTGTCATCAAGACCAATGTTTCACAGCGTAACAAGTAGCAAGTTGTGATTGCTGTATCAAAGGCCTTGCTCAGGTCAAGAAACAGAGCACTAGCATAGTTTTTAGAATCCAATGCCAACTGACAATCATTTGACACCTTGACTAGGGCAGTTATCATGCTGTAGTTAGGCTTGAAACCAGAATGAAGGGGGTTAAGCATGTTAAAGGACTCTAAGTGATTTCTTAATTGTGAGTTTACTACTTTTTCGAGAAGTTTTGACAGTATTGGTAGTAGGGATATAGGTCTATAATTATTAAGGTCACTTGAGTCACCTGACTTAAAGAGTAGGTCAACGTGTGCTATTTTCCATGTAGCAGAGAGAGTGTCTTGTGAGAGTGACATGTTGAACAGATGGGCGACGGGTGCAGTCAGCGTGTGATAGCCCAATTTTAGGAAGAATGGTTCATGTTGATCTGCTCCAGTGCTTTTTTAGTATCTAGGGCCAGTAAGAGGTCTTTGACTTGTTTAAAAGATATTGGACTGAAAGAAAATTTGGCTTCATGGGTTATAGCCTTAACAGCAGGGCCTACTGTATCTGAATTACTGAACTGAGGGAGTAACTTGCTTGCAGGAGAGGTGTCAAAGGCTAATCCAGCTGTAGCAAAATGATTGTTTAGGATATCCAGTATACATTGTTTGCTAGAAGTGGTTGTATCACTAGTAGTAATTTTGGCAGAGAGAGAAGTAAAAGGACGATGATCTTCAATATCCCTCAGGGTTTTCCAGAACTGAGCAGAATTATTTGAGGGTGTATCCAGTTCTGACTGGAAGAATTTGGATTTCTCAGTCCATATTAATTTGGTACCTTGATTCCTCACCATTCTGAAGGCCACTGAGTCTAGAGACTGTTTAAATTTACTGTATGAGCACATTTCCAAAGAAAGTCCCTATTGCAGAGGGCAGATTTTAGGTGGTCTGTGAAACAAGGGCAAGGTCTTTTCCTTGTTCTAACTTTGACTAAGGGGGCATTCTTATTTATCACTTTTAGTACAAGGTCTTGGAACAGGTTGTAGGCCTCCAACTCCGTATTAGAAAGACAGAAATCATGTCATCTAATGTTGCTTAGATCAGCAGGGAAGCTGTTGTTATAAAAGTTCCAATGACTCCTTTTGAATATGTATCTGGAGGTAGAGATAAGTTTGGGGGTGGTCTGCACACAAGCTATGGTACTGTGATCACTTATATCCTTGAAGAAGACCCCGGTGTGTGTGATGTTAGGGGGCTTATTTACAAGAATTATATCAAGGAGTGTACTATTAGCAGGATTGTTGGTGTTGAGGTGGGTAGTCTCGGTGATGAGCTGGGTGAGACCATAAATGTCACAGAATTATTTTAGTGATTTATAATAGAGGAAAAATCAGTCAAGGTCTATGTCTCCCATAATGATCACCTCAGAGGTCTGAGTATCCATCAGTTTGCGAAGATGGTTCGGTAACATTAGGCTCCCTGATGGTGGTCTGTAGCACCCAGTGATACATATTGACTCAGAAGGAAAAAGTAGGATCTTTAAGGAAAGGATTTCAAACTGTTTGGGAGAGGTAGTGGAGTCAATAAGGGAGACAGAATATTTGCCTAGTTTGTATATCACAACCCCCTTCCCCCAGATTGCCTATCAGCTCTTTACACATTGTAGGAGGGAAAATGCACTTCATGATCAGGACTGGCACTCTTTAACCAGGTTTCTGATATGACTAATAGGTTGGGCTTTGTGTGACAAATCCAGGTTTGGATAGCATTGAGTTTTCTGAGCAGACTGCAGACATTTAATGGTGAAAACACATACCTTTTAAATGCACTCAATTGGAGGGGGCTGTGATAGGCATCGGGGGACCCAGATTTAATTACACATTTCCTGAGCAGATTAGAAAATTAAGGAATAGTTTCTTGAGAGTACTAGTTAGTAACTTGGCAAGTAGCGTCCATCTCCTTTTAGAAGGAGATAAAGTAGTTGGAGACCAGCAGGGATCGATTTGTCAGTATATAAGGTTATGGAGCCATAGATAGCCACCCTGGCAGATAGGATTAATGGAACATGATTACAGATAGATGGGGTGAGATTCATAAGAGAAGCCATACTTCTTGGGAGTCGGTGCCTGAAAGGGACTAATACAGTGGCATGGTATGAGGGCATCTCAAGGAGACAGAATCATACATACCAATGAGAGAATCAAGGGTAAGTTGGATGTTACCTAGCAGAAGGGAACAGTAAAAAATGCTTAACTGCAGGCTGTATTCCCTCCAGATTATTTTGTCCTGAATGGGATAGGTACTCTTTACTATGGTTAGAGTATGGAGCTATACAACCTACTAATAGGCAAAACATAATGCCGTAAAGCAGCCATTATTTTAGCTCATACGAGATAGCTGGGTCACAAGACACTGCAGCAAGAAGAGAACAAGGTTTGTCAAGTGGGTAAAAAGTAGTATGTTTGTAGATACTGTATGCAGACAAAAGAGGAGAACCAGTGGCAAGAAAACAGGAGAAAGGCAGGTGTGAGTAAGGTTAAATAAGGGGTAGAGGAAATGTTTAAGATATCTTTAAGAGTAGCACAGAGGGTGAGACTTTAGTGAACAAAGATCATTTAAAGTGTCGGGTGGGGGTGGGGTGGATGGGCGGAAGAAAAATGAAGCATCTCACTCTGGCTGGCTCACGAGTGACTTTGTATAAAATGGGAGCACAATCACTGTGAGCTCTGACTGAAATAAAAACAGTAAGCTCAGACTACATAGTAAAAGTCATGGAAGCAGTTCAGCTGAAGCTAGCAATTAAAAAGTGTAGCTCTCCAGTGATCAGAGTGGCTTTGAAAAGATGCCAAGTTCAAAAAAGAAAATAGTCCTGGAGCTCAGAGTCCATTCAATCAATCAATCAATCAATCAATCAATCAATCAATATCTTTATTTATCCAGGCGGGCACCATTGAGCAAACTCATTAACAAGGTGGACCTGCAGTCCTACAGTAATAATATAAAAAGACAAGTTACAGTAGTACAAACAGTAAAAATACCTGTTATTATAGTAAAAATGCACATTTACAGGTAATATACATTGAACATAGAACTACAAAGAGTCATGGATAATGAACTTGTGCTGGATCCAAGCCCCAAAACTGTGCATTTTGTAGTGGGAAATGATAGGGAAAGGGTAGTCATACCAGATAGAAGATATCAAGCACATAATGTAGGGAGAGGTGGGGAATAGGGGTGCAAGTGAAGAGGACCTAATTGTTAGAGCAGAGTGAGGGATTGGGAGGGCGGAGGACCGTACAAAAGATGACAAAGTGATTTTTGCCCCAAAACGAAGCGACATATGGAGGAGAAAAGCTGCCGTTGTACTAAGTGCAAGAGGAGGAATATATTAGCAGTGGCATAACTGCCAGATCCTGGAGGTTGGTGCAGAGGGAGGTGTTGGATTGACGAGGGACCGAATATTTTGTGGGGTGAAAGATGTTAATTATCCCCAAGTGTGGTAGCATGTGCTAGAATCAGGCTGCAGCTGTTCAGAGCATCAAATAATAAGATATGGGAGTTCAGCAATAAATCCTGTGGATCTGTTGGTGGGCATGCTAGAGGCAGACGCACACATTTCAGCTGGGGGGCCTCCGTTTGCGGGCAGCCGTTTGAGGGAGGGAGGTTAGTTAGTGTCTAGTAAAGCAGTTGCAAATTTCTGTAATGCCATCAAGGTAAAGCCTTTTGAACAAAAGGGTACTTTCTGGGATTTTCAGTTTAAGTATTTTTTTGGTTTTATTATTGATGGGAGTGAGAATCCAAAGGTGGCTCTCCCTACACGTGAGTGCCCTGGGTATATTTAGCAGGAGTTGTGAGCATCTTCTCAGGGAATTATTACTGGGCACAATCGGAGACAGACAATCAACAATGTATTGAGGGAGTTTGCCACTGAGGGCTCTTAGTGTCCAGAGTGCTGCATTAAAGTTGCGCCTATAGTGAAGTAAGGTTCAGCCCATGGTGGCATATAGTGCACAATGATGGGTAGAGAAGAGGAGGTCAGTGATGAAGCGTATAGCTCTGTGGTAGAACGTATCCAATTTTCCAAGATAGGAAGCTGCACAGCTAGTGTATATGAAGTCTGTGTAGTCAGTTAAGGACAGGAACGTGGCTTGGACTAGTTGTTTCTTTGAGTCAGCTGTAAGAAGTCTTCTTATCCTGTAAAAAAGGCCACGTCTTTGCCTTGATTTTTTCAGCAAGTCTTCCAGGTGGTCAATGAAGGAGAGTTTACAGTCGATCCAGACCCCAAGATATCTGAATTTTGTAACATCCTCTAAGCACTCTCCCAACATTGTGGTTATTGGGCGGAGGGAGTCAGTAGCAATTGTGTAACTTGTGGGGGAAAATAACATAGCTTTAGTTTTCTTAGTATTTAATAGCAGTTTTTTATTGATTAGTTGGAGTTGCAGGAGGTTGAAATCTTTTTGTAGGTCAGTACAAGCTTCTTTTGGTGTGAGACGACTCAGGTACAGTACTGTGTCATCCACGAATAAGTGAATGCTTGCATCCTTGATTCCCTCATCAATGTTGTTGATATACACTGTGAAGAGGAGGGGACCTAATATGGATCCCTGAGGGACACCTCTTTGTAAGAGTTTTAGGGCAGATAGTTCGCCATCCACTTTCACCTGCTGGTATCTGTCTGTCAGATTTTCAGAGAACCAGTTTAGAGAAGTAACATCCAGTCCTAGTGTTTTTAGCGAGTCGAGGAGCAGGTCATGGTTGACTGTGTCGAATGCTTTGCTGAGCTCTAGAAACACAGCACATACTGACTTTCTATGCTCCAACTCCAATTGCCAGTCATTGGTTACTTTAGCTAATGCCGAGACTGTACTGTGGTTGGCTCTGAATCCGGATTGATGGAGGTTTAGTAATTTTTCTTTGTCGATGAAGGATCTAAGTTGGCCATTTACAATTTGTTCCAGTAGCTTCAAGACTGTGGGTTGGCCTATAGTTATTAAGGTCACAAAGGTCTCCAGATTTAAATAGCGGGATAACGTGTGCAATCTTCCATATTTGAGGGAGGGTACCCTGCGTTAGGGACAGGTTGAATAAATGAGTAATAGGCACTGCCAATACGTGGCATGCTGTCTTTAGGAAGTATGGTTCAAGTGCATCTGCACCGGCACTTTTCTTAGTATCCAGGTGGAGAATCAAGTCTTCCACTTCCTTGAGGGAAACCAATGAGAATGAGAAATGTTGACTAACTGAGCCAACATTTGGTGGGGTCATGCTAAGTTGAGTGTGCAGGCTACATGCAGGTGAGTTATCGAAGGCTAAGCCTGCTGTGGCAAAGTGCATGTTGAATGCCTGCAGTATCTCTTTTTTGTCATTGATTACTGTATTGTCAGAGGTAATTTTTGTAGGGAGCATATTTTGTGATGTGGCTACCGCCAGTTCTTTGATTGTGGCCCAGAACTTGGAGGGACAATTGGCTGCAGTATTTAGTTCTGCTTGGTAATAGCAGGATTTAGCTTCCCTAATCAGTTTGGTGCAGCGATTTCTGGCTCTCGCTCTGCAGCGTGTACCTGCTTGGATCAGTGGAAGGACTGAAGTTTCTCCAGTGGTTCTGGTCACATCTGGCTAGGCCCAGGGGGCTGGGAGTGGGCTGTGGGAGAGAGAGAGAGAGAGAGAGAGAGAGAGAAAGGGACAGCAGTTAAAATATGAGGGGGGCTGGAAGAGTAGTAAGGGGAGGGCTACAGCAGACTAAAGAGTGCAACTTCAGGTTGCAGAGAGTGGGTTCTGTATAGGGGGATAGGAATCAATGCAAAGGCAGGGTGAAAGAAAGCAGGAAAAAATAGGACTAAGTAGAATAAGGCTTACTTAGAGCAAGTAAAAGGGTACATTGCATAAAGTGTCTCTAAAAACTCTAACAAAGGGAGTCTAGCAAAAACTAGTATATAAAATCAAATACATGCAAGATAATTTGTAAACAATTCCAATATGGTTACACTCCACTGAAATACATGCCAGATAAATTATAGACAGTTCATAAAATGGTTACACAGACTGTATTTATACAGGTGTAGTAATATTTCATACTACTGATGAAAAGCAGAGATTTAAACAATCAAAAAAGACTGCTGGACAGCACCAAAAACCAAAAAATCAAGCTTCTCACTCTGATTGGCTCACAAGTGAGTTTGTATAAAATGGGAGTAGACCCACTGCGAGCTCGACTGAAGTGAAAATGGTAGGCTCAGACTACATAGTAAAAATCCTGGAAGCAGTTCGGCTGAAGCTAGCAATTAAAAAGTGTAGCTCCCCAGTGAGCAGAGAAGCTTTCTAAAGGTGGCAAGTTCAAAAAAGAAAACAGTCCTAGGGCTTAGCGTCTGTTCAAACACATACCTGCTGGGATCCGTGGGCAGGCTTAAGTTTCTCCGGCAGCTCCAGCCACATCTGGCTATGCCCAGGGGTCTGGTAATGGGCTGCAGGGTTCAGTGGCAAATTAAGGTTTCTCCAGCAGCTCTGGCCACATCTGGCTATGCCCAGTGGGCTGGGAGTGGGCTGCTGGGATCAATGTGTGGGCTGAAGTTTCTCTTCAGACTCCAGCAACATCTGGCTATGCCAAGGGGGCTGGGAGTGGGATGCTGGGATCAGTGGGAAGACTAAATGTTTTCCAGCAGCTCCAGCCACACCTGGTTATACCCAGGGGGCTAGGAGTGGGCTGCTCAGATCAGTGGATGGGCTGAAGTTTCTCCAGTGGCTCTAGTCATATCTGGCTATGCCCAGGGGGCTGTAAGTGGGCTGCTGGGATCAGTGGGTGGGCTGAAGTTTCTCCAGTGGCTCTGGCTGCATCTGGCTATGCCCAGGGGGCTAGAAGTGGGCTAAGTGAGGCCTTTTCTGCACTGACCTCTTTTGTAGAACTCATGAATGGTTTCAAAATGTGACACAATTGTTCTAGTAGAGACTATTGAATAGATTGGAGTACAATGCCATCCCCGATATCATTGTGCATGATATACTCAATGATAGCTACCTTTTGATCAAGGATGCGTTCAACCATAAAGTAAGTTGAATTCCTCCTTGTTGACATGCCCTGAACAAGATGGAGATGAGGAAGACCTTTGTCCTTCTGGATATCAGCAAGAATGTTAAGAGCTTTTACTGAATGGTTGAAGTGGTCACACACTTTACACACTCTTCTCACAGTGGTTGATACTTGCCGGTCATTATCCAGGAAGCTTTGACTAATTAGGTTAAGACAATGGGCAAAACACAATATATGTATATAGTTGCCATTGTGAAGTGCTTTTTACTATTGAACCATTGTCGGCAACAAAGAAAAATAACTTTTAAAACCTGTGACGTGACTCAAGCAGTAAGCAGTCTTTCCAGTTCTTGCTGAATGTGCTGTGCTGTGTGTGTGTCTTGAAAGTGAAATGCATGGAGAACTGCAATTTTCTGAAACGTGACAGGTTTGTTTGAGCTCTGAGAGTTAGTACTGGTAGAAGTAGTATTGGTTGAAGTGGTAGCAGACAGTCTAGTAGTACGTGAGGATGATGATGAGTTGCCCACAAAACTGACCCAGAGTGCAGTAAGAGAAAGATAGACAATGGTTTGGCTGCTGGTCCACATATCGATAGTGAAGTGAACTACCTTGTCCTCAGCCTCTCAGAGAGCATGCCTTACTTGAACTACTAAGCTGTCATACATCCTAGGCACAGCGGTTACTGAGAAGCATTTTCTACTTGGCATTAAATATCGTGGCTCTAAGTATTCCATAAGTTTTCTGAAACACACATCTTCCACAACAGAGTATGGCTGTAAATCAAGTATTATCATTTCTGCTATTTTATGATTGATTGCCAGTGCTATTCGATGGTTTCGTGAATATTTAGACTTTCTTTCAAAAACTTCTTTTAACTTCAACTGCCTCTTATCGGGGGAAGGGGGCAAAGTTACATTTGGCTGGGGGTGCTGTACAACTACATGCCGTGCCTAGTAAAAAAGTGGATCTTACAGAATTATCGTGACCATGAGGCAAAAGTGGACTTTTAAATCTTGCCTGGGGATTGTCTTCCACTGTTTCAACAGAATGTTCCTGTTCACTGAGAGCCCTGTTAGATTTCCAGCTACCAATGATAGACTGCTTTTTTGAACCATATACAACAATCGGGTGAATTCACAAAGAATGTTGCATCATTGTAGTGGTTCCAAGATGCCCTTCATTTTTTACCCTACTACGACATCTGTTGCAATGCACACATATAGCTTGGCAAACATCTTTGGGGTTTACATAAAAATGATTCTAAATAGTAGAGGTGGACTGTGAATGTCTAGTAATAATCTCAGTAGGACTAGCAGCCGAGTGGCTGGGTTTACTTGGGGAAGACATGTCAGCAGAGGATTCAGGTTCATCAGGTGAGACAATCATAGAATCCTCTGCAGTACCATTGCCATCATCATCATCACTACTGTCAGACTTTGTTTCACTTTGTGAGGCTTGTGCCTTTGACTTTTTCTTTTTCCCTTTTGACACACTACCACTGTCATAATCTTTATCTACATTGTCACTGTCAGAGCCAGAATGAGACATAGCTAAAGGTAAAGTCACAAGCTCATCATCATCAGTCTCACCATGACCATGGTCGTCATCATCATCATCATTATCAGATTCAGTAGAGCTAACATTTGCAGTCACAGATTGAGTTATTCAATACACATGTGATGCAAATTGAGCAACTCCACAGTGAGTTGTACCTGTAAGTCCTTTAACTTTACAGTATGCACAACTGGAATTGGGATACTCTTTGGTTTTGCACTTTTTTCTGAGACAACTTGCTTTTGCCACTGTCTTTCGACACTTTGTTGGCTGCGATTCTGAGCCCTTCTGACGTAGACAGTCCACCAACTCTTGCTGGGTTTTCAGTATTTTGAGAGCCTGCACTTGGAAAGTAGAAGCATTTAGCTCAGACCCTTCAACAGACTGTGGTGCTTCTTCTTGTTGTACTTTACTTTTTGGGCCACTTCTTTCTAGGCTGTTGAATAAACTTTTTTAAAACATTTATTATTTCCTTTGCCCCCAGCTTTTGCCTTACTATTTTCTGGAGTACTCATAATGCCAGTCTATCACTTGTTCAGGGTCAAAAAGTGGTTATTATGTTTTCTTTTTATTCCATGTGATGTGATGGAATGCCCTACTGAGCCAAAGCTGATACCCTACTGAATGAGCACAGGGTGAAAGATGACAGATGACTGACAGGAGGGGGGTCACACAAGATAGTATGCAAAAAGTATCACTGGTGCACTGATAACTGGCTGGAAGATTTCATTTCACACACAGAATTTATTACAGACACCACCTATGCTAAGGGCAATGCTGCTGGCACTGCTGCTAATATAGCCACAGAGATTCTAGGGGACCCTGCCTGGCCTAGCCATCTCTGACACAGTACTTTTCCCCTTCAAGGATTTTTCTTATTTTGTTTTCTTTATTCCATGTGATGTGATGGAATGCCCTGTCCACTGAAGCAAAGCTTATACCCAACTGAGCGAGCACAGGGAGGAGGAGGATGGCAGATGACTGACTTCTTGGGGGTGAGGGGGGGTCACAAAGACACTATGCAAGAAGTGGCACTGATGCACTGATGACAGGCTAGCAGATTTTATTTCACGCACCACGTATGCAAAGGGCAATGCTTCAGGCACTGCTGCTAGTATATCCACAGAGATTCTGGGTGACACTGCCTGGCCTAACCCTCTCTGAGACAGTACTTTTCCCCCTGCAAGGATTTTTTTAATTTTATTCTATATTCAATGTGATTTGATGGAATGCTCTGCCAACTAAGCCAAAGTTTATACCCTGCTGAGTGAGCACAGGGAGGAAGATGACAGATGACTGATTTCTTCGGGGCACACAGAAAGTATGTAAGAAATGCCACTGGTGCACTGATGACTGTCTGGCTGTCTTGGCAGATTTTATTTCACACATCACCTACACTAAGGGCAATGCTGCAGGCACAGCTGATAGTATACTCACAGAGGTTCTGGGGAACTGCCTGGCATAACCCTCTCATACACAGGGAGGGGGTCAATAGACAGTATGCAAGACATGGCACTAGTTCACTGATGACTGGCTGGCAGATTTTACACAAAAAGCACTCTAGTTCTCACAAGTTGTCCTCAGTCTTTCTCTCCAAGTTCCATCCTGGCTCATCACTCAATGTTCATGTTCATGGAGATCCCCTGTCCAAGTCTCCTCTCCCATACATTGAACTCCCCAGTCCCCAGTCCAGTCTCCACCCCAATCCCCAACTCCTTCCTGAGTCCCACACCACGTCCTTGCTTGCAATACCCTCCTGAGTCCCAAACTCCTCACCTCCAGCTTCCCTAAGTTCCCAGTTCCTTCCTCCCTTAAGTTTTCCTTTTATTTAAAAAAATTATTTTGTATTTTTTTTGTGGGGGGTTGAGTGGCAGACCTGCAGTGGACTTCTTTGCTTGCCCAAGGAGTAAAAAACAAACGCAAGCAGCATAAGAACAGAAGAAGACAATTAATTTGGTGATCCTCAATGCAAGGAGCAGCCAAGAGAAGCTGCTGCTCCTCCGTCTCCATCCTCCTGATTCCTCTGCTTAGTTCAAAGGTGGACAATGTGGGTTGCTAGAACAGCAACCCAATCAGCTGCCACCTTTGACAGATGGACAGCTCAGCCATCCAATGAGGGACCAGAGCCTTGTCTCTGGTCCCTCATGAGGGTTCCTCCTGCTCTGGCACTTCTTGCACTGCAGTTCCTGCAGTAGGAGCCATCCAAACTGATCTGAACAGCTGAAAGGGTTCGGAAACCGTTCATTTCTGAACACATCTCCATGTTCGGGTCGGTTCGTAATTTCGATAAAACTGGTTTGCCCATCCCTACTTCTAGCAACAGAAGCTACAAAGAAATGGTACTTTTTGAACTGTAGATAAAATCTGTGTTCATTTATATATACAGTATATGAAATTGCTGATGTATCTGTAATATTGTGATAGTGCTATGTAGGTAGCAGAAAGTACTGATATATGTTTTGGTATATTTTCAGAACCTCATGAGAGATAAAAATGAAAATTCTGGTAAGCCTTGCCCTTGAGTTTCATAGATTCATAGAAGTAGCTAACAGATAAGGATCCTGTGGCCCACCTAGTCTGCACGTGGGAACCCCCCAAGTGTGCCATCTACTGGGAGGTCACCAACCCTGTCCCTCCTCTTTCGAGTATACCCATGTGCTTGTCCCATGCATGCTTGAACTGTGTAACTGTAGTTACCTCCACCACTTCTTCCACCAAACTATTCCATTCATTCACCACCCTCTCAGTGAAGTAGAACTTCCTCACATTGTCCCTGACTCTGCCATCCAACAATTTCATGCAATGCCTCCCGGTGTTAGTAGCTTCGCTCAATTGAAACAGCCTGTCCCCTGAGCTGTGTTGATTCCCTTTAAGTATTTAAATGTCTCAATCATATCCCCCCTCCTTCTGCTGTCTGCCAGAGAGTACAGGCTCAATTCCTCAAGTCTCTCCTCATGTGGCCTCCCCTGTATACCCAACATCATCCTGGTCACTTTCCTCTGCACTGGCTCCACCCTGTCCCTATCCCTCCCAAAAGTTCAGTGAGTTACAGGTGTGGAGGTTATTATACAGCAATTTGAAGTAATGCTATGGTGGCACTAGGCATTGCTATGGTTACAGGCTTATTTAAAGTTATTTAAAGTGAATTTATTACACTTATGGAGTGCTGTTTGCATTTATGCTCAGGCAGTCATAATCTGAAGCAACAACAATGAGAAAAACTGTTTAGTGAGTTTAATAAGGGTGTCCCAGGTATGTTTCCTGGGTTTGACTAACAATTAATATATATTTATTTACAAAGTGCTTTATATTCTAGTCTGAATATATTTCTGTTCTTCAATACAATGTCCTCTGGAAGATGCCTTAATGGGCAAAACATTGGAGTCCTAATAAAATAATCTGAAGCAACAACAATGAGAAAAGCTGTTTAGTGAGTTTACTAAGAGTGTTCCAGGTATGTTTTTTTGGTTTGGCTAACAGTTAATATATACTTATTTATAAAGAACTTTATATTCTAGTCTGAACATATTTCTAATCTTCAATACAATGTCCTCCAGAAGAAGACTTAACAGCCAAAATATTGGAGACCTAATAAATTATTGAATCACTCATGTGCATTTGTGTGTTGCCATTTGTTGCCTGAGATCAGCCATTTATTGTTGTTTGAGTCTGCCAGACACCCCTTCCTCACCCAATCACTGACAATAATGTGGTACTGTACTAAACCCCTTGCCTGGCAGTCTAGTGGACCCTCCCACCTAACTCAGTTGAATTAATCAGTGTTGTTGAACTGTATTAAAGCACTTTCCTGGCAGCTTAATGAAAACCCTACTTTACCCAGTCCCAGTTGATATTTTTGAACTGCACTAAAGCCTGCCCTTTGCAGTCTGTGGACCTACAGTACTCTGTCACCCAATCCAGTATTGTGGAAATATACCAAAGTCCACCACTGGCAGTCACTTGTTATCTCCTGCTAGATCGCTGTCAAAGTGCCCTTCCTTGACTCACCCACTGAGTACCCACCACTCTCACTCCCTGTCTGCTCCTGATTCACCCATCTATTCATAGGTGTGCAACATTCTGGTCCTTAGATAATAACTGACAGAGACCCTCATCTCACCACTCACTATCTGCCTGACAAGAAGTGAATTCATGCAAACTGTAGAAAAAAAACTGTTTCTACAGTATGCATGGGGTAATTCCCTATCAGTCAGGTGGCAGCTGGCTGAAATGGTGAGTGAGGGGTCTGTGCTGTCAATTTCTGAGGACCTGATGTCAGTTCACCTATGGATGGATGGGTTAGTTAGCAGTCATCAGATTACACAGAAACATAGAAACAGACTTTGACAGGAGATAAGGATCATTTGACCCACCCAGTCTTCCCATTTCCCTAGCTATTGGTTAAACTGCAGATCCTAGTTAACCAACAGCCTACTTCCTCCTACTCCCCACTATAATTGCCTTATGTCTGTCCCATGCATTCTTGAATTCCCCAACTGATTTTGACCCCAGAATCTTCTCAGGAAGACCATTCCATGCATCCACCACCCTCTTCATGAAAAAATACTTCCTCGAGTTGCCCCTGAGCCATCATCACTCTATCTTCAAATTGTTCTCCCTTGTTCTTGCACATCCCTTTTTCTGAAAGATGCTACCCTTTTGGACTTTGTTGATTCCCTTGAGGTGCTTGAAAGTTTCTACTGTGTCCCCCCTTCTCCCTCATTTCTTGAGGGTATACGTGTTAAGCTTTTTTAGTCTCTCTTCATATGGTTTCTGGTGCAGACCCTACACCATTTTAGTTGCCCTCCTCTGGACTGCCTCCATCCTGTCTATGTCCTAGTGGAGATGGGGTCTCCAAAACTGTACGCAGTACTCCAGATAGGGGTCTTACCAACTGTCTGTATAGAGGCATGACACTTCCTTTTTTGTACTGATATGCCTCTCCATATGCATCTCAGTATCCACCAGCTCTCTTTATTGTCTTCTCACAGTACTTGCTAACCTTTAGATCATCTGATATGACTACCTCCTGGTCCCTTTACATTTTGTTTGCTGTTACTACCCCCATTCTGTGCTCTTTCTCTTGGTTTTTATTTCCCAGGTGCATTACTTTGCACTTCTTTCAATTGAATCTAAGCTGCCATACTTCTGACCATTCCTCCAACTTTGCCAAGTCCCTTTTCATCTTTTTCACCCCTCCCCTTGAGTATCAGACCTGTCCAGGTCTTTGTGTCATCTGCAAAGAGGCATACTTTTCCTTCCAGTCCCTCTGCAATCTCACTTATAAAGGCATTAAAAAGGACCGGTCAAAGTACTGAACCCTGTTATACTCCATGAGTAATCCCCCTTTCTTCAGAGTGGACTCAGTTTACTATTACTCTCTGCATCCTGTTGTCCAGCCAATTATTTACCCAGGCTACCACCCTGGGACCCACTCCCAGGCTGACAAACTTGTTTATTAATCTTTTGTGTGGGACTGTGTCAAATGCCTTACTAAAGTCTTGGTTGGTCACATCTTCAGCCCCTCCCTGGTCTACTGCTTTGGTCACCCAGTCAAAGAAATCTATTAGATTTGTCTGACATGACCTTCCTGCTGTGAATCCATGCTGCCTTGGATCCTGTGCCCCGCTGGTTTCTAGGTACTCAACAATTATTTCTTTCAGAAGTGATTCCATCATTTTCTGTACAACTGAGGTCAAATTAACAGGTCTGTAGTTTTCTGCCTCTATCTTGCTCCTACTTTTGTGACGGGGAATCACATCTGCCTTCCTCCAGTCCTCAAGTAGCACACCATCCTCCCATGATTTGTTAAATAGGGAAGTAAGTGATTATCTAAGACATTGTTTCCATCTGGGTGGCCCAAAAGGCTCAAGGTATTTGGCATGCCATGTTAGGTCCCGCAACTGGGAAGTCCACCCCCAAAAATAGCGACATTCTAAAAATATTTTCAGGCTATTATAAACAGTTATATTCTGAAGACTCTCCCACTGTTCCTTCTGAACATATTTCCTCTTTTCTAACTCGTGTTAACTTTCCTCGACTCTTGAAGACCTAACGGGATCTGTTGATGACCCCCATTTCTTTATCGGAGCTTCAAGTGGCCATTAAGCAGGCTAAATCTGATGCAAATCCTGGTTTAGATGGTGTCCCCTATGATTTTTATAAAGTTAAGGACCTTCAGCAGGCTGTATTTCCATTGCTTCTATGGGCTACTCGGAAGGTTCAAGAAGGGTAGACACCTCCCCTTTAGTGGAAGTACGCAACTGTTGTGGTGTTTCTGAAACCAGGTAAAGACCTTCTTCAACCCTATTTTTAACACCCCCATTTTCATGCTTAATACAGAAGATACCTGTAAGTTTTTTATGTCAGTCTACGCAGCCAGATGTGAGGTCCTTCTCCCCTCCTTGGTTGAAAAGGACCAGGTAGGTTTTGTACACAAGAGGCAAGTCCTTGATAATGTTCATCATACTTTCTTGCTTTTGAACCATGTTCATATGTTCTCTATCTCCCTGGTTCTGGACAGCCTGGATGTGGAGAAGGCCTTTGATCGTGTCTCATGGCCCTTCCTTTGGTTGACTTTACAGGTACTCAGTTTTCCTTCCCTTTTCATTAATATGCTTCAGCAGATTTACATTAATTCAATGGCTTATGTTAAGGTAAATAGTTCTCTTTCATCCCCTTATTCTTTCGGATGAGGCACCTATCAAGGATGCGCTCTCTCACCCCTTTTATTTGCCCTGTTTGTTGAACCTCTAGTTTCTCATATTCAACTTTCTCAAAACATCAAGGGCATTCAATTGGGGTCAGGGATTTCAGGGTAGCACTGTTTGCAGATGATATTTTGTTAACTTTAATGAACCCTACCCCTTCTTTCCATGAACTTTTCCATCCATTAGATGAATTTCAGTCTTTGTCTGGCTTTCGCTTGAATAAACTAAAAATATAGATAACAGGGTTTCATTATTCTCTCCCTCCTGAAATTGTACAGCTTCTCCATATCCGTTGGAAGGGGAACTATATCAAATATCATGGGGTTGGAGAAATGAAGCCACCTGAGCATGTGGATCTTCTGAATTTTGAACCTCTTACCCACTCAATAGCAAAAGATGTTGACTCTTGGTTAACTTTGCTGTTATTTTTCTTATGGCAGGTAGAAGCGGTTCCAATGATAGTCCATCCTAAAATATTGTTTCTCTTTCAGACACTCCTGGTTTCCCCTTCTTGTGCATGTTTCCACGATTGGCAGGGCTCTATCCTTCAGATTATTTGGTCTAATAAGAGGCCTTGTGTAAAAGCAGCACTTTAATATCTGTCTCCTGCTCAAGCAGGGGTAGGGCTTCTGAATTTAAAATGGTATAGCAAAGCAGCCCACATGAGAATCCTTTGTTATTGGATGAACCCAAACTATAAGGCCTATTGGAAGGATATTAAATTTGCCCTGAATGATCTTTACAGTCATTCTCGCATAGCTTATGTGGCTCCCACTTTCCAGATTTCAACTTTGCTTTTTAATTCATATACAGTGGTAGTGATTAAAGTGTGGCACACCTATGAAAACTCTCTCCCTTCAGCTGAATGTCTTTTGTTATCGGCTATGGCCTGAGACACTGCTAATCTTCTTAATAAATCCAATATCTTCCTTAGGAACTGGGCTAAATTAGATCTTGAGTTTTGTCATCAGCTTTTCAGTGCATGGGGGCATCTTTCTTATGCACAGCTTCAATCTTTATATGGACTGTCACGCCTTGATCTTTATAGATATTTGCAACTTGGGTTCATCTGTATGTACAGTCCTATTCTGTGTGTTTATCATCCTCATCAACCTCGCTGCTGATAAGAATAATTATCACTTCTCAACGTGGAGAAACAGTTGATCACTTGATTGAGGCTTTCTATTCAGATATCTGATCCTCTACATCAGCAGTGGTTAAATCAATCTTTCCTACTTGAGAACAAGAATTATTGTAACCTTACACTTGAGAGGAGGGGTACTCCTTGGCCTTGCCTAGTTATAAAGCTTCATCCTCTCTCTACCTATGAGAATTCTCTTGGAAATGCAGCTCTATGTTTTTCCTCACTCCTGTTAGAGTGGCCAAGTACAAGGGCTCCCAATTTGTTCATTGCTGGTGGTTCTGTGGTGAGGCTTCCACCAATCAGGGTCACATTTTCTGGAGTTGTCCAAAACTACATTTATATTGTCTGTCATTCTCTACTACTCTCCAACAGATTTCTTATCTGCAATTGCAACTGACATCCAAATTAGATTTGTTGATGATTCCACCAACCATTCCCAAGCTCTCCAAGTCCCACACTAAGCTCTTCTTGTTGTTAATTCTCTGTTCTAAAAAGGCACTTACCAAGCATTGGCTCAAACCTCAAGTTTCTACCAATCTTGTTGGTAAGAAATTGTTAACTTTGTATATAACATGGAGAAGGTTTCATTTTAATATTCAAATTTGGTAAGTGCCGGCCAGCAGAAATGGAGTCCCTGGATTTATTTTCAGTTAGAGGTTGACCCTTCTTTTGTCCCATAATTTGTTCTCACTTGGATGGATATACGACTTTTGTTTGGGCTCTGCTTACAGGATTTATGGGATTTCTTTGTAAAGTTATTTCCTTTCTCATGGGGATGTTTTTTACAGTCTGTATTTGCTTATCTGTTTGGATTGCTGTATTTACTATGCAACACTTTATTACTTATTGTATTGGTTTCTACGTTTAAGGATTTTTATCCTTTGTTACTCCCAGCCATGTATATATTATGATTTCTTCTTCAGTTTGACGATGCTGTATTCATTTTTCTTCACTGGTTGATAAATACAATAAAATATGATTATCAAAAAAAAGGGTAATCAGTGGTGCCACTAGTTCTTCCCTTAGTTCTTTTAGAATTCTGGGGTGAATCCCGTATGCCCCATTTTCTTGCCCACATTGAGTTTTAGGAGTTCTTTCAGGACCCTTTCTACTTTGAATGGATTGGTATTGACTCCCCTTTCCAGAGTGCTTCTATTGTTTGGTTTAGGTACCTCCCCCACCTCTTCATTAATGAATACTGAACAAAAGTATTCATTCAAAATGTCTGCCTTTTTACTGTCGCCCTCTCCCCCCCACCCTATTAATCCTCACTATCCCTCCCATGGCCTTTTTTTCACTCCTAATGTACTTCTAAAATATTTTATCCCCCTTCTTAACTGAGTTGGCTATCTTTTCCTCCATTTGGGCCTTTGCTATTCTGATGGTCTTCCCCACTTCCTTCAGCTTTAACTGATACAGTTCTCTGTCCTGCTCCTTCTGTGATTCCTTATACTTCCTGAATGCTATATTTTTCTACCTAACCTTTCCTGCCACCTCTTTTGAGAACTATAGTGTTGTTTTCCCCTTGTTTTGTTTTATTTGCTTCACACAAAGGTTTGTTGCCTCTGTAATGGCAGTTTTGATTTTTCCCCATTGTTCCTCCACCCCTCCTTCATGACCTTTTGCTAGTGCATTCCTTAGGCACTCTCCCATTCTGCCGAAGTCAGACTTCTATAAGTCCAGTGCCCTTGTTTTTGTATGGCTTGACTATAGAGCTGTGATTATCGTGAGCCACACAGTCTGGTGGTCACTTGTTCTCAGATGGCTACCCACTTGTAAGTCTGAGATCCTTTCACCATCTCTATTTGAGAGTACCAGGTCTAAGACTGCTCCCTCTGGAGTGGGTTCCAACACTAGCTATCTGAGGCATGCCCCCTGTAGGGCATCAAGAATGACTCTGCTCTTGGATGTGGCTGCAGCAAATGTGCTCCAGTTAACATCTGGCATATTCACGTCCCCTATCAACAATATCTCCCCTTTTTTCATCCATGCTAAGGATGCCGCTTATCATTTTCTTGTCCATTGCCTCCCCCTGAGAAGGGGGTCTGTATATAACCCCCATGCAGATTGTGGTGCCATTTTCTACCTCCAAAGTGACCCACAGTGCCTCCTCTCCTCCTGTTTTACTCTTTAGTTCCATTGCTTTGATCTCTTTCCTTTCTTATAGAGCTCCTCCTCCTCCTCTTATACCCTCCCTGTCCCTCCTGTAGAAAGGTTGCAGGGTGGTGGTTACTCAGTAGGTGGTGCTGTGGAGGGGCTGTTTGACAGTGATTGTTTGGGAGGGTAATACTAAATGGCCAGGAATGGGCATCAGTAGAGTTCCACAACAGCAGATTCAGTGAGATAGGAGGTTCACTAGACTGTCAGGGAAGAGCTTTAGTACAGTTCAACCATATTGACAGGGATTGGTTGAGTTGGGAGAGGGTCCACTAAACTGTGAGGGAAGGGCTTTAGTGTAGTTTCACAATATGGACAAGGATGAGGTAAGGGAAGGTCTACTAGACTGCCAGGGATGGCATAGGTGGATAGGGCTCCCATGTGGGGAGACAGCCAATGTTCTGCATAATGCTTCCCATATTTGTGCATGTGTGCATTGTACAGAGCTGCTAATGGCCACATAATGAACCTGTGAATGCCATACATTATATAGTCATAAGCATACTGGACACTGAATATGGCTCTCAGAAGTGATGACTCTATCCACTTTCAGACACACTAGCTCCCTTTGCTCCTGGCACTTGCCAATGCTTCCCTCCCTTGAGGGTTTAAAGTGGAGTTAGCAAGTTGCTAACCTGCTTTTTGATCACAAACAGCCTATAAATATCCTGGCCTCCGTCTCTAGCTAGGTACAGTTCCTTTAATTTCCATTTACTCCTTGATGAGCTTTTCTCAATGGCCCTTCTGTCATGTCAAAAATAAATCACTGTATTACATGATGGGTTGTATTCCTGTTTACTAACATATTTACAGTTACACACGTGGGAACATGGCCTCTAAAATTGATCTTATTTTTTACACTGTAGGACGGGGTCAATTCTGACCCATGACATAGGCCAGAACCTTAGCATGCCTTTAAAAGGTTGTACCCATTTCTCATGTATTACAGTAGCCCCATGACTCCTTTTCTTCCTTGCAATTCACCAGTGGGTAGAGTTGGGTGAAATTAGGAAATTTAGAATTTGTAGAATTTTTGTGAAATTCCACAGGATTTTGCAAAATTTCATTTTTGGGGGGAATTTTCCAAACATCTTTAATTGGATATAACTCAGTTGGTGTTGCAGATAGAGGTCTAACATTTGATACTCCTATTGTCTATGACAGTCTCTATAAGCATGCCAAGAGTCATAACATTTGAAATGAAGAACAAAGCAGTTATAGGGGCTCAAAATGGAGAAGTTATAGGGGCTCAAATTCTGCCAATATAACATTCATGTGAACATTTCTGGGGTTAATAAGTTTTATTGATTTGACTTATTAAGACGATGCAAACATTAAAACAGTCGGATACATTACAAAGGTCATACAGACTGTTACATATGTCTGTAGAAGCAGAGAATGGAACATGCTGGCCAAATAGTAAGGAACTGAATATACTAGCCAGGTAAGCAGTAGGATAATACTCTGTACCTGGATGTACAATACCTATCCAGCTGGAGATTAACTTTGAAAGTATTAGCAGTTGGTGCATAGCATTATGGCTAACTCATACAACCATATTTTACTTGGCCCCATCCTGCTAGTTTCTGCAGTATTTGACAAAGCATCAGAAATTATGAGAGGTCCAGGGCCGCTGTTCTCTACTTTATGCCTACAAAATACAAGAGATCACACACACAAAGCAAATAGGTTTTCATTGTCAGAGAAGATACTATCCTTACTGATATTATACCATGTCATCCATACAGCATGGTTCCCTATAACTCAATAACAATCTCTCCAGCACTTGCCCCTAAATGCACCATGAAAGGAGACCATTATAGTAGCATGATTGTGCCTATTCAGCTAATTCATGTGAACATTTCTGAAAATATTTCTATGCTTACAACTTAGCCACCTTTGGAGCTCGATAATTGCAGACTAAGATACATACTTTCTTGGAAGAGTCATAGAAACTGCTAAATAAAGAAGTATTTATTATGTAAATTGCAAGTTTTAGATGACCTGCCTCCCAACAAAACTTCCTGGGCTCACTTTTGAACTTGGGTCATCAGCATGGCAGCATGACGCTTTGATGCTGGGCCAAGGGGTTGCCCTAAACCCTGATATTCAGGATCAATAAACCTATCAACATTGGTGATATTCCATTCTCCAGCTTTCAAGTTATAGGGGCTTAAAATTCAGCAGTTTACATAATTGCGAAATGTAATTAAAAAATTTCCAATAGTTTGCAGGCTTATAACTCAGCCACCTTTAAAGCTAGAGGGGTTAAGCTTGGCACACATATGTGTGGGCATGGGTAAAGTCACCAAAATAAATATATTGTAATTTGGACAAGCACTTTTAGTTTATGTAGTTGTTTACTGAAATTTTAAAATTTCCAAACATTTGGAGGCTTATCTTTATTTATTGAAATGTTTCACCAGGAAGGCACACTGAACAATGATGCAACCTGAGGGGTGGGGGTGGGTGCACAATTACATGAAGAATTAGACATACAGTTTAACATTTTTCATATTCGGGAAATGAAACAATTAATTACATTTGTAAGAAGACATAAGTTCGAAAATATCATAAATAATCGTACAATCACATTTGTGACATAACATACAGTTAAATATATCACACCTGTGGAATACGCATTTAATTACAAGTGGCATATCTGAGGAACAAAGTACAGAAATTTAATGTAGCCTTGGAGCCAGCTCCTTACAAGAATGGATCACAGTTAAGAGGCAGATTATTTAGCAATTATCGAATGAATGAGTTGAAGTGAGGGGATGTCAAAGAGGATAGAGGGGTAGACAGGGGAAACCAGCTGGGGGAAGGAAATGATAAAGATGGGAGGAACATTACTGGAGCAAAGTGAACAAAAATTCATTTGCAAGGGGCAAGTTAATACAGGACTAGCGCAATCTGGGAGCACATCAAACAGAACAAAAAGTACACGTTATTAGCTCAAGTGAACTAATTCCTTTATTTAAGTGCAGGGTGGAAGTGAGGGGGCAGACAGAGGTGGGAGTAAGGGATAGGGTAGGGAAGGATGAGTCATACCTGGAATTGGCCCCTTCAGAGTGCGGAGATCACTACCAGTGATTGGATGAGGTGAGGACTTGGAATAAGGGGCAGGAGTTGGCAAGGACAAGTTGGGTGGAGATAGTAGAGGGGATGGTAAAGGGAAGGAGGTGGAGGGGCAGGAGAAACTTGCATAAGACTAGGCCTCTTCAGGATGCTAAGAACTCTGCCAGACAGAATAGTCAGGCAAGGACGAGCTAGGTAGAAAGGAGGGAGGGGAAAGATGAAGGATGGAAGAGTAATTTCCCAGTGCCAGACCTCACCAAGATGCTGAGAACCGTGTCAAGGGGCAGAACTAGGTGAGGACAACTTGAGAAGAAAGAAAAAATTGGTGAAGGGAAAGGAGGGAAGAGGAGGGAAAGAAAAGGCTTGCCTAATACTAGGCCACTCAAGGATGCTTAGAACCCTGCCAGAGCACTGAATCAGGAAAGGACTAGTTGGATAGAAAGGGTAAAGTGGGAGGAGAGTGAAGGAGGAGTAACTGCCCACTGCTGGGCCCCTCCAGGATGCAAAGAACCCTTCCAGGGGATAGAATTAGGTGAGGAGAAGTTGGGCAGAGGGAATGGGTGGATAGAAGAGGAAGGAAAAAAAGGAGGGTGGGAAATAACTTACCTGAGAGTAGATACCACCAGGGTGCTAAGAATCTCAACAGAGGGCAGATTTAGGTGAGGGCAAGTTGGGTAGAAAGGAAAGAGGGGGTTGAGGGGAAGGAGGATGTTTGCCCAGTGCTAAACCCCTCCATGATGCGGATAACCCTGCCAAAGGTCAAAACTAAGCAGGTTCAAGTTTGTAATGGAAGAAGGTTAGGGGTAGGAGTGAGGTGGTAAGCAGTGAAGGGAAAGGAGAGCATGCTGAGAAGCAGGCTCGGGGAGGAAGGTTTAATAGGGATGTGAGTCATGGAGATGAGCAGAGGTATAGTAGGATGGTTAAGGAGGGTTAAAGTAGGAGCGGTTAGATGAGAGAAAGTTATGAAAGGCAAGGGAGTAGGAGGAGATGGAGTGCCGTATTTGAGAGGGAGGAGTTCCATATGTAAAGCTAGAACTTTGACATTTGATAAACTTCTGTATGGGTATTGGAAAAGTCACCATACCACATTTGTTGCAATCTGGACAAATATGTTTTAAAGTAGACAGAAATAAAATCATAATTTTGTCAACATTTCACATTTTCATGGAAATTTCACACAATTTCAAGGAGACAAAATCAGCATTTCACCAGAATTGTACCGGTGGAAGATAAATGTCACCCAGCCCTACCAGTGGGTGAGTTGTTTCCTCAGACAGGGTTCTTCCTACGCTGCTGCTGAATTTTTCAGAACTCCCATCTTTGTATGCTTTCGGATCACTCATTTCTCATAAACTACCATGATACTGCAGTGGCCATTTAGCTGGTGTGTCAAAGGCAGCACTGCTATGGGGACATTCACACTAGCACTCCTGGCTAACACTCACCTTGGCTCAAGGCACCTTACATCAACCAGGTCTTTATTCTCACCAGACAGTATGCTAGACACTAGAGCACCAGTGTCTACCTCAGGCTTCCCTCCGGCAGTGGCCGGCAATCTCCCGAAACCCTATGCTAGAGGTAATATCTCTAATATCAATACCAGCTTGGATAGGCCCATCCTCTACCTGTTTTAAACCTCAGTCTTTGATAACAGATATCTCAGCATTCCCCACCTTCAGCACAGCTGGCAGCATCATTTGGGCACAGACATGTGCAAAATTTTCCCCCAGATTAAACACTCACATTGGTGAGATCCTCTGTACATCACAATCCACCATGGATTTCATTTAATTTTGTTTCATTTCATTTTTATTTTATACTGAAAAAGCCTGTGAGGAAAATTGTTCATTTTTACATGCATCTAGTGAAAAAATATAGAAGTACAAAAATACAAAATTACAAAATTATACAACAATGTACAGTATAACAAATATAAACAAAATAATCAGCTATATACAATTTAAAACTCTTGCAAGCAGAGTCAGTTAGTAGTAATTTTAAGGGATATCTTAAAGGAAAAAGATCTTAGTGCAACTAACAATAGAATTTGACAATTTATTGTATGATTTCATAAGAATAAATTTGATTGAGTTTTGTGCAAATGTAGTATGAAAAAATGGGACCTGAAAAGAATTTCTGCTCTGTAACCTAGTGAACACAACATTAGAAATGTTGTGGAACAAACTGACAATACAATCAGGTAACAGACACAAATGGATCTTATGCAAGAAAATCAATTATCTAAAATTAAGTGTATCGACCAAAGATAAGCAGCCTAGTGACCTATATAGGATGCAATGTTGTGTCATTCTTGGGAGTCCTTTTTGCAAAATGAATGATATTGTGGTAGGTAGACTTAAGGTTATGAAGCATTCTTTTTGATGAGAAGGCGTAAATTATAGAACCATAATTCATAAGGTTAGGTAATAAGCTAGGTGTAAGCATTAGCCTAGTATCAGATGTCAAATGTTTATTGAGTAGATATAGCATCCCAAATCTCTGAAATAATCAACCAATTAGATTAATAATGTGTTGTTCAAATGTTAATTGATAATCCAAAGTCAGGCCAAGGTATATAATATTCAAAACCTTTCCAATGATGTTGCTAGTGTTATCAGATAATAAAAAATATGTTATGAAGACTTTTCTAGGACTTGAAAAGACTATGGGCCAGATATTGAAAACTTTGCCATGGGGCTAAACTAGGACTGCCCGGCATGCTAAATTATGCCCTTACCAATAGCCCACTATATTCAAAAGGGATAGCCATGGTGCTAAACCTGCTGAATATAGTGTGCTAAGGAAGCCAGGTAAACTGGGCTAGGAGTGCAGTGCAAAAATAGCCTGGGAAATAAGACAGCTCTGACTATAGCAACCAGGAAGTGCAAACCACAGCAGCAGCCCAGTTCACAGTGACATGAAGGAAGGTAAAGGTGAACTACAATGTGTGGCCAATGTGCATGCTAGCAAAAGAGTGGATTCATTAAAGCTGCAAGCACCAACACATGAGAAATTCTGAAGATATATATCATGTTTCCAAAATGTTTGCACAGAGCAGACACATTTGCATAGGTTTTACATGGAGCTAGGATTTTTGCCTGGCACTAACATGTTTGCCAGGGGCCAAAATTTGCTATATTCGAAAGTGACATGCAAATGAGCCTACTTAGGCAGTCTGTGGGTAAACATCCAGCTTAGCAGCTCATTATGTCCTGATTTGCATTCAGTTTGCCCAGTGCTATTGTAGGGTCCCACAACTCCACCTGTAGGTCAGTCTGGAAGTAGAGGGGCTGGTTGGGTCTGCTCATAGCTCCACATGTAGGTCAGTCTGGATGTGCATAGTGGTAGCTGCAGGCTACATTTGTACAGAACCTCAAAGAATATTGTGCCCCAGGGGACTACACAGCACAGGCAAAGGTGGTGGTGGTGCTGCATGCAGTAGTCAAACTGTAGTTCCTGCTGCAGTACACAGCAGACACTACAGTAACAAGGGGACCAGTAGTGTGAAGGACGCAGCAATGCCTATGGTGTGTTGAGCATCAATGACTGCTGCACTTTAAACAGTGAAAGGCCCATCTTGCAGGTGTGTACTGACAGTGGATATTACTGTTATGCTGTTGTGTGACCCACAGTTGCAGCACCGCTGGTGTGGGATTCTCACAGTGACATATGCCTGGCTGGCTGTGTGTGCTATGGTATCTGTACAGATGCACAGTATGTGGCTGGGGGGGCACATACCAACAGATAGGCACACTGGTGTTGGGATATTCCCTACACTGGATCATTTGCACTGCGTGGATTGTCCCAGCCTTGTGGTATCACCCAGTATGTGGTGAAGACAGGCCACCTGCACAACCTCCCCTCAACACCATCCATGCTCCCAGTGCTGCATGTGTGTGCTGGATTCAGTTGGCGTCCACCAAAAGGTGGTCCACTGGGCACCTGGTCACCAATTAATGCCTGACATGGTTGGGACCAGTAGCAGATGATGGCAACATAGGAGATGCCATCCATGTGCCGCATGCTTCTTCCATGTCTGGTTTCTTTCTGTGTTTAATATTTACTGGTTAGCGTCAATTAACCACCACTAGCAGACCCTCACAAACTCTGTAATTCATACTTGTGAATTACAGAGTTCCATAAACAGTGGTTCTATGTCATGCAAAGTCACGCAAATCTGCACAAAGCCTCAAAGTTGCACAAAGCTGATTTGCCCAGAGTCATGCTCTTTGGCTCTAGAGCCAAGACTTCATCTTGCCTAGCTCCCCTAAATATTTTTGGAGCTGATGGCTCCCTTCTGAGGGCTATTAGCTCTGCCAGGTACCTGGGCGTAACACTTGACCCACAACTTGACCTCACCCTGCACATACTGAACATATGTAAGTCATCAAACAGAAAACTGGGACTGGCTTATTGAGTGAAAAGCTGTGTCAACCTGGCTGCATGACTAGCACTAGCTAGGGGGGTCCTTCTTCCCATGCTCTGTTATGGGCTTGTTACCTTTGCCCCGTCCCAAAAAACAATCTCACAATATGGACACTGCATATAACAATGTATGCCAATTTGCGCTCTCTGCCTCCTACCTTACACATCGCTGTGAGCTTTACTGACAGCTGGAATGGCTCCCTCCAGAAAAGCACATCACATTTGTCATTGGCAACTTTATCGACAACATTGCCTGAACCGCCACCCCTTCTGGTCTCACCCAATGCCTCCTACATGGAACCTCCTCCTACCACTTAAGATCCAGTGACTCACACGCTCTACTGGTCCCAAAAACCTGCACCCAGAGTGTAGAACTCTCTTCCTGCAATCACCTGCTCCACCACCTCACATCCTCGCTTTAAAGCCTCCCTATGGAGCTTCCTTAAATTGGCCTCTGACTGTCTCTGTGCAAACTAGACCCAGGGCTGAGGCTCTTTATTCTCAGCCCAACCTGCTGGGGGGCAAGAATCCCATTTTATCAAATTGCACTTCCTCTGCTGATGATCTTGATTCAGTTAGCTGTGTTAACTGTATCCCCAAGCACTGTGTCTACTCTCTGCCCTGATTGCTCATTGAGGGTTTACTTAGTAAATTCTCTTCCCATTGTTCCCCTTCTCTCTCCTCCCCACTCCTCTTAATCTCCCTATCCCTTCTGCACCCCTAGGATTTATGGCTTAATCCCTGTTTGAATGATACTGACCATGCCTGTATATATGTTGTTATTTATCTATCAATGAATCTGTCAATGCTTAATGTTATTGTATGTTACCTTGACTCTGCCTAATGCTGATGGTATTGTTCCCTGTAATGTTTTCATCTGTTACCTTTGTAACCTCTCGGGTCACTCCTGAAAATAGGCACTTGGCTGTCTAGTGTGCTTACCTGGTAAACAAAAGCAAATAAATAATAAATAAATAAATTCTCTCTTTTAGCTATATCTACAAATGTAGGTTTTACATTTTTAACAATGTGCACATAGAAGCTAAAAAGAAAAATTGTTGTATATCAAAAATAGTTTTTGAAGATGAGGTCATATTGAGTAAAAAATGGTTTATGAGGGGATAACAGTAACACTCTCAAAGAGTACTCAGACCAATCATAATTTAATGGATATGTCACCCAGCAAGAGAGACATAAATGAGATGCTAGCAAAGCTGGGCCAAAACTGCCTGATCCTTTGGTGTGTAAGGACCTCTGTGGACTGCCCTGACAATTTTGGATGAGCTTTAAACTTGTACTAGGCCAAAAGCCTAAAGACACTTCTGCTTGAAACCAGCATTTGGATTGAGCTACTGCCACCACCAGGGGGTGTTAGATACAAGCTTGAAAAGCCTGTACAATGATGCAACAATGTCTAGCTGCTAAAACTGCCTGTTACAGGAAGGGCTCTCTTCCCAAAATTGGATGACGCAAGACCTATGTTTTATATACTAAAAATCTGGACTAAAGTAATGTTTTCGAATTTCTGTTAAAAGCCTGAACAAGAAACTGATTTTGGAATTTACCAGTGAAAAAGCCTGCAGTGCTGTTAAATAGCAATATGTTCGAAGTTGCAGGTTCAAAAGCAGAAATAAACTGAAACAAAAAAGAGACACAGAGTTCAGTTACTAAAACAACATTGCTGTCCACAGGGAGAGAACGTTCTACAGACTTTGCTGCTAAACTGCTAAACTCTTTCTGTCTGATTTTTTCTGCTAAATCCTGAAGTGACTTTTGATAATTTGTGACATCAAGCAAAAAGGATCCAGCCTGTATTGCTTCATTGATGTCAGAAGATTCTACAGTTCTAGGTTCCAGGGGAAAGGACAGAAGACTACAGCCAAACCACGAAGGACTTTTGTCATCCAAAATGAAAAGTTCTCACCAAGACTTTAAAAGTTAAAAAGTAGACGACCGCACCTACAGATAACTAAAACATAAGTATTCATTTAATTATTCCACTTTTAGTACCTTTTATTTGGCCATCTGGGGTGGTAACTTAGTCCATTTTAGCTCCAAAACCTTGGGAATATAGTTAAGCTAAAACTTAGAAGTAAAAAAATATGTTTTCCATGCTAAAGTTTAAAACAATTCTTATACAAAGATATAACCTGTGACACCAGAGTAATGAGTTGCAAGTTCTCTTAGAAAAATATCATGATATTTATAAGTACGCTGAAAAAATAGTACAAACAATGCCATTTATTATACTGAATATTGCTTATTCATTTGTATTGCTTATTTGTTAAACTTTGTTTGTTTATTTGAGTTAGTTGATTTTTTAAAACCTGTTGTTTTGTTTACATTACAGTTTGTGTTAACATTATTTTTACTATGCTTAATATTTTTGCTAATTATGAATATTTAGGTCTTGTACATAAGTAAATAAAATATATATTTATCTCTTGTATAACCCAAAGTGTGGCAACAGTGTTTTTCATCGTCATTTTTAAATCTGGAAAGCAAAGATAATATCATATTTTAATCTGTATTATTTTTGGTAATTTAGAAAAATAATTTTGGGGTAAGGCCTGAGGTAAATCTAGGTACATTATTATAAAAAATAATATTATAAGCCTTTGTTCTGACACAGCCACACAGACAGTGTGCAAGAAGTGGCACTGGTGCACTGATGACTGGCTAGCAGATTTTATTTCACACACATAATTAATTTCACACACCACCTATGCTAAAGGGTGATGCTGCATGCACTGCTGCTAGTATACTCACAGAGATTCTGGGTGACCTTGCCTGGCCTAACCTTTTCTGACATAGTACTTTTCCCCTTTATGGATTTTTTCTTTTTTTTTTCTTTATCCCATGTGATGTGATGGAATGCCATGTCCACTGAGCCAAAGCTTATACACTGCTGAGTGAACACAGGGAGGAAGATGACTGATGAATGACTTCTTGGAAGGGTGAGATTACACAGACAGTATGCAAGAAGTGGGACTGGTGCACTGATGACTGGCTGGCAGATTTTATTTTACACACAGAATTTATTTCACACATCATCTATGCTAAGGGCAATGCTGAAGGCACTGCTGCTAGTATACCCACAGAGATTCTGGGGGACCCTGCCTGGCCAAACCCTCTCTGATAGAGTACTTTTCCATTTCAAGGATTTTTTTCCTTTTTCTACATGATGTGACAGAATGCCCTGCCCACTGAGCCAAAGGTTATACCCCACTGAGCAAGCACAGGAAGGAAGATGACGGACTTCTTGGGGGGGGGGTCACACAGATAGTATGCAAGAAGTGGCACTGGTGCACTAATGACTGGCTGGCAATCTTGGCAGATTTTATTTCACACACCACCTACATTAAGGGTGATGCTGCAGGCACTGCTGCTAGTATACCCACAGAGATTCTGGGGGACCCTGTCTGGCCAAACCATTTCTGACACAGGAGGGGGGGGTCACACAGACAGTATGCAAGAATTGGCACTAGTACACTGGTGACTGGCTAGCAGATTGTATACACACATCACTCTGGTTCTCACAATTTGCCCTCAGCCTCTCTCTCCAAGTTCCATCCTGACTCATCATTCAATGTTCATGTTCATGAAAATCACCTCACCAAGTCTCCTGTCCCATACATTGTACTCCCCAGTCCCCAGTCCAGTCCCCACCCCAATCCCCAACTCCCTCCTGAATCCCACAGCCCATCCTTGCTGTTAAAACCCTTATGAGTCTCTGACTCCCAGTCCCTGACTCCCAACCCCCAACTTCCCCAAGTTCCCAATCCCTTCCTCCCTTAATTTCTTTTAGTTTAAGAAATTCTGCTTTTGCCTTTTTTTGGGGGGAGTGGCAGACTGGGAGTGAACTTTTTCATTTGCCCAAGAAGCAAAAAAAAAATGCAAGCAGCTCAAGCACAGAAGAAGAAAATCAATTTGGCGATCTGCAATGCAAGGAGCAGTGAAGAGAAGCTCCTGCTCCTTCTCCGTCCTCCTGATTCCTCCCTGTAGCTCTAAGGTGGACCACGTGAGTTGCTAGATCAGCAAACTATTCATGTGCCAATTTAGAGGGATGGACAGCTCAGCTATCCAATGAGGGACCAGATCCTTGTCTCTGGTCTCTCCTGTGGGTTCTTCCTGCTCTGGTGCTTCATGCACTGCAGTTCCCATGATAGCAGCCATCAGAACCAATCCAAATATCCGAAAGTGTTCAGAAGACGTTCACTTCTGAACACTTTGTCATGTTTGGGTTAGTTCATATTTTCGACGATGAACTAGTTCACCCATCCCTTCCTCTAATAAGAGAAGCTACAAACACATTGTGCTTTTTGAATTGCAGATGAAATCTGTGTTTTTTATATATGCAGTATATGAAACTGCTGATGTGTCTGCAGTATTGTGATAATGCCATGTAGGTAGCAGAAAGTACTGATATAAGTTCTAGTATATTTTCAGAACCTCATGTGAGATAAAACTGAACATTCTGGTAAGCCTTGCCCTTGAGTTTCATAGATTCATAGATTCATAGAAATAGCCAGCAGATAAGGACCTTGTGGCCTACCTAGTCTGCCCATGGGAACCCCCAAGTGTACCATCTACTGGGGGATCACAAACTGTGCCCCTTCTCTCCCGAGTATACCCACATGCTTGTCCCATGCATGCTTAAACTGCGTGACTATAGATACACCCACCACTTCTTGCAGCAAACTATTCCATTCATTCACCATGCTCTCAGTGAAGTAGAACTTTCTCACATTGCCCCTGACCCTGCCACCCAACAATTTCATGCAATTCCTCCTGGTGTTAATAGCGCTGCTCAATTTAAACAGCATGTCCCCATAAGCTGTGTTGATCTCCTTTAAGTATTTAAATGTATCAGTCATATCCCCCCTCCTTCTGCTGTCTTCCAGGGAGTTCAGGTCCAATCCCCCAAGTCTCTTCTCATATGACCTCCCCTGCATTCCCCAGCATCATCCTGATAACCTTCCTCTGCACTGTCTCCACCCTGTCCTTGTCCCTCTGGAAAGTTCTGTGGGTTATAAGTGTGGAGTTTATTGTACAGCACTTTGAAGTAATGCTATGGTGCCACTAGGCATTGCTATGATTACATGCTTATTTAAAGTTATTTAAAGTAAATTCATTACACTTATGGAGCACTGTTTGCATTTATACTCATGCAATCATAATTTGAAGCACCAACAATTAGAAAAGTTGTTTAGTGAGTTTACTAAGAGTGTTCCAAGTATGTTTTCTTGGTTTGGCTAACAGTTAATATATATTTATTTACAAAGAACTTTATTTTCTAGTCTGAACATATTTCTAATCTTCAATACAATGTCCTCCTGAAGAAGCCTTAACAGGCAAAACATTGGAGACCTAATAAATTATTGAATCACTCATGTGCATTTGTGTGTTGCCGTTTTTTGCCTCAGACCAGCCATCTATTGTTGTTTGAGTCTACCAGACACCCCTTCTTCACCCAATCACTGACAATAATGTGGTACTGTACTAAACCCCTTGCCTGGCAGTCTAGTGGACTCCCCTCACCAAGTTGAATTAATCAGTGTTGTGGAACTGTATTAAAGCACTTTCCTGGCAGATTAGTGAAACCCCTTTTTAACCAGTCCCAATAGGCATTTTTGAACTGTACTAAAGCCTGTCCTTTGCAGTCTATGGACCTACTCTCTTACCCAGTCCAGTATTGTGGAAATATACTGAAGTCTGTCCCTGGCAGTCACATGTTATCTCCTGCAAGATCACTGTCTAAGTGCTCTTCCTTGACTCACCCGCTGAGTACCCACTACTCCCACTCCCTGTCTGCTCCTGACTCACCCATCCATTCATAGATGTCCAACCATCTGGTTCTTAATAACTGTCAGACACCCTCCTCTCACCACCCATTATCTGCCTGACAAGATGTGAATGCATATATACTCGACAAAAACATCTGTTTCTACAGTATGCATCTGATCTTTCCCTGTCAGTCAGAAGGCAGCTGGCTGAAGTGGTTAATGAGGGCTCTGTGTCTGTCAATTTCTGAGGAATGAGGGCAGCTCACCTATGGATGGATAGGTTAGCTAGGGGCTCTCAGGTTACATAGAAACATTGACTTTGACAGCAGATAAGGACTGCTTGGTCCACCCAGTCTGCCCATTTCCCTACCTGTTGGATAAGCTGCAAATTCTAGTTAACCAACAACCACCCACTGTAATTGCCTTATGTCAGTCTCATGCATTCTCGATTCCCTACAGAGGGCATATATAAGACAGCTAGTGTTGAATCCCACTCAGGAGAGAGCAGTCTTAGACCTGGTACTCTCAAATGGGGATGGAGAGAGGATCTCAGATTTATAAGTGGGTAGCCATCTGGGAACAAGTGACCACCAAACAGTGTGGTTCACGATAAACATAACCAGAGGGTCAAGCCATACAAAAGAGAGGGTACTAGACTTTAAGAGGGCTGACTATAGCAAAATGAGAGTGTTCCTCAGAACAACACTAGCAAATGAGCAAGAAGGAGGGGTGGAGGAACAATGGGGAACAATCAAATCTGCCCTCACAGAGGCGATAAGCCTTTGTGTGAAGCAAATATCAAAACAAAGGAATAAAAAACACTATGGTTCTCAAAAGAGGTGGCAGGAAAAGTAAGGGAGAAAAATATAGCATTCAAGAACTATAAGGAAACAGAAGGAGCAGGACAGAAAACTGTACCAGTTAAAGCAGGAGGAAGTGGGAAGGCAGTCAGAATAGCAAAGGCACAGGCAAGGGAAAATATAGCCAATTCAGTCAAGAAGGGGGGCTAAAACATTTTATAGGTAAATTATGGCATGGAGAAAGACCAAGGGAGGGATAGTGAGGCTTAATAAAGGGGTGGGTTGGTGGGCAGAGGGTGACAGTGAAAAAGCAGGGATACTGAATGAATACTTCTGCTCAGTATTCACAAAAGAAGAGGTGGGTGAGGTACCTAAACCAATCAATAGAATAACTCTGGATCGGGGGGGTGGATATGAGTCCATTCACTGAAGAAAGGATCCTGAAAGAACTCCTAAAACTGAAGGTGGGCAAAGCAATGGGGCCTGAAGGGATTCACACCAGAATTCTAAAAGATCTGAGGGGTGAGCTAGTCACACCACTGACTACCCTTTTCAACAAATCATGGGAGGATGGTGTGGTACTTGAGGACTGGAGGAGGGTGGATGTGATGCCCCTCTACAAAAGTGGGAGCAAAGCAGAGGCAGGAAACTACAGACCTGTTAGTTTGATCTCGGTGATAGGGAAAATGACAGAATCACTTCTGAAAGAAAGACGTGTTGAGTACCTAGAGGCCAGTGGGGCATAGGACCCAAGGCAGCATGGATTCACAGTGGGAAGGTCATGTCAGACAAATCTAATAGATTTCTTTGACTGGGTGACCAAAGTAGTAGACCAGGGAGGGGCTGTGGACATGGCCCACCTAGACTTTAACAAGGCATTTGATACTGTCCATTCCTTATGCACTCTTAAATTCTGCCAAAGTCAGCCCTCCAAAAGTCAAGTACCCTTGCTTTTTTATGGCTTGACTCTATAGCTGTGTTTATCATGAACCACACTATCTGGTGGTCGCTTGTTCTTAAATGGCTACCTACTTCTAAATCCGAGATCTTTTACCATCTCTGATTGAGAGTACCAGGTCTAAGACTACTCTCTCCTGAGTGGATTCTAACACTAGTTGCCTGAGTTATGCCTCCTGTAGGGCATCAAGAATGACTCTGCTCTTGGATGTGGCAGCAGCAAATGTGCTGCAGTTGACATCTGGCATATTCAGGTCCCCCATCAAAAATATCTCCCCTTCCTCTGACATTCTAAGGATGCCGCCTATCATTTAATTGTCCCTTTCCTCCCCATGAGATGGGGGTCTGTATGCAAACCTCATGCAGATTGTGGAGCCATTTCCTGTCTCCAAAGTAACCCACAGTGCCTCCTCTCCTCCCTGTTTACCCTTTAATTCTGTTGCTTTGATCCCTTCCCTTATGAAGAGGGCTACTCCTCCTCCTCTTTTACCCTCCTTGTCCCTCCTGTAGAAAGGTTGCAGGGTGGTGGTTGCTGAGTAGGTGGGGTTGTGGAGGGGGTATTTAACAGTGATTGGTTGGGAGGGTAACATTAAACTGCCAGGGATGGGCATCGGTACAGTTCCACAACAGCAGATTAGGTGAGGTAGGAGGTACACTAGACTGTCAGGGAAGAGCTTTAGTACAGTTCAACCATATTGAAAGGGATCAGTTGAGTTGGGAGGGGGTCCACTAAACTGTGAGCGAAGTGCTTTACTATATTTCCACAATATGGACAAGGATGAGGTAAAGATTGTGGTCTACTAGACTGCCAGGGATGGCATAGGTGGGTAGGGCACCCACGTGGGGAGACAGTCAAGGTTCTGCACAATGCTTCCCATATTTGTGCACGCGTGCATTGTACAGAGATGTTAATGGCCACATAATGACCCTGTGCATGCCATACAGTACATCATCATGAGCATGCTGGCCACTGAATAAGACTCCCAGAAGAGACGGCACTATCACATTTCAGACATTTCATCTCCCTTTGCTCCTGGTACTTGATGATGCTTCCCTGCCCTTAGGGTTTAAAATGGAGTTAGCAAGTTGCTAACCTGCTTTGTTTTCACAAACAGCCTATAAATATCCTGGCCTGTCTCTAGCTAAATATGGTTCCTTTAATTTCCATTTACTCTTTGAAGAGTTTTTCTCAATGGACCTTCTGTCATGTCAGAAATAAATTACTGTGCTACATGATGGGTTTTTGTCATGTTTAATAACATGTTTACAGTTGTACATGCAGGAACACGGCCTCTAAAATTGATCTCCTTTTATACACTGCAAGACAGGCTCAGTTCTGACCCATGACTTAGGTCAGAAACTTAACATGCCTTAAAAAGGTTGTACCCATTACTCATGTCTTACATTAGCCCCACGACTCCTTTTCTTCTTTGCAGTTAACCAGTGGGTAGAGTTTGGTGAAATTAGCAAATTTCAAATTTGCTGAATATTTGTGAAATTCCACAATATTTTGCAAAATGTCATGCTTTGGGGGAAATTTTCCAATCTTATTTAATTGGCTATACCTCAACTGGTGTTGCAGCTAGAGGTCTGCCATTTGGTATGCCTATTGTCTATGACAGTCTCTAAAACCTGCCAAGAGTCATAACATTTGGAGTGAAGGATGAAGAAGTTATAGGGGCTGAAAATGAAGAAGTTATAGGGGCTCAAAGTCTGGCAATTTAACTTTCATGTGAAAATTTATGAAAATATTTCTGTACCTACAACTTAGTCACCTTTAGAGCTGGATAATTGCAAACTAAGATGCATATGTTCTTGGGAGAGTCACAGAAACTTCAAAATAGAGCAATACATGGTGGGCCAGATATTCAAAAGGGTTGCGCCATGCGCAATAGGGTTGCTCCAGCGCAAGTCTGAAAATGCACCATTCTGTGATATTCAGCAGGAGGCAGATGCGGCCCCCCAAATCATGCTGATCAAGAGCGCAATTATAATGAATGCATGCACAACTGAAGGGGAGGAACCATGCATAAATGGTGCAGTGTGATATTCAACAACATGTGCCATGCGCAATAGGGGAGCAAGCGGAAGTTGCACGATAGCAGAAATGAGCCAAAATAAAAAGGAACAAGGGAGAGGCGCAAGAACGCTACAAGGAAGGCACATGTGGCTGAACTCTAGGCAGACACACAGGGCAGGACAGACACACAGGGCAGGACAGGGAAAGGGCACCCTGAACCCACAGGCACAGGGAAGGTGTGGGGAGCCACAGACAAACACAGTGCAGAAGTGGGAAGTGCCACACAGAACTGAGGCCACCACAGGAAGGTATTCCTGGTGCAGGGGAAGTAGCAGCCAGGACAGCAGGGGAAACACCGAACCAGCTGCCAGGGGGGATCACAAGCCAGGGACATGGCCAGTGCCACCATCCAGATGGAGGCAGTAATGATGGGGGTGAGAAGGCAGGAAGTAGGGGGCGCGGCCATGGAAGGGCCTGTCAGTGGTAAGTCCCCAACAGGCAGTACCGAGCTCGCATCAGCTTCGAGCTGTACAGTGATACCAAGATCATGGGCTGGTACCACCTGAATCAGACAATTCTGAGGCTTCTCTGTGAGCTGTGCAGTGACGTGATGCAGGCACCCTCACGATGGAGCCATGCTCTGTCAGTGGAGACAAAAGTGACAGCTTGCATGTGCCTGCTCACTACGGGTACCTTCCAGAGACCATAAGAGGACACCACAGGCATAACCCAGTTGGCCGCATCATGCCACTTCACCCAATTCCTCAGCGCATTGCTTCCACATGATGAGGAGTACATCCATTTCTCCAGCACACCGGTGGAGTGCACAGCAAACATACAGGAGTTCCACAGGGTAGCATGTATGCCTGGTATGCTAGGGGCAAAAGACTACACCCATGTGGCCATCCACACACCACCTGGCCCCAAAGGGGCCACATATATCAATTGGAAGGGCTATGCAAGCATCAACTGCCAGGTGGTGTGCGATGCCAGGGGACGCATAATCAATGTCTGTGCCACGCACCCTGGGGGAGCACATGATGCCTTCATCTGGCACCAGTTGGCACTGTGCCACAGATTTGAGAGTGGGAACATCCCCACTGGCCACTTAGCGGGTGAGCATGCAAACCACGCGGAAAAACATAGAGCTTGGGAGGGGCATGGTCAGAGGTGACATGAGTATTGGCCTAGATGGCCCAAAGCAGGGTGACACTGATCATCAAACTAACCTCCACCCTCCACACACAGGTGACAGTGTATACCTACTCCACCCCTGGCTGCTCACACCATACCGGTGGCCCGCGACCCCATTGCAGCAACACTACAATGAGGCACATGCCACCACAGGCAAAATCATTGCGTGGGTGTTTGGGATGCTGAAGGCACGTTTCCGTTGCCTGGACACGTCTGGTGGTGCCCTTCAGTACAGCCCCTCAAAGGCCTGTGGGCTATTCCTGGCTTGTTGCATCCTGCACAACATGGTCAATGGCTGTGGGATCGCTGTACAGGTTGAAGAGGGGGACACCGATGGGGACAATGAGGACACTGGTGAAGATGGTGATGGGCAGCCCCCCCTTGGGTGATGGGACCCCCGACTGCCCCCGCTGGCACAGCTGCACTGGGACACCATCACAGAGGAGCACTTCAGCCAACCCAGGTAGGTCATGGGGTCATGTGCAACCAACAGTGGCAAAGGCACAACCCACAAACACGGATGGACACACACCAGGGATGCATGCTGTCAAGGGAAATGGCTGAGCATGGAACCACACACACTGCCAGGGATGGGCGAGGTCTAACATGGCATGTGGTCATACACACACACACACACACACATGAACCTCACAAGACATGCACAAATGGTAAGAGGCACGCCAACCCAGACCACCACCCCTAGCCACACACATGTTCACAGACCACCACGCCCCCTGCTTGTCATTGTGTGTGTGTCAGACGCTGGGCACCATTGCACAGTGGTGTACAGCACAATGCAGGCATCATCATGTACACATCACAGTGGACAGCAGCCGGGAGGGTGTGCAGATGGAACGCGTGTGTGCACGCAGGGCCGGGTACCCCACCCGTGCATTGCCCGTTAAGTGACATAATGTACACAGGGCAGCATCAGACAGTAGCCATGCTGGGAGACAGGTCAGTCATGTGCCACAGTGCCACAGCCACCACAGATGCGTGGGCAGCCCCGCTGAGACCCGCCAGCAGTGACAGGCTGACCACTGGCCTCATGGGGTGGTGCCAACAGTCCCCCAGGGGTTCCACTGTGTGAACGCGACTGTGCTGGCTCAGGAGTGTGCAGCACACTGAACATGTCTGTGCCAGGCATGCTCAGGATGCCTACAGCTGAACCTGGTGTCAACAAGGATGGTGTCACACGACACTGGGAATGGGGGGTGGACATTGCACTGTGCGGTTTCTGCACTGCATGGGCAAATAACTGTGTGCCCCCTTTGGCCATGGCAACTGTGTTTGTATGTGTCAGCCTGTCAATGGCAGCGGTCACATCCTCCCACATCCGGTCCATCCCTGCCACAAGCAGAGCGGTTTCTCTGCTGTGACACTCCTCTGCCCACTCCAAAGTCACACTCAGTGCTTCCACCGCTGTCACAAGCCACATCTGCTGACTGACTGATGCTTGCAGTATGCAGGTGTGCTCATCTGAGAGGTCATCTGCCTGATCGGCATGCTGTCCCTCATGGTGTTCATGGCCCTGATGGTCAGCACCCCTTGAGGGTGGGCACTGCACACCAGGGCCAGGCCTGGGCATGTCCACAAGTGGTGCACTGATGCCACCCCCTGACACTGTACCCCCATGGCCATTGGCCGACTGCTGATACTCCCCTCTGACTGCCAGTCTCCAGGGCTCAATGGTGCCGCAGCAGTGGCCACAACAGTCCCACTGTCTTGGACACACACCAGTGCTGCCCCACTGGTGCAGACAGGCACAGGCTGGGACTATGATGTCATGCAGGCCTCCAAGGCAGCACCACCCACAGCCATGGCCACAATGTCACCTGCTGTGTGGCCATCCTGTGGCCCACATGTCTCACTGCCCATGATGTTAGCTCCATCATCATCGGTGATGGATCCGGCACCAGCCCGAGTCTCAGCATGCTGATATCCATGGACACTGGCATGCTGGGACACGGGCAGGGCCTCTTCTGCACCTGCTCCACCAACATCAGTCCGGATGTCCAGGCGGGCCCACTGTCACCCTAACCCCCTCGTATGCCTGTGGAGGTGGACAGGCCTCCTCCATCTCCATGCTACTGCCCTCAGTGGAGAAGCCCACCACTACTGACCCATGTAGATGCTCAGGAGCTGTAAGGGAAAAACAGTAGCATTACTGCATATGATCTACCCTGTCCCTCCTCAGTCAACAGACCATGACCTACCATGCAGTGACGGGCTACCACCCATCTGGAATCCACCACCTGGAACACCCTCAGTGGCACAACACTGCATGCTGCCAGCAACTCGCTCTTCCTGTGGGGTCAGGCGTCGCATCTCTGGCTGTCCCCCAACGGTGGCAGACCGTGCTGCCCTGATGGCAGCCACCTTCTCTTTAATTCTCCGCCTGTCCGTGCCCATCTTCTTTTTGTACTCCTGCATGGAGTGCTGGTGGCTGCCATGCAGGTTGACAGCATGTGCCACCTCCTCCCATGCAGCAGCATGGGCCTGTGGTGTTCCCTGGTGTCTGTTGAGCAGTGGCTCCTGGTCAAAGTAGGCTTTAAACAGGGCATCTGTCTCTGCCTTTGTGAAGTTTGGCCTCCTCTTCCTCCCACATCTTTGTTCCTCTTCCTCCACCTCACGATTGGTCATGATTCATCCTGTGAGAATGACAGGTGTTACCTGTGACTGTGCAGTCCCATGCATGTCCCAAACACCACAGTCCACACTCTCAAACAGCATGCAACTCACTGCAATAGACTGCAGTAACCGACTATGGCCAGTGCAGCCCAATGTCATGTTTTTATAGCACAACCTATGCAAATGAGGTGAGGCGCATCTTTAAGTGGATTGAAATGCAGTGACTGCGCCATTGAATGGCTGATTAGATGATTTGCATATGCTGGCTGAATATCACGCTGTTGCGCTTTGTGCAATTGTGTTGAACGTGCTGAGCCAAGGGTGTAATTCTGTGACATGCACAGTACACACCTAACTGCGCATGCCCGGGTTGATGATGCAGGTGACTGCCACGCTGTTGACGTGTTGTGCATGGGAGGCAATGCAGGGCACAGCCACCATTGTGCCAGTGGTGCTACAGCGCTGTTCACATATATGGCGCTGTGGCACTGGGGCATCGTAGGCACACTCGGGCAACCGCACTGTAGGCAGCTACAGGAGGTGGCACACAGACACCCAATTGCGCTACATGCATTGGGTTCCAATTGTGCTGTGGATGTCCATGCATCAGAGACCCTTGACCCTGTGCCTGACCTTTGCCCGCTAGGTGTCATGCATCAGGCATGGGTGCACCACTATTACACTGTTCGGTGACAGCACAATAGGGAATGGCAGTGCTGTACTGCGCAGCATCTGCATGTGGCAGGACCATGCTGCTGAGTGCCATTTTGATTCAACCACACTGAAGAGATGGCACGGAGGCATGCGGTAATGTGGAACCAAGTTGAGCTAGCCAACCTGGTGGCAATAGTTGAGCCCCATGCTTGGGCTTTGTATGGAGAGGCACCCCTGAACAGGGCCAGGAGTGCGGTGTGGCAGGAGGTGGCCAACACCCTGTAGGAGGTCACCAGTATGGGGTGCACGGTGGAGCAGTGTCGCCATCGTTATGGGGACCTGAGGCACAGGGACACGGACCTGCTTTCCCGCCTGTGGGCACGTGCCAGGATAGGCACGGTGCCACATCCACACTATTATCTTCCATACGGGTATCATAGTTGCATGTGTCCAGCACATGGGGGGGCCGTCTGGTGTTGGCGGTGGTGGTTGTATCAGGGTGTGGGGTGGATGAATTTGGCTGTGTGGGATTGCACACACATGGCGGCGGGGGGACATTGCTACTGGATTGTACTGATGGTCCTCTCCCCATGTTTGTACCTTAGGGCCCCAAAGAATGCCGGCAGGCCAGAGACTGAAGGCCCTGCCTGGAGGAGCAACAGGGCAGGAGGGATAATGGTGGTCAGCTGCAGTTGAACCAGCCTGATGATGGTGAGTGCCTTACATCCATGATTACTATTGCATGCTGTATAACTGGGCAGGCAGCGGGGCATGGCCACCATCCATTGACACCACTGCCATGCATGCAACTTGTTACAGTCAGCACTGTCCAGTGGCACTTCATGTCTGGGAGTACGTCAATGGTGGTCCATGCATGCAGCGGGCACATGGCAGTGGCACTGCCTTCACACCGCATAGCCAAGTCAGTGTACGGCCATGGTGATGCTGTGCAGGACATGGACAGTGGGTGTGTGTAGTGGTCCACATGGCTGTGGCTACCTGGGTAGGCAGGTCTTGTGGACACGGTCACTGTGGGTGGTTGCACACCATCACAGGGGTGGGCTGCAGAGGGCTGGACAGTCAGACTTATTGACTCTGCTCCCTCGTTCTAGGTGGACGGCAACACCAGGGGATAGAGAGGGGTGTTCATGAGCTGCTCCAGTTGACAAGGGAGACATTGGAGCTGCTTCAGAGGATTCACCGTCATGGGGTGAGGAGGCAGAGGAGCGGCAGATGTCGGTGCCATGTTGAGGAGGACCGGGGAGCACATTAATGTCTCCATGCCCCTACTACCACCTTCCCCCCTTGACCCACCCTCACACCCCTTCTTATCACTCCTATATGTTCACCCCTGCCCCTTACCCACCCCCACCTGTTATGTGGCCCTTTCCCCACTTGTAAATAGTTGTATATAGGTTTTGTTACTTCTTTTAAATATAAACATTTTGTTATGACAACTCACCACAATAGACTGCAGTAACCAACTATGGCTAGTGCAGCCCAACTGTGGTGGTCTCTGATTTGCAGTGGGCTACAGGTGCTTAGCTGCAGTGGTGTGCATGGTGTCAGGGGTGGTGAACCCATGGGCATGTGTGTGTGTGCAGAGGTGAACCACCTATGGTGTGGGCAGGGGGATCAGTCACTGTCTGTGGGTTGTGTGTTGTACTCTATGCACTGGATGCCTTTGTGCAGTGGTCCACAGGGCCTGCACTGTGTGCATAGCACCCCTGTCAGACTATCCATGGCCTGTGCAGCTGACACCCTTGCATGTCTGTGATATGCATGGTCTGCTGGCATGTCAGTGGTGGCTGTCTATGCTGGATAACAACTGTATCCGGCACAATGCCAGGTTGCTTTCCATCAGCAGTATGGTGCACTTCTGCCTCTGGTGGCACTGTGGCCTCCGCTGTTGTTGTCCCCCCTCCATGCTTTCACTTGTGTCTGTTGCAGCGGATGTGCTCCTGTGTCGGTCACCTGTGCTCCGGCGGCATGCTGGTGGCATACAGTTTCATGGTGCCTGCGCAGGGTGGCTGGCACACCTGTGCAATGTAAGGGTGCTGGCTGTGTGTACACATCAGCAGTGGCCACATGCCAGTGGCTTGGTTGACCCACTACTGTGACCCTGTATTGGTGTGCCCTTGGGTATGGGTGGGTGTTTGTCCATGCACTGTGTTGTATCCTGTGTGGTGCATGCTTCCATGCTACACTGTGCATGTCTGTGCTGGCTGAAGTGGCCAGTGCTAGGATGGGATGTGTCCTTGGGAAGGTGTGCAGTGTGCTGTACCACTGGAGGAGGGGTCCAGGGCTTGTCCTGTTGCATGTGGGGTACCTCGTGTGGCAATGCATGGTCAGTCTCTAAGCTGTACCTCAGGGGGGATATGCAGGGTGGCACTGTGTATGCTGTTGTTGCACTGCTGTCTGCTGCCACTTGCAGCAGGGTGTACATGGTGGGGATGCCTTGCATGTATCTGTGGTGCACAGGGTTGCATTGTCATAGTGGGGGTGGTGGCATGCATAGGGTGTCCTGCACTGTTGGGCGCTACTCCTGGGAAGGGTGTTTGGTGATTGTGGTGCAGGGTGTGCTCTGCATTGGTGGGATGGAGTGCCATGGGGTGGTCGGCCCTCCTTGTGTGCCGGTCACAGCTTGCCAGGGGGTTTGCTGGGGCACCATGGCCCAGCTGTGGGTTGGTTGCTGGTATCCATGGGCCGGTGGTTATTCCAGCTCTCCCCCAGTTGTGCAGTGCATGGGGTGTGGGGATGATGTCTGTTCTGCTGTGTGCTCCTGTGCCCATCTGTGGCATGGGTGGTGGGCCCCTGCATCCCTGGTTGTGCTGTTGCATTGCTGGCCTGCTGCAGGATGCATCCCTAGTTGCGCTATGGCGCATCTGAACTGCTCTGCTGAGCATCCCTTTGTTGTGCTATGGCACATCAGATATGCTCAGCTTCACATCCCTAGTTGCATTATGGCGCAGGTGGTGTGGAATTCAGTCATCAGCTGTAGGCGCATCTTGGCCTGCGCAGTTTTTGAATATCACGCTTCTTGCACATGGGCACAGTGGACTTGTGCTTGCTCCTGCTGTTGCACACTTTTTGGGAGCAGTTTGAATATCTGGCCTGGTATGTAAATTGCAAGTTTTAGATGACCTGCTTCCAGACACGACTTCCAATCCCAGGTCATCAGCATAGCAGCACGACGCTTTGATGCTGGGCCAAGGGGTTTGCCCTAAACCCTAACATTTAGGGTCAATGAACCCAACAACACTGGTGATATTCCATTCTCCAGTTTTAAGTTATAGGGGCTTAAAATTCTGCAGTATATATAATAGTGAAATGTAATTAACAATTTCCAACAGTTTGCAGGCTTATAACTCATCTGCCTTTAAGGCTAGAGAGCTTAAGCTTACCACACCTATTTATGGGCATGGGTAACACCATCATATCAAATATGGTGAAATTTAAACAAACACATTTACAGTAGTTTACACAGTTGTTAACTGAAATTTTAAAATTTCCAACCATTTGGAGGCTTACAACTCAGTCATATTTAAAGCTAGAACTTTGACATTTGGTAAACATCTGTATGGTTATTGGAAAAGTCACCATACTACATGTGGTGCAATTTGGACAAACACATTTTAAAGTAGATGGAAAAAATCATAATTTTGGCAACATTTCACAACATTTTCACAGACATTTCACACAATTTCATGGAGACAAAATCAGCATTTCACCAGAATTATGCTGCTGGAAGACAAATTTCACCCAGCCCTCCCAGTGGGTGAGTTATTACCTCAGACAGGGTTCTTCCTATGCTGCTGCTGAATTTTCCAGTGCTCCCATCTTTATATGCTTTGTAATCACTCATCTCTCTTAAACTACCAGGGCACAGCAGTGGCCATATGGCTGATATGTCAAAGACAGCACTGCTATAGGGACATTGACTCTAGCACTCCTGGCTAACACCCACCATGGCTCTAGGCACCTTACATCAGCCAGGTCTTTACTCTCACCAGACAGTGTGCTGGGTACTGGAGCACCGATGTCTACCTCAGGCTTCCCTCAGGCAGTGGCCATCAATCTCCTGAAACCCGATGCCAGAGGTAACATCTCCAATATCCATACCAGCTTGAATAGTCCCATCTTCTGCCTGTTTCAAACAGCTCAGTCTTTTGGTAACAGATATCTCACAATTCAACACATTCCGCACAGCTGGCAGCATCTCTTGGGCACAGAAATGGGCAACATTTCCCCCCAAATTAAATACTTACATTGGTGAGATCCTCTGTACATCACAAGCCACCATAGACTTTGTTTCATTTTGTTTAGTTTAATTTTTATTTTATACTGAAAAAGCCTGTCAGCAGAATTGCCTATTTCCACACGCATCCAGAGACAAAAAAATATAAAAGTACAAAAACACAAATTACAAACTTATACAGCAATGTTCAGTATAACAAATATAAACATAAAATAAGCAGTTACATACAATTTAACAAAAACACTGACAAGCAGAGTTAGTTAGTAGGTAAGTTTAAGGGATCTCTTAAAGGAAGAGACCTTTGCACAAATGCAGTATGAAGAAAAGGGGACCTGAAAAGTATTTCTGCTCTCTGACCTAGTAAACCCAACATTATACATTTTGGGAAAACAAACTGACAATACATTCAGGTAACAGACCCAAATGTATCTTAAGCAAGAAAATCAATTATCTAAAATTAAGTCTATCAACCGAAGATAAGCAGCCTAGTGAACTATATAGGATGCAATGATGTGTCATTCTTGGGAGTCCTGTAGCAAAATGAATTATATTGTGGTAGATAGACTTAAGCTTATGAAACATTCTTTCTGATGAGAAGATATAAATTATAGAACCATAATTTATAAGGGAAAGTAAGAAGCTATGTGTAAGAATTAGCCTAGTATCAGATGTCAAATGCTTATTGAGTCAATATAGCATCCCCGATCTCTAAAATAATTTACCAATCAGATAAAAAATGTGTTGTTCAAATGTAAATTGATAATCCAAAGTCAAGCCAAGGTATTTAATATCCAACACCTTTTTTTTTTTATAATGTTACCAGCATTATCAGATAATAAAAAATCTGTTAAGGAGGCTTACAGTATCTAGGACTTAAAAAGATGACAAGTTTTGTTTTCAGGGAGTTAAGAACCAGCCTGTGTGTGTCAAACAAAGACTGTAATGCACCAAAATCTCTTTGATGTTTTTTTTTTTCTGAAGATTTTTCTCAAGAAACTAGTGGGGCCCCACCTGGAGTACAGTGTACAGTTCTGGAGACCATACCTACGTAAGGACATAGACAGGGTAGAGAAGGTTCAGAGGAGGACAACAAAGATGGTGCATGAATTGCATCACAAGTCCTATGAAGACAGGTTGAAGGAACTGAACATGTACTCCCTGGAGGAGAGGAGGGAGAGAGGGGTTATGATAGAGACATACAAGTATCTCACAGGGAGGAACAGGGTGCAGGAATACATTATTTTTAAGCAAAAAAGATGTTCCAGGACTAGAGGGCATGGGATGAAGTTGGAGGGAGGATGATTCAGAGGAAACATGAGGAAGAATTTCTTCCCAGAACGGGTGGTGGACAAGTGGAACACCCTGCCAGAGGAAGTGGTGGGGGCTGAAACAAAAAAAAGTTAGAAATACAAGTGATTAAAAAAATAACTTCATGCATTTTCTACAACAAAGTCAAACATAAAATAGCATGAAAGATATGTCTCATTGCATGCTTTGTGCAGGGCACTGCACAAATAAACATAGGACTCATGCACAGGAACTAAATGCCCTGCATATTTTGTTGCTTCAGGGCCTAATGGGACCGGCACAAAAAAGTTATGAGGCACGAAGAAAGATAGAAGTCACCTCTTGCTTTGAACAGGGCCTCATGTGCCCTTTGCAAAGCAAGTTTTCACTCTAGTGTCTCAAAAGCTGAAAAAATTAATTGCAGAAAACTATAATATGTTAATGCAGATTAGGTTTGCTACCACACAAGCCTCAAATTTCACAGAATTTAGAAATGTGCTGTTAGGGTTTTTAACCTAATACAGATAAAGTTTGGGAATGTGCTATTAGGTTTTTGATGCCTAACTTTGGAAAAATTGGGAGTCATAAAAGTGGGTCATTCTTGAGTCAACTGAAGCATGCAAGGGAACAGTTATCATGAGAAACAAGTATAAGATACCAATTTGGTTCTCAGAAAAGGTCAGAGAGGTAGAGAGAGACCAAAAGAAGGTCTTTGTAAGGTACAAATTAAAACAGGGGGACATAGATTGAAATACATATCTGGAAAATACTGCAGAGATCAAGGGGCAAGTTGAGAATGCAAAGGCAGATACAGAAGTGCATATTGCAGAGGTGGGGTTAAAGGAGGGGAAAAACTGTTTTTTTTTAGATATGTAAGGGAAAAATGGAAGATGGGACAGGGAAGTGTCACACTAAAACAGGGGGCATGGTAATAGAGGAGGATGGACAGACAATAACCTTAAAAATATATGGGAAAATGTCTTCAACTACAGTCCTTATAAAACCAACACAGAACCTCTACACAAAAATCCTCAAACTTTTAAAAATGTTTTATTTGTGTAATTGTTATACATCCAGAAGTAGGGAGATATATAGCTAAGGTGCTAAGTAGGGAGACTATAAAAGCAAAAGCATTGCGTATATACAAAGAAGTCCTTTATCCATATCTCTTCTCCTAAGCCCCCTCCTCTCTGGAAATAATTATTTAAGAAAAAGCATAATTATTTGATGAAAGCCAAGTCCTCTGTTTAAGTGAAGAGGATTCATTTGATTACATGGCTATTTCATAACAAAAAACAGAAACATAAGAGGTAAGATAAGATTAGTTTTATTACAAACAAGACAATACAAATTCAGTGCCAAATAAGTATAAATAAAACAGTCAGCAGCAAACAGAAGTTATGCACATGTGCTAGAAAAGTATCAGTTAACATCAGTTAATTAATGAACTATACACCTTTAGTTGATTTCTAACTCAATATTGGACAACAGTAATTCCTATAAAAATCAATTTGTATCAAATACATTGATTTTTTTTCCAATTGTTTAACCAGGTGAGACAGACTAGGCTGAAAGCTTGTTTGCAGGTGCAACCTGGGAGCACAGGGAAGTTAAGTGATTTGCTCAGGGTCACACAGTATGCAAGTGGGGACTGTGGGATTCAAACCCAGGTTTCCAGATTTGTAGCTCAGAGCCTTAAACCACTGCACTATACTGCCTCCCTAAGTTTCCACCAGATTATTTATATTAGCAATTTAATATACATATCTTCATTATAAATGCAATATTACAATGAGAAGTATATGAAACGTAAACTTACATACTTCTCCCATACCATTTTCAGAATTTCATCTTTTCATTCTTCATCTAATTTGTCCTGGTCAGTGCTAGTCAATTTCCAGCATATATTAGTTGACTTTTTTTATTTTTTTAATTTTATATTTTTTAGGTAGATTGCCAAGCTATTTAAATAGTTTTCATTTTCTGAGTAGGACAGTAAGTCTAGGACGTATCTGCCCTGCATAAACAGAGAACCCAAAATTGAGCCAAGAAGTTCCTCTCTAATTTTGCCATAACTTGGACATCTTAGAGTCACATGAAGTACTGTAGGTCCTCTGTTTCCTGGAGATTGCAGTCACATTTTGCATTTGTGACTAATCCGTTAACATATCTCAGCTCTAGGATGTTACTTGGGAAAACCTCTGATCTGTACTGGGTAATAATTTCTCTGTGTTCTAAATTATGAATTACTTGTAAATACAATTTTAATGAATGTTCTTTGGTATTTGCATTAACCATTTTGAATCCTTCAATTTCATGATTGCTTGAAGGTCATTTTGTTTAGCTCTTTCAAAAAATTAGATTAGAAACATATTTTGTATAGTCTGAGTTTATTATAATTCCCTTTTCCTTCCATTATTTTGAGTTTGTGCAGTTACATTTTGCCAATAAAGAGTCCAACCTGTCTAAGCAGGAATGTTTTTAAATGATTTGGGTTTTCTTTTCTCCTGTAAGCAATCACATAGGAATAAACGCTGGTTTTGTACTAAGATTTTTATCCAGTGATTTATAGTTCAGATTTGTACTAGGTATTCAGTACTAATTTGTTATAATTGAGTCCTGACCACAGAATTAGGCATAGCATATAGCATGTCCAGAATTTGTTTATATAATTTATTTAATACTGTTTCAATACTACCTAAGTTTGCTTCTCCCCATATTTCTGAAGCTTATAGGGTCTGACTTATTAGTTTAGTGTTTATGACCTTAAGCATCAGAGATTTTGCCATGCCTCCAAACTTGTAACTGAACCATTTCAAGGCACCTACTATAAACTACATTTTATTTTCAACAAGATTAATATGTTTATTCCAGGGAGTGTTACTAAAGAAGACTACGCCCAAATGTGTACATTCTTTAACAAATTCAAGTAGTTTACCTGTCAAATTTAAGGGTCTATGGGCCAGATATTCAAAACTTTGCGCTGGGCAAAAACCATTTGCGCAGGTTTAGCGCGGGATTAGCGCGGGCCTGCCATATTCAAAAGGCCAAATAGAGCGGGCAAACTGCATTAGCACGGGCAAAATTATAATGTATGCAAGGCAAGCAGCATGAATACAGGCGCAATGCTATGTTCAGCTGACTGGCGCGCTAAGTGGTTCCTGCGCGACTTAAGCGCGACTACTTAGCGGTGCATTACCCGCCCATTAAAAGCTGGTCTTAATCCTGGGCAATCAGCTTTGCGCGACATTATGGCTTTATGCGGGTGTTTGCGCTGGTTTAGCGCCGGGTTTAGCGACCTAACAAATAAATATGACACATAGATAAAGCCAAACATAGAGGAAGCATGTTGCTAACTGATGGCATCACAATGATGCCATCATCTGTCACCAGTCCCAGCCATGCCAGGCAGTAAGTGGTGACCCTGCCACCAGCGAACAGCACGGCAGTGTGGCCACAGCACACACCTGTGGACCACAGTTCCGTGGACACCAACAGATGCCAGCACACAATGCAGCACTGTGGGCATGGAGGATGTTGAGGGAGCATATATGGGTGGCGAGGCTGTGCTACAGATCAGGTGTGGCCACAAGGCTGGGACACATCATGCAGTGTACATGGGTCAGTATTGGGAATACCCCAACACCAGTGTGCTTTTGGATAATATATGCCCCCGCCACATACCTCACAGCTGTACAACTGCCATAGCACACAAAGCCAGGAATGTACATGTCACTGTGAGCATCCATGCCACAGGTGCAGCATCTGTGGGTCACACAACAGCGTAACAGTAATGTCCAGTGTCAGAAAACATCCACAGGTTGGGCCGCCACTGTGTATAGTGCAGTCATCATCACTGCCCTACACACCATAGGCATTGCTGTGTCCACGCACTACTGGCCCCTTGCTACTGTAGTTTCTGCTGTGCACTGTAGCATGCCCTACAATGTGACAGTTGCATGTAGCACCACCACCACCTGTGCCTATGGTGTGCTGTCCCTGGGGTATAATATGCTATGCTGTACTGTTTACATGTAGCCTGCAGCTATCATCATGCACTGCCAGACTGACCTACAGGTGGAGCTGCGGTTGGACCTGGTCAGCCCCTGTACTTCCAGACTGACCTACAGGTGGCTCTGTGGGACTCTGCAGTAACGCTGGGCAAACTGCATGCAAATCAGGGTATAATGAGATACTAATCCGGTTGTTTGCCCAGAGACTACATAAGTAGGCTCATTTGCATGGCACTTTTGAATATGGCACATTTTAGCCCCGGGGCAAACGTGTTTGCTCCGGGTTAACTGCTTAGCTCCGCGCTAATGTGTTAGCGCGGCGCTAACGGTACGGGGGAATATTATACAGTTTTGATCACTGTTCTTTCACATCTGCTGCTTCCTGCAGCTGTACTGAGTCCATGCATTTGCTGGCACACACATTGGCCACATAGTTCGTCTGTACCTGCCCTCATGTTGCTGTGTACTGTGTTGTTGTTGTGGGTTGCACTTCCTGGTTGCTTTATTCAGTGCTGTCTTATTCCAGGGCTATTTTTGCCCTGCACTCCCAACCCAGTTTGCATGGCCTCATTACCATGCCATATTCGGAAGCTGTTTGCCCTGGGCTATTCCTTTTGAATATAGCGTGCTCTGTGCTCTGGGCTAAGTTTGCCCGCTGGGCAGTGCTAATTTTGCCCCGGGGCAAAGTTTTGAATATCTGGCCCTATATCTTCTAGTGCTCCCTATTACCATATTTTTTTTGTATTAGGAGATAGGTTTTATTTTTGGCAAATGTTTTTCAATTTGTGTAGGCTTCTCTGTAACCTGAGTCTACTGGTTGAGATTATAGCAACATCATCTGCATAATCAAGAACAGAGATTGTACATTTTGTATTTTTCATGGATGGAAAGCAGTTGAATCTAGTTTAATTAGTATTTCATTTATGTACAGTATATGTTGAAAAGTGTAGGCACACACATGCACCTTTGACTGACTATTGTATTAGTTTCAACTTGTATTAGTTTTAAATCTCCTCTTTTGCTATAGTTTATTCTTATCTAAATGTTAGTGTATAGTTTTTTAATTAGAGTTATTATATTAGGATTGACTCCGAGATCTTTCATCTTGTACCATAGATACCTTTTATTAATAGAATCAAAGGCTGCTGTAAAATTGCCGAAAGCCATAAATATTTTTTTTTGATTTTACAGTATTTTTCTATAATGTTGGATAGAATGAATATCTGCATTACAGTCCCTCTTTCTTTTCTAAAACTGGCTTTAAGTGGGGACAATATGATTTTTTGCTCCATCCAGTTTTGTACTCCATTAAGTAAAACATTTGTGTATATCTTCGACATGTTGTCAATTAAGCTTATTGGTCAGTAGTTAACAGGATCTCTCCTACTGCCTTTTTTATAAATAGGGACAATATAACTACCTTTCAATGATGTTGGAGTACAATCATGCATTACGCTTTTATTGACGAAGTCTGTCAATATTGTTGTCCGCCATTCTTGTTCTTGAATATAAAAATCTAGAGGAATTTGATCAGTACTAAGAGAACTAAAACCATGTCTCCAACTTAAAAACACAACACTGGCTCCTTCCAGCCTAATTCATTAAACTGCAATGTCTCTTAATGCTGCAGCCCTTACTTTAGCTGCTAAGTCCTCTTTGCTGCTTCCGCCTACAAGTTGCTCCTAGCACTAACACCCAGCCACTCATCCACAATGCTTCTCACTCTATACTACTGCAGATCACCTCTCCAGACCACACACTTGCATGCTGTTCATGATTTCTGTACCCAACTGCACACACATACACCACTCAAGACTGCTGAAGCTGATTTCAAGCATCATTAAGCTACCTGTGCACCATCATGAGACTGTAAAAGAAGGACATCCCTTACCATGTCATCTTTTAAATTGCTTGCAAGAACATGCACCCCCAACCACACTAGCAAATAACCACTATAAGTTGGAAAAACTCCAGATAAAGTGCCAGCACATAACATTAAACTACAGAAGACCCAACACTATTGAAACACATTCAAACTACCTCTTCAAAAACCCCAAACCCCCAAAACATTTGAAAATACTTAAAACATGTCCAACCTCATGTAATATAAAAAAAAATCTGCTAGTCATATCCCATATCTTCATGAAATAGTAACATTTCAAGGCCTAATAGGCTCATAAAGGCCACTCATCCTTCAGGCTCATGGCTTTATGATTTTGTTAGCCTCTCGATGGAAATATTTCCTTGTATACAGTGCTTACCTTGCAACTTCTATATTCTCTAGTTACATAGTAACAATAGATTCCCTTCATTAATCTGCATGTACATGTTGTTAGGTAAACAGTAGCTTCTTTTATATTGCTACAGTACTTACAGTTATGCTTGAGGATTTCTGCTTGGTCAAGAGAAAACAGAAGATTAACTAATGCTATTTTTAAACAATAAAATGGTATTCAGTTACACAATTTTCTGATCTTTTCCCCAGTAGTAGCTTTCACCTTCTGGTAGTTCTCCTTTCCTGCACCCCAGTCCATCCATTCCACTCCGGACATATTCTTTCCACGGCATGATTATTTGTTTTCATCACTGGACTAGAGGCACTGGGGTCTTTTAAGTTTAGACAGTCCTTGTATTGGCTTTCTAGTCATAGTTCAACAAAATAATTGTAAAACAACAGAGGACTAGTATTCATTAAACAAAAAACTTTGAGGACAAAGTCAGACAGCATAATATATTCAACAGTATGCAATGCAACTTTTTTCCAAAAATGCTGACGGCACCTGCTTAGCAACCAGATTTTTATAAGTGTCTTAAATCCATATTTTATAAGTGTCTTAAATCCATATTGTGATCCGGATTTTGTATATATAAAACTGTTTCCTGCCCTAGCTGAGCCATGTATATTCCCCAAATAAACCTTAAGTAAAGGATAGATGTATCCATAGATGAAGTCTGAGTGTGAGAAGAATCTATTGAAGTTATCATTAAGGATGCAAATATGTGCTGGGAAATTTCTGAAAATAACATTTGTGTTCTACAGGTTAAATTTGTTCCTCACAAACCAGTTTACAACAAAAGGGGTAAACTACCACCATGGTACTCCCAACAATTGATATGTCTAGCAGGACTTAAAAGAATAGCATACAAGATGACAGACTACCAATGCAGAGGTAACATGATTAAGCATAATTATAAAAAGGTTCTCAGAAATGCTGCAATCTGATTGGCTCTTAGGATTCCAACAGCCTTACATTAATCCATGTTATACTGTCATGTACAGCCTGATCACAATGGCATATGGATTCTTCCTGTTAACATTCCATCCTGTAGTACTGCTGAATGACTGGAATGATGCATTCTGATTTTGAACCAGCATTCTTAAACTGTTGGTGGAAGAACAATTTTATTAAACATCTCCCTCTAAATGAGGAGAACAGTCAAAAAGTATTCTTTTAACCCTCTTCTTTTGGAACTTTTTTTATAATAGCAATAAGGCACTCCCAGGAGTTAGAGTAACAGTCAGTTAATCACCCCCTAGGGGCAATATGGCACTCTGCTGTGCCTAGTGTGATATTACACCCCCTAGGGGGTGATTAACAGACTGTTAATCTAACCCCTGGTCATGCCTTATTGCTTTAAAGGTTGGTTAGAATACTAAAAAGAGAAACCAGAAGGGATAATTAGGAATATGAGGTAATGTTGGCTTCATATAAACAGACATATTAAGGAATTTTAGTTACCTAAATCCTAGAAGGAAAAGCAAAACACAGGTGGGCTCACTAAAATTAAATGATACATTAAATATATGGAATGAAGATATTGCTGAAACATTGAACAAATATGTATTCTCTGATTTTCAAGATAAATTTATAAGTGGGAAAAAGAGGTCTCTGACATGGGGTTAAGGATTTAATAAAAGATTCAGATGTTAATTCAGCATTGAACAGGTTAAAAACAATTAAAGCTGTTGGATCAGATGGGATTTCAATACTTACAATTAAAGAACTTGCATTACATATCACTACATGTTTAATCTATGTCTTTAACATATCATTTAACTCAGAAGAGGAGCCACTGGACTGGAGAAAGGCTTTAAAGGTTCCTATTTTCAGAAAGCAAAATATGGACACCCATGAAATTACAGATCCATAAGTATTACCTCTGTGGTTGGGAAAATAATGGAGACCATGATAAAACAAATAACTGCTAAATGCAATATTTCAAACTATGTTGATAAATTACAACATGAATTCAAAAAAAGGGAGATCATGTACAACAGATCTACTTATTTCTAACAACCTGTAAGTAAGGCTTTGGATGAAGGTATTATGGTAGATGTTATCATTTTAGACCTAAGCAGCTAAGCATTCAGTGTGGTTCTACATCATAAACTTGTAGATAAGCTTAGAAGAAACTTTCCAAACAGCAGGCACTATGCACCAATGGGTGGGTAATGCATGCGGGAGGTGCGTTACCTGCCAGCAGAGCTCTACACCTGTGGACAGGTGCACACTGATGACATTCATGACTGTCAGCCACCTGTCCATGGCCCCACCCTCCAGTGCACAGGACTCCACAGTGCAGTCAGGGGAAGGGTCACTTATCTGACTGGGCATCCAATAGGATGCTCAGACTGGGTGGTTCAATGGATCCCTTTCATGGTTGGGTGCATGTTGACTGCATGCCCCGTAGATGTCCGAGGGCTGGTGGCTGTGGCAGGTGTGAGGAGGGTAATGCCACCGGCCCTCCTATGGCACCAGAGTGGTGCACAAGGCCGGGTTGGGGCCCAGGGCTGTCTGCTGGTGGTGGTGGTGGGGCCTTTAACATTAAGCGGATGTGCTGGTGGTGCAGGAGGTGGCACTCTGGCAGCACCCTAGGGTTGGTGCCCCTGTGAGGTGATGTGTGTGGGGGGGGCATGATTGCAGTGTGTGGCCATACCAGTCTATGTGCCAGGGTGGGAGAGAGGCAGCAGCCCTTCTATGGGGTTGCCCTGGAGAGTGGGTGGGCACATCATCCTAATGTCAGGTGGATTTCCAGGCATGCATGAAGCATGTAGGGGTTTTATAGCAAGGTCCTCCTGTGTGTACCCTGCACCCCTGTATGCATCCCCACACCCAGCACTGCGTGCCTTTGTGTATGGGGTGCAGTGCTGGCACACCCCCACACAGTGCAGTCCATGGCCCTGGGGGATCAGGCATGTACTGTCTGCATGCCCCCCCCATTGTGCATCCCATAGGAGAGTAATGGGTGCAGAGTGGCTATGTACCCCAGATATGCACCCGTAGCTACTCCACTCCATTGGTGCATAGGGCCCATTAACCCTATCTTAATAAACTGGATTGATATTTTTTTTGTCTTTTTGAACTCAGCATGTGAAGTTGAATGATTAATCTGCAGTGAGGGGAAGGTCACTGTGGGGTGTTGCAGGTCTCTTTCTTGGGGCCTGTGCTTTTTGGTCTGTTTATTGAAGACCTAAGTAAATACATCAGGAACTGATGTAATACATTTCCTGATGACACAAAATTCAGAGAAGGAGTACTAAACAACTAGGAGGAGCAAAACAGCTTGTAGGAGGACCTAAACCAGTATGTCAAGTTGGGCAGACAATTGGGGAATTAAGTATAATGAGGGCAAGTGAAAGGTAATACATTTGAGTAAAAATAACCCTCACCAAAATTTCTACTGTATCTGAATGGAAACAAACTTACCACAGTCACCATCAAAAAATGATTAGGTGTTAAAATATCATCAGACTTTAAGCTCAAGGAAAAAAGTAAATGTAATATTTAATGAGGCTAACAACTTACTGAATAATATAATGTGTTGCTTTAATCATAAATCAGAAGAAGTATCACTTCCAATTTATAAATCCTACATAGAACATCTAACTGATTATTGTTCCCAGTTTTTTGGGGGGTTGCGCTAATTCAAGGAAATAAAAATAAAGGAATAATGGGAGGATTTGAACAAAAGCCTTACAAGGAGAGATTAAGCTCCCTGGCTTTGCACAGCCTTCATAGAAGAGGAGTAAGAGAGTATCCCCTTCTTTTCAATAATTTTCAGAATGACAGTGATATATGAGATAATTTAGATATTACCATTTACAATGATTCCCATAATACGCATAGTCATTTCACGCAAATTCAAAATATATATTTCAGAGCAATAATAGGAAAATGTACTTCATGAAGAGGATAACATGGAAATGGAACTCCCTGCTGGGAGAAATAATAAGCTGTAATAATTTGTTGACTTTCAAGCATATGTTGGATGCGTAAAGTATATGGACGGGGATCACAAAAAAATATTTTACTGTATTATGAGATTGTGTCAAATAGATGTGATTGTCTTTTACTATATCTAAAACCCTAAGTGTAACTACAGGTTCAGTGGAGTTTAACTTCAAACTTCAAACTTCAAAGTGTGTCTCACCTGGTTAAACAATTGGAAAAAAAAGGCATGCAAGAAGTGGAAAGAACATAATAAAGCAGCTACAGTAGTGCTATTGTCTTCCTCAGACTGACTACCTAGAAAATGGGGCTCATCCTTTACGAGGGTTCAGTGTATCGTGTTGAACCTGGTACCACAGCAAGTACAGGTAAATCATGTTTTTTCTTTCCTGGAGAGCCAGCTGCTTCTGTACATGGCTCAGCTGTATTAATGGCTTAATGGGGTGTTAATAGGCACTGACACATTAGTGTCTTACTGTGGAAATTAGGATGAAGAGGCTCATACAGAAATGATTACAAATTAGATTAGATGAGTCTCTGTTCTATTGTCAGAATTATCAACTCAGGCCTGGAGGCTCACTGTAAGGCACAGGCCCTAAACCCAGGCCTTGTTGGCCTATACCTTTCTCTGTATTCCTGCATCCTGCAAATCATCCAAATCATTGCTAAACATCTTATTTCTCTCAGTGAAGGGGCACTGGTGTGAGCTTCTGTCAGTGCACTATTGCTGGGTAGTCTCAATCTTGCTTGTTGTCTCATCAAGAGTTCTCTCCTGAGTCCTGAATCAACTCTCACCCTTCTTGCTTCACAAGTTATGCATCCCATGGGTGTCTCAAAATCATCAATAACTAGTTTTCTGAGTCACCATAGTTTATCATACTTTGTCTTTTGTAGCCACTGCTGTTGTATCGTCTGTTTGTTAATATATCAAATCTGAAAAATATATTAGGTCTCACAGTGTCTCAGTGGAGTGGGGAGAAGATATGTGCTATTAGTGAGGTGGGACCTAACTGGGTGTAGCTGGGTGAAATAAATAAAATAAAGTCAAATACAATGAAAACCAGCAGAGAAAAATAAATGTCAACTGCCTCCACTCCCACAACATGTGGCCTTCTCAGGTAGTTCAATGCAACTGGTGATGACACCAATACAAAGAGTGCACAAGGACGTGGTGCAAAGAAACTCATTATATAAAACTGCTGAAAAGTTTTTTTGCACACACCAGCCCATAAATGGGACACCAAATATAAGTAAAAAAAATACATTTAATAAATACATGGCCAACAGTGAATGTCTCCTAGACATTCACTGTTGTTTACATATTTATTAAATGTAATTTTTCCACTTATGTTTGGTGTCCCATTTATGGGTTGCTTGTGCAGGAAACCTTTACGGCAGTTTTATATGGTGATGACACCACTCTGAGCAATCCAATAATAAGCTGTTTTCCATCTGCACCATCAGTTGCTACCAGTTCAAGTTCTCCTTCCCCTACCTGAGAGAGAAATGATCTTTTGTTAAGTTTAAAGCTGAGCCCTCACTTGTCAGTCTTGTACAAACAAAACATCAACAGCTGCCCGTATCTAGCAATTTCTTTAGCAATGCCATTCTAACTTTCACCACAGTGCTCCAAAAAGCAATCATCTCATCACTGGCTTCTTAAAAGAGCTAGAGGAAGTCAGGTGACAAGTCCAAATCATGAATTCACAATTCATGCTTTCTCAGCATATACATTAAATATAAAACATATCAAACAATAATAATTATAATAAAGCAATTAATAATGAATTAGAAGATTGCGTAACTTCAGTGGTCAGCTGACTGGCCACTCCCCCAGTCACTTTTTAACCTGGCTGGAGTCATAACTCAGGGCTCTAGCCAGTTTCTTTTCACCCACCTCCCACCCCTTCTCCAACTCCAATATTCTGCTAAGTCTCCTGGGCTCCTTACTCGGGAACTCCACATTTATTTAACAATATATCTCCACCTTTGACAGCTTCTAACTGGGTGTTATTTGGGATGTTCTCAGAATGCCTTTGTAAATCTTTTTGTGGATTTCTTTATGCAAAGGATCCTCTGCAGAATAGCCAGAGACAAAGACAAAAAAGATCACCCTGCCTGTAGTAGCATTTAATCCAGACTTTTATTCCACCAATTTACAATATCAGTTGACGTTCTGTGGCTGTAATGTTGCCACTTCTTCAAACCTACTTGGTGATTCCTAAGATAAATAAGAAATGAATACACTTATATTCATTCTTTTAAACCATGATAATCATATACTAATATATAACTTCACTTATTTTATCCTCTATTTCAATAATATACATTTATTACTAAGTGTGCCATCCCAAAATATCAAACAGTTTGACACAGTGAGGAGAAATACTGCTTTGATGAGAAATATCACTCTGATATGTTTCTTAACTAATTTTCTTTAGTCCAGCCATTCAAATGTGTATATGCTTGAGAATATGAATACTTTCACAATTAAATTATCATTTCTATGCAGTGCTGTATAAATGAAATGCATCATGTCACTTAAACTATTTTGTTACCTTGTTAATAGTTCTCACTTTTTCTTTTACAGGGATTACCTTGTATGATCACACTTGTGAGAGAGCAATGAGCAGAGAACTGTACTACCTAGCTTCATTTGTTATGTATTTAAAAAAAAGCATATGGATAAATATGCAGTATTCATTATGTAACCATAAGCTGAAAATTGTTAAAAAAAAATCTCCTTTGTTACATTATATAAGTGCCAAGTTGACATGACTCATACATCCTTACCAATTGCATACACTTTCATATTCTGTAATTGAAAACTAATATATTCTAGGTCAAAAAGGTTTCTCCATATATAGTAAACATATCTGGTAACCTATTTTCTGAAGTTCTAAACAATTTGCTATATTTTTACTTTTCAATACCAGCATTTCTTTTAATGTATTATGCTGTCAAATTACATTTTAAATAAAATTCTATATTCCCTGAATACATTAAAAAATGTAAAATAAATCATGTTGTTCAATAGCTTGAGAACCTTAATAAAACTTATCTTGATGTTTTAGTCTATAATTAATTCCTTATGGTATTGTCTTTTTCTAATGGCACAGGTTTGCTGTTTCAGAGCTGTACACAAGACCAGTTCTGCAGACCACCTTAACACATTCTATAGCATAGGTACCCGGGAGATACTGGCAGCAACCAAGAAGGAGACAGACCTGGAGGTAATCATACCAGATGACCAGAAGGTGGCCAGACAATGTGACAAAGAAATTGGCAGAGCTAGTGGGATGCTGGGATGTGTAGGTTGGGTTATTTTCATCAGAAAGAAGGAAGTGGTGTTGCCAGTATATAGGTGTAAGGAAAGACATAGACAGGATGGAGGTCATCCAAAGAAGGGCTGCCACGATAGTACATAGTCCACATCCCATCCAGAGGAGGGCTGCCAAGATGGCACAGAGTCTACATCCAATGTCTTATGAGGAGAGGCTAAAGAAACTAAACATGTACATCCTGAAGGTGAGGAGGGATATGATCAAGATCTTTAAATATGTCATGCAGTGAATAAGGTGCAAGTGGGAGTTTCTTCAGAGTAAAGGGTTCTCCAGAACAAAGGGCCACAATATGAAGCTGGAGGTGGGAAGAGTTAGAAGAGCTGTGGGGAAATATGTCTTCACAGAAAGGGTGGTAGATGCCTGGAACAGTCTTCCAACAGAGGTAGTAGGGACTAAAACACTGGTGTGATTAAAAAAAACTTGGCATAAGCACAAGGGAGTCATAAGGTATAGGTAATGGGATGGTATGAAAGTGCTGTAGAACTAGAGGGGTCTACAGTGTAAGTGATGCAACAAAAAAGGGCAGACTGGATGGGCCACGTGACCCTTATCTACCATCAGCATCTATGTTTCTATGTACTAGCTTCATTTTTGTTTTTAATTTAATTTGCTTAATCTCCTGTCCGGCTTGCCCCCTTCGGTCCTGGGGTTCTACTATAGCGCTGTGACAGTGCTCACACCGACATCCCCCACAGTGACAGACTCAATGCCGAGCATTGGCATTGTACCATCTGGGATGTCGGTGCATTTTCATGGGGGGGGTTGCGCCCCTGAACACCCCATGTTGGAGGCTCTGCTCCCACACCTCCAGTCTCTAAATATCCATCTCTGAGTCATAGTTGGACCAGGGAGAGGGTGCAACACTGGGAGCCACACTGCTGGTATCCTCCTTGCACCAGCAAAGCTGCTCGCTACAGACAGGCAAAATCTGTCACTTTGCTGGAGTTCTCAATGGGGGAGTCAACCTTGCATTGGCACACCAGGTCCTGGCTATCAGTGCATAGCCCAACTACACACCCCTCACTCTTACCTCAGTCTTACCTCACTCCCAAGCACCCTGGCTTACACCCAGAGTGGGGTTGCTGGAAGTCCCTTCCTCAATGGAGACTGAATCGTTACGGTAGGAGCAAGAGCCTGATTAGTGGCACAGGGTGTGCGGCATGGGGCAGACATCATGATGCAACTGTCAGAACACCACTTTTTCCTGTTTTCTCTCAGAGAATGCATGACATGCAATGATGTTAGTGGCATACATGCTGAAGATCAGACATACCTCCTAGTCATGACCAGTCACATCTGTTTGACACCCTCTTCCAAAAGGGGTCGACCAAGCACTGGTGGCTTCCTCACCCTCCCTCCAGAGGAGTAGAGTGGTCCATGGGACACTTGATCCTCCTCCCCGGGTGTCCTTCCAACTTCCCAGGCTCGCTCCCTAACCCAGGTCATTGGTGTAGCAAGGGAGATAGCACTACCACTGCACCAGTAGGCTGGCTTCCGTATTATCTTCAATTGCAATGTATGATAATATTGCCACTGAGACCACTCTTACAGTTTCAAGAGTGGTCTTGTGCATTCTTATAGTATGCCCAGGAAAAATGGTGAATCATCAATCATAATTTTTGAAGGTCAGTCATGACTGATTATTCTTAATCATCAAATGTTACCATAAGATCATCAAAGGAGATCATGATCCAAGATCATCATCTAGATCATGATTTAATCATTAAGCATGAACTTTGAAATCACCAACTGATGATTATTGGTTATTTTTGTAAGCTTAAATCAGCATGATGGTTGTTGATGATCTGTGGATGATTAAGTGATGATCATTGATGATTACATTAGTTCAGTATTATAAGATTGAGAGTCACAGAAGTAATACTTAAAGTTGTATTCATTAATGATGAACATATGAATGTCACATATCAGCAAAGACAAAATAATTATGAATTATAATGTAAATCATGTGAAGTCAAGTTTTAATCCCATTAGGAAGAGTACACACAATATCTGGTATGGGATACATATTTGCATACCTAATTTGCATATTTCTGCAGCACAGTTTATGGAACAAAATAATGGCAATTTCTATTTTCAAATTAATTTTGCATTGACAGTACTAATTTGCAGACTATTATTAAAGGCTTTGAGCACAAACCAAGTACTTTTGGGAAAGAACCACAATCATAAACAGAACCACTTAATGAGGATATTTAAACCAATATGAGCCTTTTTAACTCTAATGAGATGGCAGGTGTCAGAATAAGTATAATTGAAAGAAGTGGACTTCTAATGAATAGGTATCATTACTGATCATTCTAGTAAATGTGTCTAAATACAAAATAAATTCCAAAAGTGTAGAAAAATGATAAACTGTATTTTTAAATTTATTTTGTAATCTTAACTGTAGGCATTCTTGAAAAATCATGATTATATGAGATCATCATAAATCATAATCACCATCTCGATTACTTCATGGTTTTTGATTGGCAGCCATTTAATGTTGATGGTTGACTATTGTTAATGATGATTGCAACAATGTTTTTTGAAGCTTAAACATGATCTCTGAACATAACTGGATAATGTTCATTCATGATACATCATTAAAAAATCATCACCTTTTCAGCTGGGTGACAACTGTGAACCAAAGGTGAGCTGTTCTGATATCCAAAGAATGTAGGTGAGACCACTCTTACAACTGTAAGAGTGGTCTTTATGCTGACATTAATAAATTATTGATCAAGACTGAGCAATGATATATTATTTTTTTAACAACCTGCCTTGAAAGTGCCTGTTTGCAAGACTGCTGCTTATGAAACACTCTTCACTGAATATAGTGTGTCACACTCAGAGGAAAGAAGCTTTCTGATTGGTCAGGAGTGCTTTCTCAAGCTATGATATAAGAAATAAATACCTGTCTAAATCACTTCTTTGCTCTGAATGCTCTCATTCTCATTATTTAAACCTTTTACATTTCTGCTTAACCTCATAAAAAATGTATTAGGCAACCTAATTTACAGTTATACTACCACAATTATCTTCCTACACTGCAAAGTTGCATTCAAGTTGATTCTATAAACAGTGAGAATAGTGTATGTACAGCTTCTTGCTTATGTTGTGATTCTAACTGGGTGGAAAATAGTGGAGAGTAAGCCAAAGATACATTATATAGGCACTACACTACACCATCACTTCAGAGATCAGATGCCAATTGAAATGATATTATCGTAGTACTGTTAGGTGGAGTTTGTAAAAAGGACACCTTAGCTCTGACCATCATGGGACCTTATTCTCCCTAATGTTGGTTGCTGCAGCTTCCCTCCATCACTGCCATGGCTATAGACTTTGAGAAGGCCTTTGATTCAATGGAGTGGGGGGTACCTGCATGCCATCCTATGCGAAATGGTCTTTGGACCAAATTTTGGTAACTGGGTCTAGACATTGTATATGCAGCCCTCTGCTAGTTTTAATGCACTGTATACTGTCATACCCTTTCTTGTTGCGAAGGTGCACCAGGCAGGCCTGCCCTCAGTCTCCCATGCTATTTGTCCTGGCCATAGAGCCAGTTTCCATAGCCATCAGACATCACCTCAGGCTTCAGGGCATCTTTCTCAACAAGGTAGACCTTCAAACTCTGCTATATGCAGAAAACTGCCTGGTGCTGCTAGAGAACACCCCACCAGATTAAAGACAAGCCCCACAAAAATAGAGGTTCTTCCCTTGAATTAGTCTTGTATAGTGTCAGGAATGGCCCCTTTAACTTCCAGGATCACCAACAGGTATTAAATACATTACTTAGGTATCTGGATTAGAGTTGGAGGAAAGCTGCAAATTTCTGCTTTTGTGGAACTATTGTGAAAATTCTTACATTTTGCAGAATTTTCTGAACTTCCACCATTGGTGAAATCGTAATCTTCCAAATATGTTTATCGGATTTTGCCCTGTTCTATGGAATTTTTGACTGAACTGCAGAATAATACAATGAACTGTGGAATAACAGTTCTGAGGAATTTTTTTTTTGTAGTTTAATGAATTATTCCTCAGTACATGTAATTGCTCTGCAGTTCAGTGATCAGTTCTGTAGTTTGTTAAAATAATCCACAATTTATACATTTATTCTGCTGTGAAAGTTGCTAATTTTATTTTCACGCTTTTGCAGAAGTGAAAAACTGATTTTCGTGGAAATCCCCCTTTGGAAGTATTTTTCGCACACCTCTAATCTGGATACATCCGGACACCTTAGGGGTGATCTTGGACTATTTGTCCTCCCTCCCTTCTGAAAAGCTTAAGGAGGACTGTTAGTGCTGGAAACACTTCCATTTCTCACTCTATGGGAAAGTCACTTACATAAAAATGATTATGGCCCCTAAGGTATTTCACTGCCTAGTCCACTTAGCACTCCCCATTCAAACAGCCTGATTTGCTAAACTAGACTCCCTAACTGGCAACTTTCTCTAGGATGGTAAACCTCCTCACTATAGAAGGATGAAGCTAAGATCTACTTGGAAACAAGGGGGTTGGGGTCTCCTTTTTTATGTTCACTTGCGTGCATGCGCAAGGAACATTTTGGGAGAGTAGCACACTTGGAGGTGTGCCTCTACCATCCAATGCACTGCTCCCTTGAGCAGGCGTGGTGGTCCTGTACCAATGGGTGCAGGAGCTCAGTATGACAGCAGTGTTCCTCTGCTTCAAAGGAAAGCACCGCTGCCATACTGAGCGCCGCTGTCATGACGTCCCCCTCTCGCGTCACGCGCTGCCCCCACAGCATTGGTGCCGCAAACTTTGTTTGCCGACGGGGGTGCCCAATCCCCCATTGGCTCCACTGCCCCCTCAAACCATCCTGCTGCCATGCTGGGATCCCACCCCAGCGTGGCAAACGTTGCCTTTGTTTTGCGGTGAGGGTGCCCAATTCGTGTCGGCTCCTCGCCCCCACGGCGTGGTTGCCGGCGGGGTGCCCAATCCCGTTGTCTCGCTCCCCAGTCATCTTGTGCCATGCTGAAGCCCATCCCAGTATGGGAAGCGGTCCCACGTCGTCTTTTTTAACACCTGTAAAATAAAAACGGTCCCATGGCCTCCCAGCCCTCCCACAACCCGCACTCACCTACTACGTACCCAGCCTTCCCACACCCCCCACACCCCATACTTACCTCTGGACTCTGGCACGACGATCTTCAGTGGACCGGGAACACGTCTGTACTCTTCAGAGGCTACCGCGAACTGAGGAAATGCCGGTAAGCTGTATAATGGGCCAGATAAGGGTGTTTCAACTTTATTGAATATCTCAGTCATTTTTTGGAATTTTTCCACCAAATTTTCAACATGGAGTTTTTGGGACCCCTTCTCATGAATGTTGTCACTGTCATGGCGTTATTCGGGCCAGAAGGATGATTTTGCAGGCACTGAGCAGTCACTGCATGAAATCACCCTTTGGCCTTGAATAATGCCATGACAGTGATATATTCATGAGAAGGGGTTCCAAAACCCCATGTTGAAAATTTGCAATAATTCCAAAATGACTGTTTTACTTATACGCATTACAGTTCCCACGCAGGCTCGTAAGTTCAAGTAATTTTCTAACATTTTCACTCCAGATTTTCAACATTACCATTTTATCACACCTTCTTATGAGTTGTACAGCTGTCATTTTTCACATCTCAACCAAAATGTGTGCTCACTTCATGTAGCATACAATGGCGCAGATATGTGCAAAATCAATGTATGGAACACATTAAGAAAATCACAGTGACACTGTTCATGAGCAGAGGTTTTAAATGGCTATGTTGAAAATTTGATGAAAATTCCTAAAATGACTGTTTTACTGACCGTGTGTTGCTAGTTCCTATGCACTTTCCAGACGTTTACTAATTTTCAATATTTGCACTCCAGATTTTCAACATTGCCATTTTAACACACCTCCTCATGAGCAGTACAGCTCTCATTTTTCACATCCTGCCCAAAATGTGTTTCTGCCCATGTACGCAAAATGGCGCAGTCGGTGTGCAAACTCAATGTATGGGACACATTAAGAAAATCACAGTGACACTGATCATGAGCAGAGGTCTTAAAATGACTGTGCTGAAAATTTGGTGAAAAAATTCCTAAAAATGACTGTTTTATGAGTCTGCATTGTGCAGTTCCTACGCACGCTCATAAGTTTGCGAATTTTCAATATTTTCACTCCAGATTTTCAACATTGCCATTTTACCACACCTCCTTATGAGCACTGCAGCTGTCATTTTTCACATCTTGCCCAAAATGTGTTTCCACCCATGTAGCGCACAATGGCACAGTCGGTGTGTGAACTCAGTGTATGGGACACATTAAGAAAATCACAGTGTCACTGTTCATGAGCAGAGATCTTAAAATGGCTATGTTGAAAATTTGGTGAAAAAATTCCTAAAAATGACTGTTTCGAGCGTGCGTTGTGCAGTTCCTACGCGCGCTCGTAAGTTTGCGAATTTTCAATATTTTCACTCCAGATTTTCAACATTGCCATTTTACCACACCTCCTTATGAGCAGTACAGCTGTCATTTTTCACATCCTGCCCAAAATGTGTTTCCGCCCATGTAGTGCACAATGGTGCAGTTGGTGTGCGAAATCAATGTATGGGACACAGTAAGAAAATCACAGTGACACTGTTCATTAGCAGAGGTTTTAAAATGGCAATGTTGAAAATTTGGTGAAAATTCCTAAAATGACTGTTTTATGACGCGCGTTGCACAGTTCCCACGCACGTATGGGTGGGTCGGCACTTTCAATATTTGACTCCAGATTTTCAACATTGGCATTTTACCACACCTCCTTATGAGCTGTACAGCTGTCATTTTCACATCCTGCCCAAAATGTGTTTCCGCCTATGTAGCGCAAAATGGGGGTAACAAAAAGGTCATGCTGACAATTTATTGTGCAAATACCAGCAATCGCACAGGGCATTAGGGTAAAGCACCATACATGCCAAACACCACTGCAAATACCTGCAAGCGAACGTTCGGCATTGACAAATGCCTGTCTATGCTTATTATACTGACTTTAGGACTACCCAGATTGTTCAGTGGTTCTCCCCCTTCCAGCCACAAATCTCGCACTATGGGCCTTCTTAAATGTTACATAGGGCAGCCTTCAGACCCAGATGGCACTCTCCTAGCCCTATCTCCCCACACTCAATGGTAAAGGGCATATTATTCTACCTAATTTATAGGCATGGAAAAGGTTTGAGTCCTGGCTATGATGTAGCTTCTTTCAAGGCCCAAGCTACCTCTTTGGTTAACCCTCTTATTATGGGTAGCCTCACCTACCATCTTTTCAGAGTCTTGTATAATAAAAGCATTTATCAGTGAGATGACCTCTGGCAATGCATCACCATCCAGTTAGACACATACAGTATAATAGTCTTAGATGGTATTATGACATCCCTAAGGAGGACTATTGAAAGTACCTCCAAATCTGAAGGGCTGTACAGATGTGACTTACTAAACTCCATTCAGCAGTTCCAGGTTGCTCCCAACCCCCAACACAGGCATGGCTGGCTACTCCCAGATGTAAAGCTGGCATGATCTATAGACATACAGTATCCTAAGGGAAATCTCAGATCTATTGAAAGGTGTCAGAATTAAATTGGCCTCCTCTTTGGAGACATACATCTTGACTGCACAGTGGGCGTAACTATGGTCATTAGCCCATTCCTCCTGCCAAGACTCCTGAAGTCTCCTCATTCAGAATAAAATACTCCACATGTGGTATCATACCCAATGTGGCTTCATGCCTTAGGGCTCATAGACCATGGTTGTGTTGGAAGTGCAACTCCCTTGGGGTTGACTTATTCCACATCCTGTGGAACTGTCCATTGGTTCAGAGATTTTGGTTCCATGTCCATAAGTGCTGCACCACCATCCTTACACCCTCACTCCCATTTCTGCAGTAGGTTTATCTTTTAGACCTGCCTCCTGCCTCTCTATCACTATCTCTACAACATAATCATCTCCATTGGTTAATAATGGCCAGTGTGGAAGCCTAAAGACTATTACTGCAAAGATGGAGATTGGTTTAGATCCCCTCTGCAAATTGGTGGCTAGCAGCAGTCCATAATCCATCATCCTTTGATAGAACATTTTATGTTGTGAGGAAAATGCTACCCAAATACCTAAAGGTATAGGTCCCTTTCCTTTCATCTAAGTTTGTGCTGCATGATCTTTTCCAAACACCCCACTAACAGGCCTTCTCCCCAGAGGGTACCTCCCCCTTCTGTGACACATAAGTATGCATGGCTATGTAACTCAAGACCCATATTACTACACTTCCAGAGGGGTCATAACCAAAATGTCCACATTGTGGTATATTAATATGACAGCGTGTTTCAATCTTGAGATTGTTCCCAAACACCCTTTTTATGTCTATGATTGTTATGTGCAGACAACAAACCTTATATTATCTGTTCATGTACTACTACCTTTTGTGTTCTTTTTGTTTTGTTTTGTAAAATATATTTCAATAAAAATGAACTGCAAAAATGATAGTACTGTTTATCTATTTTAGACTACAAACAACAAACACCTCATAATGAATTCTGCTTATTAAAGTACTCATTTTCTCTTCCTCCATATGAATTATGTAGCTAATTTAAATTATGTAAAATACTTTTAATAAATGTATCCTCATTAATATTTTTATTGGGAACACTGGTGGTAGAAGTGGCTGCAGATAGCACATGTTCATTTCTGCTGGATGCATGGGCTCAATTTTCAACATTTCTGGAAAGCAAGTCGGGAATCACAGAGAAACTGACTTCAAAACATATAAGTTAAGTCCTGTTGTCCATATGTTATTGTTTAAAAATATAGATAAAAATAGCAGCAGAGATACAACCACAAGCATCAATGTTTCCAAGTTTACTTAACGCTTTATCAAGGTGTCTGACACCTTGATAAAGCGTTAAGTAAAATGTGAAAAATCGGTGCTTGTGGTTGTATCTCTGCTGCTATTGTTATCTATATTTTTAAACAATAAATATGGACAACAGAACTTAGCTTAAGTTTTTTGAAGTCAGTTCTTTTGAATTCTTGCAATTTGGACAGCACTTTCTCCAAATGATGAACTCATTGGACCTCTCACAGGTGGTTACCTCTGCCACTCATAAATATGGCCATTCCATTGACCTGGTCTTCCTCCTGGGGATGGAGGCCTTCGATGTGGGGGTGGAACCCGTCGGATGGTCAGACCATTACATTGTGCGATTCAATTTTTGCACTCCCCTTCGTAGGCCAGCCCCTGTGGAGATGGTCAAGTACTGCCCTTTACGGGATGTGACTACCAATGGTCTAACTACGGCAGTTGATCTCTCAGAATTTCCAGTGATGAGCTTGGATCCAGAGGTTTTGGTTCTGGCATATAATAAGGCCATTACCTCTGCACTGGATTCCATTGCTCCAGTCCGTGTGTGTCCTCTCTCCCTTCTCCCTCGATCGCCGTGGTTTGACGGGCACTTGAGGGAGATGTGACGATTAGGATGCAGGTTAGAGTGGTGCTGGAAGAAATCTGGCTTAGAAGCCTACCATCTTAGACTGCTAGAGCATTATTGACTGTATCAGTCAGCAATTTCCCATAAGAAGGCAGTATTCCTGTCTGGGGAAATTGCTGCCATTCAGAACTGACTAGCTCAGCTCTTTCGAACCGTGGACAGTCCGTGCAACCCAGCCTGTCTACAGGTTCATAGACCTTTTTCACAATCGCAGTGTGATGAGCTTGCTTAGTTCTTTGCAGATAAGGTGGCCAACATCAGGGTGGAGACCCATGCAGCACTCTCTATGGGAGTTGCTGTGGATCAGCACTTGGTCACTATCCCTCTTTTTTCCTGGAGTTCCTTCGAGCAGACGGAAATCATGGATGTTATGAGGACTGTCCAGGGTATGCACACTACATGCTGTAGTTTAGATCCAGGTCCTACAGCCCTGATTATGGGCTGTGGGGATGTTATCATCCCGGTTCTGGCGCAGATAGTATGGTGCTCCCTTGATTCTGGTGAGTACCCCTGCTCCCTGAAGGAGGCAGTGGTGACACCATTGTTGAAGAAGACTTCTTTGGACCCAGACCCTCTCACTAACTACAGGCCAATCTCTAACCTTCCTTTTGTGGGGAAGGTGATTAAGAAAGTATTGGCTGCTCAGTTGGACAACCATTTGACCATCCATAGCATCTACAAACCTCTCCTATCTGGTTTTCCAAAGAGGCACAGTACTGAGACTGCTCTGGTTTGGGTGCTCAATGATCTCCTGATGGCGAGAGACCAGAAAAAACAGTCCATTTTGGTTCTGCTTGATCTGTCATCAGCATTTGACACCATTGACCATAGGGTTCTGCTTGAGCACCTGAGATGCATCTGTGGGCTTTCTGGTTTGGTCCACAGATGGTTTACCTCTTTCCTCACTGGTAGAACTCAGAGGGTGGTGTTGGGGTTTTTTCCTCCAACCCCATCTCTCTGTCTTGTGGGGTGCCTCAGGGCTCAGTGCTGTCTCCCATGTTGTTTGCAGTGTATATGCTTCCCTTCGGAGACATTGTAAGATGGTATGGGCTGAAGTTTCATTGTTATGCCGATGATACCAGCCCTACCTGTCTTTTGCACCAGACCAGGATGGAGCACTCTTGGGGTTAATAACTGTCTTAGCGAGATCCAATGTTGGATGAGGTCCAGCTGGTTGAAGTTGAATCCTGGGAAGACAGAAGTGATGGTTGTGGATCCGGGTCACCGGATCAGGGGGCCGGGAGCAAATCAGTCCATAGGTTTATTCCTTGGTGATGTTGAGCTCCCTATCTCTGAACAGGTGAGTGACCTAGGGGGTGATTCTTGACAATAGGCTGACATTATGTTTACAGGTGTCAGCTGTCATTAAGCTATCATTTTACCATCTGAGGAACATCACTAGGATCAAGTACCTTGTTCCATTTGGGACCTGCCTACATTGATCCATGCCTTTGTGACCACACACTTGGATTACTCTAACTCCCTTTACTTTGGGCTTCCAGGGGTTGATATCCATTGCTTGCAGCAGGTGCAGAACTCTGCAGCCCGATTGTTGATGGGGACTCCTCGATCCTGCCACATTACCCCGGTGCTGCAGAAGCTGCACTGGCTTCCTGTTCAGTGGCAGATCACCTTTAAAGTTGGATTATTGACTTATAAAACCCTACATGGACTGGGCTCTGACTACCTGAAAGAGCTCCTGATTCCTTACCTCCCGGAGCGACTGCTCTGCTTGGCCAGTGAGGGGTTGCTGGAGATTGCAAGGGTGTTTTTAAAATCTTCTGGGGCTGCAGCTTTCATGTTCATGGCACCGACCCTCTGGAATTCTCTACCTCATTGGATTAGGGAGTGCATGACAGTGAGGGGGTTTAAACAAGCTCTGAAAATGTATTTATGGAAAAGAGCATATGGGGATGGTGTTGATGTGGATTGCCTGTAATAGTTTGGTTGTATTACAATGATATTGTATTGTGAATTTATTTTAACTATGTACTGTGCCTTGATTTTGAAAGGTGCATTATAAATAAAGTTTATTATTATTATTATTATTGGATACCCAATTTGCTTTCCTGATACTTTTACCTACTGTATACATCTGGGCTCCAGATATTTTTTGTGGTAGCTGCCTCTCAGTACAACTTATGTCAATTCTCAAAGGTTGACACAGGGCTCACAGCAAGCCCAGCATCAAACCCAGTTCTGCTCTGAATCCATTGACACAACTTGGACCCAATTATGAAAGATTGAGCATATTTGCAACACTTTATCTCTTTACGGCAGCTTGCATCAAATATTTGGCACAAACCCTGTAAAAAAGACCCATGAATGCCACAAAGCTAGACCAGTAAAAAGCTGGTCTATGTTGCGGCAAGTGGTGCACTGGATTATGAATCTCAATTGCTGACCAGGGAATGCCACAAGCCCATGTACCATATGTGTGGTGCACCCGGGCTTACAGCTTCTCTGACACATTTGAGAATCAAGCCGATGGAGTGAATTAAACAGAAACACTTGTTTAAAGTTCTGCAATGACAAAGCAAGACTCTTCATACACATAACCTCCTGGTCATTCTACTCCTCCTCCTCCTCCTTGTCTGTCTTCTCATGGTACCAGTACCAGGCGTGGATTTGTTATCACCTACTGGCTTGATATTTTAAGTAACTCACACAACTTTGTGTGACCCCACTGTGAATGGGAAAGGATGAGTGACCACACACTTCACAGTTCTTTATTCCAGTTCACCACAATTTTTCCTCTACTCCTTCCTCCTCTTTATCTGTATTTCATGATGCCAGTGCCAGGTACGTTATTGTCATCATTAATAAGCTTAGTATTATTTATTTATTTAAAATGTCGGTCACCGGTAGGCCCACTGAGACCATTATGGTTCCTTTTCAGGGCGACCTGGGATTAATTATAGGTTACAGGAGACTTAAACAATAGGAACAACTCAAGGGAAATTGAGTAATACAGACATTACAGTCAGGATATTTTGTATGATTCACAGGCAGGTTAGGTACATTTGAAGGTTAACATGATGAGTAAAACAGTTTCACAAGAATGACAGTTACATAATGTTCATTTACACGAGACAGTTTCACAGAAATTCTGCATGACTAATGAAAATTTGTGTGACCACACAATGAATGGGAAGGGGAGGAGTGACCACACACTTCACATCACTTCACATCATTTACTACAGCACTAACTCTCTGCTTTCTTCCACATCTGCCCTTTTATTTTGTCAGTGACAGGCATGATATTGTCATCACCAGCCAGCTCAGTATTGTGTGTCACTTACATAAATTTGTCCAACACTACCTTGAATGGGAAGGGGATGAGTGACTGCACACTGCAAAGCTATTTTAACTCCTCTTCCTCTACCACTGTACTTTGTGCTTAATTAATTAGTAAAAATGTCAAATGTATGGCAGCTTAGATTCAATGCAAAGAACTGCAAAACGATGCACCTGGGAAACATAAACCCAGGGGAAGAGTGCATAATGGGGGGTGAGATACTGACAACAACAAAAAAGGAACGGGATCTGGGGGTAGTCATATCAGATGACCTAAAGGTGGGCCAGCAATGTGAGAAGGCAGTAAGAAGGGCTGGGGGATACTGGGATGCATAGGGAGAAGCATCACAGGTAGAAAATAGGAAGTTGTTGGCTCTCTGTACAGACAGTTGGTAAGACCACATCTGGAGTACTGTGTTCAGTTCTGGAGATCCCATCTCTGCAAAGACATAGACAGGGTGGAGGCTGTCCAGAGGAGGGCAACTCCAAATGGGCAGGGTCTGCACCAGAAGACATATGAAGAAAGATTACAGGAGCTTAAGATGTATAGCCTCGAGGAAAGGAGGGAGGGGGACATGATTGAAACTTTCAAATACCTCAAGGGAATCAACAAAGTCCAAGAGGTTAGCATCTTTCAGAAAAGAAATATAAAGAACAAGAGGGCACAATTTTAAGATGGGGGATGGCTCAGAGGTATTGTGAGGAATTATTTCTTCACAGAAAGGGTTGTAGATGCATGGAACAGCCTTCCTGAGGAGGTCATAGAGTCACAAACAATGGGGGAATTCAAAAATGCATGGGACAGACATAAGGCAATTCTAGCAGGGGGTAGGAGGAAGTAAGCTGTTGGTTAACTAGGATTTGCAACTTATCTATTAGGTAGGGTAATGGGCAGACTATGTGGGCCAAGCGGTCCTTATCTGCCATCAATTTCTATGTTTGTATGTTTCTAAAAACATGTATAATATAAAAAAGGAAAGAAAACACTGTGTTGAGGGATGGTAAAATATTTTGAAGGGTGATATACTGCTCTAAATTTAATTAATTTCTGTTTGTTCTGTATGTTACTTGATGCATTATGTTTTTTGTGGGGGGTAAATATGTTACTGGAAAATGTATGGGGCCTGGGAGTATACAGATGTGGACAATGATGTGTTGGTTTCTGCTGTAGTATGGTTTTTTCAGATCTCTTCAAGGACAATTAACAAAACAAAAGGGAAACATAAGATTATTCTGTACTGTTACATGCTCTGTAATGGTTTTGCCATGACCTGCCACATCAAAGCTTCCAGCAAAACCCAACACCCTACTGGCCACCACTGTAGTAATTTGCATGGAGGCAAAGCAAAGAATAAAGGGGATATAAGCACTGAGCTCAACAATGAATATTAATGATTACTGTAGCTCACAACTTGGTCATGGAAGTCTTAATGAGCTGCAGGCTTTCTCACAACACAGCAAACCTATCAGTCTCCAGCAGTGGCTTGCCAACCCTACCTGCCCCAAGGGAGTTAGAGTAAGAAATATTCATTGCTGGCCTCAATGTTTTTATTAAGTCCTGTTTGTAGTCTGCTTTACTCCATGCCAATAACTGCAACAAATGAACAACTTACAGTATTTCTCTCTCATTTGGGGGCAATATTATTCCTTCAAAAGATGTTAGAGTTATAAAAAGAGAACAGTTGAGTTATTAGAATTTTCTGTTGGGTAAAATACCCCTGTGTACAGTAATTTGTAGATCACAACATGCCTTATCCAGCTGCTTGTTCTTATCTGTGTGCAGCTAAGAAATAGCAATGTTGGGGCCAGTCTTTTGGTGCTACAGCAACACTGCTGCTGATAATGCTGATTACCTGAGTTCAAGAATAAGCCCAGTATGTCAGTTGCCAGCCATGGGTAGGAGAAAAAAGCATCCCAGAGAGCACTCTTCACTCTTCTGCATCATGGAGTGAGGAACAGAAATTGGCTGCACTGCTGTACAGCCACCTGGGTATCCATAGATAGTAGTATAGTTAGAGTTTCTTATGAGTAGAAGTGGGTGAAGTGGCCCCAATTTGCTCTGCGAAGTGATCTGTGGAGTGAAGGTGAATTCGGGGAGTGCTCCACAACGCGAAGCGGAGTACTTCGTGTTATAATAGGTAACGTGAAGTCCATTGAAAACAATGACTTTGCGTTACTCCACCTTCCCAAACCACTACTCCACCAATTATTAAGGTGAAGTACATTGAAAACAATGTACTTTACCTTAGTTTGCCTTGTTTTTAAGCTCCAAAGGTGAATTTTGCAGTGTTTCATGGGATTTCAGGTCACAGGGGCTCTAGATTGTTCTGCACAGCCTCAGTTTTGGGTAGTGTGAGTAGGAAGCTGTAGGAGACAATCTTCTCTGAGAGCTCCCTGCAATTCAAACCTTCAAAAAGCTGTTAAAAAAAGCCTTTTTGAGTCATTTGTTTTGCTGAAACTTTAGTTCATCGATTATAGGAAACCCTCATGTGCTCATATCATTGAGCGTTTATTGTTTGTGTATGGATTTTGAATGTTAATGTACAACATTCAGTCTGTGTACTGAGAGACAGTGGAAGTGTGCTTTGGGGGAGGTGTGTATGTGTGGTGTAGGTAGATTAACTTGAAGAAAAAGAAAGTGCTTTCTGTTTTGGTGATATTTTTCTTGTTTAACTGTGTTAATGTACACACAGTAATATTTTCAATATTTCTTGCCATTTTTTTGCTGAGTGTAGTGGTGCAGCAGTGCATAATTTTTGTTTGTTTAAAATGTGTGGTTATACTACTGAAGTTTTCAATTTGCTATGCATTACTTAGTGTGTGTGTGAGTGTGTGTGTGATGCGTGTCATCAAATCAGACACCTTTTATTGTGCCACATAATAATTTCAGCTATGTGAAGCTGCTATGCACTCTAGCTGTGTGATTTTTGTACTTCTTTGTGGTGTCTTTACTGGTACTAGTACTAGTGACTGTTACTGCAGCAGTACAGTACACTGCCCCCCCAACGCACAGCCCACCCCAATCGGTAAAGGTATTCTTTTCCAGATTAGAATTTCTGATGGTGAGCACTGGTTAGGTGTTGTGCCTTTGCGTCTGCATCTCTTCAGTGTACAGCACAATCTTAATCTGTCTGTGCATTTGCATCTCTTTAGGGCCCAATCCCCACCTGTAACTTAAGTCACAGTTGTTTCTTTGGCTTCACTTCAGAGTACTGGACAGGTGTGGTGCTTAATTCTGCATGAACATTGTACTCATTAATATGCGTTTTTAAGTCAGGACCATCATCATGAGTCACTCGTGATACAAATCACGTTCTTCATCATCACAGTCACAAATGCAGTCACAAATCTTGATTCACGATCATTCACGTTATGAATCACATTAATTTTTTTTCAAGTTACTTGGATGTATTGCAAGCCTGTTTTGTAGTATCTCTCCAGGCTTCACCACCCCACCATTGTACTCATTGATACATGTTTTTATGTCTGAGAGTTTTAAGCTACAGCTCATCAGGGAAGTACAGCCGTAGGCGATAAGCATTCATGTTTCTTCATCATCACGGTCACAAATGCAGTCACAAATCACGATTCACGATCATTCACGTTATGAATCACAACATTAATTTTTTTTCTAGCTACTTGGATGTATTGTAAGCCTGTTTTGTAGTATCTCTCCAGGCTTCACCACCCCACCATTATACTCATTGATACATGTTTTTAAGTTAGGGAGCTTGAAGCTACAGCTCATTGGGGCCTGGGGAAGTACAGCCATAGGCATTCACGTTTCTTCATCATCATGGTCACAAATGCAGTCACAAATCATGATTTATGATCATGTCATGATCACAACATAAATTTTTTTTTAATAGTTACTTGGATGTATTGTAAGCCTGCTGGTCACGGTGCTGAACAGGGATGGGATCCACACCTGGTCCCGGGGGAACAGGCACATCCTGCTCCAGTGGACCTAGTACTGGACTTGGTGGTGGTGGTAGTGGTGGTTCAACTGCCTCAGAGTCAGGACAGGAGGTGGTGCTGGTCCTGCTTCAGGGGGGGCACTCACAAGTTTTGAGTGGTCCAACAGGAATGGGGGCCCATGCCCTCCACACATGCACGCAGTACGATGTTGACCACTACCATGCTCTCCCAGAGCTGCCCTATCCCATATTTTCCCTCACCCTGGTCCATCTTTCCTACTGAGCTCCCTCAGTCTGAGCAATCACTACTCACAGTCTGAGCAATCACTACTCACACTGTCACACAACACACACACACACACACACACAGTCACACAGGCACATACAAGCAACTAACTACTTGTAAAGGTAAGAAAAATAACATTTTACAGGAAGAACAAATTAAGTAAAAAAGAGTACAGAAAAGACAAAAAAAAGCTGTTGGGTCTAAATCAAAGTTTAAATCTCCTCCTCACTCTGATCTAAAAGTATCAGCAGTCATAAAACACACTACTCTGTCTCTCCGTCTGCACAGGAGAAAGTAAAAGTGTCTTCTTGTATGACTCACTGTCTTCCTGCCTAGCTAAAGAGCATGTGACTTACTGTACTGTAAGTCATGTGATGTGTGGGGGAGCTGCCAAATTGGAAACACCAAGTTGATCACTTAGAATCCTAATGAAGAACACGAAGTCCATTAAAAACAATGACTTTGTTTTACTTCACGCTGTTATTCAGCCTCAACTCAAAGCGTGTAAGACAATGCAAAGTGCCCACTTCATGAGCACTTCGCCAGCGAATTATAAATTCACTGCAACTCTACTTATGAGAGGGGTAAACTGGTGGGCTTCCTACACAACTCCTTGTCAATGCAACAAAGCATCTCAAAACATTAGGGAGCTAGTCTGTTTCATGCTTGGGTAATTTCACTGTGCGACTATAATGCATTGTTTCAGTTTATTGTCTAGCATTGCCAAGCATGGCTTAAAATAGCTCTTTGTCCAAGTCATCTCCTAATAAAACAAATAAATAAGTAATTATTAACACCTTTTTGTGGGTTCCCTAATCAATATTCACCTGAGTTAACAGGCTATTGGATAATTGAATACTTCTATGCTGATGGGGGAGTTTGCTTAATTTTGGCTAGTGTCCTAGCAGCTGCATGTGTGGTGTCCACTGTGGATGGTCAATCTGAATCTCCCAGTATTTCTTGAATAGTGTTTTATTTTATATATCAACTCTTATACATACACTGTATCCCAAAACAGAGTGCTAAGCAATGAGTTAGTAACTGGTAGTACTGGGACTGTATGTAGTATGCATCCATGCAACACCCAAAGCACACTGATACCACACATATAGCTATATAATATTAGAACTTGAGTTACTGAGAGAGGAATTACTGGCCAGAATATCAGGGATAACTCCACCACTTTTTTAAAAAAGTTCCCTAGAATCTTTAGTGTACATCTAGGCAGCAGAGAGAGAGAGAGAAGGCAGAAGGGATCAGTAGGATTGTACTGTACCTCCAATAGTTCAGCATCTCACAAGTTCCATAAGTCACGGCACTTGTCCTCACAATCCTGCTATCCAAAAAACAGGCAGTGCAAAAATTCCTTCACCTTGTTTTATAGGAGGTAGATCCAACTGAGGAAAACAGAAGTCCCTGCATGGTGTACGAGCTCATACATTTTCACCGTGTAGGCTTTCTCAAATGAGTGGTACCCCACCTGGTCCACAAACTATACTTATAGTCTTTCAGTGCAGCTGCAAACACTTAAACAATCTTTAACAAATGACATAGCTATCAAGCTGCCTTTGTGTTTTATTTTATGTATTTTTTTTTTATTTTTGTCTTTGGTAACCGGGTAAGGCCCACTAAACACAAGTGCCTGTTTTCAGGGGTGACCTGGGAGCATTGGGGTGGTTAAGTGACTTGTTCAGAGTCACACAGTATGCAAGTGGAGGTTGTAGGAATCAAACTCCAGTCTGCTGAATGTATTAAGCTCATCCACAGCTTGTTACTTTAACCACTAGGCTATACTGCCAGCCCAGTGTTCATTCACAGTGTTTTGCCCAACATAAAATATAAGTGACACAGATAGCCATAGCATTTAAAAAAAATAATTTCTACCTTTATTGTTGTGATTACACCATGTCACATATGTTTGAGAAAGCCTACACAGTGAAATGTTACAAGCTTGTACACCACACTGGGACCTCTGTTTTCCCATTTGGATCTACCTGCACAAAAACAAGGTGAATGAAAATTTTGTAATGCCTGTTTTTTGAAAGCAAGATTGTGAGGGCATGTGGCATGACTTATGGAACTTCTATCTTAGTGTGTCACTGAGCACCTCTACTCCTGCATGTCTTTTCTTTGATTGTGAATCTACAGTCTTAAGCGACACCCGGAGGACTCACTGCTGGAAATCTGATGGAGAGGACCATGGAGGATTATTGATAATGAATCAAGGAGAGTAATCGGCTCAGAACTTATCCAGCAGCAGTGGTGTAGAAAAGACCATCACAAAAAGTATTTTCACTTGTTTGTATACAGAAAACCATTTTGCTACTGGGATCAATGCACGGAGTAGAGTTGGATACCTCAGCGGGAGAAGGGATGGTGGGGACCTGGAAAACAGTGATGTCACAAAAGCATTTTTTTCCTATGAAAATGGCCCTCAAATCAGGGTGGATCCATTGGCAACTCCAATCGATTCAAGCATATCTGGAGGTTGGAAGAGTACCACATGGATTACACATCACCAAAGCACCAACTTTGGGACAGTACAATCCTGAATTTTTCAGACAGTGGAGAGAAATATCACATGAGGCATTTGCAAAGTGGATGAAACTGATTGTTAAAGATACCAAGTGGCAGCAGGATGAGGAAAGAGTCGAGCTAGAACAAAGGGAGAAAGAACTAAATGCAAGTAAAGAACATAAGTTCAATGAGTACAAGGAAGACCTGCAACAAGTAATTGTTAATCATGACAAAAATATTAGTGCAACTTAGAAATGTAAGTTTCTCAGAGACTAAAATAATTACAGAATCGGCAATTTATTTCACTGGTCTAAGAATAGACAGCAACAGGGCAGAAATAGAAAAAAGAACAAGGTACATTTTGCACCAAAATCAATACTAAAACAGCCCACTAATTCAAATACATCTGATGCCAGTAACTAAAGTGAAACAAGTGCCACTAGTGACTCAGATATCTCAGAGACAACCATAGAGGAGGGACAGAAACAGTCAGGGTATCCACGGCACAGCATACAAATGAGGTATTAGGGAAATGAAAAAAGGCCAGAAGGGGCAAATGTAAGCACCAGGGATACAGAGGCCAGAAAGGATGGTACAGAAAGTACTGAATGAAGAGGCAGACTCTGAGGGTAATGTCATTAACCTTTCAGGGTATGAACTAAATAACCGTGAACTTAACATTCTCAACAAAGGTCTGTTTTTGTACCCACGGCTGATCTAGATTTTTACCAAACAACTACAGAATTGCACAGACTGTGCAAAGTGTTCAATTAACATTGTTTTTCCTCAGTATGTGAGAACATGGGGTGTCCGCATGTTAGCATAGTGCATGAAGGTATGTGTAAGAGATGTGCCAGGAGCATGCCTGTAAGTCACAGAAAATGCTTTAAGCACTAAGTGAGTTTGAAATTAATATGCAAGAAACTCTGGAAAGGAGGGGAAGAAGAAATGGGTGAAGTAAGTGAATGAGCATCTGAAACAGACAGGGGACATAGTCCAGCAATGAGAAAAAAATCAAGCACCCCCCCTCCACCCAAAGCCAAGCAGTGTCCACCTTCCAGAAATTGTGTGACTATGATTTGGAGCAGCTTAGAAATGATGAACATACATCCAGATTCCCCACTCTTAGCAGGGAGGAAAAAAAGTTTTAAATGAACTTAGAATGAACAGTGACATCACTATCAAGCCAGTAGACAAGGTGAACAATGTGGTGGTGTTGTATACCACTAAATATAAACAAGAGGTGAATAGATAGATGAAACAAATTGAATACTACAGACCCCTACCCGCTTACCGTATAAACACTTTTGAAAGACAGATAGCGTTTTGGATTGGCAGTCTATGAAGGACTTTTAAACCAAAAAGAAAAAGAATATTTGACAGTGCAGTACCCACTTAGATGACAAATCTATATATTCCCAAAAATCAATAAAACATTAATAGATCCACTTGACAGGCCGATAATCTAATAGAAAGGTAGCCTTACTGAACCCCTAGCTAGATTAATGGAAGACAACATTAAAACATTTGTGAAACACCTGCCCTCACATGTTTATTTATTTATTTTTTTTAAGTTGGGAACTGGGAAAGGCACACTGAGCTGAGGCTCATTTCCAGGTGTGATATGGGGCAGGAGGAAGAGACAGGACAATTACATGAAGCACAATGGCTAGGCAGTTTACAATGTGATAAATCATAAAGCAAAAATACATAAGTATAATTTATGATTGGACAAAGCAAAATACATAAGTACAATTTAGGATTGGACAAAGCAAAATAAATAAGTACAATTTAGGATTGGATAAAGCAAAATACATAAGTACAATTTAGGGCTGGACAAAGCAAAAATACATAAGTACTATTTAGGACTGGACAAAGCAAAAATACATAAGTACAATTTAGAATTGGACAAAGCAAAAATACATAAATACAATTTAGGCTTGGACAGAGCAAAAATACAAAGGGACAATTCAGGAGTGGATAACAAAACATGCCTGGGTATGAGGCTGATACAAGAACACGGTGCAGGTGGACATACAATGTAATGGCATTACAATTGAACAAGGAACAAAACTGAACAAGGAACAGAAATTGCCAAGGAAGAGGCAAGTGTGATACAGGTTTTCAAAAGCAAACAAATAGCAGTGCTTGCAAACAGATTACCACTGACTAGGTGGCTCAAAGCATGCAGTGCGATCAAGCAGGTAGGGTGCTCGCACAAGGGGCAGAAAATATGGAGGTCATTCTTGGGGAATAAGGAGTTGTAGTATACAGGTTGTGAGCACAAGCAGGGTAGAGGCAGCGAGTGGTAGAGGGTCCTTTTGAAGAGGTTGAAAGAAGGGTAGCAATCAGAGTGAGGAGGGAAGGGAGTTCCACAGATTCAGGAAATGGAAGAAGGCAGCCTTTCTGGGGTTGGAGTGATGTCAGGGCAAGGCAAAGGAATGGGGATCCCAAATGTGGAGACTGTAGGAAGTGTGTGGGGAAAGGGGCAGGAGGTTGGCGAGGTATAGAGTGAGTATGCCAAACCAATGCTTAGCCAAGATGATGGAGGTGTGAAGGTTGCAGAGGAAGGATAGGGAGGAAAGAGATAGGGAAGAGTAGAGGGTGCATTGATAAGTTCTAGGAGGAGCATTTAAGGTAAAATGACAGAAGACAATGAAAAGGACATCCAGTCTGGAAAGAGTGGATGTGGAGGCTGACCTGTATACAACATCTGCATAATCTGATGAATGGGGAAGGAGAGGGCATCTTTATTTCAGTAAAGAGCTCCAAGTCTGGGGCGGAGCTTGGAGTAAATGTGATTTATGTGTATAGTGAAGTCTAAGTGGCTACCAAGCCATACTCCAAGGTACTTGTATGTTAGGACCATATCTAAGCTAGTACCATCAAGGGTGGAGAAGGGGGGTGGGGCGTGACAAGTTTTTGGGGTGTGCGAGTTCATGGAGACAGTTTTAGTGGTGTTTACCTTAAGCTGGTTGTCCTGAACTAGATTAGGATGGATTGAAGTCTGACTGTAGTAGGGACCATACCTCAGAGGCACACAGACCAGAAGTGTAGAGGCTGATATTGCCAGTGTATAGGTGAATCTGGGAGTGAGAACACATGAGGTGAAATCATTAAGAAAGATGGAAAAGAGGATAGGACCCAGGAATGAGCCTTGCAGTACACCCTCTAGGATTGGGGGTGAGGAGTATCACCAGTCTGGACACATTGGGATCAGCCTGAAAGGTAAGAGCAGAATCATTGAATTGATACAGGGGTGAGTCCAGCTAGTTCTAGTTTAGTGAGAAGGAGTGGGAGGGAGACAGAGTCAAAGGCCTTGGTTTGGTCTATAAATATGGCTGAGATGAGGTGGCCAAGTTCCATGCCAGTGAGGATGGCATCAGTCACCCGGAGTAAAGAGGAGACTGTAGAGTGGCTTTTTCTAAAACCCAACAGGTACGGGACAGGAAATTTAAGGAGGTGAGGAAATGGGAGAGTCTATTTAGGACAAGGGAATCTTGGAACTTGGCCAAGACTGGGAGGAGGAGACCAAGTCAAATCAATCAATTCAAATTGTATTTATAAAGTCGCCTTTCTATTGATCCAGGTGTCTATAAATAAAATCAATGACATCACAATAATTTAAATACAATACATAAAACCACCAATAAGTAAAAATCCAATAAACCACAAACCCATTAATAAGATAACAGTCCATTCTAATTAGGTGTTAACAGTCTTCAGGAAATGCCAGGTCAAAAGGTAGATCAATAACTCTTTTTTAAAACTTTGGACAGTCAAGCACTCCCTTATCCAATGAGGTAGAGAATTCCACAGGGTAAGGGCCACAAATGCAAAGAAGCAGGCCCCAGATGTTTGCAGTAGCACCCTGGGAATCTCTAGCAATCCCTCATCGGTGGATCTGAGTGGTTTGAGTGATGGTAGGGAGAAAGGAGATCTTGCAAGTAGCTGGGTCTCTGATCATGTGGGGCTTTATAAGTCAGCAAACCAACCTTGAAGGTGATACACCACTGCACTGGCAACCAGTGTAGTCCATGGAGCACAGCATGCATATGGCTGGTCCCATACATACCAGTCAAAAGCATGGCAGTTGCATTCTGTACCAGCTACAGGTGGCACATATCAACCCACAGTAACCCTAGGTACAGGCATTACAATAGTCAAGGTCAATGGTAACAAAGGCTTGGACCAGTGTTGAAAGATCCTCAGGAGGAGCCAGGTGTTTCACCCAGGAGATATTCTAGATGGTAAAGTCTTGACAACAGCTGACACCTGAGATTTTAGGGTCAAGCCATCATCAAAAATAATATCCAGGTTACGCACCCAATCTGAGACGTAAGCTGGACACTTAAGCCAAAAACAGAGGGCTGTTCCACCAACACACCCACCTCTTGATAATCTGGGTCCACCACTAACACCTCAGTTTTATCCAGGTTCAACCTCACCCAACTAGCACTCATCCAGTTCTGGATCTCAGATAGGCAGTTGTTAAACATCAAGAGGACATCTTCTCATTCAGAACAGAAGGACAGGTACAGTTCAGTATCATCTGCATAGCAGTAAAACTCAAACTGTACCACCTAATAATGTCCCCTAAAGGCAGCATATACACAGTGAACAACATGGGTGCCATAATGGAGTCCTGAGGTACCCCACAAGATAGGAGGAGCTGATCAGAGGAATAAATTCCTGGAGACCACTTCTACATCCTACCCTTGATGAATGAACAGAACCATCTGAGGATGGTACCTGACAGTCCACAGAAGAATCACAGGTGCTCCAATAGCACACCATCATGCACAGTGTCAAATGTGACTGAGAGATCAAGAAGGACCAAGATGGAATGGGTCCTCTGATTGCTTGCTATTAGGAGATCATTTAGCACCTGATTGAGGTCCATCTTGGTGCTGTGCCTCTTCCTAAATCTGAACCAGAGAGAGTCATAGATGTCAAGGATTGATAAATGATCATCCAGCTGCAGCACAACTGTCTTCTTAATAACTTTGCCAACAAATGACAGGTTAGAGACAGGATCGTAGCTGCAGAGACAGTCTGGGTCAAGGGAGAGTTTTTTCAGGGTGATCATACAACCGCTTCCTTCAGAGGATCAGGAAAGATCCTCCTCTCCAATAACATCCAAACTATCTCAGCCAGGATAGGGCTGTGATCCTCAACGCATCCGACCAGGAGGTGCATTGGGCCCAGATCCAAATTACAGTTGGTTGGCTAAGTCTGATGATCCTCATGACATCCATTCTGGCCATCCAAAGTAGGACCAGGTAAACTGGGCACTCGTAACCTCCTGACAACCTCTGCAACACCCCATCGAGGGGGCAGGACAAATTCCAGATCTGATGGTGGCAACCTTATCCATGAAAAATCAAGCAAACTCATTACATCTTTCTTGTGAAAAGGCTCCATCAGACTGCAGAGAGATTTAATTGCACAATCTGTTGACATCCAGAAGAACTGAGCTGGTCGATTTTGCACTGTTTCAATCTCCCAGGACAGGAATTCTGCCTTCATGGGTGACTGTAGATTGATAAACAGTATAATGGTCCACCAATCTAAGCCTGTCAACCTCCAGGCTGGACTTTTGTCAAGCCCTCACTAATCTTTGACCAACTCTCAACTCCCTCAAGGTCCCATCAAACCATGGGGACCTTGGGCAAAGAGTGAGTGGTCAAACACAAACAGGAGCAATGGAATCCAGGGCAACTGCCACCACCTTATTATAAGTTAGTACCAGATCCCCTGGATGCATGAGTTCACCCAACAAGACCAATAGGTATAGCACCACCATTAGGCCCTCTGAGGTCATTCCCCTTAAAGGGTGGTACCAGACCATCTCTATAGATGCAGGCCCATTGGGAGGAACACTGAATCTGAATGCTATGGTGTGATGGTCAGACCAACTGACAGGTTCCACCACCAAATCAAAGATCTCCATCTCCAGGAGGAACATCAGATCCAATAAGTGACTGTTAATGTGAGTTGAGGAGGTTATAACCTGTGTGAGGCCCAGCTGGATCATAAGATGGAGGAGATCTTGACCAAAATGTGAGAGTTCATTGTTGACTCAGGCATTGAAATCACCCAGAATTAAACCAGCTGGGTATCCCAGTACCATATCGACAATGAAGTCCACGATCTCCTGCAGGAATCCTTTCTCATCCCCAAGTGGAAGGCAGATGAGCAGTATCCTGCACCCCACACCTGCACTCAAGATACACTCAAAGGATCTGGTGGACCACACTGGCACATCCACAAGGCCCAGTTCCATTTTAAAACAAATGGCTACGTCCCCCCCATACAATCCATCCTCAGGCGATGTATCACCAAGCATCTGGCCAGAACTGGTGAGGCCATCTTGGACCTGCATTCTCATCCAACCAGGTCTCGGTGATGTAATCCAGGTCTGATGTACCAACAAAATCTGTGATTGTAGCAGTCTTGTTTTTAATAGACCTGGCATTGCACAACACTGCCCAAGTCATATGAACCATCAAGAAAGACCACACCACCTGCCTGCTCATGGCAGAGCCCTTGGGTATGGGAACTAGGTAGGGAAGGCCCCTGTCCTGGTCCCATTTTACCCCAGGGCATCTCCTGGTCCCCAACACCCCATCCAACCACCCCTTTCCATCCCCTCACCAGGTCTGGGACCACTCCTTCCTATGCCTCCTAACTATCACCAAAGCACAACATCTTGAATATGTCACAGATGGAAAAAGGGGAGAGTCAAAAGGGTGGAGGTCCCTGAGCCTGGAGAGGGAATAGAGCCTTACCATCATTATACCCTCCTAGCATATTACAATCCATAGCAGCAGTCAAGTCACAAACAAACCAAGCACACAATTCAACCAATCATACAAATATCCTTACATAGCCCACACACTCACACATCCAGCCAATCAATGCCAAATTAATCATCCCCACAACAACCAACCTAAAACACCCCAAACCTCAAAATCAATTCCCCCAAACCCCAACTAATAATGACATTAATAAATAGGTTTATGTGGTAGGATAGGAAAATATATACTGTCCAAGAGAAAAGTCACTTTACACTTTTAGCAATGAATTTTGACTCCAAATAGCTTCATCCTCTCTGGATGAAGAGAAAGCTATCTCCTGGCTCTACCTCTCACATAGGCAGGGATGAAGTCATCAAATAATTATGACGTAAGCACAGTTTAAAAAAGAGCACTCTCACTGCCCCACCATTTCCTAGTGGTCTCAAAATGGATAACAGAGTCTGGCTGTCCTTTAAATGGAGATGGATTACTGATGTTTCTCCTCCACCTTGTATGGTAAAAACTGTTCTTCCTCTGAGAGCGACTGTACCACAGCCAATCCAGGATCACTTTAGGATACCCAGTGAGAAATATGGAGGGTATCTTGACCACACACCAGGGAGGCCACTGCTCTAAGGCCTTCTACCATTACTTCAGCCCCCAGTGGGGTCAGGCCCTCCAGCCCATTCCCCAAGGAGCCTAGGAGCACCTGAGACTATGCCACCCTCTCTTCAGCAGGCACTATGTTAGGGCTCCTGCATGGCCATTAGCCCCAGTGAGCACCACTCCTGGCAAGCCAGACAAGAACCCCCCCCCCATATCCTGTCAGGGCAATTTAGCAAACAAGACCTCTTCTGCCACAGTTCCCACAGGGGACTCTTCAAGCTCCAAATTGTTCTGTGCCGAACTCCTCTGATATTCTGTATTGGCACCACTTCTGCTGCAGTCTCATCACCAGACTGGAAAATGACTCAGCCAGGCAAGGGAAACGCAAGCCTTTGTGTGACGCAAATAAACAAATCAAAACAAAAGAAAAAGCCACTATGGTTCTCAAAAGAGGTAGCGGGGAAAGTCAGGAATAAAAAGATAGCATTCAGGAAGTGTAAGGAAACACAGAAGGAGCAGAAAAGAGAGCTGTATCAGTTAAGGCAGAAGAAAGTAAGGAGGTAAGTCAGAATAGCAAAGGCCCAAACTGAGGAAAAGATAACCAGCTAAGGTTAAGAAGGGGATAAAACTTTTTAGGTACATCAGGAACATAGAAAGACAAAGGGAGGGATAGTGAGGCTAAATAGAATGGACGGTGGAGAGAGAGAGGACAGTGAAAAGCAGGGATACTGAATGAATATTTCTGCTCAGTATTCACAAAAGAGGAGGAGGGGAGGTGCCTAATCCAATTAACAGAAGCACTCTTGATAGGGGATTGATCCCAGTTCTTTCACAGAAGAAAGGGTTCTGAAAAAACTCCTAAAACTAAAGGTAGACAAAGCAATGGGGCCTGATGGAATTCACCCAGAATTCTAAATGATTAAGGGAGAACTAGTGAAACCACGGACTACCCTTTTAACAAATCATGGGAGGATGGTGTCGTACCTGAGGACTGGAGGAAGGTGTATGTGATTCCCCTTCACAAAATTGGGACCAAGACAGAGGCAGGAAACTACAGACCTGTCAGTTTGGCCTCTGTGGTAGGGAATGTGATGGGATCACTTCTGAAGGAAAGAATAGTTGAGCACCTAGAGGCCAGTTGGGTACAGGACCCAAGACAGCATGGGTTCACAGCGGGAAGGTCATGTCAGATGAACCTAATTGATTTCTTTGACTGGGTGACCAAAGTAGTAGACCAGGGAGGCGCTGTGGACATGGCCTACCTAGACTTTAGCAAGGCATTTGACACAGTCCCACACAAAATATTAATTGTCAAATTAACCAGCCTGGGAGTGGGTCCCAGGGTGGTAGCCTGGGTTAAACATTGGCTGGACTAAAGGACTCAGAAGGTAATTGTAAATGGAGTCCACTCTGAAGAAAGAGGGGTTGCTAGTGGGGTAACCCAGGGTTCAGTACTGGGTCCAGTCCTATTTAATGTCTTTATAAGTGACATTGCAGAGGGACTAGGAGGAAAAGTATGCCTCTTTGCAGATGACCCAAAGATCTGCAACAGGGTTGATACACAAGGAAGCGTGGAAAGGATGAGAAGGGACTTGGCAAGGTTGGAGAAATGGTCAGAAGTATGGCAGCTTGAATTCAATGCAAAGAAGTGCAAAATAATGCACCTAGGAAACAAAAACCCAGGGGAAGATTACACAATGAGGTGGGAGGTAGTAACAACAACAGAAATGGAAAGGGATCTGGGGGTAATCATATCAGATGACCTGAAGGTTAGCAAGCAATGTGAGAAGGCAGTAGGGAGGACTGGTGGGAAACTGGGATGTATAGGAATAGGCATCACCTGCAGAAAACAGGAAGTTGTTATCCCTCTGTACAGACAGTTGGTGAGACCCCATCTGGAGTACTGCATATAGTTTTGGAGACCCCATCTCCGCAAGGACATAGACAGGATAGAGGCAGTCCAGAGGAGGGCAACTAAAATGGTGCAGGGCCTGCAAGATAAGCCATACAAGGAGAGACTAAAGGAGCTTAATATGTATACCCTTGAAGAAAGGAGAGGGGAACATGATAGAAACTTTAAAGTACCACAGTGGAATCAACAAAGTCCAAGAGGGTAGCATCTTTCAGAAAAAGAGATGTGCAAGAACAAGGGGACACAATTTAAAGATAGAGGGGGCAGTTCAGGGGCAATGTGAGGAAGTATTTTTCACAGAGAGGGTGGTGGACACATGAAACAGCCTTCCTGAGGAGGTTTTGGGGTCTAAAACTGTGGGAGAATTCAAGAATACATGGGAGAGACATAAAGCAATTCTTGTGGGAGGGTAAGAAGAAATAGGCTGTTGGTTAACTAGATCTGCATCTTATCCTGTAGGTAGGGAAATGGGCAGACTAGGTGGGCCAAGCAGTCCTTATCTTCCATCAAAGTCTATGTTTCTATGTTTTCTAAGTTTCAGGTACTTAAGACATTCTTCAGACCAACATAAGAAAAAATTAACCAAATAATCCCTGCGCTATAACATAAAATGCAGAGGAAAACAGATGAAATGTAAAATATATATTCTACTCCATTTATTCACAGTGCTAAACTTCCGATAATGCTCTTCAACTTCACTAAATCACTGCTTCCACCCTATGTCACTACCACTAAATTAAACTAAAATTAACTAAAATAACACAGACAAAACATTGAAAATGAACTAAAATGGCAAAGTCCTCACTATTACTGCAGTCTATCCCTCCTAAGGAGCAAGTGAAAGGTCTCAATGCTGCCCTGGACTTCGCCCAAGCACAACCACCTGGAACAGAACTCATCATGCTTGATGACTTGTAAAATCAACTGGCTTGCCCTAAATTCTGGTGGTCTCAAGGATGCCATCTCCACTGTAAACCTAACCCACATGGTTGCCTTCCCTACCAGGCACAACTACAGAACCAGAACCAGCGCCCTACTCATTTGGGTTCTTACCAGCCACCCTGCCCATATATCTAATATCTTCATCCTACCAGACTCTCTTAGTGATCACTTCCCTGTTAAATGCAAATGGTTTAACAAATTCTGCAAACCCCCACTATCAGTCTTCAATAGCAGAATCCTAACCCATGGAAATTTGAACCTCCTTCGATCCTACCTCAGGCAGCTGGACTGGTCACCTATCTACAATGCGACAGATGTCAACTTGGCCTTGGATTCCTTCATCTCCACCTTTTACACAACCTGTGACATCTACGTCCCCCACAAAATATGCAAAGTCAAGTCACTATGCAATCCGTGGCTTACTGCTGATTTATTAGTGCAGCTAAGATCAAGGGATCGCCTCTGGCTTTCTTCCCCGAGACACCGGCTCACCAACAGATAATAAGAACTATAACGGACCCATAACAACTGCACAAAGCTATCAGACTCACAAAAGCACCCACTATAGGGATGCCTCATAATGCATGGGAAACAGAAGCGCCTGGAATAACATCAAAGAAGTAGCCTGAAAGAGCCAGAAACATCCCCACAATGCTCATATTGATGGGATATAACACTGGACCCTTATGGCTATCGCAGAAATACCTTCAATACTGCCTTACAGACCTCAGCACTGTTCCCCCGACTACTTCAGTGAAACTGACACCTCTGATAACTCTGCCAACACCCCACACTCTCCATCACTCCCACTATTCTACTTCAAAGCAACCAAGAATCATGAAGCCTACAAGTACATTAGGAAGGCAATAGCCAAATCAAGAAATAGTGGGGACTCTATGGACCTAAAACTGCTGTCCCTTACTCTTGACGAAGTTATTAATCCACACACTAAGATATTCAACCTCTCCCTCAGCCTCAGCCAGTTCCCACACAGATGGAAATCCACAATCATTACCCCGGTTCACAAAAATAGTGACAAGACCAACCATGCAAACTACCGACCAATCTCCATAATACCACCCCTTTCAAAAGCTCTCGAATGCCTTGTGGCTGACCAACTTTCTGACTACCTTGACAGTCACACCATCTTATGTACGCAGCAGCATGACTTCAGAAAGGGGCATAGCACCACATCTGTACTCTTGGAACTTACTGGAGCCATCCACAGTTCACTGGACAACAGTCACCGAACTGGCTCAGTTTTCATAGATTTAACCAATGCCTTTGACATAGTTCATCACAGTCTGCTACTGGACCAATTTTCAATTTCTGGCCTCTCCCCTGTCATCACGGCATGGTTTAGAAGCTACCTGGAAAACAGAATGCAACGGGTAAAAATTGCTGATGTTCTCTCCAATGCTATGTCAGTCTGCTCTGGAGTTCCCCAGGACTCTATCCTAGGCCCCCAGTATTTTCACCCTTCTAAATAAACTCTCTCAATCCTGTGGAGAACAAATTATACTCTATGTTGATGATGCCATAATTCACTCCTCTCACAAGGACCCCCAATCCCCGAAAAATAATTTCCAGCTTAGTTTTGCCTCAGTGGAGAACTGGTTCAGCAAACAGAGACTCATTCTCAACTATAAAAAACAAAGGCCATGCTTTTCAGTAACTCCCACAGTAAGCACAGGCTGCCCCCCCTGAACATCACTAACCAACTTGGAACTACCCATGAACAGGTTCAAGCCTTTAAATATCTAGGGATCATGCTTGACAGTGACCTATCCTATTGGGCCCACATTGACAACGTTGCTAGGCTGCCAACATATGTCTCGCCTTCCCTACAGGTACAGGTCTTACTAACCCCAGCAGCCCTAAGTATAGCAGTGCAAAGCTCCATTGTCTCCATAATTGACTATGACCTCATCATATATGGATCAGCTATGTCAACTGCCCTCAGACACATTTCTACATCACTCAACAAAGCCTGTCGACTTACTACAGGATCCCACCGATTAACCTGTACGTGTGATCTACATGCACAAACTGGCTGGCTCCAACTCTCCAATCACCTAAAATACCAAACCTGTAATATGGCTAGGAATATATCCATGGGTCTTGCCTCTCCAGGGGTCCAATCTCTCCTTTGTACAAGTAATAACCCCCATCACACAAGGGGCTCTGAATCTCAACTCCTGAAGGTCCCATGCTGCAGAACCTCCCTGGGCCAATGATCATTTGCCTACAGGGCCCCTAGCTGGCTGAACAGCCTCAACATCGAGATCACCTCTGCTCCCACTGTAGGACTTTTCAGAACAATGCTCTGGCTTTACCTTACTGTTTTGAGCACCTGTGGCTGCCACACATAACCAGCCCTCCCATCTACTTCTTAGTTCTGCTGTACCCTGCACAGCACTTACCTTCTCCTCACCTTCCCCTTTCTTCCCCCCTCCACCACCCCCTCCTAGCCCTGCTAACAGCACTTCTCTATGTGTCGACAATCACCTCTGGCAGCTCATACCTCCACTGTCCCTCCTGTTACCCCCTGTACTCCCTCCCAACCCTACCTGTTATAGCCTTAAGTAAGAATTGTACTATCATGTAATGGTGTGCCTGTTCTGTATATTCTGCCTAAAACTTCATTGGCTCTGTTATGTACTGTTTATTGTCTCTAACTGACATGGAATCTTTGCAAAAAGAGCCTTGGTTCAAATGTACTTGTAATCCTAGATTTAAATAAATAAATAAAAATAAACATCAAATAAACATCAAAACAGAATAAAATAAAATAAAATATCCTGCTCTGCTGCTGCTCTTTGTGGCTAGCCTAGTGTGGCTGCCATCTTTGCTCCTCTGTTCAGTCTGGTGGAGATGGGGCAGTCATTACCTGGTTGAGCCCAGTCACTGCCTTTATGAAGGAAGATAACTTTGACAGATTTCTGAGCCTTAGGAACAGATCCCAAGGTGAAGAAGAGGTTGAGTAGATGTCACAGGGGTGGGAAATGGCTTGGGCAGAGATCTGAAGAAGGAGAGAGTCAAGGCTATCAGGGTTGGATTTGCATGGGTTCAGGGATTGGAGGGCATAGAGTGCCTCCTGGACTGTGACAAGGGAAAAATGAAAGTCATTAGTGGTATTCGGAGATGGAGGTGCTGTGGAGGGGTAGGCAGAGGGGTTTGGTGGTGAGGTGAGGAGGGGGGGCAGGGGAGAGGAGGGATGGACTGGAGTGGAGGGTAGGGTGCAAGTCATAAATAAATAATTTAGGGTGGTGGCAACAGTGTGAGGGTCAGAGACTAGAGTATTATTTATAAGGAGGGAAGGGGAGAAGGAGATAATTAGGTGTTGAGAAGGGAGGACAGTGTGCACCAAATATTGTGAGGATAGTTGATGTTTTTATGTAGAGCGTTCTTAAAATAATGGGATTTAGCAGCCCTAATGGCTTTGGTGCAAGCATTTCTTAGGGCAACGATAGGTAGAGAGTTGTTTGCAGATATGGATGCTTTTAGTGAGCCCAAGCATGGTCATGCTTGTTGCAGAGTTTGATGATGTCTGGTGTAATCCATGGGTGGTGGAAATGTTTCATTCTGCATCGATGCAGGGGCCGTCTTGTTCCGGACATTTTATAATATCTGGCAGAAGAGGGAGAGTGCTGTGTTGAGATCTGTTGAGGTGAATAATAGAGACAAGTCTGAGGATGCAGGGTCATTTAGGAAGTGAGATGTGTTTTGGGAGTGTGTGGAATGTGTTCAGTGCTATGTGGGGGGTAGGGTAGATGAAGTATATGAGTGCAGTAGGTCATGAGATGGTCACTGAATATGTCTTGGAAGATACTAGACGTGGAGATATGATGCAGATGTGAGGACAAGATCCAGTCCCAGAGGGTGTGGTTGTGGGAGTTGGGCTTGGGTCTGGTGGGTTTATTAATGAGTTGATGATGGTTGAGAGATCCTATTTGTTGAGTGATAGGCTTTAGGGCATTTGGAGAACAAATTTGGGTTAAAGTCAAGAAGTAGGATGAGTTTGACAGAACTGGCAGTGGTTGAAAAGGAGGAGATGGTATTGACTACTGAGGAGGGAAAAGCTTTGGGGGAGGAATAAAGCACGCCAATGAAAATAGGAAGAGCGGATGAGGTAACATCTTGATGAGGAGGAGTTTGTGGGTCTTTGGGACTGCCTCATTGGTAATAAGGAAGATAGGTAGATTATGGCAATAGAAGATAGCTACCACGCCACCTCTCTTTGCACAGTCATGTCATCAGAGGTGGTAATCAGGCAGAGAGAGAGAGAGAGAGAGCAAGGTGTCAGAGAATCTGCATGATTGCCAAGATTCAGTGGCACAGAGTATGTCTGGGGAGTGCTGAGACACTTAGACTATAAGGCAGTCAATCTTGGGCAGTGGACTCTTGGCATTGAGGTAGAAAATAACTAGGCCTTTAATGACTGGGAGCAGTTCAGGGGTTGGACCATGGTTTGGCTGAATGTCTCTAGCAAGTAGGGAGGAGGAGGTGACAATGGTGACTGCATTGGTGAGCAGCTGTGAGGGGAAGTGGAGCCTGGAATGAGCTCCAGGTTGAGATAGGGTAAACATAGAATGCCAGGTGGGGACAGGGAAGGTGTGTGTATGTGGAGGGGTGTTACATGATTGGAGAGAACTAGTTAATGGGTGATGGTCTTAGGAGGTTGTCTGTAATGGGGTTGAGGAGGAAAGGTGGGAGAAAGTGGGAGGGGGATAATAGCCAGAAGGGAGAGTGGAGGGGGAGGGAAGAAGAGATGGAAATAGAGCATTTGCAAGAAGACAAGTGAACAAAATGTGCATTCCATGAGCAGGGTGAGGATGCTGGTTAGTAAGGGAGGTGTGCTGGGGTGGGAGGGGACTGAGTAGGTACTGCTGCCTATTTTTGAGCATCTGGTACAAACCACGGAGGAGATGACTTTGTTGGCCTTTTAGGCCTAGTAGTGGAAAGAGGTACCAAGGCTAGTGGAGGTGGAAGGTACCACTACTAAGTTAGGTGGACTTGCAGTAGGATTAGGAACTTATCAAGTTTAAGTAGCTAGGAGAAGGAGATGACTGAACTGAATTCAGGTGTAACAGATACCAGGAGCATGGTGAGGAACTTAGAGGAAATACAGGCAACAGATAACAGTTTTATAGTGACACTAAACATAGAATCCCTATACACCAATATTCCCCATTGTGAAGTCCTCCAGGCTATAAGACACTATCTGAATAAAATGGGTGAAAACATGAGGCCAGACACTGATCTGCTAGATAAAATGTGCAAGATAGTTTTGGAATATAACAATTTTACCTTCATGGGGAAATATTACATTCAGGAAAAAGGGACAGCAATGAGGCAAAGTTTGCCCTGAATTATGCCAGTTTGTACTTGGGATTATGGGAAGAGATGTACATTTGGGATGGCTATTCTAATCTTTTATTTTTCAGCAAAATCATTTCATGGAAGGGATGTATAGATGATATCTTTTTCATCAGGAATGATAATGAACATGAACTTGCTGAATTTATTTCTTACCTACATGATAGCAACAAAAATGTAAGGCTTACATGCCACAAAAGCACAACAGAAATGTATTTCCTGGATATCATGATTAGGAAAGGCACAGGGGGCATGAGGGTTTAGTACATGGTGTTATAGAGGACCTACTGATCAGAATACTATTCTTCTAGCCAGAAGCAGCCAACCCAAGAATAAAATGCAAATATAATACAAAATATACCACAAAGCCAATATTTGTGCATCAGGAGGAATTGCAGTGAGGTGTAAGAGTATAAAATGGAATCTAAAAAATTGGGGAAAGGTTCAGAGCATGGTGATACAGCCACAAAAGCTTTTCTAATGCAAAAAGGCACAGTGATCTCAAAAGCAGACTGGAACTGGTAGAAGGTAGAGAGAAAGTGAGAGGAACAGATATTATTAATGGTTAGAAAATGGGCTTTTTATTTGCTGGGCTCTGATTGGCTGGTACCCCTGATAAGGGGGTACATTAACTTTCAATAGATGCCCAGCTAATAAAAAGTTCCAGCAAAGTGCCCTTCACCCATTCACATTATTGTGCTCACTCTGTTGCCCATTGGTTGACAGCACAAATTAAATTTGAAATGACCGCCATTTTTTTCTCGCTAGCGAGGTACTGCCCTACCAAGACTACAATAAACTCATTACCAGAAGCCGTTGCATCCAAATGTCTACCCATCCCCTGTCATCAGTTTCCTTGCTCATCATGCCACTATATACAAAAGATGTCAGCAGCTGTCTTTGATGCTCGATTTGTCACTGCCTTCTCCGACCGGCGATCGTGAGCTGTCAACTCTGCACTGAAATTCTTTGTTGCATCCCACTGACAGCCATTTGATGAAAAAAAACAGAAAGTCCGTTGCTCGCTTATCGCACTCAGTGCTGCCCAGATGAAGATAAAAAATCTAATCTCCTCACTTCGATCGCCTGACAGCCGCTTTGGGAAAAAAACAGAAATTATGATCGCACTGACAGCGCTTTGGGTCCCTTGCCTCGTTATCAGCACTCCTGCTGCCCAGATGAATAAAAAAAAATCTAATCCCCTCACTTGCGATCGCACTGACAGCCGCTTTGAGAAAAAAAAACAGAAATAGCGATCGCACTGACAGCCGCTTTTGAAAAAAAAACAGAAAGGCCCCTGCCTGCTTATCGCGCTCCTGCTGCCCAGAATCCCCTCACTTGCAATCGTGCTTTTACTGCAGTCCAGTAAATGGTAGGAAAAACAAAAGACAGAAAGTCTAAACAAGTACCTGCTTATCGCGTTCCTGCGTCCAGAATCCCCTCACTTGCGATCGCACTTTTAAGTTAGGAGACAGTGTGTGTGTGTGTGTGTGTGTCTCAACTAACTATTCAGACCATTCTTATAAAGCAGGCGGAGGAACTATTTTATTTCAAAATGTTCTAAAAAGTCATTTTTAATTATTTTTTTTTTTTTTTTTTTTTACAGTGCCCATTTTCTAAAAGCAATAATACCCTCGAGGGTGGGTGGTATGGGCAATACTGGACCTTCCAGGGGCTATAAGGCCCTCCGCCTGCGGCGTCGGGCCTCATTACGCCCCTGGGCGGTCCGGTATTGCCCAATACTGCCCACCCTCTCAGGTATTATTGCTTAAACAGATTATTTTCATCACAACCTATAGTATCAGAGTGGGTAGGGTCAAGGAGATCATTCAGAAAAAAAACTTTTATTTTAAGCTCTGACCTTAGGTTAAGGGAAACAGCAAGGACTTTTCCTAGACAAGTGTACAGAAGAGCAAGCAACCTAAGGGATATGCTGTTCATTCTGTGCAACCTGTTAGTAAATTAAACACATGGCTACCACCACTTCTGAAAGTATATAACAAGTGTGGTAAGTGCAAATATTGCCAGTCAGTGGCTCAGTAGGTAGCACACTCCCCTCTGAGGCTGGGAGATCAGAGAGCTGTGGGTTTAGTCCCCACATCTGGCACTTGGGTTAATATCCCAGTACTGACACTGTAATGCAGCATGAGAGGGGTGCTGCACTTCTGAGGTGCCATCTTTTGGATGAGACATTAAACTGAGGTCCCATCTGCCTGGATTGGTGGTAGTTCAGGTGGATATTAAAGACCCCATGGCACTTATTCAAAAGAGTACGGGAGTTTATTGAAAAAATAAATCATACAAAGAAAAACAAAAGGAATCAATAATAATGCAAAAAGAACAATAACACAAATAACAGGAAAAAAAAAGCCAGAGCATATATAAACATAAGCAGAAAGAAAATATACAGTAAATCCATAATATAGTAAACTAGATGCCTCTTTTGTTTTCCCATACAACAGAAATTAGAGAGAAAAAAAATCATGAGAACACGCATTCCCCTATTTCAAGTAACAGGTACATCTGAATCCGTTATCCATGGCATGTTCCTCCACACAGCCCGTAAAGTTCTGGAATGTAAAATCCTAGAATCTTCCCTATATTGTAATTTCAAATCTCTAGTAATTTTACCAAGGAGTTCTTCATGAGAGACAAATTTCTGTTGTAAGGAAAATAGACAACTACTATTCCAAATATGCCATTTGATAACCAACAAAAGTCTATGCAAAGTTTCCACGTGCCTATATATTTACCCCACATGAAAGCCTCCATAGGAATAGATTGAAACCATGGACCATGCCAAACAGTAGCCAAGAAATGCCAAAGTGCATAATATAAACACAGGCCAAAAAGCAGGTGTTCTGTGGTTTCCAACTGTTGGATATATCCAGCCTAACACATAAATGTTAAGTCAATTTTTATGTTTTTGATTTGCTTTAATATTAATCCTATCATGACAACTCAGCCAATGAAAATCTTGAAATTTATCAGGAATCCTGGGTGTGTTCAATAAACTCAAAATTGCCTCTCTGTAAGGGGAGGGACATCAAGGAAAAGTTTCTGCTTCAGTAAATTGAGTCTACATAACCCAACTATATAGCCCTTTTCGTTGTTTTGAAATCAAAAGATGGCTAGTAAGTTTCCAGCATTTGATGTATACAAAGGTTTCTCTGACATAAGATGGAATATTTAAAGGCCTATGTAAAATCCCTAATTCCTCCTGAACCCATTGCCTAAACCATAGACCGCAATTCAATTCAAATATGGGTACCCACGGTTTATAAAAAAAATTAATAAAGCTCAAAAATTTGCATAAAGAAAAATAGAATACAAAAATAAAATTGGGTTTACCATTCCTAACCGCCACGGTGAATTGGTAAATATAAAATATTCCTTTTTACCAGATTCAACTGGCTACCCCATACCGCTTGAGAAAAAAGACTATAAATGACTGTAATTACTTGGCTGGGGGGGAATATAACTAATATAAAGAAAAATCAGAATAAGGAAGGTTTTGATCAAGTATACTCGTTTCCGTTTACTAAATTTCCACTTATTCCAGTTTGCAACTAATGCTTTCCCCTGATTAATATAAGGCTCCCAATTTAGGAAACACATATCGCCTGGACCATAAATAATCCCCAAAATGGTCAAGTGAGTGGCTGAAAAATTAATACCAGAAATTACTAAATCCGGTAAAACAATTGAACCAAGCTACATATGTATAAATGTATCTAAATTCAAACTAGTACCTGAATGTGAATTATAAGTTACACAAATGTCAATAGCACAGTGAACAGAAACGCTGTCCTCTACTAAGATACAGAGATCACCTGCATAAGCTAGGGCTTTAAATTGTAAAGCGGCGGAAACTATGGTGATAGGTTTTAAAGTACTGAATTATTAAGGAGCTGGAGTAAGGGATCTATACAAAAACCATATAACAAAGGGATAAGGGGGCACCCCTGACGTACCCCCCTCCTCACAGGTAACATGGGTCCCTTCCAGCTTCTAATCAAAGGAGTAACTGTTGCTGTATTATAGAGACATTTAACCCAATTTACAAATCGCAATGGCACATCATATCTTTGTAAAACTGCCCATAGGAAGGTATGACTAACAGAGTCAAAGGCTTCTTTGATCCAGAGAAACACTAAACCATTCGCTCTGTACCAGAAACTATGCTCAAAGAGATCCGTAATAAAATTAAATGATCCAAAATATTTCTGACAGGTAAAGTGCATGCCTGAGCTTGGGAAAAAATATGAGCTGCCACTAATAGGAGACGATTATTAAGGATTTTAGCTAGAATCTTAAAATCTGTGTTAAGCAAGGAAATCGGTCTCCAATTATTTATGCACCATTTATCACCTTTTTGTTTAAAAATGTGGATCAGAATACCTCCTGTCATATGTAGAGAGGGGGAACCAGAAGCAAGGATCGCCGTAAAGACAGCCGCTAATTCCATCCAAATATGTGGACCAAGGAATTTATACAATTCATTAGTTAAGCCATCTCCACCAGGTGCTTTATTAGTCCCTAAGGCCAGAACAGCTTTTTCCACTTCTAGTGGCAGAATGACAGTTATTAAAGGTTTTAATAGTTGATCAGTAAGCTGAACAGTAGGGACAGAATCAAGATAAAATTCTAAGGTCACAGAACTAATTGGAGGAGGAATAAAGGTTCGAGATGTATAATGTGAAACAATATCAAGAATCTGTCTAGAGTCTGTACAGAAATTACCCTGTGTATCAAATAAACTGTCCACAGTTCAGTTTACATGCCGATCAGTATGCTTCTCATAAGGGCAAATATAGCCTTTTTTTCCCTGAGTGCAATATAATTGCTGGAATTGCAAGTGTTGCTCCTGTAATAAATGATATGTACCATTTGTTGCTTAATATTTTGGATTTGCACTGAAAATCATGTTGCACAGTAGAAGCTAAAGATAAAAGTTTCTGAAGGTGCAACCGGTTATTAGGATAAGTCCTATAATCTCATCCTGAACTAGCTTTCCATAGGATTTAAAAAAGCAGTCAAATTCCTCACCCTGTCTTCCCACCAAATACTAGGGTCTGTATACATGTCAAAAACTGATTTCCTAGCATGAATAAAATATGTCAAGTCTTGCTGAGCAGTAGTTTTAGTCAATAACAAAGCATTTAGTTTCCAATGTCCCAGCCCAATAGAAGGTGCAAAGGAATTATCTATTAACAAAATAAAATTTTATAATCAGAAAATTCTGCTGGAAGGGTCTGTGCCATTGCAATTTGTAGTAGAGGAAATAAGAAAAATAATCAATTCTTGTGGCAAAAGTAGATCTAAAAAGGTAGGATCCGCTTTACCAACTGTTTCAAAGTAGGCATCCCTCAAATTCACATTCTGTATCATAGTGGATAAGCAGTTCATGTCACAAAATACTTTTGTAGTTACAGTATGCCTACCCCTGTCCTGTAAATTAAGTCCACAATTAAAATCACTCCGAGAACAATATGGTGGCAGAATACAAATAAGGCTGATTAGCCTGAAATAGCTCAATACGTACCACTTTTGTTTGAGCCACATAAACATTGATAAAAGCGGAGCGTATATTAGATAACCTGACATCCAAGATTAAGGCCCGACCTGGGATAAGGTCAATTAATTTAACCAAATGCACTTCTATATTATGAAACAAAATGGCTGACCCACAGCATGTTTCTCCCCCAAAGACCAAGAAGAAGGACCTGAATGCCAAAAATAAATGGCTTGCTTTAGTTCAGAAATGACATGCAACCTACTGTCCTGTAAGAAAATAATACCATCAGAGAGAGATCTTAGACATGAAAATACAGCTCGTTTTTTCCGAAGACTCTTAATACTGTTCACATTAATAGAATAAAGAGATAGAGGAGGCAGTACAGTCATATAGGAAAAAGCAAAAAAACCTTGGGCCTATTTCTATTTCAAGGGGGCTTTTGGAGGAGGCCATAGTAGTTCTAATATGTTTTGTTTTCCAAGTGTGCTTCCCAGAGAGAGGGGAAACCAGATGGGGGCGTCTTCCAATTCAGAACCTTGATCCAGGATTGAAGAAATAACAGAGGATCTTTCACAGTCATTCCCAGAGAGTTACCCTTCAATGGGAAAAGCAGCAAATCTATTTTTAACAGAGATGTCAGATGTTTTAGGCAATTTAGCAGCTGGTTGTATCCAATGCTGCATTCGTCTAGAAGTCTTATTTTGAGGTGGTAAGGGTGTTTGGGAAGCCTCTGCGGAAGGCACAGGGGGAGGTAACCCAGCCTCAGAAACAATAGGTTCTGCCAGCACAGGTACAGAAACTGTCTCCTGAGAACCCATTGGAGCGGCCGTTGTAGCACTATACCCAGGGGGAGGCATGTCAGAATGTAGTACTGAACCACCAGTAATAGTGGAAGTAGTCTCAGGTTGGTCAGGAGACCCATCTTGAGGCCTGGAGGCCGAACGCTGGAGCTAGAGTGATAGACACCCTCTGCTCATCCCAGTCAGCTTGTTCACCCTTATTATGAGCTGCTGAGGGACAAGAATGATAGGTATGACCCTTTTCCTCACGTAAGTTACACACCTGATCATTCCAAAATATGGCAGCACTGTGACCCAATTCATTGCAAGTAGTGCATTTAAGGTGGTCACATACTGCTAAGGTGACCCATGGCTCCACAATGATAACAGGCCTTGGGTTGACCTGCATAAAATAAAACCCTCTATCATTCCCCAGGAAGAAACTGCTAGGTAAATGAAGTAAGCCAGAATCAGACACGTTCAGAACAACCTGCTTTCCACTCCCCATTCCAGATATGATCTTCATCAAATATGGGCTCAGGATTACCCTGCACTGTACACCTCTGTTTAAGCCAGAACAATAGGTCTGTAACACACACCACCTCATTTTAAAGAGGACTGTAATCATGCAGTGTGCAGGTTTAGCCATAAATCACTCAGTAAGCAGCTGAAAGGAATCCAACCATATATACATGTTGGTTCTGCAATGCAGCCCTGGAGTGAGACAGTTGTTTCTTGTTGTAATGTATAGTGCTCAGACACTGCACTTTTAGTAGTTGTTATTTTTGTTTAGAAAATGGTCTTTTTATTTCCAGGGCTCTGATTGGCTGTTACTCTCTGCCAGGGGGTACATTAACTTTCAATAGACGCCCAGCAAATAAAAGAGCCAGCACCAAACTGCCAGTTCACCCACTCAGATATTATTGTGCTCACCTTACTTATTCATTGGCTGAAAGCACCACACTAAATTTGAAATCATGCCATTTTTTCCTCTCTAATCGCCACGGAGGGACACTGGCAACCCAGGGCTCAATAGTTGACTACTAGTGCTAGCCACCAAATGAAATACACAGCACCCTACAATCCCTTGATTTCATTTCTCGGTTTTTCATACCATTCATTTTGTTCCTTCAAAGACATTTTATTTAAACGAACACCGTTACCATCTCACACGTAGCGCTCACCGCTCCAGAAACGCACCTTTCCTATCACATGATCTCACTGCCGGCAATCTCACTCGCTCTAGCTTTGCAGCTCCAGTTCCATCCCCTGATGTCACTGATCCTCCTGCTCAGGCTGTATTCAATCATCGCCGCAGTCGGCGCTCTTCTGGCGGTGCCCTCTATAGTACTCTTCATCGCCGACTGTCCCACTTTCCCATTCACGCTTATGGTTGCTGTATTGCCTTACAGTGTGCCTGTGCTCTCCGCTTCTTGCTGCTCTGCCCGGTCCAAGCTCCATCCTTCTCCATGGCAGGCCTCTCATACATGTAAGGGAGGATGAGGTCGGGTGGGGGCAAGGGCTGCATTTAGCTGAGGTGCTTCATTCACTGACGAATGCCAGCATTGGTGCTCCCTGGCAGCAGTGGCTCTCGACATTCCCGCGGTCTGCCACAGTGTTTTCCCCACAAGCAACATATATTGTCAACCGAATAAAACAGACAAGGGAAAGAGCGTGTGTGTTTGGGGGGGGGTACTCTCGCAGCCAGCTGCAAACTACCATCTACAGAGCCCCTAGTACCACAAACATCCCTATGTAAAGAATAAAGACAGCATTTTAATGCAGGTGGAGGAACTATTTTATTACAAAAGTAATCAAACAGCTAAGAATGTTAACACTTAATCACACAATTTGGTTAATTTAAAGGAGATATAATACTCTGGACCATTTTCTAAGCACAATAATGCCCTCCAGGGTGGGCGGTATGGGCAATACCGGACCGGCCAGGAGCTATAAGGCCCTCCGCCTGCGGCGTCGGGCCTCATTACGCCCCTGGCTGGTCCGTATTGCCCAATACTGCCCACCCTGTCAGGCATTATAGCTTGCGTCTTTTAAGCTCCTTATTGAAAGATGTGCTCAGAAATGAATTTCTGAGCACATATTTACAGTAAGCGCTCATATGGAACTCAGTCAGTGGCTGGCTGTGGAGGTGAGAGGTGGGCTGTGCCAGTCGCCATCTGAGAATGGGTGGGGAGGTTCTGGGTGGACTGGCACAGCTAGGTGGAGGCCACTGGACTATCAGGGATTTGGAGATCTTTAATTATTTTATGATGATCGGGGGCACTAAACTACCAGGGATGTGGAGATCTATATTTATATTATAGTGATCGGGGGTGATAGACTACCAAGGATTTGGGGATAGTTATTTATTTTATAATGATGGGGGACTAGCCTGCCAAGGATTTGGAGATCTTTATGTATTCTATGATGATCGGGGGCACTAGACTACTAGGGCAATGTTGATATGTTTATATGTGACACTGATGGGGCACTAGACTACCAGGGCTTCACTGGGTTTATACGCATTGCAGCTGCCGACTTAGGTCAGGGCATAGGTGGGGGTTGACTGTGCCACCCTGTGGGGTATTTTGCAGCAGGGATTTGGGGAATGGGGGTGTGAAGGCAGCCATGTGGGGCACCTCTGGCTTGCTGGGTAGGGGGGTACACTTTCACCCTGCGGCAGAGATTACAGCATGCTGTCCAGGTCCCGACCTTTGTGTGGCATTCTTTGCCACATGGTGCAAGTCACAGAACTTTGCTGTGGATACCCTGTCCCTTCTTGAATAGGAGCAGGGTCAATGCAAGAAGTTGCTGGTGGCAGAGAAGTTGGTGCTGCTCAGTGGCAACTTGTGCCACCCTAGAATTCATCCCAAGTCTTTAAATCCAACCCTCCCACTTCTGGTCTCACTCCTCCCGTCCAGCCTGGAAAAGCAGCTGTAGAATTAGTAATAGCTTTGACTAAGAGAAAGGTGTGGGTGTGGGGTGGGGTGGTGGTGGTGCTTGTAATGAATACCAGCGAGCCACCTTCCTCTCTCCACAAACTCAATCACATTATTGCTGACATCTGAATTTGCTATGACGGACTGCCCATCAGTGACTCTAGCCTTGACTGCAGATTCCTTTGACTAAAGAGAAGATGGGGAGGAGGCTTGTATTGAATACTAAGCCAACAAGCTTTTCATTTTTCTGTGACCATATACAGTACCTACAATATATATAACAATTATTTTTAAGCCCGACACTAAATTCAGTATGAATGACAGTGCAGTTTGCTCACTACGTAATTATTTGTACTTAGGCTTGCTGTCTTCACTTGTTGCTGATACTGTATTTCATTATGAGAAACCTAACTGGTAAACTTAACTGGAATGCAGATGGATGTATTTTATCCGTGCACATTTTAATTGCTGCCATACAGGGATGGTGAATTTAAGCTTTGCAGATAAGCGTTCCTACTGACCAAGTTCTTTAAGAATGCCACAATTACTGTATCTAGAAGTATTGATAATTGTGGGGTTAAAAGGTTTTAAATATAATGCATGTCCTGTGGAGTGCAGCCTGCTGTGCCCCAAATAATTAAACTGAATTAACAGAAATTGTATTATTGTAAAAAAAGAGCAATGAGGAAGGGTACTAGACCCATTATTAAATGTTCGGTGTTCACTGAGGTCAAAGATTATAATATAAACAACACTCTGTATCAAATTAAATAATAGGACCTAAACCCAAACACTATTAATATGGCAACTGTAGTATGCTTTTATACATTTTAAAAGATGTACTGGTACCAAAATGTACTTGTAGAGCAAACCAGAAATAACTGAAATGTATACAATCCTGCAATAGTTACTATATTCATATAGGGTTTGGGCTGAGGTGTCTATTATTTAACTTGATATGCAGTACTGTATATATTATTATTTGTGACCTCGGGGACCTCCCACACACTCCATAATCTATCTGGCAACCTTCCTTATTTTTTTTTTAATCTTTTTCCCTCTAGTCACAGCCCATGGAGCCTCTCGCAGGTGTCATGGCTGATTCTGCCCACCTGAGGTCCCCCTGATTCTGTGCCTCCTCTCTCTCCCCCCCACAGCCAGCACCCCCAATTTAACCCCTCTTCTTTGGGCACTCTTACACATAGATTGGCTGTGGGAGTGCGGCCGGGGTGGAGGATCTGGAAGGCCAGGCAGGGTGGATCCGGCAGTGGGCATGGGTTCAAGTGCCATTGCCTGCCCTGTGGAGCTGGGTTTTTCCTGTGTTCTTGGTGCCCCTCCCCCTGTGTCATGCACCCATGATGCGCTGGTGCACAGCAACCCTCCCCACGTCATCCACGCTGATTGACGTGCAGCTGATGCACTGCCATGCCCCTGATCTCCACCAGGTGCTGCTGGTGTGCTGAACTATCCCCCACCTTCCCCCTGAGGGAGGAGAGCAGCCCTGTGGGTTCTCAATCCTTGCCCCATCCCTGCCAATCCCCGGTGCCCGAGCTCGCTCCCAAACTAGGATTGCTAGTGTTGAGCAAGCTGTGGCATCCAGTGCCTCAAACCTCAGTGCCACTGGGCGGCATCCTTCTTTATTTCTCATTCAAATGCAACAACACTGCTGGCATTGCAGTAATCCGTCAATACCTTAGTAGGCATTTAAGCTTAAGAGGACATAAATTGTAGCTACTGTACATTGACATGAAAGTGGATGATGCAGGAGCTCTACAATCCCTAAAACTTTCATTCCAAAAATGTTTTGTGTAAAATTGTTTAACATGTATTTATTTATGCTAGCTTGAAATAGAAATTGGACTACATACTGTAAGAAAAATAGAGAGAGAGAAAGACCAAAGAGATTATAAAGCAGGTGACTATTTAATTATAGTCATAGAGCCCCCTGAAGGAGTCAAAGCAGTGGTCATTCATGCAATAGGAACAAGCACTATAATACTGAATCCTCATCTAAACAGTTTTTTTGGGGGGTGTTTGAGAGAAATAAGCCTCCATGAGCCAGCAAATTGCTACAGGAACAATTACGAAAGGAATAGGCACAGGAAAACAAGGAGAAGGAAAGAAGAGAAAGCAACACAGAAATAGAGCTTTGGAATAAGAACAGAGATAAATTCAGTGTACTATTTACAGCAATGCAGAGAGGGAATGAAGTGCAAGTCAGCCTTCATAGAGGTGCTCAAGTAAAAATGACAATTAAAGACAAGAAATTGAACTGGGAAAACTCCCTTTTAGGAATCCATCCCATAACAACCCTTGTCAGCTAAAGTTATGTTTAGAATTTATCTTTTTTTTTCGGAATCCATTTTTTTTTCCTTTTTGATTACTAGCATAGTCTGAGGGCATGTACAGAAAGCTGACACTAAGCTGAAATAAACTTTCAGATTAAGATGAGATGTATCATTTTCGCATTCGATGTCTTAATGTTTATACTTTTTATTTGTTTCTTATTTATTTTGTTACAGTGTATCAGATATGAAAATAACAAACCCTATCAATTCACTTTCAAGTACTTATCTTTGATGTATCACTTAAGCCACAAGTTCGTGTACATTGATCTAGTGCTGACTGGGGCACCTGCAGTGAATTGGCCCACGATCACCCTGGTACAAAGCAAACATAAATCAAGTGGCATAGAATTAATCACTGCGGGGGGGGGGAGTTGTCAGTGATTTGTTTATTCTATTATTTATTTTATATTTATTCCCCTTTGCCTAGCTGTCCATCCCTGAATCAAGAACCCATGACTGTAGTTTTCAAAAACTAAATCCTGGTGTCAAGTGGACCCATTCCATTTTGATCTCATGCTCAGTTATTTTGAAAATTATTCTCGGATGGAATGAGGGCCCTCCACCAGTTTTGAACCCATGCTAGCTATTTTAGTAATGAATCCTTTGTGGTGAATGGAACCTCACCCACTCTCAAACACATTCCTGTAAGTTTAAAAATGTCACATTATTCCATGGCGGTTTATCCACTGTCCACAAGGAATTAATATTCATAATTGCTGGAGTGTGTTCTGTACAGTGATAGGATTCACTATCCACCAGGGAATAATTTTCAAAAGCAAGAGCATGGGATCATAAAGGTATGGGTCCACTAGACACCATGGATTAACTTTTGTTAACATATATTGATAGTTTTTTTTAATGGTAGAGGGACCGAAAGCCACTAGAGAATACATTTAAAACCTTGGGCCAGATACTGTATTCAAAACTTCGCCCCAGGGCTAAATTAGCACTGCCCAGAGTGCTAAATAACACCAGAACCAATAGCCCACTATATTCAATAGGGATAGCCTCAGTGCTAAACCTGCTGAATATAGCATGCTACAGAAGCTGGGCAAACTGGTCTGGGAGTGCAGTGCAAACATAATCCAGGAAATAAGACAGCTTTGAATATAGCAACCTGGAAGTGCAAACCACAACAGCAGCCCAGTGCAGTGCAATGTGAAGGAAGGTAAAGGTGAACTATGTGGCCAATGTGTGTGCTAGCAAATGAGCAGATTCATTAAAGCTGCAAGCACCATGCATGTGAAATTCTGCAGAAATGTACCATGTTTTTGAAACATTTGTGTGATGGAAACATATTTGTGCAGGTTTTGGATGGAGCTAAGCCATTTGCCCAGTGCTGTCACATTTACTCAGGGCAAAAATTTGCTATATTCCAAAGTGACATGCAAATAAGCCAACTTTGGCAGTTTGCAGGCAAACATCCAGATTAGATTCTCATTATGTCCTGATTTGCATGGAGGTTGGCCAATGCTATTGCAGGGTCCCACAGCTCCACCTGTAGGTCAGTATGGAAGTACAGGGGCTGGCTGGGTCCACCCACAGCTCCACCTGTAGGTCAGTCTGGAAGTGCATGGTGGTAGCTGCAGGCTATATTCATACAGAACTGCATAGAATATTGTTCCCCGGGGACAAAACAGCACAGGCACAGGTGGTGGTGCTGCATGCAATAGTCATACTGTAGGTCCTGCTACAGTGCACAGCAGACACTACAGTAACAAGGAGGGACACAGCAATGTTTATGGTGTGTAGGCATCAATGACTGCTGCACTTTATACAGTGATAGACAATCTTGCAGGTGTGTACTGACAGTGGACATTACTGTTATGCTGTTGTGTGACCCACAGATGCTGCACCACTGGCATGGGATACTCACAGTGACATATACATACACATGGCTGGCTGTGTGCTGTGGTGTCTGTACAGACATGTGGCATGTGGCTGGGGGGAAGGCACATACCATCAGACAGGTACACTGGTGTTAGGGTATTCCCCACACTGGACCATTTGCACTGTGTGGATTGTCCTAGCCTTGTGGCAGTTCCCAGTATGTGGTGCAGATTAACCACCTGTACTCCCTCCACTCAACACCCTCCATGCTTTCAGTGCTGCATGTGTGTGTGCTGGATTCTGTTGGTGTCCACCAAAGTGTGGTCTGCAGGTGTGTGCTGTATGGGCACACTGCCATTGTGTTCAGTGGGTGCCGAGGCATCAATTAATGCCTGGCATGGTTAGGACTTGTGGCAGATGATGGCAACATAGGAGGTGCAAACCATGTGCAGCTGGTTTCTTCCATGTCTGGATTCTTTCCATGTTTAATATTTACTGGTTAGGGTCATGCAATGCCACGCAAAAATTGCAGAAAGCTGCGCACAGCACAAAGTTGTACAAAGCTGGTTTGCCCAGAGTTAAGACTACCTTTTCCTGTGCGGTAATTTGCACTATACAAAGTGTCATGCTAAGACACAGAAAACACTTTGCTAGGTACTAATGCACTGAATATAGCATTGTGCATGTATTCATGTACACACACCCTCTTTTTCCTCTTGCATACATTATACTTTTACCCAGTACTAATGCAGTTTGCCAGTGCTGTTTGACCTTTTGAATACAGCAGACAAGAGCAAACCCTACTCAAACGGTTTGCACTCAGGGCAAAGTTTTGAATATCTGCCCCTTGAGGCTTATGTCAAGGTTTAGGGTTTGACTACAGGCTACTAGACAATAAATCTAAAATCTAGGGGCATCAGTTCCAGTTGGAGTGGGGACTTTATATGTTAATCGGCACTCTGTACCTGGATCATGGAGTACGCATATACATATACAATTTATCTCTTGTATTTTTTTGTTTTGTTTTTTAAATTGCGACTTATTCAAGTTGTGGGTGATGACCTGTCCACCTATACCCCCTCCCCACCACCAACCTCTGACCATGTTTTTGGATGACCGGCACAGACACTATTTTATTATTTTGAAGTGCAAGTATTGTGAGATGCTCCATATCCCCTTTGCTTTCTTCTATTTTTTTTTAATTGCCAGCTATAAACTCTCATTACCCCCATTAACATACTACACTGGATTGATGATATAGATGTAGCTACAGTCCATGGCAACCAACATAATGAAAAAGTGAAATATGTGATTCTTTTATACTACACACACATATTGTAGGTGCCATCATATAAAGGGGGTATACTTCAAGATGTTATTTTGCTCTTGGTCAAAGCTAAAAAAGGTTACATTTTCTAAGCATCTCACCTTCAGTTCCTTCTTGCCAGATGACAGTTACTAGATAATCATGCTACCAGAGGGAAAAAAAGCTGTTTAATACCATTGTCAGTCAGGGCTATGACTGAGAGCATATTTAACATATTTTACATAAACATACAGAGACTTTATTTTTACTACTGAAAAGCTTTATTATATGTAAAAAGTAGGCTAAAATTGTAATCACAAAGAGCACCACCTGGCGCATTAAAGCAGATGTTAATGGGGATTCAATTTATTAATGGCTTAATGGATACCACTGCTGCACTGATGTATTAAAGAGGTACTGCTTGGTAAATTGAAAGACAAGTAAAATGTAATCAGGAACAGCACCACCTGATGCATTACAACAGACATTGATGAGGATTCAATTAAGGGCTTAACACATGCTGCAGATCACACTACCACACTGCCACATTAAGGAGGTACCACTCAGTATACTTCTGATTAGTATCGCATCTGCCGAGGTGTGCTGAGGTACCGGGCAACTTTGGAATAGCAACCACTGCACATATGTGACTGCAGAGAATATGAGAATCCAAGAAATAAAAAAGTAAGCATTCCTTCTTTCATTAATTGTGATACCACATATGTTGTGTATATGGCAGTATGCACATGGGTAAATACTAGGTGGGTAGAATGAAGTGTATGTTCAAGGAGAGAACTGGCGTACATGTAAGAGCCATTCAGAATGAGGACTTAGAATATGCCTTAGCTGTGCATATGAAAGGGGTTACCAATAAAGATGAACACAATGTAACATTTGTAGGATTGGAAAATGTCAAATTGGAACGGGGGCAACAAAGAATTAGCCCTTAACAGAATGGAGTCTTATTGGATCTACCAACTGGATGCCATAACACTGACAATGGCCTTAATGAAAATACTAAACTGACACCACATTTGATGGAAAGACATTGATGTAAATCATGTGTTTAATTCAGCTCATACTTTCCTTTTATTCCGCTCATTCTAATCTTTTTATTCTATTCCTACTGTTTCCTTTAAGAAAGGGAGGCCATACCAGGGTGTCACACAACAGTGTATCTGTTTTGAATCAGTGATCGATGAGTACAGGTATTCAAATATGGAGATATATTTTTTCCCAATGGCCATGGATAGGTATCCAGACTGTGTCTTTGGTAATGACTTTAGCCAGAAGTAGGTTTATCTCTCACATTAGGCAGGCAGTATAGCATGGTGGTTTAAGGCTCTGAGCTGCAAATCGGAGACCTGGGTTTGAATCCCACAGTCGCCACTTGCATACTGTGTGACCCTAAACAAATCACTTAACTTTCCTGTACTCCCAGGTCACACCTGTAAACAAGTTTTCAGCTTAGTGTGCCACTCCTGGTTAAACAATTGCAAAAAAAAAGAAATCATCACTTCAGTTAACAACCAAAGGAGGCCCTTGGCCCCCTTTCACAATATTTCTTGTTAATTTATTTACTTTTAACCCTCCCAAACACTGTATTCCCAGGGCACTGGGCAGTGATCTGGTAGCAATGGTTTTCAACATTGTGCATTTTTGTTATCTCATTTTTGTTATTCTATTTTTTTGTTATCCTGTTTTTGTTATCCTGTTTTTGTTTTGGTTTAACCTCCCCCATGTCCAGAGCCTCTATTCCTTGTAAGCATAGGCATGCTAAAACACAGTAGGCAAGTACAGTGGTATGTAAATTAGACTTATATGTTGTCTTTGGTGTTTATACGTTCCTTTCATCCATTCAGCACCATGAATATTGCAGCCAGTATACTTGGCATATGTGACTTGGAGTAATCACAACAATGAAGGCAGAAAATTATGTTTTAAAAAAATACTATGGGTATATGTATCAGTTATAATTTATATTGGTGCAGCACTATGAATGAACACGAAGGCATCTTGCTAGCTAAATAATTTGTTAATGATTGTTTAAGTGTTTGAATCTACACTTAAAGAGTATAAGTATAGTTTGTGCACCAGGGCGCCACTCGTTTGAGAAAGTCTACACGGTGAAACATTACGAGCTTGTACACCACACTGGGACCTCTGTTTTCCCAACTGGATCTACCTGCAATAAAACAAGGTGAAGAAACTTTCATGCTGCCTGTTATTTGGATAGCAGGATTGTGAGGGCATGTGCTGAGACTTACGGAATGACTATATTGGTGTGTCACTGAGCACCTCTACTCCTGAGTGGCTCTTCTTTGATTGTTAGTGAAGCACAACAATAGTGATGCATTGCAAGGTCACTGTTAATGTAGGCATTAACCAAAGCGCCTGGCGTGCAACATGACCTCGGGTGAGAGTGCTATCAACTGAGACACTCGCACTATTTTGCTTCCTTTCAGTAGAACTGATTCAAAGAATTATCACTTTGCCTGGATTATTGAAATCCTCAATCACTATAATTAGGAAGGCATTCACCCCTGGCAATTACTGATGAGTTAGTTCCTCAATGTGCCTAATATTACAAGATGCTATGTTCCTATGAAACTCTTGTACTTCATCAGGGATTTTAGTAAATGGATAAGAAATACCAGTATGTTAATAACAATATCATCATATCACATCTGATAACCAAGGTCACAGCATGTTTATGTCAATGTCAGAATCTACTATCATATTAAGACTGCAACTTAGGGGATATTCTCTATAATTGTTGTGCATACGGAATCTTTCCAGTTGCTGACCTGGAACCTAATAGTTGTATTTACTGAGCATTTTTTTGTTGGTTTATAGCATGTACAATTTGCAAGATAATGTTCAGTGCAGTTACAACATTGTAATGACTGGTTATAATAGTGTGAAAGGGAACAAGTCACTGTTTGGAAAGATTCAGCTTATAAACATTGTTAGGTTACAGTAGTTGCCTTAAAAACCATACCGACATTGATAGGAGTGGTACAGTAGAATGGATGTTAAATTATCAAAACCCTCTCTAAGTGTATATGGCAACATATAAAAAAAATACCAATGTTCTAATTGTTTTTATTATAAATATCTGCATATGTACAGTAAGTACCTAAGTACTAAGATTTGGAAGTGTACGTTTTAAGAGGCACTGTAATCTGAACTCCCATAAAAAACAGAAGTACTTATCTGTATTTTAGTAACTCCAACTCCCAGAAGCTTTTAATGTTGTGCAGGTGCTGCACTGAATTGAATAAATATGACTGCTGTGTATTCTTCAGTCAGTGAAAATAATGGCCCCTATCCACTAGTGGGTGCAAGTTACATGCCAAAAGTGCATAACTCACCCGCACAGCTCTGCACCTGTGAACAGCTGCATACCAGCCATTATTCCCTAATGGCCACCACTTGTCCATGACCCTGTTCTCTCCTCGGTGTGCAGGTCCATGCAGGAGAGGTGCAGGCAGAGTTGTGGACATAGCCGAACATCCAATCGGATGCCCTACATGGGTCCCACAGTGGATCCCTTGCATGAAACACCACAGATCTGGGTGCTTGAATAGCCTCTGTAAGTGCCCAGACTCATGCAGCTATGCTCCAGTGTGAAGAGGTCAGAATCCCCACCCCACTTTCTGGCAACTCTGCTGTGACCCGGCCCTGTAGTGCACCCCCCAAAAACATGGTGGACCCAATGCAGTATAGCCAATGTGGCCCTCCTCACAAAGGAATCCCCTACCCCATCAGTGCCAATCCCACCAATGGTACCTGGACTGGCCACATATCCCAGACCCCAACTCGGTAGCCCAGCACCCACATCGGTGGGCAATGGCCAGTGCTCCCCCACAGCACTGACAACCCCCACCCCTCCCTCTGTCTAGTTACCCACCCATCAGTGCCACAGGCTCTGATTATCAGCAGCATAGCCCTCTGCATACCTCCTCAACTACTGATCATCTCAGTGATGCTGGGAATGGAACCCCTATTTATAGGTATGCATTCCCAACATCACATAGATGGTCGGTGGCCAAGGAGGTGTAGGGAGGGCTGTGTTGCTGGCTGTCTGGGGCTCACAGCACCAACATGAGTGTAAGTAGACAGAAGGAGGGGTGGGGTTGTCAGTGCTGTGGGGACATGTATAGCTAGGGATGGGATGGGCATGTGTGGGAGGGAGGGAGGGCACTTGGCACTACAGGGTCGAGGTTGGCCCATAAGGGGAGCATGGAGTGTCACTGCTGGTACAGACCTGGATCTTCCTTGTCTAGGCGGTTAGCCCATCAGCTGTCCCAGGCCCCAGCAGGTGCCTAGTGGGCTTGGGCATACCAGGGATTGGTTGCCTTGTTCTGCTATGACCAGTGGGCCATGTACAAGGGAGCACACAGTGGGTTACGGCAGGGCCCTGGCTGCTGTAACCTGCTGCACACTACACCCCCCTGTACAGAGCATTATGCACCTTGGTGCATGGTGCATAGTACTGACATGCTAGCCACTCGCCCCCAGTGTGTTGTTGTCAGTGCAGCAGTGGAAACAGGTGCATAGTTTACTTGTGCCTGGATTGTGAATGCCATGCAGGGTCCTAGGAACCCCACTCCATGGTATTCAGTTGTAATGATGCCAATATGCCCAGTTTAAGTGATGCATTGGCATCATGCATAAGGCCCAAGAGAGGCTTATAGGGTCACAGGTAATAACTTTGTCCAGCTGTAGCTGGTAGAATTTTTGTGAGTGTTCTTGTGCTGTTGACATGTTTTAATTGTGGTTCTTTTGTAGTGCAGTTACTCAGGAAGAAAAGCTCTTATCACAGTTTCTGGCAGTGATGTCTTGCAGGATCTCACAGGAACACAATGTGATCCAAATGGCCGTTAATCTTATTTATCCTGCAGGAAACTTTGTCATCAGTTTCACAGACTGTTTCATCCCAGTTGGTTGCACTATGTTTTGTAAATACACATATATATATATATATATATATATATATATATATATATATATATATATATTTTTTTTATTTAAAATTCATTTTACCAGGAAAGCCATATTGGAGATCAATTCAATATTCAAACATCACTGGTTAACACAAACATAGCAGGCATACGCACATTATCATCATCAGTAATTAACTAAAACTAAGCAAAGACTTGAATGATATCAGTTACAAACAAGGATGGATAATAAACTTTTATTTTAAAACATATGCAAAGTTCTGTCAATACGGTATATAATTGCAGTTAGGCGAACAATGACAGGACTGTTTCATTATTGATATATTTTCATCGCTTGCAAAAGGCTTACATTTTAAAACATCATTTATTTACCCCTTAGAGTGCCCAATGTAGAAAGCACTCTTAGAAATCCACTGTGTATTGATGGGAAAGTGTTATGCATCTGGAGATAGGCTGTGAAAAAGAAACAAACTCTAGTCTAGTCAGAGACAAAATGGTTATTAATGGGATAGTACTGTAGATGATATTAACTGCATTTAACAGTAGTACAAAACATTAAAATTACTGTAATTCTCCCAATGGATGGGGCATACTGACTTGTCTCCCAGGTGCCATCTGGTCCCACTAGAGCCAGTCTTGTGATACCTTATGGTGTGCTCTAACCTGGTGGTAGACTGGAGGAGCGTTATTTAAAATCAAAACAACCAGCTCAGTGGTACAACTCAGTAGAGTGCCATGCAGCACTGTGTGTGCATGTTTGAGCTGGCACCTGCTCGAATGTGTGAGCTGCTGTGGTCTGCTCACATTCCCTACTAGCGCTATACAGCTCATTGTAAAAGTCACTCTGGCAGCTCAGTGTCCAGTTCCCCTTTGGGTTCTCTGGCCTCAGGGATAAATGCAGCAGCAAAGGGGGTTCAGAGGCACACTGGGGGGAGCAACGCAACTCAGCAAAGGTGCTAAAAGCACTGTATCTCTTTAAGAGTAGAAGAGGCTGCTATAGTACATAGTTCTGCCTGATACCTGGGGGGAAGAGGAATACTGCACTTGTAACAGGCTTGGGGAGTCCCTGTTAAGCCCCAGTCAGGCAGCTGTTGAGCCAGGGGACAGTTTAATATTAAAATTAGCCCTGCAAAATGAACTATAATTTAGGGTTCTGTGTGAACTGCCTTGAAGCAGCCATCTTTGTTACCCCTGACCTCACAAGCAGCTAATGGGAGATCGAGAAGCCCAGAGGACTACAGCAAAGGGGCTCCAGGGAAAAGGAAATGACTGTGTCTTGGCACCTTTTCATCTAGCCAATTAGGTATCAAGTGAATATTTTACATACTAATTTTGTGAATTGACAGCTTGATTTACCAATGGGAAGCTGATCTGATTTCCTCAGACACAGAGGGCAGATCCAGCTTGGGCAGTCTGCCTGGAGCTCCCAGAGAGTGAGGTGGGCTCAGTCTATGTTCCTGAGAGAGAGGCTTGAAACCTGCCTTTGGCTTCCACATCCACTAGCCCAGGAAGTGCCTGCATTATTTCCAATATCTTGCAAGAGCTGCTAACCAATGTGAACTGCTGTTTTGCTGATCAGAGCCAGAGCACCTGGAAAAGTACTGCAAGACTAACTCCTGCCTAAAGCCATATGAAGAGATCCAGCACTTTGTTCTACAGTGCCACAGCTGCTAGCCTGCAGTGTGAAGAAAGGTGGAGTTCCTGAGATACAGGAGGAAGTTTCCAAGTCAACTGAAGATCTGGGGAATCATATAGTCAGTGCTACCACTAGGTGCTGGCTATCATCTCATCCTGAGGGCTGGATGCCAGGATGGGTGGGTGAGGTGTGTGGCCCTGGTCCCTAAGACTTCTTCAAGCTCAATCTCCTTAATCACCTCACCACTGCCAACAAGTGTTCCTGCACCCCCATGTTGACTCCCCCGTTCTACCATCCTCTCATTAAAGTCTACTCTCTCCCTTTCTCCTCCCCTCTCCCTCTCTCCCCCTCCTCTTTCTCCACCCCTATTTACCCCAAACTACCACCTCTTCTCCCCTTTTGACAATGGCCTCCTTGGCTGCCTCTAATATGCCTTCAACCTTCTCTGTACTTATCTTGAATTCCAGTACCTTGTCATGGCTCTTTATCCAATGTAACCTATTTGTTATGATTACCCAATGAATTTTGTTTTGTCTCTTCCCAATTTTTCTTTTTTTCATTCTTTTTTCCTGTATTGTGTTGACACAGAACCTTTGTAAAAGAACTGTTGGTTCAAAGGTATTGTAATCCAAGGACTTAATAAGTAAATATATAAATAAATATATAAAAGACTGGTTCTTCCAGCTGTCTGCCATAGATGCAGAAGATGAGTTCAAGTCTAAAGAGACTGCTATCTTTTAACCTTTGATGACCATCCAGGTCCCCTGCACTCCAGAGCTGCAGCCTGAAGGATCTGAAACCTGAAAAGACCCAGAGACTGGTAACTCCACAACTGTGAGTGACTTCGGGCTTGCCCTGCACCTGGGGAATTTGAAATCATTTTCCACCACAGCTTCTGTTTGGCCATTGAGCCAGGATTTACAGTTGTTTGCAATCAAAAGCAATTTTTGCAAAGGCATGGCATGTGGGGTTTGAGTTTCTTATTTGTTTATAATGCATCATTGCCTGCCAGTCAGCTGCACCACCATCAGGCCTGCACCAGTTCAATGGCTAGGTACTCAGTGAAGACACTGGGGACTTTTACTTAGTTATCTGGGGAACTGGTACTAGTTGGGAGGTGGACTGTACTGCTGCATGATTTGGTGGGGTATTGTTAATGTTGCAAACTGCTAATTAATTGAACAGTCATTTATTCTTGTATTCCCTAATCCCTATACCTATCCTTTTAATAAATAGTTCATTCTTCTGTTTAAACTGTCTCATGAGCACGTCACTGGAGAGATTATTTTTAAAGATCACTAATAACTGCGTGCATTGAGACATTCTATTTTTTCTGGTTTTCCATGTGTATGGTGACTGTGCGGAGAGGTGGGAGGTATGGCATCCCAGGGATTGTACCACCTTGTCATCTGGCCTACTTAAATTTAACTCTAGGTGGATGCACCATGTTATTTGCTGTTCTACTGGAAATGAACCCTCATTGAGGAAAAACAGCCCAGGCCCATCAACCTTGTTTGAGCACACAAGCCAGGGTATTAACGTAAGGTCCATGAAGACCTGTTTACACTGCATTATATAATCCTGGTTACCCTAAAATTCTGAGCATCACAGCAGCATTTACTTACAATTGGAACCTAGGTGCCCCTGTACCCTAAGTAGCTCAGTCTCATTGATCATGGCTGCACCAGGATAGCAAAAGAGGATCCCAAGCAGAGCCTCGGATGGAAGGACAGGATAGGAAAGACAGAAATCACTGAATTCTGTTGCATTCTAATTTTGAAGATGCAATGCCACTGGAGAAGATTGACTAGTAAGTTGAGGACCTGAGTGGAGGAAGGTTGGTGGCCATAGCCACGTTTGAGAATCGGCGGCCATAGTTGTGGGAAGACTTTTGGCAGGTGTTGCCACACAATAGACTTTTGGAAGCCATTGCCATAGCAGGGATCCAAGAGGAGGAATTTGCATAGCCATAGTCATGGTTAAGGATCAGTGGCCATAGCCACAAGAGAGACACTTGGTACCCATTGGACACTAAAGGAGTAGTAGGGATTGGCTCCAGAACAGGAGCCAATCAGGCACTGGGGTGCTAAAATTTAAACCTGGTGAGCTGCCTTTAAAAGGACAAGGCTGATCACTCTGTAGTAGTAGTAAGCTGAGGACCTGGGGAGGAGGAAAGTCAGTGGCTGTAGCTGTGTTAGAAGATCAGGAGCCATAGCCACAGGAAAGACTTTCAGCAGCTGTGGCCGCAGGACAGACTTTTAGCATCTGTTGCTACTTAGCGGGGATCCAAGAGGAGGAATTTCAGTGGCCATAGCTGTGGTGGAGGATCAGTGGCCATTGCACAAGAGAGACATTCCGCAGCCATTGCCACTAAGGGAGGTGCAGGAATTGGCTCCGGAACAGGGAGCCAATCAGGCACTGAGACATAAAAATTTAAACCTGGTGAGCAGCCCTTAAAAGGCCATGGCTGCTCACTTAGTAGTATGCTGAGGATCCAAGGGAAGGAAGGTTGGTGGCCATTGCTGCATTAGAGGATTGGTGACCATAGCCACGGGGAAACTTTTGGTGGTCATTGCTGCAGGACAGAATTTCAATGGTTGTTGCCTCTTAGCAGGGATCCTAGAGGAGGATTTTTAAGGGCCATAGCTGCAGTTGAGGATCAGTGGCCATTGCCACAAAAGAGACACTCAATGGCCATTGCCAGTTAGGGGGCTATAGGAATTTGCTCCAGAACAGGAAGCCAATTAGGCACTGGGGTGCTAAAATATATACCTGTCAAGCAGCCTTTAAAAAGCCACTTGTTCAGTAATAGTAGTACACTCAGGACCTAAGGGGAGGAAGGTCAGTGGCCATAGCTGTGTTAGAGGATTGGTGGCCATAGCCACGGGGAAGACATTCAGTGACCATTGGTGCAGGACAGAATTGTGGCGGCTGTTGCCACTTAGTTGGGATCCAAGAGGAGGAATTATGGTGGCTGTAGCCGTGGTTGAGTATTGGCAGCTGTAGCTGAAAAAGAGACACTCGGTTGTCATTGCTGCTACAGAACAGGAAGCCAATCAGGCACTGGGGCACTAAAATTAAATCCTGGCAAGCGGCCTTTAAAAGGTCAAGGCTGCTCACTCAGTAATAGTAGTAAGCTGAGGACCTGAGGGGAGGAAGATCAGTGGCCATAGCCGCATTAGAAGATAGGTGGCTGCAGCTGCTGGGATGACTTTCAGTGGCCATTGCCATAGGACAGATCTTTGGCAGCCGTTACTGCTTAGCAGGGATCCAAGAAGAGAACTTTTGGTAGATGTAGCTGCAACTGAGAATCGGCAGCCAATGTTGGAATAGAGACACTCGGAGGCCATTGCTGCTAAGGGATCTGAAGTAATTGGCTTCAGAACAGGGAGCCAATCAGGCACTGGGGCACTAAAATTTAAACCTGGTGAACAGCCTTTAAAAGGCCAAGGCTGCTCACTCAGTAGTAGTAGTAAGCTGAGAACCTGAGGGGAGGAAAGTCAGCAGCCATAGTCACATTAGAGGATTGGCGGCCGTAGCCACAGGGAAGACTTTGGGTGACCGTTGCCACAGGACAGACTTTTTGCAGCCATTGCCACTTAACAGGGATCCCAGAGGAGGAATTTTAGCAGCCATAGCTGTTGTTGAGGATCAGCGGCCATTGCTGCAAGAGAGACACTGGGCAGCCGTTACTGCTAAGGGAGCTGCAGGGATTGGCTCGAGGACAGGGTACCAATCAGGCACGGGGCTCTAACATTTAAACCTGGAGAGCAGCCTTTAAAAGGCCAAGGCTTGTTGCTCAGTAGTAGTAGTAGTAGTAGTAAGGAGGAAGGTTCTCTCACACTCCTGCCTCCACCCCCTCGACTAATTAAATACTCTCCCTGGGCTCCTCCCAAAAGAGGCTGTACCAGTGAAAAAAGGGTGGAGTCAGAGAGCTGCTGGGAGGAGTTTTCTTCTTGTGGAGCAGGGCTGGCTGAATTGGAGAAGGGGTTCTGAAGGTGTTAATGTTTGATTGTATATACTGTCTAAATCTTGATCTAGGAGAGTGTGCACTAAAATCTTGTTCTAGGAGAGTATGCTTTAAAAGGCTAAAGTTCTGAGCTCCAGGAGAGTGAACTCTAATAGATTTTTAAAGGTTTCAGTTTAGTGGAGAGGCGGAAGTGAGTAGAAACTTGAAACTGTACATCACAGGGGGTACGTGGGGGAAGCAGTTGCATTGGAAGCGGGAGAGATAGGAATAGGACACCTCTTTATTAACAAATATAAGGTGTTGAGATTGTGTTAATTTGAGGTTAGGGGACTCCACAGTTACTAATTTAGGTACGCTGTGGGGGGAAGGAGTTTGTACTTGGAATTGAGGAACAAATGTGTGGGGAAAAGAAGATTACCAATGTGGCCTGCTAGCAATGGTTACATTAGGGGGAGAATAGGGCACCATGGGAGGGGTTGGTGGCAGGGGAAAGGGGAATGGTACAGTAGGCAGGAGGACCACAGATGAACCAGGATGGGAAGAATTGTGGGTTGCAATAGGTGTGGGGCAGCGATTTGAATGGACACATTATGGAACCTAGGGGGATGTCCAATATGTCCCAGGCTGAGGGAATTGGTGTCAGAAGTGCAGTGGCTAGGAAGGGAGATAGTAAGGATTGGGGGGTGAGTGAGATAACTGAGAAAGGATAGCCACCTCCTAGAAAAAAACATGAGTACAGAACCAGTGGAGAGGAAGAGGACAGGAACAGGGTAAGAAATTACAGAGGGGCCAACAGCAAGGGGGAATCTTGGGACAGTACAAGGGGAGCAATGTACATCACTATTTCAGGGACAGACAATTGGTTAACCGTGCTGGCTTTATTGGTGGATGATGTGGGAGAGGCAGGAGGAAGAGGGGGTAGTGAAAGCCCAGGGGGTGACAGTCGGACAAAGGAGGAGACAGGGATAGGAGGAGTAAATGGACGGAGAAAGGGGTAAGAGAGGGCCCAGGGGATAAAGCAGAGGAGGGAGAAGGGAAGATGGGGCCCAACAAGGAAGGGAAAGAAGATGACGATGCAGGGAGAGTGGGGGGGAGGGAGTAAGGCAGATAGGGGACATTAGGGGATGGGGCAGGACTAGAGTGGAGGATAGGGGCATAGCAGATGGGATGGATTGAGATGCAGATATATTTCAAAGCTGGTGCAAGGAGGTACAAAAGTAAGAAGGGGCAGAGTCTTAGTGTTGGGAGAATCAATACTAAAAGGGGTCAGATGGAGAAGTAAAGGGGAGCGGCATAGTCACATATCTGTGGAATCAGTACCTGGGTTGACAGCGGGTAGGGTGGTTCAGTGTATTCTTAAGTATGTAAAGAGAGGAAGGGAGAAATCACATGTTGTGGTACACTTGGGGACAAATGACTTGTGAGGTAGTACGGTAGGGTTGGTAAAGGAGAGGTTCGAGGAACTAGGGAAGTTGTGTGAGGCGGTAGGGAGATCAGTAGCCTTCTCAGAAGTGCTCCCAGTACCCAGAGCAAGTACTGAGAGGAAAGGAAGGTTAGAGGAGTTCAACACCTGGCTGGTAGAGTTGTGTTGAACCAAAGGGTACGGGCTAGTGAGAAGCTGGGGTAACATCTGGGATAACAGGGAATTGTTCACAGAGGACTGGTTACATTAGATCAAGAAGGGGAAGGGGTATTAAAACAGAGGCTGGGGGATTACATAGCATTGAAGGTGGATTTAATCTACTGTAGGTGGGGGGGGGGAGCGGGTATCAGGAATACAGGGTCTCCAGAGTGAAAAGCTGAACAAGCTTACCTCCCCAAACAAACAAGAAGGGAAATGGGGAAGGGTCACATGGGACGTTAAGAATGGTGGGAAACAGGTTAAGGAAGGGAAAGGAACAATTTGAAGGGTTGTCTCTCTGAATGCAAGAAGCCTGAAGTTCCACTGAACTACAGGCTGTTTTGGCAGTGGGGCGTTGACATTACGGCCATCACTGAAACATGGGCCCCCAATGCACGGGACTGGGACCTGATGATCCCAAGGTATAGGATATCTAGAAGGGACACAGGCAAGGGGAAAGGGGAAGGGTAGGTGATATATGTGAGGGAGGAGATACTGTAAGGTGTGCAAGGGAAGAAGGGGAGAAGAGTAGAACAGGGCATCATGGATGCAGTTCCAGGATTAAAAAAATAGAACACTGAGGATGGGAGAGGTGTACAGGGCACCATCTCAATGGAAGACCTGAACAGGGAATTAGTAGAACAGATTAGGAGGGTCTGTGGGAAGGGTAACACCGTGATCATGGGGGACTTCAGTCTGCTGGGAGTGGACTGAAGTATCCCAACCACCTCAGGTGCAAAGGAGCAGATCCTCCTGGAAGCATTCCAGGACAGCTTCCTATTGCAAATGGTTAACAAGCAGACTAGGTTGGGAAAAACTCTGGATCTAGTACTGTCTAGTAGGGAGGCTGTAAGGAAGTTGGGGGTGGAAGACTCTCTGGTGTTTAGTGACCACCACTCAAAGTGGCTCACGCCAAATGGGCAAGGAAGCAATAGGAACAGGAAGCAGGGTGGTTGACTTCAGACATGCTAACTTTGACAGAATGGGGGACATTTTGAAGAGTCACCTGGCGGGAATTCATCCAAGATTGGATGTAAGTCAAAAATGGAAAATCATCAAACTGAGTATTGTACAGGACACGGTGTCCTTTACCAAAACATAGAGTGGGAAGGGAAGGGTGAGGAATTCTAGCTGGTTGAATAGAGAGGTCTTAGAAGGCGCAAGAGCAAAAAGAAGCATTAAGGAGGTTCTGGAAATCCAGGAGGTAGGAGGACAGGGAAGAGTGATGAAGAAGTCCAGAGAGGTAACCAGAGTAGTCAGGGTGGCCAAGGCTTCCAGAGAGCTGATGGTGGCACAGGGCATTCAAGGACAGAGAAAATAACTTCTTCAGGTGCATAAGGGAGATAGGGAGCTGTAAGGACCAGATAGTGAGGATTAAGAAGGGCGGGGAGGTGTAGTGAGTCGAGAAAGGGGTGGAGCAGGCAGAAGCACTAAATGAGTGCTTTTGTTCTGTATTTACAAAGGAGAAGGGCAGGAAACAACCTCAGGTGACAGGAAAGGTGAACATGGGGGGGGGGACAGATAGGGTAATCACAGAGGGTAGGATATTAGAAGGTCTATGGGCACTGAGTGTGGATAAGGCACCAGGACCAGAGGGTATTCACCCCAGGGTGCTGAAGGAACTGGTGGAAGTCCCGGTGGGGTCACTGGTGGGCCTATTCAATATCTCCCAGGACACAGGATGCATAGCAGAAGACTGGAGCATGGCTCACGTAGTGCCCCTCCACAAAAGTGGCCCAAAGGATGAACCAGGCAATTACAGACTAGTAAGCCTTACATTCATTGTGGAGAAACTAATAGAGACAATTCTGAAGGAGAGGTTGGTGACCTTTCTGGAAATCAATGGACTCCAGGATGGTCAGCAACATGGGTTTGTTTCAGGAAGAAGCTGACAGACCAAACTAGTTAAATATTATGACTGGGTGATGAGGAACTGGACAAGGGCCATGCCTTGGATGTCCTGTATTTGGACTCCAGCAAGGCTTTTGATTCGGTGCCTCATAGCTAGTTGGGGAATTTGAAGTATATGGAGGTGGGGACAGAGATGGTGAACTGGATCATGAACTGGCCGAAGGAGAGAGCAAAAGGTGGTGGTGGTGGTGGTGGTGGTGGTGGTGGTGGTGGTGGTGGTGGGGGAGCCCTCATCTCCAAGGGCTGTGATGAGCGAAGTACCACAGGGCTCTGTACTGGGCTCGGTGCTGTTTCAGATATTCATAGTGAATATATCACATGGCATCAAAAGCAAGATCAGTCTATTCACTGATGATATCAAGATGGGACAGTGAAGGATGATATAGTAAGGTGGCAGGGGCTTCAGGATTACCTGACTAAACTGGAAGAGTCGTCGGAAACATGGCAGTTGGGGTTCAATGCTAAGCAGTACAAAGTACTTCAATTCAGAGCAAAGAACCCTGGGAGGAGCTACCATTTAGGAGGGGCTCAGCTAGGAACCACTGAGGAGGAAAAGGATCTAGGGTTGGTTACAACAGGGAATATGAACGGCTCAGCACAGTGCAGGAAGGTGTCAGATAAAGCCAACAGAATGCTAGAGTGTATTGCAAGAGGTTTCTCCCCCAGGAGTAGGGTGGTGATTCTGCCTCTGTATAGGGCACGGGACAGACCACACCTGGAGTACTGCATGCAATACTGTTGCCCATATCTGAAAAATGATGTCAGATTACTGGAAGGGGTGCAGCACAGAGCAACAAAGATGATCCAGGGATTGGAGGACAAACCCTTTGAGGAAAGGCTGATGGAGTTAAATATGTACTCCCTAGAGGAGATGTGGGACCGGGGGATATGACTGAGACCTTCAAGTACCTGACAGGGATTAACAAGACAAGTACAGAAGGGATATTTAAGTTGAGGAAGGGGAGGGACACAAGAGGGCATGGTCTTAGATTGGGGGGGAGGTATAGGAGAGAGATGTGGAGACATTTTTTCACAGAGTGCGTTGTGCTAAATGGAGCACATTGCCTGAAGAGGTGGTATCCTGTATGATGGCGGGCGGTTTTAAAAAGGGATGGGACAGTGAGAGAGGGAGGGTAATTTTGAGGGGGAAGGGAGGAGGGCAGCCGCAAGGTAAGGGTGCTAGCTGCACAGTTGAGCTGACTTGATAGACCATGGGGCCTGTTTCTGCTGGTGGATTTCATATGTTCTTATGTTTGTATGCATGCCAAAAGTAGTATGCAGTGGTTCCATTTCTGCTTTTCCATTTTCTTTCCAGAATGCATTCGTCGTGTATAGCTATGCTATGCAGTCACCATGTTATGCAGTCGTAAAGCTACTATTTTCAAAAGTTCTTCTCTCTGTTTCTATCACATACACTCTGTAATGCACTCTTTTTATTTTTCTGTATTCAGGATTGGTATTTGGTTATAATGGGCCCTATATACCAACAGAAAGGTTGCATATGCCACGTGATCTGGAAGCACGAGGCACCCATAGATGCCACACAGCTGGGGTCCCAGGGACCCCAGCGGCATCTACTAAGGGCATACAGGATACATACCACACTTGCCACCCTAGTCCCACAGGAGACATCATGCTGGGGGCATGCCTGCACTACACGACACTCACTAAGCAACATAGTGCTAGGCACGGGGGGCACCGGGTATGCCATTTGGGACAAGGCATAACCTGGTACATGCCCCATGTTCTACAGCTGCCAGGCACGGTGGACCAACTCAACTGACCTCCATGCTGCCCCAGCCCATGAGGCTGCAGTGCAGGGCTGGGGCAGCATCCTGGGAGAGTGCCCGGTGGTTGTCCATCTAGTGACACTTTACACAGCTGGCTCTGATGCTGTGCACACACCGCATGGGTGCAAAGGATACACCAAGGGACCCGGTACAGGCATCCGACTCGATGCTCACCCCAGGTCAGTGGCTCCACCCCGACTGCCCAAATGATCCTGTGCACTGAGGGGGCATGGCCACAGATTGGCACCCCACAGGAGTGCTAGTGGTAATGCACACCACTTACCTTGCACCTGTTCGGAGCTGCGTAGGTATGCAGGCAGGGTATTCGGCTCTGGTGCGTATTACTGGCCCTTTAGTGCATTGGGTCCAATATGTTTAGTATAGTATATACTTTGTATATTATACAGTAGTCTTCATTTTAAATTTTGGATAACCATCCTCGTCCAGTGCTTTTGGTTGAAGTAGCTACTGGAACACAGGGAAACATCCTGTAAGACCTTACAAATTATAGATATAAAGTGTTAAGGCAATCCATTTAAAAAAATGTATGTTTTACACTGTATAAAATAATGTTTATAAATGAGAATTATTTTTGGTCTTACTTTTTGGATGTTTTTTCCTGACTTCATTGAGTTTGCATACCTCCTAGATTCTTATGTTGGAATTAAAATGATTTTAAATAAAATCCATTTAAAAAATGTGGCTTCTGTAAGAGAATTAGGAGCCCTTTCAGTTTCAATGTGCATTATAACATTTTGGCAATCTAAGGGCAATTATGACCTACATATTAACTTTTGTCAACAGATTACACACTTCCTTCTCTTTTGCTCCACCACCATTGGCACTGGGAAAGTAGAGTTGTTAAGTTAGAATGACCAGATGGTTCAGTAATTAGAAAACTGAATTGTGAACCAAAAGATAATAAATTAATGGCTTAGAATAACAACACAGCTACTAGTTCACTATATGAATGTGAGCAAGTCAAGTGGCCTGCCCATGCTTCTGAGTGGTGAGCTGTAAACAGAGGACACCACTGAAAATAAGATGAGAAAGCCCTGGGTTAGCAGCCACCTCCAGACCTGATAAGGTGCCTGGTAGTGTCTGCTAATCCCAAGACTTTCTTTTGGTTGGTTACCCCCAGGTCACTCAGGAAGAACCAAGGGCTTCTGGGTGGTTGTTAGGGAGTGGGAGAACCAGTGATCAGACATGAGTTGGACCACAGTGCTGGCCCTCATTGTGGTTTGTGTACTTTACTGCCTAATCTTGAAGTCACTTGTTGAACTGCGCCACTAGCCTGTTGCAGGGTCTGGGGACAAGGTCCAGATCTCTTGGGTTTGAGGTTAAGGGTAGGGGCTTGGGTACTATGTGGACTATGAGCTGAGTACAGGGGATATAGGTACTCTACCAGATCAGTCCTAGAAATTACTGGGGTTAGTGATGTGAGGGACACTAGAGTGGAGATTACAATTACAACAACCACTAAATAGGACTGAATTTTGGCAGCTAAGCTGCCAGATGCCTCTCACACCTCCAGCTACCTGAGCCTCCAGAGTCTCCAGTCAGCCCAACAGCTGTGTCATTGAGTAAGGTAAAGTGAGGGAGGCAAGGATAGGTGTGCACTTTGTTTCCCTAGGTTCTCTGTCAGTTTATGGAAGGGGGTCTTTGTATAGAAGTGGAGTTGGATGCAGAATTGGAACGTCTAATTCTCTTTCTGATTCCCACATGTCTTAATTGCAAGTGGAACAGAATTAGACTTGAAATCAGAATTCCCAATATTTCAACTACTAACAGAAAGAATTGTTTCCAGAAAATCTGAGCACCCTTAAATGTTATTGTATCTCTGTAAGTTTACCGGGTAAAGCAATTTCAAATTAATAAATAAAAGGACATGGTCAGAATCCATGGTAATTTACAGTGTGGGAGGTGCACACACTACATAAGATGGAACTCTGCTGTGCATCTTGCATTATCCCTCAAAAAATGGTTTTAGCCCTGAAGAAAGCACTTCAGCTGCTTCCATTAGCCCTTGGATACAGCATGAAGAGTTGTGAGGCAGGGAAACAATGTATTTTAAAATGTAATTAAATAATGGAGAGGGGATACAGTCTGTCCATGGTACACTGACATTTCCCACAATCCCCTGCTCTCATGGAACAGTGGGTCCACTAAGCTGCCTTTAGGTGCAGGCACTTGGGTTGCCACCTTTGGAAGAGTCAAAAACTAAACCTTATCTCCACCCCTAGCCTCACTCCTTTTCATGGCTGATACCGCATTGCTTTTCCTCCAAAGTCATTTAGTTATGTCAATGGAGACTTTAATGGAGCAGTAAAATTTTATTTATTTATTTTTTGTTGACCGGGTAAGTGCACTAGACAAATCCTGCCTATTTTCAGGCACGACCCAGGGGAGGGGGATACAGATGAATGCCAGCTGACTTTGAACCAAATTAAGCTGTTGGTGGTATTTATAGTGAATGAGGGAAATCTGGCCAGGACACTGGGGAAATTCCCCTACTCTTTTCGATAAGTGCCATGGGATCTTTAACATCCACCTGAACTACTACCAGTCCAGGCAGATGGGACCTCGGTTTAACGTCTCATCCGAAGCGGCACCTCAGAGTGCAGCACCTCTCTCATGCTGCACTACAGTGTCAATACTGGATATTAATCCAAGTGCCAGATGTGGGAACTGAACCCACAGCCCTCTGACTCTCCCAGCCTCAGAGGCGTGGGTGTGCTACCCACTGAGCCACTGACACTGCTAATATTTGCTTATCGAAGCCACTCTGGTTCAATGGCCTCAGCCCAACCATCTCCTCTACCCCAACAATTGGTATGTTTAAAACTAGGCTCCAGGACTGTCTCACTACCAACAGCTCCTATGACTGCCCAACTTAACCTTGTTTCTCCACTTCCCTTTCTGCTCTAGTTGTCCCCCCTTCCCCTCCTCACTGGATTCTACCCTCACATCATGGTATACGGTATACATGTGATAGCTCCCTCTTTGCGCAGGAGACTCCTGTTTTTTTGACTGAACTCCCTCTCTCCCTCCCAGAAACAAAATCTCCTGCTTAAGTAAAATTATGTCCAAAATATCCATTCATGTTTGTTTTTGGCAGATAAAGACACATAAAAAGTAAATTATTGATGAACAGTGTAAGTAATAATATTGTACAACTAGTTGTTGATTCATTTTAGTGCTTATTCCTGACAAAATGAAATATATTAAATGCTTTTATTCTTATTTTTTGATGCCATATAAGGACAAACTCATGACGTTACGGCATTTCCCTACTAGTAGGCCAATCTCCCAATGCTGCACTTTTCACCCTTTCCCCACCCTTCCTACATTCCTTCTCCCCCCCCCTTCCCTCTCCCTATGACTCTGGCACTTCTTATCTGTTGTCTGTTTTCTCTGACAAATGCCACTGGCTGCCTTGTTACAATGCTACCCTTGAATTGTATTAATCTGTACTCTGTTTGCAATGTCCACTTGTTATAATGTCTGTCTTGATGTTCCCCATAATTTGTATTTCTCTGACATGGAACCTTTGTAAAAGAGCCAAGGCTCAAAGGTATTTATAATCCTAGACTTGATAAATAAATAAATAAATAAAGTAAAAGAAAATACTTTAAGCAGCAGTTCAACAAAAATGCTACATACCGTAATGTTTAAAATTTATTTTATAGGTTCTTAATAGTTAGTAATTAATTTATTTTGTTATTTATTGAAATTGTTTTACCAGGTAAACATATAGAGATAAAGGAAGACTCATTTATAGATATGATCTGGGGGACAAAGGAAATACTGTAAATAGTATATAGTGATATATAATAAACAAATTGCTTGTTTTCTATAGTGTACTTCATATATTGATCAAATTCCTTTTAGTTGTCCACATTATTTTGAAATCGAAAGAAGTGAGCATACTTTTTCTAGTGAAAAAAACGTATTTAAAACATTTAAACATGCTTAAATCCTGTTACAGAAAGAAAAGTTTACCAGCAAAGGAGAGTGGAAGATATCTGAATACTGTTAAAAAAGATAGGGTCAGACTTTTTGCTCAGCTTTTCTGCATTGTTTCTTTAAGATGCAGAGTGGAAAAGATTAGGTTAAGTAAGAGATATGGTCTTAATGGCCATACTTTACACTTCCCAGGATGACTGTTTTTACAAAGAAAGGGCTATATTGACAACAGAACTTGTTTGTAACCTGGACATGCAGCTGCAACAATGAATTATAAGACAACATCTGTTTTAAATGTACGGTATGTGAGCACACAAAATGGCTCAAATACCTGGCGATCACTGAGCAAGACTAGATTGCCAGATAGGGACCCTGAAAACTGGATTATCAGGTAAAAACCTGACAGTGGCAACCCTAGAAGGCACTGAAAGCCAGCTTGAACTTTGTAAGGCTTATTTAAATGCTTCTACAGTGCCTTCTAGCTAAATTCTTTAAAGAGTATACAGCACCATTGGGATAACTTTGTAAAGTACAGTACGCATAATCTTAATTATATTTGCTACTATATACTGTATTTCCTGTTGTTAGCTTCCCTTTAGTTTCTGCTACTAAGCAAAATTATATAAAAACAGGATCCTTACCTTTTGCATTGTATTTCCTCCTTCTGATTGCCTGGACATGATGCCATTATCTTCTGCTTTTGACATTATAATCATCTCCATGGCAGCAAATGTTATTCATTATCAGAGGAATATGACATTATGTGTAGACAGCCAACAGAAGCAAATGATGTCTGATAAACACAGATCCTATTTTCAAGTAGTTGACCTTAGCCATAAGAAAAAAGTAAGATAAATAGAGGCAACGTGAAATATAAGCAGAATTGTGCATGAATATTATTGCAAACTATGAGAGGAGGCCCGTCTGATGAAGGAAGAACCAACAACATTGTTTTTTGTTTAATTCCCTCTTTTGAGTTGATGGGAATGAAGATAAAAGAGCAACTAGCTACATAAATTATCTAAGAAACAGAGTATACACCCTTGGTTGGAGGTGCTACAAATACAACAGTCATATTACTTCCAAGAATAGTCAACACTCACCATCACATATAATACAAGATGCTGCTCTCTGAGAATCTGTTTAAATGCCCAAAAATGTATTCAGAGTGCCACACAATACATTGACATGTTTCGGATCTCAGTCCTTTATCAAAAGGCTCCATAGATGCTATAGCTATCATCAAGCTGAAGAGCCAGCCAATCAGTCAGATGAAAAGCCAGTTCTTTTATACTGATACCCTAAAATATGACATAATTTGAATAAGAAGGGCTTGTGCCAATTTAGAGGGTAACATTGATTTTAAGGAAAATGAAGACAGATGCTGTAATAATCTAGGTGTATAAGCATGCTATACCCTATGAGTCAGCCTACCTGTGTTTACTTAGAGAAATGTGAGTCAGACAGTTCACATGGTGCTGACATCATCTGTAGGCAGGTATAAAGCCTACCTCTTAAGATGCAAAACAGATAAATCAGTCAGTAGAGACCGACTGTCATGGAGGAAGCATCTCATAGTACATGCATGTCTTCATGTGCTAGAAATCTATTAGGCTGGAACTGATCCTGGAAGTTGTGCACTGAGGGAATTCTGGACTGTTTTGAACTGAAAGACTAACCAACTACTTCATTTCTGTAAGTTTGTTATTATTTGTTTTTAATTTTTGGAAAACAAATTCTGCAAAGTGCATTCTACTTCACCTTTTATCTGTGTTTGATTCATCTGTCTACCCACTAACCTTCACATCTGGTGTCAGAAGTGGGATACTGGTGCGTCTAGGCTGGGAGAGAGATGTTACCATGAGATATCACCCTGATATCCTGGCAGATGCCACAGGAAGTACAAGAACAGCAAGGCAGAGGTTCTGGTATCAGACAAAGATCACCATCTGCTTACAGCTGAGTCTTAACAAGAACTGTGGCAGAAAAACTGTGTTCACCATTATTTCCTGTGCTAGAGCTGGTGGTTCTGTCCAAGTTAAAGCCTGAAGGGGCCTCTGTGGAGCAGTTGCAGACTATGTTGACGAGCCTGCTGCAATCTGCCAGTACCAGTGATAAAGTGTCCAGTGAAACAGACAGGTGGTCTGACTGTGGGGTTCCAGGTGATAGAGGCCTTGATGACATGGCTTATCTGAAGATAGCTAGAGGCAGAGCAGCTTTGCTTGAAGGCAGAGAACAAAATATTGGAGGTTAAGAAGAGTGCAAGTAGAGGCGCTGCTTACTTTGAGGAGAAGCAACTAGAGGAGACAGAGTCCTGTACCCACCCCAGGAGCCAGCAGAAAGGTTTGAATTGTGTAATGACTATCCAGAGCTCTCCATATTCCCGGGGTGTTATCTGTCTGATATGGACTCTGAAAGTGAGGGGAGTCTGTGTTAGGAAAGCATGGACAGCTGCCTGAATATTATTGTAATCCCAGGTGAGACTGGCCCTTTAAGTATTGTACTGGGCAGTGAAACTACAGTGAAGCAACAAGAGGCCTGTAAGTTGGCTGAAGGGACTTCATTTATAGATGCACTATAGATGCACTAGGCAGAAATGGGAGAACAGTGGATTTGGATAAATTGCAGTCTGGGGACCATACTATAAAGAAACTAAAACAGTGTATAAAAATGAAAGATGGTATACCTGTAAACGTTGTAGTGGGTAATCAAATGTATTCATAGTATGAAAGTATTAATGAGATTTTTTATCATATGAGACCCAAACCCAAATCTAACAAAATAGATATACAAGTGGTGGTGGTGCCAAAGAGATATCAGCAGAGGGTGCTAGTGGCTACTCATTCCAGTACTTGTAGGCACCTCAGTCATGAAAGCACACTGAATAATCTAGTACCACATTTCTACTTGACAGAACTGTACAGACAGGTGTCAGCTTACTTAAATTCCTATTTGGTCTGCTAGTCAGATATGTTCCTGCCTCTACAGAAGGGTTCATGCACAACCGTTGTGCTAGTAAGCAAGGGATGGAAATTCCAACCCTTCCAGGGTATTTGAGAGGGTGAAAAACTGGTTGAATTTGATTTCTTCTTAGCTTAGGGATGTGTGATGAGGGAGGCCCTATCTGATGAATGAAGAACAAACATCATTGTTTTTTTTTGTTTTATTCCCTCTTCTCAGTTGGTGGGAATGAAGAAAAAGGTGACTAGCTACAGAGATACTGTAACTGTCCTCAAGCTGAACAGCCAACCACTCAGTCGGATGAAAAGTCAGTTATTTTATACTGTTACCGTTACATGTGAATTTGAATAAGAGAGGCTTGTGCCAATTTAGAGGGTAACATTGATATGAAGGAAAATGAAGAGAGATGTTGTAATAATCTAGGTGTTTAAACATGCTATACCCTTTTACCTTATTTTCTAAAGAAATATCATGATCTCATGTCAGATGAGTCCGCTTATCTGTGTTTATTAGGATGAGTCAGGTTGCCTGTGTTCACTTAGAGAATTGTGAGTCAGACAGATCACATGGTGCTGACATCATCAGTAGGCAGGTAAAAAAGCCTACCCTCTGAGACACAAAACAGATGAGTCAGTCAGTAGAGACATGGCAGTCATGGAGAAAGCATCTCATAGTAAATGGGCAAAGCAAAAAAGTAATCTCTGATGAAGTCAGGCATTTGCCAGGTGAAACGTAAGATGTAAGTTTTTGGCCCAGTCACCAATTTGGTGTGCAGACAACATTTTTGGACTAGTGGTCTGATTAATAAATATATTTTTTATGCTCCATTCTGCTCTGGACCAGGTGCTTACATTTTTGCTTTGCTCATTACGTTTGGTTTAGCACCAGTCTCTTACTTAGTGGCTGTCATTTGTTTTCTTCTCATAGTAAATGCAAGTTTTCATGTGCTAGGAATCTGTTTGGCAGGAACAAAGCCTGGAAGTTTTGCACTGAGGAACTGTGCACTGTTTTGAACTGAAAAACTAAGCAACTATTTCCTTTCTGTGTATTTTTCGAAAATTGTGTTCTACACCTTTTACCTGTGTTTGTTGCACCTGTCTACCCACTGACTGTCACACAAACTTTTTTCCAGAGATGTCATAGGCTTTTAAATCACTACTGTTGTCTAATGTACACTGCAATCCCAAACAGCCTAGTTGGCCAATAGGCTCAACAGGCGGGATACCACTCATGATTCCAACAATCTGGGTTTAGGAACAAGCTTGGAGCAAAGAGGGGGCTGATGGGGAAGGAGAACTGAGCTTTGCATAGGATGCTCTACTCCTTCAGGGAGGGAGGGCAGTAGTCTCCACTATAGAGCTACCACCTTGGTGACCATGGGTGGCAGTGTAGTGAATACTCTGAATGAAGCAGGTGCAGATACTAGCCAAGCTCCTTGGTGTCACACTTTACATTGCAGCTACTTGTGAGCTGGCATCCATGTGGAAGGGGTGAGTAAGAAAGCAACAAAAGCACCAACAGTATGCAAGATGAAGTGTCACACTTGGGCCAGACAATTAGCCACCCCCATCTAGGAGGTCCTGACCTGGCCAGGCATGATAATCCATGCTTCAGGAGAAAATCCTGTGGGGTGGGTGGTAAAGGAGGGATAAGTAACTAAAGGATGGATAAGTGCCAGAGAAGTTAAGGTACAGTGCTGGGTAGAAGCCAGCAGAAAGAGGCAACAATGCAGGAACATCAACAATAAATTTAAAAAAGAGCCTGTGTCATGCTTGGGGAAAACAGTGGAAATGAGCTCTTAAAAAATAGAAACAATTTAAACAGAAAGTGCCCAATCCCCAAGGAGACCCAGGGGTCAGCAGGCTTCATGCTCTTGGTCTAAAATGCACATAGCCAAATCCAGAGCTACTGCTGCTGCAGTAAGCATATGCAGAAATCTGCCTGGGGTTGAGGACATTAAAGAGCGAGCATAGGGTTAAACAGTACATCCAAGCAGGTGCTTACATCAGCACCATAGTAATGCCCCACTTTGTGTGGCATATGGGAATTGACCATACCAGGGAGAACAATAAAAATGTAGCATTAAATACCCTTCTGCACTTCATGCCATCTTTGAGGGCTGGGGCAGCAGGTGGGGAAGGCCATTCAGCCCAACAAGCCTATGTGGTCTATGCAGGGAGAGAAAGCACCCTGTACACAGCCTTGGCACCACAGAAAAACATCTGCAGATTGAACAGATTGGGATCTCACCCTCATACCTGCCCAATGCAACTGCCCTTAATGACATACAAATGGAGTGAAATAAAGTGTGACTGGGCAGCACAGTTCACTGTGTGGCTGCCTTGGAGTGCTCTGTATGTGTGGAGGAGACACTCTTTAGTCACTATCATCCCTCAAAAAACACCAGTGGAAGGTATTTTGGAGGGTATTTTTTCCTTTGCTTATTGTGATAATAGAATGATAAAAAAATCATTAATTTCCATGTACAAATTATCTGATGCTTCTATAAAGCTATAACTGTCCTTTGTACCCCTTCATCTACCTTCATTTATTGACCACAAGTTGCAGAGCATATCACAATACTACAATAACGCCTGTGTAAGTATATTAAATATAGCCATCCTTTTCTAATATTTAGTAAAGAATAAATGCTCTGTAAGTGCTAAATTGTATGTTGCTAGCGTCAGCAGTAATACATTAGTATACTGTATATGAACTGCTGAAATCTTTACTGGATAACCATAGTAACCATAGCAATACAAGCATAAGCACCAACTGAACATTTACTTTCCTTATTTAGGGTCTATGTGGAACCATTTTCTAATAAAGCAACCATTTTTCCTGCATTTGTGTCTTGCTTGTTTTCCTCATACGCTGATGTGATTTGCTCTTTTAAGAATTGGCAACATATCCACAGAGGTTTCCAGCTGTAAACACATTCATTCACTTGAGTGAGTGGATCCTTGCCATAAAAAACACAGAGACTAGACAATACTCTTCACACTGAGAAACTCTGACAGTGGCAATACTGCATCTCACCAAAGTTATTGATGGATTTGTGAAGGCACTCACTGACGTGACAGCTGTGCTCTTTTTCATTTGTCAGAGAAAATGAAAGGTAGTATTCTAGATATGCACGTCTGAAGATTTTACTTGACAGTGGTGTAGAACACAGGCAATGCATGTGTCTCTGAGAAAGATCCAACACTGTCCTGTTGTGTTCCAAGGAAATATTGCAAACAAAATATTTTATTATAAATGGAAGGAGCTTTGTTTTGGTCATGCAGTCCATGAGGCTTGCAGTTTTTATTTAACCTGCTGAACAAACTGATGAACCCTAAGAAGAAATGTAACAGATATTTCTCATTTTGAAACATGAACAGGAGATTGCTTCTTCAATAACTATTCTTTCCTAACTCGTGCCTCACCAGTCTGAATCTGTGTGCTCACTGCTGGCCCCCCTGCCGGTATTTCCACAGTCCCTCTCCTCTTCCAATATTCTCTGTCATTCTTATCAGCTCCTTCTGTCTGTTCCACTCTTTCTTCTACCACACTGCACTTTCCACTTCCAGCGTCTTCATAGGCAACCCGGTCCAACTGTCCACCACCCTCTCTGTAATGAAATACCACCTCACATCTTTTCTGAACCTCCCTCCTATTAGCTTGTGCAAGTGCCTCTTGTAGCAGACCCTTTGTAATACTAGCAAAACTGCTGGCTGTTGACTGTTTCAGTAATGTCACCTCACTCCTCCTGGTTGCCAGTGGGTATATGTCTAGCTACTCAGGAACTCCTTACAAAATTTACCCTACTAGCTGTTACCCTTCATTGCACATAATCAAGCCTGTCCTTTTTCTTTTTCACGTGAGGGTTCAAGAACTGTACTCAGTAATCCTGGTGTGGCCACACTAGTGAACTGTGCAGAAGTGGGATCACCTTCTAGTTCCTACTGCAGAACCATCTGCAGTTACAAAATAGCATTTCCTTAGCTCTCCCATATGGCTTATTGCATCAAGCTTTGCCTTTAAGCTCTCTACTATGATCACCTCCAGGTCCATGCCCTCTAACATTTGGGCTTTGCTGACACCACCAAGCAAATTATCAATCTTGGATTGTTTCTACTGATATGCAAGACTGAGCTACCAGACTCCATTCCTTTGCTTTAGTCTTTCTAGATCTCTTTTCATGACACAGACACCATCCTCACTATCAACCATCCCACACAACTTAGTTTCATCTGAAAACAGGGTAATCTTACCATCTATCCCATCTTCAACAGTATGTCATAGATGATTAAGTTAAATAGGACTGGACCCACACTGATCCCTTGGGTAAACCACTAATGACGTCCATTCCATCTCCTTTGAGTGCTGCCCATTTATCACTTTCCCTGGGCCCCCCCCGGTAAAGCAATAGTACAACTGGTTAAGCTCTCACTTAACCCCCAGGTCCCCCAACTTTTTCACAAATATTCAGTATGGCACTAAATCAAAGGCTTTGCCAAAGTGCAGGCAGACATCCTGGATGTCAAAAGCATGACATTTGCTACTTGTGTAACCATACTAAATAAATCAATATAGTTTGCCTGGCATGACCTCCATATTCATTAAACCATGTTGCCTTAAGTCTTGCATGCCATTAGCTTCCAGGAACCCCAGTATCTGCTCCTTCCAAATAGCATAAAGAAGCTTTGCCATCAGCCCGGTGGCACTGAGGGTTGAGGCACCTGATGCCTCACCTCGCACCATGTGACCCAATGTCAGGAATGGGTTCATGCTGTTGGGGGGAGTTAGAAGGGAGAGAGAGGATTGAGCATCCAGAAAACTGCTCTCCTCTCCTCTCTCAGGGAGGGTGAGCTGTATCTTCTCTGCTCCTAGTGACTCCACTGGAGACTGCAGGAAGCAACAGCAGGGACCACCAGCGTATGGGGTGGAGGTGATGGTGGATGTCCGTGGGGCCCATCTCGTGCTAGACAGCATTGCACATCCGCATCTCCAGGGGTATGTGAAACTTACACTCATGCAAGGAGGAAAACCCATTGGCAGGAGGTGACTATGGTGCACAATCAGCCCCATGCCCACCGCTATATCTTGCCCACCCTGGGTTTTGATATCCTCCAGCCTCCACCCAGCCTGCAGGAGTGCTAGATTGAAGGAACACCAAGAAGTGGATGGTGGCCCTGCCTGGGGGGCAAAAGCCAGAGGGTATCCTGCAAGTGGGGGCAATAGGTCTGGATTTCCAGATGGGACCTTGGGGCTGGGGGTCTCAGGGCATGCATGAGCAGCTGGGGGTGTTGCCTGAGAGATTGCCCCTGCAGCTGGAGACTGGGAGTAAACAGAATTTAAAAAAAGAAGCTTTGCCTGCAATGGAAATTAGACTCACTGGCCTGTCCTTCTTTGGATATCCCTTGCCCCCCTCACCATAAAACAGTCTTGCACCCACCCTGCATTAGTGCCCAGTGCCCAATAAACATTTACAAATGTCCACTGGGGGGAAGCTTCCTCCTTAATTCCTTCAAAACCCTGGGGTGTAACCCATTTTGCCCTGGGGGTTTGGGGGTTTTCATTGCCTTAAGACTGTTGAATGCTCTTTCAGCAAGCACATTCCCTAACTCTAGTTTGTGCCCAAGATTCTTACCTTTAGTCATTCCGCACTCTGGCAGTGGTCCATCTTTTTCTTCTTGAAGGACTGAACAGAAGTAATTGTTCAGTGCATTTGCATTCCCCGGTTATCTTCCACTCAGTCTGAACCCTTTGTATTTCCCTTTCTTCCCCTTGTGTCTACTAAAGGAAACACTTTTCTTCCTTATCGCCTTTCTTACCTCCACTAAGAACTACATCCACCTTTTCCTTTTCTTTCATGCCCAACTTGCCTTAATCAATCCTTGGTGACCTTCTGGATCTCCCTTTTGATGACCTCCCATTTTTCCTCCATCTTTTACATCTAACTTATCACTCTGAGGCTCACCTCAGATACCTCCCCCATCTTCCCCAATTCAGACCTTCTGACGTTCAGAATCAACATTTTAAATGTATAATGCCTGCTCTCAAGTGGGATTCAGGCCACACAAAGTTGTGGGCATTTTCTACAAGGGGACCTTCCACTGTCATATCTTCTATAAATTCCTCATTTGTAGGCACCACAGCCAGGACAGCCCCCTTCCTGGTCAGCTCCCTCACATGCTGGTAGAGGAAACTGTCCTAGATGATGTTCACTACGGCCTGGTTTTTGGCACTTTTTGACTGTGGTATACTTCAATTCACATCATGTAAATTCAGATATCCTGTCAGGAGATGTCTGACTTTACTGCTGTATCTTCTAGTACTTATAGTCCTTTAAACTTAGTAGATGAAAAGTAGGGCTGTACAAATACTTTTTTCTGAATATTCCATATTCAAAGTTGGAATATTGGGTATTTGGGACTTGGATATTCGTATGTTTGTCTACTCCCCTACCCCCCCCAGTTTTTGCAAGTTTTGTTCCCTGGCATACCTCTTTATATTGAACAATTTTCCCACCCTGCATCTCCTCATCTCTAGTCTACACAATGGTTTAAATGAAGGATGAAGCCAGCTCCTGGCCACAAGTATTCTTGTAGAATTGTAGTAGCTAGTGGAGTACTCCATCTCAAGCAGATCATCCCATGGATCTGAAAACATACTATACATAGTAAACTTACCCACTGTCCTTGATCCATGCAGGTATGGGAACTCCAGTCCATCCCTGCTGGTCAGTCACCCTCCTAAGAAAGCTGCCCTAAGTAGCAGTGTCATAAAACAGTCAAAAGCATGGAGAGACACAGATACAGAGCAAGTGGTACAAGCTGGTAAGCTTGACTAGCTATCGAGGTTGGGTGTGCTAAGAGAGGGAGGGAGCAGAGCAAAATGCATCATTGATGGTGTTAAGCAGTCTGTGTCCAGTCAAAACTAGGGAAGGGGGTGGAAAGTGGAATAACTGTTTAATTTTATCTATATGTAGGAAGTGATCCAGGGGACAAACTCTGGCCATGTCAAAGGTTGCTTTTCTCATCTCACCTCTGAATACTGGTTCTCATATTCAAATTATACGCTGTTCAAGTTTCAGATTTATTGTTGATTGGTTATTTAAACCATTACATCATAGACACATTTAAAATTCAGTAAAAAATACACTAGTCCACACGTTAAACAGTACCCATACTACTCAAGAGGTCCATCAATAGTAGGCACGAAGCATCATTTACCATGCATGAATCCATTAATCAGGAAATAAGTTAATAATAAATATCCTATTAGCTGCAAATTCTGAATATTACTATTTATAAAAAAAATCACTCGACCTCTTTCCTTACAGTTTACTTTTTTCCTTTAAAATTAACCATAGACCCCTGCAGGCAAACTTTGGTATTTATAGGACTCGACTTGCCCAGGCTCTCCCTAAGAACTGCTTGCAACTCTGAAATGTACATTCCACATTCAGGGGCCAATCATTATGCCCTGCTGAGGACATCTTTGAGTTATAGTAATTTAGCCCTATGCCAAAAACCATTTATCAACACTTGTGCTACTCAGACCCAAATATGAGTTAATAGGTTGCTGGCTCAACACCCAGATTAACTCTACATGTACTACTGGTTTGACTCAACCATGCATCCCAATGGGGTACCCTGCAATGCATGCTGCCACGTATTCCTCTTATATGGGACTAGGCCAAGCACCATTTACCAGTCTGTACTCTAGGCCTCGAGTACTGGGTCAGGGAACTGGACTCATAGTTACACATTTGGTCACTTCACTACATGTGATGAACCAGTAATCAGAAATAAGCCCAGTAACATGACTCAGGTATGCCTCCCTGCACTACTGCCCATGCATGACAACTACTTACTATGGCAATTAACAACCATCTGAGGGTAAGCTTCTATGGGTATTCCTGGATGGCTCTCCCAAATTGTCCACAGATTCTCCACTATATCAGTTCATCTAAACTTCCCATTCGGGATAGTTAAAAAGCTTGGAGGAAACAGTTACTTAAGTACATATAAGGGCTATAGAAATTTAGGAAAAAAATATAAAAAATATATATATATGTGTGTGTGTGTGTGTGTGTGTGTGTGTATCTATATCTATATCTATATCTATATCTATATCTATATCTATATCTATATCTATATCTATATCTATATCTATATATCTATATATATATAATATAGACTGTATATACACACAAAAGGGAGGAAAACACATCAGAAACAAACATCATGGGCTGTATAAAACTGAAAATGCAATATAATCAGTCAGTTATTATGTTGCTAAATATTTGCAAACCTAATAAAACCATTTCTAAAACAGATCTTAGGTTTCAAAAACATAAACCATTATTATAAAAGCACAAGTCCCAATAAACAGTAGTTTAAAGGTTCATCTGACCACATGAGTCCTTTATAAAGCAATAGACTCCTTCCTCGCTGAAGAGTTCATAAAACAGTACCACTAGTTTAGTGCCATGTATGAAAGTAACTGTCAAGTCAAGGAGCTGCTCAACTAAATGTAATAAACATAATTAGCATGGTCGCACTTATTCCCACCTATTCAACTGCTCAAACCAAAACTAGGAGTCATGTATAGGTTATTATTTAATAACGCTTCACACTATGCTTAACATAAATTATTCAAATACTAAGAGTCAGGCTCCAATGACCAAATAACAGCTTTGAGTGGAAGTTTTACTCCACAAACAGGGACCTGGAAATCTTGTTCAGTATCCTCATGAAATAAAGGTTTACCAATTAAAACATAACAAATCACTGTGGTAGATGGAGAGGTAGGACAGTGGTGATGGTCGGGGGGATGCCAACCTGCCAGGGGTGGATTGCTGCACTATGACATCAACAAATGGTAAAGAACAATGGATTCTGGACTCATTTCAAGATGTTCCTGTCACAACTGGTGGTGGAGCAAACCAGAGAAGGAAGCATCTTGGATTTGGTTACAACAGATGGTGAGCAGGTAAGGAATGTTGTAGAGGACCCACTTGATGGTTCTCCTGGACCTGGTAGGGAGGAAAATTACACTAATACTACAGTAGTGAATTTCAGGGGGGTGGATTTTGGGAGGATAGCAGCCATTCTAGTAGGCCACAGAGAATATATGTGCAGACATGGACACGAGTCACAGGTGAGAAATTTTGAGTGTGGATCTCTTGGAGGACACTGAAACCTGCACTAAGTCACAATGCAAGAACGTGAGGCCAAGGAAATACTACTGGTGAACTAGGGATGTACAGGAGAGGGTAAGGAAGAAAAGGCAAGCCTACCGAATGTACAAGAAAACCAGTAAGAAGAAGGACAGGAAGGAGTGCTATATGAAATCAAAGGAGGTGAGTAGGGTGGAAAGGGCAGCCAAAGCAACAAGCAACCAAAGAGCAAAGGTTGGCACAGGGGATCAGGGAGGGGAATAAGGAATGCTTTAGATATATCAAGGAGAAAAGGAAGTGTAGGGGGCAGATCACCAGGTTAAAAAAAGGAATTTGGGTGGGCAGAAGAGGGAGTGGGGCAGCTAAGGTACTAAACAAGTACAGTGCTCCCTCTATTATCCGCCCAACTTTGTGCCACTGTTTTCTGGTGGATAATAGAGGGTGTATGTTAAATGATGGCACCCGTAATGTTAAAAAAGGTTAAATATTATATCTGAGTGATTTGTTGTTGTATATAGTGTGCTTACACTACACTGTATTTGCAAAAATGTTATTTCATTTTGTGATATGTTTTATTTTATTCAGTTACATTTAAAAAAAAAAAAAAACCTGCTCACACATACAGTACTGTATTTAAAAAAGTCACAAGTGACCCAGGGAGTGACATACTGGTAGACTCAATGGCACTAAACAATCAAAGGCTGTAAGCGAGTTGGAATTGGTACTCTGCCTAGTGGAGAGGGAAAGGGAGTGGGTAATCCAGAGAAGGATGTCTCCGTAGTTGTTGCTTATTCCAGTAGGGGGAGGATGACATATGTTCTGTGGTTTAAAGCAGGGAGGAGCTAAGTAATGTGAGAGTGCTTTGTGTCCAGTTATGAACCCTCTAAAAAGATCCAGTGGACAGAGTTGTTGAGTGCACCAAAGGGATTCTGGTGCCTCAGAGGAGGAACAAAATAGAGAAAAGAAATGTCTCCATGCAGGTTAGCTAGGCATACCATTGCAAGCCGCATTCACTTTATACACACCAACTCAGCCATCACATCTGCCACTGACTTCCTGGTTCCCTCTTCTGCGTAAGCCACACCACCAGCAACCCTGGCACTACACAAGCTGTGTCTATATAAAAAACATATACTGTATCCCTAATAAGGCCAATGCAGATTGGAAGACATACAGACGACCGATTGGATTATGAGGGAGTTACAGGGGCTCGACGTACTGTACAGTACAGTACTTGCTCGTATGGCTGTAAGATGCTCCTACAAAGTTATTTTTTCAATAAGAACACAAATAAATTTGATTTAAAACATCAGCGATTTTGAGCCCATTATGTAGTGCATGTGGACTAAGACGTCAGACGGCTTGGATGGCAGAAGAAAGGGGGAAATTACAATGGGAAATATAGGGGTTAGGTGAAATAAAATGCTGGCAGATGGCAGACACAGAGGGAGGTGGATGAAAGAGGGAATTAACATGGGAATCTGTTGGGACATGAGGTGAGACTGGCGGTAACAGAGGGTGGCGGATAATCAAGGGGCAGATAAGTGAGGGAGCACTGTACTTCTGCTCTCTCTTTACAAAGGAAATTGATGGTCCAGTTCCACAGGGGGATGTTAAGATAATGTGTGGGTAGGGGTGGTCACTAACATGTGATGAGATATCGGTGGACAGCATATGGGAGGGCCTTAGGTCATTAAGGACAGACAAGGCCTCAGATCTTGATGAGATCCATCCCAGAATCCTAAAAGAGTTGGCGGATGTCCTGGAAGCACAGCTGATGGAGTTATTCAGCTCCTCCCTCCAAATGGAAAGTGTACTATTGGACTGGAGAGTGGCACACATAGTGCCCCTCCATAAGAGCGGGTCAAGGGATGAGCCAGGAAACTATAGACTGGACAGCCTGACGTTCATAGTGGGGAAACTATTGGAAAGTATATTGAAGGAAAGGCTGGTAAAGTTCTTGGAGGTTATTGGACTTCAGGATGTCAGGCAACACTGTTTTGCCAAGGGGGATCTTGTCAGACTAACCTGGTTGAATTTTTTGATTGGGTGACAAGATCTCTGGATGGTGCTAGACTGGCTGATGTTTTATATCTAGACTTCAGTAAGGCATTTGACTTGGTGCTGCATGGGAGACTGCTGGGCAAGCTGAGTGACTTGGAGGTGGGGAAAGGTTGGTGAGGTAGACTGGAACTGGCTAAGCCACAGACAACAGCAGTTGGTGGTGGTGGGGAGCTATCGACACCCAGAATGGTCATTAGTGGGGTCCTTCAGAGTTCTGTTCTGGGTCCACTGTTATTTAATGGTTTCATTTCAGACACTGCAGTGGGAGTTAGAAGTAATAAGAGCCTGTTTGCTGATGACTCCAAACTAGGTGTGAAGATTGACAGTAAGGAGGGAAGGAGGACATTACAGGAAGATCTAGAAAGACTAGAACAGTGGTCAGTCACATGGCAGCTTGGGTTTAACATTAGAAGTGCAGTGTACTTCACTTGGGAGCTAGGAATCCAGGGTACAGCTACAAATTGGGGCTGTATGGTTAGCAGTCTCAGACGAAGAAAAAGATCTGGGAGTAGTGATCACTAGTAAAATGAATCACTCAGGACAATTCAGGAAAGCAGTTGCTAAGGCTAACAGAATGCTGGGGTGCTTTGCTAGGGAGATAATTTCAAGAAAGGAGGAGGTAATTCTGCCACTGTACAAATCCTTGGTGAGGCCACACTGGGAGTACTGTGTGCAGTTCTCGTGCCATTACTTAAAGAAGGACATTATGCTCCTGAGAGGGTCCAGATGATGGTGTCTAAGATAATCCATGAAATGGGAGATAAGCCCTATGCAGAGAGACTTAGGGAGCTAAACATTTACTCCTTGGAAGATAGAAGGGGCAGAGGGAACATGATTGAGACTTTTAAATACCTGAAATGTATTAATAGAGTAAACAGAGAGGGGGTCTTCAAACTGAAGGGGGAAAGGACCACGAGGGGTCATAGCCTGAAACTGGTTGGTGGGAAATGTAGAAGAGATCTGAGAAAGGCATTATTTCACAGAAAGGGTTGGATGCCTTTGAATGCGCTACCTGAGGAGCTGGTATCAAGGAATCAGAGAGAGTTTTAAGAAGGATGGGATAGATACATGGGCAGGGTATAGGTAGGGAAGGTAAAGTCCCTGGGAACTCAGAATGGAAATCAGGGGAGGGACAAAGGGGAGAGGGGAAGGGGACCGGCGGCCATTATCAATGTTAGATGCATCTTAAGCAGACACCATAGACCTAAAGACCTAATCTGCTGCCATTTTTGTATGTTTGTGTAAGGGAGTTGGCCTGTTTTGTTTTAAAAGATGTAGTAGAAATATGGCTTTGTAATATTAAACCTTAAACAATAACCACAGCTCTCTGTATCTCAGCCACCATCATTCAATTATTCCTCAAATTTTGAGCATCAAGAGAATGGCAAAAAAATATACAGTACCTTTTTGTGGAAATAACCCATGGCCTCCATATGTAAGGTTGGCTTCCAGCTTCTAGTTCAAAAGATCACATATCAATGGGAGTTTGTATGCTTAGGAAGTTTTCTTCTAACTGCACAGTCATTTACAAACCTTTATATGGGTCCAGGTCTCCCTTCCTCTCTGTTTCTTGGTTTTTTTTTCCATACTGTATTTCAGAGCACCAGACCTCTTTTATCTTGTTGTGCATGCTCACCTAAATAGAGAAAAAGAAGAGCAACACTTCACTGAGCACAATAAACTTAATACATTTAGCATGACACCAGAACCCCCAGAACTAGGCAACAGTGTCAAACCTTTTCCCCTGTATAAACTGGCATCTCAGCACACACAGTGCACCTGTATCCTTTATTTATCCATGCCACTGGTCTCCCAGTCCACAATGGGAAGCCACCACATGCTCCCTCCAATGGCCCTCCCAGGTTTCAAACCTGAACAAAGGCCATTACTTCTTAAGCCAGCAGCCATTCTATCACCAATCCTTAAATAAGAACTGCTGTCTTGTCTCTGTCAGTCTTCTCCATTCTTCATGTCCTGGGAAAACTTAGCACCCAGACTGCTGAGACTGCCCTGTCAGCAAGCCATGGAAAATTTGAAAAAGTCACCAACCAAGACAGACACCGAAAGCTGCCTGCGGCACCCAACCCAGACAAACCACAACTCCCTAAAGTCTATGAAGCTCAGTATCCAGGATAATGGGCCAGAAACTGTGAGAATTTCATTCAAGTGACTTACAATTCACAGCGGACAAAAATCCATTGCAGTATAAATGCCCAACAAACTCAAAACTGGTTGGCAATGTACTCATAACGTATTCATAGCTGGGGTAATGAGGAGTGGAGGAGCGATACAACTTCAGTACAATACACTGAATACAGAATCTACATAAGTTTCATTCATCAGTTTAAATAAAACAGAAATACTGCAAATTGTTGCAGAAGAAACTTACGAATTCCTCTGCAAAGTCAGAGCAACAGTGAGTGGAGCAGCATTGCAACCATCTTGCTGCTCCACTCTCATAAGCTGTTTGTTATTCAGTCTAGAATATTTGAATAGACACCTATTTGGGAAATAATATTCAGACCTTGCACAGCACTAACAAGAAGTTCCTAACAGGTATTGTATCTATGTGTTACTGTCTTTGTTATCTGTAAGAATTGTAAAGGCCATTTTCTCATCCTGTTCCACACCTGATTGCCATGCCATCTGACGTGACCTCATCCTTGAATGAGATTGGCAATAGTCTTTGTTTCAAATGATACCAATTTTGTGGGGTAAGAGTACACAGGGCAGCAGTCTGAATCTGTAGCCTGGGTGCCCAGCATGGTTTTTTGATGTTGAGTAGTCCAATGGACAGACTGAAAAGAGAAGAGAGGAAAAGAAGTATAGTATGTAACAGGCAGCCGGGAGATGCAAAGTGAAACAAATAATGTTTTTTCAGAAAACATCCTTTCCAAACATACTGTACTAGACTGAGTGGATATCTGTACTGCTGGACCCACAATGCCAGAAATGACAGCGTACAAATTTGACTCTGTTGCAGTTTACTGTAAGTGCTTACATCTAATCCCGTGGCAAGAGATGTTTTTTTAGATTAAACATACTTTTACTGAATTTACAATAAAGAATCTAACAGCAGTCATAACAAAGCACGTAAACAAAACATCACAAACAACTAAGTAAACAATTAACTAAGGAAAAATCCTCCCTGACCTCCCCCTCCCCCAAACAGGGAGCTTGAGAAGTCAGGAATATAAATTTTGCCAAGAGAGCAAAACATTGCACAAACAGAAAAAAGGGTATAAATGATCTAGTCTAATAAGGGTCACAGAAAAATACTACAACAATTGTTCTTAATTGTTTATAGTAAGAGAGAGGAATTATCATTAGGCGTGGGCTGTGCTCCATTGCACTGTTCAAGGGCTAGAAGAAAGTGAAAACAAAGTATGTAATTAAGTCCACTTTTTAGTATAAGTGAATAATCAATTACAAAGACTGGCTATCATCTCCTCAAGATGAAGATTAGCCAAAAGCTCATTAACCACTCAGGGTAAGAAATAGATTCTTAGTCTTTCCAATGGCAAAGTACCACATGCTTAATGAATAAGGAGATGATGGACATATAATATCTCTGCTCTTTACCCCAATTTGAGAATAGTCACCTATAATGCAAACTTCCAGAGTAAAATAGCTCTCTGTACCTAATAGTGGATCCACAGCCTGCCTGATCTTTTCCCAGAACAGCTAATATTTTTCAAGTCAAACTACCTCTTGCTGGGAGCTGCAATACTGAACATAGGATTTGCAAGAAAGCGAGTTGTGCTCACAACAGAGGGAGGTGAACCTTACAATTGTCTTTGGTTTGTAGCAGATATTCTGCAGGTGGAGGCTACTTAAAACTGAAAGGTGAAATAAGGAACTTAGAATTATCAGGAAAAGACAGTCTTGTTACAATTCTTAAGATTTTCAGTGCAGGAAGAGTTTAAAGCACAGCTGACTTATTTTGGGACTGACTGCTTTCAGAGCACAAACCACCAGGCTGTTTTGGGGCTGGGAGGTTTACCTGTGTCTGACTTGGATGTCTGGATTTTCTCTGTTTGATTAGCAGAGGATTTTCTCTATCAAATTGTTGTGTATGGTATCTTGCTGACAGGAAGGCACTCATCACAGCGGTGGGTCAGAGATCTTAGCTGATTGTTTTGTGAGGGCACAGTTTAGGGCCCAACCCTTCCCCCTCACCCCACCCACCCTGGAAATAGTTCCTTTATACCTGGGGGTCTTACATCATTTCCTTAAGAGTGCAAGGTGCATATCAATGTCATAACCTCTCTAGCACACAGCACTGAAAATATAAGCATACCCACTGTATAATATATATATTTCTATATAACAAACCAATTACACACAAAAAAAAAGTACATAATCATGTGGGGAGTAGTGCAATGTAATGGATGTGGGGCAGCAGTCTTCCGGGAGTCTTTCTGGAGGCTGAGATGCTGCCCTATTTGCAGTCAACTCCCTGCCCTGAGGGAGGAATTTGCCCATCTTCAGGCCACTCTGGACAGCAGTAAGGGAACCTTCCCCCAGGCCAGACTGGATGGTAGGAAGGAACCTTCCCCATCCAGAAGAGCACCAGAGCCACCACCACTACCTCAGAGGTTGCAAAGAAGCACAGCAGTTGGACCACAGTGGGCTCAGGGAGGGTGAGGATCGTGGAACAGAGGCACACCCAGTCAGTTGTTCCACTCCACAATCCATACACCATTCTGGGAGCACAGCTCCCCTATGGATGCACCCACAGAGGAGATTAAGGAGGCTGAGGACACCTGTCACAAGGGAGGCCCACAGGAAGGAGGCAGAGAACACCACAAGGAAAGGAAGCAGCTCCTGGTGGGGGACTCAATTATTAGGGGGATAGAACTGGGGAGAGCAGGGAAAACTGAAGTAAGGTGCCGGCCTGGTGCCATGGCTTGGAGGGACAGGAAGCGCATCCTCAGGATCACGAGAACAGCTGCACGGGAGTCTGAGCTGAATGTCATTGTCCACCTAGGGACAAATGACTTGGCTCAACATGAGATCAGAGCAGTGCAGAAGGACTTTGTAGAACTGGGGAGGGGCTAAAGACAAGTAACACACACAGTATCCTTCTCAGAGGTGCTGCCTGTCAATGGCATGAGTGAGGCAAGGGTACTTTGCACCATGCAGTTTAATGAATGGTTGAAAAAATGCTGTGGAGCACAGGGGTTTGGCTTCATTGGGAACTGGGGTTCCACCTGGAGGGACACCAGCCTATACTGGCAGGATGGTCTGCATCTGTCCAGGAAGGGAACAAGTCTTTTGAGCAATCGGTTTAAATGCTTCATTGGCAAGCTTTTAAACTAGTCAAGGGGAGGCACTGATAAGCAGCAGGAAAATCCCAGCCTCCCTACAAAACAGGGTACTAAATGAGAAAAAGACTGAGGTAGAAAGGTCAGTGGGGATGCTCCAACAGAAGGTAAAGCCATCAAAAATGGAAAGCAATGAGTATCAATGCCCATAGTCTGAGTAACAAGCTTCCTGAATTAGTGGCCTTGATGGAGGAGTAACATCTGGATATCGTGGCAGTCACAGAAACATGGTATCAAAACCATGACTGGGATGTAAACATACCAGGATACACTATCTACAGGAGGGACAGAGAGGGTAAAGAGGAGGAAGAGTAGCTCTTTACATAAGGGAAGGAATCAAAGCAACAGAACAAAAGGGAAAACAGGGAGGAGAAGAAGCACTGTGGGTAAATTTGGAGACCAGCAATGGCACCACAATCTGCACAGGGGTTGTATACAGACCCCCTTCTCAGGGGGAGGAAATGGACAAGGAAATGATAGAAAGTATACTTAGTATGGCAGAAAAAGGGGAGATATTGCTGATGGGTGATCTGAATATGCCAGATGTTAACTGGAGTGCAGTTGCAGCAGCCACTTCGAAGAGTGGGGTTATTCTAGATGCTCTACAGGGGGCATGCCTTAGACAACTAGTATTGGAGCCCACTCGAGAGGGAGCAATCTTAGACCTGGTTCTCTCAAATGGAGATGAAGAGAGGATCACAGATGTAGAAGTGGGTAGCCATCTGGGAACTAGCGACCATCGAACAGTATGGTTCACAATAAACACAGCAATAGAGTCAAGCCATACAAAGGCAAAGGTACTGGACTTTAGGAGGGCTGACTTTGCTAAAATGGGTGAGTGCCCATGAATGCACTAGCAAATGGGCAGGAAGGAGGGGTAGAAGAACAATGGGAATAATAAAACTGCCATCACAGAGGTAACAAGCCTTTGTGAAGCAAATAAACAAACCTAAATGATGTAAGAAACCACTATGGTTCTCAAAGGAAGTGGCAGTGAAGGTTCAAGAAAAAGAAAGCTTTCAGGAAGTACAAGGAATCACAGAAGGAGCAGGACAGAGAACTGTATCAGTTAAAACAAAAGGCTAGGAAGGCAGATCAGAACACAAAGGCCCAAACCGAGGAAAAGATAGCCAACTCAGTTAGAAGGATAAAACCTTTATAGGTACATCAGGGAGCCAAGGAAGACCAAAGGAGGGATAGTGAGGCTTAATAAAGGGGGAGGGGGGCAGAGGGTGACTGTGAAAAGGCAGAGATACTAAACAAATAATTTTGCTCAGTATTATCAAAGGAAGAGAGGAGGTACCTAAAACAAACAGTAGAAATACAGTGGATACAGAAGTTGATACCAGCCCATTTACAGAAGAAAGGGTTCTGAAAGAACTCTTAAAACTGAAGGTGGACAAAGCAATGGGGCCTGATGGGATTCATCCCAGAATTCTAAAGAACTAAGGGTAGAAATTAGTGACACCACTGACTACCCTGTTTAACAAATCATGGGAGGATGGGGTGGTACCCGAGGACTGGAGGAGGGCAGATGTGATTCCCCTTCACAAAAGTGGGAGAAAGGCAGAAGCATGAAACTACAGACCTGTTAGTTTAACCTCAGTGGTAGGGAAAATGATGGAATCACTTCTGAACTAAAGAATTGTCGAGTATCTAGAGGCCAGAGGGGCACAGGACCCAAGGCAGCATGGATTCACAGCAGGAAGGTCATGCCAGACAAATCTGATAGATTTCTTAGACTGGGTGACCAAAGTAGTAGATCAGGGAGGGGCTGTGGACATGGCCTACCTAGACTTTAGCAAGGCATTTGACACAGTCCCACTCATAAGATTAATTTACAAGTTAGCTAGCCTGGGAGTGGGTCCCAAGATGACAGCCTGGGTAAAAAATTGGCTGGAGAATAGGACACAGAGAGTAATAGTAAATGGAGTCCACTCTGAAGAAAGGGGGGTTACTAGTGGGGTACCGCAGGTTCAGATTAGGACGGTCCTCTTCAATGTCTTTATAAGCGACATTGCAGAGGGACTGGAAGAAGAAATATGTCTCTTTGCAGATGACACAAAGATCTGCAACAGAGTTGATGCACAAGGTGGGGTGGAAAGGATGAAAAGGGACTTGGCAAGGTTAGAGGAATGGTCAAATGTATGGCAGCTTAGATTCAATAAGAAGGTAAGGTAATGCACCTGGGAAACAAAAACCCAGGGGAAGAGTACACAATGGGGGGTGAGATACTAACAACAACAAAAATGGAAAGGGACCTGGGGGTAGTCATATCAGATGACCTAAAGGTGGACAAGCAATGTGTGAGGGCAGCAAGGAGGGCTGGAGGGATACTGGGATGCATAGGGAGAGGCATCACCAGTAGAAAACAGGAAGTTATTATCCCTCTGTACAGACAGCTGGTCAGACCCCATCTGGAGTACTGCATGCAGTTCTGGAGACCCAGTCTTTGCAAAGACATAGACAGGATGGAAGCTGTCCAGAGGAGGGCAACTAAAATGGTGCAGGGTCTGCACCAGAAGACATATGAAGAGAGACTTAAGGAGCTTAATATGTATAGCCTCGAGGAAAGGGGCATGATAGAAACTTTCAAGTACCTCAAGGGAATCAACAAAGTCCAAGAGGGTAGCATCTTTCAAAAAAGAGGTGTACAAGATCAAGGGGCACAATCTGAAGATAGAGGGGCGGCTTAGGAGGTATTAAGGAAGTATTTTTCACAGAGAGGGTTGTGGATGCATGGAACGGCCTTCCGGAGGAGGTCGTGGAATCAAAAATAGTGGTGGAATTCAAGCATGCATGGGACAGTCATAAGGCAATTCTAGAGGGTGGTGGTAGGAAGAAGTAGGCTGCTGGTTAACTAGGATCTGCAGCTTATCCAGTAGGCAGGGAAATGGGCAGACTGGGTGTGCCAAGCGGTCCTTATCTGCCGTCAAATTCTATGTTTCCAGAGAGGAGCAACTTTGGGACAATCCCACAGAATGTGAAACAGAGACCCATAATCTTGTTCACACTTGGTACACAGTGAAGAGGGTAGTTTACCCAGCATAGCTAATTTGGAAGGAGTAAGGTAGATATTGTGCAAAATATAAAACTGGGTAATGCAAAGCTTATCATTAATGGTGTATAAATAAAGATCAGTCCAGATGCTGTCCCAGTGAAAAGTATTAGTGGGGAAAGAGGACGATTAGTACCGAAATTGTACTTTAACATCTGGTAAAATTCTAGAAAACAGGGTAAGGACAATTTGAGATACAGGATGAGGTTGCCTGGCTAAAGAGGGAAGTGTATGGTGTAGGCCTTCCTGGTTGTTAGACCAAAGAAAGTACCAAACCAGCCAATCAGCAAATGTTAGAGCTGGTAAATCTTAAAGATGGATCTAAGTGGTAAATTAAGCTTGACCTTTAAATCTCGGCTGGTACCAAGCCGACCATTGGAGAGAAATTCACATCCTGTCTTACCGTCTAACTAGAGAATTCCTTCAGGAGTCAACATCTGTCCCCTAATTTAAAATTCAGATTATGACACAGCAGTTGAGATAAATCTGTTAAGTTATCATAATGCAGGTGCCCTACATAGCTGGGCATGCACCTTCAGCAAAATAGATATGACTGAATTACAAAGTGACTGCAGTAAAAGTTTAGGGGATGCAAAGAAAAGACTATCAGGGGAGAACACCGAGCCTCTAATGAGGGCCCTTTCAATATGCAGCCACATTGGGATGTAACTAGGTTCCTCTTGTGATAGGGGAGATGCAGGCCATTTGGCATATTTGGCAATGTGGCTAGCCAAGTAATATAGAAAAAAATTAGGTAGTTTAAGGCCCCCTTGCTGTTTTGGTGCCCCCCCCTGAGGTGAATATATGACCATCTGAAGGGGTTCCTCTGCCAGATAAAGGTAGAAATGATACTATGTGCTTTCTTAAACCAACTAAGTGGGAGGAAAAGATTTAACATGTGGAGGGAGTAAAACAATCAGGGATGTATGTTCATCTTATTAACACTAATTCTCCCTTGAAGGGATAAATAAAGGGAGGGAGCACCTTTCCAAATCTTGTTGGATTGTGACCGAAAGATCATCAATGTTCAAGTTCTTTAACTGGGCAGAATTTTGGGCAAGAGTTGTCCCTAAATACTTAAATCAGGTAACCCAGGTGAGGTGTATATCTTCAGTATCTGATTTGAATACTTTAGAATTTAGGGGCATGACCACCATTTTGTCTAAATTAAATCTGTAGTTGGAAAATTTACCAAAATCTTGGATAAGGGCCAACACTGTTGGAATAGAAGTAGCAGGTTCGGAGAGGTGGAGTAGAATGTTATCAGCATATACAGAGAGCCTGAGGTCAAATACGCCTATGGGAATGCCTTTAATCAAAGGTGAAGTATTTAGGTGAAACAACAGGGGCTCTAAATATAAATTAAAGAGTGATGGGGAAAGAGGACACCCCTGCCTGGTACCAGAATTTAGTGGGAATGCCGAAGATAAAATCCCATTGCAATATATTTTTTGCCTTAGGTTTCGAGTATAAAACTTGAATCCACTTGATAAAGTCAGGGGGGACCCACATTTATTAAGAGCCACAAACATAAAAGTCCAATTCACCCTACCAAAGGCTTTCTCTGCATCCAGGGAGACCAAAGCCATAGGCAGGGAGACCTCCCTGGATGCAGAGAAAATGTGAGACAATTTACAGAGGTGATCCATCAAGGTACATTTCTTAACAAATCCTACCTGCTGTTGACTAACCAGCCCCTCCCAAATACATGCAATTCTGTTGGCTAAGATTTTGGCAAAGATTTTAATATCTTGATTCATAAGAGAGATAGGGTGATAATTAGTCACTCTATCCCGAGGTTTACCTGGCTTCGGCAATACAACTATTATGGCCTCTAGCAATATGGGGTCTGAGATCCTGGATTCACAAAATTATGAATAGAGTTGTTGAGGTAGCAGGGTTAGTTCATCTGAAAATGTTTTATAAAAGTTTGACAGGAACCCATCAGGCCCTGGGGCTTTGTCTAAAGGAAAATAACTAATTACCTCAGAGATTTCCTGCAATGTGATGGGTCTACTGGGAAAGGAATGCTGGGCCAGCTTTAATTGAGGAGGGGGATATTAGCCAGATAAGTTTCAGTCTCCCCAACAGAAGACACATTGACAAGAGGGCCATACAATTGACAATAATAAAGTTTGAATTCCAGACTGATGTCCCCAGGGGAAGTTTTTAGGAAATTATCCATTAGGGAAAAGTGAGCCAGGACCAGATGAGATTCCTCCTGCTTTCATAGCTGTAAAGCAAGAAGACTGCTTACTTTCTCCCCTGATCCACCTAACGGGTTTGGGTTTTAAGATGAGCATATTCAGCTCTCTCCCTCAAACTCCCCACATATTTATCTCTAAGCACTGCTAAAGTTGTTCACTCTTCTTAAGGAGTGTCAGGAGAGAGGTTTTGTTCCAATTCTCTAATACAATTTAGTAGAAGAAGCAAAGCAGCTTCCTGCTTACACTTCCTCGTGTTGGCCAATTGTATGAGCTCCCCTCTCAGCATACATTTCAAAGTGCACCAGATCTTGTCTAACTCAGAGGTGGAACCCATATTATGAGTCACAAACTGGATTATGACATCCTTAACCCTAGCAACTACCCGATCATCCTTAAGTAACTGAGTATTTTGCTTCCAAGTCTTATACTTATGAATGGCAGGTAACAAATCACATTCTAACCATGTGGGGGAATGGTTGGAAAGGACACGGTGAGCTATTCTACAACTCAAGATGCTGGGCAGGATAGTTTTGATAACTAAAAAGTAGTCAATGCAGGAGCTGGATATATGAAGTGGAGAATAAAAAGTGTTATCCCTGGCAGCAGGATTCAAGAGTCACCATGGGTCACAGAGGCTCACTGTATCTACTAGTTCATGAAGAAACTGCCGAGCGAGGGAAAGTCTGGTACACCGCTGACTGGACCTATCCAAATCTGAGGTACACACCAAGTTCCAATCCCTAGCCAGTAGAATGGGGAGGTGAAGTTAGGGAGCCAATAAAATGGATAGATCAGAAGCAAAGCCTGCAGTATCTTTTAGGGGCCCATATATGCAGCCTAACAGGACCTCAGAATGATCCAGCACCCCTTGCAGCAACAGATAATGTCCTTGAGGGTCTTCCACAGACTGCAGTAGCAGAAATTGTACTCTTTTAGCAAACAAAATAGCCACACCCATTTGAGAAGTAGCGTTCCAAGCTGTATAAACCTGCCCTATAGCCTGATGTCGAAAAAGAAGCCCTTCAGAGGTGAGCAGATGGATCACCTGAAGGAATGCTACAGGACAATGTAACCGATTAAGATGTTTAAGAATTTGGTATTGCTTCACCCTTGAATGGGCCCCTTTAACATTCCAAGTGACATATCTCATATTGTAAAGATGGAGCTTAACGAGTATATCCGAAGAAAGACCCCAGAAGACCAAATTCCTCACAAAAATGATACATAAGGTTCTCCATGGAAATAACCCTCCAGTAAAACCCTCAAGTAGTAAGCAAAATCCCTCTTGAATGTAACATAAGTGTAAACCACCAAGATATAGAGGTATAACATACAGGGTATAACATAGGATAAAGACAGTAGTATAACATACTAAACTGCAATATGTGATAAATTCTAGGAACCCCCCCAGCTCAAAAAAAAAACATAGCAACCATATAAAACTTGAGCAAATTAGCAGTAGGAAATTCAAGACAAAAGGCAACCCCCCAACCCCCCATCTTGACCCATCAAACAAGCAACAAACCCCAACTGTAGGAAAACAGTAAAATATAACAAAGACACTGAGCCTTAACCATATGCTTGGCAAAATTAGAGCAAAATCAGAAAATGGCTCAGATGTCAAGGAAATAAATGCTCTTCCTCCCTCCTAAAAAACCCTCCCCCAGTTAGAACATCTCTACACTAACCCCCAGTCCTAGCAACTTTACTCCCATATCTCACAGGGCCATGATCCTTCCATTACTGCCCATACTACATCCTCCCCCCATTCACCAAGGCAGCTAAACAGAGAATCTGAGTCACCTATTAATACTAAAATTAAAAACTAGAATAAACAAAGTGTACACAATCTGGGTCAAAGTGCTCCAATTAAAGTATACAAATATCCACTAAAGAGATAGGTAATGGAGCAGCCAAGTACCCACTAAAACAGAGCTCAGGAATTAACTGTCCAAACCAAATAGTTTGAGCTTTAGAGTCCCTGGGTTAGATAGCATTTTAGGAGATGAGGAAATAATCCCATAAAAGGTAAACTGTTTATTAGTCCATTCCTGGAGAGTCTTGCAGGCTTACCCTGTCAGGTAAATGTAAAAAAAACACAATGTCAGTGCACTCCCTCACAGCAGTAGGGTCCAGATTGCCATGGAGGCAACACCAACAGGCCAACTTGAAGCCTCAACCCCACCACTAGTGATGCAGTCCAGTGCAGAACAAGGCGCATCAAAACAAAAGTGGTTGCAATTCTTAGCCTTAAGTACACAAGTCAGGGGACAGCAAAAGGAAACTGATTCAAGATAAGCTGCAAAACTGCCACTGCACACCGTAGCGACTTGGATTGCTCTAAAGTTGGCAAATCGATAAGTACAAATAAGACAGTACCACTGGATGTAACAGCCATGTCTCCAACATGAAGAAGGAGCAAATAGCAGTCCAGGCAGATGTACTGCAACAGAAGGATCCAGAAGATGAGCAGTTGCACTGGAAATAAGCAGGGTGGGTACCAAGAATACGGGGATTACAGAGCAGAAAGGAAGGAAGCCAACTAATCCATATTTCACAGGGTCACAAACTAGTCATCTGATTAGTCCCACCCAAGAGGAGAGCCTGCCAATAAAGTAAGGAGATCACACAGCCAATTTCCAATGTCCTAGTAAATTAGATTTTAGAGTCTCAAAGAAAATAGGGTGGCAGTCACTTAAATAGGTCTGGGAAAATTTTTTTAAGCTCAGCACCAGCCCCCTCTAATGATTCAAAGCTGGATCATTTCCCGGCATGTTGCTCTTGTAGGGTTGAGGGATAGCGGACCCGATAGCGGATCACAGTCACTATTAACTTAGACACTAAGGGATGCAATGCTGATCTCCATTGGCGCACAGAGTAAGGAAGATCTTGCACTGAGTAAATCTTCTTTCCTCCCACTGAAGCTCTTTTATGTCCTTTATTTTATTCAAGTCACGTTGTTTATCCAAATAATTAAGCAGCCAAAACATAAAAGAATGTGGAGGAGAGCCTTGCTGAGGGATCGGGTGGAGGGAGCAGTGCACCCTTTTGACTATGTAGCTAGGGCCATTTGGAGAGGGGCCCACAATTCATTCACATAGTTTCTGTGCAAATAAGATAACTGTGGGCCCCTCTTCTCCTTCTGGGAGGCCGAGAGCCATGAGATTGTTCTGTCTGGAATGGCCCTCAATATCTTCTACCCGATCTTCCATTTTCTTGAGCTGCTTTCTCAGGTTAACTACTTTGGGATCCAACCGAGCCCTCCAGTCATCGAACAAAAAAATATGGGCTTCATTATCACCAGTGCAGCTGGCTAAAATATCCAAGAAGGTAAGCATACTTTTAAATTTGGAGGTCAGAATCAGCAGTTTCTTTGAGTGGAGACACTTTTTTCCAGACTTTTCCCTCCATTAGAGCAGCTTGGGAGGCAGAGTGATTGGGAATGCTGGTGCCTTGCACTTTGGGCCATTTAGGTGTTTTCTCCTGCTCCAGAGTTGGTGGCAGGGTGTGCCGAGGAAGTAGTGTCTTCATGTTGGCATCCATTAAGCCACAAAATAGCACCAAATTGTTCCTGAGGATGAAAAGGGGCATTGGTCACCCCCAAATGATCAAATTGAAGAGTAAAGGTGATTTTAGGCAACAATTTGGTGAACAGACAAGGAGCAACAACGGGACATGTCCGCTCAGGCAGCCATCACGTGACCTCCCCTGGCAAGAGATGTTTGTTTTGATGGATATTTTTGAAATGTCTTATAGTATTTCATATGAAGGTGTGGGTAAGAGTGGACTCAACTCACTAACAGTATATAATAAATTAAGAATGTATTCTTAAACCTACTGTTTTTTTCTCATAGATCACCAACTTTATAATTATCAGTGTTATATAGCTAAATTCCATTTCCTCACTGTGTATTGTTGTTAAAAATATATTTTTGAAGGACAAATATTCACTTTTGATATCATGCAAGGCACAGTAGACAAAGAACAGGAAACCTTTCCATGGACCATTGCATCCTACCAGGATGCCTTATGTATCACAAATATTGTGTTTCTTCTACAAACAGTTAAATATAGTCTAACTAGATGTTCTTTGCCCCAATACAGGCTCTATAGTTTAAGAAGGTAATATGTCTCCTAAAAAACAATTACAATTAACAATCACCCATGTGTACCTGCAAATATAAGGCATCAGATGCTGTACCACAGAGAGTTAATAACATTAAATCATTTCTACCTGCACTAAGCTGCATGGTATTCTGACTGTTACACTTTAAAGAAAATGTGTTTATGTGTTATTATTTTACTTATAGAATGTGAAAGGCATTTGATACAGTCCCACACAAAAGATTAATACACAAGTTAACCAGCCTTGGAGTGGGTCCCAAGGGGGTAGCCTGGATAGAAAATTGGCTAGACAACAGGATGCAAAGGGTAGTAGTAAATGGAGTCCACAGTGAAGAAAAGAAGGTTACTAGCAGGGTACCACAGGGTTCAGTACTGGAACCAGTCCTTTTTAATGCCTTTATAAGTGACATTGCATAGAAACTGGAAGGAAAAGTATGTCTCTTTGCAGACGACACAAAGATCTGCAACAGGGTTGATACACAAGATGGAGTGGAAAGGATGAGAAGGGACTTGGGAAGGTTGGAGGAATGGTCAAATGTATGGCAGCTCAGATTCAATGCAAAGAAGTGCAAGGTAATGCACATGGGAAAGAAAAACCCAGGGGAAGAGTACACAATAGGGGTGAGATACTGACAACAGTAAAAATGGAAGGGGACCTGGGGGTAATTATATCAGATGACCTAAAGGTGTGCAAGCAATGTGAGAAGGCAATAAGGAAGGCTGGGGGGATACTGGGAGGCATAGGAAGAGGCATCAATAGTAGAAAACAGGAAGTTGTCATCCATCTGTACAGAGAGTTGGTGAGACCCCATCTGGAGTACAGTGTGCAGTTCTGGAGACCCCATCTCTGCAAAGACATAGACAGCGTGGAGACTGTCCAGAGGAGGGCAACCAAAATGGTGCAGGGTCTGCACCAGAAGACATATGAAGAAAGAGTAAAGGAGCTTAATATGTATACCACTGAGGAAAGAAGGAAGAGAGGGGACATGATAGAAACTTTCAAGTACCTCAAGGGAATCAACAAAGTCCAAGAGGGTAACATCTTACAGAAAAAGAGATGTGTAAAAACAAGGGGGCACAATTGGAAGATAGAGGGGGGATGGCTCAGAGGTAATGTGATGAAGTATTTTTTCATGGAGAGGGTTGTGGATGCATGGAACAGCTTCCCTGAGGAGGTTGTGGAGTCAAGAACAGTGGGGGTATTCAAGAATGCATGGGACAGACATAAGGCAGTCCTAGTGGTGGGTAGGAGGAAGTAAGCTGTTGGTTAACTAGGATCTGCAGCTTATCTGTTAGGTAGGAACATGGGTAGACTAGGTGGGCCAAGCGGTCCTTATTTGCCATCAAATTCTGTGTTTCTATGTCTCATTATCTCTCACCACAATTAATTTTTATTTGTACATGCCTTCTGCGTTTATTAAGAACTGCTGCCCCTTACTGGAGAACTGCATTCAGGAATACATTACCAATCTCACATGCAGACTAATCCCTATGCTTTACATTACACATTGAATTGAATTTTATATTGTGCTACACATAGCTATATCTACTGCTGACTATGGACTACATCAGTATTGCACTCACAATCCTTATACAGTAATAGTGCTGAATTAGTCCTATTGAGAATTGTGAAACCTTTGCTTAGGGATTTTGTTTTGTTTGTTAGTGTAGTCACTGCTACCTGAAGATTGTGCTTCCATCTGATAGTCTAGTTGAAGATCTACCAGGTGGCACTTGAGTACTGTAATAGGAACTGGCCTCTTTCTGCAGGTATAACAAAAATAATTTTTGAGGATTTTTTTCCCCTAAAGTTTGTGAAGGATAAATAGGGAATCTCACAAAATTGCTTAACAAATTTGGTGCTACTACTGTAGCTTGTGCATTTCCAATTGAAATTCCACATTCCATGGGCAAATTTTTGCAAATTTGCACCAAACAAATAATGTTGCAGAATGGTGGAATTTTGAGAAATGTTTAGAGCAGTGAAATTGCTGAATCTGTGGCAATTTTGCTGGTGAAATATAATTTTGCAACATCTCTACTCATGTTTCAGCCTACACATGTCTCATGCCATCATGGCTGGGGACAAGGGAGAAATGGAAAAGGATTGGTGCTGGCTTAATGAAGCCCTGACTGCCCTCGTTACTGCAATACCACCTGACCTCCAACCCCCGGTTCTGGATGAAAGTCATTAGGTGGGGGACAATAGCCCCCCCTCCTAACCCCTCTACAGTGGGCAATCTGCAGGGGAAATATTGGGGCAAGGTAAGTCATTGATATTGGGTGCTAGGTGTGGGAGTCAGGGACCGGGTTTGACAGCCCAAGGGAGAAAAAGCTCTATGGTGAAAAAAAGACCATTTTGATTTGAAAGATTCTGCAAAATCTTTTATTACATTTCAGAGATTGTTGTGGTATCCTTCTCCGAAAGAGAGATCCTGGCAACATCAGTCATCATTTTCATGTGCTGCACCATTTGCAATTTAACCCATATTGGGTGTCCAGGACATCTGGTAGGATTCTTCTATTCTTTGGAGTTATACCAGCCATAGTTGTTGATGTGTTGATTGAATACTTTGGGAGAAAGCAAGCAGAGGACATAAGCATGGGGACTAGTGCTGTGTGGAATTTTCAAATTCAGGTGGAATGAAATTCCATGGAATATTAAAAATTCCGCCGAAATTCTGCTGGAAACTGAATGGCAGAATTCTGCAGCATAAAATAGTTATGGAATGATTTTTCACTGAAAAATCACTGTTCTGCAGAATATTATTCCGTAGATCACAATAGGCAGAATTCTGCAGGTGAACAAGAGAAATTCCAGCAGAAATTTTGCAGGTGGAATGGTCATTCTGCACTAATTCCACTGGTGGAATTCTGCATTCTGCACAGCACTAATGGGGATCTTCTGATGCACAACTTCTTTTGGCCAGGCAGGTTTACTGTGTGTTATTTTTATTTTGTACTCGCAAGGGATTGTTACTGTTTGTTTCTAACATTTTATTCCTTTATTTTTCTTGGATTCAAGTTGTTGCTGGGTATACATTCTGCTGCATTATTACAGGATGTGCCTCCAGTAGTGTGCTTACAGATGACTTTTTTTTTTAATTTACTAAACTTTATTAATTATAACGCATAACACAATATAACCAAACAAGACATAAACATGAGATAGTGTGTAACATGAACGTTAAAGAAAATGATTAAACAGGGAATTAAACATTCAAAGGATATAATAATCAATAATTGCTCTAACAAGCCGAACCTCCTACCCCCTCCCCTCCTTCCCACCCTGCTTCATGGTGTACTTATTACTAACCTATTATGGCCATACTAATAAAGACCAGAATGAATAACTGCTGTGTAAAACAGGAAGTAAAGAAAACGAAAAAAGAGATGGCCAAGTGAAAATCATAAGGGACTACCAGAAAGAAAGAAGGGAAAAGCGAGAAAGAAGAAAATAAGATGGATGATAGGCTCGTGAACCAACCAAGGCACCTTACCAAGTCAAATAGAGGGCATATAATTTCCCCCATTTTTTGTTAAAGGAGGATTGGCAGTGGTGCACATTCACAATTAAGTGCTCAGCTCAGAATGCAAATGACATTTCATGCAGCCATTCTGTGTAGGAGATAGGGGCTTGATCCATCCAGTGTCTGAGCACTAGTTTTTTGACCGCCATTGAGATTAAAGCCATGTGGAATCTTCTCTCCTTCACCTGGATTCTGGAATAATCACCCAGAATACATATGGCGGGGGAAAAAAGGCCCTGCAACTCCAACAATGAGTCCAGGGTTGATTCTGTTTGTTTCCACAAGGGAGATATTCTGTCACATGACCACAATATATGTAGAAGCGAACCTTCTTCTTTATTGCATCTGGAGCATATTTTAGAAGGGAGGCATTTCATTTGAGCTAGTTTGATGGGAGTACAATACAAATTATGTACGATACAGTATTGCGTTAATCTGTAATGGTCTTGAGTGAAATATATATATATATAAGTCCTTCCATATGCGATGCCAATTTATATCTTTTTCCAGAAAAAACACTTGCCAAATCTTAGAACTGGCTGCCGATGGAGGTTGTGGGAAAGTAAGAAGCGAATTATACAGTGTAGATATGCCATGTGGTTTACTAGCTGAAACGGTAATTTGCTGAAGAAAAGCAGCAATATGGGAGGGTTTGGGTTTACTCCCAAATCTTTTAATTAGAAGAAGCTTAAGCTGAAGGATTTTAAAAGCTGACGGTGACGATAGGCCAAATTTGGATAAAATCTCTTCACGCGGTTAAAATAGATTCCTGCGAATAAAAGTCGGCAACAGTGTGCACAGAAGAAATTGGTAACCAACTTTCAGTTATAGGAACACCTCTTATTTTGAGATTCAGGTTAGCATAGATTGGCTGGGAAAAATCTAAGGTCGGAGATACCTTACAGTAGCTGAACAGTTGAGAAAGGACTCATAATGATATACCAATTGGGAGAGACTGTATGGCTTTTGGTATGTTCTTCATTGAAGTGTAAAAAAATGATGTTGGGGCTAATGTATGGGAAGCAAACATGTCCGATTCAATTTGCAACCATATCGGGACATAATCATGGTGGGTAAGAAGTTCAGGTAGAGACAACCTTTTTCCACATTTATACAGGTGACAAGTCCAGTCATAGAATAGAAAATTAGGAAGGCACAGCCCTCCTAGCTCCTTAGGTTGGGATAATTTGAGATAAGATCTTCTAATTGCCTTGTCCGGCCATATAAATAAATTAACATCTGAGTGGATACGTTGAGAGAAGGATAACGGTAACCATATGTCTAGCATATTTAGCGGGTAAAACAGTCTGGGTAGAACGTTCATCTTGATAGTATTGATTCTACCCCATAGCGAAAGTGGGAGATTTCTCCACCTTATTAGGTCCTGCTAATGTTGTGCCATAAATCATCTAAATTAAGCTTTCATGATAGGGATAGATCTGAGGTAATATAAATACCTAAGTATTTAATGGATCGTGGGGTCCACTTCATACCAAGTTGGCTAAAGGCCAAGCTATAAGTTAAATGGTTAAGGGGAAACATTTGGGTTTTACTAATATTGAGTTTATAATTCGAGAGTTTCCCAAAGTCGTCAATAATGGCCAATGCCTCTTTTAAGGAAGAGGTCGGGTCTGAGAGGTGAAGCAATATATCATCTGCATAAACCGAAAGCAGAGGGACTCTATTACCTACAGGTATACTGACGATTAAAGGAGAGGATTTCAGATGCCTGATAAGGGGCTTAAGATACAGGTTAAAGAGGAAGGGGAAAAGCGTACACCCCTGCCTCGTACCTGAAGAAGGAGGGAAAGCATCAGAAAGTACTCCATTACAATGTATCCTAGCCCTGGGGAAAAGGTATAGGGCTTGAATCCATTTAATGAAGTTATTGGGAAAGCCCATTTCCTGTAATGTGGTCCACAAGAAATTCCAGTCCGCCCTATCAAAAGCCTTTTCTGCATCTAAAGAGATTAATGCCATTGGAACAGGGGAGGTTTTTGCCAACTGGATAATATATGACAGCTTACGGAGATGGTCTGCTGGGGTTCTACCGGACACAAAACCTATTTGCTCAGAGCTAAGAAGATGAGTCCAGACTTGTTCAATTCTATTACCGAGTATCTTGGCAAGGATTTTAATATCACAATTTAACAAAGAGATTGGGCGATAGCTTGCTAGGGAATGGGATGGTTTATCAGGTTTAAGAAGAAGAATGATTGAGGCTTCTAACAGGAATGGGTCCTGGATTTGCCCGGAAAGCATATATTGGTATAAATGCAACAAACTAGGTGCAAGGTCTTTAGCAAAGACTTTGTAAAAGTTTGACGGTAGGCCATCAGGGCCTGGGGCTTTATACATCGCTAAATTATTAATAGCGGATAGTACTTCTTGGAGGGAAATGGGAGCAATTAGAAGGGACTGCTGTGTAGGAGATAGAGTTGGTAACATAGAGGCAGACAAATAGTCTAACAACTCACTTTGAGATGGCAGTAAAGAACGTGTATTGTATAGGGAAAAGAAGAACTGCTTAAAATAAAAGCAATGTCTCTAGGATGTGTTTTAGTGGTTCCATCAGGGGGCTCAATGGAGGCAATGAACCTAGAAGCTTCCAATTTCCTCAGCCACAAAGCTAGAAGGGGACTCGCCTTCTCCTCTTGCTCTATATATTTTGCCTGGGTTCTTAATATGGCAAATTCTGCTTTTTCTTGTAATAAAAGGGAGTATTGGTTCTTTAAGTATAATAGTGTTTTCAAAGTATCAGGAGAGGGGGGAGAAGAGAGGGATTGTTCGAGTGAACGAATTTGAGTCAGGAGCGATGTGATGGTAGACTCTCTTTTTCGTTTACGAGTGGAGGTGAGCCTAATAAACTCTCCTCTCAAAAAGCATTTTAAGGCACACCACTCTGCAACAGATCCATGGTTATTAACAACAAATGACTGAATCAGATCAGAGATTCTGGTAATAACAAAATCTTCCTTTAGAAGCTGCGTATTTAGACACCATACAGGGTCTCTTTGAAAATTATGGTCTAACCAAACAGTTACCCAGGCTACTGCATGGTTTGATATAGCTATTGGTTCTACGGCAGAGTCATTTAAACCCTGTATAAGTGAGCGACTGAGTAAAATATAATCCAGCCGGGACCAAGAGGAGTGCACCATAGATTGAAAGGAGAAAAGGCGGGTCGTGGGATTTTGCAGTCTCCAAGGGTCACATAGACCGGCAGAGTCCAGAAAATCAGAAAGTGCTTTCTGGGCAATGGAAGGAGGCTTAAGTGGATAATTAGAATGATCTAAATCCTGGGTGGGTGGTAAGTTCCAGTCTCTGCTAAGTATTAATGGAAGAGATGCGAATGTTTGCAGTTTACTTAGCAGGTCCAGGAAGAATTCAGGATTCTCCCCTACTGGTCCATACACACTCCCCAGGACTACCTCAGTGTAATCTAGAAGGCCATGGACCAGCACATATCTCCCATGTGGATCTATGATTGTCGTTTTTGACTGGAAAGCTACTGAGCGGTGAATTAGAATGGCGATTCCTCCACTAGCTGTCTATATGCCAGAAGCATAAACTTGCCCAACCTCCTGCCTACGCAAGCTTGTAGCTTCCCCAGGGAGGAGGTGGGTTTCTTGGATGAAAGAGATGTTAGCCTGCAGAATTGATAGATGTTTAAGAATTTGTACTCTTTTGTTAAGTTCACAAACCCCTCTCACATTCCACATTATAAATTTTTTAGTGCCACTAGCCATTAACTCTCTGATACTTCATGTGTAGCCAGTTTGTTGTAGAAAAAACAGTACACCACGATCCCCCCTCTTTGAAAATAAAACCTCAATGAACTAATTCTGGTGTTCCTCCTGATCCAACAATCACATAACAATAACCAAAACTGATAAACATTTGCCATGTATTGAGAACTCCCCATATTAAATTTAAGGGACTGTTGAACACCCCGGTTGTCGATTAACTTCCCCCCTATAGACCCTACCCACTTACAACTATTTACAATTAACTCTCTACCCAATTTCAAGGTCCACTGAAATGCCATATTGCCCTTAATAGGTAGAGATCCCCCTTGTGCCTTAGTGTATTTACCCTCCATGGTCCCGTCTAAGCATAAGTGAAAGGCATTAACCAATCCGTGTATATTATGATTCACTAAAAATAAAGTATCCACCAATGCAGCCCACCCTAGAGACCACAATATATCCCCAAAAATGGCAAAAATTATAAAAATGGTCTGAAAGATAACTAGGGTACACCCCCCACACACCAGTACATGTGGCTGGCCATACCTAAGCCAATGCTATCCCCCCCTTCCCGGATCCTCACCATCAAACAACAGTATAGTTTTCAACTTGAGAAAAAAGGAAAACCCATAATATGGTAAAGGAAATTACACCATACATATGAGAGTTGTAGCAACTGAATTATGACCAGTTGAAAGTCAGATGAGTAGCCTTGTGAGATGCAGGGTAAAGGGAAAAAAAAGGAAAAAAATGAAAAAATAAATTAAATACGAAAGAGTGGCCATAGATGCAACTTAGGTGCAGGCTAAGAAGCACTAGTACAAACAGGGCCAAGAAAACTATAGACAGAGGAAAGAGACAGAAGTACTGAAGTTGAATAAGATGAAAATCAAATTAAAAGCATAAGACTATAGCCTTACCAACAGCTATCAATTGAAAACAACACAGAAGGAATAGTAAGAGAGGGAAAAAATGAAGCGAGAAGAATGGCAGAAGTGACAGTAAAGGAGCAGGCGAGTACAAAAAAACAAGGGAAGGCGAAATAACTTCAGCAGGGTTAGTGTGGTAAACGATCCAACAAGAACATGATTGTTTCCCAGGGGAGCCGAATTAGCAGCGGGCTGACACCACGCAGAAAAAACAAACCCCCAGGAAACAGGTACTGTACATAAAGAGTCCTTTAGACTAGAAACGCGGTGATGCACAGGTCCTCCCAGAAATTTGGGCCACAGTCCATCCTCGCCAGGATCCATCCCCACCAGAAATCACCTCCCATCGTGCAGGCTCCACACAAAACCAAACAGATCTGAGGTAGGCAACTTAAAAATACTTAAAGCAGCAAGAGTCCAGGGCATCTAATTATGTAGGCCACATCATGGGGCTTTGAACAGCGAGGGCAGCTTCTTTTCAAATTCGGCCTGAGCTTGGGCAGCAGAATCATAGGACAGTCACACACCATCTACTAAGACCTGAAGGCGAGCTGAGTAGGCCATCCGAAATTTGATGCTAGCCACAATCAGCTTACTAACTATAGGATGAAAGGTGGCTCTCCTCTGGCGGGTTTCTAGGGGTAGGTCCTGAGTATTGCGTAGTCGCTTGTCCTCCCATTGGATAGAGTGTAATTCCCTGACTTTCGAGAGAATGTATTGCTTTTCCAGGAAGTTGAGCAGCTGGATAACCATTGGGTGAGGGGAGGCTGATTCCTCCGGTTTCGGGCGTAAGGACCTGTGCGCCCTTTCAATTAGATAGGTGGGATTATGTGGCGAGGGACCTACAATCTTGGTGAAGAGCTTCTGAGTAAACATAATATCAGAGGAGCCCTCAGCCCCTTCTGGTAAGCCTAAAATTAAAATGTTGTTCCTTCTGCTGCGTCCCTCTAGGTCCTCGATTTTAAGCTGTAATTTGGTAATTTGTTGTCTGAGCTTTGTTATCGCAGGATCAGCCTTGTCACACCAGACTTTCAGAGAGTGGGTGCGCACTTCAGAGTCAGCTACCCGGGTTTTGAGGTCAGCCATCTCGCTGTGGAGGTTTTTAAGGTCTGTCACAATATCCTGCAGTGTTTCCTTAAACGGTTGCAGCTTCTGCAAAAAGTGCTCCTTCGGTAGTGGTACCGAAGCTGAGAGGGCACTTAGCTGTTTGGCTGATGACTGTCATTGAGATTTTGCTTTCTTGGCCTGCTTTTCAGGTGAGACCAGGGGTGTATGTCTGGGCAAGGCCGCTTTCATTTCGACTTCCATCTCGGCTTGTTTTTACCCTCAGGAAACGGCAAGAACCCATCAAGTGAGCTCTATGAACACACAGTTGCAGTGATGGTGAGGCAAACTCTGTGAAGCTAGTCCAAAACTGCAGATTTCAATAGATTTCCAAAGGGGGGAAGTGAGAGCTAAAGGAGTAGCAGCTAGCAAGCCAGACGCATCACGTGATCTCCTGCTTACAGATTACTGTTGTAATCTTCTGATTCAAATTGTCTTTTGCAAGGTACGTCTTCTGTTACTGCTTTATTTTTCTCTGTAGCAAAGTGTTTCTTACAGGGTATATCTTCTGTTAATTATTACAGGTGGTGCTTTACAGGTTTCACAGTTTTATCTGTCATTAGGATAAGCTTTCAGGGCAACTGCATTTGTTTCTGGCTGATTGTTTCTGCTCTTACCTCCTTGTTTCTTTCATCTGAGGTTAGTCTTTTTCAGCAGGGGAAGGGCCCAACCACCCACCCCAGCCCCAACCACCCCACACTACACTCCTTTTACAGGGTAGCACAGTCGTGACATTTTCTGTAGCAAAGCAGGAAGGGGCGGTTCAGAGGGGTATCCACACAGTGACCTCATTTACAGGGGCACTAGTAATTTAACTTGTTATAGCAAGTTATACAAAACAAACAAACAAAACACAAACTCAAACTTTTGCTTTCATTTTCTTTCTTCTAATTATTCTGACCAGGTTATAAACCCAACAACTTTCCTGGCATGGATATCATGAACTGCAGGTACTGTGGAACACTTTTCAGAAGGGCATTTTTACAGGATTTAGGACACTGTCGTACATGCTGTGCCATTGGAGATCTAAGGGCTCAGCTCCAGGCATCATGGGCAGAGATTGTGTGCCTCAAATTGCATATTCAAGAGGAAATATATTATAAGAACTGCTCACCATTTCCCTAACATCCAACAGAAGCACATCAACCGCAGAAGGTAGTTGGTCCAGGAGGTTGGCAGGTGGTTAGGAGGGGCAAATCGGATGCCTCATCACTCGGTGCTCTCCAACATATCACCTCCACAAACCATATAAAAACTACAAACATGTATCTGCCTCTATCTCCAAAATCAAACAAAGGAGCAGAGGACACTGCATCACAGGAGCTAGCACAACAAAACACACCCAGAGTGGGAAACAAAACAAAAAAAGCAAAAACGAAATCAAAAAAACTTCTGATCATAGGAGACTCCATGATTAGGGTAGCTGATACGTATCTCCAGCCAGGGGTAACGGTCAGGTGTCTCCCAGGTACATCAGTGTGGAGAGACACTAACCGCATTGCTAAAATTGTTCAGGAAGCAGGAGAAAACGTTGATGTCCTGGTACACACAGGGACTAATGATCTCTCCAGCTGGTCAGTGCAGAGACCAAGGAACACTTGATGAAGCTGGGTGACAAACTATTATCCATTTCATCCAGCATCTCCTTCTCTGAGATCCTGCCAGTCTGGGAGAGGGGGACAGATGGACAGAAGGTCAGAGAAGGGGAAATATGGGAGCTAAACATGTGGATCAAGGGCTGGTGCCAGGAAAAGGACACAAATTTGTAGGGAACTGGCAACAGTTTTGGGAGTGAAAGTTCTTTAAATTTGATGGACTGCATCTGACTAAGAAGGGAGTTAGTGCATTGGGGCAGAAGTTTGATGTCTTTGCAGAATATTTAAACTAGCAAATGGGGAGAGGGGCGCAGCACCCAAAACATCGAATGGGAAGAACACCTCTCCCTCCTCAGCTAGTGGTCAAACAGGAGTTCAGCATGTTTGTAGTTCATTTGCATCATCAGATAAAGAAAAAGGTCTGGCTCCCCATACGATGCAAAGGGGAAATGCCAGATCTCGCCCAACAACTAACACACCGAAATCTGACCATTGGAAAATCATGTACACAAATGCTCGCAATCTGGGAAACAAGATCTCAGACCGGCAGGCAATAATGATAGAGGCTAAATTGGACATGGGGTGGAGTGGTCCTTTATGTCAATGAAAATATTAAAGCTACAGAAATTCAGAATACACATAAGGAACCAGAAGAACTGTGGGTCACCCTGGAATCAGGAAATGAGACAGCCATACGAATTGTGTACAGTCCTCCAGACCAGGGGGAGGACATAGAAACATTACTGTTAGAAGATATACAAAACATGACAGCTAAAGGGAAGATTCTGATAATGGGAGACTTCTACATGCCAGATACAGATTGGTCAATACCAGCAGGAATATCTACCAGAACTAGACATATGGTGGATTCTCTGCGGGGGGGGGGGCTCAAACAACTGGTACAACAACCCAGTAGAGACAGGGCTATCCTAGATCTAGTACTAACTAACAGAGAAAGGATCACAGGTCTCCAGGTAAATGGTGACCTGGGGGCCTGTGCCCATCACATGGTATGGTTCAATTTGGCCACTAGAACAAAATCATTCCATCCCAAGGCAAAAATATGGGACTTCAAAGGAGCTGACTTTGATAAGATGGCCAACAGAGTTAAGCTAACCCTGGCAAAAAAAAAATACAAGTGAGGGGATGCAGGCAAAGTGGGAAAGCATTAAAGATGCAATACTTGAAGCAACATCCCATTAAGTTAGTGAGAAAAGGAAGTGCCAAAGAAGAAGGAAACCACTTTGGTTCTCAAACACAGTAGCAGAAAAGGTCAGAGCCAAAAGGTTGGACTTTAGGAAATATAAGGGAAAGCAGCAGGATGAAGATAGGGAGGCATACCAAACTTCCTTAAGGGAAGCAGGGAAGGCAGTAAGGCAGGAAAAGGTCCAAACTGAGAAAATACTAGCATGAACAGTAAAAGAAGGTGACAATACTTTCTATAGATACATTAGTTAAAGGAGAAAGTACAGAGAGGGTATTGTTAAGATCAAAGGGGATAAGGTTGTGTGAGGAGGACCATGTAAAAGCATCTATCCTAAATAGATACTTCTGCTCAGTATTTACTGAAGAGAAGGTAGGGCATGGCCCACAGCTCTGCACCATGGACACGGGGGGGGGGGAGGTGTTCACTAGTCCCTTCACAAAAGAAAGGGTCCTACAAGAGCTCAATAAGCTCAGAGTGGACAAGGCAATGGGACCTGATGGCTTGAATCCCAGGGTACTAAAGGAGCTAAGGGTGGAACTAGCAGAGCCATTAGCAGAACTGTTTAGTGAGTCTCTGAGCACAGGAGAGGTCCCAGAAGACTGAAAAAGGGCTCATGTGATCCCGCTTCACAAGAGTGGTAGCAGGGAACTACAGACCAGTCAGTCTTACCTTAGTAGTGGGCAAGATTAAGGAGACACTCCTTAAGGAAAGGATAGTGCAACACCTGGAATCCATAGGAGCACAGGATCCAAGACAGCATGGGTTTACAAAAGGAAGGTCCTGTAAAACTAATGTGATAGATTTCTCTGACTGGGTAACCAGAGTGGTGGACCAAGGGGAAGAAGTTGATGTTGCCTACCTTGACTTCAGCAAAGCTTTCGATACTGGTCCACATAGAAGATTGATTAATAAGCTGGGTGGGCTCAGGGTAGGTCAGACATTGGTCAACTGGGTGGCAAACTGCTAGATGGGCAGAAAACCGAGAGTAGCGGTAAACGGTATACAGTCAGAAGAGATGCAAGTCACAAATGGGGTACCTCAAGGATCAGTCCTGGGGCCAGTCCTTTTCAATATCTTCATCAGTGACATTGCAGATGGACTGGAGGGTAAGGTTTGTCTGTTTGCAGATGACACCAAGATCTGCATCAGAATAGATGATCCAGTTGGTGTGGGCAGAATGAGAAGAGATCTGGATAAACTAGCAAAATGGTCAGAAGAGTAGTAACTAAGGTTTAATGCAAAGAAGTGCAAGATCACGCACATAGGGAAAAGAAACCCTGAAGCCACCTATAGGCTGGGAGTGGAGTTGCTGGCAGTCACAAGGGAAGAAAGAGACTTGGGCGTCATCATCACCGATTACCTGAAATCATCCAAGCAGACCTCTAAAGCAGTAAGTAAAGCTAGAGGGATGTTGGGGTATATTAGTGGGGGTATCACAAGCCGGAAGAAGGAGGTCATAAACCCTCTTTACAAGACACTGGTTAGGCCCCATCTGGAGTACTGCATGCAGTACTGGAGGCCACACCTTCACGAGGACATTAACCAAATTGAGGCTGTCCAGAGAAGGGCAACCAAAATGGTGCAAGGACTGCATTAGAAAACATATGAGGACAGATTAACTGAACTCAATATGTATACCCTAGAGCATAGTAGGGAGAGAGGTGATATGATTGAAACATTCAAACACCTTAAGGGCATTAGCAAGGTGAAAGAGTCTAACATGTTTCAATATAAGAAAAATAGCAGGACAAGAGGACACAGCATGAGATTAGAAGGAGGCCAATTAAGGGGTAATGTGAGGAAGTTCTTTTTCACAGAAATGGTGGTGGATGAATGGAACAGCCTACCTCAGGAAGTGGTGGATATGAATACAGTGCAGGGCTTCAAACAGACTTGGGACAGTCATAAGGGAGCAATACAGCTGAGTAAGAATAGATAGGCCATTGACAGAACAAAGGCCTATGGCACATTCATAAGGCAGAAAAAGAATTGGGCAGACTGGATGGGCCTTGCGGTCCTTATCTGCCACCAACCTCTATGTTTCTATGTTTCTACAACACTCTCTCTTTCTCTCTGGTTGTGTATGGTATCAAACAGTTCAACACTCACCTGCACTCCAGGGACACCCAGGTAATAGCTCCTGCTAGAATAAAATGATTAAGTCAAAGATGCTTTTAAACTGAAGTTCTGCACTTTTACTCAGTCAAAAACAATGCCCCACTGAGGCTTAACCTGGTAATGGTGGGCAAAGTGCCTTTTTCTCATGCCCTGGAGAAGATACAGTTTAAACATGAAACAAAAATAACAGTCAGAGTCAAAGCACAAGAAATAATTTATTTTATCTTTTTCTGCCTCTTACCCAGTTGGCCCGCTTCTGCCCCTGCAGTCTCCCATCCCCATCGCCCACCATCTCGGGGACATAGGCTGAGGATCTAACTGTTTCTCCACAGCTTTCTCTTTTGGCAGGGCCATCAGTGGTTCCCCAAGCTCCCTTTGGGTTTTGCTTTGTGCAGTGGACCCTATGCCCATTAGATGATGTGGAGTCTGTGAGGAGCTGCGCCCTTCATGCTGCTTACAGCCAACACATGTCTGTTTTTTCTTTTCCCCAACCCATGGATGCCCTGTGGAGGATGACAGTTTGATGCATGAACATCGTAGGACATTCTGACTTCTTCCATCAGAAGTGCCCCCCCTTCCTGAACAGCTATTCCTAGCTGCATCACCACCCAAGGTCACCTAGGTGGCGACGTTTATTTATTTATTTAAAATTTGGTAACTGGGAAAGGCACACTGAGCTGAAGCTCATTTCCAGGTGTGACCCAAGGAAATAGATTGTAGTGGAGCAGGCTGCCTTCCCTCACAGAGGAGGAGAGTGTCCATTAGAACTCTTGATCCTCCTCTTCCTCCTTCAGCTGACCTCCAAGTGGCCCAGATTAATTCCCAAACCCGGGTCACTGGCATGGTGGCCAGTGAGGCATGGATGTCTCAGACCTATGCACCACTGGGCTAGTACAAGCAGTTAGATCATTTCAATCAGCAGGTGTTCATGCAGAACACAAACTTCATCTTTACTCTGATGACAGCCCTGACACAAATGTTGATGGTACAGCAAGCATGAAAATTTCCATTTGGTGACTCAAACCACTCAGTTAGCTATGACTTGTTCAGGGATTTGGTAGCCGTATCATCAGGCAATTATATGTAACATGTTCAGAGTCTTGTCAGCAAGGCACTTGTTGAAGTCTAAGCCTTTAGAACACACTACAATGCTGGCTGTTGTTGGACTACATAGAAGAACAAATACTACTTTCTCTAAGAGACTCTTGTGGTATAGTAACCTCGCTGCCTGGGAGGCCTGGTACAAGCAGTCTGGAGAGACCATGGAGTAGATGGAGCTACTTACCTCAGAGCTACCTTTCTACTAACTCACTCATGAATGTCTTATAGGAAAAGAGACCAGGGGGGGCTCTCCACCTCCTGAACATAAGCCCACCAAGCCCAAAAAACATCACTAGTCCCACAATACTTGCATAGCCACTTTTTGCAACTTCAGTCTTCAGCTAGTACACACTATCACACTCACTGACCAAGCCAGTGCTCAGCACAAATGCACTGAGGCAAGGATTACCAAAAAGGAAAACTGGAAATGGCAACAAAGCCAGGTTTCAAAGAAATACAAAATCATACATAAACGTGTAATGCAAAGCACTATGGGATATACATGCAAGTCATCATGAAAATATAGGCTGGTTCTGCTTTAAGCAGGATGGCATTGAGTCAAAGGGCCTCTCACACAATCAGCAAAGTGTAAGAACAGAAGCTACTTGCCACATGTTTAGAGATGTGTGAAATTACAAAATTTCTTTATGCAAAACATTGTGCGAAATTCACACATTTCGTGAAATAGTTCACAGGTGTGAGAAGTGAAATTTTGCCCATGGAATACAAAATTTCGCCCACGTAATGGCAAGCTTCCATTGTAAGTGGCAAAATGTTGCTGTTTCAGGCAAAATTGTGGATTTCGCTGTGAAATTCTATGGGTGACCCAGTGAAAAATGTTGCAGAATGGTGGAATTTCGTGAAATGTTTTGTGTGGTTAAATTGCAAAATTTGAGGCAATTTCACCAGCGAAACATAATTTTGCAACATCTCTACTCATGTTTCAGCCTATACAGGACTCATCAGAGTGCCTCATGTGTATCTTATTCCAAGGAAAAATGAACCAGTCCTAATGTGGTCTTATATGTTTGCATTAAGATGGGTTTAACATAAGAAAGCAAGCTGAAAAGGCAAAGAACCTCAGCACAAAAGCACTGTGGCAAGGGTTACACAAAAAGGGCAGTTGCAACAAAGCCAGGTTTCAAAGAAATTCAACTCCCACATGGCCCATAAAGCAAAGCATAAGGATATATATATGAAAATATAGGCTAGTTCTGTTTTAAACAAGAATGCATGGTGCTGAAGAGCCTCTCACACAATCTGCAAAGGAAACTGAATAAGGTCCCTCTTATCCAATCAGAATGAAGTGTTACTGTTCCATTATTCTGAGAGAACCTTGCTGTGGACTGAGTAATAGGACAGTGGCTCTGCCTTGTGATTGGTTAAGTACTGCACAACATGCAGCAGCCAGTCAAAGACAGAAAGCCCAGTGTGCATTCCACTTGAATACACAGCTGCCAGTTCTAGATGTCCAGCCCAGCCACTGCCACTGTTTTAACCCACTAGCTAGACTACTCTGAAACTGTAAGTAGTGGCATTCTAATTCCTCTCAATTGCTGAAAGGTGCTTTCTGTGTATAATTCTACTTTACGCTTAAAATATATATAAACTGGCCCCAAAGGCAGCATTGTATAATAATCATTAAATCCATATTTAAACAAGGTAATTGTATTATAATTATCTAGGATATAAGTGTCCTGGCTTATATGCACTGCAAGAGCTCATTAAGCTTTATGGACTCCTGCAGTGCATAGCTGATAGTTTGGTAAAACCAATAGTAGAAATTAAACAAGAAATTAAAATCAGAGTCAGAGATATTCATGCCCAAAGAGATATGGACTTAGGTAAGAACTTTAAACTAAGTGGCTGGTTGTCAATTAACAACACAAAAGAGTGTATGGGATAAAAAAATATTTATATCTAATACAAAATCCCAATTTAAGAAAGATATTTACCAAGCTTAGATTTGGCTATATTGATAGCCAGACTTTGAGGAGTCTCTATGGGAAATCAGATTTGGAATTGTGTGCCTGCCACAAAAGTAAAGATGATTTAGTTAATCTACTTCTATTCTGCTCCCAATATAATAAAGAGAGGATACAAACCCTTGGGAATGTTCTTGCCTCACTATATATGGATCCACTGTACCAAATCAACTATTTACTGAATTCAGAAGAAGAAGTTATAGTGGACAAAGTAGAAAGGTTTGGTAGATTTTTGGAATGTAGAAAAAGACACATTCCTAAGGGAAAATAGGGTATATTGTTGTGCAATATAAGCGATGTGTGTTCTTTGTATTTTATTTATTTGTATTTACACTTTTAAATATATGTAAGACCTTATTTTTTATGGAAACTATTGGATACTGTGTATGCTCCTTTTTTTCTACTTATGTATGTCTTTTTAATTGTGATGACAATTGCATTTGTCAATAATAAACCTGAACTGAAAATTGAACAAGGTAGTTGTTTCCTCAGTAATGTGTTGCATTCTCTTCATTTATTTTATTTATTGACTTAAAGTTTAATAACTGGACAAGTCCTCTGGGAAAACAACTGATTACAGGGGTGACCCGGGTGCAATGCAAACACAAATTTACACAGTATAACAGATGTACAAAGGCAGATTTATCTTTAATGGCATTACATGCACCTTGTTCAGTAAGACATTTTTCAATAATGTAGTTTTCTAGCTCAGTAATGGTGACCCAGGTGCAGTAACACAGACATTCAAACAATTACAGATGGACATAGACTCATTTTAACAGCAATTGTGTGCATCTTGTTCAATACAGTATTTTTTGGAGTCCAGTTCTGAACAACCAGAGAGCTGTTACTTGTCTTGGCTGCAAACTAAGGCATTCCAGATTTTACATGCAAACAATTCAAACAAGCGTCATCCCACTGAAGAACTGAACAATGGCACAGTTGTTGAATTTTTCTGTTTTTTTTCCAGTGTAGTAATTTGATGATGCAACTTTGAGCATTTGAGGTCAAAATCAGAAAACCAATGTTACCAAACAGAAACTTTTGTCTTGCTCCTAGAGGGTGCCATCTTTGTTCGGCATCAGGCAGGCAGTGGTGTCTTCTTTTATCAACATTCAAGGCAAAACATATTATTATGCAGCACCTTTAAGCATGTCAACACCATAGCATCCAGACCAGCAATAATACAGCTGTGAAGTCCAAAAAGGGAATTAAGTTATCACACACAATTACTACTTTACTTTGGCACCATCACTCAAGATGATTTTAAATCCATAAAAGAACCACATTTTTGTATTTATTTGTTTTGCTAAATGTCAGCATGCTTCAAGAAGGTACTGTAAGACAGAACTCATGCTGAATTCTCAAATAGTTGACATTTTCACTTCTGACTTAAATTGTTTATATTTCTGAAAGATCTGCCAATGTAATCACCTTCACTCTGGAACCAAACAACTTTGATTTATCATACTTTCTTTTCTAGAAGTAGCATACAGTATTTTGTACAAATCACCTTTTCAGTAAGGCAAAGTCATCACGTAAGTTACAGTTCAGGCTAACTATACTGTCCAAGCTCTGACATAGAACAGTATCATCAGCATAAAGCATGCCCCAGAGCCTCCATAAGTTAAGGGTAAAGGGTTGCTAAGCATTTTAAATAAGAAGAAGCCTAGTTCAACCCCCTATGGAACTGTAGTTCATAATGTCAAATTGGAGTTTAACATCATTAAGTTTTGAGACTTGTAATCTATTCAGACACATATTTCATCCTACCCAGGACTCATCAGTGTGCCTCATCTGTATGACACCCCAAGGTAAATGAACCAGCTGTCCTAAGTTGGTCTTACAGGTTTGGGTCATGGTGAGCCCACAAAAAAACCAAAAACAAGATGAAAGGCAAAGAACCTCAGTGAAAAAGCACTGATGCAAGAGTTACCCCAAAGGGCATTGGCCATTAAGCCAAGTTTCAAAGAAATATCAAATCACATATACCCCCATAATGCAAAGCATCATGGGATGTATATGCAAATCACCATGACATTTTGGGCTGGTTCACCTTTAAGCAGGAATGCAGCAGGAATGCATGGTGCTGAAGAGCCTCTCACACAATCTGTAAAGGATGAAAACAGAAGACACAGACACATGTTTCTTCCTACCTAGGACTCATCAGTGTGCATTGTCTGCTTCAGCAGAGAGCATTTAAACTGTCCAAGTGGGGAGAATTAGAAGGGACAGGTGACATAGGATCACTCTTCCATGCAAAGACACAAGTTGAAAACAAGAACAACTCAAGTGGGCAGTGAGGAACAGGTAGGTGAAGCATGTAAAAGGGGGGATAAGGAGAGAAGGAGCACATGAACAAGAAAACCAGGGTGGGGGAAACAGGCAATGGAGAGAAAACAAGAACAGAGGGAGGACAAAGTTTAAAACATGGAAGGCCATGCTCACAAATGCCAGCAGTTTCGGAAATAAGGTTCCAGATCTGGAAGCCTTGATGACGGATGCAGACCTTTACATAGCAGCAATAACAGAGACATTGTACTCTGCTTATCACTGCTGGGACATCAATGTACCAGGCTATACACTGTTCAGAATGGACAAGGAAGGCAGAAAAAAAGCAGAAGTAGCCCTGTACATCACAGAAGGCATAAAGGCTACAGAAGTTCAGGGAAGATAGGGACAGGCCGAGGCAATGTGGGTCACCCTTGAACCAGCGATTGGCACAACATTACATTCATCTAGCACAAGACCAAGTACAACTTGCTGGTGCAACCTTTATAGACCTCTTGAAGGCCTTTGATGTAGTCAACCATCCACTGCTACTGGAACAACTTAGTAATTTAGGGCTTTCTCATGATACTCTACAATGGTTAAACAGTTATCTCTCCAACCAGTCACAACAACTTAAGATTAGTGAATGCCTCTCCTCCAAACTACTTGTCCAGGCTGGTGTTCCCCAAGGGTCAATATTGGGACCTCTTCTTTTCAGCATCTTCCTGAACAATCTCCCTTCTGCCTGTGATGAAAACGTTATTCTGTATGCTGATGATGCAGTGATTTTCTCTAAGAATTCTGACCGCTCCCTGAAGGAAAATTTCACGCAAGTTGAGGCCTGGTTCGTCTCACAGAAATTAATGCTAAATTACAAAAAAACAAAGATTATGCTGTTCCATGGCACACATAACAAACATAAACACTAACAGTTGGGTATGAAAAACAGCTTGGGTGTGACCCTGGACCAGATGTAGACTTTCAAATATCTTGGTATAACTCTGGATCCTACTGTGTCCTTCTATAGCCATATCAATTCAGTTGCAAAATCCGTAAATATCCGTATAGGTCTTCTCTATAAACATAGACACTTCCTGACACCTGACACCCTTAAGCTAGCAATACACAGCTCTATTGTCTCCATCATTGATTACGGGCTTGTTATCTATGGAGCAGCCACAGCTACAGCACTACGTCGAATCATTACAGCGCTGAATAGGGCCTGCAGACTCCTTACTGGTGCTGCCCACCGCATACATATGTGTGACCTCTATGAACAGTCAAACTGGCTACAACTTCAGGGAAGCATTAATTTCCAAACCTGCCTACTAGGAAAACAGTCATTGATGGGACTCATGCCTCCTGGGGTTCAGTCTCTCCTAAGCCCAGCCAACCACCCCTGTTACACAAGAAGCTCTGACAATTATTCTCTATCTGTTCTCCACTGTCACACTGCCCAAGTCCAGTGTTTTTTGCAGGTAGAGCCCCTAAGATGTTTAACTCCCTGGGCAGCAAACTCACCAACTTAGGCTCCCTCTGCTCATTCAAACACAAGCTACATCAAATGCTTGTGTCCAGAGCCACCTGTGACTGTTTCTCCTAACCTTCCTGGCAGTCGCTTCTGTTCTTCACACCTCTTTACTGTCATCACCTCTACCTGCCATCACCCTCCCCCATCCCCCATACTGTATATACCCCTGCCTCTCTCCCTAGCCCTGATCCACCACCTTCCTCTCTTACCCTCTTTCAACTCCCTTTATCTATCCCTTTTTTAATCTGCTCACCCCACCCACTGTTGCATTTGTTCCCCGATCCTTGCCTCCTACCCACCTCTCCTTTTACCTCCCTCCCAGTTACCCCTCTACTCCCACTCTCTCTTCCACTTTCCTATGCTACCTGGCACAACTGACAGCAACTCAGTTTTTCCACTCCACCTTTCCCTTTGACAATGCCCTTCTGGCAGCTTTCATTCATGTAAATATTGTTTATTGTGACTCATCATTCTTAAATGTATGCTTGCTTGTGTTGTTCTGTTATTTACATTACATGTAGCTTTTTAGACCACGTATACCCTGTACTGAATTTTGCATTCAAACTGCTTGCCTGCTACTCTCACGCAAACTGTACTTCTATTTTTCGTATACTGATGTGGAAACTTTGTAAAACAGACATTGGCTCAAAAGTATTTATCCAAAATTCAGATAAATAAATATGCACTGGGGTGATCTACAGACCTTTGGCACAGAGGGGAGGAAGAAGACAGAGTACTAATGGAAGAAATTCATGACATGGCAGCAAAAGGTGAAATCCTGCTGATGGGGGATTTCAATATGCTGGATGTAGATTGGACCACCCAGGCAGCTGCTTCAGCCAGAAGCACAGCCATTCTGGAATCCCTGCAAGGGGGTTGGACTCAGATAGCGGGTGCATGAGCCAACCAGAGACAAATTGATTCTGGACCTGGCATGGACCTATGGAAACAGAGTTGAAGGAATCCATATGGAAGGGTAGGTGGGATCCAGCTACCACCACATGGTGTGGTTTGGCATGGAGACAGGGACTCAATTAAGCCACTCAAGGGCAAAAGTATTAGAATACAGGAGGGCAGATTACAGTGAAATGGGTAGATGTTCAACAGCAGCCCTGGAGAAGGGAGAGGTAATGGAAGGAGTGGAGGAACAGTGGGGGAAACTAAACAGAGCCATTGTGGAGGTAACTAGCCAATGCCTTAGTATAGCGAGCTGAAAGGAAAAGAAAGAAGTAAACTACTATGGTTCTCTAAAGAGATAGCAGACAAAGTAAGGGCTAAAAGAACAAGTTTTAGGAAGTATAAAAGAACCCAAAGGGAGGAGGAGGATAGGGAGTTGTACATTGAATGTCTAAGAGAAGCAGGAAAAGCTGTTAGGAGAGCCAAGGCACAGACAGAGGAGGGTTTAGCACAGACTGAAAAAAGGGGACAAGATATTCTATAGGTACATCACTGATGGAAGAAAACCCAGGGGGGTGATAGTGAGGCTGAAAGGGGAGGAGGGTGGATGTATGGAGTGGGATCTAGACAAAGTAGAAATACTGAACAAATACTTCTGTTCAGTATTCAATAAGGATGGAGAGGGTCAAGGACCACAGTTGAGGAGATGAGGCAATGGGGGGGGGAGAAGTGGACACCAGTCCATGCACAGTGGATAGAGTTCTGGAGCAACTCACAAAGGTGAAGGTGCATAAAGCCATGGGGCCAGATCTCATACACCCAAGGATATTAAGGGAGCTGAGTAGGGAACTAGCAGCGCCTCTAGCCACTCTGTTCACAGAGTCACTCAACACAGACATGGTTCCAGAGGACTGGAGGAGTGCACTTGTAGTCGCACTGCACAAAAGTGGCAGTAGGGAGGAAGCAGGGAACTACTGACCAGTCAGACTCACCTCAGTGGTGGTGAAGATCATGGAGACACTGCTGAAAGAAAGGATAGTGTCATACCTGGAATCTAGTGGTGTCCAGGATCTGAGGCAACATGGATTCACAGTAGAAAGGTCGTGTCAAGCAAATCTGATAGATTATTTGGATTGGGTGACTAGGGGAGTGAATCAAAGAAGGGTGGTAGACCTCGCCTACCTAGATTTCAGCAAGGCCTTTGATACTGTCCCACACAGAAGGCTGGTTAAGAAGATGAATAGTCTGGGCATGGTGCATAAGATGATACATTGGGTTAGAAACTGGCTGATGGACAGAAGAAAGAGGGTGGTGATAAATGGGATCCAATCCGGGCAGAGAGAGAGGTGACCATCTTAGTACCACAGGGATCAGTACTGGGACCAGTCCTGTTCAATGTCTTCATCAGTGACATTGCAGAGAGGCTGGAAGGAAATGTCTGCCTATTTGCAGATGACACCAAGATCTGCAACAGAGTGGATACTCCAGAAGGGGTGCAGAAAGTGAAGAGGGACCTAGAGAAGCTTGAAAGATGGTTGGAGGTTTGGCAACTGAGGTTCAGTTCAAAAAAGTGCAAGATAATTCACCTGGGTAGGGGGAACCCTGGGGAGAGCTACAGAATATGGGGAGAGGTGCTGACTGTCACTAAAGAGGAAAGTGACCTAGGGGTTATCGTATCTGATGACCTTAAGGTAACAAAGCAGTGTGCAAAGGCTACAGGGAGGACCAGTGGCATGCTGGGGTGAATAGCAGATGCAGTACTTGCAGAAGACAGGAGGTGGTGATGCCATTGCATAAAACACTGGTAAGGCCTCACTTGGAGTACTGCGTGCAGTACTGGAGACCACACATGCGTAAGGACATAGTCAGGGTGGAGGCTATCCAGAGAAGGGTAGCAAAGATGGTGCATGGCTTGCATCATAAAACATATGAGGAGAAACTAAGAGTCCTCATATGTACTCACTCGAGGAGAGGAGAGAAAGGAGGAACATGATAGAAACTTTCAAGTACCTGAAGGACATAAACACAGTATAGGTGGGGGATCTTTTCCAATTTATAAATGATATCAGAACGAGGGGACACAATATGAAACTGGAGAGGGGTAGATTAAGTGGTAATGAGAGGAGGTTTTTCTACACAGAGAGGGTGGTGGATGCTTGAAACAGTCTGCCACAAGAGATGGTGGAGGCAAGCACAGTGCAGGGGTTTAAACACGCCTGGAATAGGCACAAAGGAACACTGGATGGGGAGGGAGTGAAGAAAAACCATTGATCACTTAGGGTCAGTGACTGCATACAAGTTTAGGGCTTACAGGCAGACTAGATCAGCCTAGCGGTCCTTATCTGCTGACAGTTTCTATGTATCTAGGTCTGTATGACACCCCAGGGGAAATAATCCAGCTGCCCTAAGTTGTTCTTATGGATTTGGGTCATTGTCAGTCCAAAAAAAAAAAAAAAAACAAGCTAAAAGACAAAGAACCTCAGTGCAAAAGCACTGAGGCAAGGGTTACTCCAAATTGCATTGGCCAAGCTAGGTTGTAGATGATTGCCACAAGAATAGATATAGCTTGAGCAGCCAGCTTGATTAGCGAGGGTTCCATTCTAATCACACCTAGCAGGTGTAGCAGTTGTAATATTTCTTGACAAGTTTAATACCTTATCTGCTGTAATCAATCTTAGATGGAAGTCATACGAGGGATGGATTCACCTAGTGGCACTGTTGTTATGTGGGACTAGTTCATCACCAGAACAGTTTTTACAGCTAATCTGGTTAGTAAACAACTGATTTAGCACATTCACTGTTTCATGTGGATCAGATACTGTACACTACCTCGGTTTGCACTAGCATTCTGCATATTAGATTTTTTTTTACTTTTCAGAACAATAATTTAACACTTCTTGAACTTTTTGGGGTTATTAAGGTTCTTGAGTTGTTGCTGTTGGAGGTAATTGTTTTGTATTGCCTTCAAGGAAGCTTTGCACCTGTTTCATAGTCATCTGATTGTGTAACGTACCCAGTCAGGTTGTGATTCTGACTTTTTTATAAGCTAGCTGTACATATCTGATTTCAATTGCTCAGTGAGCACAATTCACTAATCAGCCACATAGCACCAGTGTCACTGACTGTCTGTCTGACAAATGGGGCATGATCGTCTAGTACTTCTGTAAATTTTACTAATAAGTAAGGGCATCATTAATATTAGATAAAAGTCTAATAGTTACATGACAAACTTATACAGTATAAGTAATTGAAAAAGCCAGCTTGAGTAATTGTTTCTATATTTCTGAATTTCTCAATCAAATTATATAAGGCCATTGCTTTTGGACTTGCTCCACACATAGAAAGTGAGGGAGTGATCACTTGGGGCATCTGCAAGAACTTATGCTGAAAGCAGTTTTTCATTTCTGATGGTATAGCCCAGTCTAAAAGTGGGTGGTCAGCAGCATTTGCATTCATTCTTGTTAGTTGGGAGATGACTTGTTCATTGTGTGTACGGTTATTTGCTACTTTACCCAGACAATACAAATGAATATCTCCAAGGACCAAAACTTCAGAGGGGAATAGTTTAGACAAGAGGTGGGCAAAAGTTGTGAATTCTTCTTTTGCAGACCTTTCGCAAAAAACTGGATATTTCACTGAATTTTCCAAACTTCTGTCACTGGCAAGATCCAAATATTCTGAATGTGTTTGGCGGATATTTGCCCAGTTCCAAGGAATTGTTTGGCTGAACTGCTGAATAATACAAATGAACTGCGGAATAACAGTTCTGAGAAATTTTGTTTTCTGCAGTTTAACAAATTATTCCTCAGTACATGTAATTATTCTGCACTTCATTGATCAGTTCTGTAGACTTTTTTCTCTGCAGTTTAATACAATAATCCACAATTTATACATTCATTCTGCCGTTTTAAGTCAGAATTTCAGTGAAAGTTAGCTAAATTGATTTCTGCCATGCATAAGTGAAAATTGACTGCAGAAATTCCAGACGAGTTGTTTTTTTTTTTGCACACCTCTAGTTTAGACACTGCAGCTTCTAATTTATCATTGAATCCCTGTTGACCACCTCTATTTGGGTTTGTATAAACAACAAGTAACAAGTTTCTTGTCTCTACCTAAGTAGAGTTGGAGAAAGAGACATTTACAAAGGGAGTCTTTTGCGAGTACAGATGGAAGTTCATTGGTTTTTACATTCCAATTCACATTTATAAGTACTCCTTCACCCTTCTTAGTCTAGCCCTACATAAAAGTACATATTGTAGTTGGTTGTTTCTACTTCACAACTACAGAGATTAGGTCACAACCAGATTTCAATAACAGCTGATACAGTATAGTTAAGCAAGCCTTTTAGTTTGATTCTTTTAGGCAAGAGGCTATATGCTCTGTGGTAAACCTGGCAACTATAAATGCCTTATTAAAACACCAGGCAATTTGACTAAAAATTACTACAGTTTAGTCATAATTAAGCTTAAAATAAACTTTATTGCTATTTAGTTGACAACCAGGGGCCAGCTATTCAGAACTTTGGCTGATGGGCAAAATGATTTTACCCCGTTTGCCTGGGGCCTTGCATCTGGGTGCAGTATTCAAATGGAACTGTGGCATATGCTAAAAGGGTAAGCAGGTGCACAGAAAAATAATGAATGCAGTGAGCAAAGGGAGAGGCAAGGACATGAATCCCTCTGCATCACATTATTCAGCACAGCGTCACTGCACAAAGGAAATAGCACAGGCCACCTTGTGCTGCAGAATTACTACTCAGAAGAAGTCCAATTTACTCCAGGCAGCCCTAGCAACTGGCAGAGCCACTGCAGCCAACAGCCATGTTGGCGATTGGGGAAACACATCTGCTCCCTGGTGGCTAATGGCACTGACCACCCTCCAATCACTGTCCCTGGTAAAAGTAATAATATCCATGGTGCCTAGTGATCCCCCATCCCCTGATCCCTGTCCCCTGTAAAAGCAAAACTTTTCTTGATAATCAGCAGTCTCCCCACCCTCCAATTGCTAGCCCCAGTGGAATTATATACTTCCCTGGTGACTAGTGGTTCCCCCTGCTCTCTGATTGCTGGCCCTGTATAAATGAAATACTTCCCTGGTGTACAGCGATCTCCCCCACCCTCTGATCACCAGCCACATGTTACAGTAATTATGTACTTCCCTGGTGTCTAGTGGTCCCCCCTGCTGTTTGATCACTGGCCCATATTATGTAAATACTTCTCTGGTGTCTAGTGGCCTCTGATCACTGGCTCTGTATTCTATCACATATTCAATGGCATCCAGTGCCACCCCCAAAACCACAGGCACCAACCAACCCACCTTGCCACTCCCTCTTACTTTAAGTGCCTGCACTGTGGGAGCACATACAGCAGCTGGCACAGCCCTCTTCTCATCACCTTGATCTGCTGCCTTATGTGATGACAGGGAGCAGGGGTCCCCTGTGCTGTAAGGAGACTGTGCATACTGTCTGCTGTAGATAATTCATGCACTCCCCTTACAGTACAGGGGACACATTCTTCCTATCATTGCATATGGCAGCCTGCTAAGGTGGTCAGAGGGGAGCTGTGCCGGTCACCATATGGGCTCCCATGGTGCCAGAGCCAAAGGTAAGTGGAGTGGCAGGGTAGGTTGGTCGGTGCCCATGGAGCAGGGGGATGCTACTAGACACAAGGGAACAGTGGAAATGGAATGTACCAAAAAGTGTGGGAGGGTAAGAATTGTATAGAACACCCAACCTGAGGCACTGTTCAATTCAATGTCTCACCCTTCAGCTAAAAAATAGAGGAGTTGTCTGACCCCCCGATCCCCCAGCTCCTCTGCTTATGCCAGGAAATATGAGATCAAATATGGGGCAGGTGATTGGAGGGGGGGACCACTGGACACCAGGGCAGCATCTGTTTAATACAGGGCTGGTGACCAGAAGGTGGGGGGACTACTGGACAACAGGGAAATTATTTAATATTACTGGGGCCAGTGATCAGAGGGAGGGGGCAGACCACTGGACAGCAAGGGAGTATTTAATTAATATGGGGCTAGAAAACAGAGGGCAGGGGTACCAATGGACACCAAGAAATTATTTATTTAATTAATACAAGGCCCGAGAATAGAAGGCTGGGTGAACCACAAGACACTAAATAAGAATATAATTCTAAAGTGGCTGATGATTGGTGGGGGGGGAGAGCCACTGCACACCAAGGAATGCTTGAATTCTACCAGGGACAGGGATCAGAGGGTAAAGGGGTGCCACTAGACACCAAGGAATATGTCCACTTTTACAGGACTGGGTAGTCATGGTGGGGGCATAGCCAGTTGTAAGGGTGCAAACCTGCCACCACTTCCCATGTAAATGTACCCATAATTGGCACAGAAATGGCCACCTAGCACCTTGCATACCCGATTGGCTCCTTTGAGTTATGTTGTCTGAATATCACCTGAATATCGCACTGGGGGCTACTGGCATTATCAGGTCTGGAGATGCCATACCCTGCACTATCAGGATCAATGTCAGGGCACCACTAATCAGCTTAGTGCTGCACCAACATGCCATATATTCAGTCAGATAGTGCTGGTGCACTGTCCTACAGAATATAAAATCCTTGGTGTCATGGGCAATGGAAAAGTGCAAAGCAAACCTTTGCATTCTGCTTTGTCCATTTTTCAATATCTTGCCCCAGGTGTCTAAACCAACTAGCAATGAGTTTATAGCATAGAAACATAGAAACATAGAAGCTGATGGAAGATAAGGACCATGTGGTCCATCCAGTCTGCCCATTTTTTCAACTTTATGAATGTGCCATAGGCCTGTACTCTTTCAATGGCCTATTTATTCATGCTCATCTGTATTGCTCCCTTATGCCTATCCCATGCCTGTTTGAAACTCTGCACTGTATTCATATCCACCACTTCCTGAGGTAGGCCATTCCATTCATCCACCACCATTTCTGTGAAAAAGAACTTCCTCAGATTACCCCTTAATTTGCCTCCCTCTAATCTCATGATGTGTCCTCTTGTCCTGCTATTTTCCTTATATTGAAACATGTTAGACTCTTTCACCTTGTTAATTCCCTTAAGATGTTTGACTGTTTTGATCATATCACCTCTCTCCCTCCTTTGCTCTAGGGTATACATATTGAGCTCCATTAATCTGTCCTTATATGTTTTAGTGATGCAGTCCCTGCACCATTTTGGTTGCCCTTCTCTGGACTGCCTCCAATTTGTTAATGTCCTTGTGCAGGTGCAGCCTCCAGTACTGCACACATAGTACTCCAGATGGGACCTAACCAGTGTCTTGTAAAGAGGGATTATTACCACCCTCTTATGACTTGTGATACCCCAACTAATACACCCCAGCATCCCTCTAGCCTTACCTACTGCTTTAATGATTTGCATGGATGATTTCAGATCATCTGTGATGAAGATGCCCAAGTCTCTTTCTTCCCTTGTGATTGCCAGCAACTCACCTCCCAACCTATAGGTAGCTTCAGGGTTTCTCTTGTCTGTGTCCATGATCTTGTGGTTCTTTACATTGAACCTCAGTTGCTACTCTTCAGACCATTTTTCCCTTTTTTTCTAGATCTCTTCTCACTATGCCCATCTCATCTAGATCATCTACTCTGCTGCAGATCTTGGGGTCATCTGTAAACAGGCATACCTTAGCTTCCAGTCCATCTGCAATGTCACTGATGAAGATATTGAAGAGGACTGGCCCCAGGACTGATCCCTGAGGTACCCCACTTGTGTCTTGCATCTCTTCTGACTATATACCATTTACCACCACTCTCTGTTTTCTGTCCACCGACTAGTTTGCCACCCAGTTGACCAACTTCCGACCCACCCTGAGCCTACCCAGCTTATTAATCAATCTTCTATGTGGAACAGTATTGTAAGCTTTGCTCAAGTCAAGGCAGGCAACATCAGCTGCACCCTCTTGGTCCACCATTCTGGTTACCCAGTCAAAGAAATCTATGAGATTAGTTTGACAGGACGTTCCTGTTTTAAACTCATGCTGTCTTGGATCCAGTGCTCCTATGGATTCCGGGTGTTGCACTATTCTTTGCTTAAGGAATGCCTCCATAATCTTGCCCACTACTGAGGTACTGGTCTGTAGTTCCCTGCCTCCTCTCTGCTGTCACTTTTGTGGAGTGGGATCACATGAGCCCTTCTCCAGTCTTCTGGGACCTCTCCTGTGCTCAGAGACTCTCACTAGACAGTTCTGTTAATAGCTCTGCTAGTTCCACCCATAGCTCCTTTAGTACCCTGGAATGTATGCCATTGGGTCCTATTGCCTTGTCCACTTTGAGCTTAGTGAGCTCTTGTAGGACCCTTTCATTTGTGAAGGGACTTATGCACACCTCCCTCTCCCTTGTGTCCATGGTGCTGAGCTGTTGGCCCTGCCCTACCTTCTCCTCAGTAAATACTGAGCAGAAGTATCTATTTAGGATAGATGTTTTTCCATGGTCCTCCTCCACACACTCCCCCTTATCCCCTTTGATCTTAGCAATACCCCCCTCTGGACTTTCTACTTTCGCTAATGTACCTATAGAAAGTCTTGTCCACTTCTTTTACTGTTCTTGCTAGTGTTTCTTTGGTTTGGGCCTTTGCCTGCCTTACTGCCTTCCTTGCTTCCCTTAGGGGAGATTGGTATGCCGCCCTATCTTTGTCCCACAGCGTTCCCTTATATTTCCTGAAGGCCAACCTTTTGGCTATGATCTTTACTGTTACTGTTTTTGAGAATCAAAGTGGTTTCCTCCTTCATTTGCTCTTGCTTTTCTCCCTAACACAATGGGATGTTGCTTCAAGTATTGCATCCTTAATGCTTGCCCACTTTGCCTGTACCCCCTCAACTGTATTTCTTCTTGACAGGGCTAGCTTAATACTGTTGGCCATCTTATCAAAGGCAGTTCCTCTGAAGTCCCATATTTTTGCTTTGGAATGGGATGATTTCATTCTAGTGACTAAATTGAACCATACCATGTGATGGTCATTGGCCCCCAGGTGACCTTCTACCTGGAGATCTGTGATCCTTTCCCCATTAGTCCGTACTAGATCCAGGATAGTCCTGTCTCTTTTGGGTTGTTGCACCAATTGTTTAAGGCCCTCTCCCTGCAGGAAATCCATTATGTGTCTAGTTCTGGCAGATGTGCCTGCTGGTATTGACCAATCTGTGTCTGGCATGTTGAAGTCTCCCATTATCAGAACCTCCCCTTTAGCTGCCATGTTTTGTATTTCTTCTAACAGTAATGTGTCTATGTCCTCCCCCAGTCTGGAGGCCTGTACACAACCCCAGTTCATATGGCTATCCAATTTCCTGTTTCCAGGGTGACCCACAGTTCTTCTGGCTCCTTAAGTGTGTTCTGAATTTCTGTAGCTTTGATATTTTCATTGACATAAAGGGCCACCACCCATTTTTGCGCATCTGTCTCTTCTGAATAGTACATAGCTGGGTACTGAAGTCTCCCAAGTGTGGTTACTGGTCAACCATGTATCGCTAATGGCTACTACATCCAGTTTAGCCTCTGTCATTATTGCCTGCAGGGCCGGGTTCTTGTTTCCCAGACTGCAGGCATTTGTGTACATGATTTTCCATTGGCCAGATTTTGGTGCATTAGTTGTGGGGCAAGGTCCGGCTTTTCCCCTGTGCATCGTATGGGGAGCCAGACCTTTTTCTTACCTGGTGATGCAAATGAACTAGAAACATGTTGAACTTCTGTTTGATCACTAATTGAGGGTGGAGGGGTGTTCTTCCCATTCAGTGTATCAGGTGCCGCACCCCTCTCCCCATTTGCTAGTTTAAATATTCTGCAAAGACATTAAACTTCTGCCCCAATGTACTGACTCACTCCTTAGTCAGATGCAGTCCATCAAATTTAATGAACTTTTACTCCCAAAACTGTTGCCAGTTACCTACACATTTATGTCCTTTTTCCAGGCACCAGCCCTTGAGCCACATGTTTAGCTCCCATATCTCTCCTTCTCTGACCTTCTGTCCATCTGTCCCACTCTCCCAGACTGGCAGGATCTCAGAGAAGAAGATGCCAGAAGAAATGGATGACACTTTCTCTTCCAGCCTGGCCAGGTGTTCCTTGGTCTCCACAACTGACTAGCTGGTGAGATTGTTAGTCCCTATGTTTACCAGGATGTCAATGTTTTCTCCTGCTTTCTTCACAATTTTAGCAATGCAGTCAGTGTCTCTCCATGTTGATGTACCTGGGAGACATCTGCCCATAGGTGTCAGCTCCCAAACTCAACAAGTCTCCTATGATCAGAAGTGTTTTGGATTTCCTTTTTGCTGTTTTTGTTTTGGTTCCTGTTTTGGGGGAGTTTTGAAGTGCTAGTTCCAATGCTGCAGTGTTCTGCTCTGCAGTGTCGTCTGTCCCTTTGTTTGATTTTGGAGATAGAGGCAGATACTGGTTTGTAGTTTTTATGTGGTTTGTGGAGGTGATACATTGGTGAGCATTGAGTGATTGGGCACCCAATTTGCCCCTCCTAACCACCTGCCATCCTTCCAGACAAACTACCCTCTGTGGTTGAAGTGCTTCAGTTGGATATTGGGGAAATGGTGAGTGGTTCCTGCATTATATTTCCTCCTGAATATGTAATTTAAGCTGCGCAATCTCTGCCCATGCTACTCGGAGCTGAGCCTTTAGATTTCTGATGGTCCTACATGTAGGGCAGTGTCCTAAATGCTGTATAACAGCCTTTTGAAAAGTGTCCTGCAGTACCTGCAGTTAATAACATCCATTCCTGTTGAGTTGCTAAGTTATAACCTGGTCCAAGTAATTAGAAAGAAAATGATAGCAAAAGTTAGATTTTTGTTTGTTTGTTTTGTTTGTTTGTTTTTGTATATCTTTTTATAACAAGTTAAATTAATTGTGCCTCTGTAAGTGAGGTCACTGTGTGGATACCTCTGATCCTCCCCTTCCTGTTTTGCTACAGGAAAAGTCATGACTGTGCTACTCTAAAAAGGCAGTGTAACATGGGGTGGTTGAGGATGGAGGTGGGAGGATGGGCTCTTCCTCTGCTGAAAAAGAATAACCACGGATGAAGAAACAAGGAAGTAAGAGCAGAAACAATCAACCAACAACAAATGCAGTCACTATACCTCAGTCTGTATCTCATATATTCTCCTGTAATTAGCTGTGAAAGCTTAGCCTAATGATACATAAAAAGTAACAAAACCTGTAAGCACCACCTGTAACAATTTCACAGAAGATATACCCTGCAAAAAACACTTTGCTGCAGAGAAAAATTAAGCAGTAAAAAAGTAACAAAACCTGTAAGCACAACCTGCATAACAATTTAACAAAAGATATACCTTGCAAAAAACAATCTGAATCAGAGAAGATTACAGTAGAAATTTGTACGCACAAAACAATAACAAACCTGTAGGCACACCCTGTAACAATATAGTAGAAAGTATACCCTGCAACAGCAATTTGAATCAGAGAACAATAAAGCACTAAAATGTAAGCAAAAAACAGTAACAAAACATGTAAGCACAAAGAAAATAGTAACACAGTAAATCTGTTTAGCCAAAAGAAGCCTTAATCTTTTTCCTTGCTCTGATAATGTTGTTCCTTGCTCTGTCCTTACAAGCAAACCGAGAAGGAAAGAGCTCAGATGAAGCTAGGTGCCTTTGCCACCAAACCTAGTCTTCCAAAGTTTAGTAGTTGACAATGTATTGAGACTCATTTTGCATATCATTGTTTTGTTCAAACTTTACATATTTTAATTTTATGCATTACATTTATATGCAACTCCATCCCATAAAAATTCATAATTTCAAACAAATCAGTTAAAAAACAACTCACAAAACAATGAGCTATGAACTCACTGCAATTAAAGTTTAATATCATGTCCCAGATATAATTCAATATCACCAGAGGCTATCAGTAAAAGGTCAGTCCAAAGTTTTTTCTAAATTAGTAGCACATTTTACATTATAGAATCTATCACAATTAACAATAAAATACTCAATTTTAAAACCAGGCCCATTGCAAGCTAAAAATCCCAAATCAGGATACCTCCTTGGGCAAGAGAAAACACATTTGACCAAGCCAGAATTTATGTGCATTACAGACTCCTGAACCTCATCCCATATCTAAATCATAGGTATCATAGGTATGTTCAAGCCAGAAGATAGAATCCTACCTATAAAGCTTGCCTATCCATAATTTAAAATATAAATTTATTATTTCCAAAGTGATGATCCAAACTGCTTTTAAACTGATTCATGGTAGCACTGTCCACAATATTCATTGGAAGATTATTCCAAACTCCAACTACTCTACAATTGTATTAATGTTTACGAAAATTATGATTCCAGGTTTGCTGATATAGTTGTTTTTTATGCTTTCTAGTACTAGTTCTACCCAAATTATGTCTAAGACCCAATTCATCCAGGAGGGCTTCATCCTTCATGATTTTGTAAAGCAAACAAAGATCGACCCTTAATCTACGGTAATATAGGGAAAATAGATTTAGGCTGACCAGTCTATCATAATAACTTTTATTCTTTAATCCTTTTATTTATTTTGTTAATTTTCTCTGCATCCCCTCTAAGGATATAATATCTTCCCTATTTTGTGGTGACCAAACCTGAACACAATACTCTAAGTGTGGTCTAACCAGTGCACTATAGAGTGGAATTAATACCACTAAATGTGTACTCCATGTACAAGGACATGATGTACAGCCTAAAACTGGGGATACAGTGTAGTGTAGTGGTTAAAAGCACTGACTTGCAAAGCTGGGGACTCACAGCCACCACTTGCATACTGAGTGATCACAAGCAAATCACGTCACCTCCCTATTCTCTCTGGATGCAACTGGAAACAAGCCTCAGCTTACTGTGGCTTACCTGGCCAAAAATAGTAAACATAAAAAATAAAAAAAATTAAAACAACAAAAAAAAAAAGCATAATATTTAATTGTGCACAGTGTCACATTTCATCTTTTCAAGTCAAGTCATTCAGTACCTTCAGACACAAACTGGCACATATTGGCAGAATAATCATAGCTAATGGATAAATTCCTCCATGTTTCCAATCATTATGTCTAGTTATCACTCAAGACATCATGAAAATTGCATCAAAACATGACTAGACAGGAAGGAACATGACACTGAGTATTACTGTACAGCTTACAAAAAAGTAAGGCATGGTATTCATTCCTAAATATAACAAGTACTATATAAAGAGTCTAAAGTATTTATCTGTCTATTGAAAATGTTGGTGATTACCTTTGAGCACAAGTGCACATTTACAAAGGTTTCACATCAAATACTGTACATAGTGGCAAAAAACATTATTTAATTGTACTTGCACCTTTTTTATTTTCTTCTATAAATCTGTTTCTCATTCGTGCAACTGACTTTCAGCCCCATCCTTGCCTTCCCCCACCAGCCACTATCTCCACAGAACTTACATGCCCAAGAGATTCCCACAAGGATTACCTCTGTGACAGGGCCAGGAGGAGGAGGAGGATGAAGTGGCCCCCTTTGTGATCATTTCCAGAAGACAGGCATAAGTCCAGGTGATGGTGCACATTTGAGACATTTGAGGCTTCATTGTGCCTGCACTGCTTTTCCATTTTCTCCTTTGTGTCCCTGCTGTAACATGGATAGTAGTGCTGGCCATATGGAGACACACATGCACTGCATCAAATTGCAGGCCCTCACTACATGCTGCTCACACTTGCACTGTCACCAGGGCCCCACCTGATAACAATCAACAGCAGAGTGACAGATCTCTCCTCCCTGGGAGAGGACAGCAGTCTTCTGGATGCTTAACCCTCTTCCAACTGGCTGAACCCAAGCAATCCAACTCCACTCCAGAATATGGGCCACCAGTGTGGCAGGTAGTAGCGTTACCCCCGAGCCACTGCGATGGCCCTTTTCCTCCCTTTTTGATATCGAAAACAGCATTTTTCCCCTTATTTTGTACTTATTTATATTTTAGTCTGTTTATACTTCCTGTGCCATATCATTTAATTTTCCACTGTAATTCAGAGGGGAGGAAGGATCACGTAAATGGAGGCAAGCCTCCTCCTATAAAAGCCTGTGGTTTGACCACACCTGGTATATTATATCCAGTCTTGATCATCATAATACACATGAAAGGGTCCCGCGCATAGGTACAAACCTGATTAGTGGCTTAAGGATCACGAGCTACTGTATAAGGAGAGATTTAACACACTGAAATGATTCTGCTTAGAAAGAAGAAGACATAGAGGGATAATGATATCAGTTTTCTGATACTAAATGAGGTAGACAGGATGGGATACATGCAACTGTTTCAGTGATTGAGTGTAAGCAGAACAATATGGCATGCCCTCAAACAGGGTGAGGGGGGAGGAGGGAGGGATAATATGAAATGGTAGAAAACATTAATTTCCACAGAAGTTGGTAAACATATGATGTAACCTACCCAATGAGACTGTAGAAACTCACACTTATCAGGCATTGAAAGCAGAACTTGATAGATTATTGAGGGCAAAATGCATTGAAGTTTAAACTGCATGAGTAAGGCAACATTCCAGTTGATAAGCTTGGATGTGTGTAGATACTAAGATAGTGTATAGCCACTGTCACGGAGCAGATGAAGCAGACAAGATGGACCCTATGTCCATTCCATCATCTGTGGATGAGATAAGCTGGCCATGGGCAAACTTGTCCAGCTTTAATTAAGGATCCATGAATTTGGTTCAGCTTTTAGATTTTCACCAAACCACTTTGGGTCCTAATACAATCAATAGCATGGGTTAAAGCAAGCTGCACATAGTGTGGTAATAAAATCCTTGAGTTCTACAATACATATTTATTACTTTAACTTCCTTGTGGCATGTGGTATTGGCATACCACTGTTGTTGATTAATATGTTATTGGTGTTATGACAATATCTGCAACCATGTAAAAATCCATGACCAATTACTGACCTATAGTAATAGTTAATATTCATTGCTGACATCAGGACTTATGTGCCTTGCAGCCATTGTTTTACCTTACACAATTACCATAGTTTTCCTGGTCCCATAGACTTTCCACTTACAGAATGATATCCTTTCCAAAAAAGAATGCCTCAAGAAACATACAAAACCAAAGAAAATAAATTACACTTAGGACATTATATTGCCATTCACGGTATTTTAACATCTTTGATGGCAATGTTTGTTATCATTATGTTTATATTATAGAATTTGTGATGGTGATATGTAGTACTGTGATAACTATCATAACAGCATAATATAATTAGTAATAAATAATATGATGATCATTGTTAATTATTTTATTTATATTTACATAGAATCATGGACAATGTTGGTAGAAAGACGTCGGGTCAATGTAGTCTGCCTGTAGTTCCCTATCTGCCCCAGGATCTGTTGTCCATATTGGGTTGTAGCCCTCCATTTATAGTATTTGCTATTTAAAATAATTGTTCACTATTTCATATAAAGAATTTATAGAAGAGGAGAATGAGATGTATTAATTACTGTAAATAGTAATCAATAGCACCCTATGGACTTAGAGGGATAACAAGTAAAAAATATATATTTTTATTAGCTTTGATTTATTATTTATATTTTTATTATAGTTCATATAAATTAATAGGAAATGGTGAGGTATACATTGGCTGTAGTGTAACTATATATTGGCAGTAGTATAACTGTAATAATAAGTAATGCTAATATAGTGTATGGTGGAACATCATTCTCCACCGAAATCCATTGCTGTCAAAACGTTGTTCTCCTACACCAGTGACGTTCGCAGTGCAGCAGAATGATTTTTTGTTCTACTGCACTGCACATGTCACACACTGTGTCCTCAGCAGCATTTGAAAGTTAGGCTTACTCCATAGACAGGACACATATCTAAAGCAACAATGTTGGCGGCAGTACTAATGTTTAGTATTAAAACGTTCAAAATGTAAAGTTCTTAATTAGTTAAAACGTCAAGTGTGAAAACGTTCAAAATGTAACGTTCATTTTTCCTTCTAGTAACCCAGTAAAAATGTTTTGAAGCAGAAACATGCTCTAGTGATTCCCCCCCCCAAAAAAAATGACGTTCCACCATACACTATAAAGAAAAGTGCATGGTGAACAGTTGACAACAGGGCTAATCTTTCACCTCGTTGGCACTATGATGACGGATTACCTCTCCAGCTGTGCTCTCAAGGTAATCCATCGTCATAGTGCCAACTTGATGAAAGAATAGACCTGTTGCCAACTGTTCCCCATGCACTATCCTATATATTACCCACTGAAATCAAGCAGATTACAACCTTGTAATCCCACTGTTGGGATGTCAGAACCTTATAAACCTATCTCATCTATGTCATAGCAGTGGGTTTACAAAACGGAATGCCAGTGCAATTCAGTATTCTACACACCTAGAATGTGATTGTTAGCCTCAGTACAGTATTCAAATAATATTCCAGTTGTCTCAATGTATTGTTACTGAGATTATCAACTATGTCTGATAGAGATTTTAACTCTGGTGCTATTTTGGCCTGCTGTCATCCAGTCCATGTATCCTAATAAATTGTTTTCCTACACAGTCATGTGGCTATAGCGCTGATTCATTGATAAGGTAAGGCTAAATTACTTGCATTTGGGGTGGGGGGGTAGCTTCTCATGTCGAGTCCCATACACTATAAATGACAATGCCTGATGTACAGGTGATAACCATGGTATAATCATCTCTCATGGTTGCTAGGGCAATTGTAAACCTCTTGAGCTGCACTCTCAAGGTTTACTGCTGCCCTAGCAACCACTCCAGATGATTACACCATGGTTATCACCTGTACATCAGGCATTATCCTTTATATAATATAATATAATTTTAAAAATAAAATTACAATGGTAAGGTAGTGTCATTTTTATTAGAGCTGAGTAGAAACTTCTATAATAGTTTATGATAATCTGTTTTTAAAAGCAAAACGTCTGTTCGGCTCAAAGGACTCAGTTCTTTGTCCCTTTAGATACTCAAGGTGCTTGATATAGAGTAATTATTCAGAAAATACCCTTAGATATTCAAGGTGCTGGATGAAGGCTAATTATTTGGAAAAAACTGTTACTCCAATGGATTAGTTCATCCACACACTTATCTGAATAAGGTTACTATATATCTGCTTCCTTTATTCATGCACCAGGAACTTTAACTCATGGTTGAAGAACTGGTGCTGTGAGGAAGGGTTTGGATTCATTGGTGACTGGGGACCCACCTGGAGGGATGGAGGTTTGTTCAAGCCTGACTGCCTGCATCCATCCTGGAGGGGAATCCAAGCACTCAATGATAAGTTTAAATGTTACATTGACAAGCATTTAAACTAGCAAAGGGGTGCAGGCCAGCAAGGAGGTATCTATTGCTCACCCCCACAGCTAGCAGTGGAACCAATGAACCAGAGGAGTGGCTATCTCTGCAAAGCAGTGTGCAAAGATGGAGATTAGTGCCCAAGAGGTGGATAAGCAGAAAAGGGCAAAATTCAGCAGAAAGGCAGACAGCAAGGAGAACCAGGGATAAATGACAACCAAGGAAGGGGCTGGAGTAGAACTGTGAAACAGTCTAGGGAGGCCAAATCATGGAAAGCCATGTGTGCAAATGCCAGGAGCCTTAGCAACAAGATGGAAGATCTGGAAGCTGTCATGGTGCAGTCAGACCTGGACATTGTGGCCATCACTGAAACCTGGTGTAATGATAACCACAACTGGGAGATGGCCATACCTGGCTACAACATATTCAGAAGAGACAGAGCAGGCAGGAAGGGAGGAGGAGTGGCACTGTATGTGAAAAATGACATAAGGGCCACAGAGATCCAGGAGGAACAAATGGGGAGAGATACTGTGTGTTAAGCTGGAAAGGAAAATGGGGACAGCCATCCACACAGGTGTGGTCTATAGACTACCAGCACAGGAGGAAGAAACAGATAGGGAGCTGATGCTAGCCATCCAAGGATGGCAGACAAGAGTGAGGTAGTACTGGTTGGAGACTTCAATATTCCAGACGTGGACTGGAGCATCCCAGCAGCAGCATCAACTAGGAGAAGATTTATCCTGGACTCCCTTCAGGGTGCCTTCCTCAAGCAACTGGTCATGGAACCAACTCGGCAGAAGGCAATACTGGACCTTGTGCTCACAAACAGGGACAGTGTGATGGGGTAACAGTGGGGAGCACCTGGAAATGGTGACCACCAGTCATTGTGGTTTGAAATCACAGAAAGAGCAGAACCAAACCACACAAAACACGTATCCTGGATTTTAGGGAAGACTTTGGGAAAATGGGGAAATACTTGAAAGAGGCATTAAGGGAATGGGACAGGATTCAGGGTTGAGGAACAGTGGGCAGTATTTAAAATGGGGATTACAAGAACAACAGAATTATGCATTAAGCAGGTTAGCAAGAGGAAAAGGAAGAGGAGACCATTATGGTTTTCCAAAGAGGTAGCAAAGAAAGTGAAAGCCAAAAAGATTGCATTCAGGCTATACAAAAAGACACAGGCAGAAGGGGATAGGGAGAAGTACCAGGAGAAGCAAGGGAGGCAGGGAGGTCAGTAAGGGAAGCCAAAGCTCAGACAGAAGAGCACATTGCAAAATCAGTGGGTAGAGGGGACAAAACCTTTTACAGGTACATAAGTGAAAAAAGAAAGACAAAGGGAGGGATAGTGAGACTGAAGGGGGAGGATGGGGCCACGTGGAGGATGACAACAGTAAAGCTGACATATTGAACAGGTATTTCTGCTCAGTCTTTACTGAGGAAGAGAGGAGGTAATGGGTCTGAAGGAGTACAAGGGGTGAGAATGGTGCAGAAATGGACACAAGTCCCTTTACACGAGAAAGGTCCTGAAGGAACTGGAAGTAATAAGAGTTGATAAGCAATGGGGCCAGATGGGTGCACCCCAGGTCCTTAAAGAACAAGAGAGGTGGTGGCTGAACCTCTGGCTATCCTGTTTAGCCGATCACTGGAAACAGGAGGTACCCAAAGACTGGAGGACAGCAGATGTAGTCCCCTTATACAAAAGTGGGAACAAAGAGGAAGCAGGGAACTACAGACCAGTCAGCCTCACCTCGGTAGTGGGGAAGATCATGGAAGCACTACTGAAGGAGAGATTGGTAGAACATCTGTTTGTCAATGGACTACAGGACCCAAGGCAGCATGGTTTCACCAGGGGGAGGTCATGTCAGACCAACCTCGTTGAATTTTTTGACTGGGTGACTAGGGAGGTGGATCAGGGGAGGGCGGTGGACATGGCCTATCTGGACTTCAGCAAGGCCTTTGACACTGTGCCACATAGAAGACTATTACACAAACTGGGGAATATGGGTGTGGGCAGAACAGTAGTGTGGTGGGTAGGTAACTGGCTGGGTGGCAGGACACAGAGGGTGGTGGTAAATGGCTGTCACTCCACAGAGGAAGAGTGACCAGTGGGTACCACAGGGATCAGTGCTGGGACCGGTCCTATTCAACATCTTCATCAGTGACATTGCGCAGGACCTAGAAGGCAGAATTTCACTGTTCGCTGATGACACAAAGCTCTGTAACAGAGTAGACACAACAGAGAGTGTAGACAGAATGAGAAGGGACCTGCAGAAACTTGAAGAATGGTCAGGGGTTTGGCAGTTGAAATTCAATGCAAAGAAGTGCAAGATAATGCATATGGAGCACAAAAACCCTGGCACAGTATATCAGTTGGGGGGAGGATATAGCATGCACCAAGCAGGAAAGGGATCTTGGGGTTATCATCTCTGATGACCTCAAGGTAGGGAAGCAGTGTGACAAGGCAGCAGTAAAGCAAATAGGATGCTGGGATGTATAGGCAGGGGCATCACCAGCAGGAAAGGGAGGTCATAATTCCGCCTATACAAGACACTAGTGAGGCCCACCTGGAGTACAGTGTACAGTTCTGGAGACCATACCCACGTAAGGGACATAGACAGGGTAGAGAAGGTTCAGAGGAGGGCAACAAAGATGGTGCATGGATTGCATCACAAGTCCTATGAAGACAGGTTGAAGGAATTGAACATGTACTCCCTGGAGGAGAGGAGGAGAGGAGGGAGAGGGGATATGATAGAGACATACAAGTATCTTACAGGGAGGAACAGGGTGCAGGAAAACACTATTTTTAAGCGAAAAAGATGTTCCAGGACTAGAGGGCATGGGATGAAGTTGGAGGAGGACGATTCAGAGGAAACATGAGAAAGAATTTCTTCACAGAATGGGTGGTGGACAAGTGGAACACCCTGCCAGAGGAAGTGGTGGGGGCTGAAACAATCACGGGATTTAAGAATGCATGGGATAGACATAAAGGAATTCTGGAGGTCAGGGGTAAGGGGCAACAGACTTCTAGGAAAACAAACTGAACTTACAAGCTCAAATGGGCAGACTGGGTGGGCCATAGGCCCTTATCTGCCGACACTGTCTATGTATCTATGTATCTATATTTAAATGCAGACAATATGGCAACTTCAACCACATAAAGCAATCTTTGTGCAAATAGTAATGTGCAGAATTGCAAGAAAACAAACTGATAAAAGCTCAGTCTTAAGTGAATAGTTCCAATTTATGCAGATCCAAAACCAATCTCTAGTTCTCTGGCTCAGTTGTCTTGGTGTCCCAGGTACAAAGTCTCAATTTTTGCAGGTCCAGAAATTATCTCCTTTCTTCTGGCTCAATTGCCTAAATCCAATATTTATTGTGGAACTGGTGTGCCAGTATTCCTTTTTTGCACATTCCTGCTGTCCTTTTGTTGGCCTTTATTCTAAGTAGAGGACCACCTCTCATTTCTTTATGCTGCCAAATAACATACACTGGCTACCCTGGCTAGGGGCAGCAACAGTGAATGGTGTTAGCTTACATTTTGGAATCTGGTTACTCCATCCTTAGAGCTGCTCACCCAGTTGTCCATTGAATACTTATATTTCTGTGGCAATGGGGCGGCTCAGTTAAGAAGCCCCTGCAACCTCATTCCAGTGAGATCACAACCTAGTAGTCACCAGTTTGGTTTCACACTGATTTAAACATGAGCATGCATAAAAAGAAACATACATATGCAACAAAGTTAAAAATATTTCTTTTTTATCTCTATCAGGGAAAGGTGTAACTGTTCAGTCCATCATCCTCATTGATACCTTTTGGTTGTAGGCTGTTTAACTGATGAATCCAAAGGATTTCTTATTGGTGCATTCTGTTCTGAAATGTTCCCTAGTATTGTCAGATTCACTTTTTCAATACCTAAAAAGGTAGTCTTGTTGCTGACCCATGTTTGTATTCATGATAATGTCATGCAATTGTATAATTCACATTGCCCACTCTAATAGCAGCTTTGTGCTCTCCTAGTCTCATTTTTAATGCTCTTTTCATTTGTCCTATGTATACTTGTCCATATGGGCACTGAAGCATATAAATAACATTTCTTTTGTTGCACTTTATGAATTCCATTATTTCATTTTGTTTATTTGTTCTCGGATGCTTAAAAGCGTTTGTGTTATGAGTGCTATTACACTGTGAACAGTTTCCACATCTGCAATTTCATTTAGGTCTTGCTGGCATCTAATCTGACCCTAAAGTCACTCTTTCTTTCATGAACAGGATTTTACAAGGTTGTCTCAAGTTTGGAACACTCAAGGACCTTGTTAATCAAGTGGTCACTTTGTTTGATGTCCAAGTGGTCATCATTATCCATAAAATACTAATGAAAATCAGCCCCTGCACACTTCAGTGTGGCTTGCCCCTGTGCTTTTCCTTGCTTCCTGTCATTGTGTGCTGAGTGTGGGGGCATGCCAGAGGAACTGGGAAGTGGAAGGGAGTGGAGTGAACTATTGCCGCTGTCAAGTTCCTCACAAAGTAGGCGAGAAGGTGCTGAAAAAGTGAGAAAATCATTTTAAATTATTAAAAAAAAAAGCATTATGTATGCCATATCCATATGGTTTATCACACAGTTGCAATACTGTATGGTTGGTTATGTATTCGTAACAAGTATCCTAGGCACACTAACTGGGTAAGTACTGTATACAGAAAAGGCTGTTCTCCACTTAACTGGGTCTCCAGTTCCTGTGGTACATCTCATAGGGTTCCTGTGTTTTATTCCAATTTGATTTGTTTATTTATTTATTGAAATTTTGGATTACAAATACCTTTGAGCTGGATGATCCTTTACAAAGGGTCCACGTCATAATAGAACAAAACATACATAAAAATTTGGAGTAGAGAACAGCACTGGGTAGATGAACATGTACAGGTTCAAGTGAGTAATAGATCTGGAGTGGTAGATTGGTTACACAGCACTCTAATACAAAATAGAATGGCTAACAGTATAGTCAGAGGTGCAAAAACATCACATTTCAGTAGAGCATGAAAGACCTACATTGGTTACTCAGGGAAGTCAACCAGGGAATCAGCACAGGAGGCCTTGTCCAGGGGTAAGGCAACAGAGTAAGAGGGGGAATGGGTGAGGGTGAGAGAAGTGGGTGCGGTAGATAATGGGTGGGTATAAGTGGGTTTGGGAAAAGAGGTGTGGGGGTTAAAACGTGGCTACTAGAGGGTGAGGGGAAAGAGATAAGGGGTAGGCAGGCTAACTGCTAAGTGCTGCAATGGACAGAGAGCTGGGTGCGGCAACAGGGTTTAGGGGCAGTACTAGATGAACCAGCTAGGTGGGGGAAGTCACAGCCACAGAGTACAGATAGGTTTTCCAGCAACTTGAGTTTGAAAGATCCTAACTTGGATTCAGTCAGGTCACAATGGAGGGCGTTTAGCCCGTTGGGGGAATAGTAAGCAAATGATCTCTGTCCCATTGAGGTAAAGCAAAAGGGGACTTTGAACAGCTAACTATTCATTCTGCTGGTGCAATAGGGGGTTGGATGTTTAACATAGGAAGTTCTAGACATTTGGGGAGGGGAGAGTGTTAGGCCCAGAGATGCTTTTTGGCTAGCAGGAAAATATGGTACTTCATTCTGCCTTTTAGATGAAGCCACCCAATTTGGGTGTACAGATCACAGATATGGATGAACCGGTGGGCACCTGTGGTTATCCTGCATGCTTTATTAAAGGCTATTATGACCATTTTGAAGGGCTGTGCCTGCCGCAGTGCCATAAATAGTCAGGCTGTAATCTATTATGGAGATGACAGAGCTGTCGACAGCAATCCAAAGTACCCTATTATTCAGACAGTGTTTATGCCTCTGAAGAAGACCTAACCTTAGGTTAACTGCTTTGATGACCTGTTTGATGTGGTGTGCAAAGGATAAGGTGCTATCTAGGGTAATCCCTAGTTACGTGAAGGTATGGACCAGGTCAAGGAGGGTGTTGAGGCTATTTAGTATAGTGGGCTGGTATGCTCTGTGTTTATTGTGGGGGTTGTAAAATGTCATTACTTTAGTCTTTTTGCAGTTCAGGAGCAGGTTTTGCTTCAAGAACCAATTGTCTACACTATTGAAATTCAGCTGGAACTACTTCTCCAGGAGTAAGGGGTCAGTGCTGCTGGTAAAGATCATGGCATCATCTGCATATAGTAGGATTCTATCTGGACATATTCAGTGGGAGTCGATTAAGGAATAGGCTACACAGCAAGGGATCCAAAGTGGAACCTTGTGGGACACCAGAATGCACATCCAGGCTTTCCAAGAGTAATCCATTTATCTTTACTTGCTGAACTCTGTTGGCAAGGTAGCTTCTGAATCAACTTATGTTGCTGTCAGGGAGCCCGGCAATGGATAGCTGATCAAGCAGTAGTGCATGGTTAACCGTATTAAAGGCCTTCCTGAGGTCAATAAAGGCCACCCCTACCATCTGACCATGGTCAAGAGCATTATGTATATAGCTAGTGAACTCTATTACTGCAGTGGTGGTGCTGTGTAATTTTAAAAACCATGTTGGCGAGGGCATTGAATATGGTAATTATCAAGGTATTCAACTAGCTGATTGGACAAATGCACTCCAGAGCCTTGAGGAGAGGGGGTAGGATGGATATGAGGAGATAGTTAGCAAGCATGGTCCTGTCACCACTTTTATGTATAGGTGTAACTACAGCAGTGTTCCATCTTTGTGAGAAATTTGCAAATTGTAAGGATAGGTTCAGGATTTGCATCAGAGGGGTAAGTATTTCGTCAAGTGTGAGGGCAATAAGTTTTAGCTCAAGTGAGTCTTCACTAAACCTCGATTTCCCTAGAACCTGTAGCAGGTACTTTTTGGCTTCTTTTTTGGAGATGACTTTAAAGTAGAAGGGGGGAGGGCCATGAGACCGAGTTTCTTTTGCGCCATTATTGTTGTTATTGTTATCTTCTAACTTGTAGTAGTCTGGGGAGGAAGGAATTTGCTGAGGTCAGTGAAAGCAGTGTTAAAGGCATCCATGACTGCTTTTGGGTCTTGAGTGATAGCACCATTTATGTCCAGCATGGATGGGGAGGTTTTGTTGGTTTTCCCCATCAATTTTTTTATGTTACCCCCAAACTTTCTCCCATCCCCCAGGAGTTGGCAAGCTCATCCTTAAAGTGGAGACTTTTGGCAGTGCGTAGAGCTTATGTACATGCATTCCTAGCCTTTTTACATTGCTATAAGTTGGCTTGTTTGCCAGAGGCATAGGCCTGGAGCCACAGATTAACTCTGTTTGTCATAAACTCGAGAAGGGGTTGTGTAATCCATGAATTATTAGTGCACTTAATCTTACATTTCTTGAGAGGGGCATAGATATCACAGGCTGCATTGAAAATAACAATGAAGTGGTCCAAGGCTTAGTCAACATCCTCAGAGGCATAGATTGGAGATTAATCATGTTGTCTGAGGTGAGATTTTAACAGTTCAAGCTGTCCTTTTTTTAAAACTGGGAAAGTTATAGTTTTAGCCAGGGGGCTGGTAGCTTTGTTGTACCAGTTACACAGGACAGGGGAGTGGTCAATGATTGAGTCAGGGAGGACAGCGATGTTCGAGATTCTCTCAGGACATTTGGTAAGCAGCAGTCCAGTAGGGTACTTGAGCCATTCCTATAGTTTGTTCTAGTGGGGGAGTCCACCAATTGAGCAACATTGATGGAGGAGACAGCATCTTTAAAGGAGTCCACATCAGGGGACAGCCAGTTTATGTTAAAGTCTCCAACCATAATTACTTCAGAGCTGTGGTGAAGATTGCTGAAATAGTCTAAGATCCCTTTGAAGTCATTAGCCTGATCTTTGGGGGGATATAAATCAACACCACAGTAAGTGCCTTGCTGTGTGCTCCTAGTAGGAGCTTCACTGTCACTGATTGGACATTACTGCCAGAACCTGGATAGGGAGTGGCATGACCCTGGAGGGTGTGCTTCAGATAAATAGCACAGCCCCCACCCCATTTCAACTATAGAGAGGACATCTGGCCTGTGTTGTGCAACCCATACTTGGAGTCCGTTGAATTTGGCTAGCAAGCTACATATATTAATGGATGCAATTGTGGGGGTGCCCTGCTTTTATTGTAGTACACTGATTGGTACAGAGGGCTGGGGTTGGGGTGAATGTTGCCAGACATTAACAGAAGCATTAACCTGATTCTTAAAGCTTGAACCTGTAACACTTTGAGACTAACCAAACATTTCCACCTGCTAGCTGTCCATGATTCAAGCTTGCAGCAGACTATGCATAGTTCAGGGAGGAGAGGTAATTAGTGAGTGAATAAGTGGATGAGCCCTGGTGGCTGCTCATGTGGGTGGGAACCTTATGGCACCAGTCAGGAAGTGAGCTGACAGTGCCTTGTGTATAATATACTGTACATTTATTACTGAGGTATTTAGGTTGAATTGCTGAGCTGGGATGTTTACATTGTTTTGCTGTGCTGTGCTGATGCCTGCTATGGTTAGCATAATCAGTAGGATGGACAGCTGAAATATTAAGTGAGGGGCACTCATATTACATCAAGGGGTGAGTTTGTTTAGGGGGGATACAATTATTATTAGGCAGACAACAAACATACTGCTGTGGACCTCCCTTGGTGGGGTGGTGGAAAGCAAGGTTGAGCACCAAAGGTGAGGGGGGATTCCTATAATTTTGTAACTAAAGTGAGTCTTTTGTTGCCAGCAGGATAGCATAGTGGTAGAGATGCTGCCTCAGGTGTGAAAGGTCAAGGGTTCAAATCCTAGCATGTGCCAGAGGCTATAACAGTATGGAAATAATTAAAAATTAGTGGTTAGTGAATGAAGCAGAAACAAGTTTTGGGCCTTGGCTAAAACAGATAGGTGGTGAGAAGGGGATTGAAACAATGTAACAGTGACTCCTAGTGGTCATAGAAGATAGACTGTACATGGAAAAGTGGGGAGTTAATTCAAAGACTGCGGTGCACATAATGGATCACATCACCAACCCCAGCAAATAAAGGAAAGCACCACCCAAGTTGGGGGGGGGTTGGGGCGGGTGTGGCAGTCACCACACCAGCAGCGATAGGCCAGCACAGTAACACTGTGCAGACTGAAACTCTGGAGGGAGTCCACTACCTTAATTTCTTGGCTACAGTTTGCTTCCATCATCTGTGAGGAAGAAAGAGGTAAGTGGTGTAAAGCAGCCTAGGAGAAGGGATTAAAACAGAGTTTCAGGCAATGCAATTTGGAGCAGGGGTCCTGGAGACAAAGGAAAAGAGGTCAGGTGGGAATACAGATAAGGGGGGAAGGGGGTTGCTGGAACTGCACATGCACAGAACAGTCAGCAGGGCATAATAGTGGGACAGACAATGGAAAGAAATTCCAAGAAATGCAGTAAACTATTTAAAAAAGGACTTTTAAGGCTCTTACAGAGTAAGTGAAATACAACTGCAACTAAATATGCAGGCTACTGAAAAACAAAGGTTGCAGTATTATCTAACACAATGAGCAGTTAAAGTAACAATGAGAAAGTACGTTAAATACACTGTAAGACTCTAAAACCTTGCACAGAAAAACTATCAGTAACACTGTGCCGACCGAAACTCTGGAGGGAGTTCAATACTGGGATTTCTTGGCTGCACGTCTCTCCCAGCATCTGTGAGGGAGGAGGAGGAGGAAAGTGGTGTAAAGCAGCCTGGATTTCTTGGTTACATGTCACTCCCAGTGTCTGAGGGAGGAGGAGGGCAGTGGTGTAAAGCAGCCTGGATTTTTTGGCGCAGGTCGCTCCCAGCATCTGTGAGGGAGGAGAAGGGAAATGGTATAAAGCAGCCTGGATTTCTTGGCTACATGTCACTCCCAGCATCTGTGAGGGAGGAGGAGGAGGGACCAATGGTAAGTTGTTTAAAATTTTTGTTTTGCTTATTTGAGTTCAAACTCTTCCATATAAGATAAAAGCCTTAGGCAGGCCAAGAAGATACTCAGTTCAAAAACTGTCCTTTTGGATTATGCTAGGTGGACAAGAAGTTGTATGTAGTCAATGCCAGGTGGGGTGGAGGGGCAGTAGGGATAGATATGGTACCGTTTGGCTGACAAAATATATGCAATGGAAAGATGGGAGCCTAAAAGTATCCCCATTGGGCACATCAGCATTTTTGACATCTAGGCATTATTTATTTATTTGTCTGTTTTTGATGGCCAAGTTAAGTCTGATGGAACTAATGATTCCATTTAGATGGGTGGCCCAGAATTACAAATAAGAATACATACAGAAATTAAGCATCAAGATAGATGGTGCAAAATGCAGTCATACAAGAACATTTTGATGGAAATGTATACAAGAGACAAGAGTTCAAGATTATTGATTGTAAAAGAGTATTTACTAAACAAATATCATGGGGGCACAAAAGAAGAATAGCAGATTTTAAAAGATTTGGACTAAGACCTGACTTAATAGTTCAGGTAAGGTGCTGTACCCAGAGTCTAGTAGTAATGATTCAACAGCTCAATTGAGCTGGAAAAAGAAAGTGCTCTGTAAGAGCCATTTTGAAGGTACCAATAGATTTGCTTACTTTAATGGAGGGGGGTCCACAGTGATGGGGTTAGAGATGCAAAATATTTTTGGCCGGTGCATGGTTTCATATGGGGAAGGAGGTTGAAAGAGGTGTACAGCACAAGCACCTCATGTTTGTGGAGTGGGAATGCCTGGTCAGAATCAATACCAGACAGGGTAGGGAGCTGATGTTATGGAGTTTGCATGTTACACTGTGTAGGGCAAATTGCATCTGACTTGAGACTGCGGGCCACTTTAGCTCCTTTAGAACTCTACTGTGAGGGTACTTTTGCAGATGTCAAGGGCCAAGTAACCAGTTCTGTTGTAGAGCACGCTAAGCCAGCCCATCTCAGTTTCCTGTGCTAACACAGAATCTCAGCATCATTGGTGAGGGTGGCAAGTAGGATGTTGATGGCGATGGCCAGCTGGAATTCTTTAGTAAGGTACTGTAAGGTCTTAATCTGTAAAGTATTTCCAATTTCTGGTTTAATGGTTTTGTAGCAGCATCATTGTACAGTGTTTGTGTGTTATAATATAGAGTACAATCCAATAGGGCTGTGTAGGAGTGAATAATATTTCCCAAATACCACGAATAGTGGGGCTCCCAAATATTTGGGAGTCCTTCTTGAAAATACTGGAGCCCTTCCCGAACAGGCAACTACAGTGTTCATATTAGGGATTTCCTATTTGCCCACTTGCGGACAAAAAAAGAAATTAAAATTAATCATTCCCTCAAGCATAACCCCCCTGCCCAAACCCAGTAAATAATCTAACCCCATCTCCCCACCATCTGTCAAAACCCCAATCCTATCCTATCCCCCTCCTTAGAGCACTAACAATTACTAGTATTATAATCCCATGATTGGTGACTGGCATAACCCACCTGTCTTCACAGTGGCCGCTGTCTTCCTGAATGAAAAGCACTTGTCTGTGCTAAATTAATGAAGTCCCTAATGTCCCTTCATCCCCCAAGATGACATCATCTTATCTCACATTTCTCCCCCCAGTAGACAATTTTGAGGTCTGACGGCAACATGTACAACCTGCCCCCTCCCACAGCCAGTTGCCCTCAGAGTGATTACATGCACTCATATGCTTGCTCAGTCTACTAATAAAGCCAGCTGATCAACTGCATGTGATATTCAGTGATAATAGCAGGGACAGAACAGCATTGGCATTAACTGTACTATGTTAATTGCGTCAGGTATAGCACTGTGTCAATACTGACAGTGTGGTGCTGTTTTCGCATGTATGGGGCAGGTGGATAAGGTACAGGTGTGGTGCTCAGTGTGTGTGTGAGGTTTCGGTGCAGGTCACTGATATGGGCTGGTGGATTTTCTACTCTCATTCAAAATACATGTAGGGGTGTAGTTGATTATTAAAGTTTTTAGGGAGTGTGGGGGTGGGGGGAGAAGCCCACAACAAATGCTAGTTTTAGTTAGGCATTTTCTTGTTAATTTACTGTCTTAGTTACATTGAATTGCTTCTCTGTTATGTTTGGTATTTGTGTCAATAAATGTTTTTGTGGTACCTGGTCATTCGTATTGTACTCCTTTATTGCTGTGACTGTTGAATGTTGTGTGTGTGTGTGTGTGTGTGTGTTTTGTTTGGTTGTTTTGCAGAGTTTTCATTCTTAGCTATTTTGAGTTTCAGCTGTTTTGTCCCTCGCTGAGTTCCATGCACAATACTACTCTGCGCTATTATGCACCCACTGTTTTCACAGTAAACCACTGAATGCCCAGCTGATAGGAATTCCATTTGAGAGAACTTTTGGAACCTGCAGCACTAGAGTAATCTTTACAGAGGATGTGTTTTGGTAGAGACATAGTTTGTTCATTTGTTTGACAAAACGCCCTACTGTATAATAGAGAATGGTCACGCAAGAGAAGCAGGAAGCAGTGTAGTGCAGTGGTTTAGGGCTCTGAGCTGCAAATCTGGAGACCTGGGTTTGAATCCCACAACCACCACTTGCACACTGTGTGACCTTGAGCAAGTCACTTAACTTCCCTGTGCTCCCAGGTCGCACCTGTAAACAAGCTTTCAGCTTAGTGTGCTACTCTTGGTAAAACAATTGAAAAAAAATAATCCTATAACAAAAAAATCATGTCATCTCTGTTTTAGAATATCCATTCTAGCAAAGTGTGGTTGTTAGTATTGGTATTCATTTCATACCTTTTGCCTGAAAGATAACATAGTAGAAATTAATGGAGATGAGGTCTAATTGGACACTTCTATCCAGGTCTTCAGACCAGTTTATATGGAAGTCACCTAGGACCAAAGTTTCAAACAGTTGATAGACAAGTTGAGAGGTCAGATAAGCTTGTCTTCACAGCAGATGGTAGGCAGTAGGCACATTAAACTGTAAGGTTTTTTTCCCCACCCAGTAGTGTTTACAATATGATTATGATATGTTCAAACCAGCACAAGTCTGATAAAGTGATAGTAACTTGATAGTAACTTCATTTGCAGGAAGGCCCCCTGATTAAGCCTTGTTAGAGGCAATGTGTAGGGGTGTTAGCCTAGCATTTGTTGTGTATGTGGCAATAAATTTGATAGCAAGCACATCCAGCTTGGTGTATGCACAGCTTATTTATTTTTATTTATTTATTGAAATGTTTCACCAGGAAGGCACACTGAACAACAAGTTGTTTATCTCCCAGTGCTACCTGGGAGGAGGGGATACAGGGAGAGTACAAATAGCAAAATACAACATACAGTCAGAAATCAGGGTAAACAGTACACTAAATACAGCAATGGTAGAAATACAGGGTACAATATACAACAGTAGGGAGCAGTTAATTTATAGGCATTTAAAGTGCAAGTGCCTTGAAAATAAGTTCATGATTTAAATATATTACAGACCCAGCATGGGAATGAGTGCTAGAGAGATGGATAGGAAGTGTTGAAATTGAGGAAAACAGGTGCAGTCAGAGGAAAGGAAGTAAGTTCAATGTGGGGTACATAGCTTGGTGCTTGTGTATACATATAAGTTGATGGGTATATGCTTGGTGTTTATGACATGAGCTTTGGTGCTTCTGTGCATCTCACCCTCTGTAGGATAGTGGGTAGGTGTCAGACTTAACGCCCAGTGGACAGGGGGAGCCCAGAGTGCCAGAGAAGGAGGAGGAGACAGGGGTGGATGGAGGGTGCCACTAAAATGCTTGAAGCAGAGAGAGAGGTGGCCTGATTATTAAATAGGGGATGGGGGAGGAACTATTCCCCCCGCACTGAACTCCAGGGTATAGCCTTCCATTTTAGTGTGGGGTACATAGCTTGGTGCTTGTGTATACTTATGAGCTGACTGGTATATGCTTGGTGTTTATGACATGAGCTTTGGTGCTTCTCCGCATCTCACCCTCTGAGAGAATAATAGTAAGGTTTCGGACTTAAGGCCCAAAAGGAAATAGTGAAGGGGCTGCCTCCTCCAACTCCGGAGACTGTGATAGTAGCACACAGGAGAGGAAAAAACGCCTTAGAAGGAACTTCAGAGGACCCATGGCTACTGATCTGCCCACCCTCTGGGCATACTAAGAGGAGAATAATCCTAAAAGCATTTAGGTGTTGGTATGGTAATGTCCAGGAGTTCAGTCCAATGTTACTGGTCGAAGAGTCTTGTTAGAGGTTGATAAGCAGGAAGTCAATGATACAAATGAAGGTTCAAGGAGAAGGAGTATACAACTTGGAATGAAGTTCAGCTGCTGTCCCAATAGTTAATCTGAGTCGGAGTTAGATGACTGAAGCATATCCCTAGCACAGCCATTGAGTAATAGATAGTTGCTCTGTAGTAGATCTGATTGTTGGAAAAGCTGGATACCATTGTCGATTCGCCATTGCTGTATTATGGCATAATCTGAGACAGAAAGGGCGCTAGCCTTTGTTGGGATGGCGGGAGCCCACATGGTCCACCATTGCAGTAGTATGGAATAATACAGGGTATGAAGGATGAGATTTGCAGGAGGCTGACTGAAATAACATGAGGTACCAGTAAAGCCCATCATGGGGCATGCGTAAATGGGATGACGGGACCCCACGTTGTCCACCATCACAATGGAGATGTTAGGCACTGGAACTGGAATGGAAGAAGTGGATTGCAACAGAAGAAATTAATGAATTGATAATGATAGTAGGCTCAGAGGTACACTAGCTTGGGACTGCAAATCCCATCGAGGTCTGATGAAAGTAGTAGAGCAGTTGAGCAAGGAGGGCCCACGAGGGTGCAGTAAGATGAGAAAGAGGGATGTACCTGAATGTTCTGAGTCGCTGAATAAAAGTAGTCCATGATAAGTCCATAATCCTGCCCCATTGCATAGTTCAAGGTAAAATGAGACTCACAGAAGGTGGACTAAAGGCCAGGATAGAGGAAGGCTTTTGAAGGGCATACAGAAGGGGGGATGGCGGGACCCCCCGTGGTCTGCCATCAGCAAGGTATATATGATCCGAGTGTTTAAGGGGTACCCTCATGAGCCAGAGTATGTTGTAATCCAAGATAAACAGGGCTATACCCCACATATGTAGAAGCTGAAATAAATAGGCAATACTTTTGAGCCATGGTAGGGCTCTTTCAAAGGGCATATAGGCTTAGGCTAGCGGGACCAGATCTCCCATCCAATAAAGTAGTAAGTGATAGGGATGGTGGGGCCCTCATGGTCCGCCATCACCATATGTGAGTAATGCAATGAATTCCATTGAGTAGTGCATGGTAGAGATGGTGAGACTCCACGTGGTCTGCCATCACCGTATCATATGACTGGGAAGGCGACACCCCACATGGTTCAGCTTCATCAGTTAAGCAATAATGCATGATAGGGACAGCATGACCCACGTGGTCCACCATCACCATATCTGAACAATGCAATAGTTCCATAGTGTAGTGCGTGGTAGGGATGTTGGGACCCCACGTGGTCTGCCATCACCATGCCACAGGACTGGGAAGGTGAGACTCCACATGGTTTGCCTTCGCCAAGTAAACACTAGTGTGCCATAGCCATAGAATAGCATAAATAAGGTTGTAATTCCATTACATACTGCATATGGGTCTTGCTCGGAGAGTTGACTAATAGTCAAAATAGTTTTAATGATGCTGTTTGCCTAGGTGGCAGTGCTTTTGGGTGACAGTGCTAGCAAATGTACTGCAGACTTAGGAACTCTGCCTTTTGGTAATCAATTAGCAGATAAAAATTGCTGAGCTGTACTAAAACATATCTTTCAAATTGCTTAAAGAGAAATATATATGAACTTGCCAGGAGCATCAAGCACTGCAAAAACAAGTCTCTCAGTCTATGCACATATACTTAGAACTGATGGTAAAGGCACATTTCCCTCCTATCGCTGCCATAGAATGATGACTCTGAGGTGAGGGGACCAGTAGAGAATGGGGTGTAAAGCAAGGAGTAGGTCCAGTTAGTAAAGAAGCAGATGCAGTAAATGTTCAAAACAAACATAACTCGGTACTGGAAGGGGGCAGTAAACATGGGTAGCACAGAACGAATGGTAGTGAAGTGCATAATAGGTTTGAAGTCTAGAAAATATAGTTCTTCTTGACTAGATGTTTGATGTGGTTTTGCTAAGGCTATGTAGGATCTCCATAGAAGTCACCTGAATATGGTAGAACTAGCTAAGACTGTGGTCCTGTTCTACCTGCAGTTTCGGACAGCAGAACCTTACCACATATACATCCAGGTTTTGTAAGTACCAGTCAGGCAGTAAGGTGATAGTTAGCTGCTGGAGCTAGATTCAGGTTGCTGGAAGAGAACAGTTTACTGTACTTAAGATTGAATGCAAGACAACAGGAAAACTACCTGTCTGAGTCATAGTGCAGGGAATGCCCAAGGTCAAGAGATTCATAACGTTGATAAGAAGGGAAGCCCACACGCCAGAGTATGGGCTATCAGTGAAAATGATTTGCAGCATGGTTCTGTCAGTACATAACATGGAGATTAGGCCCTAAGCAGAAATTGTAGTCAGCTGCAGGAGAAAGGGAAGCTGTGAGGTGGAGCCCTACACAAGCAGCAGGCAAGAATGAGTAGGCTCTCAAGGTGGCAGTTCAAAATGCTATGAGGTAGCAGAACAGGAAAGCTTCAGATGAGGTAGGAGGAGAAACTCTTGGAGAAGGCCTATACGGGGAGGCAGCGGTAAGGTATTCCAGCTGAGCAAATGGAAGGGGGCCTCAGGAAGCCAGTGGGGATGGGGTGGCTGCTCAGAGGGAAAGAAATGAAAGAAGCCCCAAAAGCAAAATGAGCCAACAGGGGGACAATGAGAGAAAAAAAGATACAGGGCAGAAGGAAAGGGAAGCTATGAGGTGGGAAGAAGACACAATGAACAGCGTGTGGAGGGGAAATGAAGAAGGGAACACAGAGACAACATGGGAGAGGAGATAAAGAAGCAAGGACAAAGGGAAGGGGGAGAGAAAGGAGCAGCAGCCAGCTCACGCAGTTTCCCAAGCAGAGGAAGCACTGCTGAAACACTCGAAGCTGAGTGTGAGGTGGCCTGATTATTCAATAGGGGATGGGGGAGGAGCTACCCCCCCATTGTACTCCAGGCTATAGCCTTCCAATTATGAAGGGCAGTGGAGAGGGAATGAGAGGAAGAGGAGTGATGAATTTGTTGAGGAAGGATGTTCTACAGTTTAGGGAAATAATGAATGAGAGCAGATTGTCCTGCCTAAGTAGAATAGCGGGGATCTCAAAAGTGCACAAGTCAGTGGATTTTAAGGAGTGTGCAGAAGGGGGAAGGGTGGAGAGAGTGGAGGATAGATAGAAGGGTAGAGAGCCTAGCTAGTATTTAGAGATGAGTTTGGCACAGTGGGAGAGGCACCTGTTAGCAAGTGAAGGGCACAACAGAGAGTGATAGAGGTCACAGTGGTGAGTATGTACAGGAGAGTCCAAGGGCAAAGCAACAGAAAGAGGTGAAAAGGGGATCCAATCTGGATAGGGTAGACTTTGGAACAGCACTGTAAACTACATCACAGTAGTCAAAAATGGGGAGAATCATCTTTTGAACACTTGCTCGCCTGGCTGTAAGACAAACGCTATTACGGTTCCTGTACAGTTCTTTTGTTTTGTAGGGCCCAGGGTACTGTGATCACTGAGTTGCACTGAAGAATCCATAATGGGTTTGTATAACAGCTATGTTATAGGCATTTCAAGTGGTTATAAATGGATTTTATTCAAGTGCTTTTTATTTATTTTTTTTATTGAAATGTTTTACCGGAAAAGGACGCTGAACAACAAGTTGCTTATCTCATGGTGCAAACCTGGTGGGAGGGATTAGATGGAGGGTACAATGGCAAATACATGATAGACACCAACAATTGGAGCAAAGTGCAAGTACACATTATCCAATAAGCAGTTAGGTCATGAATACAGGATAACAGAATTCAATAACAATAGGGTAGGGCAGATAAATTATATGAACATTTAAGTGCCATTGGTATCTATGTAAGTGCTACTGTTCAATAGTTTTATAGTGTCAGCTAAGGGAGAGGTACATGAGGGAGAGAAGAATGGAGCATTAAGATTGAGTAGAAACTAGTAACATTCAACCAAAATCATAGGGAGAGAAATTAGGACTGGGGAAAACAGGTGCAGTTAGAGGTGATGAAGTTATTTAGTGCAGTGGAGAGGGAGTATGAGAATGAGGAGTAGTGGATTTAATGGAGAAGAGAATTTCAGAGTCTGGGGAAGCAATGAATGAAAGCAGACTGGCCTGCAAGGGTAGAACAGTGGGGGATCACAAAGGTACGTGAGTCGGAGGATCTTAAGGAGTGAGTGGGGGGGGTGGCGAGAGAGAGTAGGGTAAGCAATCTCCCATAAGAAGGCAGAATTTCTGTCCAGGGAGATTGCTGCTGCTAGGAACCGACCGGCTCAGCTGATTCGAACTGTGGACAGGCTGTGCAACCCAGCTTGTCTACAAGTTCAGAGAGCTTTTTCACAACTAGAGTGCGAGGAGCTCGCTCGCTTCTTCGCTAATAAGGTGGCCAATATCAGGGCGAATCTGCGTCCTGCAGCTTCTAAGGGGGATGTGGTTGAACGGCGTGAGTTCACAGTGCCTCAATTTTCATGGTGTTCCTTCAGCAGACTTGATTTCGTTGATGTCATGAGGATTATCCATGGTATGCACCCTACAAGCTGTAGTTTGGATCCTGGACCGACTCCCCTAATATTGGGTTGTTGTGACCTCATCGGTCCAATCCTTGTGCAAATAGTCTGGTGCTCTCTGGACTCGGGTGAGTTTCCTAGCTCCCTGAAAGAAGCGGTGGTGACACCGCTCTTGAAGAAAGCTACCTTGGACCCAGATTGTTTTGCAAACTATAGACCCATCTCTAACCTACCCTTTATTGGGAAGGTGATTGAGAAAGTAGTGGCGATCCAATTGGAGAACCATTTAACCATCCATGACATATACAAACCCTTCCAATCCAGTTTTCGTAAAAGACATAGCACCGAGACTGCACTGGTTCTGGTGCTTAATGATCTCTTGAGGGCGAGAGACCAGAGAGATGTTCTATTCTAGTTCTTCTCGATCTCTCTTCAGCTTTTGACACTGTGGATCACGTGGTGTTGTTAACACGCCTGAGGCAGATCTGTGGAATATCGGGAACCGTCCTCGGATGGTTCACCTCATTCCTCACTGGGAGATTACAAAGAGTTGTGTCGGGGATTTTTTCCTCTGGCCCAATTTCTTTTTTGTGTGGGGTGTCTCAGGGTTCTGTGCTATCTCCCATGTTAGTTGCTGTGTATATGCTGCCCCTCGGAGACATTATAAGACGGTATATGCTGAGGCTTCATTGCTATGCTGATGATGCCCAGCTATACCTGTCTTTGCCCCTGACTAGGATGGAGCTCTCTCGGTGTTTAACAACTGCCTGAAAGAAATACAGGATTGGATGGACTCTAGTTGGCTGAAATTGAACTCATAAAAGACTGAGGTTCTGGTTGTGGATCCGGGTTGTCGGACAGAGAGGTTGCCTATTGGTGCACCCTCAGGAATTATTTTGAGGGTGTATCACTCCCAACCTCTGAACGGGTGCATAACCTAGGGGTTATCTTTGATGACAGGCTGAAACTGCAGTCACAAGTGTCAGCGGTCATCAAAACTTCCTTCTACCACCTTAGGAATATCACTAGAGTGAAACACCTTGTTCCGTTTGGCTCGTTACCAATGTTGGTCCATGCCTTTGTGTCCTCACGCTTGGACTACTGCAATGCCCTGTACTTTGGGCTGTCTGGGGTTGAAATCCACCACCTCCAGTCAGTGCAGAATGCAGCAGCACCGGTTTTGACTGGGACAAGCAGGTCTTGCCACATCTCCCCGGTGCTGCGCAATCTTCACTGGCTTCCTGTTAGGTGGCAGATCACCTTTAAAGTCTATTTATTGACTTTTAAAGCCCTACATGATCAAGGTCCAGCCCATCTGAAAGATCTCCTGGTTTCTTAATGCCCGGGCCGAGTACTCCGCTTGGCTGATGAGGGGTTGCTAGAGATTCCAAGAGTGAGCCTAAATTCATCTGGTTATAGAGCTTTCTGTTATGCTGCTCCCACTCTTTGGAATTCTCTACCCCGTCGGTTGTGGTTGTGCACCTCCATGGAGGAGTTCAAGAGGGATTTAAAAACTCACTTGTATCAGTCTGATTTTTTAGACCAGTGATTGTGATGTGTCATTCTGAGATTGATGTTTTTATCTGTGTTTTATCTGTGTTTTATTTGTGTTTTATAATCTTTGTACAGCGCCTTGAAATTGGAAAGGCGCTTTAGAAATAAAATTTATTATTATTATTATTAAGTACAGAGGAAGAGATTCTGGCCAGTATTTAGAGATGAGTTTGACAGGTATGCCCCCTGTATGGCAACACCATTACAATGACAACATTGATGCCGACAACATTGAAGTTTTTGCTGTAATAGTCCATCTAAGACCCTGGCACTCTCTCTTCCGGTCCTCCACCCCTCCCCAATCCAACTCCAATTTGGAGTTAGGCTCCCATAGACCGGGGGGTTTGAGGGCAAAGCCCACCCGATGAAAAAACAGCTGGGGTCTCCAGCTGAATTTATGTCAACCACAAGTTGCCATCAACATAAATCCTTTGCTGTGATGACTGTCGACAACTTAGTTGTCGAACCAACATCATAGAGCCAGTCTGACACAATGAGAAAGACACCTGTTGGCTAGTGATGGGAAGGACAGGGCATGGTAGAGATCACAGTGGTAAGTGTGAATAGGATAGTCAAGGGCAAAGTGGCAGAAAGAGTTGAAGACGGGGTCCAATCTAGATAAGGTGGATTTGGGAATGGCACTGTTGATTACATCAAAGTAGTCAAAAATTGGAAGAATCATCTTCTGAATAATCTCTCACCTGGCCATTATATGAATGCTATTATGATTCCTGTACAAGGCGGTGAGCTAGGGACACAGTTTTTTCAGGATGGCATCAAAATGACCAGGGAAGTTGAGGTGTTGGTCCTGCCAAACCCCAAGGTATCTGAATGAGGGCATGGGGTTATAATCTTTCATCACACTACCATACAGCAATGTACCGTGCTGTAAAATCAGCTGATACATTGCTGTCACACAGACATACGGCTGAAACGAAATTTGGCAACATAAACATGTGCTGTTTTTTGTTATCTGCAGGGGGCTGTGCCATCGAACCCCACTATTAAAATAATCAACTCTGGGGAGGGGTTCAACTCTGGGACTAGGAAAAACACCACGTGTGAGAAAATAAAGAAACTGCACAATGCGGTTTCCAAAAAGTCTGGGACTGGGATTTAAGCCCCGGTCCACAAATGCGCAACAACCTCCTGTACTGCCACACCTCATCCCACTGAGCCACAGTGGCAGCTTGGCAGACCACCTCCCAAATGGAGTTATTCACCTCCAAATAACTTCTCCTCCTCCCTACCCATGTGTGATAGGGTCCAAAATTGTGCATACACCATTTCTGTCTTGCAAGGTTGTGTACCCTCTTGTGCTAGTGCACTGCATGATGTATTCTGCATGGTATTCCATGCACAGTTTTCTCCATGAGATAGTAACTCCGTAGGTTGAATGAGGAGGTGTCCTCAAGTATAGTCCCATCTAGGATGTGGAAGGAGGGTAGAACAGGGAGCCTAGCAAGTTTCTGCCTGGTGCTGAAGGTCATAGAGACTGTTTTCTTGGCATTTAGAAAGAGTTGATGGGAGACAAGCCAATGCTGGATCTTACTGAAGTTGAGCTGGGGTCTCGCTTCCACATCAGAAGGAGATTAGCCAGAGATGAATAAGACGGTATCATCTGCATTCATATGGATAGATGAAGAGGAGCAGACTGACAGTAAGTCATTTAGAAAGATGGAGAGCCTGCTCATTTGAGTCTAGATACTTTCTGATAGGGTAACCAGGTTATTCCATCCAGTTAGAGGCTCATGGTTAAAAGGCTTTCCCTAACTGGATTTAAATAGTTAAGGTGGTAGTGCCATAGTATGCTTGCACAATCCATCTTTATTGATGGAACTTGCTAGATATGAGTTTGTAACATTAATGTTATATCCATTAAACCTCAGCCCTCTAGTACACTCACAGATTAAATCATCTGAATACACAAACAGATGCCTCACACAAGATGGTTTCCAAGAGCTTGTTCAAGGAACACACCAGGGAAATGTAAATGGACTACAAGGACACTTCATCAACCCTAATTGCACATTTCCTGACTTATAAGTACGGTACTGGCACCTAAAGACAACTTCAGAACTACAGTATACAGAAAAGGACGTCAGAGTTATATTTCATTAAGCAGCTCAATTTAAAACAACACAGTCTGAACAGAAAGACAGGGTTCATCATCATGACACACTATGAGGCCCTCCAACTAGCTGAGGGCAAAGTAAAAATAAAATCTTAATTCACATAGCACAGTGTGAAAATTGTCATAGTACTATTTGTGCAATTCCATGAATTTTACTATGCGAATTGCACCATTATGCAAGCAGTATACACCTTGCAGCAAATTAAACCATGCAAATTGATGTACACATCAAAAATTCACAGCAAAGTATGATGTTCATTAATTTACATAGTATAAATATCTGCAATTGTGGCAAATTGTGTAGTTCACACTACACAAATGCTTCTTCACTAAGGTCATAGTGGCCAAATTTTCTGCAGTTCCTGTGCAAGTTTTAAAATTGCAACACTCATAATCTCTGACCCATATATTTACACCACAATTTAGGGCACATAGCGAGATTACTCGGATGATTTGCTCACATACCAAATCCCTAAATCTCTCTCCTTAAAGACAACTCCAGAACTACACAGAGAAGAAGGACACCAGACCATAAGTTCATTATTTATTTATTTTATTATGTTGGCGCATTTGCGCAGTCAACATCGTGGGACAGTGCAGCTTTGGAGGCGGAGTCACTGTTCGGCGAATGCAGGGCTCACACCAGTATATGCGTCTCACATTCCCCAGTCAGTCTGCATGCCAGCACCACACCATGCTTACTTAATGTGGTAAGCACATCTAAGAAAAGGTCAGCTGCAATCCGAGCAAAGCTCGTCATACGCAGCGGTCCTTTTCTTGCCATGCTCATTGCCATCATGTGCATGGTCGGTGAGCGGGCGGCCACCTAACTACTTCTGAGTTTGGGGGTGCCCAGTCCCCCTGTTGGTTAACCCCATGCTTTCTTTGTGTGCAGATGGGGAAGCCCACTCCCCATCGGCATAACCCCCCAATTGTTGAATGCCAAGGGGGATGCCCAATCCCCCTTGGCTCACGCCCCCTGCTTCCTTTGTGTGCCGACAGGGGTGCCCAATCCCCGTCAGCATTACTTTCTCCTCCTCCCCATGTTGCATGCTGATGAGGGTGCCAAATCTCCAGTCGGCTACAGACCCACCCAAACAGTTAGGTGGCACACTGGGAGCCCGCACCAGCATGCCAAATCCCCTGCATAAAAAAAAAAACTGTCCCACGTTGGTTTTTTTCATTTTTTCCCCTGCAAAATGAAAATGGTCCCTTGTAGTCTCGATGCCCCTCCCCACCGCATTCACCACTCGCACCTGCTCCCCTCACCCCCTCACCCTTACTTACCTCCGGAGTCTGGAGCAACAATCTTCTGTGGACCGGGAACACGTCTGCACTCTTCAAAGCCGACCACAAACTGAAGAAATGCCTGTAAGCTCTCAAATGGAATGAACGGGGTTTTTTAAACTTTAATGCATATCTTGGGCATTTTTGCGAACTTTTGCCACAAGTTTTCAACATGGGGTTTTTGGGACCCCTTCTCATTAATTCTTGCACTGTCATGGCGTTATTCGGTTCTGAAAGGTGATTTTGCAGTCACTGTGTGGAATCACCTTTTGGGACTGAGTAATGAAATGACAGTGCCACTGTTCATGTGAGGGGCTCTCAAAAAGCCTGTGTTGCACGTCTGGTGGAAAAAATCCCAAAAATGACTGTTTTATGAGCGTGCATAGCAACTGCGCAACGCATGCTCATAAGTTAGCGCATTCACACTATTTTCAAGCCAGATTCTGAACATTGGCATTTTAACACATCTTCTTAGGAATTGTACAGCTGCCATTTTTCACATTCTGTCCGAAATGTGTTTTCGCACTTCGGGCGCAGAATAACGAGGTTGCTGTGCAAAATCAGTGTTTGGGACAAATTGCAAAAATTACTGTGACACTGTTCATGAGCAGAGGTCCTAAAATGCCTGTGTTGAAAATTTGGTGGCAATACTCCATAAAATGACTGTGTTACGAGCGTGCATTATGCAGTTAGCACGCATGCTTGTAAGTTCTCAAACTTATATTTTCACTCCACATTTTCAACAGTGCCATTGTTCTACACCACCTAATGAACAGTGCAGCTGCCATTTTTCACATCCCAATCAAAATGTGTTTTTGCAGTTCCGGCGCACAATAGTGCAGTTGCTGTGGAAAGCCCATGTTCGAGACACATTATGAAAATGGCAGTGACACTGTTCATTAGCAGATGTTCTAAAATGCCTATCTTGAAAATTTAGCGACAAAAGTTAATAAAATGAGTGTTTTATGAGCATGCATTGAGCAGTTTGTACACACCCTCGTGACTTTGTGAATTTATAATACTTTCACTCCAGCTGTTCATCATTGCCATTTTTCCATACCTCCTTATGAACAGTACAGCTGGCTGAAATGTGTTTTTGCACGTCCAGTGCAGAATTGCATGGTCACTGTGCGAAATCACTTTTCAGGACACTTTCAGGAAATGACGGTGACACTATTCATCAGCAGAGGTCCTAAAATACCTATGCTGAAAATTTGGTGGCGAAAGTCTAGACAATGACTGTGTTGCAAGCATGCATTGTGCAGTTTCCATGCACCCTTGTAACTTTGTCAATCTGCAATATTTTCATGCCACATTTTCACCACTGGCATTTGTACACACCTCATTATCAACAGTCCAGCTGCCATTTTCCACAGCCTGCCCAAAACGCGTTTCCTCAGCTCTGCTGCACAGTGGCGTACTCGCTGTGCAAAATCACCTTTTGGGACACATTGACAAACTCACAGCACTATGCCTCTCCACCTCTGCCACTGCCAATGCCAGCATGACAACATTCGGCATCGAAAAATGCTTGTTTATTTATTTATTTGAAAAAGTTTCACAAGGAAGGACATACTGAGCTGCACTAGCTAATTTCCAGATGCATCCTGGGGGGAGGGGGGTACAGAGGAGTGATGCAGGAAACATAACATTTCAGTGAGAGTACAGCAAAATACAGTACCCATCATCTGGATAGGAAACAGGAAGGATATATGGAAGCATACCTCTATATACTTAAAACATATACAGTATATATACAGAAAGCCAAGATAACATATGCACTCATAGGCACAAAATACATTTCAGATATGCAGTACAGTTCAAGCACTGACTTAATGTATACTCTAGAAACATAGAAACATAGACTTTGATGGCAGATAAGGACCACTTGGCCCATCTAGTCTGCCCATTTTCCTACCTACAGGATAGGCCTCAGATCCTAGTTAACCAACAGCCAATTTCTCCCTACCCCCCACAAGAATTGCCTTATGTCTGTCCCATGCATTCTTGAATTCTCCCATAGTTTTAGACTCCACAACCTCCTCAGGAAGGCTGTTCCATGCATCCACTACCCTCCCTCGAAATAATACTTCCTCACATTGCCCTGAACTGCCCCTCCATCTTTAAATTGTGTCCTCTGTTCTATGCCTCTTTTCTGAAAGATGCTACCCTCTGGACTTAGTTGATTCCACTGAGGTACTTAAAAGTTTCTATCATGTCCCCATCTCCTTCTTCCTCAAGGGTATACATATTAAGCTCCTTTAGTCTCCTCCTACAGCTTCTCTTGCAGACCCTGCACCATTTTAGTTGCCCTCCTCTGGAATGCCTCTATCCTGTCTATGTCCTTGTGGAGATGGGGTCTCCAGAACTGGATGCAGTACTCAGATGGGGTCTCACCAACTGTCTGTACAAGGGATAACAACTTCCTGTTTTCTGCTGCTGATGCCTCTCCTATGCATCCCAGTATACCCCCAGCCCTCCCTACTGCCTTCTCACATTGCTTGCCAACCTTAAGGTAATCTGATATGATTACCTCCAGGTCCCTTTCCTTTTTTGTTGTTATTACTACCTCCCCCCATTGTGTATTCTTCCACTGGGTTCTTGTTTCCCAGGTGCATTATTTTGCACTTCTTTGCATTGAATCCTAGCTGCCATACTTCTGACCATTCCTCCAATCTTGCCTAGTCCCTTCTCATCCTTTCCACGACTCCTTGTGTATCAACCCTGTTGCAGATCTTTGTGCCATCTGCAAAGAGGCATACTTTTCCTTCCAGTCCCTCTGCAATGTCACTTATGAAGACATTAAAAAGGACTGGACCCAATACTGAACCCTGCAGTACCCCACTAGTAACCCCTCTTTCTTCAGAGTGGACTCCATTTACAGTGAAACCAAAATGCCAGACAAGTAATTCATTGCATTACTCAGATACTGTGATGGCAGACCACATGGGGCCCCACCATCCCTATCACTTACTACTTTATTGAAAGGGAGATCTGGTCCTGCTAGCCTAACAAGTAAAGTAAAGTGCTAGTCCATACATTTCCATGATGGACATTTGCAGGTAAAGTGCAGTAGCCAACCCATTTATGTGCTATGTAGATTCAAAAAGGAACGAGTATACAGAAGGTCAGCAAGGGGAATGAGGGGCAGGAGGGGAAAAGGTCGGCCAAATGTCATCACCCCTTTGGGATGATAAGAACCCCACAAGGGGACAAAGAATTGGCATGAGGGAAAGGATAGAACAAAAAATTAGCTGGGATTCCTAGCAGGAGGGGGGTACAACTAGAGGTGGAGGGGGGATTAGGTACAGTTGCAAGTGGGTGCTGTGTGTTGTTGGAGATGAAGGGATAGGGTGCATAACAAAAGAATGAGTATAGGTCAGCAAGGGGAATGAGGAACATAAGGGGGAAGGTCAGCCAAAAGTCATCACCCCTTCAGGATGCTAAGAACCCCACAATGGGACAGAGAATTGGCTTGAAGGAGAGGATAGAATAAAAATTAGCTGGACTTCATAGCAGACAGGGGGGTTACAGCTAGAGGTAGAGAGGGATTAGGTGCAGTTGCAAAAGGGAGCTCTGTATTGTTGGAGGAGAAGAAATAGAGTGTGAGAGGGTTCTGATCAGAGTGGATTTCTAATGAGAGAGAGTTCCAGATACTACGGAATTGCTAAGAGAAGGTGGCTTGCCCTGAAGTTGTGCACCAGGAGAGAAGGGCAAGAGCTCTGTGGGTGGAGGAACAGAGGGTGTAAAAGGCAGTAGGAGGGACAGAGATGAGGGATGGTAAGTAGGGTTTACCAATTAAAGTAGCACTATGTGCAAGGCACCTGGCATTGAGGGAAGAGAAGGAGAGTGAAGCGTAAAAGTCACAGTGGTAAGTGCACGGTGGAGAGTTGAGAGTGAGGTGGAAGAAGGAGTTGAAAAGAGTGTCCAGTCTGGATAGGGTGGATTTTGGGGTAGAGATATAGACTATATCTCCAAGGTCGAAGATAGGGGTGAATCATCTTTTGGACGATCTCTCTCTGGACTTGCAGTGGAAGGCAGCTGTGGTGTTTGTACAGGGTGCTGAGTTTGGGGAATAGCTTTTTGTGGATGGCATCCACATGCACTGTAGAACTGAAGTTTTTGTCAAGTCATAGCCCGAGGTATTTGAAAGAAGAGACATCTTCCAGGATGGAGCCATCAGGGGTATGGAAGGAGGGAGTAGTGTCTAGCCTGGTGAGCTTTTTCTGGTGCCAAAGGTCACAGAGAATTCTTTTTGGCATTTAGGGAAAGTTGATTAGAGTGAATCCAGCACTGGACATTGTTGAAGTCTAACTGGAGGCTGGTCTCCACCTCTGAGGGGGACATACCTGAGGCAAAACGAATGGTATCATCTGCATACATATGGATGCTAGTAGATGAGCAGATGACATGAAGGTCATACAGGAATATGGAAAATAGTATAGGACCAAGAACTAAGCCTTGGGGGAACTCCAGTGTTGATTGGGAGTGAGGAGGAGAGGGAGTTTTGCTGACACTGGCAGACTGAGACTGACACATGAGGTAGTACTGGAACCAACTAGTGGCAGAGTGAGAGAGTCCAGTTGCAGTCAGCTTGCTGAGGAGGAAGGAGTGGGCAACAGTGTCAAAGGCAGAGGTGATGCGGCCTCAATCCATGCCTGAGAAAATGAAGTCAGTGAGTCAAAATAGGGAAGTGGTGGTGGAGTGGGCCTTCCAGAATCCAGATTGGAAAGGGGTGAAAAATGAAAGAGTCAAGGAAAGGAGAGAGCTGCACCATAGTCTGGTGCTCTTGAAGTTTGGTCAGGACTGGGAGCAGATATTTAGGGTGAAAGCTGCTGGGGTGGGAGGGGTCACTGCCCTTTGGAGGGGGGACAACAGTGGTGACCTTCCAGGCATCGGGGATGCAGGCAAGAGAGAGAGTTCTGAGAGGGTGGGCTATTGTGTAAGCTGAGTGGAGAAGCAGCTTAGGGTCCAACTCATGCGAGCTTTTGCCTTTATGAGGATTGAGAGCTAGTAGTTCTCATAGGGTGTTATCAGGGGAGACAGGTTTGAAGGAGAAGCATGATGAGGGAGGGTTACGAGCTGAGGAGGTTGTAGGGGCAGTGTGGGGTAGGGAAGCAAGGAAAGAAGAGGCACAAGTGGTAAGCAGTTTGATTCAAGTGAAAACAGCCTGAAGAGAGACAGGGTTCATTACACATTATAAGGACATCTGACCCATTTAATGACTTCTCAGCTTATGTAGGAAAATTGTTCTGTTCATTTACTCATTCAACAAAGTCATCTCTCTCTCTCTCTCTCTCTCTCTCTCTCTCTCTCTCTCTAAAGCTTCTCATACCTCTGTAACTAACCATGACACATCTACAAATTTAAGGTCAAATCTTTGCCTGCCCTTCTATTTGGTAATTCTTTAAGATCAACCTTTTGATATTAAACCTGTTTCTTCTGCTCAGTTTGTTAACACAACCAAAGAAGGGAAATACGCTGACCCAAAAGACTGTGTACTATAATGTCTATGTACAGTTTCTTTGTTAGTCCAATAAAATGTATCAGAATCTGCAATAAATCAAGTTTTCAAGGACTTATTTTTATTTATTAAATTTGGTTCACCAGGTAAGCACACAGAGATTGAAAGTCCCTTTTTCAGGGGTTACTCGGAATTAATTACACAAAAATAGACAATGCAAAAGAATTGGAGTTATGTACATACCGGTACAAATTACATTTGTGCATTAGACACATGTTAGGAAATATTTAAGAATTCACAACAGTACTGGAGCAGGTAAGAATACGAGGACATGTCTAGACAAGAAAATAATTGTCAATTGAGAAGTGCAATTCAGTGATAAAAGGAGCACTGGCTGCACTCTAGTAAACTGGTCTTTAGCCCTTTCTTAAAGCCTTTAATGGAGGAAAGTTTTGTAAAACCGCTGGAAGAGTTCCCAAACGAATGGAGCAGAGGTGGCAAAGGAGCTCTTATCTAAGCCTAACTTTGCCACAAGCACCTCAAGTAGAGTGCAGGTGGAGTATTGTAACACCATTCTAATGTAGTAAGTAGTAATAAAAATGTCTGTCCATCTAAGAAAAACAGTGAATAGGAACAACTCAACTGAGACAAGCTCATTTCCAGCGAGGCCTTTAGTACATCTTAGGCTTAGTTACAAAATCAAAAATATACAAACATTATCATCAGTATAACATATAATTTAACAAACACAATAAATATACATAAATACATACAAATGCTTAGGAATGTTAAACACAGTTGACCACAAATAGACATTTTGACACACCTAATGTGGAATTTCTAAACACTACCAGGATGAGATGACAGGTATACTTAATGAGGTAGGATCCTCAATAATTTTTCCCAGGGCTTCTTGAAAGAACCAAGATTTAATCTGTCTTGGCTGAATATTTTTTCTAACTTATCTAAGAGAAGATGAAATAATGTTCCAGGTATGAAGCCCTCTGTAAAAAAAAAAAAAAAAATGTGATCTTTCCAATTCTGTCCTAACTCTCGGATGGATACATTCAAAACCGTCCATGGAATGCAACCCAGTCCTTATTTCCTTAAATTGTAACCCATCCAAGTTATATTCAGGGACCTCACACCTGAAACATTTTACCATGTAATTAAGAACATGGGATAATCTCCTATCTTTGGGATACACCCAATCAAAAGTTTTATATAAATACCATCTATGGGTTCTTCTTGGAACATTTAGAATTAATCTTGCCAGCTTATTAAATAGAATATTCACCCTGGATAGTTGTGTAGATGTTGCACCCATATATAGCATGTCCCCATAGTCCAAAAGGAGCAATACTAAGCTTGTAACTACATGTTTTCTTACGTGCTCAGTCATGCAATTTCCAATCCTGTATAATATGCTTCCAGACACTTTCCCACTGTCTTTGTTATGTAATCTATGTGAGTAGTCCATTTAAATGCACTATCCAGGTACACATCCTGATATCTATAGGTCTAGGTTTGCTCAAGAATAATCTTATCCAAGGTATTTATCCTTAAACAGAGTCATAGAGTCCTAAAATTGTTTTCTCTAGTGAACAATATGACCTGGGTTTTTCCGGGATTTAAAATAAGTTTTGACTCCAGGAAAAACTTCTGGAGCTCATCAAAAGCTACTTGTAATGTAGCCTCAATTGGTATACCCCTTTGACGGGCAATTTACTGTTTTTATTGGCTGTCAATGTGCCATTTTCAGTGTCATCATCTCTTGTACAATCAGTCATTGATGCTGTGGTCAAAGGTTTTTGTTTGGTCTTCTATGTGTGCCTTTGAGGTGTTGACTCACCTTCATCTTCTGTCTCATCTCCGTCAGCTGCACATCATTGGCTGGCTAACCTTCCTCCCTTTCTTCTATGACATAGGACATCAGGTAACTGAAACCCAGTGAACCACACAGGTTTCAGCATTTCATCCTCTCATTTCCATCCTGACAAACAAGGGTCAACTTTTGGGGTTTCTGGTTCTGTGCAGTGGCGCCAATAGTAGTCTATGAGATTTGAGCTCTTTATATGCTGACATAGGCTCGCTTGACCAGGTAGAATCATTTGCGTAGTCTTCACTTTCAGGTTATTGTATTGCCTTACTCATTTGTCTACCAGATCCTCTCTTCCTGTACCATTCTACACTCAGTGTTGAATGAAGGTCTTGACGTTTTGTTCAGTGTCTTGTGAAGCATATGTGCTTTACCCAACCCTGAAAGGAGAGTTATTCTTTCTTTAACCCTGTGTGAACGTTGAAAGACTAATTTCTTTGAGACCTTGTAAAAGTAGCTCACTGCATTGCATCCAGAGACAATGTGGTATGCTGGCAGACTGAGACTTGGAACATGTACAATGTGATCGTATACAGATCCTATGCTTACAAATACATCGGGGTCAATTTGGAGCATCCAAAGTGATTCTGGAAAGGTCTTTGCGAAAGCGTAAACTATCAGGATGAGGATGTCTGTGTCTTTGGCTCAGATGACAATTGTGCCTTTCGCAAGAGCACAATGCAGCACTATCCTCATATCTACCTCCTCATGGTTGCAGGAAAACAGGCATTCTTCTGAATCTGGGTATATAGTAGACATGCTTCTGGCATTGCTGATAGTGGGTATCATAAGTTTCTTCTGACATCCTCTTGTCTAACATGCTCATTGAATCACTGTATGAGATCTGTTTTATTGTCATTGTTGTGAAGATACTGCTGATACACCTTTCCCTGCAGCATCTCTTGCGAATCTGATCCCATGTGAAGTCGCAGTCCTCCTGTTCCTACCGCTCACTCAGCTCGTTCTTGCTGTTTCACCGAGAACTCCTGATCATACTTATAATTATCAAAAAGGATGATGACTTCCACTGGGTTTGCTGTAGATGGAGGTGTGAATGTGACAAGAAGTGCTTTCCATCATATATGTACACTGAGCGTAACGGAGGAGGAGGAGAAGAACTTTGAGCTTCTGCTTCATTGATGAGATAATTTCTTAAGACATGTTTGATATTAGGTTTGTAGAGGTTTCCATCTGGAGTTGCTATTGCAAGAGGATATGTTGTGAGCAGATGGAAAAATGCATCTTTCTTGTCAGGGCAGTTTGCAACAATGATACTGAGAGCCTGGCGGTCTTCTTTCAAGACTGATTTTGCTTTGGGTTTCTTTTTCTTCTTCTCCATTCCTGTGGAAATTCTGCTACTTTTAATGGGCTTGAAGAAACCTGCTTTCCATGACAGGAGGTGGTCATTTATAAATGTACTCAACATAACTTCCCTTGTAGCCCTTGCCTTCAAAAGGCCCTCTACTATTGCTGGTGGTATCTCAAAGACCATTGCAATGTGTCGTGCTACACCCTGACATGGATCTGAATATGCGTTAAGTCTCTGTACTAGCTCTTTCACTTAACCATCATGTTTCTTCATGGCACCATGTGTCAACTCATTGTATGTGGCTGATGATTTCAGAAGACTCTTCTCCTTCAGCGACAAACAAATTTTAGTGAGCTTGTGGGAATTCAAAATGAAGACACCAGCAGCTTCTTCAGATGTACTGTAACTGCCTCTCAGGGGTCCACCATCACCTTGACCTCTCTGTTGATTGAGACCTCAGTCACTTGGTCACCAGGTATTGTGCAGAACACCTCACTGGACAGACTAGCCCCGATGCCATAATCCTACAGTTCATTGTATGTGTTCTTATTGATGGTTTTCAGATTGATGAGGTCTACATGGTACCACGTCAAATACTGAGAGTAGTTTTGATGGTTGAATGCAAACAGTAAAGGCAGAATATCTCATTGAACCTGCAGGTGCAAGTTCAGATTCTTGTCTCTGTATGTAGTGACCTAGGCAAGAAGAGAGCTGGTCTTACCAATGTAGCCTGTCACTAACTGTCCCATTGTGCCAGAGGTTTCCAGCATTCACGATTGCACTTCAGGAAAAGAGTCATCCAAGAGGACAAGATTCAAGGATTCTTCTGATACAGATCTTATCATGCTGATGAGCTTTTCTCATAGCCCATCAGTTAGTGAGCCATGAATCTTGGATCCCACGAATCGTAGGAGAGCCTCGAGGGACTGTTTATGTAACCTCATTGATCTAGAATAGTGGCATCCTTCCAAGGCCTGGTCAACAGATTCATCCACTATAATCCCTGCTGAACCCACTGGTCACAAAGTTCCATAGCACCATATCGCTTGTAGAGGATCTTCTGCCTCACCATCAGTTCATGAAATTCTCCCATCAAATTAACCACTTTTGTATATTTTTCTTCTTTCCACATTATTTGTGCAATCTTGTAGAAAACTGCATGATTGCTATGGCTGAAGATATGGTCAATTTGTAGGCCATCTGTTAGATCCATGATAAAGTCAAGGTAATATCTGCAAACTGCATCTTCTGGTTCACTTGGTATAATTGGCAGGAAATCAGTTTTGGATTTGAAGGTAGTGGTTGATGTTGCTTTTTTATTGAAATCTGTCCATGATCCTAAGACTGAAAGTGATTAATCTTTTCTGGAAGATTTTATGCTTGCTGCCAGAGCCCAAATACAATCTTTGCTCAAAGAAAGATCAAGCTTGGTCCTTATTTCATCCTCATCGTAGGATGGGAGGATTGGGGGGGTTTCTCTTTCCTATTTTATAATCCCCATAGTCAATAGGTTCTGAGCTCTCAAAGGTTTCCTGGACTTCTCTTGTTGAGCTGCTAGAAATGCTCTTTTCTTGTACTAGCAAATTGCAGATGACAGCAGGACCCGAAATTCGGGTAGGTAAATCATTGAGTTAGTGTCATGTGTTGTTGTTGAGACTCCTGTTAATGTCTATTGCTTACCATCTGAGTTATCAATTGTGACATGAGTTGGCTGTCCAGGCGGAATCATGTGTGGTGCTTTTTTCCTCAGATTTACTATCATGGTTCAATTTCTTGTTTTGTCTTCTGATGTCTGTGTACAAAATGTCTGCACCAGAATGATGTAGAAGATTGACTGCTTTTTTTACTTCTGGTGAGATAATGAATGGCCATGGATAGAACTATTGACTTTGGAGAATGTTCTCTGGTAATGAGGCATTGCCAGTCACTATCAATGGACCATATCTTGGTAGCTTGAATTTCTGTTGGGATGGTCACATAACCTAGAGCATTAATCTTCTTAGAAGGGCTTATAGAGAGAGCTATCGCATTGAAGATTTCCGGAATGGGTTCATAATTGTGAAGCTCAGAAAGCAAGTCTTCGTATGCCATAGGAAATTGCGGTGACTCAATTTGTCTATCTTTTAATTTCCGATTGAACATCTTTGCAAATGCCTCGGTGATGTCACTATCTCTGAGCTCAGCTCCTCTCAAAGTTGCCAAAGAATAAAGTGGGTTTGCTTTTGTTGAGTGAAGAATGAAATGATTCCCTTGTATCCCCTTCCCCGTAGTAAAACCTATCTCATCTCTGAATTAATTGCTGATAAGATTCTTCAGCTGAAATGTATGATTTATTCCAGCATCTTGTTCACATCCATTGAACTCATAGAGGTTATGAAGATCCTTCAGTAATTCTGGGAGTAAATAGCAACATTTCTTCTCAACAATCTTTCTTCTCATGATTTAAAGAAACTCTGTTTCAGCACTCTTTGTATGAATGCTTTCCAATTTGCCTGGTGTTTGTCTCTCTCATTTGCTGGCATAGATGAAAGTATTGTAACAACTTTGATGGTATTTGACATCCACAGCAAAGACGTCAACATTGGCGGTAGTGACCTTCAAATATTTGGCTGCACCAGACAAAAGAGCATCATCAGAATTTTCATTGCGTAACATGCTTTTGGACAATGTAATCTTTCCATCTTCAAGTTCAACTCTTTGGAGTTTTTCTTCCATATTTCCTCTCTTTTTTCTTTTCTTATCACAGATGAAGCAGGCCTCATCCTTCTTAAATTCCAATAATTTCCTTTTACATCGAGTTACATGAACCGCTACACTGCTTCTGGATGTCTGTGGGTTGGGTATGCTGGAGAATTCAGCTTCAGAAGATTGATTTGAAGAAAGTTGTTTCATTGAGTTGGTGTTTAATTTCCTTTCTCTGGTGAAATTTTGGTGACACCTTGTATGAACAGGTAGGCCTGTATCTCCAGGGCCAGCGGGAAGTTGGTCATGTATATTATTCCAAATGAGGTTGAAGTTTCTGGTGTACTCAGAAGTTGGTTTTGTAACTGACAGATTCTCTGCAAAAGCCTTGATGGTATTCAGCCCATTCTCTCCTAATATTTGTTGCAGTTACTTATCTATAATTTGGTTCTCACAAAGAACACAGATAGGTAAATCAGATGGATTGACCAATCCAACAGGTGCAGATAGAGGGCTATCCATGTTTCTGAAACAGAAACAGAAACTAAAATTAAAAACTAGAAACTAGAAATACAAACTAAACAGGCATACAACGTATACGAACATGCCACACAATCCTCTGAACAAAGTGGCAAATTCTCACAGAGTGGACACAATTTGGGGTCAATGGCACAAACAAGCAGATTAATGCATTATGCATCATTTGTTTATATTTATGTTCTATTATATTTAATTTAATATGTGTTTATATTAAACGTAATAATAATAAACTCCCCATTCATGAATCATTGTTAATTGGTATCCTGGAAGCTAGGGATTTAGAAATGATTAGCAAATCAAGTATTTACTAGCGATATGGTGGCCATATTGGATTTTGGTGGCCATTGTGGATTTTCTAAGTTGTTGCATCCAACTTAGCATGGCAATTTATGTAGAAATTTACACCTTGGAATTGTAAATTAGGCACTCCTTGGCTGAACTATGGGGTCCGGATGGCCCACAATGTCCAGAATCAGAAATAACCCCCCCGAGGGGCCATCCACCAATTTTTTCAGGGGTAACAAGCAAATTCTGAAAGATGAGGTCAGGAATCTGCAGAGATACCAACCTCTGCATTGTAAATTGGAGGCAGTATAGTGCAGTGGTCTAAGGCTCTGAGCTACAAATTTGGTGACATCCAGCAGACCAGACCTGGGTTTGAATCCCAAAGCTTCCACTTGCATACTGTGTGACCCTGAGCAAGTCACTTAATCTCCTTGTGCTCCCAGGTCACTCCTGTAAAAAAGCTTTCAGCTTAGTGTGCTATACCTGGTTAAACAACTAAATAATAATAAATAATAATAATAATAAATAATAATAAATCAAAAGATTAGGCTAGTACACCTGTCTATAGGCACAAGTGCCTGTTTTCAGGGGTAGCCTAGGAGCACTGGGGAGGTTACTTGACTTGCTCAGTCACACTGTATGCAGTTGGAGGTTGTGGGAATCAAACCCAGGGTTCTTGGATGCATGAAGTTCATTCACTGCTCATTATTCTAACCTCTAGGTTATACTGCCAACCTCACCTATACTGCCAGCTCTCCATGATTTTGAGTTTATTTCACAGCTCTTAAGGGAGTGGAGGGTTGGGACACCACAAAATAGTACAGGAAGCAGAGTATATTATTTGCAATGGCAGTGCAAATAAACAAATCAAAAAGAAAGAAAAAGTCACTATGGTTCTCAAAAGAGGTGGCAGGAAATGTTAAGGAGTAAAAGATAGCATTTAGGAAGAATAAGGAAACACAGAAGGAGCAGGACAGAGAACTGTACCATTTAAGCCAGAAGGAAGCAGGGTGGGAAATCAGAATAGCAAAGGCCCAAACTGAGGAAAAGATAGCCAATTCAGTTAAGAATGGGGATAAAACCTTTTATAGGTACATGAGGGAGTGTAGAAAGACAAAGGGAGGAATAGTGAGGCTGACTAGAATGGACAGTGGGTTGGCAGAGAGGGACAGTGAAAAAGCAGCGATACTGAATGAATACTTCTGCTCAGTATTCACAAAAGAGGAGGAGGGGTGGTACCTAATCCAATTAACAGAAGCACTCTGGATTGGGGGGTCAATCCCAGTCCTTTCATAGAAGAAAGGGTTTTGAAAGAACTCCTAAAACTGAAGGTGGACAAAGCAATGGAGCCTGATGGTATTCACCCCAGAATTCCAAACAAATTAGGGGGAAAACTAGTGACACCACTGACTACCCTTTTTAAAAAATCATGGGAGGATGGTGTGGTACCTGAGGACTGGAGGAAGGTGGATGTGATTCCCCTTCACAAAAGTGGGAGCAAGACAGATGCAGGAAACTAGAGACCTGCCAGTTTGACCTCTGAGGTAGGGAAAGTGATAGAATCACTTCTGAAGGAAAGATCTGTTGAGTACCTAAAGGCCAGTGGGGCACAGGACCCAAGGCAGCATGGGTTCACAGCATGAAGGTCATGACAGAAGAATCTAATCGATTTATTTGACTGGGTGACCAAAGTAGTAGACCACGGAGGGGCTGTGGACATGGCAAGGCATTTGACACAGTCTCACACAAAAGATTAACAAACAAATTAACCAGCCTGGGAGTGGGTCCCAGGGTGGTAGCCTGGGTAAAACATTGGCTGGACAACAGGACACAGAAGGTAATTGTAAATGTAGTACACTCTGAAGAAAGGGGGGTTACTAGTGGGGTACCGCAGGGTTCAGTACTGGGTCCAGTCATTTTTAATGTCTTTATAAGTGACATTGCAGAGAGACTGGAAGGAAAAGTATGCCTCTTTGCAGATGACACAAAGATATGCAACAGGGTTGATATACAAGGAGGCATGGAAAGGATGATAAGGGACCTGGCAAGGTTGGAGGAATGGTCAGAAGTATGGCAGCTAGGATTCAATGCAAAGAAGTGCAAAATGATGCACCAGGAAAACAAAAACTCAGGGGAAGAGTACACAATGAGGGGGGTAGTAACAACAACAAAAATGGAAAGGGACCTGGGGGGAATCATATCCGATGACCACAAGGTTGGCAAGCAATGTAAGAAGGCAGTAGGGAGGGCTGGGAGGATACTGGAATGTATAGGGAGAGGCATCACCAGCTGAAAACAGGAAATTGTTATCCTCTGCACAGACAGTTGGTGAGATCCCATCTGGAGTGCTGTGCCCAGTTCTGGAGACCCCATCTCTGCAAGGACATAGATAGGATGGAGGCAGACCAGAGGAGGGTAACTATATCAGAAAAATAGAAACACAGAAACATAGAATTTGATGGCTGATAAGGACTCCTTGGCCCACCCAGTCTGCCCATTTCCCTACCTAATGGATAAGCTGCAGATCCTAGTTAACCAGCAGCCTACTTCTTTCTACCCCCATCCCCTAGAATTGCCTTATGACTATCCCATGCATGCTTGAATTCAACCACTGTTTTTGACTCCACAACCTCCTCCGGAAGGCTGTTCCATGCATCTCCTACCCTCTCTGTGAAAAAATACTTCCTTTCATTACCTCTGAGCCGCCCCCACCTCTATCTTCAAATTGTGCCCCCTTGTTCTTGCACACCTCTTTTTTTGAAAGATGCTACCCTCTTGGACTTTGTTGATTCCCTTGAGGTACTTGAAAGTTTCTATCATGTCCCCCCTCTCCTTCCTTTCCTCGAGGCTATACATATTAAGCTCCTTTAGTCTCTATTCATATGTCTTCTGGTGCAGACCCTGCACCATTTTAGTTGCTCTCCTTTGGACAGCTTCCATCTTGTCTATGTCCTTGCGGAGATTGGGTCTCCAGAACTGCATGCAGTACTCCAGATGGGGTCTCACCAGCTGTCTGTGCACAGGGATAACAACTTCCTTTTTTCTACTGGTGATGCCTCTCCCTATGCATCCCAGTATCCCCCCAGTCCTCCTTACTGCCCTCTCACATTGCTTGCCCACCTTTAAGTCATCTGATATGACTACCCCCAGGTCCCTTTCCATTTTTGTTGTTGTTTGTATCTCAACCCCCATTGTGTACTCCTCCCCTGGGTTTTTGTTTCCTATGTACATTATTTTGCACTTCTTAGCATTGAATCTAAGCTGCCACACATTTGACTATTCCTCTAACCTTGCCAAGTCCCTTCTCATCCTTTCCACCCCACCTTGTGCATCAACTCTGTTGCAGATCTTTGTGTCATCTGCAAAGAGACATACTTTCCTTCAGTCCCTCTGCAATGTTGCTTATAAGACATTGAAGAGGACAGTCGAATACTGAACCCTGCAGTACCCCACTAGTAGCCCCCCTTTCTTCAGAGTGGACCATTTACTATTACCCTCTGTGTCATATTCTCCAGCCAACTCTTTACCCAGGCTATCATCTTGGGACCAACTCCCATGCTGGCTAACTTGTATATTAATTGTTTTGTATGGGACTGTGTCAAATGTCTTGTTAAAGTCTAGGTAGGCCATGTCCACAGACCCTCTCTGATCTACTACTTTGGTCACCCAGTCAAAGAAATCAATTAAATTCATCTGGCATGACCTTCTCACTGTGAATCCATGCTGCCTGGGTCTGGTCCCCTCTGGCCTCTAGATACTTGACAATTCTTTCCTTCAGAAGTGATTCCATCATTTTCCCTGTCACTGAGGTTAAACTAACAGATCTGTAGTTTCCTGCTTCTGCCCTACTCCTAGTTTTGTGAAGGGGAATCACATCTGCCCTCCTCCAGTCCTTAGGTACCACCCCATCCTCCCATGATTTGTTAAAGAGGGTAGTCAGTGGTGTCAATAGTTCTACTATTAGTTCTTGGTGCAGTGTCTACAAGAGAAGCCATATGAGGAGAGACTAAAGGAGCTTAATATGTATACCCTTGAGGAAAGGAGGGGGGGGGACATGAAAGAAACTTTTAAGTACCTCAGTGGAATCCACAAAATCCAGCAGGGTAGCATCTTTCAGAAAAAGAGATGTGCAGGAACAAGTGGACACAATCTGAAGATGAGGGCAGCTCAGGGGCAATGTGAGGAAGTATCTTTTCACAGAGAGGGTGGTGGATGCATGTAACAGCCTTCCCTGAGGAAGTTGTGGGGTCTAAAACTGTAGGAGAATTCAAGAATGTATGAGACAGACAAAAAGCAATTCTTGTGGGGGGTAGGAAAAAATAGGCTGTTGGTTAACTAGGATCTGCAGCTTATCCTGTAGGTAGGGAAATGGGCAGACTAGGTGGGCTAAGTGGTCCTTATCTGCCATCAAAGTCTATGTTTCTATGGCCTTCATCACTGCCTTCTCACATTGTTTGGCTACTTTTAGGTCATCTGTTATGACTACCTCCAAGTCCCTCTCCAGTTTGATTGTCATTAGTACCTACCTCTCCCTCCCCCATTATTTATTCCTCCCCTTGGTTTTTGTTCCCCAAGTGCATGATTTTGCACTTTTTTGCATTGAATCTGAATTGCCACACTCTTGACCACTCCTCCAACTTGCATAAGTCTCTTCTCATTTTCTCCCCCTCCCCCAGAGTGTCAGCCCTATTGCAAATATTTGTGTCATCTGCAAAGAGGCATACCTTTCCTTCTATTCCCTCTGCAATGATACTTATAAAGACATTAAAGAGGACTAGCCCCAGCACTGAACCCTGAGGCATCCAACTGCTCCCTCACTTTGGATTGTACTCCATTTACCACCACCCTCTGTGTTCTATTACTAAGCCAATTTCTGACCCAGTTTTCCACCTTGGGACCCACTCCCAGATTGCCCAACATGTTTACTAACCTCTTGTGGAGGACTGTGTCAAATGCCTTGTTAAAGTCTAGGTAGGCCATGTCCACTGCCCCTCCCTGATCTACTAACCTGGTCACCCAGTCAAAGAAATCTATCAGATTTGTTTAACAGGACCTTTCTGCTGTAATTCCATGTTGCCTTTGGGTAAAGCTACCAACTTTCTGAGGCCTAAACCTGGGATGGTCCATCCTGATCATGACACCCCCCTTCCACTGTGTCACTCCCACAGGCACCACCACAGACAATGCTACACTTAATCAATTAAATTCTGAGGCTTGCTCTGGCCATGCCGCCCCACAGTAACACCAGAAGCAAACATCCAGATTAAAAGAATACATCATTCTGCTGCAGCAAGTTCCAAATCATGCAGTACAGGAAGTTCATTAGAACCAAATCTGTGTTAAATTGTGATCAAACATTCAAGCTGCATGTATTGCTCCTCCTGAAAGTCCCATCCAACCCGTTTACACTCAATTCATTTGCTGAGCAGACTTCACTTCAGTGACTCCCACCACCACACCAGATTGTTTTCACACACTTCTCTACAGCTGATCAGGTCCAGGTACCTTAGTTCAATGCTGCTGGTCTCTTTTCTGTCTGGAGTCCCATTCAGCTGCTGGCAGGTAGACATTCACATGCTCTTGTTTGCACTACTACCCAGTCTAATCTAACAGGAAGGAACATGCTTTACTGTGCTCCCACTGACATGCTTGCAGTGCAACACAGGCACTGGGGGTTGAAGTTGCAAACTGCTGTCCAGCCTGAGCAGTGCCACAGTGGTGCTGAAATAACTGTCACTCACAGATTAGCAGTCAGCAAAAAAAAAGGGGAGCAAAACTGTGACAAGTAAGCAAAAACCAGGACAAAAGTGACATTTTGCAAAACTTATGGGGACACTGGGACATGCTGCCTAAAATAGGGACTGTTGGTAGATTTACCTTTGGGTCTTGTGCCCCACTGGCTTCTAGAAATTCTACAATCCTTTCCTTTAACACCAATTCCATCATCTTCCCTACCACTGAGGTCAAACGGACCAGTCTGTAGTTTTCCACTTCTACCTTGCTCCCACTTTTGTGAAGGGGTATCACATTTACCCTCCTCCAGTTCTATGGCACCACTCCCTTCTCCAGTGGTTTGTTGAATAGGGTTGTCAGTGGTGTCACTAGTACCTCTCTGATTTTTGTTAGTATTCTGGGATGTATTCCATCAGGCCCCATTGTCTTATCTACTTTCAGTTTCAAGAATTCCTTTAGGACTCTCTCTCTCTTTTCTATGAATGGACTGGTGTCCGCTCCTCTTCCCTGTGTGCTTCTATTGCTTAATTCTGGTTCCTCCCCACCTTCTTCTTCTTTTGTGAATACTAAGCAGGTGTATTCGTTAAGTATCTCAGTTTTTTCTAGTTCCCCTTCTCTCCCCCCTTTACTTAGCCTCACTAGCACGCCCTTTGTCTTTTTTCTTTCCCTAATGAATAGTACATGAAAAAGGTTTTGTCCCCCTCATTTACTGACTTGGCTATACTTTCCTCCATTTGCACCTTTGCACCTCTGACTGCTTTCCCCGACTCCCTCTGCTTTGTTTGATATAATTCCTTGTCTCCCTCTCTCCCTCCCTCTGTATTACTTTGTGCATTTTGAATGCCAGATTTTTCTATCTGATCTTCCCTGCCACTTCCTTTGAAAACCATATTTTTTTCTTTTGCTTTCTTAACTAGCTTCATACAAAGACTTGCTGCCTCTGTTATGGCGCTCTTGAGGTTCTCCCACTGCTCCTCGACCCCCTCCCTCTGCCAGTGTTTTTTTGAGGCATTCTCCCATTTTTGTAAAGTTGGCCTTTTTGAAGTTTTGGACCCTTGCTTTTGTGTGGCTTGACTCTTCTACTGTGCTTACCTTTAACCATATTGTGTGGTGATCGCTGGACCCTAGATAACTGCCCACTGATACATCCATTATTCAGTCTCCATTTGTGAGGACTAGGTCCAATATTGTGCTCTCATGGGTGGGTTGCTTCACTGGCTATCTGAGGCATGCCCCTGCATGGCATCCAGGATGTCCCTGCTCCTGGATATGGCTACAGCATAGGTGTTCCAGTTAACATCTAGCACATTTAGGTCCCCCACCAACAACAATTCTCCTTTCTTTGCCATTCTAAGGATGTTTTCTACCCTATCAATTTCCTTCCCCTGTGCTGGGGGTCTGTAGATAACCTCTGTGTGGATAGTGGTTCCATTTTCTGTTTCCAGGATGATCCCCAGTGCCTCCTCCTCTTCTCCCTGTTTTCCAGTTATCTCTGATGCTTTGATCACCTCTCTGATGTAGATAGCTACCCTTCCTCACGTTTTACCCTCCCTGTCTTTCCTGTAGACTGTGTACCCAGGTATGTTAATATCCCAGTCATGGCTTTCCTTGTGCCATGTTTCCTTGACTTCCACAATATCCAGGTCTCCCTCTGCCATCAAGACCACCAGGTCAAGGATCTTGTTCCCCAGGCTATGGGCATTTGTGCACATGGCCCTCCAGGTTTTGATGGCTTTGCCCCTATTTGCTCCCTTCTTATCCCTTTCCCCAGTGCTAACCCTGGCTTTACCACCTGTTCCAGTCCCTTGTGTTTTTCCATTGTTAGGATCTGTATTTCTGACTACCTTAACCTGTGGGGGGGGGCAGTTAGTTTTTTCCTGCTTATATTCACCTCTCCCTTGGCTAGTTTAAATGCTTGCCAATGAAACATTCAAACCTTTCACTCAGGATCCTGGTCCAACTCCCCCACCAGACAGATGCAGATCATTCCTCACGTACAAGCCTGCACTTCTCCAGGTGGGCCCCAGTCCCCATTGAAGCCAAAACCCTCAACTCTACATCAGTTCTTCAGCCATTTGTTGAATCCCTTGGTGCGGTGCACGCTGGCCTCTCCTATGCCATAGATAAGTAGCAATTCTGAGAAGGTTACCATGCGTGTCACCTGCCTAAGACCTGTCCCCAACTCCATGAACTCCCTTTGCAGTGCCCTAACCTCATTCTCAGCCAGGTCCTTTGTTCCCAGGTGGATACAGTTGTCTATCTCCCCCCCATGCTGTTGCCTCAGTGATTCTAAGGATTTGCCTCATATCACTCCAGGCCATGGTGCTAGGTAGGCACTTTACTTCTCTCCCTTGCCCCTTTTCCACCTGAACTCTACCCACCCTAATAACAGAGTCCTCAACTAGGAGTTGCTTCCATCTCCTCTGGGGTCCTGTACTTCTGCTCTGGGGTCTCCACTGTGCAGGTTCCCTGCATCCACCTTGTCCACCACTGTGGGTTCCTCCATGGGATAGCCTAGTTCTGTCAGAATGGCATAGGAGTTGTGGAGGGGAACCACTGGTGGGATGCACCACTGCCCAACCTCCCTCACTCTCCCTGAGCCCACAATTATCCAACTGCCCCTCCTTACTAGAAGCCTTGGAGGCAGTTGGGTGGCCTTGATAGTCCCTGGGTGGGATAGGATGTCTTCTGAATCCCAGCCAACTCAGCCTGGAGATGAGCACCATCATGCTGGAGAGGTGCATGCAGATAGGGCAGCACTGCAGCCTCCAGAATGTCTCCTGGAAGACTGCTGCCACACAGCCACTGCATTGTATCACTCCCTTCATGTTGGATGATTGCCTTCTCTTTACTAAGATTTCTTCACTGAAACAATACATATTCTTTTTAACAATCAAGCAGCTGTGTCAGGAATCTTGCAAGAAACCATTTTCCCCCAGTATAACTATTTGCTTGTAGTCCCCAAGCAGTACCCCACACAAACCTTGGTGACAACTGTTGCTGACTCTGTTTTTGCTTAATTGGACACCTTAGGTGTAATTTCTTCTGCTACCCCTAGGTAGATATGTGTGATTTCACCCTTTCCTGTGTTAGGGCAGGAAGTGGCAAAAATGCTTTATGGGGATAGTCTATAAAGGTATTCAACCTGGGGTGGGCGGGTCAAGGGTTGGGTGGGAGGGAACAACCAGAGGTATACTCAACCAGAGGTATACTCAGTCAGAGAAAAAACAATCAGCTCACTGTAGTGAAATACAAAGTATACCTCTGTAATGAAGCAGCTTAACAAACCAAGCATTTTAAACACACAGAATTTGGCATTCTTTTGCCTTTGTTTGAGTTGGTCCTGTGTCCTTTGCCCAGCTCTCAGTCCAGGCAACCCTGCAAATAACAAACAGGATGGCAATGCACAAAAGGAAGAAGCACAAATACAACAAAAAGGTGAGTTCTAGGAACCCTGCACTTACGGCTCCTCTCCCCATAGTAAAATCCCTGCTGGAAAGTATATCAGTTACAGGTTGCCGCTCTGCCGTCTGACTTGAACACTTCAGTTTGAAATCCTGAGTAAGCAGACAAACCAGAAAATGCTGTCTTGCTTTTCACATGTGACTAGATCCAAATACTTCAGCTTTTGCCTTTTTTGCATCCAGAATCAGCTAATTAACAAGAAACCTTTCCTCTAACTCCATGAAGGCATTTGCAAGCTGACTGCTGATTTTATACTGGCTTCACCTGAGTTTCCATATAATACCACATCATCTACTGTACATGCAACTGCAGTTTGTCCCCTCCCCAATTGCCTGACATGTTGTTTACAAATAGGAAGAAAAGCAAAAGACCCAGGGAATGACACCATCAGTGATGTGTGTTTGCACTGATTGGACACCCTTCCACTTTACTTGCTGTTTTCTACCCATCAAGTCATGTTGAAACCAGTGAAAGTAAAGACTTTCTAGACCTAACTGCTGCAACCTGACCAAAATGAGATTATGGTTGACCGAACTGAAAATGTTGGTAAGGTCTATAAAGAGAGCACCAGTTATAAACAGAATAACAAATGGCTCTCTATCTGTTATTGTGCTATAACACCATCTAGGGATTCCAGTGGCATCATAAACATCATGAGCAAATCTTGAGAGGTTTATAATGTTACTGGAATTCTGAGATGTGGTTTGTTGTACAATAACAGATAGAGACCCATGTGTTGATTTTTTTTTTGTAATACATGGACCGCTATCTGTCCACACAGTAAATTCAGTCTGCTTGTTTCAAGAGTATTTTTTTCAAAAGCTGCGCCATAATCAGCTGCTCTCTCTTTTCACTCTACTCATGCTTAGAACTAGGGACAACCCTTCGGAAAACCACCACCTCTCTCTCTCTCATCATAACAACTGGGGTACTCAGGGAACACCCTTGTCGCCGTGGCAATGTTGGCTCTTAGAGACCCTCCCACTCAGTTTCACATAGCCACAGTGATGCAGATATAATGAATCCACTGTAGCAACACATACAAAGTTACTGCAAAGGGAGAGCAAGGGAGAACATGCTAACACACCCATCAGAGTGCTGACAGGTGTGTCAACAGGTGCACTGCAAAGGCAGGCAATAAAGGTGTGCCATGGCTGCTGGATTCTGCATTCATGGAATGATTCCACTGGAGTATGTACAGAGTGCAAGTGAGAAAGAGCTGCTCATTGTTAGTGGGTACGTTCACCAGTGGGAGCAGCACTGTAGAGACTTGGTGTATTGGAAGAGCATAGAATACAGTTCCTTCCGGGGTATGAGGTGAACACAGATGACCGGTGAAGATGACATGACTCTGTCAGGCTGGCACAATCATGTGCTCAACACTGCTGGTGTGGGCATGTGGTGAGTGCCAGCGGCAGTGAAGAAGAGGGCACCGGAGATGAGTGACAGCAGGCAGAAGCTGGTTGTGGCATGCAGCTCTCATGTGACTGAAGCTGTCAGAGGCAGCCTATCACCCTATGGGACATCTGAAATGAGCCACACAAAGGGTAAGGAGAGGTGCAGAGAGGTTACTTGTAGATCCTGCTAACCTGTCAGAACTGAGCATACCTAATGATTACCAAGTTACACAGGCAGGTACATCCTTCCTGCTGTACTATTCTGCAGGCTCTGAGCACTGCTTCCTACTTTTTAGTACCACCCACAACCCTGAATATCTTGCCTGGAGCACCACCTGATTCAGGGATGGGACCTTTAAATTCTGTCCCTGGCTATTCCAGCAGCTGTACACACTGCATGGTGTGGAACTGTCCGTCGTGTTGACGGCGGTATATACTGTATCCTAATGACCAAGAGGACAGTGGCAGCTTATACCAAGGTGTTCAAAAAGATCACTGAGCTGTGCCCTGTCAGTGAGCTGTGGCACATGATCATTGACTTTGAGATGGCAGCCCATAAGGCTCTGCAGACTGTGTTCCCATAGCTGGACATCCATAGCTGCTACTTCCACCCCTGTCAATGTGTGTAGAGGCAGATATATAACAGCATGGTTATGTGATGTGGATGTATGTTGCAGATGAACAGTGCGCCATGCATATTCGCATGCTACCTGCATTGGCATTCATTCCTCCAGAGGATGTGTGTGCCACCTATGGTGAGATGTAGACCTTTAAATTTTGGGGTTATAAGTTGTATGTTACCCTGTTTTGTAGTATCCCTGCTTGACCATGTACTCATTGATGTGTGCTTTCAAGTAAGGGTGTTTGGGGTGGTACTGGTCATGGAAGTACATCCTTAGGTAGTTGCATACAGTTCATTAGTCATGTCACACCAGTCACTTATCATGACCCCAAGAAAAATCACGTTCTTCATCTTTATGGTCATGATTCATGAATGACAAAACTTTAAGTTTTGGAGTTGTAAGTTGTATGTAACCCTGTTTTGTAGTATCTCCACTTGACCATTGTACTCATTGATATGTGTTTTCAAGTCAGGGTGTTTGGGGTGGTACAATTCAGAGAAGTACAGCCATAGGTATTTCTGTACAGTTCATTAGTCATGTCACACCAGTCATTCCTCACAAGACAAATCACATTCTTACAAATCACAACAGTTACATTTTTTTTCAGTTGTGATGATATGCTGAAGACCTGTAAAGATGATTAAAACATTAATGAACCTTTTTTTAAATAATGCCCCCCAAACAAAAACATTTGAATTTGACATTATCGCATTACTGCTTCATCCTTTAGCTTTGTTTCCCACTAGGCAAGGTGGTGAACAGGTAGAAGATGGGTGCAGTGACCACCCATGCCCAGGTGGCTGCCATTAGGACCCGGCAGACCACCACATTACAAAGATTGCAGCGCACCATACTGGAGTCACCAGGGAAGGAAGAAAAAAGGCCTTCACAGGAGAGCCGCGGGCAGAGCCGGGTACAGGTACAGAGCCAGGTGATGGGGGAACCAGGACACACCTGCTGCTGTGCTGCCGGTGGTTGAGGGCCAGCAACCTGCCGTGGTTCCTGCTGCTCTTACTACAGCTCCTCCTGCTAATCCTGCAGGGTCCGCTGCTCCATCTGCTTCTGCTCCTGCTCCTGTACAACAACCACAGCTGCTGGGCTCACTGTGGCTGCATTTGGGGTCCCCAAATCCTGCCAATTTAATCTAACTGGGTGGCTGCCCCTCATTCATGACCCACGATGACCACCACTTGACTTGGCCCATCACATCCCTGCTCCATCAAGAAAGTAAACAAACAACAACAAAAAAAAACACTATTAGAAGTACTAGTAAAATAAAGTACAGTACCTAAAAATAAGTGCACAAAAAATAATTGTTTAACAAAAAAAAGCATTTCTAATTACTGTAAATGCAACTTTCCTAAAGGACTACAACAACTAAATACACACACATTAAACACACAAAAAAGAACTACAGGTATAGCTTTTTTGTGAGCTCTGAAACACACAGAACAGAGTCAAACTTCACACTGCAGAACTGCCTGGACTGCAAACTCTTTCCACTAGAGAAAGTGAAATTATAAGGCTCATACAAAATTAATGAGGCTCCTTCATGCTCTGATTAGTTAATGGATCTGTCATTAATGGCCGGGTAATGACCAATTTAGATGTTTCAGTAGCGCAAGAAGCCACTTCACATGAAGGCAGAGTGAACCGCAAAGCCGGAAATAGCTGCAGAGCGCGATTCCACACACAAGCGATAAAAGTAATTGAGCCACAATAATTCTCCGCATATGCAATGACAGAGAAGCAAATAGAGCAAAATATAGCAATCAAGTGTAAAATAAAATGTAAATGTCAGCTCAACAGTTAAAGGCAGCAGTGACATAAAAAGCACAGTTCTTGTGTTTTGATTGGGCTTCCAACTAATGTTCCTGTCAGCAGCTGGAAACCCGATTGAAATACAAAAACTGCATTTTAGGTCACTGCTGCCTTTAACTGTTAAGCTGACATTTAAACTTTATTTTGCATTTGATCACTACCTTTGCTGCTCTATTTGCTTCTCTAACAGAATATAGTGAAATTAATGGGGACCTCATCAAATCCATGGGGTCGCACTAATTAACATCAGCACAGTGGACACATGTTGTGTCACTATATGTAACCAAACCACAGCTACTGACATGTCACGGGACAGTACTGCATAGACAAACAGCACAACCAAAGTTAATAAACAATTTTGTTTAATATTTAAAATTGGCACAGCTGGATTAGCCTTATAATTACAATAACAACTTTGCTGGCTGTCGTTTCAGGGAACCCAACCCCCACATGTTTGTTAATCATCAGGAAACAACTGCCAGCTCAGTCATTATTGTGGAAGTAAAACACTGACTTCCTGCCTGTTGAACTGCCTCCCTGAATCATGTGACCTGCAGACCTGCAGAGACAGTCAGCCATGTGATCACTGCTCAGTGGGTCTGGGCTGTTTGCTTCTTAATGATTTTGCCTTGTCTAATTGCAACACGAAGTAGCGCAAAGCCACAAAGGTGAAGTAGTTAATTTCAAAGGGACTTTGCGTAGTCCCACATGGACGCAGAGTGGGCCATTTCACCCATGCTTCACTGGCAGATAAAAATTTGCTGCATCTCTACATATCACTAATGACAAGCCATCAGTTTTTAAATACCCCAACTAGCTTAACAACATTTAGATTCATGTTTGTCAAAGCCTGACAAGCCATCAGTTTTTAAATATTCCAACTAGGTTAACACTTCATTGCATGAGACTAAATGGAACTAAATTTTGGGGAATAACACCCTAGCTTCAAGCTGATCTGGGGAAGAGAAGTGAGATAGAGGCCAAAAGGTAGGAGATTTAAATGTTTATGCATCAGTGAAAAAATCTATTAAAAATGGCTGGTCCAATAGCATGCAAGGTTGAGGCACTGGTGCCTTACCTCCAGCCACACCAGTGACCTGGGTTCAGGAACATTCCAGAGTCACTCGAGGACCAGCTAGATGAGGAAGGATTGAGCATCTCAAGATGGCTCTCCTCCCTTGGGGAGGGGAAACTCTGAGTCCCACAGCTTGCCTGCTATGGCAGCACCAGTGTGAAGAGCAGACATGGGGGAATGAACACTGATGCAACATACATCTGCATTTGTCACTCACAGATGTCCCTGGGAGAAAATGAAGGAAAATGCCTCAGCTATGTCAGCATCCCCCACAAGCACAGCATGACCCTACATGCCTGGCTGTTCACCAGTATAGCTCTGTGAAAGTGGGGTTAACTCTTAAATTTATGAAATGGGTCTGTAATAGGGCAGGGGGGATGCTTTTAGGACTAGGACTGCAGGTGAAGAAATAAATGAAGGAAAAAAGCTATAAAAAAAACAGTGGCAATAGCTGAAGGGTCACTGAATAACTGACCATCAGTGACTGTATCATGTTTAGGTGATCCAGAACAACTCTTTAGTAGAGAATTGATATATGCCCACAAGTTTTTATTGTCAGCTAGGCTTTTTCCTGTAGGTTTCTGGCATATTTTCTTTAAGCATTTTGAGGTTCTTTTCCAGGCCTTTCTTAATTCACTGTGCTAGTGCCAGTCAGTTCTGAGACCAGTGGATTTGAAATGCCCCCATGCCTTTTCTCTCAGCTCTGACAAATTTCCTAGCTCACTACTCATCCATTTAGAAAAGTAACCCTGTATTCTTAACTGATTAAGGGAAGCATGTCTGCTAACCACTGATAGGAAGCTATTAATAATGAAGTCAAGTGCAGATTTGACATTAGGAATACCTCTTATAATGTCCAAGGGTTTTCATCGAGACTGTTTGGGAAGAAACTATTATCAAATTTGGAATAATTATGTGTCACGATAACTCTAGGTGGGAGTTTCAGTGTGTCATTCTTCCAAATGCAGAACATTGCAGAGTGGTCATTGAGAGGGGTCAGAAAATACATCTCAGGCTCTGATTCCATTAGCATTATTGACTGGAATACAATCAAGGAGAGTATGGTTGCCTGATTAGTTATTCATTCTGGTAGGCTTGATAAACATTTAAATGAGATGGGCAAGGCAGCCTGACAACTACCCACATCATTGGTCCAATTTAAATTAAAGTAGCCTATGAGTATTAATTCCCTCAGGGATATTATTGCCAGGATCCTTGCAAGGGAATTAAGAGGCAACTTTGTCTCTTCAGGGAGGGCGGATTATAGACCCCCAATATATAGAGGTTTTATATAGAACCTCCTAGGAGTATCTTAATAAACTAACATGTAGAGTTGAGTAGGTCAGGGACATAAATCAGAACAACATTTAGGATGGGCTTAACATACATTTGGATGATTCCACCTTTTTTCCTAGCCTGTTGTCTCTGAAGACAGTGAATCCAGGGAGGTCAATCTTGTGAGTTTGCGTGAAGGGTTTTAACCAGGTCTCAGTGATGGCTATTTTGTCGTGGGCATAAAGGTCCATCCAACCTTCATATTCATGAAATTTGTGCTCATGGCTGTTGATATTCACATGGACCATCTTTGAGCCTCTTCGTTTGGACCAGCATGTGTCAAGGGGAGAAAACACTCTGTAGTTGGCAGAGAATGGACCTGGATTAAACTCTATATTACCTGATAGGAGGAACAGTAGAGATGTCAGAAGTCTAATTAAGGGTTCTGGGTCAAACAAGGTAGGCCTCGCCTCAGCTTCTTGTAGGAAGATGAATATCTTTAAACAATTACCATTTCTTAACAGTCCATGAAGTACAAGTAGAAAAGAACTGTGCAAGTAGGAATACTGCACAAGACTTTGTTACTGACATACTTCATGATTATTAAGAGTTGACACAACTGAAGGGATACATGACTACATCAAGATCTGGAAAAACTATGGAGGTAGTCCAGGATCTGGCAGCTTGGCTTCTATGCCAAGAAATATAAGGTTATGCGCATTGGAGCCAAGAATCCTAGGAGAGAGTACTATCTGGGTGGAGTCTGAGTATCTGCATCAGAGAAGGAGAAGGACCTGGGAGTCAGGATCACTAATGACCTGAAGCGCTCCACACAGAGCAAGAAAGCAGCAGCAAAGGCAAACAAGATGGTAGGATGCAGATCTAGGGGGATCAGTAGTAAGAGAGAGGAGGTTATACTTCCCTTGTACAGGTCACTGGTAAGGCTGCATCTAGAGTGTGGAGTTCAGTACTGGTGCCCACACCTCAAAAAGGACATTAACCTGCTGGAGAAGGTCCAGTGGAGGTCTACAAAGATGATAGCTGGTCAGTAGGGTAATGCATATGAAGAGATGTTGAAGGCACTGAACATGTACTCCCTGGAAGACAGGAGAAAGAGAGGGAGACATGATTTGGACCTTCAAGTACTTGAAAGGGATAAATAAGGTTGATAAGGAGAGTATCTTTAAGCTAATTGGCAACCATAATACTAGGGGGCACTGTCTTAAGCTGGAGAATGGGAGGTTTAGGAGGGAGGTCAGGAAGCACTTCTTCACAGAAAGAGTGGTGGACACTTGGAATGCACTGCCAGAAGAGGCAATCTCTTTGAAGATAGTGGGCAGCTTTAAGAGAGGCTGGGACAGGTATAGTGGGAGGGTAAGTGTCATGGGTAGGGAGAATGGGAGGAGTGGGGAGAGGCAGCAGGGACAGTAGCTCAAGCTGTGGACCCTGCAACACTAGCAGACTTGATAGAACAAATGGTCTTCTTCTGCTGGCTTCTTCATATGTTCATATATATTATGAAAAGAAATGGCAGGAACAGAGGTGACTTTGTCCATGCAGAGAACTACTATAACATAAAGGACAGCAGCGGCAATACCCTTCACAGCCATGTTTGGATTACACTGATAAACTCCACTCAGAGAGGGAGAGCCTGGGATGTGCTAGTCCTCAAGTTACAAGCAACAGTCCTTCAAGTTATGCTGTACCTAGTAACTCCATGCAGTAGTAGCCACAAACATGACCACATATTTCCAGATGTTTTGCAAAATTTCTAAAGAGTTTCTCTCTGCTGCCCCTACTGTGGAAATGGGGAAAGCAGGAGATTTTTCTTGAAATATCACAGAAATATCAGGAAACCACCAGCCCAACTGTGCAGCGGTAGCACTACTGCCTGCAACACCATCGACCTGTGTTCAGGAACAAGCCTGGTGAGGCGGAGGGCCAGCTGGGGGGGGAGAAGGCTTGAGAGTCCACAGGACAGCTCGCCTTCCCTGGGAGGGAGGGTCCAGGCTTGGCGCTTCATTGGCCTCTGGCGGAAGCCATAGACACAGCAAGCAAGGAGCAGAGAGAGAGGGTTGGGGAATGGTGGACATCGGTGATAAAATGCCTTGACATCAGGGCATATGCCATGCCCCCAGAAAAGGGAAAAGCGGCACTGGAGTGCTGACAGGAAGGAATGCTGAAGTGCAGACCCTCATAGCTCTCACCTGCCTGATCCACTGGGGACCTGACAAAACAAAGAAGTGTCTCGGGATGTACAGGCCCCACCTTGTGCCTGCCTGGGGTTGCAGCCAAACCTCCATGGGGGTCCACCTTGGAAGTCAGGTAGGAAAGTGAAGTGGGGCAGACACATGTGCGTCTCCCGATGGAGTGGGACTTTGGCTTCAGGGGGAGGATAAATAGAAATAAAAATAAAAAAAGAAATTTCAGGAAATATCTGACCATGTATTTGGCTGTGGCTGTAGCTGCAAACATTTTCTTTTTTGAAATGAAAGATACACGTGCTGTAACTCATAATGTTCTAGTCTGTTTTTTGTAATTGTTTTCTTGTTTACTATAATGTACTGTTGCACTGTGTTGTCCCAGGTCATCCTTATCAACAGGCATTTTTTTCCCTATGGACTTATCTGGTTTACAGCTAAATAGATATAAAAAAGTGCAATCATAAAAGAGTTAAACATTTTCTTTATGTGCTGTGCAGGTTTATTTCCAAAACTAACAATTTTTCATTAATTCAAAACTCTATCCTCATGTAACCAAAACAATTTTCTTGCAAACATAATAGTCAAAAGACAGCCAAAAAACCTTTTTTGGATTGTTACAGACTAACAGTATTCACAGCAAGTATGTACCAACATATATCTGTGTGTTCATAGCTAGCTTGTACCAGCAGTCTTTTACTAGGCAGATAAGGACCACTAGGAAATAAAAGGGATCATATCATTTGTGAACTGATATACCATGTCTCTAACCTCTAGGCAGCATAGCCTAGAGGTTAGAGTAATGAGCTGTGAATGAGCTTGATACATACAGCAGACCTAAGTTTAAATCCCACAGTCTCTACTTGCATACTGTGTGACTCTGAACAAGCCACGTAACCTCCCCAATGCTCCCAGGTCACCACTGAAAACAGACACTTGTGCCTAGTGGGCCTTACTCGGGTACCAAAGACTAAAAAAAGAAAACACTGTGAGTCAATTTCAGTTCCTGCCACTGACAGCATGGCCAGATTACCTATCCTGTCTCCCAGATTCCCAGATTCAGATGTGCTCTTGGAACTGAGTTAGAATCACTGTAATATTTTCCATAGAGCATATGTTCTTCTATACAGCATATGTTCAAACACCACTGAGGAACCCTTAAACTAAAAACCTGCAGAAATGTAGTGTTCAGAATCAGGATAGGAATGTCAAAATAATAAATGTGGGGAGTTAGACCAGTAGTGCTTCACACAGAGTAAGCATTCGTTTTTTAAATTACTGACTTTCATATGCCAAACAACATCAATAAGTAGAATCATCTTCCAAAGAATCCGTGCTTATAAACAGTCACATAATAGCCAGATACTCCAAAATGGGGGCACAGAAACTTCTCTAAATAATAGAGTCTACCTGTCCTGGTCAGTGTGTGTGTGTGTGTGTGAGATATCACAACATTTAATTATGCCCCTCAGGGTATAGGCATGAGACAGATAATTGTATGCTGCAGTGCCTTAGCAGTGTGGGTACCTTATGATTGCCATGTCATCTGTCATGATTAGTTTTAATTCTATGGACAGCACATACATATAGTGCATGATTATTTATAAAGTCTTGTTTCAAAGTGTCAGTATTACCCAGACTCTGTTGTTTGTTCTCTTACATCTGGGACCCACCATGATTGGTTCATGTACTACACTGGGGACCTGGGTTTATATCATGTTCTGACACTGCAGTGCTGTACTGTACTATACTTGGTGAGTCAAGGTCTGTGGGTGCGGTGTTTGACGACTTATCCAAGGCATTTGATTTGGTAGATCACTCGATACTATTACAGAGGTTGAAACAGATAGGCCTAGCAGCTGAACCACTAAATTGGTTTCGATCTTACTTAGAAGATCGATCTCAGATGGTGATGGTGGAGGAAATCAGCTCTAGATTTCTTCCAGTAACTGATGGCGTTCCACAGGGGTCCATATTAGGACCCCTGTTATTTATTACCTATATAAATAATCTTCCTCATTATATAAAATCTACTTATATTAGGCTTTATGCTGATGACACTGTTTTGGACACTAATGGAGTAGATCTGGGGGAGGCGGAATCCAATTTCAGACAGATTTTAATGTACTGCAGGCCTGGTTCACCTCCTCAGGTCTTGTCCTAAATACAAAGAAGACTCAAGCTATGTTAATTGATTTAAATACAATTAAGAAAGGTTCACCAAATGACAAATTACAAATAAAAACTGCAAATGGAAACTGTTTGACCCAGGTTTTGGTCTATAAGTACCTAGGGGTGCTTGATGACCAGAAGTTACCTTTTGAACAACATTTAAATATGGTAATAAAAAAAGTTTATTCTAGGATAGGTGCGTTTAGAAGAATAATAAACTGCCTGGGTATTAAGGAGAGGCTGGTTACAGCAAACCAGTTAATAATACCACTAATTGATTATGGAAGTCATGTATACTCTAGTGCAAATAAAACATTGCTACATAAGCTTGATATATTTTATAATAGGCTAGCAAAGTTTGTATTGAGATGTAAAATTGATACTCATCATTGTTACATGTATACTAAGTTAAATTGGGTCTCTCTCTAGAGATCAGGAGACAACAAATTATGACAAACTTAGTTTATAAAATTTATAAGACCAGATATACCACTGGCTTGGCAGAGAGGCTTTTTAGTCCTACTCATCAGTTTAATTTACATATAAGTGGAGCAAGATATTTTATAGTCTCCAAACATAAAAATAGATCTGTAGCTTTGACTTTTCAGTATAGAGCTGCCATCACTTGGAATGAACTTTCATTAACGTTGAAAACTCAGGACATGACTATAGCTAAATATAATTCTGCTATGAAGCAAGAAATATGTTTTCATTATATTATGTAATAGATGACCTCAATTGCTTGAAGATGTTTAAGTGACATGATACAAAACTGTTTTTCTTGCATTATGTAATCTATTGTATTGTTAAATGTGTAGTATTTTATTGCCTGCTTTTATTATTGTAACTCTGTACTGACATCAAAACAGGTGCACCTGGTAAAGAGGGACATTGTGGCCCTAATGGTGTTTGAAGTTGCCTTCCTATCCTGTATAAATAAATTTTATTACTACTACCACTACTATACTGGGAATGCTGCCCTAATGGGCATTACACTAAGGTTTGTTTGACTACTGCATGTCTGGGGATAGTCTAGTTTGAAGTTATGGATAACATTGTACATTGCATAAGAATAGGCTAGACTATGCAGTATTCTGACATATTTTTACTCTATCCATGAAATGGTATAACAAAATTGTCTATGTACTGTATATATGGCACATTACCAATAAAATTAATTTTATTTATTGTAGTAATGCCAATAACATTTATTTCATTAATTGTATTTTATTTATATTTACATTATTTAGCTGCTCCATTCATAGTGTCTATATTACTATGATATTACTTATTGCATATGAATTATAGTACTCAGTTTGCAGTCAAATTGCCGTATAGAGGTATATTTTAATTGTTGCCCCATTCCTACCACTTGTAATATAATTTGCTAGTACTCATTGTATATGAATTTCAGTCTACTGTTAAATTGTAGTATGTTTCTTTTATATACCCTTCCCCCAGGATGCCCATTAGAACAATCTGATTACAGATCAGTAGGCCTTTCCTGGCAAAGCTCTTTAAACTCTTTTAATCAATCAATTAATCAATCAGCCAATAGATGTGTGCTGCTGGTACTGTACCTGTATATGACTGAGAATGAATGAATATAGTGCATGTACTACTAGTAACTAAAGTGACCTTCTAATTAAGGGCTTTGGGAAAGGTGTTGGGTAAAATTACATACAGTACATTAACAGTGGTGGGCAAAGTGGCCCCAATTCACTCTGTGAAGTGATCCATGGAGTGAAGGTGGATTCACGGAGTGCTCCGCAACGCAAAGCAGAGTACTTCGCATTATAATGGGTAATGCGAAGTCCATTGAAAACAATGACTTCGCGTTACACCGCCTTCTCAAACCACTACTCCACCAATTCTTAAGACGAAGTGTATTGAAAACAATGTACTCCGCCTCATTTGGCCTTGTTTTTAAGCTCCAAAGGCAAATTTTGCAGTGATTCAAGGGATTTCAGGTCACATGGGCTCTAGATTGTTCTGCACATCCTCAGTTTGGGATAGTGTGTGTATGAAGCTTGTAGAAGACAATCTGCTCTGAGAGCTCTGTGATTCAAACCTTCTAAAAGCTGTTAAAAAAATACTTTTGGGGTCATTTGTTTTGCTGAAACTTTAGTTCATCGATTATAGGAAACCCTCTTGAGCTTATATCATCGAGCGTTTATTGTTTGTGTGTGGATTTTGAATGTTAATATATAATATTCAGTTTGTGTACTGAGAGACAGTGGAAGTGTGCTTTGGGGAGGGGCGTATCTGTGGTGTAGGTAGATTAACTTGGAGAAAGAGACAGAGCTTTCTGTTTTGGTGATATTTTTCTTGCATAACTTGTTAACATACACACAGTAATATTTTCAATAATTCTTGCCTTTTTTTGCTGATTGTTGTGGTGCGGCAGTGCATCATTTTAGTTTGTTTAAAATATGTGGTTATATTACTGAAGTTTTCAATTTGCTACACATTACTTAGTGTGTGTTTAAGCATGTGTGTGATGCATGTCATCAAATCAGACACCTTTTATTGTGCCATGTAATTTCAGCAATGTGAACCTGCTATGCTGTCCACTGCAGCTGTGTAAGTTTTGTACTTCTTTGTGGTATCTTTACTAGTACTAGTACTAGTGACTGTTACTGCAGCAGTGCAGTACACTGCCCCCCCCAAGGCCCACCCCAACCGGCAAAGGAATTATTTTCCAGATTTTTGAATTTCTGAAGGTGAGCACTGGTTAGATGTTGTTTTTTGCATCTGCATCGCTTCAGTGTACAGCGCAATCTTAATCTGTCTGTGCATTTGCATCTCTTTAGGGCCCAATCTCCATCTGTAACTTAAGTCACAGTTGTTTTTTTGGCTTCCCTTTAGAGTACTGGACAGGTGTGCTGCATAATTTTGCATGAACATTGTACTCATTAATATGCGTTTTTAAATCAAGACCATTATCATGAGTCATTCATGATACAAATCACATTCTTCATCATCACGGATGGTCACAAATGCAGTCACAAATCACGATTTATGATCATGTCACAGATCACAACATTAATCTTTTTTAATAGTTACTTGATGTATTGTAAGCCTGTTTTGTAGTATCTCTCCATGCTTCACCACTCCACCATTGTAGTCATTAATGAGTGTTTTTAAGTAGGGGAGTTTTGTGTCACACCTCATTGGGGCCCGGCAAAGTACAGCCATAGGCATTCGTGTTTCGTCATCATCACGGTCACAAATGCAGTCACTAATCACGATTTAGGATCATGTCATGAGTCACAATATTAATTTTTTTTAATAGTTACTTGGATGTATTTTAAGCCTGTTTTATAGTATCTCTCCATGCTTTATCACCACCCCACCATTGTACTCATTAACGAATGTTTTTAAGTCAGGAGTCTTTTGTCACACCTCATCGGGGGGGCCGGGAAGTACAGCCATAGGCATTCGCATTTCATCATCATCACGGTCACAAATACAGTTACAAATCACGACTTATGATCACGTCACGAATCACAACATTAATTTTTTTTAATAGATACTTGGATGTATTTTAAGCTTGTAAGAAAAATAAAATTTACAGAAAGAGCAAATTAAGTAACAAAGAGTACAGAGAAGACAAAAAATGTAGCTTTTAAAAAAGTTGTTGGGTCTAAATCAAAGTTTAAATCTCCTCTTCTCTCGGATCTCAAAGTATCAGCAGTCACAAAACACACTACTCTCTCTCCATCTATACAGGAGAAAGTAAAAGTGTCTGCTTGTATGACTCACTTTCTTCCTGCCTAGGTAAAGAGCATGTGACTTACGGTACTGTAAGCCATGTGATGTGTGGAGGGGCAGCCAAATCTGAAACACCAAGTGGGTCACTTAGAATCATAATGAAGAATGCAAAGTCCATTAAAAACAATGACTTCACTTTACTTCATGTTGCCAATCAGCCTCAATGCAAAGTGGCATTGGCAATGCGGAGTGAGTACTTTGCAATGCCCACTGCACATAGTGGAGTGGCAATGCGAAGTGCCCACTTCACGTTCACTTCACTGGCAGAATTTAAATTTTCTGCATCTCTATACATTAATTGACTGATTGACGGATGTATGGATTTCTGGACTGCTTGATTGCTTGATCAATCAGTTGACTGACCAACCAACCAACTGGTTGGCTGGCTAGCAGGCTAACTGATTGACTGAGTGATTGATTGATTGATTCTTTAATTGATTAATTGTATGATTCATTCATTCATTTATTCATTTGATCATTCAGTATTATAAAAATAAGAAAAATAAAATATCCCATAGAAAAAAAAAGTCTTGGCTTGCATTCACTGTACTAAGGAATACTTGATTGATTGGACCACTTGCATATTTTATTTCATTGCTCATTCTGTAATGACCTAAGTAGCAACTTTTTGAATTAAATGTCAGAGTACATCAGGAACTCCAGTAACAATAAATTATATTTTATTGTAACAGCCAAGAATCAGAAAGCTACCAGACAGGCTGCTAAACTTATTAATTCAGTTCTTAAAAGGAAATTATATGACCTCAAGCTACATATATCAATGCCCTTGTAAAATGCTATGGTTATTATAGTGAATGTGTTACAAATTATTGTTAGCAGAGTTTTATGTGTTCTTATGCTTATGAATTTATATAAATTTCTACTGTTTTTTAGTACCTGCTTTATAGATGTGCAGTAGAATACATTTGGAATGTTTATGTCTATTGAAAGTACCCAGGGACTGATAAATCAGTCAATCAATCAATCTTTCTTTAATCAGGTAGAACACCAGTGAGTGGAGACTCATTTAGAAAGTGGGCCTGGTCAGCATGCAACACATCACTGAACATAACAAGTAACAACAGGATAATACATAGACATGGATGATTGTTAAATACAAAGGTTCTACCTAGAATGTCTACAAGTAAACACCAACACTGAAAACTGCTAATAAAGAGATACCAAAATTCAATAAATAAACTATATACAACATATACACAAGTAGAATTATAACAGAGATGTTCTGACTGAAATCTGAGATGTACTATATACAATACATACATGAAAAACTATGACAGAAATGACTTGACTGTAGTTACTTTGTGCTGTTATGATAACATGATATATTCATGTAATATGGTGTCCTCATTACTTGAAGGAGGTAAATGCATACAGTGCAGATAAGTGCAATGGGTCCTCAGTTATAGATGAAGATCATGAAATGGAATAGTTGGAGTGGGAGGGGTATAGGTAGGTCCCCATAGAAGGAAAGATATAGGGGGAAAGTAGTGAAATGGAAATATGGTACTTAGCTTAGGAGGTAAAGGGAGCTAGGAGTAACAGTTGCAAGAGTCCTTGATGTGGTTTCTTAGAAAGGATTTTAAGGTCATCATTTTGACAAATGAGGAATGTTTTAGTGATATCTGTAAGTTATTCCATAAGGCAAGTAGGGCATGGCTTAAGGATTTGAACCCAAAATGAGTTCTATAGAGTATCTAGGGACATTGAGATAAATGTAATTATGGCTTCTGGAAGAGTAATTACCAGAGGTATTGATTAGATGGCTTGATATCTACCGCGGGAGATTACCAAATAGGACTCCATAGATCCACTAGCCAAGTTTATAAGTCTTCTAGTTTTTAGGGACTGCCAACCCAACATAGCTTTTAAAGCACAGTGGTGGGTCCTGAAAGGGGGATTAGTGATGAATCTTAAGGCGCTATTATACAGGGTGTCAATCTTTACTAAGGCTGTACATGGTCCATGATGGTATAAGAGGTTGGCATAGATCAGCAGGGGAAGGAATGCAAATTGCACTACTCTCTCCCTTGCTTCCTGCATCAGTAAATGTTTGATTCTGAAGAATAGTCCTAAGCACTGTTTCAGTTTTTTAGCTAGTTCCTCAGTATGAACCTTGTAACTTCTTTGCTATATACAGTAGCACCAGTCAGGATGCAACACATTATCATGCAGTATTACTGCAAAATGCTACAGTATACTGCAGGTAAAAGTGTAATTCATTTGCTACAACTTACTGTGTTGCATCCGGCTAGAGTCAGATGAATCGGTCCACTCAAAATCAGAACTCCCTCACCCCAGATCCGATACTGTCCGCAGGCTTGGGTCTATCAGGGCCCTTCTGCTGGAGTCCTATAACCTCTCTCCCTCTAGTCACTGTAATATACTTTAAAAAGAAAAAAAAGCAATCCTCTATTCCATTTGCCAGCATACCACCCTGACTGACCCATAGAAAATGCCAAAATAAAATATAATTTTCATCAGGCTGGCAGCATGCTGCCACCGCACACTGAGTCCCTTCTCTCAGCAATGCGTGATAATGACAGCGGCCAATAAAACATACAGGAAATCTGCTGTGGCAAGAAATGTTACAGCTTTAAATGTGAGATGGTGTATGTTAGTGGGTGAATGGGAAGATTGACAAATATGGGGGAGCAAGCCATCAGATAGGCATACGTGCATGCTAGTGAGTGGGGAGACAGTCTGATGGTCAAGTGAGTGGGAGAGAAGAAGTAATAATCACATCAGGTTTTTGTAGTTGTTAGTTTACCTTGTGTACAGAGTGTGGTAAAATAAGAAGAGGGTGAGGGTGTTATATGCTGATTCGCTCTGGTGGTAAAATACCTCTCAACATTCTCACATTAATAGGTAGCAGGTATGTTCCTAATTTTGCCTCTTAGAATTGATTTGCCCCTCATCTGCTTCACCGTGGAAAAGGTGTTACTGCTGCCCAGACAGGTGCTGTAAATTCAGGCTTTAAACCTGCAAAATCATTATAGTACTTTAAATGGGAAGCAAAAATTAAACTTGTACAAACACATGTAGTAGGCAGTTTCCAAGGTGCTCTAAACTTGCGTCTATAAGCTTGATGAGGTGTCTTATATTTTACCACAGTTTTGATTACCAGGGTCCCATATTTCTTTGTCAAAAGATTGAGACGTATGGGTGGCACTGACAAGGGTTTGTCAATTAGCAAATAGGTGCATGGGTGTTACAGCATGCTGATTTAAGGAGGGGCATTGAGGGCCCTGGCATTCATTTTGGGTTGCTCCCACTGTCTGTGCCCCAGACCAATGAGTTTTATGATATGATTTTGTCTACAGTGCTTGTACCACCACTAGATTGTATAGTTATATCTTTTGCTATGATTTCTTTGTTTTTTCCTGTATATACATTTGCTCCATTGTGCCCCCTTCCCAAGACCACACCTAGAAATAAGGCTTGCAATGCTCCTTTAAGTCACCAATTTCTAAGTAAATTGTTGTGCTCTGCTTGAATGAATGAACCAAGTCCTGCAGTTATGTTTTTGCTATTACAGTGTGACCCATTTATAATAGACACCATTATACCAGACACTTGCTTATAATGGACATGTCCATCCTGCCATTTGCTGCTGTCTATATCTCTCATGTCAAATTGTGCAGATATAATGTACCTGCCAACCCCTGTATAATGGACATCTTCTTTTTGGTTATCTTATAGGCCAGTGCTCACAAAAGGGATCTTTGGCTACTGTTAACACTACTGAACTTCCTACATCCAAGCATCTTTGACAAGGCATGTGATCAACCCCTTTTCCTATAAAAGGCTGTGCCTTTGAGAGCTAACAAATCTGATCAGCTGTGTGAAAATAGCATCCATGTGGGCTACTATGACATTAGCTCATAAGGTGGAGATTCTCCATAAAATTGACAAGCTCCTTAAAACCAGAATCAGGGAGCTAGTGAACCACTTTGGCATTCCCAAGTCCACTCTTTCTGACCTTCTCAAAGCTAAACACCAAATTCTTAGTGAGTGGCATAAAAAAAATCCCAATCATAAGAGAATGTGTGATGGGGAGAGGGTGGCATTGAGGAAGCCTTTCAAAGGTGATTGTATAATGCAAGGGGGACAGAAACTATGATTAGTGGTCTGTTACTTCTTTAGAAAGTCTCTCAGTTAGCAGTTGCTATGGGGAAGCCAGATGTCTCACCCTCCTTGAGATGGCGTCATGGTTAGACAATCAGAAACAATTATCAGCTTCAAGAAAGTCCATGGAGGAAAAACAAAATGCTGACATGCCAGGGGCCAAGCATTGGGTTAAGGAAGTGGGTCATTCTTGTTAGCTGGCTATGCTCTGGCCAACATCTTTAATTGTGATGAGATGGACTTTTTCTATTGATGCATCAGGCAGGGCTCAATGACCTTCAAAGTGAAAATCCACAGGGCAAAGGAAGGCAAAAGAGCACCTTTCTGTACTGTACTGCTGCAATATACCAGGCACAGAGAAATTGGAACTTGTTGTTTGTAAAATCTATACAGCTGAGGTGTTTTAGGTCCATAAGACATCTGTCTGTGAACTACCATGCCAACTGTTTGGCATGGATGACTGGCAACCATTTCACAGAATGAATATGAACAAGACATTGCAGACTTCACTGTCATAAATTTGCTTTAATCTGGGATAACTTAACTGGTCACCCTAATGTATCTAGGTTAAGGAACACCAAGTTAGTGTTTTTGCAACCTAATACCTCTTGCCTTACCCATTCTGGCAAACCTGGAAGTGGCTGTATCAATATATAGATCTGAGTTGCTGGTTATTACTGAGTCATGGCTGAAATCCAGTATTCCTGATGATTTATGTCAAATTCAGAGTTACAGTATGTTTCGGGCAGATTGCCCAGGTAAGAAGAAACAAGAAGGCATTGTAATTTACTATTTGGAGCATCTGGAGGTTTCAATGTTGGCTACTACTACCAATGCACAATCTGTTTTTGACTGGTTGATTTTACAATGGATTTTGGGTGGTTGTAAAAAGGTCAATGTATGTGGCCTATATAACCACCAAAAATGTGGAACTGATGGACTAAAAACATGTTTTGAATTATCTATTAAACTAGTTCATAATCAATGATTTTTTTATATTTGGTGGCAGGAATGTAAATTATTTAAATGGTGTAAGTCTAAGTCTTGAAATGTGTCAAATTCATTTATTTATTTATTTACTTGCTTTTGGTAACCGGGTAAGTGCATTAGGCATAGCAATGCCTATTTTCAGGCATGATCCGGGAGGATACAAATAACAAACAGTCTGAAGCAGTACAACAATTGGTAATACACAGGGTACAGGTACAAATACAATTACCAGTGAGATCAAAATATAATTGGGACAAAAACAAGAGAGGTGCAAGTGCGAGTTCAACAACATTCAGGATAAAAATATTATCACAGATATATCATGGTGCACCACAGTGGAACTCTATATAATTTGGTCCAGTTAATCACAGAACCAACAAGGTCAAACTCACTAACTGATATCCACTCATTATTGGACTGGGTTGTTACTAATAAACCTAATATTGTTTTACAAGCTGAGATTATCGGTCTTTCAGGTAGTGATCATATGGCCACTTATTGTGTTTTGAATTTTAAAAGACAAAAAATTCAATTTTGAACCATATTTACTCATTTTTTGAAGAAGGGTAATTTTGTGGGTTGGAGGCAGAGCTGAGTAAGATTTATTGGTCCCTTTTGAGATCATGTACCAATCCAGATTGTGCTGTGGATTTATTTATTTTTTGCTCTCAGTTTTTAGTTATTCAAAATTGTTTGTTTCCATTATGTAAAGTCCATATCAGGGGTACTGAGAATTGTTAGTTCTCTGCTGAATTAAGGAAATATATTCGGTTATGAGACCAGGCATGGTCTGACTATAAATGTTCATATTCCAGCTCATTATTGAACGCTTATAGGTCCCTTAGGAATCAAGCAAGTAAGATGGTGGTCAATGCAAAAAAGGATTATTACAGGCATAAATTTGACACTGGTATATTTGATTCCAAAACATTTTGGTATACTGTTAATTCACTTTTGTCTCCCAGGGAATTGTCAACAGTTAAGATTTTGAAGGTGTCTGATCAGGAAGTTACTGATCCTTTTTTGATAGTGAATGTGTTAGCATAGCTCCCCGACAGTGACATCAATACAGTGAACTATGTTGATGCTGACAACATCAACAGTTCACTGTATTGGTGCACCAGAGACCAAGGCACTCTGTCTCCCGGTGTTGCAGTCCCTTCCTGAACTAACTCCGACTCGGAGTTGATTATACTTAGAATGGGGGGTGCAGTGGGCAGACCCTCCTGCATGAGGGGTTCGGGGGTAAAATCCCCTGATACAGACAGATACCTGGAGTCCTTCAGGATTTATGTCAACCGCAACTTGCGGTCAACATAAATTCTGTCACTGTGATGCCGGTCGACGAAATTGTTGTTGAACTGGCATCGTAGAGCTGAATGTGTTAAATACTAAATTTACTGACTTGTCTAGCTTTACATCATCTTTCTCCATTGAGCTAAAATATTTTCAGAATTCAACAGTGGGCTCTTTGAATCACCCACCTTTTTACTTTCATAGAGTGACGAGGTTGGATGTATGTAAACTGCTCTCTGCTTTGCCCGATAGGTATGGAGATTATGGTGGGGGCTTGTATGCCTATTTTGTTAAATTGGCTTCTTTTTATGTGGCAGTTCCCCTTTCCAGAATTTTTAATTTGTGTTTGACTACTGGTGTTTTTCCTGCAGTTTGGAAGTGTACATGTGTAGTGCCATTCCCTAAGACATCTGGAGCCATGCTGGCTGAGGACTTAAGGCCTAGTTCTATACTAAATCCTTTCAGTAAAATTCTGGAAAAATTGGTTTCTAATCAGATCTTGCATTATTTGGAGTCTTACCATCTATTGGATCCTCAGCAGCATGGCTTCAGAAAAATCATGGGACTGGCACTGCCCTGGTCAGGTTCACCAACACTGTCCTTGAAGGATTTGAATTGGGAGTCATGACTGGGGTGGTGCTTGTGGACCTGACCAGGGAGTTTGATCTAATTGACCATTCCTTTCTGAAGATTAAACAGAATGATTTGAGATTTTCTTTAGGTGTGGTTAATTGGTTTGCAGACTATCTTCTGGATCGTACTCAGGTGGTTTCCATAAATTCAGTTTTATCTAATGCTTGTCAACTTAAGAGTGGAGTTCCTCAGCAGTCCATTTTGAGGCCCCTGTTGTTCTCTCTGTTTGTTAAACAACTTCCATCATTATGTAGCTCATGTTATATGCTTTTATATGCAGATGATTTGTTTGTTTACTATCAATCTAATGATGACGATCATCTTGCTGCTTTACTGAAACTGGAGTTTCAGAACATTTGTCAGTGGTTTGTTCAGAATGCTATGGATTCTGAATATAAGGAAAAACAAATCAATACTATTTGGTACATCTTCCATGCTTGGGAATTATCCAGATTTACAGATACTGTACATTATATAAATGGTAGTTGTATTGAACAGGTGTTCGAATTTAGATATTTGAGTTTCTTACTGGATACAAGTTTGACTTTATTGCTCCAAGTGACTCAAGTCAGTCATACAATTAATAACAAACTTAGTATATTATACAAGTTAAAAAAGTATTTGCCATTGCCAACTCGCCATTCGATTGCTATTGCTTCTTTATTGCCTCAATAATTAAAGTCTTTATTATATTCTTGGGACTGAAAAAAGCACCATTTTGAAAGTAGCCCATCATAATATTTGTCAATATGTTTTGGCCCCCTCCTCTTGTTTACATCATTGTTTATTGTATTCTCAATTAGGGTGGTTATCCCAAAATAGTAAATTTGCTTGTTTTCCAGGTTGTCAAATTTGTAAAGCTATTTATAGTAATCATTACTATCCTTGGCAGGATCTTGTTACGGTTCATACTACTGGACTGAATCTGAGGTCTTCAACTGGTACTTTTCTTGCATTGTCTCTTTGCAAATCTTAAAAGAGTTCTCATTCTCTTTTCATTGCTGATCCAGTTTTTTGGAATAAGCTTCCCAGCAGTTTACATGCTAATATGTCATTACATGTGTTTAGATCTAAGTTGAAAGAATATTTGTTTTGAAAGGATGCTTGCAAATGTATTTATTAGTGTTTTGGTTAAGTGTTAATTGTAACTTGTTGATTTGTATTTATATTGAATGTTATATATGTCATAGAAGCATAGAAGCTGATGGCAGATAAGGACCGTAGGGCCCATCCAGTCTGCCCATTTCATTTTCTACCTTATGAATGTGCCATAGGCCTTTGCTATGTGAATGGCCTATCTATTCATACTCATCTGTATTGCTCCCTTATGCCTATCCCACGTCTGTTTGAAATCCTGCACTGCATTCATATCCACCACTTCCTGAGTTAGGCCATTACATGCATCCAGCACCCTTTCTGTGAAAAAGAACTTCATCACATTACCCCATAATTGGCCTCCCTCTACTCTCATGCTGTGTCCTCTTGTCCTGCTATTTTTCTTATATTGAAACATGTTAGACTCTTTCATCTTGTTAATGCCCTTAAGGTATTTGAATGTTTCAATCATATCACCTCTTTCCCTCATTTGTTCTAGGGTATACATATTGAGTTCAGTTAATCTGTCCTCACGTGTTTTCTGATGCAGTCCCTGCACCATTTTGGTTGCCCTTCTCTGGTATGCCTCAATTTGGTTAATGTCCTTGTGAAGGTGTGTCCTCCAGTACAGCACACAGTACTCCAGATGAGACCTAACCAGTGTCTTGTAAAGAGGGATTATTTCCTCCCTCTTCTGACTTGTGATACCCCTACTAACACACCCCAACATCCCTCTAGACTTACCTACTGCTTTTGAGGTTTACTTGGATGATTTCAGGTCAACGGTAATGATGACGCTCAAGTCTCTTTCTTCCCTTGTGACTGCCAGCAACTCCACTCCCAGCCTATAGGTGGCTTCAGGATTTCTCTTCCCAATGTGCATGATCTTGCACTTCTTTGCATTAAACCCCACTTGCCACTCTTCTGACCATTTTGCTAGTTTATCCAGATCTCTTCTCATTCTGCCCACTCCATCTGGATCATCTACTCTGTTTCAGATCTTGGTGTCATCTGCAAACCTTACCCTCCAGTCCATCTGCAATGTCACTGATGAAGATATTGAAGAGGACTGGCCCCAGGACTGATCCCTGAGGTACCCCACTTGTGCCCTGCATCTCTTCTGACTGTATACCATTTACCACCACTCTCTGTTTTCTGCCCGTCAACCAGTTTGCCATCCAGTTGACCAATGTCTGACCCACCCTGAGCCTACCCAGTTTATTAATCAATCTTCTATGTGGAACAGTATCGAAAGCTTTGCTGAAATCAAGGTAGGCAACATTAACTGCTCCCCCTTGGTCCACCACTCTGGTTACCCACTCAAGGAAATCTATGAGGTTAGTTTGACAGGATCTTCCTTTTGTAAACCCATGCTGTCTTGGATCCTGTGCTCCTATGGATTCCATGTGTTGTACTATCCTTTCCTTAAGGAGTGTCTCCATAACCTTGCCCACTACTGAGGTAAGACTAACTGGTCTGTAGTTCCCTGCCTCCTTCCTGCTACCACTCTTGTGGAGCAGAATCACAGGAGCCCTTCTTCAGTCTTCTGGGACCTCTCCTATGCTCAGAGACTCACTAAATAGTTCTGATAATGGCTCTGCTACTTCCACCCTCAGCTCCTTTAGTACCCTGGGATATATGCCATCAGGTCCCATTGCCTTGTCCACCCAGAGCTTATTGAGCTGTTGTAGAACCCTTTCTTTTGTGGAGGGACTAGTGAACACCTCCCTCCCCCCTGTGCCCATGGTGCAGAGCTGTGGGCCCTGCCCTACATTCTCTTCAGTAAATACTGAGCAGAAGTATCTATTTAGGATAGTTGTTTTTACATGGTCCTTCTCCTCACACTCCCCTTATCCCCTTTGATCTTAGCAATACCCAATCTGGACTTTCTCCTTTCACTTATGTATCTATAGAGAGTCTTGTCACCTTCTTTTACTGTTCATGCTAGTGTTTCTTCAGTTTGGGCCTTTGCCTTCCTTACTGCCTTCCCTGCTTCCCTTAGGGAAGTTTGGTATGCCTCCCTATCTTCATCCTGCTGTGTTTCCTTATATTTCCTGAAGGCCAGCCTTTTGGCTCTGACATTTTCTGCTACTATGTCATGATTTATTTGTTGTTTATATTCGAGTCAGGCCTTAAAAAGGGTTTTGATTTACCCAGTGCTCTTACCCAGTTAACAAATAAATAAATGCAAATGAAATGAAAATCCTCAAACCAGGGCACTATCTTTTCATTTAAACAGCATTACAGAGGGCTATGCACTCCAGGGTTATAGAGATGCTAGACAGCAGTGTTGACCTGACTGCAGCTGTTTGCATAAGGACAGTCTCTGTCTTATACATGGTCCAAGTGGTGATGAAGCAGTCCTGGGATTGCATCATGCAGGAGATGATCATGCATTGTTTTGCAAAGAAAGGGTTCCAGGGTTTCAAACTGATGTACCACAAGAGCTCCTAGCAGAACCTGAGCCTGAGACTTCTCCAACAGCCAGTATGACCCATAATGAGTTCCTTGAGGTCTGTTGCTTTGGAGATCTAACAGAACACAACCAACCAAATGAAATCTCTGACATGGAAGAAGTATTAAGCCAGATGGCAATCTTGTCCCACTGTGAGGATCTGGAAGAAGATGATATAGAGGACAGTGAGGACATGGAACTGCATCAACCAGTAACAGCCCATGATGTAAGAGGCACTCATAATGCTCAATTTGGGCAATGGAGCAACTAGAGGACAACACTCCAAAATGGGAAACCCTAGCAGCTACTGAACAGATGTGGGAAGCTTATGCAACCCAAAATATACAGCAGGCATCCATTAGATACAACTTGCAAAAAAAAAGTAAAAGTGAACTACAGTACAGTAAGCACAACACTCATCCCTAAGACCCACATAAAACACACCCTGAATCCAAATTCAAGACCTGTGTTAACACAAACAAGTAAACCCACTGAGAAAATTAAATAAGGAAACAAAAACAAGGGAAAATACATAATAAGCTATAAAAATCTATGAACATCATTTAAGTGCACATCTAGCAAACATGAACAGCAAACAATAGCCATGCCTGATTTGAAAGTCTGAAACTAAGCTTGTAAGTTACAGTGGACACCTGATATAACAGACAAAATCCTTCTGAACGGATGTGTCTGTTACAAACGAGTCAGACTGTATTATGCATTTTGTGAAGAACAGCTGAAAAAAGGAGTAGCAGTAAAGAGAAGTCAACATGGATTCTGGTATAACTTTTTTTATTTTCCTAGCTGCAACACCAGGTGCCTGTCAGCATAGATTGGAAAATGGGTCAGGTTTGTGTATAGTGGGATACGGGGGATTTCAGCAGAAGGGTCAGAGTGGGTGTCTGCTGATGTGGGTAAGGATGTTTTTGTAGTGAAGCAAGGGTGTTTCTTCATAAGGTGGTCAGAAGTGTACATTTAAGGGCAGTGTGGGTGTTGGCAATATCACATCTATTTTTTGTGGGGGTGGAGTTATTACAAAATTCAAGCCCTTTTCAAGGATGCTTTTCTGTGCAGCTGTAAGATACTTTGTTGACAGATTTGTTACTGTATTTTTTGATTGTTACATACTTGTCACAGGTGATTTGTTCTATTTTTGCTATCTTTTTCTACTCCTCCTTGTTTTCCATTTTTTGACTCTTTTTATTAACATATTTCCTCTCTTTTGGTCTTGATCCATCTTTCTGTGTATTTTGTCTACTTGTTGAAGGCTTTTGGAAGGTTAGACTGTTTCCTGTTCAGAGTCAATGTTTTGATTATCCTCATATTTACCTATAATAACTTTTTCTTTTAGTCAACATTACTTATTTATTCTTCTATTTTCAGGTTTCCCTCTACTTTGGATTGATTACCTTCTTCACCACTGCCCTAATTACATACCTTCCCTTCACTGTAGACCCTTTCTTCTCCTTTCATTTTTCATTACTTTCTTTGTTTGAGTTCTACGTTGTGTCTGGATAAGTTGTTTTATTAACTTTAAAATAAAATCACTGAACAACTGTGTCCCTATGAATTGTTCTAATTTCTTTTACACTTAATTTAACTATTTCACTAGTTCTTTGCATCTCAATTCATTATCTCTCGCTCATTGTTACATCAGCCAATTTATCAAGAAACTCTGTAAGGCTATCCAGCCACTCTTCTTTCAATTAGAACTGTTTAATTTTCACTGTTGGCATTTTACTTATGTACAACCCTTGTGGTGCCCAGATTTTTGGTTTTATATTTCTGTGGACTGTCTATATTGCATGAGATATTTATTTCTGATGTTTTCAACTGTTCTAGCATCTTAAATAAGCTAGTTGTTTGTATCTCAGCAAATGTATCACTAGTGTTTGGTCTTGTGTCAATAAAGTTCATTTTATTCTGCCTCCTTCTTATAACCACCTCAGTGCTAATTAAGCTGATGGTTTTTTTTCATTCCCACCAGATTTCCCACTAGCATCATTAGTTATTTTGTTTACCATTTTTAATTACTCTTGTTCTCCTGCTACTCTTGTTTTGTAAAATGCCTTTAAAGGTCTCAGTTCTATTATTTACCACTATTGTGCTCTTTGATGGAGTACTCTCAAGCTAAAAAAATATGAACTCACAACTAACTCTCTCTCCGCCTCAGCGCTTGTTAGGCACATCTTTTCTCAAAGGTGAAAGTGGTTAACATGCAGACCTCTTCCCTCAGCAGATACTGGGCACAGACTTAAGCACTCTTTTGATGCAAGAACTGTATTTCTGAAGTTTTATTTCACTTACACTAAAACTGAAGAAAAGTGCTGATTTAAATGAAGTCATGCAAATTACAAGCAGTTAGACAACTTGAACACTGAAGTGGGCTGTAGAACAATGGAACAGCATGATGCTTTGCCTTACAAAAAAGGCTTAATTAGAAAGTGCTGTTTATATTTAATGTCACTACTTAAATACTCTTTAAGGACAGTGTGAACATGACAATTTTGTGCTGTCTTTAATTTTACAATCTAAAGATTTTACTCCACATCAAAGGTCCCACAATTACTAGCCATCTAATGGTCATTATGATTATAAAGGGACCAATACTACCCATGTTTCTCTATTAATACACATTGGGGTTGATTCACTAAAACTCTGTAAATGCCACAAGCCCATATGTGGTACACGGGGCCTGCAGCATTCCCTGGCTGGCTATAGGGTTTCTTGATTCTGTATGCCAAATGCCGCAAGTTAGACCAGCTTTTTCTGGTCTAGATTGAAGCAATCTTGGGTACTCTTTTTATGGAATTTGTGCCAAATATTTGGCACAAGCTGCAATAAATTGGTAAAAGTGTCATAAATGTGCCTGATATTCTAGAATGCATTGCATTTTGTGTTGAAGTGTTTGGTGCAGCTGTATCAAAAAATGGTTTTGATACAGAGCTTGATGCAAGCCCTGCATCCCTATTTGTGAACTGGGCCCATTATCTAAATTGCCTTTTAACCCCTCAATAGTGGGGTCATTGATGTTTCGAAACAAATTCCAATTAATGACTATTGTACAATATCAAGATTTTATTCCCTCATAGATAAATGTGTGTGTGTGTGGGGGGGGGGTGGGATATTTACCCTTAGAAAGGTATATACAAAATGGTATGGAGTATTAAGTATTGTGTGCATAAAATGTTATCAAAGTGAAGGGTACATTGAAATTCTAAATACTTTAAAAACATGTTATATTTATACAGGGACACACATGCTGCAAAACTTACTCAAACTTTAACATTAGTATTTAGTACATCATTCTTCTAACACTATTATTACAAGAAACAAGTTCTATGCATACATTTAAATACTACTATCAAATTGATAATTTACAATGAACTGTAGGAGCCTATACTATTTATCTGTTATGCACCAATATACATCATTACAAGACTGCTATTCTACCAGCTTCAACACATATTGTCCAATCTACAGTATCAGATGGAAACTATATAAGTGATAAACAAAGATTTTTCACCCTAAATCTACAAGGCTAGCCATTCTTAGCAAAAATGATACAGTACATACTGTAAGTGCTATATGATGTAATGTCTCAGCTAGTGCTTTGCAAACACTCTTGTAGTTTGAAAGGTGAGATCTTGCAATTAGATGTTCCATTACAATATAGTAATACCACACTGCACTGGAATACATTAAATTATCCCATTCTGGGCTGGCTTATGCTGTGGACAGCAACATTCCTTAGCCCTCTCCACTGGGATTCTGGAACCCCAAGTCTGCTCCTAAAGCCAAGACTTCAGCACAAAAGCATGTGGGGAAGCCTTTGAACTTGAGTTTATTTATTTATTTGTAAAATCAGTTTACAACCTTTGAGCCAGAGGCTCATTTCCAAAGGTACCTCATCACATTAAAGACATACATAGAGTTTTAGGTTACATAGCATAGGTTTGCAAAACAATAGGCATTCAACAGAGGCGCCACGTCACACTGAGGTCAGACAAAATACATTTAGGTTACAGGGTACATGTGATTGAGAACAGGTGTTACACAAGTTGGTATCAAAAATTGAGCAATCTAATAGGTATACAATGAAACAGCTGGCACTGGACAGGTTAGACATAGGCACGGTGTACCAGGAAGCAATGGTGGGGATGGCTAGGTGGAGAGCCGCCCGGTTGGCGTTGTCATGAGAAGTCGGGGTGGAGGCCACTTTTCAGAGACAGGAGCAGCTATGAGTGTTGAGGAGTTGGTTTCAAACGGTGGTTTTGAACTTGGAGATGGTGGTGGCATTGGTGATGGGGGCAGGGAGAGAGTTAAACCAGGATGGGTCTCTGTAGCAGAAGGACCTCTGGCCACGGCTGGTTCTTGATCTGGGGACCATTAGGGTGGTCTTGTTGGATGACCGTGTTGCAATAGTGGGAGGGCTCTGGTGGATGGATGCCATTACCCCGTGGGGAGAGCCCGAGTAGGGTTTTTTTTGTGAGGAGACAGGTTTGATATCGGGAGCCCATCCAGGGTAAGGGAGTTTAGCCTCGCCACAGCTGACAGGTGTGTGTGAGCCTGGGGCACCAGTAATCAATCTGCAGGCTTTTATTCAGGGTTAGGTGAATTTTTTGAGTGCAGTCGTGTCGGCAGCACCATAGACTGGTAGACCATAGTCTACAAGGGACAAAACGGATGGACGAACAGCGAGCCAGAGTGCATTTGGGGGAAGGCAGGTTCTATGGGGAAGAGGATGCCAAGCCGCGTGTTAGTGGTGGATGTTAGGGCATCTATGTGGTTGTGAAATGTGAGAGCTGAGTCGAAGGTAACCCCAAGGTATTTGTGTGCAGACTTGTTCCAGTGGCTGATTGGTACTAGGAAGGATATAGAGTCGGTGGTTGCTAGCTTTGTTTTGGGGGTGGGAAAAGAGCATAGCTTTGGTCTTTTTAAGACTGATGATGAGTCTGCGCTCCTTAAACCAAGCTTCGGCACTATTGAAAGACTGCTGTAGGGTGTCCTGAAGGGAGACGGGATTGCGGTGGGTGGCAAAAAGGACAGCGTCATCTGCATACAGGAGAATTTTGCCAGGGCATGCACTGGGCAGGGTGTTCAGGTAGAGCGAGAAGAGAAGTGGGCCCAGGATGGAGCCTTGGGGGACCCCAGAGTGAATGTGATCGGTATCAGAGAGTATCCCATTGATTTTTACACACTGTGATTGAGCGGCAAGATAGCTTGTGCACCATTCTAGGGGGCCAGCCGAGAGACCAGTGTGGCAGACAGCATTCAGCAGAAGTGGATGGGAGACGGTGTCAAAAGCCTTTGAGAGGTCGATGAACACTGCACCAGCTAGGGAGCTGGTATCCAAGGAGGAGTGTAGGAAGTTGGAGAATTCAATTAGGGCAGTGCTGGTACTGTGACCAGCACGGAAGCCATGTTTCTGGGCATAAGATGTTATGCTTAGCCAGATAATCAGTGATTTGAATGGCCACCACTTTTTCCAGGGCTTTAGAGATGGGGGGGAGGATGGAGATTGGCCGGTAGTTGTTGGCCGACGACCTGTCGCCCCCTTTATGAATTGGTGTTATTATGGCTGTTTTCCAAGCCATGGGAAATTGTCCCAGGCAGAGCGATCGGTTAATTAGGCTGGTGAGTGGGGCAAGGACTTCATCTAGCACCAGCCTGAGGATACTGGGGTCCAGTGAGTCACTGCCGGGACTGTTGCTATTTAAAGCTTTGATTAGGATGGGTCTGGCTTCCCGGGTGGAAATCTTGCGCAGGTGGAAGCTGGGGTGCTGGAAGACAGGGGGAGGTTGGTTGGGGGGAGGGTCAAAGAAATTACTAGGGAGGACTGAGCTAAGGTCAGTGAAAGCGGTGTTGAGCCAGTTAGCTATGGTGGCAGGCTCGGTGGTGGTAGTGCCATTTCTAGTGAGCTGGGATGGGCAGCGAGATTTTCCGTTTAGTTGTTTAATATTATCCCAGAAAGTCCTGGCCGAGCCCCAGGAGGAGGTAAGGGTGGCCTGGTAATGGTCGGCCTTGGCTTTCCGGATGGCCCAAGAGCACTTATTCCGGGCTGCATTGTAAGCCTACCTATCAGACAGACGACCCGTTTCAGTGGCAAGGTGCCAGAGGTTATCCCGATTTCTTAGTAATTGTAGAAGGGCAGGGCTAACCCAGGGTGCATTCTGCTTTTTGGACCGGATTTTGGTGAAGGGTGCAAAGAGATCACAGGCCATGTTGAAGGTGTGTGTGAAGAAGGCGAGGGCAGTGTCAATGTCGGTTGCACGATGAATGGGGGACCAATTTATCTGGGTGAGAAATACTTTAAGTTTTTTCAGCCCACCAGGGCGGAGGCACCTGCAGAGGGTGGTCTGGGCTTTGGGTTTGGGATTGGGGACTGCCCAATGAAATAGGACAGGGGAGTGGTCACTTAGGGAGTCTGGTAGGACCTGGATGTTTTGCATTTTTTGGGGTCAGTTGGTTATAATAACATCCAGAAGGGTGCTGGTACCTCTCTTAGGGTTTATTCTCATGGGCTGGGTGATGAGTTGCGTCAGGTCTTGGGCAGCAAATGAGTCTCTGATCGTGGAAGAGGAGGTGCTGAGCCAATTTACATTAAGGTCACCAACTAGGATTTGTTCCACCTTATGGTGGAGGGAGGCCAGGTAGTCAGTTAAAGATACCAGGGCCGGGTGCTGGTTCTTTGGGGGAACATAGGCCATGGTGAGATAGAGAGGGCTCCTAGAGGGGTCCAGGGTGAGTTTGAGGGTAAGAGCCTGGGCCCCATTTACAAGGGCAGGGGTGGGGAGTGCGTGTCCAAGTATTGTGTCCCTAGTGTAGATTGCACAGCCTCCCCCTCGTTTGCCTACTCAGTCCTCCTGGTATAAGGTATAGCCTGGGAGGGAGACAAATGAGTCAGGGGTGGATTTGGACAGCCAGGTTTCAACCAGGGCTATGATGTCTGGTTGATGAGCCATGGCCCAGCACTGTAGGGCGTCAAATTGTTTCAAGCAGGCTGCATATGTTCATGGAGGCTACTTGGAGACCAGTGGGCTGGGTGGGTGGGTGGGAGGAGGCAGGGCCTGGGTTGGGATGTATGTTCCCTGTCAGGAGTAGAAGGAGGAAACTGCTCTGGTCAGAGGGTGGCAGATGGAGTTCGCCGGGGCGATAGGATGAGAAATGGGGTTTCATAGCACAGGGGTGGGTAGGGCAGCACAGGCAGAGAAGGCTTGCGTGATCAGATGCCCAAGGGAGCCGGGGGGGGAGGAAAGTTAATGTCTGGATGGGGGGTGAGGTGGAGAGGAGCATATGGGGTGTGTGGAGGAGGAGGAGCAGTGGTAAAGGAGGAGGGGAGGACAGGAGGGTAGGTAGGAACACTAGAGTAGCGAGGCTGAGGGTTAATAGGGACAATAGGGTTGGTGGAAGGCAAAAGAAGAAGGAGGAGGAGAAGAGAGAGGCCGGTGGGCAGGAGGTGCACATGCATAGTTGGTAAGGGTGGGAGAGCTGAAGTGAAGAAAGAATGGGGGAACTGGGATGATAGAGCGGGAGATAGTAGTGAGAGGTCATCTCTAAGTGTAGTTGCTGCTTTGGTACAGTGGCAGAGCTGGTGCCTGAGGTGCACAAGGCACTAGGTTCAAGTCTTGCCCAGGGTAGCAGAAAGGACCCCAGCCAGTGGCTGTAGCAGCAGGGAGTTGGGTTCAAGGTGTGCAGGAACAATCAGATAATAATTTTGCAGTGTCTGAGGGTTGGAGTGTTTTTTTAGAGTTTGAAATCCTGCAGAAATAATAGACAGGTGTGCTAGCTGAGTGGTGGAACTGCTGACTTTGACAGTGAGGGTGCAGGGTTCAAAGCCTGCAAAGGCAGCAAGAAAGAAGTGGTAAACTTATATTTTGGCAGGTGGGGGGGTAAGAGACTAAAAGGCATAGGAAGTAGGAATAAAATAGGTAGACAAAGTGGTTTGATTGGCAAATAAGTATAACATTTGAGAGCCCATCTGAAAGCTGGAAGAGGCCATGTTTTCTGTAAAATAGCCTGGTTTCAGTTCAGATTATACCTGCATTTCATCTCATTATGTGCAAAATTAACTCCGGTTAACTCATTCTTTAACCTATTTAAGCTACCTGTGCTTTCAATGAATTCTTCACCTCTGATGTATTCTTCCTACTCAACTCAACCTCTTCCCCCTCTATACCCCTCTACCACTCTCTCCTATAAATCCCAATTACCTTTTCTCCCTATTTTCTGTCACCACTTCTGTCACACTTGCAGCCCTTATGGCTCTGAAACTCTCCAAAGTATCAGTCAAGAGGGACTAGCTCTGAAGGGACTCGTCCTATCTGCTCTTACCATGGTGATCCCCTTACTACCCTCCTTAAGCTGTTATTCTTTCTCAGTGCATTACCTCACATATAAAAACTGGTTAAGGTCCACCCCTGCATAAAGAGGGGACTGCACCTCCCTAAGGTGCTACCACTTTGCCTCCCCTCTCTCTAACCTGGCTAAACTTCAGGAGAAATCTGTCTTTTTCTTCCTTTCAGCCTTCCTTGATGTCTGTGACTTTCTCTCCCACTACTAGTCTGGCTTTAGAAAGATAGACTCACCATCTCCTCCCTTCTTTGAGGCATTCATTCCAGTCTAAAGGGGATCAACCAGCTACACATTACAGCTGCCATCTTCATCAACCTTGCTAAGGCCTCTGAAACACAGGCACACCCACTTTTACTGGATACATTATTACTGGGTTTGTGGTGGGGAGTTAAACTTTCTGACCTTACAGCTGAATAGTTCCACTCCTATCTCACTGAATAACACTAGTTTATAAAGGGAAGTGTTGCCTGATCCTCTCCCATCTGTTCCAGTGTTCTCCTTGGTTAAATCTTGGGCCCTTTTTTTTCTATGTCCCTGGATGATTTGAGCACTATTTGTGTGAGAAGAACTATCCATATGCATGTGAATGACACCATTCTCTTTCCACAGGTGCATTGTTGGATTTTATTAATTTAATTGATTCTCTCATGATTATTTATTGTGTTGTTTTATATATGTACAAGTGCCTTGGTTTTGAGAAAGGTGCTTTTTTACAAATAAAGATTGATTTGATTTGATTTGAACACCAAGCTGCAATTGTCACTTCAGAGTGGTTATGATAATGCTCAATGCTGATTTCAGTCAAACCAGCTTATGCTAAATGCCAAAAATACTGACAATACATTCAGCATTAAGCAGACGCTACCTAGACTCCCATATACCCCTGTCTTCTCAGCACTGGATGGTTCTCACGTTGAGGTCTCCTCTTTCAAGTACCTAAGTGTGAACTAGATAGAAGGCTGCATTTCTCCTTTCACATTGATGTCACCACAAATAGGTCCATCTTAAGTGCCTGAAGCTCTATACTACAATAAAGCTTGCATCTTGCTGCCAGTCTGCCAAAATATCCTTCTTAAAATGATCTTGCCAAGATGACCAAAAATGGCTGCCAGTGGGGTGCTATGCTAAACAGGAGCGTCACATGGGCTCAACAAAAAAATCCTAAATAGAGTATCTCTCTGTGATAAAAAAGGGCAGTACACCTCCCAAACAGAAACAAAATTGAAAAGAAAAACATCTGACTCTTACTGGGATGGTGACACCCCAATTAAAAAGGGTCCCATTCAGGGTGGAGTCAGCCACCAGGTGAGGAACAATAGCATGTGAGAGCTCCTAGAGAAAATGTTGAAAATCACCTTTGTATAGACTTCATCCCAAATAATTGATACCATTAGATAGAGGCTTACTTTTTGAACACATTGATGCTGAAATCCTTTGAATCAATGCAGTTTTGTAAGAGACATAAGCTGCAATAAACCAACGCTTACTGGGGAGGAAGCGTGATTGAAAGGGAATCAGGCTTCCACCAAACTGGTGGCCCCCTTCATCTTGGATATTGAACTTAATCAGCCTTCAAGTGCTGCACTTCTGTGCATTATCCAAGCCATGAATAAGAGACTGGAAGTGTTTACTTCCAAATATCAAGTGTTGGAAACTAAAGTGGAAGTAATGGATAAAGAGGTGATAGCTGCAACAGGAACAGAAGAAGGAGCACTAAACCCAGCAGAAGAACATACCAAAGAAAATTCTCTGTTGTGACAGAGACCAGAAAATTTAGAAAACATGGCCAGAGCTTCCCATATCAGACTAATAAGATTTTCAGAGTACTCAGAAGGCAACTCACCAAGGAAGTTTTTCTCAACCTGGCTTCCTGATGTATTATCAGCTAAACTTAGCTTAACCATCATGCAGGTGTACTGGATCACAACCTGTGGCCACGGAAACAACATGGCCACTGGAGTGTAAGGTGCCAGAACAATGCTAATAGAATTTCAGTCTGCTCTGGAAAGACACATGGTGCACAAAGTGGCTAAGCAAAAAATATCATAATCATGGCAGGAGGTTACAGTTCTCATTTTCCCAGAGCTGAGCTTCACCACCCATCAGAGATGCAAGGGTTCTGAAGGGGGTGAGGGTGAGACTTGGGCAGCTTGGGATCCATCATGTCATGCTAATGCCAGTCACTCTAAAAATAATTCATAGCAGCAAAGTTTTCCAGTTTTCTGAGCCAGGGGATGCACACCAAGCTGTTGCAGAAAATATAGAGACAGTTTCCTATATGACAATAGGAGTTGAATTCTGATGATGAGAACAAAAATTGAAAGGTTATAGCCTCCTAAAATGTGTGTGAGACAATGAAGGTAGAAGTAGCGGGAGACTTTAGATGATACCAAAGCATAGTTCTGATGTTGAAGTTACTAGTTACTAAAGCAAAGGCACCAGATGGGGTGCACCCCAGTGTCCTTAAACAACTAAGAGAGGTAGTGGCTGAACTTCTGGCAATCCTGTTTAGCCAATCACTGGAAACAGGGAAGGTACCCAAAGACTGGAGGACAGCAGATGTTGCCCCTTATATAAAAGTGGGAACAAAGAGGAAATGGGGAACTACAGACCAGTCAGCCTCACCTCAATAGTGAGGAAGATCATGGAAGCACTACTGAAGAAGAGATTGGTGGATCATCTGGTTGTCATTGGACTACAGGACCCAAGGCAGCATGGTTTCACCAGGGGGAAGTCACGTCAGACCAAACTTATTGAATTTGTTAACTGGGTGACTAGGGAGGTGGATCAGGGGAGGGCAGTGGACATGGCCTATCTGGACCTCAGCCAAGCCTTTGACACTGTGCCACACAGAAGGCTATTACACAAACTAGGGATATGGGTGTGGGCAGGACAGTCATGTGGTGGGTAGGTAACTGGCTGGGCAGCAGGAAACAGAGAGTGACAGTAAATTCTGTCACTCCACAGAGGGAAGAGTGACCAGTGGGGCACCACAGGGATCAGTGCTGGGACTGGTTCTATTCAACATCTTCATCAGTGACATTGTGCAGGACCTAGAAGGCAGACTTTCGCTGTTTGCTGATGACACAAAGCTCTGTAACAGAGTGGACACACCAGAGGGTGTACACAGAATGAGAAGGGACCTGAAGAAACTTGAAGAATGGTCAGGGGTTTGGAAGTCGAAATTCAATGCAAAGAAATGCAAGATAATGCATATGAGGCACAAAAATCCTGGCACAATATATCAGTTGGTGGTAAGGATATAGCATTCACCAAGCAGGAAAGGGATCTTGGAGTTATCATCTCTGATGACCTCAAGGCAGGGGAAAAAGTGTGACAAGGCAGCAGGTAAAGCAAATAGGATGCTGGGATGCATAGGCGGGGCATCACCAGCAGGAAAATGGAGGTCATAATTCCACTATACAAGACACTAGTGAGGCCCCACCTGGAGTACAGTGTACAGTTCTGGAGACCTAACCTGTGTAAGGACATAGACAGGGTAGAGAAGGTTCAGAGGAGGGCAACAAAGATGGTACATGGACTGCATCACAAGTCCTATCAGGACAGGTTGAAGGACTTGAATATGTACTCCCTGGAGGAGAGGAGGGAGAGAGGGGTTATGATAGAGACATACAAGTATCTTACAGAGAGGAACAGAGTGCAGGAATACAGTATTTTTCAGTGAAAAAAGATGTTCCAGGACTAGAGGGCATGGGATGAAGTTGGAGAGAGGATGATTCAGAGGAAACATGAGGAAGAATTTATTCACAGAATGGGTGGTGGACAAGTGGAACACCCTGCCAGAGGAAGTGGTGGGGGTTGAAACAATCATGAGATTTCAGAATGCATGGGATAGACATAAAGGAATTCTGGAGGTCAGGGAAGAGGGGCAACAGACTTCTAGGAAAATATAATGTGAAATTACAAGCTCAAATGAACAGACTGGGTGGGCCGTAGGCCCTTATCTGCCAACATTGTCTATGTATCTATGTAGAGATGCAGTGAATTTAAAATCCACCTGCGAAGTGAACGCGAAGTGGCCACTTTGCGTTGGCACTTCGTTATGTGGAGTGCCCCATAGGAAAGGCTCACTTCGCCTTGTTGTTATTAGTTTGCATTGTCATTCCACTTTAAACTGAAGTAAGGCGGAGTGGCAACAATATTGGCAGCACCCCACCAACACAGTTATGAGAATTAATGTGTATCCCCAAAGTGCTACTGTCTTGTGTCCAGAAAACTCCCCAGTGCTGACGAAGTGAAATGACAGCCTAACAAGAAATGCAAAGTCTCCCATAATTAAAGGTGTACTCAGTCATGCACAAAGTGGTCACACAGAGTTAACAGAATTAATGTGCATCCCCAAAATGCTACTGTCTTGTGTCCAGAAAATTCCCCAGTGCTGATGAAATGCTACTGTCTTGTGTCCAGAAAATTCCCCCAGTGCTGACGAAGTGAAATGAGAGCGTAACAAGAAATACAGTCTTCTAGAATTAATGGTGCCCTGCAAATGCACAGACAGATTAAGATTGCACTGCACACTCAAGGGATGCATACGAAAAGGCACAACAACACCTAACTAGTGCACACAAGTCACATATCCAAATCTGGAAAGGAATACATTTTGCCAGTTGGGGGATTAGTGCATGGCAGTAACAATCCACTACCAGTAAAGATACCACAAAGCAGTGTAAAAAATTCATGCAGGTGTGGTGGATAGCAGGTTCACACTGCTGCGATCACTCTATGGCACATTAAAAAGTGTCTGATTTAATGGCACGCATCGCACACACACTCACACACACACTACAAGTAATGCGTAGCAAATTGAAAACCTTTAGTAATATAACCAAATGTTTTAAACAGACGAATTATACACTGCTGCACCACAACAATCAGCAACAAAAATGTCAAGAATTACTGAAAATATTACTGTGTACATTAACACAGTTATACAAGAAAAATATAACCAAAACAGAAAGACTGCCTTTTTTCCTAGTTAATCTCCCTACACCACAAATACGCCCCTCCCCCAAAGCACGCTTCACAGTAGACAGACTGACTGTTCTAAATTAACATTCAAAATCCACACACAACAATAAACACTCGATGATATGGGCACAGAAGTGTTTCAACAATTGATGTACTAAATTTTGAGCAAAAAAAAATGACTCAAAAAGGCATTTTAAATAGCTTTTAGAGGTTTTGAATCGCAGAGCTCTGAGAGCAAACTGTCTCCAGCTACCACTGCACACACTCTACCCAGGCCAGAGCTGAAGCTGTGCAGAACAATCTAGAGCCCATGTGACCTGCAATCCCATGAATCACTGCAGAATTTCATTTGGAGCTCAATTACAAGGCGAAGATTTCAATGTATTTCACCTTAAAATTGGTGGAGAAGTGGTTTGGTGAAGGCGGAACAATGCAAAGTCATTGGTTTCAATGAACTTCGTGTTCCTCATTATGAAGCGAAGTACTCCACTTCACACTGTAGAGTACTCCGCAGATTCCATGTTACTCCATGAATAATTTTGTGGAGTGAATTGGGGCCACTTTGCTCACCCCTACTTATAGTACTGTAACTGACATACTGTAGAGGAAGGAACATGAATGCCTATAGCTGCACTTCCCCGATGAGCTGCAGCACAAAACTCCCAGACTTAAAAACACATACTAATGAGTATAATGGTGGGGTGGTAAAGCCTGGAGAGATACTACAAAACAGGCTTTCAGTACATCCAAGAAACTAGAAAAAACAATAATGTTGTGATTTGTGACTGCATTTGTGACCATGATAATGAAGAACGTGATTCGGTGTCGATGGTGTGATATAACCAATATGAAACTGTATTGGGAACGTGAATGCCTATGGCTGTACTTCCCTGATGAGCTGTAGCTTAAAACTCCCCAACTTAAAAACATGTATCAATGAGTACAATGGCGGGGTGGTGAAACCTGGAGAGATACTACAAAACAGGCTTACAATACATCCAAGTAATAAAAAAATTAATGTTGTGATTCATGACATGATCGCAAATTGTGATTTGTGACTGCATTTGTGACTGTGATGATGAAGAACGTGATTTAAATTGTATCACAAGTGATTGTGATGATCCTGACTTAAAAACGCATATTAATGAGTACAATGTTCATGCAGAATTATGCAGCACACCTGTCCAGTACTCTGAAGGAAGCCAAAGAAACAACAGTGACTTAAGTTACAGATGGAGATTGGGCCCTAAAGGGATGCAAATGCACAGACAGATTAAGATTGCACTGCGCACTGAAGCGATGCAGATACAAAGGCACAACATCTAACCAGTACTCACCATCAGAAATTCAAATCTTGAAAAGAATACCTTTACCTGTTGGGGCTGGCAGCGGGGCAGTGTACTGCACTGCTGCAGTAACAGTCACTAGTACTAGTACCAGTAAAGATACCACAAAGTAGTACAAAAATCATACAGCTGCAGTGGATAGCAGGTTCACATTGCTGAAAATACTATGTGGCACAATAAAAGGTGTCTGATTTGATGACACGTGTCACACACACACACACAAAGTAATGCATAGCAAATTGCAAGCTTCAGTAACATAACCACATATTTTAAATAAATTAAAATTACGCACTGAAGCAACACAACAATCAGCAAAAAAATGGCAAAAATTATTGAAAATATTACTGTGTGTACATTAACACAGTTATAAGAAAAATATCACCAAAAAAGAAAGAACTGTCTTTTTGTCCAAGTTAATCTACCTACACCACAGATATGACCCTCCCCCAAAGCACACTTCCACTGTCTCTCAGTACACAGACTGAATGTTGTACATTAACATTCAAAATCCACAAACAAACAATAAACGCTCAATGATATGAGCACAGGAGGGTTTCCTACAAATTGATGAACTAAAGTTTCAGCAAAAAAAAGACTCAAAAAGGCTTTTTTAAAAGCTTCTAGAAGGTTTGAATCGCATAGCGCTTTCAGAGCAGACTGTCTCCAACAGCTTCCTACACACACTACCCCGAACTGAGGCTGTGCAGAACAGTCTAGAGCCCATGTGACCTGAAATCTCATGAATCAATGCAAAATTCACCTTTGAAGCTTAACAACAAGGCAAAGTGAGGCGAAGTACATTGTTTTCAATATACTTTGCCTTAAGAATTGGTGGAGCAGTGGTTTGGGAAGGAGGAGCAATGCAAAGTAATTGTTTTCAATGGACTTCACATTACCCATTGTGATTGGGTGACCATCCATGGCACTCTAGACATTACCTCATGGGTTTTAGCCCACCTGATAGGTTAGTGATGCACATAACTCTAGGATCAAATTTCTACAATATCCAGGTCCCAGAAACCCCTGTTCTCCAGTTCATATCACGCATCTGATCAGGCTAGCACACCAGGATCCCTGCTGTCCTAATTCTCAAGGTAGGTCTCTTAACATAGAAACATAGAAACATAGAATTTCACGGCAGATAAGGACCGCTTGGCCCTCCCAGTCTTCCCATTTCCCTACCTAATGGATAAGCTGCAGATCCTAGTTAACCAGTAGCCTACTTCTTCCTACCCCCACCCCCTAGAATTGCCTTATGACTGTCCCATGCATGCTTGAATTCCACCACTATTTTTGACTCCACAACCTCCTCCTAAAGGCCATTCCATGCATCCACAACCCGCTCTGTGAAAAAATACTTCCTTAAATTACCTCTGAGCTGCCCCCCCTCTATCTTCAAATTGTGCCTCTGTTACCTCTTTTATTGAAAGATGCTACCCTCTTGGACTTTGTTGATTCCCTTGAGGTACTTGAAAGTTTCTATCATGTCCCCCCTCTCCCTCCTTTCCTCGAGGCTATACATATTAAGCTCCTTAAGTCTCTCTTCATATGTCTTCTGGTGCAGACCCTGCACCATTTTAGTTGCCCTCCTCTGGACAGCTTCCATTCTGTCTATGTCTTTGCGGAGATTGGGTCTCCAGAACTGCACGCAGTACTCCAGATGGGGTCTCACCAGCTGTCTGTACAGAGGGATAATAACTTCCTGTTTTCTACTGGTGATGCCTCTCCCTATGCATCCCAGTATCCCCCCAGCCCTCCTTGCTGCCCTCTCACATTGCTTGCCCACCTTTAGGTCATCTGATATGACTACCCCCAGGTCCCTTTCCATTTTTGTTGTTGTTAGTATCTCACCCCCCATTGTGTACTCTTACCCTGGATTTTTTTTTCCAGGTGCATTATCTTGCACTTCTTAGCATTGAATCTAAGCTGCCATACATTTGACCATTCCTCTAACCTTGCCAAGTCCCTTCTCATCCTTTCCACCTCACTTGTGCATCAACTCTGTTGCAGATCTTTGTGTCATCTGCAAAGAGACATACTTTTCATTCCAGTCCCTCTGCAATGTCACTTATAAAAGACATTGAAGGACCCGGTCCTAATAATGAACCCTCTTTGGTACCCACTAGTAACCCCCTTTATTCAGAGTGGACTCATTTACTATTACTCTCTGTGTCCTGTTCTCCAGCCAATTCTTTACCCAGGCTATCATCTTGGGACCCACTCCCAGGCTGGTTAACTTGTATATTAATCTTTTGTGTGGGACTGTGTCAAATGCCTCGCTAAAGCCTAGGTAGGCCATGTCCACAGCCCCTCCCTGATCTACTACTTTGTTCACCCAGTCAAAGAAATCTATCAGATTTGTGTGGCATGACCTTCCTGCTGTGAATCCATGCTGCCTTGGGTCCTATGCCCCTGTGGCCTCTAGATACTTGACAATTATTTCCTTCAAAAGTGATTCCATCTTTATATTCAGCATTTGATCACTGACCAAGAAAATGCATCCTACCACACCTAAAATTGTTTTTTTAAATAACATTTGTCTCCCATTGGGGAGTATAACCTCTCTCAGCAAGGATTGTTGTTTTTTGACCAGCTTTAGCTTGTAATATATTTCATTGCCTTGCTCCTGCTTCTTTGAGTAGTTAGCACTGAGATTCAGTTTAGTTTGTATTAGATCTGATGGGTAGGAAAATTTCCTCTCTGTGACCCTGCCCTAACCAGTCAAGCAACAGATCTAGTTTATAGTTCATGTGCCTTTCATGCCTAAAAAAGTGACTGTCATTTTTTTGTTAAAAAAGAGTTAACGAAATGCTGTGCAGCATTGTGCTGCAACTCTGCTTTATACTGTTTATGGTAATAAGGATTACTGACAAAAGCGCTTCAGCAAGCCTGAGATCTCTGCAGACTTGTTTGGCCTCCCCCATGCGCTCCCAATTTAGGCTGTTACTCCGTTTGTGCCGCATGATGCAGCTCTCCTTTGCTCCTGCAGCCCCAATAATTTGAGCACTGTGTCCCCAGCTGCTTTCTGGTTCTCTCTCGAGCTCGTTTTTCCATTTCTAAGGGCACCAATGTGCTCCTTGCCCAAGAAGTGCACATTCTTCCCCAGGCCTGCTGCACCTCACCCACGTAGCTGTGAACGCTAACGCACAGGCAGGGCCCAAGACTCCCCCCCACCACTCGTATCCGCGAGTGTTTTTCTCGCAGTAGCCAACACCACATTACGTGGTGTATTCCAAACCTCAGGGGAATACCTTCTTTGAAAAAACCAAAGGAATTACAGCTTTACAGCTTCCTACCCGGTGACGGCTCTCCCTCACGTCCACGAGCACCAGCAAGCAGCGCCTACCCCTCCCCCCCACCGCATGGCTTGCATATTCAGCCACACGACTACACCGCGCTATAGGACTGCTCGGTATGACTAGACCAGCACTTCTACCACCTAGAGGCATGCTATTTTGGCACCGGAGGAATTTATCCTTTTTAGGGCTTCGTCTTGCTGGACTGCCAAGCCCCACTGATACAGCTCCATGTCTGGAGATGAGGGGGAGTGGGGGAGAAACTGTTTTTGGCTTATACAGGCAGACATGTCGCAGGCATTTTAATCACTAAGGCACAGCACATGTCTATGGGTAGGAAGGACAATAACAGCTGAATTAAATGCTTTTTTTTTTCTGCTCAGGGGCTTACAGTAAACACTGCCCTTGCATGAGGATTAATACGCAGCTTACAAGGGGCCCATAGGCGCCTTTTATAACTCTAGATGAGGTCTTCACTGGTATTACACTCCCTCACTAACCTCAGCATTACACTCCAGGGAAACTGCCCCCCCCTTTCCATATGGGCTTCTCCCCACAGCAGCCCATATGTGCACTACCAAACATGCTGCTGTACTGGTGGTCCCTCTCTATAGTGACCTCCAGTTTGCTTGTCTCCATGCGGGTCCCTCTTTCCAGTGACCCCCATGAGGAAGACAGCCTGCATCCCTCTCCTCACTCCATAGGAAAAGCGCGTCAGCAGCACTACTTAAAGTGGGCCAACTACAAGTTGAAGGCCCATTTTAACTCAAGCCTAACAAATACCATCCATCTTTTGTCTTCTCCAGATGGTCAAGGCCAAGAAGTGCATGGCTTGCAGCGCTAACCTCCTACCCCACACCCCTGGCCCCTTATGTGCCACCTGCCTCCATGATGACGATGACCTATTGCTAGAACAGACTGCTGGCATGGGCCCCAGTAACCCGGGCCCCAGCAGTTTAACTTGGTTGGATCCAGGTGCCTTCTTACTCCAGAACCAACAAGCCATTGTAGCGATGATGGAGAGTCAACAGAATTTCATGCTGAAGGTGATGGAGAAGTTAGAATCCTTCACTCAACACAGGACACTGGCTGCACCCCCTCTAGAGCAAGACATCGTGGGAGGGGCCAACGTGAACCACCTCGATCTTACAGAGCTGGTTCCAGATAGTCACAAGCCAGACTCCGGGGAGGACAGGGACATGCCAGATGAAGATGGAGCTGACACTGATGAAGAGGACATGGAGCCGCAATCCGTTCCATCCCTCACGTTCAAACTATGCTCCTTTGACATGGTCCCAGGCTTCAGAAAGATCGTCAAATCCACTATGGTGTTCAAGGTTGAGGATAACAACCCAGAATCGAAATTGGACCCACTGATTCAGCAGAGGACAACCGTTAAGGAAACATTTCCAGTCTGTGCGGCAATCGAGGATATTGTCACCTAGGAATGGCAGTCCACTGAGCCCAGCTGAATGTCGAACAAAAGAAATCTGGACCGCATGTACCCTGTTCAAGAGGACAAGGCCATCATCTGATGCACAGTCCCGACAATTGATCCCCAGGCGGCTGCGCTTAGTAGAAGAACTATTCTACCATGCAGAACCATATCCCAGAAGGATCCCACAGACAAAAGAGTGAAGGATATGTTAAAGAAGGCCTTTGAGATGGAGGGAATGGCAGCAAGGGCATCCATGACAGCCATTTACGCAGCATGGGCTCAGATACGCTGGCTAGAAGAGCTTCTGGAGCAGGCCAACCCCAAGTCGAGAGAGGCGGAACTGTTGGGATGCACTCTCGATGCAGCAAAATATCTAGCTGATATGGCAGTGGACTCCCTCAGACTTAACTCAAGGGCCACAGCCATCACTAACCATGCTAGATGGGCATTGAGGCTTAAACTATGGGAGGCCGACAATGAATCCAAGACATTGCTATAGAATCTACCCATGAAGGGGAAACATTTTTGGGGAGGGCCTGCAGGAGTTCCTAAAGCAGAAAAAAGAGGGCAAGGAACTCCTTAAGAACAAAAGTCGGCACTCCTATCTACCCACCACTAGACAGAGGTTTCAGAGGGGGACATAAATCTTACCACACACGCAGAGATACCTCATACCCAACCACTTCCTTTTGCGGTAGAGGTACCCACACCACATAACGCACCCTTTTCACCCAGTCCTACGAGCCCTCCTCCTTCAGATCCCGTGGATCAAGGTTCAGAGGAAGAGGTAGAGGTCAGTGAGGAAAACAGCAATGATTACTCGCACAGACCCCCACGCGGGCAGAAATGGTGTCCCCCGTGGGACAGAGATTATCACTCTTCAGCCACCAGTGGTTTTACACCACCTCGGATGAGTGGGTTCATGAGGTAGTGTCAAAAGGATACTCAATAGAATTATCAGAATCCCCCCTTACACACAGGTTTATCAGCTCGCACATTGCCAAAAGGAAGGCTACAGCCCTTCAGGTGCAACAAATCCTGTGGAACCTGATCCACAACAGAGCAATACAGCCCATACCTCCACAAGAACAGAAGCTAGGAGTATACTCCATCTTCTTCCTCGTCCCAAAGAAATCCGGCAAACTACGCCCAATCCTGGACCTCAAGCACCTGAATCAACACGTGGTCCCACAGAGGTTCAAGATGGACACACTGAAGTCGATCCTATGCAGTATCCACATGGGAGATTTTCTGACGTCCATAGATCTCAAGGATGCATACCTTCATATCCCCATCAGACCGAAACACAGACAGTACCTCAGATTCCATATTCTAGGCCAGCATTTCCAATACCAGGCACTACCCTTCGGTCTTACCTCAGCACCAAGAGTGTTCACCAAGGTGTCAGTGGTACTAGTGGTCAAGCTCTGGGAACAGGATCTCGACATCATCCCCTGCATTGACGACTGGCTGATCCGGGCACGAACCAGAGAGTGCACCCTCCAACACACCAGCCTCCCCCTAAGGGCTCTTGAGGAGCATGGCTGGGTGGTGAACCTAGACAAGAGCCATCTGGTGCCCACGCAACAGATAGAGCACCTAGGGGCAAGCATCAACATGTCTCAGGGCTGGGCAAAACCATCCAAGATGAGGGTGCTCAACCTGACCAGCCTATCACTCTGAGTGTGGAACAGTCATCAGGCTTCCATGGCATGACTTGCACAACTATTAGGATACATGGCATCTTGTATCGACCTTTTCCCCTGGACCAGGTGGCACATGCGACCCCTACAGACGTACGTTCTCGCATGGGGGTCTCCAAATGAGTACAACCTGAATGTCACACTCCCATTACCACCATCAGTGAGAAAATCACTAACATGGTGGACAGTTCACACCAATATCACCAGAGGGGTGCCACTGGAGGCATCCTACCAGGTCTCAACAGAGACGGACGTGAGCCTCCTGGGATAGGGTGCTTGACTAGGCGACAGGATGGCACAGGGCCGATGGACACTTTCAGAAGCCCAGTTGTCCATCAATGTCCTAGAAATGCGGGCAGTATACCACGCCCTCACAGCTTTCAAGACCTCCATCGCCGGACAGTCGGTCCTGATACCTTCCGACAACCAGGTCACTGTGGCATATATCGCCAAACAGGGAGGCACCAAAAGCAGAGCTATGCTGAGAGAGGTGGCAAAGGTCCTCAACTGGGCACAGATCCACCTCTCCCATCTCAGCGCTGTTCATCTCGCCGGAAAGTTCAACATTCGTGCAGACTGGCTCAGTCGACAACAAGTTCACCCAGGGGAGTGGCATTTACAGCCCAGCCTCTTCGATCTGATTCAGAAGACCTGGAGACCCATTTCCATGGACCTCATGGCCACTGCACATAATGCGCAGGTCAGGAGCTACTACTCTAGATACAGGGAAAGTCAGTCCCAGGGAACCGACGCCCTGTCGCAACCATGGCTCTGGGACCAGTCATACGTTTTCCCACCCATCCCCATGCTACCACAAGTTCTAGCCAAGATTTGATCTTCGGGACAGACCATCATCCTAGTGGCCTCTTACTGGCCATGGAGAGCATGGTTTGCCACAGTACTGGCAATGACAACCAGTCTCAGATTACCCTACCGACCCGACATGTTGACCCAGGGCCCAGTACTGCACCTTGCCCCATGGACCCTAAAGCTCACAGCCTGGCTCCTGAGAGGAAAAGACTGATGAACGCTGGATATCAAGACTCGGTCATCTCCTCAATACTGCAATCCAGATGTTCCTCGACCACTTCTACCTACAGTAGACAATGGTCAGTGTTTGGCAGGTGGTGCCAAGATCGGGGCATGGATCCAGAGCTCACAGACATGTCTACCATCCTATTATTCCTTCAACAAGGAGTAGATAAGGGATTGGCCCACTCATCCCTTAGAGTACAGCTGTCGGCCTTTGGGGCAGCCATTGGCCCCATAGGGGGACATAGCCCTGGTGCTCACCCAGACACATTGCATTTTCTGAAAGCAGTCAAGATACTGTAACCCTGGGTCCGACCATCCATTGCTCCCTGGGACCTCCCACTGGTACTAGACTCCCTCAGAACAGCCCCTTTCGAACTGCTACAGGATGTAGACCTGTTCTGGGTAGGTCTGAAGACCTGCTTCCTCATCGCAATATGCTCAGCCTGCAGAATCGGGGAATTGGGGGCACTGTCCTGCAGGGAACCCTACATGGTGTTCACCCCTCGAGGGGTATCCCTACGCACAGTCCCAGCCTTTCAACCAAAAGTCTCCTCTGTCCTTCACAGGGAACAACCCATTGAGTTACCCACCTTCATGGGAGACTCTCAAATGGGAGACAAGACCATTCCACAACACCTAGACATAGGCATCACCCTATCCACATACATAGCTAGGACCCAACCTCTACTCAAGACCGAGAGGTTGTTCATTGTCACAAGGGGACAAAGACAGGGAAAAGCCGCATCCAAGACCACCATTGCTGGCTGGTTACAGAGAACCATTCAGGAGGTCTACAAAGCAAAACAAATGACGCCTCCACCGGGTATCAAGGCACATTCCACCAGGGCAGTAGCTACCTCCTGGGTGGAAAGGGCCAATGTCTCAGCAGAAGACATCTGCAAGACAGCAACTTGGACTTCCATCCATATGTTTGCCAGACATTATCACTTAGATCACCTGTACCAACTACAGCTAACCTTTGTGACACAGGTTCTCTCCGCCGCCAGCTCTTCCTCTCACTCCTAAACCACTCTGTCTCCTTCCTGTGGGTACAGTACTGCTTCTTATCTACCCATGAGGTAATGTCTGGAGTGCCATGGATGGTCAGCCAATCACAATGGGTGTTTACTCACCTAGCAAAGGTGATTGTGTTGGTTGACATCCATGGCACTCCACGACCCACCCAACACAGTGATCAGAAGTGACTATTTATTTATTTAGCTTTTGTTGACTGGGTAAGTGCACTAGACAAATCCTGCCTATTTTCAGGCATGACCTGGGGGGGAAGGGGATACAGATGAATGGCAACTGACCTTGAACCAGATTAAGCTGTTGGTGGTATTTTTAGTGAATGAGGGAAATTTGGTCAGGACACCGGGGAAATTCCCCTACTCTTTTCGATAAGTGCCATGGGATCTTTAACATCCACCTGAACTACCACCAATCCAGGCAGATGGGACCTCGGTTTAACGTCTCATCCGAAAGACAGCACCTCAGAAATGCAGCACCCCTCTCATGCTGCATTACAGTGTCAGTACTGGGATATTAACCCAAGTGCCAGATGTGGGAACTGAACCCACAGCCCTTTGATCTCCCGGCCTCAGGACTAGAAGAAGAAGCGACTCTAGGATCAAATTTCTAGTATATCCACGTCCCAGAAACCCCTGCTCTCCAGTTCGAATCTTCCAAAGCTGAAAGTAAGGTTAGTAACACAGGCAATACCAAGAAAGAAAGAAAAACAGTAATCATCCTGTATAAATAACGCAGAGTGAAGCATATATAAAATTGGGCCATTGGACCCTACTCTATTTTTCTGTTAATACAATCTAAAGCTCGGCCCTAGGGACTAGAAGAAGAAGATATATTGTCTGGAAATAACTGATTCCATTCCTTCTCAAAAGAGACATCCAGGATGTCCACCGTCGACCCATTAAGGGCCGAGCTTTAGAACACCACCCAGGCTTGGAGCATTCAGGCAAGCTCCTGGAAGACTTTTGGGAATCCCCATTTGGAAGGGGGTTACACCCTTCCTGGCCTGGAAAAACTTGGCATCCACATCAAGTAAGTACCTCCCTAAGTTTCAATACAACCGTATACATTTACATCAGTATCACATTAGGCTTATACATGTAATCATAAGTCAACATATCACCTTACCAGAAACACATTTCTGAAACTTTTCAGTACATCACTTTTTACACAGTATTATGTACACATTGTACCATAACTCTGGTTATTACCTCCTGTACATGAAATCTGAAGAGAGGGGGCCCTTTCCTATCAGCTACCTTGGGGCTGGATGGGGCAGGGGCACCATACCTAGAGGGCAAAACAAGTAACTTGGAGTTAGCACTGATGTTCAGTTTGGGTAATGAGCCTGGGGACACATACACTCCTTTATGGACAACACTGATAGGCAAGTCCACAGGCTTCCCAGGGGAATCATAACTGAGGTGCACCACAGGCTTTACAGCTTGGCCAGTCTTTCTAGGGGGAACTGTTACAGTCTCTGCACTCTGGGCCTCATTTTCAGCATTGTCCTCACTTGTCAGAGTAGTCTCCATTGGGGTAGAGAGGCTAGAACTTTGCACTTTCAGCTCCAGGAGTTACAATCTCTGAGTCCACAACACTTGGATCACATGGAGAGCTTTCAGACACTGGCAGTGGACTGTCAGGGCACTCAAAATACTCTCCTTGTTCTGGTATATCACCAGTCTGTCCCAGTCCATCATTTTCCTCCTCTGAAAGCTCAAACAGTTCAACCATACACAATGATTCCATATCATCTGACTTGATGCTTTGCACATAATTTTCTAGGAGCATTGGCTCCAGTGACAAAGCTGGGGGCTTAGACAGTCCAGCAGACCCAGCTTCATCTCCAAGATTGACTAGGGGGATTGCCCCAAAACAATTGACTCAGTTCGTAAGAAGGGTAGTATTCAAAGCCACACTCACTTTCTTCTGACATGGACTGACAGTCATGTTCAACTGGGACTTATGGAGGGGAACACTTTAACTCAGCTTCTGTAGGGGCAGACTTTCTCAATTTTTTCTTAGCAGCAGCTCTAGACACTGGTCCAGAGGGGGGCATTTTCTGGTGGCTCAGACTCAATCAAGATTTGTCCAATGGGCAGTAAATGATTTCTATGCATTGTTTTAACATCTTTTGAATTATTCTCGGGCCTTACTTTGTACACAGGCAGGTCATCCAGTTTGCCCACTACAATGTGAGGGAGATGGTGTCATCTGTCAGCAATCTTATGTTTGCCATGCAGTCCCAGATTTCTTAGCAATACCCGATCTCCCTCCTGGAGTTCCTGTGCTTTTATCTTTTTATTATACCTTTCTTTGTTGGCCAGATTTCTTTTGGCAGCCATGGTTTGAGACAGTTGGTACACATGATTTAGCTAGGCCTTTGACTTTCGCACATACTGTAAATAGTTGTCAGCTCAAACCCCATCAGGAGAAACTACAAACCATACATCTACCGGTAGTCGAGCTTCTCTTCCAAACATCAGGCGTTAGGGGGAGAACCCAGTGGCATCACTTTTGGTGTAATTGTAGGCATGTACCAGGGTGCTAATTTGTTGGCTCCATCTAGGCTTGTCCTTTGGGTGGAGGGTGCCTAGCATATCTAGCAAAGTGTGGTTGAAACGTTCAGGCTGTGGGTCCCACTGGGGGTGGTAAGAGATGATTCTGGGCTTTTGCACTTCCCACAGAGAAAGCATCTCTTTGATCAAATGACTCTCAAAGTCTCTCCTTTGATCAGAACGGATTCTTCGTGGAGCCCCATAGTGAACAAAAAAGTTTTCTACAAGTGCTTTTGCCACAGTGGATGCCTTCTGGTCCTTGGTGGGCAAAGCTTGGCATATCTCATAAAATGGTCAGTGACCACAAGTACATTGCTAATATTTCTTTTATCTGACTCCAAACTCAGGAAATCAATACAGACCAGCTCCATGGGTGCACTGGTGGTGATGTTAACAAGGGGGGCAGCCCTCTGGAGCAGGGCTTTCCTCTGTAAACAGTGAATACAAGTTTGAATGTGTTACTCAACATCAGACCCCATCTTAGGCCAAAAGAATCTGGATCTCACCAAGTCAAGTGTTCTGTCTATACCAAGGTGCCCCATGTGGTTGTGTAAGGACCTCAGTACTGAGTCTCAAAAGGCAGTGGGCAGCACTACTTGTTGTTTGTCTATTTGTCCCCCTCTGTCTACTGTTTCTCTGTATAACAGTCTATTGATCAGTTTCAACTTAGGACCTTCCTTATATAACAATTCAGTTCTCAAATCAGTGGAGCGTAATTTGGACACATCTTTCCCTTCGTAGAGGGCTTCTAAAGCTGATTTGATCATGGGATCTCAGGATTGAGCCCGCTGAATACTGTCATTGTCCAGCTGAGGCAGTGCACCAATGTCTATTGCAGAAAAGTGGCAATAAGCAGCAGGTATGCAATTCTCAGAGGGTCCCAAACAATCCACCATATAGTCCATTGCATCTGTGGACATTTGTTTCTCCCTGTCAAACTTCTGGCAGAGTGCTTGAATATCAGGTTCTGACAGTGTGATCCAGTCATTCCGGGGAACAGACCTCTGGGAGAGAGCATCAGCATCTATGTGGTTCAGGCCTGCTCTGTATTCAACAGCATAGTCATATGTAGATAATGCAGAAAGCCATCTATGGCCAGTGGCATCCAACTTAGCTGAAGTCTGCACATAGGTCAAAGGATTATTGTCAGTTTTTACTAGTATCTTAGCCCCATAGAAGTACTTGTGGAACTCTTCAACAATGGCCCACTCCAAAGTTAGGAACTCTAACTTCTGTACAGGATAGTTCTTTTTGGATGGGGTCACGCTTCTACTGGCAAAGACCACTGGTCTCAGGCCATTCTTGTGCTCTTGGTACAATACAGCCCCCAAGCCTTGCAGACTAGCATCAGTGTGCAAGACATAGGGCTTCACTGGATCTGCATAGACAAGGACAGGAGCATGGATAAGTTGATATATAATCTCATGAAAAGCACCTTCACACTCAGGTGTCCATCTGGCTCCAAATACTTCATTAGGATGGAAATACACTCTCTCAGGCTCAGATGAAACCAACCTCTTCTATTTTTTGTTATAGGAGGGTAACCTTGAGTAAGATTAAGTAAAGGACAAATCACTCTTGAATAGTCCTTGATGAACCAGCGATAGTAACCACAGAATCCCAGGAATCTTTGCAGTTCTTTTAGATTGTGGGGCTGTGGCCAGGTGGTCAAGGCCTCAACTTTACTTGGGTGTGTTTCTATTCCCTCAGTGGATACTATGTGTCCCACATACTTTACAGAGATTTGGAATAACTGACATTTATCGATGGATAGTTTAAGGCCAAAGTCTTCCAGTCAGTCCAACACCTTGAACAATCTGCTCTCATGTTCCTCCAGTGAGCTGCCAAACACAATAACATCATCTAGGTATACCAGGCACTATAACAAGTTCATTTCCCTCACTGCATGCTCCATCAGTTGTTGAAAAGTGGCTGGAGCACCTGAAATCCCTTGAGATATCCTCATGAATTCATAGAAACCAAGCAGACAGATAAAGGCTGTCTTTTCATGGTCTTCTGGGGCCATCTGGATCTGGTAGTACCCACTGTGAAGATTCAGCACTGAGAACCACTTATTACTGTTCAGGCAGCTTAAGGCATCCTGAATGCAGGGCATTCTGTACTGATCAGGAATAGTCCACTGGTTCAAGGTGCAATAATCCATGCACATCCTTACTGTTCCATTCTTTTTTCTCACTACCATGATAGGTGATGCAAATGGGCTTCTGGATTCTTGTATTACACCAGCAGCAAGCATCTCTTGCAGATGCCATCTCACATCATCTATGTCAGCTGGTGCCAGGCATCGAGACCTCTCATGAAATGGCCTTTCATCATGCAGCCGGATATGGTGCTCAGCTCCTTGCATGCATCCTACATCCCATTCCTTTAAAGAAAACACCTGGTCTCTCTGGGCAAGCTTCTCACTGATCCTCACTTTCCATTCAGCTGGCAACGGGGAGTCACTGAAATCAAACAAGTCAGCCATTACTCTGTCATTCTTTCCCTAACTCTTGCTATGGGGTAGCACTGCAGTATCCGTACAATGCATATTAGCCAGAGTGCAACCTCTATTTACTCAAATCTCTCTGTCAGACACATTATGAACTTGAACCATTACCCTTCTCGCATAAGCATGAGCTCTAGCAGGCAAAATACTAGGCTTGACCAGCAGTCCCTCTGGCTATTTTCCATTGCCTGGTGCATCCAACATTAATATTTTATTATTGACATCCTTTCTGATATGGACCTCTCCCTGTAAGGTACACTGGGCATTTGGCACCAAGATCAGAGACTCGGGATCCTTTCTTCAGACAACTCCAACCGGTTCTTCTGGGTCCACTACACTTTTTCAGCATCTCTCTGTGCCTCATCAGCCTTCTTGATCAAGGCCTGGATTCTCAAAGCTCTACCAGTCCTTGACCCTTGTTTGTCATAACACAACTGCGTCAGCCGTCCAAACATATGTGCATTCATCCCAATTAGTAGAGGAATCCCATCTTACAGTCCAGTAGAGGGACACACAAAGGCCAGGGTCTTTACTTGCTCTGTCACTCCAGCCATGGAGGTAGGGAAAGAAAGCCAAACTCAGATATACCTGGAGTATGGGTAGGCCTTCTCACTTAATCCCATACCTGCAGTCCTTCCAATGGTTGTAAGGGTACATCTGACAAATGCTTCTGATACCAATCCTGGAACATAATTGTCACTTGGGAGCCACTATCCAACACAGCTCTGGTGGGCACACCATTCACTTTTATGGTAGCTTCCAATGAAGGGCCCACTATTCTGGACCAGTCTGGAGAGGTGGTAGCAAGGACCTGGGTAGATGATCTAGCCACAAAAGGACGTGAGTTAGCATTTTTGGGACCTTCACTGCAGTCATTTCTTGTACCTCTTAACCACTGTTTTGTGCTCCAAAGCTCTCCTTTTAGCCGGCTCACCACTCTCTCTAAGTCTTTCCGAGACCGGCATTCCCTCTTCATGTGCCCATCCTTCCCACAATTATGGCAAAATATGTCAGCTGAAGTTTGGGGTGAATGAGGCATCACATTGGGGCTGCAGCATTGGTACTATCGATAGAAAAACTTGGTGCCACTTCAGCTGGCGGTGGGTTGGACATTTGGAGACATCTCTTCAGTTCCATCACCTCCATAGCCAAGACATCAAGTTTTGAACTGTTGTCAACATGAAGTGCCTGGGTAGGCACCCCAACCCCCATAGCAGAAGCAGTCGGGCAAGTGTCAGCGCCCGTACTCATAGGAATGGCCTTCATGATGAGAATATCTGTTGCTTTCCTAATCTCCCTCAGCAGTTCACCCCATGGTGGCACACCCTTTTCCTTCTCAGAGCACTCATTAACTGCTAACCTCTGCCCTTGAACTTCACTTGATGGGTCACCCTCAGTCACTCAAAAAGTAGCAGCAGCTATTGGTACAAGTCTGTCCCGGGATCGCCTTTTCTCAATTCCTCGAATTTCTCTCATTAGCTCATCATAGGAGGGTGGGGATTCCAGTCGATTGGCCAGGTGTAACTGAAGCAAAAGCAGTTCTGAGAATGGAGCAGACTTAAGGATCCTTTCCAGCCTGATTCAGTCCAATTCCATCACTGGCAAACTACCCTTTCTGAGGCATTCTTACAACAATTTTTCCAGCTGAGACACATACACAGACAACAACTCCCCTTGGTACAGTTGTGCATTTCTTACTCTCCACCACAGGTCCTCATCAGAATCTGGGCTCTTTTTAAAACTTAAGTTGAAATCTAAAGTCTTAAGTGGTTAAACTGCACCATGGGCTACCTTGTCAATGTTGTGAAAGACTTGAATTTAAACTTGATAAATTCATAAGGCTGAGTTTCAAGAGTTAATTGTTCCTTTAAAACTGTTGTTGAGGAATAAAATAAACTGAAATAAGAGGTAACATAAAGTCAAAAAGCCACACACTTAATTGAATTAAATGTTTGTCCACAAAAACTCTAGGTTCAGCAAATACAATCATTTTTATGGCATTGCACAGACATCTGAAATATTTGGAAATTCACAACTGTTTTAAAATTTACAGTGAGATTAGTTGGTACTCTACTTACATTGGACAAAGAGTATGACACCATTAGAGGTATGCACCACTTGAGAAACTGTCTTTCATTTCATGAGCATATCAGCTCCCCCTGAAGCAGCCGAGGAAAAGAAGAAATGTAAATGGTCCTCTTTGCAAAGATCTGCCATTATAATGATACTGACATTTGAAACAGACAGGGAGATAGCTATAAAATGGCAATAACCAAAGTTGTGATACTTTTTTAAATGGAATAAAGTGCACATATATCCATATGTTGTCCTGATATCTCAAACTAGAGGAAATCTATTCCTTGCCTTTGATGATGAGTTCAACAAAATCATAGTGACATGCGCTTCCCCTTAAAGCGAAATGTTTGCTTACAAAAACCATAAGTATGTGTTTTTGAACCTGACCAGCTCAAACCTTTCATATAAAAAAAAAAACTACAAGAAAGGGTGAGAGAAAATATCTAATGGGAATGTGATGTGTTTGAAAAGGACATAAAAACAGAAGAGCAATCAGCAGAAGAAATGTTACCTCTGAGATTATAAAGTTTGAAGTTTTTAATCTATAAACTTTTTTTTGAGTCCTGAACTGTTACTGTTTTATTTTTTGTTAAGATAGTTTGAAATGTAGAAAATAAAATGTAAAAACTAAATGCTTGGTAAACTCTTGGGCCCAGATATTCAAAACTTTGCCCCGGGGCTAAATTAGCATTGCCCAGTGGGGAAACTTAGCCTGGAGCACAAAGCAAGCTATATTTAAAAGGAATAGCCTGGGGCAAACAGCCTCTGAATATAACATGGGGATGAGGCCAGGCAAACTGGGTTGGGAGTGCAGGACAAATGTAGCCCTGGAATAAGACAGTTTTGAATATAGCAACCAGGAAGAGCAAACCCCAACAGCAACACATTTCACAGCAATGTGAAGGCAGGTAGAGGTGAACTATGTGGCCAATGTGCATGCCAGCAAATGTGTGGACCCAGTACAGCTGCAAGCAGCAGCACATGTGAAAGTACAGTGGGCAAAACTGCATAATATTCCCTGAACTGTTATCACCACACTAACACATGTGTGCGGGCTTAGCATGGAGCTACTGTAAGTCGTTTGCCTGGAGCAAACACATTTGCCAGGCACTAAACTTTGCCATATTCAAAAGTGACATGCAAATAAGCCTACTTAGTTAGTCAATGGCAAACATTCAGATTAGCATCTCATTATGCCCTGATTTGCATGCAGTTTGCCTCGCATTACTGCAGGATCCCACAGCTCCACCTGTAGGTCAGCCTGGAAGTACAGGGGCTGGCCAGGTCTGCCTGCAGCTCCACCTGTAGGTCAGTCTGACAGTGCATGAGTGTAGCTGCAGGCTACATGTATACAGTACAGCATAGCATTTTGTACCACGGGGGACAACACAGCATAGGCACAGGCAGTGGTGGTGATGCATGCAACTGTCACAACGTAGGTCATGATACAGTGCATAGCAGACAACCTCAGTAGCAAGGAGGCCTGTAGTGTGAGGGACACAGCAATGCCTATGGTGTGTAGGGTAGTGATGACCACTGCACTGTACATAGTGACAAGCCCAACTTGCAGGTGTTTACTGACAGTGGACAGTACTGTTACACTGTTGTGTGACCCACAGATGCTGCACCTCTGGCATGGGATGCTCATAATGACATATACATGGCTGGCTGTGTGTGGTATGGTGTTTATACAGCTGTGTGTTATGTGACCGGGGGGGACATGTATGATCAGACAGACACACTGGTATTGGGGTATTCCCAATACTGGCACATGTGCACTGAGTGCTGTGTCCCAGCCTTGTGGCTGCACTCAGTCTGTGGTGAGGCCTGGCCACCCGTACACCCTCCCTTCAACACCCACCATGCCAACAGTGCTGCATGTGTGTGCTAGCATCTGTTGGTCACCACAGATGTATGGTCTGCAGGTGTGTGCTGTATGGCCACACTACCATGATGTCCCCTGAGGCCGGGTCACCACATACTGCCTGGCATGGCTGGGACTGATGGCAGATGTTGGCATCATTGTGGTGCCATCAGTGAGCAGCATGTGTCCTCCATGTCTGGCTTTTTCTATGTGTCGTAGTCATATGTTAGGGTTGTGCTAGGCCGCACTAATGCCACAAAAAGCCACAAGGTTGTGCAAAGTTGGATTGCCCAGGGTTAAGACCAGCTTTTCCTGGGTGGTAATTTCTACCCTGCAAAGGGTCACACTAAGTCATGCAAAACCACTTTGTGTGGTGCTAGTCGATAAATATAGTATTGCACCTGTATTCATGTTCAGTTTGCCCCTTGCATATATTATGGTTTTGCCCAGTGCTAATGCAGTTTGTGCATGCTATTTGGCCTTTTGAATATTGTGGACCTGCATTAATCCCATGCTAAACCTGCGCAAATGGTTTGTGCACCACGTAAAGCTTTGAATATCTGGGCCTGGAAGTGTTGAATGATAAATGACTGTGATTATTAGTTCTGAATTAGATTTCTTCCTTTTCACCTTGGACATTGGACTTTGTGGATGTAGAGAGAGCACTTCATTTATCTGGTCCTTTAATCCCATATTTTTACTGATACGTGTCACCCATTAAAGTTTGTAGAATTGTGACATTTGCTTTTTTTACTGTATAGTTTATACCCCCTGGCAGTGACTTCACCCCTGGAATGCCCCTCTAACACTGGAACACACTCCACCATGGGATGTCAACCCCACAAGTTCACCCCCTCACGGTGGGGCCTTCCCGAGGAATGGTTCTGTACAACGGTGCTCCCATGGCAACTGTGCCTGGAGCCGGGACTGATCCAGGAAGTCCTAAGGCACAGGGGATGGGTTTCATTTATGGCAATGTTTCACCCAGAAGGATGTGACATGTGATGCTGTCCTGATGCCACACTGTGCACCACAAGGGAGACATCAGCATCCACTTGCCACTCCACCCTAACTGTGACAGGCTCTGGTGGTCCCTCCCCAGCTCATCAGTAGGATCTCCTGAGTCAGGCATGCACTGAGCACTGTAACCATCCCCCCCAGGGGAGTAGAGCAGTCCCTGGGATGTTCATCCTCCTCCCCCTCAGCTGGCCATCCAGCGGGCCGAGCTCGCTTTCGAACCTAGGTCATCGGCTTCATGAGTAGTTACAGATCTGCTGCATCAGTGGGCTGGCCTGGTGGCATTTGCTTTTATATTGTAGGAATATTTTTTTTTACTCCTTTAATGTGTACAATACATTAATAAAACTACATGTATTTTCCCTTTTTGAGGACAAAACTGTATAGTACATAAGAATATCCTGTTTTATGTTTGATTGAAGAATGGAAACTAAGCATGAAGGTATAGCTTCTGTGGGAAAAACAGGTTCTGGGGGTGTTGCTGTGAGCCAGTAATGTGGCTGGAAATCAAACTGCAACCCATGGGAGTTAATCATGCCGATAGGGCAGGTTTTCTACAGACAGTCCTCTTTTTAAAGTGCCATCAGCACTCTAACCACATTGCTAACTTTTGCTATTTTGGTGATGCTATGCAGCTAACACCCCTTATCATATTATCTCTTGCCCCTTCCCAACATGCCACTTCCTGTAACATATGTCTTGAAGTGATATAGATGCTGTGCATGGAGGAAACCAGACATTGACTCCCCTCAAAAGTCTGGTGAATGGGTGCCCAATCCTGCTGCTGGTACACATTACTATTCATCCCTCCAATTGTCTGTTCACCCATAAAAAAGGCATAATGAATGGGACCCAATTCTACCACTAGAAAACACTGTTGTTCCTCCCCACAGGTACAGTAGTCAGGTGCTCTCTCCACTGCCAGGTAACATTTAGTTCACCTCCCCCAAAGTCTGCATCAGTATCCCACACTCCACAAAATCTTTATACAACAAACAACTCCCCACCCTTTCCCACCATCTGTGCACTCTACCACCCTCATCCCCCAAGTGGCACCCAACATTGTCCCTCATTGCACTCCTAATATCCCTTGAAGACAAATCCTCAAGGTCCCTGGGAGAGCTGCTCCTCCTTCTGTTGACCACATTGAAATAAAAAGATCCCATTCATTTCAATGTTTTTTTTCTATTGATTGTTAACTTTTTTGGTTTTTAATATTTTTACCCAATTTTTCTGAAGAGATCTTTTTAACCTCACACTACTGAACACGATGGGTGTCAACTATCAAAACCCCCCAAATGGGTGTTTGCAGTTGATGCTGGCATAATCTGCAAACACCCACTTTGTAGGGGGGATTTGAATGTTGACACCCATAGGGTTCATCGATGTGGACCTTAATAGATTTCAACAGAAACAAGCATTTGTCAATGCTGAATGTTGACTTGCTGGCATTGGCATTGGTAGTGCAGGAGTTAGAGAGATGCATAATAGGAATGGCAGTGAAGTATGGAACCAACATCAACCCCACCCCACCCTGCAGAAAGTGACAGGCATTGAGGTGTGCCTTTGGGCCGTCGGCCATAACGCTCATACCATTTCACCTCACCCTACTTTGCAGACTATGATAAATGTTGCATTGTGCCTTGGAGTCATTGGGGCCTACGATCACCCCATTCCATAAGAATGTATGTTGAGATGGGTGCAGTATAGGATAATGGGGTGCACTTTGGGGTCGAAGAGTCCAAGGCGCACCTAGATGTTTGTCAGTGGCTGTAAGGTGGGGGTGGGGGTGCAATGGCATGAGAATTCCAGCTAACAATCCAAAGGCACTCCCTCAGTGCCTGTTAGTCTGTACAGGGTGCGGCGTTATGGTTAGAAACATTAATGCCCCAGGCATTTGTTGGTATTTGCACTCCAAATTTTCAACATGGCCTTTTAGTGACCCCACCTCATGAAAGCATTTGAGTCCTCTGTTCATGAACAGTGGCACTGTAATTTTGTTACTCTGTCTGGAATGTTTATTTCCCACAGCAACTGTGCCATTCTGCATCATGTGTGAAAACACAGTTCAGGCAGGATGTGAAAAACGACAGCTGCACCATTCATAAGGAGGTGTGATGAGATGGCAATTTTGAAAATCTGGAGTGTAAATATTAAAAATTCTTGAAGTTACAAGCGTGTGTGAAAACTATGTAATGCACGCTCATAACACAGTAATTTTTTGGAATTCTTTCACTAGATGTTTAACATAGGCATTTTGAGACTTCTGCTCATGAACAGCGTCACTATGATTTTCTTAATCTGTCCCGAACATTGATTTCCTATGGCGACTGAGTCATTGTGCGCCAGATGTGCAAAACCACATTTCAGGCAGGATGTGAAAAATGACAGCTGAACTGTTCATAAGGAGGTGTGCAAAAATAGCAATGTTGAAAATCTGAAGTAAAAATATTTAAAATTCTTGAAGTTACAACTGTGCATGGAAACTGTGCAATGCACCCTTGTAACATAGTCATTTTGTGGAATTTTGTAACCACATTTTCAACATAGGCATTTTGGGACCTTTGCTCATGAGCAGTGTTACTGTGATTTTCTTACTCTGTCCCAAACATTGTTTTCCTACAGCAACTGCATCACTGTGTGCCAGATGTATGAAAACACATTTTTGTCAGGATGGGGAATGAAGGGGAGAGGGAGGTAAGCTGCCTGCCTGGTGCCAAGGCTTGGAGGGATAGGAAGCAAATCCTCAGGACTGCAGGAGCAACTGCACAAGGGAGGGAGTTGGATATCATTGTCCACCTAGGGACAAATTACCTGGCTCTGAATAGGATCAGAGCAGTGCAAGAGGATTTTGAAGAGTTGGGGATGGGCCTTAGACAAGTAGCACATACAGTAACCTTCTCAGAGGGGCTGCCTGTCTTTGGCAAGGGTGATGCCAGGGTACTCCACACCATGGAATTCAAGGAATGGTTGAAAAACTGGTGCAGAGCTCAGGGTTTTGGTTTCATTGGGGACTGGGGGTCCATCTGGAGGGATAGGGGCCTATATTGGTGTGATGGCCAGCATCTGTCCTGAAAGGGAACCAGAATGCTAGGTGAGAGGTTTAACTGCATCAGTGGCAAGCATTTAAACTATCCAAGGGGGGGAGGCACTGAAAAGGAGTGGGGAAAACCCAGCCTCCCCCAACAAAATACAGTAGTTAGAGAGGTTAACACCAAGGTAGAGAAGTTAATGAGGAGCAGGACAGCGGTAAGTCCAGAAAAAGGCAGTAAAAACAGGGATGGGGCTAAAATGGGTAAAGCCAACAACAAATGGAGGATGATGAGTACCAATGCCCATAGTATGTGTAACAAGCTCCCTGAACTAATGGCCTTGATGGAAGAGGGACATCTGGATATTGTGGCAGTCACAGAAACATGGTACACTGAGAATCATGACTGGGATGTCAACATACCATGGTACACAATCTACAGGAGAGACAGGGAGGGTAAAAGAGGAGGAGTAGCTTTCTATGTAAGGTAAGGGAAGGGATCAAAGCAATGGAACTAAAGGATAAACAGGGAGTAGAGGAGGCACTGTGGGTTACCCTGGAGACAAGTTATGGCACCACAATTCGCACAGGGGTTGTATACAGACCCCCATCTCAGGGGGAGGCAATGGACAAGGAAATGATAGAAGGCATCCTTAGAATGGCAGAAAAAGAGGAGATAGTGTTGATGCGGGACCTGAATATGCCAGATGTTAGCTGGAGCACACTGGCTGCAGCCACATCAAAAAGCAGGGTTATTCTAAATGCCCTACGGGGGCATGCCTCAGACAGCTAGTGGTGGAACCCACTAGGGAGGGAGCAATCCTAGACCTGGTACTGGCAAATGGGGAGGGAGAAAGGATCTCAGATTTAGAAGTGGGTAGCCATCTGGGAACAAGTGACCACCAAAGAGTGTGGTTCATGGTAAACACTGCCATAGAGTCGAGCCATACAAAAGCAAGAGTGTTGAACTTTATGAGGACTGACTTTGGGAAAATAGGAGACTGCCTCAGAAAAGCACTAGCAAATGGACATGAAGCAGGGGTGGAGGAACAATGGGGAAAAATCAAAACAGCCATCACAGAGACAACAAGCGTTTGCGTGAAACAAATCAACAAAGCAAAACAAATTTAAAAAAAAACACTGTGGTTCTCAAAGGAGGCAGCAGGGAAGGTTAAGAAGAAAAGGGATGCATTCAGAAAGTATAAGAAAACCCAGAAGGAGCAGGACAGAGAACTGTACCAGTTAAAGCAGAAGAAAGCAGGGAAGGCAGCTAAAATAACAAACTGAGGAAAAGCTAGCCAACTCAGTTAAGAAGGGGGGTAAAACATTTTATAGGTACATTAGGGAGTGAAGAATGATGAATGGAAGGATAGTGAGGCTTAATAAAGGGAAGGGAGGGTGGGCAGAGGATGACAGTGAAAAAGGCAGGGATACTGAATGAATACTTCTGCTCAGTATTCACAAAAGAAGAGGAGGGGGAGATGCCTAAATCAAAGAATTGAAGCACTATGGAAAAGGTGGTTGATACCATTCCATTCTCAGAAGAAAGTGTTTTGAAAGAACTCTTAAAACTGAAGGTGGACAAAGCAATGGGACCTGACAGGATTCACACCAGAATTCTTAAAGAACTAAGGGTAGAACTAGTGACACCGCTGACGACCCTTTTTAACAAATCATGGGAGGATGGTACCACAGGACTGCAGAAGGGCAGACGTGATTCCTCTTCACAAAAGTGAGAGCAAGACAGAGACCGGAAACTACAGACCTGTTAGTTTGACCTCAGTGGCAGGGAAAATTATGGAATCACTTATAAAGGAAAGAATTGTTGAGCTCCTAGATGGAAGTGGTGCACAGGACCCAAGGCAGCATAGATTCACAGCTGGAAGGTCTTGTCAGATGAATTTAATAGATTTCTTTGGCTGGGTGACCAATGTAGTAGACCAGGCAGGGGCTGTGGACATGGTCTACCTAGACTTTAGCAAGGCATTTGACACAGTCCCACATAATAAATTAATACACAAGTTAGCTAGCCTTGGAGTGGGTCCCACAGTGGTAGTCTGGGTAAAAAAATTGGCTGGACAACAGGATACAGATTGTAATAGTAAATGGAGTTCACTCTGAAGAAAGGGAGGTTACTAGTGGGGGTACTGCAGGGTTAAGTACTGGGAGCAGTCCTCTTTAATGTCTTTATAAGCGACATTGCAGAGAGACTGGAAGTAAAAGTATGTCTCTTTGTAGATGACACAAAGATCTACAACAGAGTTGATACAAAAGGTGGAGAGAAAAGGATGCAAAGGGACTTGGCAAAGTTGGAGGAATGGTCAAATGTATGGCAGATTACATTCAATGCAAAGAAGTGCAAAGTAATGCACCTGGGAAACAAAAACCCAGGGGAAGAGTACACAATGTGGGAGTGAGATAATAACAAAAATGGAAAGGGACCTGGGGGTAGTCATAACAGATGACCTTAAGGTGGGCAAGCAAAGTGAAAAGGCAGTAAGGAGGGCTGGTGGGATACTGGGATGCATAGGGAGAGGCATCACCAGTAGAAAACAGGAAGTTGTTATCCCTTCATACAGACAGTTGATGAGACCCCATCTGGAGTACTGTGTCCAGTTCTGGAGACTTCATCTCCGCAAGAACATAGACAGGATGGAGGCTGTCCAAAGGAGGGCAACTAAACTGGTGCAAGGTCTGCACCAGAAGACATACAAAGAGGGATTAAAGAAGCTTAATATGTATACACTCAAGGAGAGAAGGGAGAGGGGGACATGATAGAAACTTTCAAGTACATCAAGGGAATCCAAGAGAGTAGTATCTTTTAGAAAAGCAGAAAAGAAAATCTTTTAGTAGGCAGTATGGCACAGTGGTTTAAGGCTCTGAGCTGCAAATCTGGAGACCTGGGTTTGAATCCCACAGCCCCCACTTGCATACTGTGTGACCCTGAGCAAGTCACTTTACTTCCTCGTGCTCCCAGGTTGCACCTGCAAACAAGCTTTCAACTTAGTGTGTCTCACCTGCTAAAATAATTGGTAAAAAAAAAAGAGATGTGCAAGAACAAGGGGGCACAATTTGAAGATAGAGAGGGGACAGCTCAGAGGTAATGTGAGGAAGAATTATTTCATGGAGATGGTAGTGGATACATGAAACAGCCTTTCTGAGGAGGTAGTGGAGTCAAAAAGAGCAGGGGAATTCAAGAATGCATGGGACAGATATAAGGCAATTCTAGTAGGGGGTAGGAAGAAGTAGGCTGTTGGTCAACTGGGATCTGCAGCCTATCCATTAGGTAGGGATATGGGCAGAGTATGTAGGCCAAGTGGTCCTTATCTGCCATCAAATTCTATGTTTCTGTGTGGAAAATGACAGCTGTACTGTTCATAAGGCAGTGTAAAAAATGGCAATGTTGAAAATCTGGAGTAAAAATATTTAAAAATCTTGAAGTTACACATGTGCATGGAAACTGCGCAATGCACACAGTCATGTTTTGAAATTTTTTCACCAAATTTGCAACATAGTCTTTTTGAGAGCCCACCTCATGAAAAGTGACTCTGTCATTTTGTTAATCAGTCCTGAAAGGTGATTCTGCGAAGTGACCACAAACTCACTTTTCAGGACAGAATAACAAGATGATAGTGACTGAATTCATGAGGTGGGTTCCTAAGAACCTGATGTTGAAAATTTGGTGAATAAATTCACAAAAATGGCCAAGATATGCACCAAAGTTGAAAAAAAAACATTTATGCCATTATACAGCTTACTGGCATTTCTTCAGTTGGCAGTCGACTTTGAAGAGCGCAGACGTGTTCCTGGTCCACCGAAGATCATCACACTAGGCTCTGGTGGTAAGTATGGGGTGAGGGGGGTGTCGGGAGGTAGGGTACACAAAGGGTGTGTGTGGATTGGGGGAGGGGCACCAGACACGTAGAGGGACTGTTTTCTCATTTTTCAGGTAAAAGCAAACAAACAAAAACATAACGACAACGCGGGTCAGTTTTCTTATTTTCAGGTGTGTTTTGGCACACTGGGGTGGGCTCCTTGTGTGCCACTTGTATTTTGGGGGAGGGGGACTGATGCTGATGGGGACTGGGACCCCTGTTGTCACAGACATGTGTCTGGGGTGGGCACATGATGCTGAGGAAGACTGGGTACCCCCTTGGCACGCAAATTAAATGATAAGGGGGGCCATTATGCCAATGAGGATTGGGCTCCCCCATTGGAAAACTTAACTGGGAAGTGGGCATGATGATAGGGAGATTGGGTACCCCTGGTGTTGGCTTGATTGGGACTGTGAGGTGGACAGCGACAGCCACCGTCTTCTTTTGTTGAAATGTTACACCAGGTAAGGCACGCCCTGCAATGAGAGGGAGCTCCCTCATTACAGCGGCTAAATTGTTTCAAGTTGGTGGCACACTTTTGCACTGTTGTCTTAGACAGTGTGCAGTCTAATTCATGACACAAAGCCCAGCCCCAAAAAGCAGCAGTGCCATTGGCCATAATACGATCAAGACTCTAAACCCGTCAGCTTATTCCGTTACCCCAAAATGTTGCTTGATGTGTGCAAGACAACATAAAAAACAAGGTAAAACTATTAACAAACAAAAAAGTTATTACTAAAAGAAAGGAAACAAGATTTGGCTGGTGCCAACAAGTCTGGTCTTGCTTTTTCCATGCTATAACTTTATTATTTTTTATAGCAGGCCGTACAGTCTCACCAGTCTGCTTTTATAATAGTAGTTATATGAGGACCACATCAAGCATCAATTTTCAGATGTTTTTGTATACAGAACCATACAGTGCTCACATGGAGGGCTTTGATGCTATGGTACTGCTTTTTAATAAAGCTCTTTACACCGTAGGCAGTGGTTCATGTTAACCGGCATCAGGCAGTTTCATTCCACTACCACCAAACTCACTTTAAAGCTAGATGCCATCACCATTTTTGTAATCCTCTGATGGTTCAGAAGTGGTCATATTTCTTTTTATTCCCTGATAGGCCAGGTTGGGCATCAGACCTGTTAGGTAGTTTGAGAAAGGGAGACAGAAGTCTGGGTTGGGCTTGAGAGTCATCAAGTTGATAAAGAATGGAAATATTTTTTTATTACCTGGTTGTCCAAGTTTGGCCCAGGACTCATCAGGTAGCTGGATAATGGAGGAGGGCTAGATATTTTAATCTCTAACCCATCATGTTGGGCACTGCATCCATTGGATAGTAAGGGGAAGGGGAATATTTTTTTTAATCCTCTGTTGGGCCAGGTTGAGCATTGTACTATTCTGCTGTGCTGCAAGATAGGTTGGAGCATGCAAGGCAGTGTGACTGCTATGTGCATGTTGGGATGAGTGCAGAGATGACATGCAGCACTTACTGAAAGAAAGAGTGAGAGAGGTACAGTGGGGCAGTGGACATGGGATCACAGGCAGTTGGAGTTACAGCTTTGGAAATGTATGTGCCTGGGACCAGTCTCTCACTCTAGTGCACTGCTGGCTGGAGGAGGTGGAGATGGATGAACAGGCTGGTAGCAGCCTGAAGCCTCCAGTGCAGTGTTTGAACCCCTCTTTGGAATCTGAGTTGAAATGCACTAGTAGAGCAGTGTTTTACTTCCCTGCTTATTCCACCTTCCACTCATGGCTTTGCTGTTGCTCCTCCTTATTATGGTGAGGCTTAATACACATGCAAGGCTGTGCATGGCACCCATCAGGCAGTTGGAGAGAGGGGGACAGATTTGTTTTTTATTTCCTGATGGACCAGGTCGAGCACAGGAACTGCCGTGCTTTTAGTAGGGGTACCTTTATTCCCAAACAGGCCAGGCTGGGCAGCAAATCTGTTGGGTTGTGGGGGGAAGGGGACTTTTTTTTTAGTTTCCTAATGGGCCAGGTTGGGCATTGACCTGTCAGGCAGTTTAGTTGAGGGGGCAAATTTTCTTATTCATTCCAGGTTGGGTTGCATACTAGACCCTTCAGGCAGTTTGGGAGAGGGACTTTTTTTTCCCTGATGGGCCAGGTTGGGTATCAGACCAAACAGGTAGTTAGAGGTTGGGGAGGGACATTTATTTTATTCCTTGAAGGGTAAGGTTGGGCACTGTATCTGTTAGGTTGTTGGGGAGGGGGTCAGATTTGCTTTATTCCACGATGGACTGGATTGGGCATTGGACCTGTCAGGTCACTGGACAATCAAATAGTTAGGAAAGGGGGGGGCTAGATTTCTTTCTACTCCCTGTCTGGCCAGGGTGGGCCCCAAAACTTATTTTCTGTTCTACTTTCCCTGTGCTATGAGTATGGAATTCCTCTGCCTTGCAAAACTTGTTAGGATATAGTCTGTATGAAATCATTATTTAAAACCTAATTATGTTATGTTTGACAGTTCCTGTGTTATCAGAATCGAACTCCTGCACTTTGTAAAGCACCAGAAGAGGCATAGCTGAGAGAGCGGGGCAGATTGTTTTCCCTGGCAGGCTGGGTTGGGCAGTGAATCTTTCAGGTAGTTGTGGGTAGGGGGACTTTTTTTATATTCCCTGATGAGCTTGCCTGGTGACCAAACCAATCAGGTAGTTGGAAGAGGGGGCCAGAAATGCTTTACTTCCTGTCAGGCCAGGTTGGACCCTTCCAAGACACTCAGTATCCTCCTCCATGCCTGGTGAATGAATAAGTATTAGTCCAGAAACCTCATATGGAATAATATGATGATTTAACTATTCTGATAAAACAAAATAAAAATTATTTTGAAGTTAAACATTTTGTTTATTGTTTAATTAAAAAAAGGTATGTACAAGCATACTTACATCATACATAACCTTGGATTACAGCAAGATGTCCTACACTTTAGAGTGAATAGATTGCAAGGAAACATTTCATATAGTATCATGTTCTAAAGTTGGATGGAGACAGACAGCCTGCTGTTGTGTTTGTTACAGTAACATTTTTATTATTTCAGCAGATAATCTTATTCTTACCATTGTTAATGTCTAGACTGTCTTTACCTGTGTGTGGTGTATTCTGATTTAAAAACTTTGAATAACCTTTATATATTTTGTTTTGTGTAGTTATTAATCTCATTGTTGAGTTAGTCAATAAAAGGTACCCTGACACCTTAATCTTGTGCTTGAAACAGTTTTCATTAAGGTTTAAGGCTTGAAATGTTTATTTAAATATATGTAAGTAAGGTCAGGTCAAAATACCGCTTTTAAAAAGAAAAATGATTGAACCACTGAGGGTTCGCTGTTGAAATGAATTTGGAAAGAATGCATAAAACATATTTGAATGAGAATGGTAGAAGAACATTGGGCTACTTTTTGCTGCCCTGAAAATATGACTTGAATAGTTACGGAACATTGACTAAATGCTTAAAGAAGTCTATAAAGAGCATACATAACAAATAACATGCTTAGAATGTATCGGGTGTATAGGTCATTTGTTCCAATTTTTGTTTTGCTTGGTATTTGTGTGATTGGAATTGATCCCTCCCAGGTTTTCGCTTTCCTTTTTAGGGGTCAAGGGCTATCCTAACCTGTTAGTTGAAATTTAATAGGCTGGAAATAATATCTCCTTGAAAGTAAACATGGTTTAAAGATTAAGCTGCTTTAATTAAGCAATAAGGCATGACGGGAGGTGTTATGGTGGAATAATGGTCCACCTTGGGTGGGTAGAAGTATGAGGCAAAGCCGAGTGCTTCCACCACCCAAAAAGGGCCATTATCCCACCATAATGCCCCCCCCCCCCCGGAGTGCCTTATTGCAGCTATGAAATGGCACTTTCAAAGTAAAAATTGTATATTCTTTGTTATTAATTTTATAATTCTAAATTTTGGGGAAAAAGTCTAAAAAATGTTAAATAAAAATGCTAAAAGAAAAAAATAGCCTGATGTAGACATTGAGTTGCTGCTACTTTGCCAGTAGGTGGTGTCAATGTTGCATATGTGTGGCTCAATTAAGGGCAAAGGTGGGCAGGTAGTGGGCTCAGAAGCTAATGAAGTGTCAGGGTAGAAGAGGTTGCGTTTGCTGGGTGTCAGATGGATTGGGGAGCAACCATACTGTTAGGCACTGTTTGCTGAGCAGGCCGCTGGAAAAAAGTTCATACAAGGAGTTTGCAGTTGGATCTGGTATAGGGGTGTGTAATTCAGATATGTTAATACTGTTAGCCTATGCCTGCTCTTTTTTTTTTAAATATTTACTGTGCCGGTGAGCACCTGAGTGAGCGGGCAACAGCAGAGCAGCAGCAGAGTGGCATCAGAGTGTGAGCTGTTGTGAAACTGAATTTTAGCTGCATTCTGCAGCTAGGGTAAATTAAAGTGTTTTTTTTTCTTTGTTTTAAAGCAGTCATTTTGCAGAGAAGAAGATCACATGATGTGCCACTGTGTAATCATAGTCTAACTGGGAATGCTGCGGGTAATGCTGCGTTACTGTGGGCATTCTGTGGCAGATTTCTATGTTGGTGCTGAGTACAGATTGCGTGGGGCTACATTCAGCTGTGCTGTTGAGCTGGGATAACAGCCTAGCTGAAAGAACCTCTTGGCCAATCAGGATTTGATATTTTTACTAGCTGTTTCATAATGTTGACCAAGTATTGTTTTGCAAATTGCTTCTCCTTGGTCCCTCCTTGCTCCAGCAACTGCTCCCTTTCATTTTTTACTGTAATGCTCTATACTTTTGGGTCACTAAAGTGACCCTCCACTGACTGCAGCTGGTGCAAAACGCAGCAGCTCGATTGCTGACAGGCCAGGTCCAGTCATGTGACCTTGGTCCTGTGGGCTCTGTACTGGCTCTCTGTCAGGAAGAGGATCCTCTTCAAGGTGGGCTTGCTCACATATAAGGCCCTACATGGACTGGGCCATGGCTATGTCCCTGATCTCCTAACATCTGACTCCTCTGTCTGTTGCCTCTGCTCCTCGACTTGGGGCCTCCTTGATGTTCGCAATGTCAGGCTAAAAACATACTGGCGACTGCACATTTAGTGTTGTCGGGCTGACCCTGTGGAACACTTTGCCAGCTGCTATCAAGGAGGCCCCGACAGTCAAGTTGCTTAAAAAGGGGCTAAATGCTCACCTATTTCATAGGGCCTTCCCCGATAATGGTAACTGACCTGCACTAATTTTAAGAAGCTATTTATTCATGCTGAGATTTATTTATTGTTTTTATACCGTTTGGTGTGTGTTGTATTTGTATTAACTCTAACTCTTTATGTAAGGGGCCCAGAGCCCCAGGGATTGGGTGCCAGATAAATAAAATTTGCCTTGCCTTTCCATTTTCCCAGTTCCTGGGTCAAGCAACTTGGATTGACTGGAAACCCACATTCATTTTAATGTTTGTTTTTTCTTTAAGTCATAACTTGTTAATATTTTTACTTACTTTTTCTGTCAAATGTTTTTTACCTCCACCTGCACAAACCCTAAGGGGTTTTAAATTTCCAATCATCCACAATATTTTTTCTTTTTTCTTCCAGTGGACACCAATGTACACCACATACATACCTTTTTGGGAAAGATTTGAAAGTTGACACCCATAGGTTGGACAGACAGTATAGCCTAGAGGTTAGAGTAAAGAGCTGTGAATATGCTTGGCAAATCCAGCAGACCTGAGTTTGATTCCCACAACCTCCACTTGCATACTGTGTTACTCTGAGCAAGTCATTTAACCGCTGCAGTGCTCCCAGGTCGCCCCTGAAAACAGGCACTTGTGCCTAGTGGGCCTTGCCTGGTTACCAAATACTAAAATACATAAATAAAAATAAACTAGAGTTCATCAGGGTGGGGCTAAAAAAGACCTTGACAGACAAAAGTAGCAAAAATATCAAAAAAGAAAATGATGAATTAATGAGAACAAAACATCTAAAATCAATGGGCCATTGAAATGAGTGGGCAGTATTTATTTCAACTTGTTTGGGGGTCACAGTAGCAATGCATTGAGGGACATTGAGGAGTCAACATGGAGGGATAGATCTTGCTCCTGATCTCCCTGCAGGAACAGCAATAGGAGTGAGGCTCAGCAGTGATGGAGCCCATCTTTACAAGAGCCATGCTTGGTAATGATCCAGCTAACCTTTCCCCACTGGTGAGAGGAGGGAATCTATTTTGCAGCCACATTAGGTGCCTATATATCCCACCCCCTCGAGAAATGTGATCCACTTGTTTTGGACACATTGAAAGGCTATATTTATTTTATTATTTATTTTTATTTAGATTTTGTTGACCAGGTATGCCCTCTGAGACCAGAGATCCCTTTTTCAGAGGTGACCCAGGGTTGAGTACACCAACCACTTTACATAAGGTGAGGATACAGTAAGACAGTTATTTGATGTTCAACTATAAGACATTCATTACCTTAGTTATCCACAGACTTCATCACCTAATGAAAGAATTTGATCCAGTTCATTCGGCAAAACCACTCACTGGTAAACCTGTACTGTGTGGTGTTCTGTAGACCATTTGCCTACAGAAACTATATCGGCCTCTCCTTTATTATTGATTCTAATAGCTTCCACGTAACAATATCAGACTGTCTGGCTTATAGTTGCCTTGCTCATTTTGTCTCTCACTTTTGTGCAGAGGGATAGTATTTTCTGTCTTCCAGTCCCGTCACATTTCCCTAGTTTCCAAAAAGTAGTTGAAGAGATCTGCTAGAAGTCATTGCAGGACCTGCCCCATCTCCCTCAACACCCTCAGTTGCATCCCATCAAGGCAGATGCATTTATCCAAGAAACAAACAAGCAAACACTCACACTCCAGAGCCAGGAGCTGGAAGCTCCAGTGAAATTCAAAATGCAAAGTTGCAGTTTCCAAATTCAGTTTTAATTCCAAGACTGAAATATTCATACAAATAAACTAGTGTACAATAAAGCAGAAAAAGTCTCCATACTGGCAAGTGCTCTGGTGCTTCGCCAAGTAAGTCTTCATGAGGGGGCAGGTACTTGGACCAAGTACAGCCTTTTATATACAAAAATCAGTGACATCAACTGATTTAGTCTTCTAAATAAAATTACAAAAATAACATTTATATATTTAAATGTTAGCAGCACTCATTATCTTTGCTTTGGTGCCCTTTCATGATTCTAAGTATATACTAGGACTACCAAAAACTGTCAAAGAAAGCAAGAATTAATAAAAATAAAATCATATGAAAATTCATGTTTATACAAATAACTGTTAGTTTGACAGCATTGTATTAACTACTAGAAGACATTTCACTAAAAAAATATTTGAAACTTGGAGAGTTGTGTCCATTTTATATTAATTAACATAATAGGCATAAATTTTATGAAATAGACAAACCTTTATTATCAAAGTAGAAGTAAATAGGTTGAGAACTGACAATGTAGACAGTGTCAGAGTCAGGAGCAAATCCACTAAATAAGGACTTTTTTGGTTTTGTTCGATACATTTATCAACCTCCAGTGCTGGTAGCTCTTGAACACCCTCTCCTTTATGATAGGTGACATTCTGTTACCTGCTTATGACCCCTTAATGGCTTTAATGCTGCGTTCAGGCAGTGAGCCTCTTGTTTTCCATTGTGAACACATAACAGAAGTATTCATTCAGTAAGTTCACCTTCCCCTTATTCTCCTCATCCCATGCCCCCTTCCTAAGCCTGGTTGCCCTTCTCTGGTTTTGTGCAGCTTTTGTCTGAATTGAAAAAATACCTTGCCACCTTCTTTAGCTCCCTACACTGACCTCAGTCATGCATTCCCTTTCACCTGTCTTACTATTCTGTTGGGCCCCTCACCTCGCCTGATATTCCCCCGTCCACTTCTGTCTGACTTGCTTTGCACCTAATAAATGACCTTCTTTTTGCCTCAGTGCCTTTACCACACCTTAGAAAAATCACAGTGGTTCCCATCCCCTCTTCCCCTTTATCCTTGTGCAAAGATGTGTCACTGCATACTACCTTTTATAAAGTCTGATTTGTTGCAAACACCTGTACTTGCTTTCACATAATTACATTTTTTCGTAACAATTGCCTCATCCTCACAAAATCTGCCCTGCTGAGAAATAGGACTTTAATCCTGGAGTGCACCCTATCTTCCAATCTGGATGTTGGAAATATGGGTGCACAATATATGAGGATCATAATCTTAGTGAATTTCAAAGAAAACTAAATTGAACAGTACTTTAAAGAATCATACAGTATTCCATGGGACAATCTGATGACAATTTAAGTTATGCCTGAAAACTTTGCATAAAATGTTACTTCTTGTGCTACTGCTTGTTTTGATGTTCCTATACTGCATTTATTTGCATATTCTTTGACTTCCCCTGCAGTGCAAATAAAAGATTTATTGAATGGCAAAGGGGCATTATATAGTAGTGATGTGTTCCTTCAGGAGCAGCCTGTTAGATCAATTACACCTGGAAACCTGGGTTTGAGAGTGGGGGAACATGCAGCTAGGCAGCAAGGGTTGACCTTGTTGTTGACAATGCATCCCAGCCCAAAGAGGGTGAGGTTGCGTTTGCAGTACCCACATGACTCTTGTGGTGGACCATGGAACTAGCTGCCCCCAGGAGTCTAGCTACAGTGACTGATGCCAATGCTGGGCCATTGAAACCCTCTAGTGGGTGGAGGGTGGAGTAAAGTAAAAATACCAGGAGAAAATATCAAGCACTCTTTACATAATGGCACCCACTACAGCCAGCCTCATAGCATAACACTCCTGCCATCAGTTCTGATCCTTAGGTTTCTGAGGGAGGACAGTCCTCTACCAGATGCCTGTCATAGGGATTGAACCATGGAGTGAGCTGATGCTGCGTGCTTGGTGTTTAAAGTGCTGGGTGGTCATCTAAGGTCAGTGGGGGTGTCATGTGACTGTAAGGAGAAAAAGCTCCACATAACAATAAGAGATTCTGTCCTTAAGAAGAGATTATAAACTGATTTGTTTCTCCCTATCTCTGGTGGTTGTCCAGTTGGAAGTTAAATATGCAGTAAAATGACACTTATTGCAAGAATAGTGGCTAACATTACCTCTCTGTTAAATAGGTTCTTCAGTGCAATTGTTTATGGTTGTGTGTATGTTCTTGTGTCAGGCCTCTACAAGGCAAATATCCCCCCAGCTGCAATAGGGGCACAGTGCCACTACCTTACACCAACACTGGGGCTACCATAGATGATTGTGATGGTTCCTTGGTTGTTTTCTTGCTCACTAGTAAGGTGGGGGTTAATATACTGTATATACCTGTAAATTTATTTAGGTATTTATTTATTCAGATTTACTTTCCAGGAAAGAAATGCTGAGCTGAAATAGTTTATTTCCAGCTGTGTCCAGCAGACAGACGAAATAATCCAGTTGGAAAGAACAGTGCAGTGCTTCCACCCAGAGAAAGATTTACATGAGACTGGTGACTGGTCAGTACAATTCCCCTGGATGCAATACCTGCTCACCTCCACTTTGTGGTCAACTGTCCTGACACTCAAAACAGAAACAACTGTTTACTCCAAACAGCATGCACTGTAAACCCTCAGACTGAAGAATAAGAAGGGCTCCATGTCTTTTATGATTCTGTGGATACAGCAATTGCTGCAGAATGCAGAGTGCACTATGAAAAACAAGAAAAGCGTGTGCACACAGCCACAGACAGTGTTTCTCTCAAATAAGATGGTCAGCATAGATTCTGATCATAAAATTGCTGTGGCGCTTTGCCCAGTACCTAATGCTGATGTGGGCAAAACACACCCCTGTCACAGCACTCACAGAAGCAGGAAAGTCCAAAGGTAAAAGTCATGTAAGTGTTTAAAAACTACTGAACACACAGTTGTGCAGTCACACTAAAAATACAGTAGCTTGAAAAACAAGACATTTTTCATTTGTAACTGACTTTTCAAGAAACAAAACCATCACATTTACCCCTGTCCAACACCAGAAAACTGTGAATATGATGGTTTTGTTTTTCATTCATGATTGACTTATAAGTTAGTCACAAATGAAAATAAACTAAAATTATGTTGACTACCCCACAAACACATTCACAACAGCTGGTGCCCATTTCTAGTGTCTGGTGCAACTGCAAAATGTTTTGCAGACAACAGGTGCCAAACCCCAATGATTAGCTTAGAAATCCCCAAGAAATTTCAAAACTCTTCATCCTCACCCTCACCGACTCTCTGGGACCAATACCATCCTACTCCTCCTCCTCCTTCTCACGCACACCAAGGTATATATTGTATAGGTCTCATGGTGGGTGAAGTGCACAGCCATCACACCACCTTGGTGGTTACTGTAATGTCTGTTGTCCACCACCAATCATTTTGTCTATAAAAGATATGGAAATAAAAAAACAACTCCTCACTCTTACCCACCTTCTAGCTTTAATGTTGACCGTCCCCCACCACGGTCACCCCTGTACATGCATATCAGCCCCATGGTGGATATCCAGCACAGCCCTGCCTCCAACATGGACGATTTCTGATCCATCATCTTTGTCATCCACTATCAGTGGAATCATATGACTAGTTGACCCACCCAGTCTGCCCAGATGGTCTCTGCCTAGTCTGTCTCAGCAGACCCTAACTGGTCTCTGGCAACCATCCCCCTTCCCTGCTAATTTGCTAATATTTTCCTATATCTATCCCAAGCATTCTTGAAGCACCTCATTGCTTTCACCTCTAGCACTTCATCTGGCAGTCCGTTCCAGGTGTCCACCACTCTTTCAGTGAAAGAGTACTCTTCACATCCCTCTTAGACTTTCCCCTTCTAGCCTCAGCACATGCCCTCTGATCCTGGTGCTCTTTAACATGTGAAAGAGACTCACCCCCCATATGTTGTTCACCCTGTGAGGTACTTGTTAGTCTCTATCATGTACCCTCTCACTTGCCTCTTTTCTACTGTGTACATCTTGAGATCACTCAGTACCTTCTCATAAGGCTTTTGATGCAACCCCTGCACCATTTTAGTTGCCTTCATCTGTATTGCCTCTACCCTGTCTTTACCCTTTCTGAGGAGTGGCCACCAGAACTGAACACAATAGTACAGGTGGGGTCTCACCATTGAGCAATACAGCAGTAACACCACCTCCCACCTCCTGTTGGAGCTGCCTCTCCCAACATACCATTGGTCCTACCCCCTGATTTGTCACAGTGCCAAACCACCTTGAGGTCGTCAGATATGATAACTCCAAAATTACTTTACTGGTTAGTGATTGTCAGTACCTCCCCCCTTCTTATACTTAGTTCCTGGATTTATATGCCATAGGTGTATGAGTTTGCACTTGTTTGGCATTGAACCCCAGCTGCTAATTGCAAACCTGTTCAAAAAGAAATACAGATAAGAACCCCCCCACACAAGTTATCCACCCTCTAGTACCAATGTCACTCTCCCACCACAGCTACATATATATATGTCCCATAGTGGGCTGCTAGCACAACTCCCCTCCATCTCAGCCAGTCACCTTTGTGTCCCTCATCCACAGCTGAACATGTACCTGTACAAAAACAAGATACAAAACAAGCCCACACATTTCTTCATCCTCAAGCACCCAAGCCAGCATCATCCTCACACAATCCCAAGTTGAAACTAACCCCTATCCTCACCCACCCTCTAGCTCCCATGTCACCCTCCTTCCCCACAGTCACCCTGGTAGCAATTATTTTTACTGATCCATGGAGGTGACCAAGAGATCCCTGTCTCCACCTCAGCATCGTAACATCTTCTGCTTCTGTCACATGCCATTGACTGCCTCAAAGAAAATATATAAAACTTAAGTTGTAAAAAAAAACTTACTGCACATGCATAGGGACTTAATTTTTTAAAGAAGAAAAGGCTTGAATTTGGTGTTCCTGAAACAGTATTTTAGGGCCTAATTCAAGCATAACACTTACATGGTCCTGGGATGGGGATAAGCAACCCAACCTGAAAATTTGGAAAACAAAAGTTAAGAACGTATGGGTGATGAAAAAAACCAAAAAAGATTTAAGTCCAAAAAACAGGGAGTGTACATGCACAGACGTATACTATTGTTCACATTTTTTAATAAAACCCATAACTTAAATAGTTTTTAACACTGGAAACCCAAATTTGAGGACTGGGATACTTGCCATCCCCCTCATGACCGGTCAAGTGGCAACTTTAAGACTTTCCAAATGGATTTTTTTGCTACACTTAAGTCTCACTGGAACTCATGTGAGGCCTCCTACAAGTCCATAATCAATCCCAATGGGTTTGCCACTTCACCTTGGGCTTACACAGCCCTATATAATGCAATCTACAGGTCTGGCACTGTGACTGATGAATCTGATGCTTTGTGTAGGGCCCATGGGTCCCTGCATGAAGCATGCTACAGGTCCAGTGCTAAGCCTTATTGGTTTGCTGCTTCATGTATGGCCCACAGCTTCCTGTGTAAAGCAAATTACAGGTCCATTGCCATGCCTGACAGGTATGTTTCTCCTCGTAGGGCTTCCAGGGCCCCAGATGAACAAGGCTATAAGTCTGATGCTATGCATATTGGGTCTGCTGCTCTTCACCCTGCCCATAGTGTTATGCACAAAGAAAGCTAAAGCTAACAGTGATTGTATGTCTTTTTCAAAAAGTAAGAAAAAAAATTGCAGAAAAACTACTTTAATACATATATTAAGATTGATGTGCTCAATGTAGGAAAATTAAAAGTTAGGGACAAAAATTCCGGGAACCTTGATGAATCTGTGATGTGTTGTTCCTCAGGGTTTGAATGATCATGCAATGCAGCATTGACATTACCCTAACTTCAGCATGGTCTTGTCCCGCAAAGTAAAATACTGACACAGTAAAGCCTGCCAGAGTGAGCTTAGATTAGGATAATGTCAATGCTGGTTCACAAGATCCTTCAAACCCAGAGGAACAGAACTCCACAGATTCACCAAGGTGCAGTGACTATTGCCTCTAACATTTGATTTCCCTACATTGTGCACTTTAACTGTAGCAGATGCATTAAAAAATGTTTCCCTCTTATACCATACATACATGGAGCAATGGTGAACCAGAGTTGTACACAGTGCACCCCTAAAGTAGGTATTAGGGAACTTTATTCATGTTGCTTCATTGTTACAGTATAGCTCTAAACTGCCTTGAGAACACACACTTAAATCATGTTAATATGGATGCACAGAGTAGGATAGGCTCTGCACTACAATGTCATACTAGACATAACTCAAAGCAACCTCAAATTGACTCAAGAAGGATTTGCATGGGTTGCTTGGGAGGTAAGTTACAGAAAAAGAGAGAAATTGGCATTTCAAAACTAGGTCTTCATTAGAGAGATATGAAGCAGAGGATTCTGATGAAGAGCTAGTCTCAAACTGTAATTTTCTCAATGTATTCAATTTTGCAGTGTCTGCAAAATTGACTTTGGGTTTCATCTTGGTTATTTTGAATCAAGTTTAATCTGGTTTCACTTGATGGTCATGCCATTGAAAATTAATTAAACTGCTAAGAAAAATGTGGACTTAGTATGACTGAATCTGCCAATTTCATCAAGTGACATACTGTATACGGACTCAAGAAGACTCTCACAACAAGATAATTCCTAAGAAGTAAGCAGTTCCAAACTCTATATGTTAAATTTTTTTCAGTGTAATGTCAAACTGAACTGTGTATTTCAATCGATGTCTTGACAAGCTGCTTTGCATAGTGTTGGTCACAGTGGCAGCAATTTTTCAATAATAGGATGAACAACTATCCTGACATAATTATAGGTGCTGCATTATGTACTAGGAAAGTTTAATTGTTCTTGCACAATATAGGATAACAAAAGACTCAGTTCTCCAGCTGACCCTGCAATAATTGAATAATTTTCAGCAGAATTCTGCACACAGTTTGGCAGTTCTTGCAAACCATTCAGTAACTGTCAATTGGAGCAGTGTTTTGTTAGTATAATAATAATAATAATGTTATTTATCAAGTGCAATTCAAATATCAAAGTGCTGTACAAATATAAAATCATAAAACTTTTAAACATAAATTAAAATCAGACCAATAAATTATTCTCAGTAGTTCACAAAAGCAAAATTAAATAAGCGCATTTTTGATGCAGTTTTGAAGTTCTCCATGGTCTGGCACTCTCAAACCCAATGAGGTGCAGAATTCCACACTGTAGGTGCTACACAAGCAAATGAACGAACACCAGATGTTTTCAGCTACACCCTGGGAACCTCTAGCAATCCCTCATCAGTGTAATGAAGGGGCAGAGAGGGTGGTAGGGGTAAAGAAACTCTTGCAGGTAACTTGGACCCTGTCTGTGTAGGGCTCTGTAGGTCAGCAAGCTGACCTTAAAGGTGATCTGCCATTGTAGCTCTGTGTGTTTTTGCTCGCAAAGCATATGAATACAAAAATGGGAGTAGGATGTAGGATGAAAAACCGGTAGAATATACGTGCCAAAAAAATGATGAATAACAAGAATTGTAAAGTAATATGAAAGCTTTGAACAGAAATCTAGAAACAGATTTTGTCAGCAGAAAAGGACCTTTAGGTCTATCTATATTTCAAGCAAACAACAAAAACTAGCACTGCCAAGGTACTATAAGAGAAATATCAGCTTTATTACAAAATTGAACGGGAGAAAGTGCTACAAGCAGGATTATTTTTCATCACCACTGAGGACACTAATCTCTTTGAACTGTATGTGGAAAAACACAGGTTCACCTGGAATCTGAATTTGAAAATCCATTTTGCTAAATCAGACATGTGTAGGGGTGGCATCACTCCATTACCAAGTGAGGGAATGGACAATGGGAAGGAGGAGGTAAGAACTTTTAAACCTATGTCCACCTATACGCCACCATACGATAATGTAGTGAAGACCTTTGAGAAGGCTAGTGAGAGGCAATTTAAGAACATGTTTGAGACTATGGCTGCTCCATAATATGTGAATATAAGTAGGGGGGGGAAGCAGTGACACTTAAGAGTTTGGAAGAGAAGAAGAGCATTACGATCAAACCTGCAGATAAGGGAGGGTCCAGAGTGGTGATGTTCACTAACACATATGTGAGGGAGATAGAAAGGTAACTAAGTGATACGTCATTTTATCAGAGACTCAGGGGAGATCCACACTAATGGTTTCAAACAAGAGATTGAAGTTTTTTTTACATGATGCTTTTTTTAAGGCTGCATTACAGTAAATGAGATGAATTTTATGACTGTAAATAATCCAGTGGGTGCCTGCATGTATGTCCTTCCTAAAATCCAGAAGTATCTGCATAACACACTGGGCCACCTTATTGTAGTTGGTATTGGTTCACTGACTGAACCACTATCTAAGTATGTGGATGTCCACCTTAGGGACTATGTTACAGGTTTGCCTTCCTACATCAGGGAAATGACCCAGATGTTAGGGATATTGGATAATATGCAACTAGAGAATGATTGGGACTTGGTATCGATGGATGTCACTGTGCTATACACGAATATATGTCATGAAGGGGGGTTAGAGGCTTTAGAGGCCTGGTTTAATCTGGATACTGCCTTGGCAGATGATGAAAAAAAAAAGATTTCTAATGGAGTGCTCAAAGCATGTGTTAAAGAAAAACAGTTTTATGTTTAGAGAAACACATTATCTACAACTCAAGGGGACAGAAATGGGTGATACCTTTGCCCTTGATTATGCCAACCTCTATACAGGCATGTGGGGAAAAGAATACTTCTACAATGACCAGATCAACCCTTTCCATAGTAGGATTGATATTTGGCATCATTTTATTGATGACATCTTTATGGTCTGGAGGGGCACACTGGAGGAGCTGGAGAGATTTGTCAAATATTAAGAGGGGACAAACCCAAATTTGAGATTCACTGTGCAAAGTGACTTATATACCATGTATTTTCTAGATTTACAGATTGTTAAGTTACCTGACAGCACATTAGAAACAAATTTGTTCAAAAAGACAACAGATAGGAACTCCCTTTTGCTCTCCTCCAGCTGCCACCCCAGACATATGATTAATAACATACCCAAAGCCCAGATGTTAAGAGTTCATAGAAACTGCACTCAAGAAATTGACTATCTGATACAAGGGGCAGAACTATGTGGCAGATGTATTGATGGGGACTACAATGGTGAGATGGTGATGAATGCATATACAGAAGCACTGGAGGTCCCTTGTGATAGTTTGTTGGCAGAAGATCCACCACAGGCAACACAAAACAGGGTTAACTTTGTGACTAACTATAGCAGACATTTTAAGGTTATACAGACAATCCTGCATTATAATTGGTCCATTTTGGAAAATGAACCACTGCTTAGTAATGTGATAAATGACAAACCATGGATGGTGTATAGATGGGGTAAAAATCTAATGGATTGTTTGGTGCATAGCTACCAAGTTGAACATACAGGAGATAGTGACTCGCAACACACATGGCTACCCCCATTACCCAAGGGAAATTTTCAATGTGGAAGATGCAAAGTTTGTCCCTACATCTTGAATATAGACACATTTACAACATACGATAACACCAAGATGTTTAAAATTAGGGACTTTCACTCCTGCAATACAGAGAAAGTGGTGTACTTGGCCACATGCACTTGCAGGGCATTCTATTTAGGGAAGACGACTTGCCCCCTAAAGGTTAAGCTAGGGGAACATCTACGTGCCATCATGGGGGGGAGGAACTCCAATAATGCACTTGCAGGGTACATTGGTAGACATGGGTGTATCAGACACCAGTTTACATTCTGTGCCATTGATAAGGTTACATTGGAACCCAGGAGGGTAGTGTAGATGACATGCTACTATACAGGGAATCCTATCGGATTTTTACCTTAGGAGTGACAACAGCACCAAGACTAAAAGAAAGAATCAAGTTTCTGCCATGTATTAAAAAGAGAAACTGAATGTAGTGAGAGAAACTCTTTCAGCCTATTTAAGTTGCAACATGTAAGAAATGTGCCTGACTGGTTCATTATACAAATGGTCTTGATTTTCATATTAATGTACACACCTACTGTTTTTCTCTTCTAGGGTGCTTGGGAGTTCATATACCTGAGGTAACTCCAACACTAGATTAGTTGGAACAGAGAACTGACACAACTTACTACATGAATGGGTTTGACAAACTTTTGTTGTATATATTTGTAGTATGGGGTAGGGAATTATTTTATTTTCCAAATAATTTATGCTGCTGCAAGTGACCCACCCAGATCTTTATTTATACTGAACATATGAGATACGTGTTATTTTGAAATACTTTTTATAAAACAGTTCATCCATTATAAATTGCTCTTGGATAAGGAATGCATTGGTTATGATTTTGATATTTTAGCAACTGCATTGCATATGTGGCCCCAATGGTTAGCAGATGCACTGTTGCACAAATCACTTTTTTATAATTATATTGTGGTTGTATTCAAATCAAAATGAACTGCACTATTACATGATATTTCTTAGCACTGTCACTTTAAATGACTCAGTACTTAAGGACTATGAGGTTGTACTGGTGTTACCTCCTGATGATGATCAAGTGAGATTGCAACTGGTAGAAGTTCTTTTTCCTGCATGTGCACGTATCTGTGGCATTTTTCTGATTTTTTTTGTAATAAAGCTGGTATTTCTCTTATAGTGCCTGGGCAGTGCTGGTTTTTGTTTGCTCATGGCTAGTTTATTCTGAGCATGCCCTCAGCCTGGTGGAGCTGTTTTTATTTTGCATTCCATCCATATTTCCCCTGACCCCCTGTCCTTGCTTATTCTGTCATCACTGACCATAGCTGGTCATAGGTGTTACTTCTGTCTCCATTCCTCTACCTAATATGCCTCTGTGCCTATCCCACACATGCTTGAAATGCCCCAGAGTCTTTGCTCCCACTGCGCTCTGGTAGACTGTCCCAGTCATCCACCACCCTTTCTGTGAAGACATATTTCTGCACATCTCTCCTAAATGTTCCCCATCATAGCTTCATTGCATGCCCCCTTGTTCTAGTGCCTTCCTTTCTCTGAAATAGACTCTCCATTTGTACCTTGTTCATTCCTGTGAGGTACTTGTAGGTTTCAATCATGCTCTGTCTCACTTTTCTCTCTTCCAGGAAGTACATCTTGATTTCATGCAGCCTTTGCTTGTATGGCTTCTAGTGCAACTTGCTCACCATATTAGTTACCTTCCCCTGTACTGCCTCCACCCTTTCAAAGTCCTTGCAGAGATGCAGCCTACAGAACTGGACACAGTACTCCAGGTGGGGCCTCATCAGTAAGTGATACAATGGCAGCACCACGTCCCTCCTCCTGCTAGAAATCCCTCTCCATATGCACCCCAGAATCCTGCTATCCTTTCTCACTGCTTTGTTAACACTGCCTGGCTCCTTTGACTTCATCAGATATGATTACCTCTAGATCTTGTTCTTGCTTGATGACTGTAAGCTCCATGCCTCCATCTTGTACACAACCCTTGGGTTTCACAGCCCTAAGTGCATAACCCTGCACTTTTTTCGCATCAAAACCCAGCTGCTACCCCCTAGATCACTGTATACTTGCAACACAAGGCACACAACACCACATATATCACTGACACCACAATAAATTTTCTAAAAGCTTTATTAGCTAATCATGACATACTGTAGATAAATGCCCATCTGATGCATTTCTGATCACCACTGGAACCTTGCAAGGGTCCAGTGGTGACCAGAAGTGCATTAGGAAGGCATTTTTTATGTTATGATTACTGCAGCTAATAAAGCTTTTTGAAATGTTATTACAGTGTCAGAGTTGTATGTGGTGGTGTGTGCCTGATTTTCCAAGTATGTATTGTGAATTTTTTAACTGAGGCACCGCAGCCTTGTGTGAACTCTCTTGTGCTACATACCCCCTAGACATTACTCTAGTTTCTTCAGATCCAGTTGCATTCTGTCCACCCCTTCCTGAGTATGAACCCTGTTGCAGATTTTTGTATCATCTGCAAAGATACATACCTTACCCTCAAGCTGCTCTGCAATGTCACTTATGAAGGCACTGAACAGGACCTGTCCCAGCACTGAACTCTGTGGAACCCCTCTAGTCAGTCTCCTAGCACCTGACTGTCTACCATTTAGAACCACACTTTGCCTCTTGCCTCTTAACCAGTTTGATTCCAACATGTCTGTACTGCTGGCTGTGTAGGGGTAAGCCCAGTTGAGGAAAAAGCAGAAGGTATTTAGAAAACAAACTCTGACCAGAGCCAATAGGGCTGCAACTGAGGAATTTGGGGGGAAAAATACTGAAAATGAACATTTCAAGCCTGCATTAGCAAAATATAATGTAGGCTCATAAATTTATTGTTTTTTTTTAAATATCTGTACACCTACTTTTCAACATAGCCTTGTTATGACCCTGCCTCATGAAAAAGGGCAGAGAAAATATTCAGCCCCTAGCCTAAAGGTGATTTCTTGTAGGGACTGCAAAATCAACTTTCAGGATGCAAAAACACATTTTGGGCAGGTCTTGAAAAATAATAGCTATCACATTCATGAGCTGCTGTAAAGAAATGGCTATGGTGAAAATTTGGGGTAAAAATATTGAATATTGCCAAACTTACAACCCTATGTTTGCAAAATTGAATATAGCCTCATAACTTTTTTTTTGAAAAACATTTTTACACCAGATTTAGAACATAGCCTTCTTATAACCCCACCTCATGAAAAATGGCAGAGAAAATGTTCAATTCCTGCTCAAAAAAGCAATTTTGTGCAGTTACCACAAAATCACCTTTTGGGATATAAAATAACATTTTTGGCAGGATTTGACAAATGAGAGCTACTACATTCATGAGGTGCTGTACAGATATGGCTATGTTGTAAATTTGGGGTAAAAATATCAAAATTTACACAAAGTATGAGCCTGCATTCTCAAAAATCAATGTAGGCTCATAATTTTGTTGTTTTTTAATGCTTTTACACCAAATTTTCAACATAGCCTTCTTATGACTCCACCTCATGAACAAGGACAGAGAAAAGTTTCAACTCCTGCCTGAAAAGTGATTTCACACAGGGACTGTGAAATCACCTTTTGGGACAGATTTGCCTAATGTTGATGCAATTGTTCATGTGGTGGGGTCCCAAAAAGGCATGCTGAACATTTGGGCCAAACATATGCAAAATGGTTAAGTTATGCCACTAAGTTTAAAACAACATTGTAATACTTTGAACCACTTATCTGTTTTGTCAGTTCATGGTCCAGCTTTTAAGAATGAAGCAGTGTCTGCAGTCCAGAGAGGATAATGGCGTTGGATCCCTGATGGGTAAGTAGGGGCTTGGGGGATGTGGGATGTTGGGTGCTGAGTGGGAGGGTTGAGTGGGGGACAAAAACAGCTGCAAATGACACCAATGGATGTTTTTCTTTTTACATGGTTAAAAAAGAGGACTGAGGATCCGTGATCAGACACTGCGGGATTGAGCACCCCCAGTGTCACTGTTATGCTTGTGAGGCGGGGTTGCTGAGAGTGAGGGTCAGGTGGTGAGGAGGGAAAATATATATGGAATATATATATATATATATATAGATATATATTATATTGACATGGTAGTACCAGTATAATTAGGGTTTTCAGGGCAGTTCAATGTCAAACCTCAAACTTTGCACTATAATAACTTAGGAACCATTCAAGGGATTTACATAATATTAGGCACACCTTGTGGGTAGGAAAATGTCTCTTCATGTGCCAAAGTTGGTGTCAATCACTTTTTTAGTTTCTGAGACACAGAGTGTTGAAAAACAGAGGGTTTTGCTCTTTTGGCTGTTTTTTTGCTCACCTGTATCTCAAAAATGAGTTAACATTAGTAGCTGAAATTTTCAGGGTAGAACACCTTGGCCTCACAGATGTGCCTTTTGGAGATTTGGTGTTTGTTTGTCTGTTTGTTTATTCAAGGTAAAACCCAATTGAGTAAAAACTCATTCGCAATGGTAACCTTTACAAAAATACAAAATACAGATCAACACTCAACATAATAAATACAAACAACAAACATCAATACAAAAACATAAAAGAAAAAAGAATATCAATAACAATTACAAGGTTCCTGTATAGATATCAGTAGTCTTCTTAGATGGGATGTTGATAGGGGCTTACCAATCTTTTGCTTATATTCATGAGAAAGGCCATTCCAACATATCGGAATATAATTACAAAATAAATATTGGGAATGTTTTGTTTTTACAAGGGGGACAACCATATCCATAACAACTTGATTTCTCAATGTCAATTCAACACTTCTAAAGGAAAATCTATTCTTTAGATATATAGGGATGGAACCCAGCCCACATTTATAAGTAAACAGCTCTTTATGTATCATTCCTCTCCTACTTAATGATAACCAACCTAATCTTTCATACAATTTGCAATGATGAGTATGTTTTGGACACCTGAGAATCAGTCTGGCAAGATGATTAACTAGAACATCTAACTTTGTTATTCGATCTCTAGTGGCTCCATCATATAAAACATCCCCATAATCGATTAAAGGGAAAATCTGCATCGTAACTATCAGGTCCAGTATCACAAAATCTAAGCAATTTTTGTTCCAAAACAGGAAACCCACCCGCTTATTAACTTGGGAGATCAAATTATCTACATGCAAATTTCCTGACCTATAATAATCTAACCAAAAATCCCAAGTATTAATATTGATTAACAAGCTCTAACCCCTCCCTCTATTATCCACAATTTCCAAAGTCAAGTCATCTTTCCATTTCATAGAAGACACAAACAACATACATTTAGTTTCTGAGGAATTAAGTTTTAACTTTGAGTTGACAAAGTACTTTTACATATTGTTAAAACTTTTCTGCAGTGTAGGTTGTATTACTGAAACTGATTCATCCGAACAGTATAAAATGGTATCATCAGCATACAGGTGGTAACAAGAATCCCCCATATAATGCCCAAGATCTTTCAGATATACTAAAAATAATAAAGGGCCCATGACTGATCCGTGGGGCACTCATCTCCGTACCACCTGCATAGCCGATACAGTTCCGTTTACAGCTGTTACCTACTGTCTGTCAGAAAGATAGGCGATACACCACTCCAAAACTGAATGGTTCATCCCTACCTCAGGCAGTCTCATAAGCAGATTCTGATGATCAACTGTGTCAAAAGCCCTGGAGAGATCAACAAGAATTGCACCAGTATAACATTGGGCATCAATCGCCTTGCTGATCTTATCCAGGACCTCTGACACGGCCATCACAGTGCCATGAGACCTCCGAAAACCTGACTGATATGGATCCATCAGTTTTTCTCTTTCCAAGTACTCCATCAACTGTCTTGCCAACAGTTTCTCCAACACCTTGTTACGCTTTGGCTATGCCCCCTATCATCCCACATACACATCACATACACCACATACTGTATTCCTGGTCTATTGTATTGTGATACTGCTATTTTGCACTAACCTATTGTTATGAGCACCAATCATATAAGTATGGGTGCTTGGAATGTGCTTTGCTGCAAAGATATGCTAATATTGTCATGCATGATATATTATACCTCACTATAATACATTTATCTAGATTAGTTTGTCTTTTATAGATATGCCATATATTATCTACCTAATCACTGATAAGATGACTCAGAGGGATCATCAGTGATTATTGTATACTCATATTCTCACATAATTATATGTAGTGTATTTTACACTCAGATATGCAATGTAATAGGCCTGTCAGCAGTTCTTTGTCTCTAAGCAATCTGACAGAGACAGAAGGCTTTTGTTATGTATTTATATTTTATAACTGGTGTAAGCAAGAAATGTAGTTTGAACTGCCAGCATTTATTTTGTCCAAGCTATAATGCTAATAGAAGCATATTCTGTCTCACATGATACTCATTAGTAATTCTGTCTCCTAAGTCATTCTCCAACAGAGAATGACTTAGGACCAATACATATTGTTTCTGATATCTGTAACTATGTTGTAATCTCTGTTGTTGTGCTGTTATCTGTAGTATTTAGCTGTCTGCAACCCAGTGTAGCACTCTCGAGACACTACTGTAGCTGATCTAGAAAGGCAGAGAGCTGGAGCATGGGGAGAGATAGAACAAGATCTTAGAGAACCTATAATCTACAATTCTGGAGATTATGTACATTCTTCAGGAGTGGTGAGAAACCCATCTCCCTTGTGACTTTCTCTGTTACATGCTTGGCGTAAGTAGCATAATAAACTTTATTAGTACTCCATGCTTGTTTACGATTGTTTCTTGGCAGACTCCGAGACACAGGAATCTGTATTATTATTATTATTTTTATTGTTTACCCTACACACCAAGAGTGTTTAGACAACATAATGGTGGCTGCGAAATGGAGTCTAGATGTTTTTGCCAAGTTTCATTTTAATTTCCTCTGTAAATTAAAACACTGGGTGAGAGATCCCCAGTAAAAACAAGCTGAAAGTGTCTAATGTTTAAAATATTTTGGTCAGTTGTGTGTTCTACAGTGCAGACAAAATAATCTTTTGGCAGATATTCAATTTCTGTGTAATGAGTTGTTCTATTTTTGATTTTTTTTCCTATTCTTTCTGTCTGGGAACACAGCTATAAAGGATCCAAAACAAACAGACAGCTTTCTTGTGGATTCAAATCCTGATGGATATTTACTCATCTAGGTGTCCGCATACACCAAAGGCTGTTTGTGTGCTGTTCTAAATACAATATATGGTTTGTTAAGTGAGTATATTGCTTGCAAAATGGAGAATTCTGCCTACAAGCAGGAAATTAGTCTGACAAGAGCTTCTCATGCAGAAAAAATAGCTGGACTACTGTCTGAGCTACAATCTGTCCGTCTAAAAAATGAGTCTCTCTTTAATGAGAGAAGCAGTCATGACCTGCATGCCTTAAGAGATAACACTGAAAAGGCAACTAATAGTGTTCTGGCTAGTAACACTAATTCCTTACGTTTTGAAAACAAGAAATTTAGAGATGATAAGTCTGAAGTAATTACTGAAAAAGTTAATGAGCTGGTATTTCAACACCAGACCTTGATGGTACAGCATGATTCAGTATGTTTTAATTACAGTAGACTTGAAATGAAGGTTTTCAATACAAATTATGATGCAGTTTCTGTTGATAAAAAGCAAGTTTTACAAGATGTGATTGTCTTGAAATCTGAAAACAAAGCACTTAATAGCGTGCTAACTCCTATATCTGAGTTACAATGTAGGAGTAAAAAGTCAGATATGGCGAACTTGCACCGTCAGCCAGAGGTATTGGCAGGGCATACACTCTTAATGTCCAAATACCTTGCCTCTTCTGATGTTGCAGAGTTTGATTTTGAACACTCACAGTATGCTGTGGGGTGGACTAGAGCAAAGGTAGCCACTTGTTTTTCTGTGATTCACAAAATGGAGAATTGTTAGAGTCTCAAAATGGTGGACTCACATGTGATTAGGTTGCACCCCCATACCATCCTCAAGATGGCCGCTCGTGGTCATGCGATAATGGTCATGACACAGTAACCCATGATGCCCATGAAGTAATCCAAAATGGCAGACCACCATCTAACGGAGGTTCGAACCTGCAGTCACAGGGACCTGTGATTGCTGCCATAACCAAACAAAACATACCGGAGTTGTTTGGTATGATTAATAATGTTATCAGTAACTCTAGTGTTTCTGAGGGACAGAAGATTCTCATTAAAAAAGATGGTGACATACTTTTGAATAAGGCTGATGCGCAATCTATCATGAAGTCAGCATCTAATGCTAAAGAAACAGCTGATTCTGTTAACAGTGTTTAGTTGATTAGCAATGTTTATGGTATTCAAGTGTCCTTGGATAAAAAACACATTGAAGTTAATTACATGACAAGTTGTTTTCATTTCCTGTGCAATGTAACATCAGCCGAGAAGACTGAACATATTGCTTTTCCTATGCAGTGCATTAATTCCTTAAGCAGCAACATTAAAAACAATGTTGCTACCATACAGCAACAATCCAGTGGGGAAACTCACTTTACATTTGATGGGGAGGGGACAACCCTGATTCTGAAAACCCTGTGGCTGTGATATTTTCAGCATCACAAGCCACATTGGGGGGGAGGGTTACAGGTTTGATTTCTGAACCTGAGCTGACAACTGTTTCAGTACTACTTCCTCCACCCCTGATGGCTACTGAACCAAATCCATACCTGGAGAACTACGTGCAGCTTGCACACCACTTTTCCCATCTGTGCAGGCACCTTTGATAATGCCAGCACTGCCTGCATGTGATGCAGAACCACCTCCATCAGTGACACCTGGATCATCCCTTACTGTGACTGCAATGGCAGGCACTACAGGTAAGAAGGTACAAGGTATCATAATACTGATATCATTGTCTTCTCTTTTGGGATCACTGACCATGACCCCAGCATTGGTTAATCCTAACACAGTTTTAGGGCATTATTTTGAAACTGTTACATCAGATAAAGCAATCTCAGCAGTTTTAGCCCAAACATACAATGGACACATCAGATCCATTGCTTATGAATCCCAGATGCTTGCCCCAGTGGAGCTGAAACACAACCTTTGTGAAAGGAATATTTTGGCTACATACTGGGCAGTGAGATACTTTATGTACATCATTGGATATGCACCCATTGTGCTGCATTCCAATCATTCGCCAACTAACATTCTGTTGTCAGACAGAGTAAAAGACGACTCTGTATCCAATGCCATACTTAGACACTGGTCTCTCATTTTACAGGATTATGACATTACAGTCCTTTCTATCAAAACTCCACCTTTGTTGGCCCATGGCCTACAGTTTCACAAAGAGACCCATGATTGTTCACTCCAACTCACTGACCTACCTTTCGCAGTGCCCTTTCTGACAGAACCTCAGAAAGTGTTAAAAGACAACACTGTGTGTCATGTTTTGACTGGTGACTCAGCCACACATACCAATGAGGGTCAGATAGCAGGGTTTGAAATTCTTATTGTACATCCTGGTGATGTTAGAGTATGCATGGTTAGTAATTGCATCATCGTACATGTACGATTTTCCGGCAATGTTAAAACATGGCTGTCAAATAAAATGAAAATCAAGAAGGCGAGGAGCCTCCTAATTACCATAAATATTTGTGAATGGCTTAGAGAGCTAGAAAGTCCTTGAGAAAGACAGAAAGACACAGCTCATGTTAAGAAAGGAATAAAAAGATTTTTCCTTGCGTAAAATGATTCCAGCACTCCATGAAAGTGTTAAGTTCTGCCAGCTTCAAGAAATGTCCTCGAGATAATTACAAAAAGCACTGCAGATACTATGTTTTCATTACAGTTTCTAATTGGGACTGTTTCTCTCTAATCTGAATTTTCTTTGGCAGAAGACAAACTTCTGTTCCAGTACTTTGTAGTATCACTGTGAAATACAGTGACTTGCTTGTGTACGTCACAACACTAACCTGTTTAAATACTGTACATTCATAACATTCGAGCATGTTGTATGTATATTCCTTATGCTCCATAAGAAGGACCCTCATTTGAGGGCAGTGTATAGGTTCCTTAATAAAGGAAATGAGGAATAACTTCCAGAAATAGCTCTAATAAGAAAGTGAAAATGACATTCTCCTATTCAGTGATGATCTCTCATTTGGCATCACTACTGTAACACTTGAAAAGTTACGGGTAATTCCTGAACATCTTAGAGTAGATTTTACCAACTGTACCAAATACATAGTACTACTACTGGTGGACACCAATGAGTCAGTAAAAGCCCTAGACAGACTAAAGTCCTCGGTCTTATGGCTATACATGAGAAATGATGTAGAACACTACATTAGTAACTGTTTGATCTGTGAACAGAACAATCCTATACCAGCTAGGACAAATGCATTGTTACCCCAGAAGCAAAGGCCCCTAGAACAATATCCAGTTTGACTACATTGGCCTTACGCCAACCACTAAGAGTAATTAGTTTGCACTAGTGATCACCGACCTATTTTCCAAATAGTTTAAAGCTATCCTAAAAAAGAACAACACAGTCAAAGTGACTGCAAATGTCTTGGTAGACCACCTATTTACCAGGTAGGGCTTTACCCCTACAAGTAAATTCTAATTACAGGGATCCGGCTTTATAGCCAAGTAATACAGGAAATTCTGGATTTGTTATGGGTAAAACAAAAGTTTTATATCCCTTACTATCCACAGTCATTAGGACAGGTGGAATGTGCTAACAGGCAGATCAAAGTTATGTTATAATAAACTTTGTTCAGAAAACCCAAAAGGACTGGAATTAATTATTGCCTTTACTCCTTATGGCAATAAGAGGGACACCCTCTGCAGGTACACAGTGTACTCCATGTTTGAAATCATGACCGGATGGTCCACGAGACTCCCAGAACATTTATTTCTGGACCTGTGTACTGCCACTGCTGATGGACCATCAGTAGATATATATGTTAAATATTTCAAACAAGACATCCAAAAGGTACACTTGTTTGCTTCATAAGATATGGGCAAGACCCAACAATAGGCCCCATACCATTGTAAACAAACTCAGTCCAGCAGTCTACCAAGTTAGACTGCCTCACTATAGCAGTCATTGATAGATGGCTACATGCCAATCAAATGAACCTGTTTTAAGGAAATTACATTACTTTTCCATACTCCAATGAGTGGAATAGTACTAAACTAACTGTTTTTCTTTTTCTCTTTTCTTTTAGGTTCCACAGAGAAAGAGAGAGAGAGAGAGAGAGAGAGAGATGCTTGCTTTTATGCTTATTATTCTTTTTAGAAGTATGGGTCTTCTTACAAGCCCAAACTGCACATTGTATTGTAGATAAGGACCAGTGACTTAATCCTAAACAGATTGTTGAGGCAAAATACCTCTCAAGACCATATGATTTAATTGCATCCTGTGGAATTCACACTAAAGTCCTAAAAGACATGTTCATTGTCATGTAGGGTAGTGAGGCCCTATGCAACGTTATGATCATTGCTTTGGATCAATTCTAAAAGTCAGACTTGATCTGGACTCCTGTTTACATTTTATTGATAATCAGGAATTTTGCATCCAAAATTATATGGCAATAAAAGCCATTAGACCTTAAGGTATTTAACCCTATGATGCTTCATAATTTGTGACACTTAAAAATATTGAGTGCCCAAAACAGAACCCTGACCCACCCAGTGGTCTAATAGCCACTTCTCAACCAGATACCCTAGTTAATAATGTGCAGCTTATGCACAACCCAGTGGTTTTTAGATTTTACCTTGTAAAACTTGAAATGATGTGTTTTATGTTTCACAGCAAACATTTCCCACATTTTTTTTTTCGTAATGATATGATTAAATACCCTGGCAGCATACCAGGTACTCATAATGACTCCCTATACAGGGACTGATAGCACCACACATACACACACACTTAGGATTTTTACATCCTGACTGCTAGTGGTACATCTTATAATTGTAAACCTACCCAAACACACTAGGCATTTTGGTTTTGTTTTGTTTTTCTTATTTATAAAAAAAACAACAACATAGGTTTAGACTCAGACCTATTTGGCTCTGACACATCTATTTGAAATAGGGCTGATATAGCCAATATTCATACACATGTTAAAGGTTCATGATAGTATGAAATATAATATCATACCCCCACCCCCACACTGCATGGTATACATGATTTTGTCCATAAAGAGTGATTTACATTTACAATATTAAGGATATTGTGAAGGGGTTTGACCTGACAAATGTTCATATTAATGAATTGATTTCTGCTCACATTAAGGAAGCAGATGAACATCACAAGCTAGAAAAGTCATTTGCACTGCCCACAGCTATTATGTTTTTACAACCCTTTGGTTATCTCTTCCGGTATCTGGAATTAGGCTATATCCTTAATCTCATACATGACAGACGTATGAGTCAGTGGCATTGCCACATTTTGCTCTTCTACTGCATGTGTTAACAAATGTCTATTTGAATCTAGCACTATTCCCTTGTCAATGGCAAGGAACCTTGGATATGTCACCACACACACCAGTATTGCTACATGTTTTGAAACTTATTCCTGCACAATCCAGGAAGCCTTGTTTGTGACTCTCACAGTGTCATTGCCACATTTTTATCAGGCAACATCCATCTCTGATTTTCTGGCAACTGTCCAATCTATTGATCATCTTGATGGGAACTTTTATTGTGAAAAGGTTGAAACTACCTTCTGTCCTTGTTTACCTTGAGGTCTTGGAATGGTGACTGACTCTGAACTTTGAATGTCGTATCTGAAAGGAACATCACCTTTTATGCAGATGTGACATTATCCAACTTGTCTTACCAACTTGTGAATGCTGGTTCCATTTGTGAACTTTCAAATAAACTGTATTCAGTCCAGCCAATTAAGATTCTATAATCAAGCTCATTGTTATGCATACCATGAAGCTAGTCTGGGGTAAGGGCAATCCCCTAGCTCAGCAAGAAGACTCTTCTTCATTTGATCTACAATCAAGAAATCCATTTTGTCATTGCTTGTTTTCCAGGCCTGGCTGGCACCTCATACAAACTGAGTATTGTCATAAACTTGTACGCTTTGTGCAGCCGTGTGATCATCTTCAACTGAACACTGTTGCTATTCCACTGTGAAACTCAATGTGCAATCTAATGCACCCCTGCTGAGGCCTATGAAAATACTACTACTTCCTGAACATTTGGATCAACCTTTGGAAAATCTGAATGCATCAAATTTGAACTATGAATCTTCATTTAACACTTGAAAAAACCCTGCATTTATCCCTGGAACTGATCGTAGTTTATGCCTTGTGGACATTGACATTTCGTGTACTGTTCAACTTACCAACTGAAAAATGCCATCCTTCAAGGTGGTATATTCTGCTGATGTGGAACATTGTGTGGTGACCAACGATACATTCTTCTGATAGGGACTAAATGTTATGAAAGTGAACATTTCTAACTTCTGTTTTTATTCCCTAGACAGGTAATAGGTTATTCGGTAATCACTCCTGTTCCCATCCCGGAACCAGATATCATTAAGTCTAGTCCTAACTATCTTGATGCTCTATCTCAATTTTACTTATTTTTAATATCCATACAGGCAACTTAAGTTTGTCTCTTCAATTTCTTCCCACTATGACTGAGACACACCCGATACATATCAGTATATACTGATTGTTTTGATATTGGAAAACCCCATTGTGAAGTTTTATTCCAAATGTTTATAGTAATACAAGGTTTACTAACATTTTCCCTTATAATTACATTTTATTGTTTAAGGAAAACCCTGAAATACCTGTGTGACCAGTTAATATTCCTCTATCAGGCTCATGCCTTGGGCCTGTAGACGAATGGTGCCTAACCTCCATCTTTTTGTTGTGTTGCTACTTTTACAATTGGGGCAACAAAGAGGGGATTGTTACGCTTGGGTTATGCCCCCTATCATCCCACATACACCTCACATACACCTTACACTATATTCCTGGTCTATTGTACTGTGATACTGCTATTTTGCACTAAACTATTGTTATGAGCACCAATCATATAAGCATGGGTGCTTGGAATGTGCTTTGCTGCAAAGATGTGCTGATATTGTCATGCATGATATATTATACCTCACTATAATACATTTATCTAGATTAGTTTGTCTTTTATAGATATTCCATATATTATCTACCTAATCACTGACTCAGAGGGATCATCAGTGATTATTGTATACTCATATTCTCATATAATTATATGTAGTGTATTTTACACTCAGATATGCAATGTAATAGGCCTGTCGGCAGTTCTTTGTCTCTAAGTAAGCTGACAGAGACAGAAGGCTTTTGTTATGTCTTTATGTTTTATAACTGGTGTAAGCAAGAAATGTAGTTTGAACTGTTAGCATTTCTTTGTCCAAGCTATAATGCTAATGGAAGCATATTCTGTCTCATATGATACTCATTAGTAATTCTGTCTCCTAAGTCATTCTCCAGCGGAGAATGACTTAGGACCAATGCATATTGTTTCTGATATCTGTAACTATGTTATAATCTCTGTTGCTATGCTGTTATCTGTAGTATTTAGCTGTCTACAACCCACTGTAGTGCTCTCGAGACACTACTGTAGCTGCACTAGTAGGGCAGAGAGGTGGAGCGTGGGGAGAGATAGAACAAGATCTTAGAGAACCTAAGATCTACAATTCTGGAGATTATGTACATTCTTCAGGAGTGGTGAGAAACCCATCCCCCTTGTGATTTTCTCTGTTACATGCTTGGCGTAAGTAGCATAATAAACTTTATTAGTACTCCTTGCTTGTTTACGATTGTTTCTTGGCAGACTCCGAGACACAAGAATCTGTATTATTATTACTATTTTTATTGTTTATCCTACACACTAAGAGTGTTTAGACAACAACCTTACTAATCAGAGGTATTATAGATATAGTTCTATAGTTGAACTGTCGACCAGGATCACCCCCCCTTAAAAATGGGAGCGATTCTGGCCAACTTCCAACCTTATGGAATACATCCCTCCTCTATCAAACGATTGAACATGTATGTTAATGGGTCTGAAATGTGGGTTGCTACATATTTCAGCATCCTTGGAGACAAACCATCAGGGCCACTACTCCCAGAGATATTTAATTGCAACAAAGTTTCTAACATCTCACCACTCAATACGACATCAAAAACAAATGTAGAGTCCCCTTCCATATGACTTACAGGGTTAAAAAGAGGTCCACTAGGGCTATCAAAGAAATTGTCCTACTCTATAACATAATCATTAAACCTATCAGCAAGTGGCAACTCTCTCTCAAAGGATTCCTCCCCAGATAAATTAATAGGTGTCATCCCCTTGGTCTGTCCCTTTAATTCCCCTATAAGTCCCCAAAATTCCCCAGGTTTCCCTGTTGATTCTTTGGTTTTGGCCTTATAATACTTATTTTTAGTATCCCTTAGTGCGGCCACATACAGGTTTCTTGATTTCCTGTGTTGTTGCCAATCACAAATCTTTCCCAAAGCTCGTGCCTGGGCCCAAGCTTTATTTTTAGCACACCTCAACTTAAAAAGTTTAGTGATATACCATGGGGCAGAATTACCTTTTATTCTCCTAGTGATCTCTGGCACATGCCTATTAAATACAAGGAGAAATTCTGGCACAAAATAATCCCAAGCCAGGTTTATATCAGGTATTAGTTCTAGACAATCCCACTTAATATTTCCTAGGTCTGCTAAAAAGGAAAAATAATCAAACATTTTATAAAATCTTAACTTTAAGACCCTAGCGGGTCCTTTCACTTTAATTTTCCCTTTGATACAGTAAACAATATTATGATCACTAAACAAGTCTGCATCTACCCCAGAAGAAACATAGTTGTTGGGACAGCTTGTAAGAATCACATCAATCAAAGAAGAATCACCAGGATTATGAATATTAATCCTGGTGGGTTCTGAGATTAATTGGTACAACCCAAGCTCCAAAGCCATTTTCCTGATTCTTTGGGATTTTACAGGGTGCAACCAGTCAGCATTTAAGTTCTCCAGAACTAACAACTCATGGGAAAAAACAAATGGGTCTACTGCATCCTGCAGTAAGTCAATCACTTGTACTGTTGTGTTAGGTGGGCAATACCCCCCCATCACTAATAAAAGTTCCCCTGACCCAACATTAAACTCCAGTGCCAGATATTCAAGGTTTACACTATCCAAATAAAAATAAAAAGTTGAATGGGGAGATTTTTTCAAATAATAAGCCATAATCTCTCCCTCTTGCCTATTCCTATCAACCCTTTTAAAGTCATAAACCTATAATTTTAAATCTAAGTCATCATGGGACTTACCCAGCCAGGTTTCTGTAAAAACCATATTCTCAGGTCTATGTTCTGTTAAGAAATCCTTAATTAAATCAAACTTTGGAATAATACTTCTTACATTTGAGTGCACAGTTAGCTGACCGTGATGAATCTTTAAATTGTCAATTAAGGGACCAGGATTTAAAGCAACATCCCCACTTTGCATCAAGAACAAAAGAATACATAGCTTTGGCAGTACTGACTTTCTTAATACCTTAATTATCAAAGGAGTCTGACATTCTTGATTTCATGTCCCATTTCCACTCCCATTCCGACTGTGTTACAATAATGTGTCAGCTTTACCAACATCAAGTTTGGAATTATGTTTGTTAAACAGGCCTTCCCAGGATTAGGGCCTTTCGTGTCAAGCGAGTCAGTATACAAACATGTTCCTCCTCGACTCAGTACCACTCGACCATTGACTTGCAAATCCAAATCAGGGTACCTGACAACCACCTCCCATTGCAACAACCCAACGAAGACAACTGCCAAAGTCAAAAACATTAAAGACCCCATAGGAAACCCTTACTTTAAAACTCTAAATTACATTAAGTATGTATCACACGTTCTTCCACTGAGTGGCGCTTGCACCACTCAACATGTGTGCCATGGCATGCATGCCCTGGTGGTGCTTTCTTTTATCTGTTGAGTCCCCACCCCAGAGTGAAACAGCAGCAAGTAATTAGAGCCCTTTTGCAGCATTTAAAATTAAACTGGCAGTCACAGTCTCACACAGTCACTACAGCCTTTTCTTGTGCAAATCAAATTCAGCCAGCACACACAGCTTGAATGAAGATGCTCTCCCAGCACAATGTAAAGCAGCTCTCACCTGCAGTCCAGAATGACGGGGGAAGGGGGAAGCTGCTGTAAAAATAATAATCTGTTACAAAGTTATTGCATTAGATATTTCCCATTATTTCCTATGGGAAAAAATATATGTCAGGCATGATGCTGGATTTCAGGCATTTTTGATGCAGAATCCTGCATGAACTGTCATAGATGCAGAATCCTACATCAAAGTTCCATTCAAAGGAGATAGGAAACATATGCTTAATTTGTTTTTAAATATGATGTCAAGTTACGTTGAACTATGTTGATGTTCAATAAATACATTTGTGAGTAAAATGCAGGTGTATGTGTTTTTTTAAACCTTTGTTTTTGTCTGTTATGAATGCCAGCCTTCAGTTTCAGTGTCAGGTGTTGTGAGCTGCCACTGTGAAAATGACATGCATAACTCCAAATGCTGTACCCAAGTTTACCTGACTGATTGAAATGACAGAATGGTTTTCTGAGTTGCATCACACAGTCAGCAATAATGACTGTGATCCCGGATCAGAATGTGGTGATAGTGGAAGTCTTTGTACCTGTCAGGCATCACAGCATCTCGTTTAGTTATAGGTTGAGCTGCTTGCTGTGAATAGAAATCATCTGGTACACGCTGATGAAAAAGCAGAAGAATTTTTGTCCAGTGCTGAATCAAACATGGAACAGCAGCCAGTCACAGAAGTCTTTTTAACGTGTCATGGTAAAATGAATTAGACCACAGACCCCTGTGTTTCCATAGCTAGATACATATGTGCATCTGCGGAGGGATGGGAGTGCAGCTCCCTCTGTGACATACAGTATAGATACTTATATAATTGCATGTTTTTCCATTAAAAAAGAATGCAAATTAATTGCAAAAAACTTCACTAACACACCAGTTAGGGTTTCTGTCATGCTCTTAATAGTATGTAAATATCAAATTAGGGTGTAGAATCATAATAGCACATCCAGACTCACAACACAGTTACACACATGGCTAACATACAGCACTATATCCACAGCACTTACAACAGCTTATGTTACACTCATATGGGTTAGCACTCTTAAACCAATTCTCATCCCTAATGCTCAGTAGAATAGGTAAAAATAAGAAGTATGCAGTACAGTTGTGATTTTATGTAACTGACTAATGTGTTCTACTGAGAGTGCTAACCCTTATGAGTGTGTGTAACTGTGTTGTCAGTCTGGATGTGCTGTTAGGATTCTGCGCCCTAACTTGATATTCCTATGCTGTCAAGGGCATGACAGAACCCCTAACTGGTGTGTTAATGAAGTTTTTCATATATATATATATATATATATATATATATATATATACTGTATATAAATATATATGTGCATTTATTATAGTGGCGGATAGGGCTACCATAGATAGGGTTGAGTAACATGTTTAATGTTAAACCTCAAATTTTGTACTTTAATAACTTTGCAATCGATCAATGAATTTGCACAAAATTTGGCATGTTCTGTCCCATGGGGAAGATCTCTTGAACTGACAAGATTTGTTCCAGTTGGATGTGCAGATTCAGAGCTCTGGCTAGTGCAAAAAAAAAAAAGTATCACTTTTTTTGCAGTTGTTTCATCGCCTTGCACTTAGATGGTGTGGAATTTTGGCATGCATTTGTATGGTAGAAACAGCTTGGGTAAAAGACCTGTCATGCATTTGTTTGGTGAAAAAATATTAACCTGTGTATAGTCATTCAATTATTAAATTCCCATTGTTTTCAATGGGAAGATCACTCTCCAGGATAGAGGGAGAAAATTTGACAAAGGATTTGGCCTCACAAAAAATGATTCTTTCTTTGTGAGTGAACAGCCCTTTTCACCAGAAAAAAAAAATTCCTTTTCCACGAGCCACCATCTTGTTGATTTTTTTTCCACAAACTAAAAAACATGGAAAATATGGAAAAATGTTATCAAGTTAAAAATCAAACTCCAGAATTTAGCTAAACAGGCCCCATTTAGCTAGATTCTAATGGCTGTTTCTCAAAATTAGGGCCAGGGTACTTTTGCTGGGCACCCAAAATCCTAGTTGCTCAGCTTAGCGAGAGTAGTGCTTCCCCTGCATTAACTGTATGAGAACAGGGGATTATCCTGAAGTCTACAGCTACAGCTGAACTCATGCTGCCAACTTCACTGTGTGCTATGAGTCGCCCTTGCCCTTATGTCTAGTGGCACCACCACCCATCAATCAGTGTCCAAATTAATAACAAATATATATTCCCTGCTGTCTAGTGGTGCCTCCCACCCTCCAATCATCCTCCCCATTATTTTATTTCCTGGTGTCTAGTGGCACCCCACCCCACCCTTTGATTGCCATTCCCCTTGCTAGATTTGTACTCCCTGGTGTCTAGAGGCACCTCCCATCCACTGATCACTCTCCCCATTATTTTATTTGTACTCCCTCACCCTCTGATAATTATCTCCTATAAAAAAAAAGGTCCCTCGCTGATCAGTCTCCAACTTCCACCTCCCACTCAGCACCCGGCACCCCACATCCCACATACACTCACTCACCTGAACAGGACCCATGATCAAGACCAACTCTCTGATCAAAGACATGTCTTGCTGCTGGAACTGATGACTGTAATATGAGAAACTAAAGTATATGAGGTGCAAGGTATTTCAATGAGGGTTTCAACTTTTACACACAGCTTTGCCTTTTTTTTGAGATTTTGACTCCAAATTTTCAACATGTCCTTGTGGGGACCCCACCTCATGAACAATGCGACTGTCATTATGCAACTCCCACCCAAATGCTGATTTTGAAGTCAGTTGGCAAAATCACATTGTGAGCAGGATTTGACAGTTTTTCCTGATGTTGTTCTTGAGGTGGGGTCAAAGAAGGCTATGTTGAAAAGTTAGGCTCAAAATGTGTAAAAATGGCAAAGTTATGATCATTTATTGCAATTTCACTACACACACTTTTAACTTTGGAAATTTTAAATATTTTGACCTCAGACTTTCAACATAGCCTTCTTATTACCTCACCTCATGTATGTCACAGCTGTGATTTTTCAAATCCTAACCAAAATGTGTTTTCACACCTGTGGCACAGAATGGCATTGCAGTTATGCAGAATTATATTTTGTCAGGGATTTGAACATTTTCTGCATTGGGTACATGAGGTGGGGTAATAAGATAGATACACTGATTATTTTGTCACTGTTGTCCTATACATGGAAGTGCAGGGCATTTCCACAGCTACATACATATACAGATCTATGGAAGATGTGAGCACAGGGCCCTTCTGGCCATGTGCACCCACAGGCAAATAAGGATATTATTACTCTATCTCAAAACTAAGAGGGGTGGGATTTATATACATATATATATATATATATATATATATATATCTATATATATATATATATATATATATATTTAAGGCAAAAACTCTGTTAATGCATCCGTTAGGGTTGTTTCACAGTGACAAAAGTGAGGAAATTTGGTGTTAGGGTTTAAAACCCTAACTCTGCATTCCCCCACATATGCACAGACACATGCAAGTAGGAGAAGGACCAGGGCAACACAACCAATCACAGACAACCAGCAGCAGATAACTGAAATAACATGCAACTATCTAAACATACTACAAGACACATCCATCATCATGGTCCACCAATTGTATGAGTTCTGCTGCCATCTGAGTGCTTTGAGGGTGCACAGGCATGCTGTGCAGATGTGCAGGATATGATAATGGAGCAGCAGGCCTCTGTACATAATAGTGTATTGAGACATCATTTCCTTATTGCGGGGTAACATTATGATGCATTAACACACAACAAAGGGTGGTGATAATGCTGTGTGATATTATTTGGTCATAAGCACAGAAGTGGGAGCATGGGGCCCATGGTCAGACCAAGATGGGCATGTGTACATAATGATATTTTTTTATTATTATTTTTTTATTTATTGTGATATTCAGAAAGACCTTTGAGTCAGGGACTCATTTACAAAGGTTCCACGTCATACATACAGGTACATGGAGAGAACTTGATGATACTGGTTGTAGAAACATTACAACAAATTAAACAGTTACATAGTAGTTCAACAGATTGGCTAACAGTAGTTTCACTTTGCATTCCTATAGCATAGCCAGAAGGATACAGAGAACTCTGTAGAGGCTGATAGACATATGCCTCTTCACAACAACCTGTGCCCCCAACTGAATGCATTTATGCAATGCTCAACTGTGTAATAATGGCAGTTTAGCTTTCTCTTCATAATAGCACACAGAAACAGTATTTGGTTATTTCAGGGTAACATCAAGAGGCATTAGAACACAACACAGGGTGGTATAAATGCTGCCTGATGTTATGCGACCATAACCACATAGCCGTTAAATGTTTAAAATATCTGAAACTACTTGTTCGTTAATTTCAATCAGGGTGCACAACACCATACACGCTTCGGGCCCTACACTACCACACTGATGCCCAGGTATAGAGGATAAGATACTGGTGCAGTAGTACTATGCACATTGTAGTGTTCTGATACATCATTTGTTTATGACAGGGTAACATCAGTAAGCATGAAGACACAGAAAAAGGGTGGTGAAAATGTCTGATATTATCTGGTCACAACCACAGAAGTGGGAACATGGGCCCCTTTAACATCCATACTAGCAACAACATATGAATTTGTACAGAAACAGACATATCTCTTTAAACAAAGTAACTATCCCAAAAGCAAATATAGAGAAGTGGTAGCATGGTACCCTTTGGGTCCCATGCTCCCACACAGTTGGACAGGTATACAGGGTAAGCTAACAGTGCAGCACAAGTCTGAACATTATAGTGTACTGATATATCATTTGGTTTTGCAGGGGTAACATCAGGAGACATTAACACACAACAAAAGGCAGTGAAAACGCTGTCTGAGATTATCTTGTTGTTACATTGATGGATTAAATATGCATACTCATTAGGAAGATATAATGACTAACTGTTTTTGTATGAAGAAACAACTTGCTGTGGTACATCACCCATTGTTGCCCAGCATGCCTGTCTACCCCAAGGCACTCAGATGGCAACAGAACTCATACAGTTGGTGGACCATGATGGATGTGTCTTGTGGTAAGTACATTTAGATACTGTAGTTGTATGTTCTTTCTGTTACCTGCTGGTGGTTTTCTGTGATTGGTTGTGTTGCCTTGGTCCTTCCCTTACTTGCGTGTGTGTGTGTGTGTGTGTGTGTGTGTGTGTGTGTGTGTGTGTGTATGTGTGTGTGTGTGTGTGTGAGGAATGTGGAATTATAGTTTTAAACACTAATGCTGAATTTCCTCACTTTTGTTGCTGTGGAACTTCCCTAGCTGATGCATTAACAGGTTTTTTTGCCATTCATTTTCCCTTCCTTTTGAGAATGCGCACTCAAAATAGTAAATGGTATGTGGTGGTGGGAGTGTGGGGCCTGAACAAGCTGCCCATTTCTTAGAAATCACATGTGCCCCTCTGGGCCCGTGCTCCCACATACACAGAAGCAGGAAGCCATACTCCAGTCCTGTAGTATAAGGAAGCCTTGTACTAGTGATTTGCCAATTTACCTTCTTTTTGAGACTGTGTAATATGCTTCCCATTTCTTCATTGTAACCCTAATGCTAATGCTAATGGTAACACTCACAGTAATGGTAACAGTAACACTAACGGTAATCCTAATGGTAATGCTAACACTAACGGTAATGCTAATGGTAACAAAAATGGTAATGTAACGCTAACGGTAGTGGTAATGCTAACGCTAATGCTAATGCTAATTGAAATGCAAACACAAGTGCCAAAGCTAATGCTAAAGGTGATGCAAATGCAAACGGTAACGCAAATGCAAGGCAAATGCAAATGTAACCACTAACGCAATGTCAGGGGGAAGGAATGGATAAGGATATGATAGAAGGCATCCTTAGGATGGCAGTGAAAGGGGAGATACTGTTGATGGGGACCTGAATATGCCAGATGTTAACTGGACCACCCTTGCTACAGCCACATTCAAGAGCAGGGCTATTCTCGATGCCCTATAGGTCATACAGCTAGTTTTGGAACCCACTCATGAGGTAGCAATCGGAGACCTCATACTCTCAAATGGGGACAGTGAGAGGATCTCAGATCTAAAAGTGGGTAGCCATCTTGAAAAAAGTGACCACCATACAGAGTCAAGCCATACAAAAGTGAGGGTACTGGACTTTAGGAGGGCTGACTTTGGCAAGATGGGAGAGTGCCTTAGAAAAGCATCAACAAACAGGTTAGAAGGCGGGGTGGAGCAACAATGGGGAAACATCAAAATCGCCATCACAGAGGCAACAAACCTTTGTGTGAAGCAAATAAATCAAAATGAAGAAAAAGCCGCTATGGTTCTCAAAAGAGGTGGAGGGGAAGGTTGGGTAGAAAAAGATAGCATTTAGGAAATATAAGTAAACACAGAAGGAGCAGGACAGAGAACTGTACCAGTTAAGGCAGAAGGAAGCATGGGGGAAGCCAGAATAGCAAAGGCACAAACTGAGGTAAAGATAGCCAACTTGGTTAGGAAGGGGGATAAATCCTTTTATAGGTACATCAGGGAGAGTAGAAAGACAAAGAGAGGGATAATGAGGCTGAATAGAATGTACGGTGGGTGGGCGGTGATGGACAATGAAAAAGCAGGGACACTGAACAAATATTTCTGCTCAGTATTCTCAAAAGAGGAGGAGGGGGAGGTGTCTAATCCAATTAACAGAAGCACTCTGGATAGGTGGGTCGATCTCAGACCCGTCACAGAAGAAAGGGTTCTGAAAAAACTCCTAAAACTGAAGGTGGACAAAGCAATCGGACCTGATGGAATTCACCCCAGAATTCTAAAAGAATTAAGGGGAGAACTAGTGGCACCACTGACTACCCTTTTTGACAAATCATGGAAGGATGGTGTGGTACCTGAGGACTGGAAGAAGGCGGATGTGATTCCCCTTTACAAAAGTGGGAGCAAGACTGAGGCATGAAACTACAGACCTGTCAATTTGACCTTTGTGGTAGGGAAGGTGATGGAATCACTTCTGAAGGAAAGAATTGTTGAGTTCCTAGAGGTCAGTGGGGCACAGGACCCAAGGCAGCATGGGTTCACAGCTGGAAGGTCATGTCAGATGAATCTAATTGATTTCTTTGACTGGGTGACCAAAGTAGTAGACCAGAGAGGGGCTATGGACATAGCCAACCTAGACTTTAGCAAGGCATTTGACACAGTCCCACATAAAAGATTAATAATCACATTAACCAGCCTGGGAGTGGGTCCTAGGGTGGTAGCCTGGGTAAAACATTGGCTGGGCAACAGGACACAGAAGGTAATTGTAAATAGAGTCCACGCTGAAGAAAGAGGAGTTACAAGTGGGGTACCACAGGGTTCAGTACTGAGTCCAGTCCTTTTTAATGTCTTTATAAGTGATATTGCAGAGTGACTGGAAGGAAAAGTATGCCTTTTTGCAGATGACACAAAGATCTGCAACAGAGTTGATACACAAGGAGGTGTGGAGGTGTGGAAAGGATGAGAAGGGACTTGGCAAGGTTGGAAGAATGGTCAGAAGTATGGCAGCTTGGATTCAATGCTAAGAAGTACAAACTAATGCACCTGGGAAACAAAAACCCAGGGGAAGAGTACACAATGGGGGAGGTAACATAGAAACACAGACTTTGATGGCAAATAAGGACCGCTTGGCCCACCTAGTTGGCACATTTCCCTACCTAGAGAATAAGCTTCAGATCCTATTTAACCAACAGCCTATTTCTTCCTACCCCCCACAAAAATTGCCTTATGTCTGTCCCATACATTCTTGCATTCTCCCACAGTTTTAGACCCCACAACCTCCTCAGGAATATACCTATCTATCTATCTGCCTGTCTGTCTGTCTGTCTGTCTGTCTATCTATCTATCTATCTATCTATCTATCTATCTATCTATCTATCTATCTATCTATCTATCTACAGAGGGAATGAAGAGCAGGGTCCAAAGGATCCTGCTCTCCCCAGTAAAATGAGGATACTATAATACTATCTAAAAAAGTAAGACAATAAGTTGCAAAAAAACTTTGTTCATGCTCCAGTTAGGGTTGAAGTGATAAAAGTTGTGAAATAAAGCGTTAGGATTTCAAAAACCATAACACCCCACCCTCCCGAACCAGGCAGGAGAGCAGGTGTGGGGTGCTTGGACATCTCAAGCCTAAAAAGCACCCCATTCTCATAAAGTTTAAATAGCTGACCTTATTTCCAGATGGAATGGGGTAAGTGTTAGGCTTGAGAGGCCCAAGGCACACCCCACACCTGCTTTCCTGCCTGGTTTGGGAGTATGATGTGTTTATCTATCTATCTATCTATCTATCTATCTATCTACCTAATCTATCTTTTGTACGTATATTACAGTGGTGCAGTAGTGCCACTATAGTTATGGTTGATTAAGCAGTTAAATGTTAAACCTCAAATGTTGCACTTTAATAACTTTGCAACCATTGAAGAGATTTGCAAGACATTTGGTATGTGCTGTTCCATTGGATAGGTCTCTTGAAGTATCAAGTTTTGTTTTGATCGGATTTGCAGAATTTGTGCTGCAAATAGTGAAAAAACAGTAAAATTTGCCCTTTTTTGCCTGTTTTTCCTCATTGTGCTGTGGCCATACCATTTGGAAATTTGGTCTTAAAGTTTCAGGGTTGCAAGAACTTGCCCCAAAGAACAAGGTGGCATTGGTTTGGTGAAACCATAGTAATATATCTTAAAATTATTCAGTTTTGCAATTTTGGGTCTTAAGCATGCTCAGTTCAGTATTTTAGATAGCTGCATGGTGTGAAAAGGGATTTAGGGCTCATGAAAAAGGATTTTGACAGCACATGAAAAGGGATCCTTAAAATACCTGTTCATGTGAAAATATTCCCTTTCTGTGAGCCGCCATCTTGTTTTGTTTTCATAAGCCCAAACAAAACATTATAACTTTGCCCAGGGATGTCTTCTGTAGACATTCAAGTATGTATTTTGTCCATTTGGACATCCTCTACAGTTCTGTGCCTTTGTTGTACTTTGCTGTGGCCTCAGAATGCTTATTTTTGATTTTTAAAATCCTTTTTGGTGACTCACTTCCGATCCCTTTTCGTGAAAAGGGTTTAAATTTTTTTTTATTAGGCATTTTCATACACACATGCAACAGGTAGATATTGTATAGTGTACAGTACAATCGTAAAGTACAATTATCTGGACATTTTATGGCTTGACAGCAGGAGACACTGGAGTCATTAACAGTTATGGTTACTTCACTGAGAACACCAGACCCTTGATTGAGTAAAAATGTTCTACATACATTCAAGGAACAAAAGGTAGATCTACCCCTGAGTAGTAAAGTACTCAACCCTGCCATTTGAGTCTAAATTTCTGCATACAGTCCTGGAGTGTTGCCATAAAGCTTTCCATCTGGTACATTTCCAGCATTATGGATCTCTAATCCTGACTGGAAGGAGTTTGTGAAGACATCTATTTTCTGGTGATGGACTTCTTGGCTGCTATAAAGAAAATGTGCAGCAGTATTCTGGTCCACTGGGGAGAGTGATCCAGGTATACTGAGAGCAGTACATCCTCCCCTGTTAATTCTACTGGTTCCCCATAACAGGTAGACAACTCCAACTGAAGACTACACCAAAAAGGCAAAAGGAGGGGGCAGTGTCATAAAATATGGCCTAAATCAGCTAAGGCACATCCATATCATCTCTAACAATGACCATACACCACCGGGAGCAATTTAGTTAGGATCACCAGGGCTCAAAAATATCTAGTTTTAAAACTCCCACCAAAAGGAGGAGGAGGTCACCCTGATGGCTGGCAGAGTTGCAGCTATCCAATCTACAAATTGAACCTTAGAAGTGAGATCCTCATTCCATTTATCTAAACTTGACTTTGTTGAATCTCCCAACAAGTCTCTCAATGCATTATATATGTTTCCTATAAGGTGTCCACTCTGATTCTCCATAATAGATAACTTTGGTAAGGGAGGGGTTGGGTAAGGAGTTTAGCGGTTAACATCCGATGGCGAAGTATATAATTCCTCAGTTGGAGGTATCTAAAAAAGTCTGTACCTCAAAGTCCATATTGGGTTTTGAGGTTATCAAAGGATAGGATCCCCTCCTATCCAAAAACTAGAACAAGTGTGATAATCCTGATTTGCACCATTGAGAGAAGGCCAGATCCATATGCAAAGGTTGGAAAAGGCCATTATTGGAGATTATTTTACAATAATCATATACTGGCTTTATTTCTTAATCTGTACCATACTTGGAGAGTACTAGATGTGATCTGTGTAAATTGCCTCAGCGCTGATGTATTGTCGATGGAAGAAAAGAGAAAAGCATATATGTCATACATGTAGTTTAGAATAAACTCCAGGGATTTCCAAGGAGCCGAGAAACTGTCAGTTAGTCAATAAATAAGTGTATGAAGGAATGCTGCCTGAGCATATAATTTAAGATTAGATAGATTTGCTCCCCTTTGAGCCATGGATAGTTGGAGGATGGAGAGGCGAACCCTCAGATGTTGTTTTTCCCAGATAAATTTAGAAAGTAATTTATCCCAGGACTTAAAATAAAAGGATGAGGGGAAGTACGGAATGTTTTGGAAGAGGTATTAAAACTGGGGGAGGATATTCATATGAATAGTTTCAATCCATTGAAAAAAAGACAGTGGTAGAGATGACCATCTCTCTAAGTCTTTTTGTATTGTAATAGTAAGTGGCTCATAGTTAACCAGTTCTGTTACCTCCTGATTCAGTGGAATATATATTCCTAGCTATTTTATCTTCGTGGATCTCCACCTCAAGGGGAAAAGATCTCAAAGGCTTTTAGTTGGGGAAAAATTAAAAAGGAGAGCTTCCAATTTTACAATGTTTAACTTGAATCCCACCAAAGCTTTGTATTTCTGAAGAACTTGCCAAACCGCAGGGATAGATGTGTCTGGCAAGAGATGGGTTAAAAAGATAACGTCAGTAAACATATTGACTTTATATTGTTGTTGTCCTAGTGGCTCGATGTAAAGAGCAAATAATAGAGGGGAAATCAGTTCCAGTACAGTAGCATCTTCTTGCTGATTTTACATTGTTTCTTGTTTTTTTCAGTTAGAGGAGAAGTTTGGAAGAAGTTTCTAGCTGGTGGCTGTGAGAGTAAGTAGACTTTAAAAATTGTCTTAGCTGGTAGTGCTTGGAGGGGCCGTGAGGGGCAGACACAGGGCTGATACACTCTCATGAGAGTTGGGTGTAGGCCCTAATCCCAGCCTCCCACCCTCCCTCCCCAGACCTTGGTTCATTTATAGGGGAACACCTGCCCTGCAATTGGAGGACAAGGCTTCAGGTGCAGCTCATGTAGTTCTAGCCACCGGGGGTGAGTTTAAAGGCTGGTAGAGAGGAGCTTAGAGAGTTGTACACTTCCCCTATAAATTTACTGTGTAGTACTGCACCTAGTAATGGGGGTACCTGTTTATGGGACTGTATCTTGGATTAGTGGGTGACTTGATTAGTGGGTAGGGGTGTATCTTGGACTAGTGGGGAACCTGGTGGTTCACTCAAGGAAACCTACTTGGTGAGGGATGGGACAACCCATTATTAGGGCCGGCATCTTTGGGAGGGTGGTGGAGTGCACAGGGTGTGGGGCAGCCATGATACTGGGCTGGGCTTGGAAGTTTTGTGGTTGCCCAGTGTGCTACCAGCTGGCACAGCTTAGGAGGAGGTTGAGGGGATTAGGAGACAGCTGGAGGGAGGGGGAGGTATGGTTGGGGAATAGAGCAGTGGCTCTCCTCACGGAATTGCACCTAGCACTAGGGGTGAGGGCATAGGGAGAGGAGTACAGGAGAGTACTCTGGGGTCACATAGGGAACCTGACAGAAAGGGCCCAAAAGGAGGACACTTCCAAGGAAGCAGGCACATATCTGTGGATCCTCACAGAGGGGGGCCAAATGGAGGACATTCTCAGGGAAGTAGGCAGATGGCTGGGGCTGGACAGAAGGAACCAAGGGGAAGAGGTGGATGGGATCTTAAGTGCAGTAACCACCTCAGTTCTCTTCTTCTGCTTGAGGATGAGGGTGGTGAAGTAGCCATGACAGGGGCAGTTAGAGATGGAAAGGGCATGGGGGCAGGAGGCAGGGGCCGGATAGCAGGAAGAACAGGGGGGGAACTTGGAACATGGGAAAATGGGGGAGCTGGGGATCATAGCAGGAGGAGCTGGAGGTAGAGGGAGGAAAGTGCAGGGAGAAGGACCAGTTGGGAGGAAAGAGCAAGGAGGGGGACCAGAAGTACAAGGAAGATACAGGAAAGGGAGCTGAGGGTTTAGGCAAGGGGAGCATGACAGGCAAAGAGGGGCTGAACAGACACAGGAAGGAAGGGAGGATGAGCCAGGCAAGTTTAGCAGATGGGGAAAGGATCAGTCGTGAGCAGTGATGGGGGAATAGTGGGGTACAGAAGGATACTCTGGAGGAGGAGAGACAAAGGATCAGAGGGGGAAGGGTGGCCAGGATACATGAGGGGTGGCAGGTGGCACCCAGATAGGGGGAGGAGAAAGAGCCAGCTGGGGAGGGGCCGGTAGAAAGGATGAGGGACATAGAAGGGGAGGAAATGGAGGAAAAGGGGGGGTCATAGTGCTCCTGTTGGGTGATTCTATGATTAGGGGTATCAAATGGTATAGGGAAGGGGAAGCCTACCCAGTTTGAACAAAATGCTTCCCTGGACTAACTGCACTGGGCCAAGCATGAGGTATATCAGCTGGCAAAGGATTGTGGAGGTCCCTCAGACATACTGGTCCACCTGGGTACCAATGACATTGAGGGAAATAGTGAGTCAGAGATACAGGCAAGGTTCAGGGAGCTTGCCAGGGTCTGTCATGACATAGGATGCATGATTTCCTTTGTGGAAATCCTGCCAGTGCCAAGGGCTAGTGGAGAACACAAAAGGAAGATTATGGAGATAAACCAGTGGCTCAGGGAGTGGTGTGGGGCCAGATGGTATGGGTTGATAGGGGATTGGGGTGAGACCTGGGAGGATTAGGGGCTGTATGCTAGAGAGAGGCTCCAACTCAATTTGGAGGGGAAGGAAATCCTTAAGTTGAAAATAGAGGGGTTCATTGGTGAAAGGTAAGGTTTAAACTTGTGAAGGGGGGAGAGATGGGAGAAAAGGCTGTTGAGGGGGGGTCCAATAAAGGAGGGACTCTGTCTCCACCCCCCTGGGGAGCTGGAGGAATGCAGGAAAAGGCCGACTGGTAAGTGCAGACCAGGGGAAGACAGAATCCCCACAGGTATGTGAGCTGGGGATATAGAAGTATAGGAAAAGGGTGGAAGGTTGTCCTGCTAAATGCCAGGACCTTGCGCAATAAGATACCTGAGCTCCAGGCAATGCTAACTGAGGGAGAGATGGATGTGGCAGCAGTCACTGAGACCTGGGCTACCGCAGAGCATGACTGGGACCTGAACCTGGATGGTTACACCATGTGTAGGAAGGACGGGGAGAGGGAAGTGGAGGAGGGGTAGCAGTAATAGTCAAAAACTGCATTGCCATAGGAGGAGTGAAGGAAGCGGAGGGAACTGTGAAGGCAATTTGGGACACCTTGATAACAAGGGGGGGAAGAGAGTAAAAATAGGAGTGGTGTATAGACCCCCTGTGCTGGCAGAAGAGCTGGAGGACAGTCTAGTGGCAGATGTTGGGAGACACTGCAGACTGGGCAGGGGAAGGGTGGTGTTGCTGGGGGACTTAAACATGCCAGGAACAGACTGGGAGACTATGACCTCTTCAGTAGCCAGGTTGTTGGATGTCTTTCAGGATGCACTCCTAACTCAGCAGGTGGGGGAACGGACCATGGAGGTGCGGATATTGGATGTGGTCCTGGCAGAGAGTGACCAGATTGGGGGCCTGGAGGTAAGGGACCCATTGGCAGGGAATGACCATGCCACGGTCTGGTTCTGCCTGAATCTAGGAGGGGCAAAAGGCTGCACAAAGACAGAGGTAACTGACTTCAGGTGGGTTGATTTCAAGGAAATGGGTATAATCCTTAAGAAGCACTTGGATGGGATTGGGCCAGACATGGACGCTGACAGTAGGTGTGAAATCATCAGGAGGGGGGAGCAGGATGCTACCGGCACCTGAGCAAAAGTAAGACAAAAATGCAGTAGGGGCTTTAAAACCCTGCTGGTGGACCAGGGAGGTTCAGGAGGTGGTGAGGGGAAAGAAGGCAGCCTATAGGCAATTCAAGTGTTCAAGGAGTGAAAGGGGCTGAGGGGAGTATGAGCTGATGGTCAGAAGGGCCACTAGTGTGGTGAGGATGGCTAAGGTAAGGAAGGAGCAGAACCTAGCCAGAGAAATTAGGAGAGGGAACAAGGGGTTCTTTAGATACATTGGGGAAAAACAAAGGGTGAAGGGGCAGATTAGCAGGATTAAAATGGGAGGGATGGGCACAAGACCTGGGTAGAAGGCTGAGGTACTAAATGAGTACTTCACCTCAGTTTTCACCAAGCAGAATGGGGGACTGCATCATATATGGGAGGAGATGATGAAACTCAGGAGGGGGGACCTTTCCTGATCAGAGGGTCTAAAGAGGGGAGGCATCACTGGCAGGTGGGAGGAAGGCAAAGCAGGGGGATGAGGTAGAGGAGGTGGAAATCATGTCAGAGAGAGAGTGAGGGAAGCCCTCAGGTCCCTTAAGATGGAGAAAGCACCGGGGATGGATAAATTACATCCCAGAGTGTTGAAGGAACTGGCAGATGTCCTGGCTAAACCCTTGGCAGAGCTCTTCAGCATCTCTCTGAGGACAGGGTGGGTGCCCCAGGTGGTGCATATAGTGCCTATCCACAAGGGGATCAAGGGAGGTGGCAGGGAACTACAGGCCCATCAGACTGACATCAGTGGTGGGCAAGGTGATGGAGGGCATTGTCAAGGAGAGACTGGGGGGGACCTGGAAATGTTGGGGTGCCTGGATGATAGACTGCATGTATTCATCCTGTGGAGTTCTATGACTGGGTGATGAGTGCCTTGGACCTGGGTAGACCAGTGGACATCTTCTTTCTTGACTACAGCAAGGCATTTGACTATGTTCCTAATGGGGGCCTGTTGGATAAACTTGGAGAAATGAGGGTGGGGAACCAGATGATCAGATAGGCAATTGGCTTCAGGAGCTGACCCAGAGGGTTGTGGTTGGTGGAAAAGTCTCATCCCCAAGGAGGGTCATTAGTGGGGTCCCTCAGGGATAGGTCCTTAGGCCCCTCCTGTTCAACGCCTACATCTCTGACATAATGACAGGTATCAGGAGTGGGATGAGTCTCTTTGCGGATGACTCAAATCTGGGGGTGGTGGCGGATTGGGAGGAGGGGGTGGCCCTACAGGGGGACCTGGAGGCTCTGAGAAGGTTGTCTAGAAAGTGGAAGCTAAGGTTCAATGCAGGGAAATGCAAGGTACTGCACCTGGGAGCCAGAAAACCAGGCCAAGTGTATACCCGGGGGGGGGTGGAATTCTACAAGTCTCGATGGCTGAGAAGGACCTGGGGGTGTTGGTGGATGTCAAGATGAACAGAGACTTGTAGGAGGGCAGTGGCAAAGGCCAACAGGATGCTTGGATGCATTGTTAGGGGGATCACCTCCAAAAGGAGGGAAGTGATACTCCCACTGTATAACTGCTTGGTGAGGTTGCACCTCGAGTACTGCCTGCAGTTTTGGAGGCCACATTTAAAGAGGGACATTGAACTCCTGGAGAGGGTCCAGAGGAGGGCAACCAAAATTATTTGGGTCTTGGGGGATATGACCTATGGGGAGAGGCATGAAGAGCAAAATTTGTACACATTGGAAGAGAGAAGAGACCGGGGGGGACATGATAGAGGTCTTCAGCTACATGAAGGAGGCAAATAGGGGAGGTGCAGTCAGGGTGCTCCAAAGGAAGGAGGGGCAACTAGAAGGCATGGGTGGAAGCTGGAGTGGGGAGATTCAGGGGAGAGAGGAGGAGGTGCTACTTCACTGAGAAGGTGGTGGAGCCATGGAATGCACTGCCCAGGGGGCTGGTGGAGGCAGAGATGGTGTAGGAGTTCAAGAGGGGGTGGGACAGGTACAGGGGAAGGGTTCTGGAAGCAATATACAGTGCAGTGAGATTATCTGGGACTGGGATGGGAGAAGCCAAATGAGCAGACACAAAAGACTGTTAGGCCTATTCTGCAGGCATTTTAGTATGTTAGTATGAAAGGGGCAACCCTGCTGCATGCCCCTGTATAGCGTATAGGGGAGGAATATTCCACCATTGACTTTCACATATGCCTGAGGAGCAGCATAAAGATTCATCAGCCATTTCAAGAATGACTCTGGGAATTGGAGCCTCGACAGGGTGTCCCACAAAAATTGCCAGGACACCCTGTCAAAGGCCTTCTCTGCATCAAGGCTAATGACCACAGCAGGAATCTGCCAGTCCAGAATATATGTCACAAGTATTAGAGTCCAACGTATATTATCTGTAGTGTTTCTATTTTTAATAAAACCAGATTGATTATGATGAATTAAGGTGGGTAAAATCCTTTCCAATTGTGAAGCCCATATGGCCATAAAAAGTTTGTAATTAGTGTTGAGGATTGAGATCGGTCGATAGGAAGAGGGATTAGTAGGATCCTTGTTTTGTTTTAGTAAGGTAGTTAAAGTGGCATATGCCCAGGAAGGGGGAGAGGGGATCCCTCAGTCACCTCTCTAAACATAGATAGTAACTGGGGAGATAGCTCACTCGAAAACAGCTTGTACCATTTGAATGAAAACCCATCAGGTCCTGGGCAATGGTCAGAGGATAGTGATTGAATTCAATGAGAAATTTCATCGGGTGTGATTGGGGATTCTAATAGTTCCCTTTGGGCTGTGGTGAGGTGGAGAAGGGGGATATTACTCAAAAAAGATACTCTCTCCTCTGAGGAAGATGGGTTATCTTTTTGATATAAATGTTGATAAAAGTTAACAAAAGAGTGGAGGATATCCGCTTCCCTATGAGATAGTTTCCCAGAAGTTAGGTCTTTAACTTTTAGAACAGTTGTGAAACTCTTCTGCCCCCGAAGGCTTTGGAATAGCCTACGAGCCCCATGGGGTCCTCCCTCATATCTAGCCTGTTTTAAGTAAAGAGGGGCCTGCTGGATTTTAATATCCATTAATTTCTGTATTTCCACCTTTGTTTCTAGGATCTTTTGTTGGACCTCTGAGTTCCCTTCAGTGTACAGTAGCTGGTAGGTGCCTAGGTGTTCCAAAAGGGTATTATATTTAGTTTCTAGCTCATGGCATCTTCTTGAGGTATATTTAATGGTCTCCCCTTTGAGTGTAGCCTTTAAGGCATCCCAAACCACAGCCTCCAAAATCTCTGGAGAGGTGTTTTCGGGAAGAAAAAAGGGAAATACGCTTTTTAATATATTCCACATTTTGCTTGTCTTTTAGCAGGATTGAGTTAAAATGCCACAGTGCTTGTTTTTTCTTGCTACCTAAATTCAGTCTGAGAATAAGGGGATGTTGATCTGAGAGAACCTTAGGGTTTAGTGTAATGTCCTGCACCAGACCTAGATGCTCACATGTTACCAAAAAATAATTTCATCTGGAGTAAGTGTGATGTCCATTTGAAAAAAGTAAAACCCAGGTTCGATGGGAATAAGCAGTGCCAGACGTCTATAGTATTATGCCCAAGTGATCCACTGTGTTTTTTAAGTACTTGGCTGTGCCTGATTGACACCTGTGGTGAAGGTTGGAGCTGTCTAGGTGGGCAGATATAGTGATATTCAGGTCCCCGCCCAAGATAATCTGTCCCCGAAGAAGGTCTATTATCCATGCCATTAACTTTTGGACTATAGAGGGTTTTGACATGGGTGGTAAATATGTACTCACCAGGGTCACCTCTTGGGAATATTATCTGCCCTGTAGGATGACAAATCAGACTTTATTGTCCATATAGGACTGGCTGATTTCTAGTGGTGTGGAAGCAGGGACCAAGATAGCCAGCCCCCTACAGCTACCACCAGGGTAGGAGGAGGCATAAACCCTATATCTCCCTCCCCGGAACAGTTTTTTATGTTCTTCATCTAAAAGATGCATTTCTTGAATCATATAAAGGTCAGCCTTTTGCATTTTTAATATACAGTATTGTATAAAGCATTTTATGGGGTTGTGTAGGACATTAATGTTCTAGGAAAAGATTTTTGCTGGTAAGATAGCCTTACCTCAATAAGTATTTTTCATTGTTTTATTTGTCCCACAGGAGAATAATCCTGCCAGTCAATTGAACCACTCCCCCCCCGGAGGACCAGAACAACACATAGAGGAGCTACCAGAGTATCTCCAGACTGTTCCAGTACCAATAAAGATGCTTTAAATAACATATTTGTTGTGCATATGTGTCTTCCCCCCTTCCTCCCAGTAACTAAATCCTAAAACAAAACCTCCCCAGTGGTGTTAAGAACAAAACCAAATCTTTTTCCCATATAATGACTGACAACTATTGAGTCCTACAGTTATATATAACATGGCCCCATTAACTGGGGGGCCTAAAACTGAGCCGAACAACAAATCCCTATTTGGAGATAGAGGCTTAGTAAACAGTGAAATGCTTAATATTGTAACCATATACACGGTGACGCCCATCTGTGAGGTGCCTATCCATGGGCACCTACTAAAGGCCTCGAACGGTTCCCTGGAGGGGAATGCTGTGAGGATTGGGTTCTTTTTGGCCCCACCAGTGGGTGTTAAGCCACTTTACAGACTCCAAGATTACCCAAAAAGTGAGGATTCCCTGAAGGGAGCCCACACTAATATGGCCCGGCATTTACCTTACATGTAATAATTTCCCTGACCTACCCCCCACTAATATTATTATGCAACACACTCCCTGATCTTCTCCAGGGCATGCTAGAAAGAAAAGATTTAAAGAGGAGGAAACTAAATAATCGTTCTCGGTTAACAACCAAAATGGGATTCGGCCACTCCCACCTTCTTGTTTCCAGTGGGAAGAAACATAGAAAGGAATATCCCAAATCATATTAAGGTTACAGAGTAAGTCTTGTTCATTATATCTATGCCCTCCCACATTGCTACCCCATATAGGGGTCGATAAAGCCTGGATAATAAATGAAAGCATGTGGGGGAAAGCCAGTCTCTCCACTAGTAGTGACCATGGAATAAAAGAAGGATCCACATGCGTGGCTGTTTATACTGGCTGCCAAAGGTTCCTCAATTTATACAGTCTGTATGAATTCAGGCATTTCAATCCCTGAGCCCGTCAGTGTCTGAGGCATCCCTTTCAAATACTAGAACACCAGACAACAGGGTACCATCCATCCACAACAGCTTGGAACCACCACCAGCCCCCAGGGCAAGGCAGTTTCTGAGCAAACCCCTCCAACCACCCAGGCCCCTCTCCCCACCAAGTATCCCATCAGACGCCCCTGCCAGCAGTGTCTTGGAAGGGCCTTGGATCTAAGGAGCTAGGAGGAAATAAGTCAAAGTCTGGGGGGGTCCATCCAAACCCCGAGAGGTCCACTGCCTAAATAGAACAATAAAGGCTTTTTTAGGCCACTCAGCCTGAGAGAATCCCTGCCATCAAGTGGCTCCTTTTCCCATTATACAGCCTATGTGACCCATTACAAATGGGCATTTAGGATTTTGCTGCCTGGGAAAGAAAAACATTTAGTATGGGGAACCTCACGGGTGGACCATAAGAACCCCCACCGGCCCCCGAGCTGGACAGGACTAGCAAGAGGAAAATTAGGAGGACCTAGAAAAGAAGGAGAAAGATAAAGCCCAGAGTTATCCTACCGTAATCCCTCAGGTGGCCAAGGTGGGGTTCCAATATTGGTGTAGCTTCTCCAGTAAATTGGACAGCGGGACAATACACTGGTGGTCATCAGGTTCCCTTTGTGTTCTTGGGGTTGTTGTTTTAAACCTCATTGGAATAGTACGTCTCTCCTTGATAACCCCTCTGGAGTTCAGGTCCGTGGCTACTTCCTGTGCCGTGGAATAGGTGACAGTGCCAGAGGGAAGTATCACTAGCAATCTATATGGGTAAGGCATACAGAACTTTATTGTTTGAGTCCAGAGCAGGGGCAACAATGGGGCATAGTACCTTCTAATTTTTGGGGCATAAGGGGTATAATCATTGTCCAGAGTTAAACGCTGTGACCCTAACATCGTGCATCCCATTTGCCAAGCTTTTTTCAAGAACTGGTCTTTAGTTTGATAATTTTGAAATTTAACCACAAATGACCTTGGTCTGGCATCTGGTTGGGAGGGTTTGGGACCCAGGACATGATGTGCCAGCTCAATGTCAATGGGAAATTCCAGTTCTAAATTCAGTATCAATTGTAAAAGGTAGTCAGCATCGGCCACTGGATCTGCTCCCTCCTCCCTCTCTGGCAGGCCATAAATATGGATATTTTTCTGTTGGCTTCTGTTTTCTGTATCCTCCTGTCTGGCAGCTAGGTAGATCTGCTCTGTAAATATGGTCCGAACACATTTCTCTATGGATTCTATATTAGTGGCATTTGTGTTAATTTGAAGGTCAGCTTCTTCCACATGTGACTGTAAGGCTCCCAAGTCTGTTTTCAGTGCACCAATGGATTCATGCATTTCATTGTGAAATTTTGATATTGCTTGTAGTATGCTGTCACCTATTTGGAAGTCCCATCCCTTCTTTTTTCCCATTTTTATTGCTGGAGTAGATTTTACGAGGCCTGACTCCTTGCATTGTTTGGTGCCTTGCTCTTAATCCTGTGCACCACACTCCTCATGGTCGTCCATATTGGAGTGAAGTTGAAAATGATTCCTCTGTTGTTTAGCCATTGAAGGGAAAATTTTGTAGATGGCCCACCTCACTGCAGCTATGTAAGTTAATTTATATGTTTTTTTTGACTGAGGACTGTGTTTTTTTTAAAGATATTATCCAATGGAGCAGAAGGATTCGTGGTTAAGGTGCTCACGGGCTCATACCAGAACCTGAAGCCCGCAGAAAAGGATTTTGACACCTCACAAAAAGGGAATTGCGACTCATGAAAAGGTATTATTCATAGGGCCATCTAGCCTGACAACTGCAACCCATTTTACTAAGCTGTCAAAATCCCTTTTTGTGAGCAGATTCCCTTTTCAGAAAGTGTCAAAATCAATTTTCACATTGCAAAAAAGGCTTAGGACTTGTGGGACCAGTTGGCCTTACCAGCAATCCTGTTTCATGAGATGAATTCCCTTTTTGTGAGGTGTCAAAATCCATTTTGGTCTTGACAGCTCATGAAAAGGGATGGCCAGCAGAGCCATCTGGTCCCACAAGTCCTAATCCTCTTTTGCGCTGCAAAAAGGGATTTTGACACCTCGTGAAAAGGGAATTGCATTGCATGAAAAGGGATTGCTCGCAGGGCCATTTGGTCTAACAACTCCAATCCCTTTTTGCAAGGTGTCAAAATCCCTTTTTGCATTGTGAAAAAGAATTAGGACCTGTGGGGCCAGATGGCCCTACCTGCAATAATGTTTCATGAGATGAATTCCCTTTTGGCGAGGTGTCAAAATCCCTTTTGTTTTTGACAGGTCACGAAAATGTATGGCCAGCAGGACCATCTGGTCCCACAAGTTGACACAGTTCTGCTTCAGGTTTCTGGAGTCACTTACAAGATGTAATTATAACATCATCATTTACTTCTTCTAATACAGCCTTAGGATAGACCATTGCTGAGATTAGAGATGTGACAAAATAAAACTTTGCCCATAAATTTTGCATGAAGCAATGCAATTGCTCTCTGCAGAGCTTTGCAAAGCTTCTTCGAACATGAGGAACTTTGGCTCCACCATAAATTGCATGAAATTCATGGGTGAAATTTTGCACTTCGCAGTGAAATGTGTACTATTCACACTCTGCAAATTGCATGAATTTCACAAATTGTGCTCTCTGAATTGTGCGCAATCTGTGAAATAATTAGTGGAGTGAATGTTTGGGATTTCGCTCACCTCTAGTTGAGATGCACATGGTAGAACCCAATATTAATTGGAATGCAAATCATTTGAAGAACTAGAAATCTGAATAAAATATGTGGCCTGCTTTAGTACACATGGCAGTGAAGTACATGAATGGCCCTTCGATTCGCATCTATTCAAGACAATTGCTTAGTTCAAATTGCAACTTTATTACTGAAACAATAATCTGTTTAATACCAGAAAACATTAAGCATTTGACATTTCTGAAAGTAAATAGTTCTCACTTTAATATCAAATATGATATGTGAAGGAAACATTTATATATTGACTCTGAGCAGGCCCTATCTATGAAATAGTTTCTCCCATTGTGCCTGTGGTGAAAAATCTTTTGTGTAGATTAACGGTACTGGATAAAATTGTGGGACATTAGTAAAACGGTGTTTGATAGAAAAAGATTATTGTTGAGAACTTGGGTATAAATCTGGCTATTGGTTGAATTTTGTTATACTTAAGTTAAACTTGCTCTGGCAGAGCCACTATGACGATGAATACAGTAACCACATAAGGGTGTTTCATGGGCTTAAACATAAACATTTATTTATTTTAAAAATATCAGATTTACAAACCTTTGAGTCAGAGACTCATTTACAAAGGCAACTCGTCAAAACTGATACAGAGACAGCACAGTTAACAAGTCAAAAAACAATGGCTCAGAGAGCAGACAGTTATAACAATCATTCACTGGAGAAACATGGGTAGCAGTAGATATACAGATTACATAGTTTACGCACACAGGCACCACATCAAGGAGACCAAATCAGTTCAAACAATATACAATAGCTAAAGCAAATAGACATCAGGAGTCAAAGAGAAGCCCGGACTGTTCACATGAAGGCTGTTGTATACACTAACTGAATCAAAGTATAGTACATTGAGAAAGGGCATAGAGTATTTAAGCAATAAGGCATGACAAGGTGTGTGTTATCATGTAATAATGTCACTTCTGGGGTGGGTTGAAGCATGAGGTGAAGCTGAGTATTTATTTATTGTTTTATTTGCATGTATTTATTTGATCCACTTGATCAGCAATATTTGCCCAAGCTGTGCCCAGTGCAGATTTTACAGCACTGGTCCTGGACTGGTGATTTGGGTTTCACCCATACCACACTGCATATGGCTTACTACTATAGTGTACAGATGGCTGCAGAGTCTAACCTATTGAAGGTTGAAGTTTCAGAAAACCATTATGCTACAAATAACAAGACTCACACCCTCCCTCACCCCCCAGTCACAATTAATCCTCTACCAAAGTCATACTTAAATACCAGTGTCTCTACACCCATGCCACTAAGCTTTTAATGTCAACATGCTTCTTCTGCTGCTGTGAGTTAAACTTTTTATTTAAAAACATTTTGTTGAGAAATTTTTGTTTTAGTATATCCATGGTCAGGAAAAATGAATTTGTAAAAGAAACCAAAATCCCCATTTATCAATTCATTTAATCACAATAACGCATGCTATGAATTTTTCAGATTCTATACGTAACCTACAGTAAGTCAGATAGAAATTAGACACAAATACCTACCTATTTTCAAGTGAAGCAAATGTGGATATTATCATTCAGTTGTAAATACCTATAGTCACAGCCAGGATTCACATTACTAGACTCTGGATAAGTATAACAAGTTTCCTAAATACTGGTACCTTATCCAGCTGTGTTCTGCTTGGGTGTGTGTGTGTGTGTGTGTGTGTGTGTGTGTGTGTGTGTGTGTGTTTTTAAACATGTAACTTTCTATAGTATAATGAATAGCACTGTGAATCCTGGCTGCAGTGTTCTTTCTCTGCTGTGGCTAAGCACGGCACTGTAACAAGACACTGGCCTGCTGTAGGGGCTATTAGACATCAAACCAAAGGGTTCTCTGTGAAGACCAACTTGGAGAAGATGCAATAAAACAAACTTAAATGACAGCCTCCAGATGTCATAAAACACCCAGGGAAAATTAGAAAAAAAATCCTCTCTAGGGCCTAGGCAGAAACAAAACACTGGATTGAAGTGAAAACTCAAAACTGGTAGTAATACATATATTCCTGATTTTAGCATGCAGTTTCCTTAAAGAAGATTCAGTGGAATATAAATAGTAGCCCAGAACTGCCTGCCTGAGAAAGAAGTTTGTATATTATTTGGAAAAAGGCAAGGCTGGCTCACTTGCTATGCAATGTCCTGCAAAGTAACACACTGACTGCACTTAGGATGGTGGTGTCAAATCCTGTGAGGTGCCTAAGGGAACTTGTTATGCAGAAAGTTCCAGGAAGTGTTTAACCTATTCTACTTATAATAGCTTTCTATGATGTCTGTACTATCCATTTGTGCAAGTCAACTTCACTTCTCAAACTTAAAAAGAAAATTACACATCATCACAGTCTCTGTTTACCAATTACTGTGCCCATGATTAAAATAATTTGAACCCCATTCCCCCAAAAATGTGCCCTCACATGAACATGCATGATTTATCTGTAAAGATAATTGAACAATTTATTTCTAAATGCCTTACTAGCATCAATGCTTTCAAGGTTTTGAAACTACTAAAAGACAAACTCTATATATATATATATATATATATATATATATATAAAATAGTATGATAGTGCCACTATAATAGGATTGAGGAGCCATTTCTATGTTAAACCCCAAAACTTTGCACCTTAATAACTTTGCAACTCTTTGACAGATTTGCCTGAAATTTGGAATACATGATCAAGAATCATATGCCTTGGGATCTACCAAGTTTTGTACTGGTCGGATATATGGCTACAGAGTTATTAAGCATGATCTGTGCACGCATTTACACTTTTTCTGGAATTCTATGGTCGCACCTACAGGTCGTACAGTTTGCGCGACCAGCCCAAAATCTTCAGGGAATGTGTGGCTGGGGTCCCCAATGTGCCTTTTGAAGATTTCGTGAAAAAATATTAAACGGTTCAAAAGTTATTCAGAAAACAGTTTCCCATTATAAGTCAATGGGAAAAGTTAACAAAAAGTTCGACAGTGTCGCAAATCATTTTTACTTTCGCAAATGGGCCTGGTACTTTCGCAAATCGCCCATTTTGTTTTCAGTTGGTGATCAGAGAAATGATTGGCATTTAAATTTGGGACCCTCTAGCAACCTAATTCTTTTTGTATTCACCTAGTCGGACCCTGAGGATGCTTGCCATGTCTTTATTTTGTGGTAAAACACCCCAGAAATATGTTTTTCAAATTTCTGGAAAAAGTACTTTCACAAATTACTTTCGTGCTCACGAAAGTGTCGAACTTTTTTGCTAAAGCTTTCTCAAATTGCGACAGTAGTTTTCCATCTGTGGGAAAGTGACAGCGATTCTTTGGCACTGCGCTGCAAAAGAACAGTTGGGAGTTTGGGGCTGAAATTTGGAAGGAACGGAGGCAACATCTCACAGATGTGGCTTTCAGTGGTTTGTTGAAAAAATATTACATGGCGGCAAAGTTATGGCACTCCAAAGTTGACAGTTTTTCCCATAGGATAACATTACGGCACCCGACGCATTACAGAAATCCTTTGGATCCCTGCTGCAAAATAACGGTTTGGTCTTTTTTCCTGAAATTTGGAAGGAAAACAGCCAACAGCCCACAGATGTGCCTTTCAGTGGTTTGGTGAAAAAACATTACAGGAAGGCAAAGTTATGGTGCTCTGAACTTTTCTTTTTTTTCCCATAGGATAACATTACGGTGTTCGCCGCGCCTTTCAGGGCCCGTATCTCGGAAATGGTGCGAGATACAGACTTTTCTTTGGACAAATTCTTAGCCCCCTAATGGGGGCTAAGTACCAAATTAGTCAGGACAGCTGTAAATAATACGACTTTTAAATTTTTTTTCTACGTTGTACGGTTCTTGAGATATAATGTATTTAGTATTCCAAGTTCTCATTTTCTTGCATACTCATTATTATGCATACATTATTTGTACTCACTGTCTTTCTCTGTGCAGGTTTTGGGAAAACCAGCCTGTGCGCTTACATTACTGTTACTGTTGCCCTTTCCGCTTACGGTTCCGTACCCGTTTCACTTACCGTGGACGTCTGCGTCACCATGTGCGTTATCCTTTGCGTTTTCATTTGCACTTGCTTTTCTGTTATTTTTTGCCATTTCTGTCTACAATACTGTTTATCTTTCTGTTTTGCTTTATGTCACCATGCCCATTGACATTTCTGTTTGCAGGCACCATGTTACTATGTGACAACACATCACGTGGCAGACTGTTCCTGTCTACGCCACCATGTGAGTTACCCTTTCTGTTCTCATTCGCGCTTGTGTTACCATGTGCGCCACTGTTAGCATTTCTGTTTGTGTTGCTGTCCCTGTTAGTATGCCACAAGACATCATGTGGCGGGAGCGCAGGACCCAAAGGGCCCTATGCTCCCGCCACCATATTATTGGTGGAGCGGGCCCAGAGGGCCCCGTGTTCTGCCACTGCATTACATCTACTATTTCTCGTTATCATTCTCAAAAGAGGAATTAGAGGGCAAAATCCATTTAATGCATTAGTTAGGGTTGTTCATTAGCAACAAAAGTGAAGAATTTGTTAGGGTTGAAAAACCCTTGATCCTTCGGGCCCACCTCAACCAGCATTGGGGTGTGCATTGGGACTGGGTCCTAACTCTCACCCCATTCTCCTATACTTCTGCTGCTTTACACATCTCATGGGGTGAGAGTTAGGGCTGATGATCCCAATGCGCACCTCGATGCCAGTTGGGGAGGTGGGCAGGGTCCAAGGGGTTTTCAACCCTAACAGCGAATTTCCTCACTTTTGTCACGGTGGAACAACCCTAACTAATGCATTAAACAGAGTTTTTTGCCTCTAATATATATATATATATATATATATAGTTACTGGTCAGCAATTTTCTCTATGGGCTGAACCAGTTGATATTTGCTGTAATAACCGACTGGTTATTACAACATTCACGAGCCCAGTCACTCAGTCGGTGACTCTCGCTCACTGGATTATGTTCAGCGTCGGGGCGGGCTGAACTCTCTTACAAACATGGCGGCTCTGTCTCTCACGTCCCGTGGAGCCTCTAAAACAAGATGTGTACATCCTTTTTTTTTTATTTGTTTCCTGTACCTGGTTAATCCAGCCTTTCCCCCAGCAAAATATCTGGTTGATCCTGTCATTTGTCCGTTTCGGGACAAAAGGACTAGAGTTACAAGGGAGTGTGCCAGGGAAGCGTGGTAGACACGATCACGTCAGAGACAAGCTGTAAGGTACAAACAAAATGGAAACAAAAAAGAACTACGTTAAGGAAGGGAGGTAGGGGCAGAAGACAGATGAAGTCAGAGATTGTGTGTGTCTGTGTTTGTGAGAGAGAGAGTGTGTGTGTGTTTGTGTGAGAGAGAGAGTGTGTGTGAGAGAGAGTGTGTGTGTGTGTGTGAACACTGAACTCAAGCAGGAGAAAAATTGCTGACCTTTTATTATAAAAAATAAAAGATGATGAAGTGTGTCATATTCGAATTTAATGCTCACCCTCGGTGTGGGATGCTTTGATAGACCCCTCGGGCTTCGCCCTCAGGGTTTATGTAGCATCCCACACCTTGGGTGAGTATTAAATTCTCATAACACACACTTCCCCATCCTTTATTCTCTATATATATGATAGATAGATAGAATATGGTAAACAAATATTGTTAATCCCAAAAGCTGAACTTTGTTTTTAGTATATAAATATTTAAGAAATACCTGAAAGCTGTCTATTTTACTTAGTTTTTAAACACTTCTTACTCTTTCCTTTTGAGACACCAGGTGACTCTGATAATCATTCGTTCCAAGGGTTTTTAAGTCAGTTTGAAGGTATTTTAAGTATCATCTGTTCTCCTAGTCCTTAACAAAATGCAGGGACTCCACAGACTTGTTGTTCCTTGGTCCACACCCCAAACTAGTGAGTTTTCTTTCAGCATGATAGATCCACCTCATGCCCCTCCTACATGAATAAAAAAAAGTGGGATGGACCTTTTGGAGCTTCTTGGGTGGAGGTGGGGTGGACCTTACTTCCCCCAAAAAAACAATGCTGCCTCCTACTACTCAGGTTCTAGTTCTTGTACCACCCATTTAAGAAAGAAAATACTGCTCTGCAACCATTGACTAACACAAATCCATATTTATTTGAGGGAGGAAAACATTTCTTGGAAGAGGGTAAGGCGGAGTAGACTATTTACACCTTCAGTCAGTTCCATGGAGAGAAAACATGACATCACTCCTTTTGTACATGCAATAGTAGAACAAGGAATAATGATAAGTGTAAAATATAAGAAGTACACTTCTAAAAAGATTAAGAACCATTGGAATAAGAGATCTGAATGAAATAAGTGGAACACGCTATTCACAATGGTTAGCTTCTAATAATTACAAACATGGATAAAAAAAAAACTGTTTGGATACCTTAACTGACCCCAGATTAAGGACCAATTTTACAATGTCCAAATTTGAACAGTTTTCTAGTAAGGTGCTGGAGTTTAGATATTAAAAAAAAAAAGAGGGATAATATCAGGGGAGTGTGATTGTAGGGTTGGAGAAGAGGAGGATTTATTACATGTCATGTGGGACTGCAGGTGGTATGAGAGGCAATGTGCATACTGGCTGAGCCCTTTTATAAATAATATTTACCAGGTTAATAAGACAGAATTAGCTGGCATTCTGTTACATACAGAAGACTCATGGGCAGTTGACAGACCAGCAAAATATTTTCTTCTCATTTAAAACATAAAAAGTAAAATTAAAATTGTGTAATAACCCGGCTATTTTATTGTGAATCTGTATGCACACTTTACCGATGATGGAGTAAATTGTGATGATTGCTTATGTACTGTCTGTAAATTGTTCTTCTACATGATGTGCATCTTATTTATTTGTATTTGTATTTACATAATGTATTGTGAAGAATTTTCAGCCATACAATAAAACTGAATTGATTTGTCTACATGTTATAATAATAATAATACATAAAATACACATGAGGCAGTGGTAACAAGTCAGCTGAGGATAGTCCTGGTCAGCATTACCTGAATGAACACAGTGAGTACAAATACATAAAAAAATAATAACATCCACGGGTCCAGAGACGATGTAATATGGCAAGCAACTGCAGTTCAGGCCCCAAACTTACTTGGTAGTACTACTTAGCTGCTCTAGAAAGTAAGTACTGTTCCCTACTACTACCACTACTTGTCAGCAACTGCATAAAAATATTATTTTACCACCTCACTATGCTATACTATGATGCTAATGAAGTTTGCACTTTAAGAAGCAGACCAAGTTGTCCTGGTGGACCCTCCCCTTGTGACAGAGATGGTTTGCTCAGAGGGGCGGATGTAGGAAGAGGGAGCCAAAGGACAAGGGACAGGTAGACAGGACGGGGAGGAGCCAAAGAATGGGAGCAAGATAGGGATACGTGAAAAGGGGAGTAGGAGGGGCAGAAATAAAGAGTACATAAGGGCCAGCACAGAGGGATGCAGCCTCTTTTGCTGAAGATTTTGTTGGTTTTAAAATCAATAGATCTACAACACATCAAGTTGGCTTTTTTGGATCTAGTTGATGGTTTTGAGGCATCAACAGGGTCAAGGTTTGTGTACCAGGAGTTATTTGGGAAGGTAAGGGAAGGAACACATCATGTGATGGAGCCCACAAGGGAGGGGCATGTCCTGGACGTGGTTTCTGGCAGATGGGGATCTGGTAAGAGACCTGGTTGTAGAGGATCCCCTGACTGGGAGTGACCACAATACTGTCTGGTTTCAAATAAGCATGGGGGGGAGATCTAGGACACTGGCAGTGGACTTCAGGGGGGGCAGACTCTGTGGGCATGGGAAATATTCTCAAGGATCACTTGAAGGGGATTACATCAATGACAAATGTAGAAAGGAGATGGGAGGTCATAAAACGGGGACTTCATGAGGCAGTCAGGACCTGCGCTAAGGTGAAACGTAAGGGAGCAAGGTCACATAAACCATGCTGGTGGTCCGGTGAGGTTCAGGTAGCAGTCAGAGAAAAGATGGTGGCCTACAAAAAATATAAAACAACAAGAGGGGATAAGGATAAGGAAAAGTACCATCTTGCATCTAGAAAAGTAACCCGGATGGTGAGGGGGCCAAGGCCAGTAAACAGCAGCAGCTGGCACAGGGGATACATGGAGGGGAAAAGGGGTTCTTCCGGTACATTGAGGAGCAGAGAAAAACTAAGGGATCTCAGCAGATTGAGATCAGAAGTAGGGTGGGTGGAAGAGGCAAGGGGCCGGGCAGAGGTATTTAATGAGTACTTTGCCTCTGTGTTCACTAGGGAGGGGGATGGGATATCTACAAAGCAAGGCACGATGGGGATAGAAGCGGCAGTGAGTGGGATCAGGGGAGCAACAGAAATGGAGCAAGAGGGAGGGAGAGGTACCCCAGGGGTGTCACATCAGGATAAGGATAAAAAGACCAGTAAGGTGGAGGGGACGGATGATTCTGTCTCTGCCAAAAGGGTGTGATTAGTCCTCAAGGCCCTAAAGAAAGACAAATCTCCTGGGCCAGATGGCATTCATCTGAGAGTACTATGGGAATTGGCGGACATACTGGCTGCATCCCTGGTGGAGCTCTTCAACAGGTCACTTGAGACAGGGAGGGTACCTAGGGATTGGCAAGAGGCACATGTGGAGCCAATCCATAAAGGGGGGTTGAGGGAAGTACCAGGTAACTATAGACCCATCAGTTTGACCTCAGTGGTGGGAAAATTAATGGAGAGTATACTACAGGAATGATTGGGGATGTACTTGGAGGAGGTGAGAGGTCTGGATAGTTGGCAACATGGGTTTGTACCAGGTAGATCATGTCAAACCAATCTTGTGGAGTTCTACGAATAGGTAACATCAGAACTGGACAGGGGAAAGCTTGTGGATGTATTATTCTTGGACTTCAGCAAGGCCTTTGACTCTGTCCCCCACAATGGTCTGGTGGAGAAACTGATGGGGTTGGGAGTAGGCCCTTTGATGGTCAGATGGATTGAAAACTGGCTAGCTGGAAGCACCCAGAGAGTACTGATCTGTGGGGATCTCTCGAACCCTAGAGAGGTTGGTGGGGGGGGTACCGCAGGGCTCGGTCTTGGGTCCGATCCTGTTTAATGCATACATATCGGACATCAGAGAGGGTATAGGGTGTGAAATGAGTCTCTTCGCTGATGACTCCAAGATGGGAGGTTGGCCCTGCAAGGGGACCTGGACACCCTGGAAAGCTGGGTTCACACATGGAAATTAAATTTCAATATCACCAAGTGCAAGGTGTTACATCTTGGGTGGGGAAATCCTAAACACAGGTACACCCTGGGAGGAGGTGCTGGAGGCCTCATTAGGGAAAAGACCTAGGGGTCATGGTGGATGCATGTATGAATAACTCTGAGCAGTGTGGGAGAGTGGCTAGCAAGGCAAACAGGATGTTGGGATGCATAGTAAGGGGATCAGCTCTAGGAGCAAGGAGTGATTCTGCTGGCACAATGGACTGGTTGAGACCACACCTTGAGTATGTGTACAGTACTGGAGACCACACTTGAAGAGGGACGTACAGCTCCTGGAGAGGGTACAGAGGAGGGCAACCAAGATGATACGAGGGCTAGGGATTTGACGTATGAGGACAGACTTGAGGAGCTCTACCTGTTTTCATTGGAGGAGAGAAGAGACAGGGGGGACATGATTGAGGTCTTCAAGTACCTCAAGGGTATAAATAGGGTAAACATGGAGGGGATCTTTAGACTAAAGCAGGGAGGTATCACCAGAGGGCATGGTTTGAAGTTGGAAGGTGGAAGGGTGAGGGGGGAAGAGGAGGACATTTTTCACTGAGAGGGTGGTGGACCCTTATAATGCACTGCCTGGCGAGCTGGTTCAGAGATCCACAGTGGAGGGCTTCAAGTGAGGGTGGGACAGACACAGAAAGTGGAAGTATCAGATGATGGCCTGGCCTAGGGGGGTGGGGATGGATGATTGGGGTTTCTGGAACACAAGGGGGGGAGGGCCTAGGCACCCAACTAGGGGTCTGAGGTTCGAGCAGACTCAATAGACCATAAGGCCTAATCTGCTGGCAAATAGTATGTTAGTATGTAAGAAAAAAAAAGAAGAAAAACAGATGTGTATATATAAAGCAGAAGTTGTGGGGACAAGTGAGATATGCTGGCCTTACAACAAATGCAGAGAGTGAGGGTTTAAAAGCTGGTGGTCTGGTTGGGGAAGTTTGGCCTAGCAGCACAGAAGTGGAGTGAGGGTTTGGACTAGGAGTTGAGAGAGTCACTAAAAAAAAAAAAAAAAAAAAAGAGTGTTTAGTAAGAGGCAGGAGTTGGCATGAGCAGCAGCTGTAAGGCAGTGACTGAATTGGGCCTGAATGACAGATGTGGATCAAGGCGCTTCAGGCAGCAGAGCGGCCATAGCCGCAGAGTTTGCACTTTGCTTAGGCTTGGGGGTAGGCATTTGTGAGCTGAAAACAAGGAGAGAGTAGGGCTGCTCCCACGCAGGTTGTCCAGTAGAGAGCAAGAGCAAACAAGAGGTTTGGGAAGTGAGTAGCAATGTTGGGGGTGATATGGTGCAGTTGTTCGTTGTGGAGAGAGGCGAAGGGCAAATGAAGAGAGGGACAATCACAGGCCCTGTCTGAGAGGCGAGTGCACTGGCTACCTGGTAGAGAGAGAGGAACGGAGAGGTTCCAAAGTGGGGATAGGGCACTAAGCTGCACCACAAAAGCCCACAGCAGGACTGGTGGTAATGAGAGGAGTTGGGAAGTCAACCTGCCAGAAGACCCTAGCGGGTGAGGCCACACAGTCAGGGAAAATGGCATCTGACATCACACTGTGTGGCCTAGCAGAGATAAGATACAGGGCCTAGGTTTTTTTTTTTTAAATAGATCTAGGAAGTTTTCTCAGACAGCTGCTGTGGCATAGTGGTTAGCATGCTGGGCTTTAATAAGGACAAGTTTTATTTTGGGTCACGCGGTCGTGGCCTGGTGAGTACAAGATACAGGGCCTAAGTACTAAAACAGAACAGGGGGTTTTCAGGGCAGCAGCTCTCAAACGGACTGGCAAGGTACAAGAGGCAGGGACAGATGAACTTCAAGCTGATTTAAAGTTTGTATTGGGAATTGCTGCAGGGGGGAGATTATGGTGACAAAAGGTGATTTTGCTGGCCGTCGTCAGCCTAGGACATTATGGGGAATTTTGCAACAAGTGAAAATGGGGGGAGGTGAGCTGAAGCATGTGGCTGGGGCTCAGAATGGGTGATGTCATGGCACACAGTGGGGCCTGCCTGTTGCATACATGGGGGAGCCTGCCTGTTGCAGGAGGGTGTGCGAGGGCTGGTTGTGAGTTTTCCAGGGGTTGTTGGAGGGCCCCAAGCTACGGAAAGGAGCGAGTTTAGGGTAACAGATGGGGTCTGGCAAAATGAAGCAGGAAAGTGAGGGGAGAAGGGTGAATTTGAGTTGCTATTATCAATAAGATATATTCCAGGGCAGGCTACAGGGTGTGGTATAAAGGTATGGATTGGTCACTAATGGAGGCACCTTGTCAGTTTTTATCCACTGCTTTTTAATGCAGGAAATTTCAAGAAAGGATGGCACCGAAGAAGAACAGGCCATCGAAAGAAGAGGCCTATAAGACGATCATAGAGTTAGCGGAGAAGGCCAACATGATGTGGCAGCTGGTTGAAGGGGCAGAACTGGAGAGGTTGGGGGAGAAGTGGAAAGCAGAGAAAGAAAAAGGGGGCAATGGGAAATGACCGACATGGAGGCCATGCAGTCCAATAAGGCCACAGCTGCCACCAGTGGTTCCTCCTCGAGTGGTCAGTCTAGTACCACCGCAACCCTGTTTACTGGAACCATTAGTATCTCCCCTGGAGCCAGTTGTGGTGCCAAAGTCAGAACTTAGGCCAGAGCCCTCGGCCATAGTGGTCCCACCACCCCCGATGCCACAACCATATGTCCCACCACAGGAACTTGGACCAGTTCAGCTCAGTAACAGCAGGCCACATGGAGCAGACAGGCCTGCAGGTAATGTATCAGGTTTTGTAGGTGAGAGTATCAAAGAGTACATTGGGCAAATTATAGTGGCTCTCAGGACAGACAGTCTAGGAAAGATGGAAACTGCAATTGCAGAGATTAGGTCAGATAAAGAAACGATGGGGGGGGTGGACAAGGTGGCAGAAGGAGAAGGAAAAGGAACAAGGGAGATAGGAGCCCCCGGTATGAGAATAGGGGAACACGTGCCAATGGCCACAAAGGAGAAAGTATGGAAGGGGGAGTATGTGGACATATTTGCTCTAATGAGTAGAGATGTGGCAGCCAAATATGAGGAAACAGAAAATATAGGGAAGAGTGAGATGGCAGCAGCTGTTGTTTTATTGGGTAAGAAAGAGGAGGATAAGTTTATGAAAGGAAAGTCATTTGATGGGTGGTTCGTGGGGTTCACCACAAATTCAGCCATAGTGATGGATAAGAAACCAGAGCTGGGCATCCCACTTATGACGTATTCCCTGATCATACAATGGGCAAAAGCTAAAGGGGATCTGGGGTGGATATATTGCGATGAGTTTTTCCACCAAAGGATGGTGACATATGGGGATATGAGATGGGACACAAAACAGCTGGATTTGTGGACAGACTACGTTACTAATCAATCCACACCGGAGGGGGGAATGGGAAAAAGGGGGGTAATACACCAGAAGTGCTGTTGGGGATATAACAGTGTATTTTGTTCATGACCACAATGTCAATTCTGACATGCATGCTTGAAATGTGGTGGGTCCCACCCGGCCACAAGATGCCGGACTACATAGACCCAAGGGACCCAGGAGGGGGAAGCACAGGGGATGGGCCACCAGCCCTTTCATGAGGGGCCAGGTTATATCGGGCAGACATGGAGTAGAGGGTCAAGAGGCAGGGATTATGGGAATAGGAGGGCCTAGTCTTATTGAGGTGAGGGACAAAGAAAAAACAGCCAGGGGGTAGCGGGTTTTGGGGTATGGGGGGTATGGGGGGAAGAGAACAATTCCAGGCTGCAAAAACCCCCATCAAGATAGAGGTCTGGGAAAAGTGGCTTAAACAGTACCCAGATAGTGGGGTGGTGGAAACCATAAACAGGGGGATTAGAACAGGATTTCCTCTACTGTACAGTGCAAAGGTTCTAGACAGGCAAGGAAGGCTAATAACTTGGGGTCAGTCAGGGGAAAGGAAGACATTTTGAGAAGTAAAATAGAAAAAGAAAAAGCTGCAGGGAGGGTGGAAGGGCCATATCCTATTCCCTCTTTAGACAACCTGAGAATTTCCCCATTGGGTTTGGTCCCCAAAAAACAAAAAGGGGAATTCAGGCTGATTCACAATCTGTCATCCCCAGAGGGATACTCAGTTAATGACTTTGTAGGGGAAAAGCACAACAGGGTGACCTATGCCACGTTGGAAGAGACAGTAGAGATTATCCAGGCAACCCCTGATGCATGGATGGCCAAGACAGATATACTGTAGAATCAACTGTCCGGTTGCTCCCAGTTAGGAGGGAGGACTGGGACATTTTGGGTTTTAAAGTTGGGGACTAGTATTATTTTGACAAGGCTATGCCTATGGGTTGTTCCATAGCTTGTGCTACATTTTAAACATTCAGCACCTGCCTGCAATGGATCTTCAGGCAGACAATAGGTTACAAGATGGTCATACATTATTTGGATGATTTCTTGTTAGTAGGCAGTGGACGCTCGAAGACTGAGAGGATGCTGGCTAGCTTTCAAGAACTGTGTGGGAACTCGGTGTGCCATTGACACCAGACAGAAAAAAGGACCCAGTTGGGGATCACGTGATGCAGGGTACTGAGTAGAAGTTCCTCTGCATAGCTCCAACGTCCTAACTGCAAATAATCTCTGTTTCGGTCATTATTTCTCCCTAAAAACCAGAAAGATTATGGATTATCGCCTTCGTAATATCCTGGGCTCCTGCTTGCTGGCTTTCATCGATTATGGAGGTTTACATGAAGAAGTCTTCACAGAAGCACACACCGCAGGTCACTCCCGAGAAGGCCCCAAAAAAACCAAGGGCCTCGAGTGCAGTGGATAAGCCAGAGCTTCAAAGTCTGATCACTGAACAAGAACCCCTAACTTTGAGCAGATTCTTGGAAGAGTTTAAACCCTTCTGGGAAGAAATCAAAGAAATCTCTGCTGAAATTAAATCCCTTTCTAAAAAGCTTGAAGAGATCACGATGAAAACTTCAGATAATGCAGCTCGAATCTCCTCTCTTGAGAAGCAAATGGAAAACATCGATCCTGGTCTCGTAGTTATGTGACAGAGGATTTCTAGTTTGGAAGCTAAGTTGGAAGATTTGGAGGGCCGCAGCTGAAGAAACGATATAGTTATCTTGGGCCTTCCAGAAGGAGAGGAAGGCCAGAACATGCTTGCATTTGTGCAGAAGCTGATGGAAAAGGTCACTGGTCCCTCTCCCTTTGGGGCTAAGTGCATCATCAAAAGGGCACATAGGTCCTTGCGACCCAAGCCATCTCCAGGAGCAATGCCACGTCCCGTTATTTGTCAGTTTTTAAATTACCTGGAGCAACAACATTTTCTGGCAAAAGTGAGAGAGCTGCAAGAAGTGAAATGGGAAAATACCAGGCTCAGAATTGCCCAAGATTTACCGGGGTCGGTCAGGGCGAAATGCACTGCTTTTCACCCTATTGTATCGAAAGTTATAGCAGCAGGCCTTCGCTTTAGAATGGGGTATCCAGCTAGATTGCAGCTACTAGTGGATGGTACCTGGTCAACATACGAGAATCCTGAAGCTGCTCTTATGGGACTTAAGGCTGCTTTGCCTGATCTGTTTCAGGACACTTGATCTGGTTGGTTGGTCTCATCCTACCCTGCGATGTAAGAGAGAAGAATTTTCTCATGCTACTATACCAAAAGGGGAATGAATAACTGTCTGGTTTTGAAGGTTATTGAACATCACAATGGAGGGGACTATCCTCATCGGAATTCTGATCTCTTATACTTTACATCTCAGCGCTCAGTGTTTTGGATCAACTTCATATCTCAGGATTTTGTCTCTAGGGGGGTTGTGTCTTGTCTGGGAGGAAGTTCCCTTTTTTCCCACATGGATCACATTCTCTGATTTCTCTTTTACAAGGACATCAAATTATTTCTCATGATCTTATTAATATAACGAAAGCCCCCAAGCTTGGTATTTTTCATTGCTAGGACACTAGTTAAGAGAGCGACCTTCTGGTATCAGCGTTTTTGAGGTATCACCAGAGGGCCGCTCTTGCAGTATTTTTGGTGGATCAACACCTTTATTTGTTTCAGGAATTTATTTTTCCCAGGTAAAGATAACAGTGGGGGCTTGGGAACAGATGGAGATCCACTACTTGAGAGCATTTAGTTCTTTGGCTAATATGTGTCACTGGGAAAATGTTCAGTCTTTCTAGTAGCAGCAGTTACGATAGCATATTCTGCTATTACACTTTACATTGCTTGTTTCTTTCTCAGGTATTCAGGTTTTCTGGACTGCTCCCAAGTGGGGGTTGCTTTCTCTTCCCCTTTTCGCTCTCGTTCTCTGTTTTCCTCGATGTCAGGAGTCCAGTACCTGTTTATCACCACTTACATTATCTTTACCTTCGATTAGATATTACTGACCACTGTTTGTATAAGAAGGTTCTCATATTAGGACAGGGTTTTTGGGTACATGTTTGGGAGCTTGGAGGGGGAGGAAGGAAAATGGTATTGTGCTGAACGTTGCTCATGACAGTTGGGGTGGGTGGAGGGGATGATAGTGTGTTTATGATTTTCATTTTACTTGTTCATTGGGTGGGTTCAGAATATTTTGGGGAGGTGGGGGAGGTCGGCAGGAGGAAAGTTGATGTTGGGTTGGGAGGGGCATACAGCAGCAAACCTGGGTTCTGGTCACTTAATTCTGATTGTTGTAATTTCTAAATCTCATATAAGAGTCTACATTGTGTTTTTTTGGTTTTTATTTAGATGGCCAGTAGTATAAATTTTGCTACATGGAATGTGAAGGGGATAAGGAAAAGAGTTAAACAATACCAAGTGTTAAAACATTTAAGCTTATTATCTTCTCAGATCACATTCTTGCAAGAATCTCATTTACTGGAAAGTGAATCTCTGCAACTTAGGAGGCAACAAATTGGACAGGTGTTTACTGCCTTGGTGTCCACTAACAACTGTGGGGTTATGATTTTGGTTAATAGAGGCATTCCCTTTATCTCTAAACAAGTTCTCAGGGACCCGGATGGTAGATATGTCCTGGTCCAGGGGAGTATCTGGTCTATGCCAGTTTTACTTGGCAGCATTTATGGCCCTAATGCAGATGATCCGGGCTTCTTTAGGAAGCTTATCTCCATACTCCTTCCCATGTTTCCCATTGGTATAATTATGGGCAGGGATTTCAATTTGGTTCTTGATCCTGAAGTGGATAGGTCTGGTAGTGGGTCGAGGGGTTTGTCGCCCAGACAGAGGATCCTTAGGGACTTTCTGGATCGGTGCAGACTGTGTGATGAGTGGTGTGCACTACACCCTAAGGACAGGGAGTATACCTTCAATTCGCCTGTGCACAGAACCCAGTCTCACATCGACTGTCTTTTTCTCTCTCAGGTCCTCCTGCCCGGGGTCTTACCTGCCTCGATTCAGCCAGGTCCAGTGTCAGATCACTCTCTGGTGACTTCCAATTTGGCTTTCCTTAACATTCCCCATAAAGAAACCCAATGGAAATTAAATGGCCAAGTGCTCAAAGATATCAAATACCGTGACCTAATAAAAGAGCAGATCGATTTCTTTTTCTCCACTAATTCCTCTGAGGACATGGCACCTGATATTTTGTGGGGTGCTTTCAAAGTGTACATAAGATGGATTATTTTTAGCCTAGCCACAAAAAGGAAAAAGACTTGAGAGGTGGAACTACTAGCTTCATTATCTCTAATTAGGTCTCTGGAAACCAAGTTATCCTCTAATACCTCAGAAGAGGATATGAGGAGGCTTTTGGTAGCTAAAGATAAATACTTAGATCTGTTGAGGGAGAAAACAGAGTTATCTATTATTTGCACCAAAGCAAGCTATACCGATCAGGGGAAAAAAGCAGGTCACCTGCTAGCCTTAAGGTTAAAGCAGCAGGAATCTGATAGATTCATACCTTCAGTTAGAGCCCAGGCAGATGGATCCCTGAAGGTGTCCCCTTCAGAGGTTGTGCAAGAGTTTACCTCATACTATGAGCATTTATATAGGGACATGGACAACCCTCTTTCCTTAGAAGAGCTTGAGGCCTACCTGAGGGATTCCTCTCTACCCTCTTTATCTGAACCAAGTGGAAATTCCTATCCTCCCCAATATCTCTGGAGGAAATATCAGAGGTCATCGGGGATTTGCCCTCAGACAAGGTCCCAGGACCAGATGGTTTTTCCACTTTATTCTATAAAACGTTTTGATCACAATTATTACTGGTGCTTCACCGGTTGTACTGTCGCATTCTTTCTGGTGCAAGAATAGATACAGTACATATCTGTTTGAAGCCCTGATTGTTCTCCTTCCTATGCCCAGTAAAGATCCAGAACTAGTGCAAAGCTACAGACCAATTTCTTTATTGAACCAAGATGTTAAAATTCTCTCAAAGATATTGGCTGATAGAATAACATGGGTCCTTCCAGACCTGATTAATATGTCTCAGGAGGGGTTTATAAGGGGACGTTCATCAGCTGATCATCTACATACATTGTCACACATTGTCTTGGTGTCCAGGGATGCTGCCTTTCCCACGGGATTGGTGTCCTTGGACGCCGAGAAGGCATTTGATCACATCAACTGGAATTTCCTGTTTCAGGACCTTAAAGTATTTGGTTTCCCGGCCAAGTTTATAGACTGGATTCGGGCCTTATATCAAACTCCCTCTGCCAGAGTCTCTGGCAATGGAGCATGCTCCAAACCCTTTCTTTTGTCTTCCGGTACCAGGCAGGGATGCCCTCTTTCCCCTCTCTTGTTTAATTTATACTTACAGCCCCTTATCCGAAACATTCTTAATAACCTGGAGATAAGTGGTATCCCAATAGGTAATCAAGTGGTGAAGATCACGGCTTACGCTAATGATCTCCTCCTGCATTTATCTCACCCAAAAACATCTATTCCCGTCATGTCAGGGGAAATCGCCAAGTTCAGTACTCTCTCAAACTATAAGCCGAATATAAAGAAATCCTCCATTTTCCCTCTTAATCATAAGGTTTTCAAAAATGATTTGTCTCCTTTTGGTCTCAGCTGGTCTCCTCGTGTTCACAGATACCTTGGTATTAATTTGATGCGTAACCCTTCCTCCTGGTTTAAAGAAAATTTGGAGCCTCTTTCCCAAGTGATAGTTCAGGACCTCAATAGATGGTCTAAACTCCTCTCTCTCTCTCTGGGGCAGCATTAATATAATTAAAATGAATGTGTTTCCTCGCTTGTTTTATCCCCTCTCGCTCCTTAACTCTTTTACTCCGTTATCATGGTTTCAGAAAATGCACAGAATTTTCACAAATTTTATCTGGTCTAATAAACAAGCCAGGTTAGCATATTATAAGCTAGCCACTCAGAAAACAGATGGAGGACTACGGATCCCCCATCTGGCAATTTACTACTGGGCTAGTCACATTGCAAAGTATAAGTGTTGGGCAAATCCAGGTCCGGAATACTTAAGACCAGTCTGGCTCAAAATTGAGTTAGACTTTATTCAGTCCAAGAACACACTGACCCCCGGACAATGTTCTATCTTAAAATAGTGTCCCTTCCTGACACCGTTAGCTGTCCCATTATTCGAACATCCCTTAGAGTTCACACACAGCTTTGTTCATTTCTGCGGTATTCCCCATACTTGGACTTGTTTCAATCTATTTGGAATTCCCCGTCTTTCACAATAAACAAAACAATGATATCTTGTAAATGGTTGCCCCAAATTGGGGATGGGATAATCTCTATTTTTCTGGATGATGCAGGGGAATGGCTCTCAGTTTCTAATATAACTCGTAAATTTGACATTCCGTTAGCTTTTCACTTCAGGGTGGTCCAGTTAAAGCATCTTCTCTCTACAGTATTTGGTAACATCCCTCCTCGCCCACCTGCCTTTCTGTTTGAATCTGATCTCTCCTCCTTGTTGGGGTCACCTGGTGCTATTTCCAAAATATATTGTGTCCTATTTTATTGGAAATATGGGAGACCTGAAGGCCCCACTAGGCTCTGGGTCTCTTTTTTTCCTCAATATACTCCCAGTTGGTCTGCTTTATGGAAGTTCTGCCATAAATATGTCTCTCAGGATAGACTCCGCCTTATGCAATACCACATTATGCATAACATGTATTATACCTCTGTGAAGCTGAGGAAATGGGGTCTTATAAGTTCGGAGGCTTGTATCAGAGGATGTCAAGAGGATGGCATGCTTCTTCACGTCTTTTGGTCATGCCCCAAGATAAAGTCTTTGTGAGTAGCCATACAGACTAACCTAGATTAGGATTACTTCACCCCAGATATATGTTTGTTGGGAGATCTGTCCTCTATCAAGGTGAGAATCAGGAGATTTCATATCTCCATGATTGCATTATCTGTTAAAAAATGTGTGCTTCAGCATTGGAGGGATACAGTAAGCCCATCATATCAGGAATGAGTTAATGAAATTTTGGCTAATCTGCACACAGAGAAAGTGATAGCAGGCCTCCATAATAAGTTGCAGTGGTACAAGAATACTTGGGATCCCCTTCACATGCTAATTATGGCCAGATTAGGTAAATGAGTCACTATAACCAATGATCCTTGATTTGCGATACTATATAGTATTTTTCTATTACTGTACGGACTTTGCTGCAGTATGGAGTGGCGGGAAGGGGGGACAGGGACAGCTCACGTAACATTTGGAGTATGTGCATAATATGTTGTAACTCTCTGTCCCCTGTAATAGAAACATTTTCTAATAAAATATGTATTAAAAAAAAAAAGAAAAAAGGATCCAGTAAGGTTCTGGAGTTTCTAGGGATTGAGGGAGATGCACTGGGGAAGTATTTAAGTTACCAGACAGTAAAGTGCAGAAGCTAAAGGGTCTGATTCAGGTGCATACTAGCAGGAAGTGGGAACAATTAAGGCAGGTGCAGCAAGTATTGGGGCATTTGAATTTCACTTGCAGGGCAATTGGGCCAGGAAGGACAATTACAAGATGACTTGCAAGGGCCACAGCAGGGTTAGTAGGACCACACCACTGGGTGGAAATAACAAAAGGGGTGAAGGAAGATTTCAAGGTATGGGAGGATTTTCTAAGCAGCTATAATGGCTGTTCCTTTCGGCAGGAAGAGTGGGTTTATAACAGACTTAGAATTGAATATGGATGTGGCAGAGGGGTTAGGAATGGGGGGTATTTGAGAGGAAAATAGTTTTCAGAGCCATGCCCAGCAGACTGGGTAAGAGACAGAAGGATAAAAAACATCACATTGTTGGAAATCATGCCAACTTGGGCCTGCACCCTGAAATGGGGAGAAGAATTGAAGAATCAGGTTACATTTTGGTGTGACAACAAGGCAGTGGTGGATGTTCTGAACAACAGGGCAGATAGGTTGAATACAGTTATGAGAGTGTTGATACAGCTAGTATTAAGAGGCTTGCAATTGAATATGTCATTCAGGGCCAGGCACATAGATGGGGTGAGAACTATCCCAGCTGATAGCCTTTCCCGGCTGCAGCTGGATCGTTTCTGGGCACTGGCACTAACAGTAGAGGAGCAGAAAATGCCCATTCCAATGAACATCTGGGACATTGGCAAGAGGGAGCCGAAATGCTGTTTCACAGTTCATGGGCACCGTGGACCTTGAGGGCCTATGAAGGGGTATGGCAAGCATTGCAAACATTCAGGGAAGTACACCACAGGGAGGTAAGTGGGCCATTTATGGAAGAGCAGTTAGGGAAATTTACAGTAGATCAGTGGCACAAAGGGACAGCTCACACCACGATGGGAGTTTACCTAGTGGGGATCAGCTTAGTTTGTAGTCTGAAAAAATGGAAGGATCCCATGAAGTCAATGCTGATATGGCGGATGATGCAACGTTGGAGTAGGTTAAAACAAAGGAGCAAGGATGGTCGGCGTCTGATAGCAGACCATTGGTTAGAAAAATTAGGGGGAATATTGCCTGCAATCTGTAAGTCCAAGGATGAGGCGCAGCTGTTCCATATGATTTATCTAGTGATGTTTGCAGGATCCTTGAGAGAGAGAGAGAGAGAGAGAGAGAGAGAGAGAGCAGCTAGGCAGTGGGACATGGCAGAAAGGATGAAGAAGGAGGATTGGAATGGGGAGATATAACCTGGGGGCCAAGGGAAAAACAAGTCATAATTAGGAGGTCCAAGACAGATCAGGAAGGGAAGGGGTGTGTCGTAACCATTAAGGGTCACCCTGATGGGACCTTGTACCCAGTAAAGGCTTTGTGGCCCTACGCCGCAGAGCGCTATAATAAGGAAGGGAGACTATTTGTGCAAGGAGACGGGAAGAAGGTGACGAGTTACCAGGTGACAGTCATAATCAAAAAAGGCATAGAGTTTCTGGGCGAGGACCCGGCTAGTTATTCTTCCCCTTCTTTTCGAATAGGGGCTGCTTCAAAATGAACAGCTGAAGGGGAGTCAGTGACCGGTATGTTGGAAATGGGACACTGGTGGTCCGCCAGTTACAAGAGGTACATTTGGGCTTTAAAGGATTGAGATTAACATGTCATCTGTTGTTTTGTTTTGCAGGAACAGAACCCAAGAGTGGGGGGGCGGGAAGAAGGGGATTTTGGGAACAAAACAGAACAGAAGAACAAGCAGGTTTAAGATGGTTTGTGAGATTAAGATATATTTTGCTTGGTTAAATAGGTGGAGGAAGGATCACAGAAGTATGGATCTGCAGGCACTCCTACATTTACTGGGCAGAAAGGAGAACGGAAAAGAAGACTGGGAGAAAGCACCTTTACCAAGATGTCAGACAATGTAGGCTGGTATGGTGTGGCATTCGAGGGATGAAATGGGCACAGTTACTCCCGACCCTGATAGAGATGAGAGTGGTGACCCACCCCAGATTTAATCATTATACACCTTGGGGGTAATGATATTGGGGGGAAGCCATGGGTTGACACGTATCTATGGGCTAAGCAGGATCTTGAGGAAATAAAGCAATGGTGGCAGGGGGTGAGCATGGCATGGTCAGATATGATACCAAGGAGTGTATGGAGACATGAACACATCCATGTAGCAGTGGATAGGGTCAAAAGGAAGATGAATAGGAGGGGGGGCATTGATAAGGAGTATGGGAGGGCATGTACTACTGAGGAGAGTGGAAGAATGGGTAGAGGATTTTTACAGATCAGATGGGGAACATTTGTTGGACCTAGCGGTAGACATGTTCAATATGGAGATGATGGGTTTTATGGAGGTCTGGAGGAGACAAGAAGGAAGATAAAGGGGGAGAGAGTGGAAGAAAGGGGGAAGGCCAGTCATCCAAAGCAAGCTGGAGACAGGCTATGGGGAAAAAGAGGGGTAAGGAGGGGAAGGGAGAATGATAAAGTAATATGAGGAGAAGAAGAAGCAACAGAAAGAGAGAGAAGTGGTCTTGGTTTTCACCATTACCTACAAGAGAAGAAGAGAAGTCATCCAGGTTTTCACCTGGGGAGGCGAGAAGAAGAGGAAGAAAAAGGATGGGTGAACAGATATTGATATGTAATGCAATATAAACAAAGATTTGTTGAAAAGTCAATAATGATGAATGTTGATGGTATTTGTAAATATAAATATAAATGGGAAATAGAATAAATTGTAGCCAATTTGAGCACAATAACACACAAGTGGTCTGTCCTCTTTGTGGAGGGAGTGGGGGAATTCGGGACAATACTATAGTTATTGTTTTAATTTTCTTACAACAGATGGATTAGCTGAAGCCTGAATGCTCTTCTTTGGATAAATAATATAGTTGTTTTACATCCCTCCATAAACATATTTAGTTGTAATTACTAGATAAAAATATTACTAAATTATTTCATTCATTGTTTGTAGTATGATATAATACTACATCTCAGTTACAGTAACTGTCTGGACTGAGTTTATATTTTTCAATATATATACTAAACATATTTGGTACTGGCAACAAATTGTTTCTTGGAACTAGGAAGGAAGTATTATCATTGTGTGTGACAAGGTGCACAGATATCAGTGGCAAACTTGTTTATTTTATTATTGACTGCATTGCACTTGACTGATGTGACTGCCTGGGTGGTGGTTAGTAAAAATATATCTTTCATTTCTAGTTTAAAAGATGTTGCTGTACTGAATAGAAAAAGTAGTAGAAAACATTATCACCTGATGGATCAGACACTGGTGCATGCAATGCAGCCACTTCACATGGGTATGGTGGGTGGGTTCTTACTGCTGCTCATCTGATCATTCATGGACTACTTTTTGGCCTGGCCTGCTGTGGAACATGTATTGTAATGCAGTAGAAGCCATTTAATCCGGATGCAGTTAATGTGGACATCCGCATTCAGTAGCAGATCTAAGGGGTTTTAGAGGGTGCAGGTGCACCCCCCCCCATTGTAACTTACTGCTGCTGCATTTCAATTTGTAATGAAAAGGATAGTATAAAAAATAAAAAAAATTAAAAAAGTTGCATATCAAGTAGGCACATCACCACAGCACCCCCATTGTAAAATCCTGGATTTGCCATGTCCACATTATTGGAACAACCCCCCTCCCACAGCACTGATCAAGTGGCAATGTATTTCTACATAGCCTATTGTCACTTTACAGGGATGGAAGTGTTGGCTAATTTAGATTATTTAATCTCACCTACCACTCTCCCACATTGCCTAGGTGTGAATGGCCCTGAGTTTGCCTCCTGAGTAGGTGATAATGAACTATTAGACATGCTACTACAGAACATCCTTCCCCCCAGTATAGTACATATACCCAGAACAGAGCAGGTCCACCCATTCAGGGCACCGGCATTAGTGCGCCAGGTCATCAGGGTGCCAAGTCAGGATTTTGCTGACCCCTGTTTTTTTGGGGGGGCTGCACCTCCATGCCCCCACAGCCCCCCCTTTATTATTATTCTAACTCAGAGGTGGGGGTGGACCTCGATGAGGGGGAGCGAAAACCAAAATCAGTGCCCTGATATGCCGGCACATTAATGCAGACGATCTAATGACCAGAAAGTGTACAAAGCCCCCCATGTACCTGGTTTCTTTAGAGCCATTCTCAGTCCCACAAAACTTGGCTCAAGTTGCTTTTTTTTTTTTTCATCTTCTCATTTTGTGCTGGTGGGGAGAAAAGAAAGCTTGAGCAGAACATTTGTCACACTGAAAGACAGCACAGCCAGAGCAGACTGTGTGTCAATCTGGGAGAGAAGATAGCTGGGGCAGACTATGTGACAGATCATGTTTTTTGGTGGGGGGTGAACAAAAAGAGAGCAGGACAAATGACACAGACTGGAACAGTCCATTCGGCCATCAGATCACGTGGCAGTCCGAGAGAGTAGAGGGGCAGATACTGTGTCATCCGTCAGACTTTAGGTACAGTATTGCCATTTTTTGCATCTGGAGGGAAGTAACAAGATAATTTTCAGACTGGTAAGGAAGATAACAGGGCAGAAGGAGGGCAGATTGCATCAGTAACAATAAGCCTATTGCAACAACAGCTTGATAACTGAAAATGCTGCCTCTGGATAATTGAAATTGCCACTTAATCTGGACAAAATGTCCACCACCAGGTTGTCCTAATTAAGCGTCTTCTGCTGTATTCCCACCCAGCACTAATGAAAATGATCTTAGACTTCTCTTTCCACCTTCATGGTTACCAGCCGCTGAATCTTGGTGCTCCACTCCCCGATGAGTATTTACTAATTATTAAACTGTTCCCAGCACCGCCTAACAAGCCAAAACTGAACAGGAACCTACAGCAACTTACCTGATTCATGATGCCTCCAAAATCAAGGGCAAAGGACATGCTGATGGACTACATCAAGCCACCTGCGACTCCGGACATGGGTGATCCCAAGGCCCACAGCAAAGCAAAGCTGGCAGCTGCTCCACCACAGACACTGGAACAGGCAGGGGAGCTCCCAGAGGAGGAATTTATGATCACCTCCTGAAGAATCTTCTTAGAACTGGAAAAACTGAATGATACTCTAGGTTCTATCCAACAATCAGCAGCAGAAAACAAAACAAAAGCATAGCAGAGGTGGAAAAGCACACCACGGACCTCAAGGAAGGCCTGACAAGTGCAGACAGAGCAACTGATCACCTCAAGGGGATGCTGAAATACCTCATGCACCGAGAAAGGGAGTTAACAGACAACCTCAATGATCTCAAGCTTAGGTCCAGAAGGGACAATATTAGAATATATGGGTACCTGAGGATACTGAGCAAGGAAAGATGGAGGATTTCATAAACTCATTCCTTAAAGAAGTACTAGACCTCCTAACTGACCTTCCATTGAACACTGTCTGGGCACAAAGGGCCTTAGCAAAGAAACACAGTGGCCCTAATGCTACACCCAGATCAATTGTCTTGAAGTTTCTGGAAAATAGAATTAAAAATAAAGTCTTACAAGTTGCCTGGTCAAAACAAGAGGTGATATTCATGAACAGGAGGTTGTATTTCGACAATGATTACACCCTGATCACCCAGCAGAAACGGAAGGTGCTCCTGGAGATCAAGAAAAGCCTAGCCACCAAGAACATTCAGATGCACCTCACTGCACCTTCCCAGCTCAAAATTCTTTGCTGGAGGGCCCACAATTCTTCCGGTCTCTGGGAGAGGCTAAAAAAACACTCCTGAAACTGGGAATCCCTCAGGATCTTCAGACCAGACTGTCTGCTGTGGAGCAAGACTTAGTAAGAAGGGAAGAGTTGTGACCTAGGGCCTCGCGTTCCTGGAAATGTGGCTGTTTGACCTCTGTAGGCGCTTCTAATAGTAAGGCTCACATTGGGTCATCTGGTTCAGCTTCCCAGGGGGTGAATGAAGATCTACGCTGACATGTTCTTAAAGATGGACATTGTGACCCATTTAACTGGTCTCTAAGAGGGAACCTCTTGAGCAGCCCCTCGTGACTGATAAAGTGGCCCCTTCTGACTCTCATGACAACATATCCTTACTTTTGGTCTGCCAAGCTGCCAGGTATTGGCAGTCCTGGACAGGTGAAGAACAAATTTGGTATTGATAAAAAGGGCAAAGAGGGGGAGAAGGGGGGTTGGGTTGCTAGGAAGTGGAGGTATGTTTTTTCTGATGGTGAGGGGGAAGGGGCACTTCCCAGGTTGGTCTGACTGCTGTGGACTCTCTCCTCTCACCTTGAACTGAGGCATGTTGGATTCCACCCTGGAGGGGTCCTGGGGCTGCTATGTGCTGTCACTGGAGGGCTGCCTTGGGTTTTCTGCTGGGGGCGAGTACACTCATGTTGGTGGGTGGGAGGGCAGCTATAGATTTCAGCCGATGGCCACACCTGTCCAGATCAGTTCCTCATGGGACTTGTCCCAGTTCCTGCATTATGTCTTGGGGGGAGGGGAGGGGGAGGTAAAATGGTACGAGAGGTTAACAATGAGAAAGAAGGAGAGAGCAGTGGTGATAAGGGTCCAGGATGGTACTGTGGCCACCTAAGATCTTAGAAATTCCTGAGATGATGCAGCCGATGGGTTGAATCCCCCCCACCCACATATTACTCTACCGGGAGTGGTACTGTCCCAAGAAAGAGAAAAGCTTTTATCAGAAAGGCACATAGACTGGTAGTTTCTACAGAAGGCTTTATACAGAGGGTTAGACACTAGCTACAAGCTCAGTCACCCAAAAGCGCAAGTGTAGCACTGGGTGCCTACTCAGGCACCCTATCCAGTTAGCTCAGAGCCATCTAGTACACTGACTGGGTGCCCTTTTTTCTTTCATCTTGGAAGTTTTAAAATTGATAAAATCTTGTTAAAATGTTGTAAGCTGTGCTGTTTACAGTGTTACTTCTTACGGCTGCAGCAGGCAGAGGCTGCAGACTTTTTGCATGTACAAAAGGAATGATGTCATGTTTTCTGTCCATGGAACTGACTGAAGGTGTAAATAATCTCCTCCGGCTTACCCTCCTCCAAGAAATGTTTTCTGCCCTCAAATAAATACACTTTCATGTTAGTCAATGGTTGCAGTGCACTATTTTCTTTCTTAAGTGGGAGGTACAAGAAATGGAAACTGAGTAGTGGGAGGCAGCATTAGTTTTTTGGGGGAAGTAAGATCAACCCCCACCTCCTCCCAAGAAGCTCCTAAAAATCCACCCCACCTTTTTTTTTTGTTTATGTGGGAGGAGCATGAGGTGGATCTGTCATGCTGTAACAATTGACTATCAGAGCGGCCTGGGGCATCAGAACTTAAACTTCAGAAGGAAAAGCCTGAAGCTGCATCCCTATGCAGCACTTGTTTAAACAGCATTGGCTCAGCTTACATTCCTCTCCTGATCACACATTTTCACAAATACATTCCAAGAGATGGAAATTCCCACCTGGTGGATATATGGTGTTATTGAGACCTGTCTCCAACACTGCCCCCACCACCTTACTCTGTATTTTGCTTCAGCTGAAGCATGTTTGAACTGCAAGAGGCTACAGTGTATATTTTTTACTGAGCTTGCAGTTTTAAGGGAGTAGTCCACTCAGAATTTGCAAAAACATGTTATGCAGAGTGTTTTGGTTTGTATGTTAAGTCATAGTGTGTCCTTCCCTCTGTCTGCTATTAGGAGACTTTCCTAAAATAGCCTATTAGCAGCCACATGAGAGCTAGCTAACTGGGATTTTTGTAAGAAAACTGCTACTAAATTAAGCTCTAATTCACTATTGTTGTTTTCTATGTGTGTCAGGTCTAGCTTGCAGGAATGTTTTAATTTTTTAACTTTTAATTTCATCAAACTATACACAACCATAAAAACACAGGAATTGCCCAGATCATTAGCGTTATAATTAGTTAAGACTCTAGCTGTTTTCTTACAGCAAACCTACTCAGTTAGATTTCAAGTATTTGCTAAACTATAAATGTAGGTACCAGCATTCTATTAGGCAGAACTAACATTTAGTGCTGATTTTGCTCTGTGACATGATTCTTATATTTTTTTACAAATGAAGTGTATGGTACGAAGCTGCAGCCTAGAAACTGAAAACTACTTTAAAGTCACTCTTTCTTCTGAGTGTGGTACAGCATGAAAACAACATGACCGATGACAGTGACTATTTCAGCTATGTATTTGATCCTATTTTACAATGGTTCATTGCACTACACATTTAGTGTATCCCACTTTTTCAAATAATAAAACAAATATTCACCAAACTAAATAACTCACTCATACATATTTTTATACTTTATTAAAAAGATAATTCAGACTTGTAACAAAAAAAAATAAATTGAAAATCATGTCACAGAGCAAAATCAGCACTAACTGCCAGTTCTACCAATTAGAATAGAGGAGGCAGTATAGTGCGGTAGTCTAAGGCTCTGAGCTGCAAACCTGGTGTCCTGGGTTTGAATCCCACAGCCTCCATGTGCATCCTGTGTGTACCTGAGCAAATCACTTAACTTCCTTGTGCTCCCTGGTCACACCATAAACAAGCTTTAGTGTGTCTCTCCTGGTTTAAAAAAAATGAATGCTAGAACTGTACTTACATTTACAGTTTAGCAAATACTTTAGGAGCTAACTGATTTTTCTGTAAGAAAACTGCTATAGTCTTTACTAATTATAGCAGTGATGATCTGAGGCAATTTCTGTACTTTTTATTGCTGTTTGTAGTTTGATGAAATTAAATTTTAAAATGAAAACACATATTACTGTTAGCTAGACATGACACACCCAAAAACCACAAATAGTGAATTAGAGCTATTTAGTAGCTGTTTTCTTACAGAAACCCCAGTTAGGTAGCTCTCAGGCATCTGCTAAATTGTAACTGTTGTCATTTATGCTTGCTAGATAAGAACAGTTACAACGCTCTCCTGTTGTGAACTGATTTTAAAAAGCCCTGCATATGCTAAATCTACGGGCCTGGCTATGTCACTGTTACATGAGGCTGGTTGCATTGAAGGAGGCAGAAGGCAATAAACCTATTTGTGACAGAGATCCCCATGAATCATAAAACTACCTTAAAGCTAGTAGCTTAATTTAGGAAAACTCCTAATAGCTGACAGAGAGAAGGACACTCTAGGACTTTACATACAAATCAAACCATTCTGCATATGTTTTTGCAAATTTTGGGTGGATTACTCCTTTAACTGAGCCATCCCCAATCTGTATACTTCCAAGAACCACTTTGTGGTGTGCATACCAGTGTGGTTATTTTACTCTTATTTACAGCTTTACACCTTTATCACTTTTTAATTGTAATTGTGTCTAAATGCTCCACCATTTAGCCTCCAGTCTCCCACTATACCTGCATGCATTGCAGCACTGTTTCACTGCATGCAGGAAGATCGGAGGCTACCAGGACATATGCAGATGGCAGTGTGGAGCACAAGTGTAGGCTGAAATGCTGGGATGCCTCCATATCACAGTAACCTGCCAGCTGTATGCACCCCCGAGGTGTACCCCCAAATCCCCACCTAATCTATCTCTCTGTCTGCACTTGCCTCCCCGAGGGCCATCTCCTGATGGTATCTGTGTACTGTCCTTAATTACTCTTCTCACTGTGCCGAGTGTTGGGAGTACCCTGCCTGCCCATGTGTGATGTGGCAGCAATACTACCTGCAGAACAGTGCCAGTAGTGAACACATACATTAGTGGAGCTTCTGAGTGCATCATGGAGCACTACTACACTGGACAATAACCATGTGGCACTGTGTACAGTGGAGCAGTGGGGAACACTTAAGGCAGTAGTAGAGGGTCTGCCTTCAGCCATACAGCAGCAGCAGTACATGAAAGTCTGTTGTGCCCTGGTGCCCCAATACTGTCAGAACTGATGCCATGTCTCCCTCTCTCTCTCTCTCTCTCTCTCTTTCTCTCTCTCTCTCTCCCTCCCACTGATGTAGCCCCTAATTCTAATATACAGATCTCCCCCTCGCTCGAACCTCCCTCTGACACCTCCACAACATAAGTGTGTCTCATAACAGTGAAATATGGTTATTTACATAATATGGCTGTGCCATATACACAATACTCAATAGGACATGCAGGAGGGCATCTCAAAATGCATCTGTCATCACCGATTGCACCATGGGATGTGCACTGTTACTACAGGGTTGAGACCACACACACTATCGCACTCAGTGTGGACAGACTGTAATGTTTTCAAACCATTATCCACACTGTTCACTGGCAGTGTGGACACACTGTAAAGTTTACAGACTGTAATGATTTGAATCCATTACAGCTTTTTCGAGTGTAGTGTGGACAGGGCCTGCATGTCTATGTAATTATCTTTCCATCAATTGCATGCATCGCTATTTTTACCTATTTCTAAAACAAACCTGCATATCACATTTGCCTGCACTCTGAGCACATACTGTACTTATGAAACTGTGCATATTTGTATTCCATTTCTGCATAGACCTCATACTTTCCTAATATTTCCATTACCACAAGTATAACTACCTTGCTCTTATCAAAAGTGACTCCCTCTGAAAGTTACTATCACATTTTCTCTGCTAACAGTCCATCACCATTACACCTGACTTCCTGACATCAACATATTGCTCAAATATAACTTACATCACCTCATGGACAAAAACCCTGTTTCTCTAAAAAAAAAAACCTTTGTAAATAGTCCCAGGGTTGAACATATGCCAGCCATTACTTTTTTTGTGTACTGCCACCTTCTGTACCATCATGGGAATTTTCATATGTTTCCCATAATGCTTTGCATTATTGGAGTATGTGCAATTGTGTTTTCTTTAAACTTTGGCTGTCCGGCCAATATCATCTGGGATAACACATACATCAGTGGCATTTGCTCTGGGTTCTTTTGTAAACCTATACTGCTTCCTATTCCTTTCATTAAAATGTACACCTCCATGTATTTTCCTAATAACGTGTATGCCTTCCTTAGAACAGAAACTAAAACAAATCTTACAAATCATTGTGTTGTTTCTCCATACCTCTTTAACAATTCCACACAACTTCATTAACTTCATTATGCAGCTGTAGTGGATCTGACCAGAATTTGTAGTGTAGTGCGGGGGGGGGGCATTCTACCTGTTTTCTGGAGGATGCAGAAGGGTTTCTTGAACAAATGGCTGAAGGATTAATAGCATCATATAACATCAGGGGGTTTGGTAACCCAAAGAAGAGAAAGAGGGTTTTAAATGAGTTGCATAAGGCCAAAACTGAGATAGCGTTGTAACAGGAAACCTAGCTGGATCCAAAAGAAAGTGCTAAGCTAAAGCGCCGCGCCTGGGTCGGCCAGGCTTATTATGCAACATTAAGGCCCACTCCCATAGAAGGGGGGTAGCAACACTTATTCACAAAAGCTGCCCCTTTCAGTTGATTAGTAATCAGAAAGACCAGGAGGGGAGATATATTCTTCTTAAGGGTACATACAGAGAGACACCATGCTCTATTCTTAACATTTATGTACCAAACCAGGATGCAGAGAATAGTGACTTTCTCAAAGAGGTGCTCCTCAGAATGGCTCTCAACCGGGAGAGATGTACATAGTAGGAGAGGACTTCAACACTGCCCTTAATCCCACACTGGATAGGTCTGGCACCCTAGGGGGTGCTCCCTCAAAGGCTGCAGAGACACTGGTAAGAATGGGCAGGGCACTGGGTTTATTGGAGATCTGGTGTTACCAGCACCCTAAGGTGCAGGACTACACCTGCTGGGCAGCCCCACATGTGGCCTATTCTAGGTTTGATATGCTATGGATATCAGCAGACTGGCTCCACAGGGTAGAAGAATTGAGGATTCATTCTAGGACCTTGTCTGACCATGGAATGGTGTCCATGCATATGTGGCCGGGTTCCAGGGTTAGACACTCCTCCTGGAGGTTAAATGTTTTTCTCCTCAACAGGGAGGATTATAAAGAGCTCCTGAAGGAGAGTGAAACAGTCTGAAGTGGACAATGCCACCCAGGATTCCTCTGCAGCTATCTGGTGGGATAGCCTGAAAACAGTTATTACAGGAGCCACTATAAAATACGCCTCAAACCTGAAAAAGGCACAACAGAGGGAGATTATAGAACTGGAAAACTGCCTTTTTGATTTAGAAGCAGAACATAAAATTATCCTCAATGACAGAGTTAAGGAGAAGTTGGAGGAAACTAAGAGGAAGCTTAATGAGATTCTAGATGACAAAACTGAAGGGCAATTAAGGAACTCCCGTCAGAGGTTTTTTGAGGCCGGGAATATGGCTGGTAGGCTGCTAGCCTGACAACTCAGAAAAGAAGCAGCCAGTAGAATGGTCTTCCATTTAAAGGCACCAGCAGGCCCCAGTCATTACTTGACAGATCCCACTGGGATAGCAGCTCAGTTCCAAAAGTTTTACAAAAAACTGCATAGCCAAGAGGGGGTGGGGAACACCAGGAGAAACTGGATACCTTCTTTTCCAGAAAGGTCAAACTGCTCAAATTCTCGGCAGATGATAGGGAGAGGTTAGAGGCCCCATTAACAGAATAAGAGCTTCAATGGAACTTTAAGGAGTTGAAGACATGGAAGACCTCTGGACCAGATGAGATTGCTGGGGAACTCTACAAGGCCCTAGAAGTGGAGCTAGTATCCCAGATGGGTAGAGTTTGTCTGGGAATGCCGGAAGGGGGAGGTACTCCCCGAGCCGGCAATATGCCCAAATATCAGTGATCCCCAAGGAAGGGAAAGATCCAGAGGTGTGTTGCTCTTATAGGCCTATCTTACTTCTGAATGTGGACCAGAAAATATACACCATGACTTTGGCTTGCAGATTGCAGGACTGTATTGGGAACCTCGTCCACCCAGATCAAACTGGCTTTATAAATGGTAGACTAATCCATGACAACATTAGGCACCTGCTTAACATCATATCTTGCCAACAGGCTTCAGGGGAACCGACCTCAGCAATATTCATGGATGCTGAGAAAGCCCTTGAGCGGGTGGTCTGGAGGGTACTACACAAAACCTTGGAGGAGATGGGTATGGGCCCTAAGATCAGGGTGGGTATAAAAGCCTTGTATGCAGCACCGTAAGCCACCGTGAGAGTAAATATCTTCACATCGAAGAGGTTTCACCTGTCCAGAGGGATCATACAAGGGTGTCTGCATCCCCTCTGCTCTTTGCCCTATGTATTGAACCACTGTCTAGGGCAATCAAGGCTAATGACAACATCAGAGGGGTCCTGGTAGGAGGAAGAGAACAGAAAATATCCTTATACACAGATGACACCCTTTTCTTTGTGATCTCTCCCAGAACCTTGCTCCCAGCACTGATGAGGGACTTGCAGGATGATGGTCTGGTCTCAGGTTACAAAATTAACTGGGACAAATCAGAGGCGATTAGGTTTGGGGGGGGGACACTCCCTAGAGATACACAGCAAAACTTCCCTTTCAAGTGGGCAGCTGCAAACACAGTCTGTTACCTGGGGGTTAAAATCTCACTCCAAATGTCAAAACTCTTTAGGCTTAATTATGGTAAGTTATGGGTGGAAATAAGGGCAGACCTGGTGAGGTGGGATATGCTCTCCTTATCTATTGGAGGAAGAATTGAATCGATAAAAATGAATATTCTCCCCATGTTCCTGTTTTTGTTTCAAGCCCTCCCAATAAATGTCCCAGACTCCTTTTTCAATCTGACCAGCTCGACTCTTTCAACCTTCATCTGGCAAAGGGGCATGAAGTGAATTAGCCACAAACTCCTGACACAGCCCAAATGTAGGCATGGATTAGCCCTCCTGGATATTAAATTATGCTATATGGAAGTGCAGCTGGCCCCAGTGGTGACATGGGTCAAACAAAAGAGGGTTACAGGATGGAGTGAAATTGAGGCACAACAAATGAAAATAATTTCCCTTGCATCCTTACCTCATGCCCCATTATCCCCTGGAGTATGGAAGGCCATACAAAATCCCTGGACGAAACATATGCTAAGGGTGTTGGTAGGGGTCAGAAGGATAACACTTACCCTGAAGGTGTGGGACCTCTCACATCAATTGTGGGGACCCACTCACACACCCCCGCTCCAACTCCAAAATATCATAGTTGGAACAGGCAGGCCATAACGCAGTTTCACAAGTCTGTTACAAGGGATGGAGTAGCATCCTTTGAGTCACTTCAAAGTAGATACCCCCAACCAAAAGAAGATTTTCACAGGTACCTGCAAGCTAGACATTACATATTGTCTAATAACTTGATCCCAAAGATCAATAGGGACCCGACGGGTCTAGAAAATGTTCAGTATTGGTCTGTCCAGTTAATAACAAAAGGCAAACTCATCTAAGGGGTTTATAAAACACTGCAGGGTGAGGAGTGCACTGAATTTGAAGCACTGAGACAAAAGTGGGAACAAGCTAGTGGTCTTTTGATCCAGGGAGTACAGTGGGCTAAGGCATGGGAGAAGTGCTGGAGAACCATGGCATCACTTGGATGGTGGGAGTTCCACTGGAAGTGTCACTCCCAATTCTTCCATACCCCCTCAACTACAAAATATTTTGGTGGGGGTTTGTCAGATAGGTGTTGGTGGGGATGTGAGTAGGTAGACACTCACTACCACATATTCTGGGACTGCCTAGGGGTACGAGATTAGTGGAGGGTGATACATGGGGTGTTGCAGAAGGGATGGAGCGTATAAGTCCCCCTGAGTTTCCAAGTGATGGTGGTGGGCTGTAGACAGCCTTCTTTGAGCAATGCAAAACAGCAAAAGCTTTTTAGAACATTATGTCTTGCAGCTGTAAAACAGATTAAGGTAAACTGGCAGAAAACTCCTCTCCTGACACTGGAGGCATGGGGGAGTAGAGTGGAGAGCATTAGGAGAATAGAGGAGCTTACAGCCAAGCTTAGACTCTCTATGGATAGGCACATGGATAGGCACATGGATCAATGGCAGAATTAGGATTCCCTGATGGTATGATCTGAGAAGGCAGTAAATTGGTTTGGAAAGTTGGGAAGGGAGGAGGACAGCTTTTTTTTTTTTCCTCTACTTTCTCCTGCCCCCCTCCCCCCGATAGTCCTCTTACTCTTCTGTGTCACTATTACCATCTCGGAACTTTCAGAGGTGTGATGCAGGATCAACGCACTAGAAAATGCAGGATCAATCTGATGTGTACAGTTATATATAAACATGAATGCAGTATCAACCAGATATCTAAAATTACTTACTAAATACCATTTGCTTCCTCAGACTCCGCAAACTCGCTAAGCAAAAATACCAAAGCCATTTTTTTTCCCTTGAAAATTCTTCCCACACCTGATAAATAACCAATGGCAGTGTGCACTGCTAATGTAAGGATGTCTAGTCCTTAGCAACCACACAACTCGTAGCAACCAGCCTTAACTCCTGAAAGAAGACTGGGTACCAAATAATTTGTTTTTTATGTCTAAAACATGAAAACATTACTCAGAGCTTATTAAATATTTTAGAGGGGGGTCCATACACTGTAAGATATACTGAATGGGCAACCCTATGCCTAATCAGTGTTTTCTGCCCCCTCAGAGCTCTGATTCCCAAGGACCTCTTGAGCTTCACTCTCAATGTCAAAGGGAATCAGAACCCCACTGTGACAGAAAACACTGGTTCAGCATGGTTGCCCATCCAGTATTCATTCATTCATTCATTCATTCATTCTATCTATCTATCTATCTATCTATCTATCTATCTATCTATCTATCTATCTATCTATCTATCTCTCTATCTCTCTATCTCTATCTATCCATTTATGTACTGTATATCATATCTTGGGATCCATGACAATTTGCATCTGGCAATTCATTCTTGGGGATTTGGCTCCCGACAATACACTACCGCATCATTTTGTACCTGCGCTTTCCACTTCTTTCGATCCATTCCCCCCTTCTTGTGTGTATAAGCCCCAGTACCTGTTTGTAAAACCCACCTGCCATCATCAGAACTCAGTACCTGGCAGGGTAAGTCCTGGTGGGTAAATATTTTGTGGAAGGGTGGCAGGGACCCTCAGAAATCATGGGACCACCTGGATTACAATATGCAATAGTTTGTATGGATCACAGTATCAGTAGTTGGCCTGGGAAGAGTTGTGCATGCCTGTATAGGATCTGGCATCAGTGCAGGACGACCATGTGGAACTGATGGTTTCTTTCACTCATGTTTGTTTGCAGTAGGTCTCTCCTTATCCCAATCAGACAGCATGAAAGGTGACAAAATTATTGAGGTAAGAGGTGAGCAGGCCCCAAGTTGCACGGCACCCACCGGGGAATCACCAAGATGCACTGCTAGAGGGTAATGAGATAAAAGTCCCAAATAGGCAGCTTGATAACTGGCTCATGAGGGAGGGGTGTTCCATGCTCTCAGGTATTACAGGGGGAGCAAATTGATGTGAGCAGAAAGTGCAGGGGACAAATTGATGTTGGAGTGTTATGGCTAGAGCAAATTGACGGGAGTGAATTGAAGGGAGTGAATTGTCATGCTCCCCATATCTTGAGCCCTTCTAGTTTGGCTTCTGCCACTCATATCTTGAGTCCTTCCAGTCTGGCTTCTGTCACTGTCCTTGCTCTGAGACAGCTCTAGTTAAAGTGTGCAGTAACCTCAACATAGTGGCAGTCAGGCAGAGTGAGTGAACCAATGGTCTTTTTTAGTTGTCATCGTCTAAGTCCCTATGAAACATTGTTGGAAAGGTAGGGACTGGTACAGATGAAGTTGTTAAAGACAAACTTACATTGAATATATGCTGCTAGTCTAGTGAATGAGTCTGAGCCATTCTTCTTTTTTATTATCAAAGTTGTATTGACAATTTTCAGTGTTACAGTAAACTCAGTTCAGATCAAAATAAGAGAAAAATAAGTGTGATAAATCACATACGAAACTTCAAAAAGGAAGTATATTCAGTAGACCTACTGTAGAAACAACAGTATCCAAGTCGGGGGGGGGGCCCTTGGAAATACAGGCTAAAGTCAGTGAAATCCATAGGAACATAAACTTTAATGATTCAACACTGGAGCAATACTGATAAGGTAATGAACTATATTGTAAGACACCTTTTAATATAACAGTTGGGATAGCCACTGGTAGTATTCGTCACTGTGTTAATGTGGGTCAGAGAGGGTTAGACAGTATGGGGGTGGGTAACCTCATTACAGCTGGCCTCTATTGTGTGTGTTAGATATGGGCCCTGGAGCCTGAGGGGGCATCTGCTCGGCTGTGGCCTTGTAGAAGGTATGTTAGCATGAAGTGGGAATTCATACAGTATCTCAGCCCCAAAACTGCATGTACCCCTCCAGTCTGCTCCTGGAAACTGCTTGGACTCTTTCATAACTAGGTGTTTTGTCTGGTTCTAGGAGCCACTCTTGTGTTCCTGGTGCCTCTTGTTCCCTCCAGTGTCTGAGAATTTACCATTGTGTGGTAATCAGGGCCCCATCTAACCATTTATCGCTCCCTTTCTGTGGGGGGGAGGCATGTCCTACTATTCAGACCCAGCATTACCCATGTACAGTAGAGTCTAGTTGAATCTCATCCACAGTTATTTTTATGCACATCCACTCAACCTCCTTGCAGTACTTCTGAAATTTGGGGTACGATCATAGCAGGTGTGTGATGGTGCAGGTGTGTTACAGGCACCTCCAACATACATTGTTGGAAAGAAGGCTCCATTTGTTCAGCTTCTCTGGGGTTCTGTGCCAGCAGAGTAGGACTTTCTGTTGGGGAACTTGTTCTTGGAATCTTTGACTCCTGGGGCAATATTTCACCAACTCTGTTTCCAGTCTTGGGTTGACAGTTGTATTTGAAGTTCCCTTTCCCAGACTTTCCTGGTGTTATCCAAGTATCTTTGATTCCGGTTTAGGAGTTGCCGCTAGATGTGTGCAGCCTTCCCTCGAGTTGTGCACTATGATGAAGCACTGCATCCAACATCAGTGGCTTGGTGACCTTGTATGTGTTGCCTAAAAGTGGCAAGAGGGTGTGTTTTAATAGCAGATCCCTCCTCTGGAGGTCTTGGGAGATACTATTATTCACTGAGTTGCTGGAAGGACTTCATTACTCCCATGCCCTCCTTCAGCAGATGATGAAGTCAGCTAATACCTTTCTTGGACCAGTCCAACCACCTGACTGGTTCCCCCGTTTGGAGCAGGATGTTGCCCCATAGATGTAGCGCTAAGGATTTCTCAGGGGTCCAGCCTATGAGCTTGGTGAGCCTGTTCTAAGTCAGCATCAAGTACTTGATAACCAGGTGTTGCTTTGCCTCTCCTGCAATAATACTGAAGCATAAAGAGGTCACTATGGGGCCTCCTAATGAGTGCTCCATCCATGCATCCAATTTAGGTCACTATGGACTATGCTTCTCTAATGATATGACTGCCAGTAGATGGGCAGCTTGGGTTAGCCTTTTCAGGTGGAAATCTGAGAGGCAAAATCCACCTCTGGTGAACTCTTTTGAAAGCCTTCTGTGGCTTTGTCATCTGGCCCCTTTACTCCTAAAAAGGATAACATGTCCTTGTGGAAGCACTATATTAGGTTGGCATCTAGGGGGACATGAATGTTATGGTAACAGCAGAGGTGTTCACCAGGAATACTTTACAAAGTGTCCCCATAAAGCTAAACTTATTCAAAATTATGTACAAATTGCACCACTTCAACTGCCTTTTTGCACAAAGATACAAGAGGCTATAAATGCCATAAAATAAGCATATTTATTCAATTTTAACAATCAGAATTTAAAAAATGGGTAAACTACAAAAAAGCCTCAGCAGTTACTTTCTCAAGAGGTCCATTGAGGTTACTAGTCAACAGTGAATTTGAATATCCACACCATTTAAAAAGCATTAATTTGCTAATACATAACATACAAAAAACATATGCTAGTACTACAAATAATACCATTCTAAATCTAATACAAATCAACAATGCATTTCATTTTACAATAGCATAGCACATAAATCCCTTAATTTCATTAATTAATATGGCATTTAAAACTGGTGATTTAATCTCATTTTCATGCTTTTTGCATTCAATTGATTCTTTTAAATAAGAGATGTGTTTATTGCAAAGACGTTTTAAAATAAGATGCCTTTACAAGTAAAATAATGTGGAAAATGTGCAAAGCCAGGTGTTTTTTTAATTGTGATACAAAGGGATTGATTTACTTGACAGAATGTAACAGCAGATATTTTGATACTGGAAAAACAAAACGAAAATTTAAGAATAGAATTGGGGAGCACCTAAGTAGTATTTGACATCCAAATACAAATAATGCCCTGGCTGTGCACATAAAATGATATGGAAATGTTCATGACTTCAAGTTTGTGGACTTGGAGAAAGTATAAAATATCCCTAGAGTGGGGGAGTATGAGAATTTGTTACTGAAACACAAAAACTATTGGATTTACACACTAGGAAGATCTATTGCCTCATGTTTAAATGGAAAGTTCTGATTGGAATCTGTCCTGAAAGCTTAATAGAGTCAAGGCCCCATATTCAGAGCCAGCAGGCTATGTGTGCATACAGGGGCACCGCACAAAAAAATAGGTCTGGATGGCTCCGGTGCAATAGTCAAGCAGATAGCGCAATCTGAACTGACTGCACTATCTATCTGAATAGTGGTCACCATGCTGTGTGCCGTGCTACCAGAGCACCAGGCTGAAGACCTCCTGTAGGGGTAAAGCACGCACACATTGTTTAGCGCCACAACCCCTATGGGCGATATTCAGCCTGTGACAGGGTTAGTCCCTGCCACTAAATAAAAGTACCCATCCTTTATTTCTTTCTCTGGTTGCAACCACTTTCTTCCCCTCTTCTAAGGCTATCCCTTTGTTTTCTTTAAGGAGGCAGTCCACCTCCTTACACAGCCCCCCACCCATCTATATTACCTCTTCATGTTCTTTTCCTTTTCCTTGGGTACATTTTGTTATAAGTTTATGGAATTAGCAAGTAATCTGTCTGCAGTTATGAGTTAATGCAGACTCTATTTCTCTGGATTATTGTTCTTTTCCAGTATTGTATCTAGTTCTGGTTCAGTCAGAGAAAAGGAACAACATTTATGTTAAGTCAGTAAGTGTGGGAGTCTTACTTAAAAAAAAGGTTATTTTTATTCCTCAGCAGAGTTTCAGAAATGCATCTCTTGCAATAGCATTTTCCCTGTTGAAAATTATCTCCCTGTGGTAGCACTAGCAGTTCTAGCCGCATAACCGTTTGCAAGATCGTGAGGGCTGCGCAATCATGCGTACTATCGTGTAGCACGCAGTGCTAATCACTTTGGTAAAACCGAAGGCTTGAGCAGCCAGTAGGCTCACCTACAAGAGCTTCCTCCTCAAATTCACAGGGTAAAAGAGGGTAATAAGAGGTACAGCTAGCTAAAAAAGAATACCTCTGTCTGGCTGTGGAAAGTGAAGCTGACAGCTTTCCCTGCAGTCTGAACTTGATTGTGGCCTAGTCCTGCTGGTTTGAAATTGGTTCCTTCTGTTAACAAAACTCCTATATATTTGGGTTTAGCTCTATTAAAGTGCTATATATGTTGTATACTTATAAAATGTACTTGAAATATGTGCTTTAAAGTCTGTCTTGGGTAATGCAAGATAGGTGCAAATGAAGATAGCTTTCTGGAAAGTCTGTATGTTTCAACAGGCTACAAGATATTAAAAACAAAGCTGTACCTGTTCTGAGAATTCTTGAAAAAGAACAAAATACAGGATACAGTGGTTTAATAAGTCCCTTTTGTTTTTGTACTCTTACATAAAACTGCACATTAGTAAATGGTAGAAACTTATGTCCATATAAGAAAGTTACCTGTACCCTGTGTTGAGCTGCTCCTGCAGATTAAAAGGGAAGGTTTGCTTGCTAGTAGTCTCTGCAGCTAACTGAGAGCCACTATAGGGAATCAGTGGCCCCTTGTGGACTATTTTTATAAGACAATACCTGTCACTCAAACACAGGAATACATTTTTGGAAGTATAAAACCTTAGGAAAACATAATTTTTGCAATTTAAGTATAAGCCCAGATTGTTTACATCTGTCAGAGCTTGTTATGATATGCAAATAATTGTGTTAGAAGCTAATAAAATTAGTTTTATATTTTGTTGATGCTATGTCACCTGATTCAGGTAGGCAGGTATATAAGACCTAGCTGATCAGGCATCAGGCAGATAGGGTCAGTAACTGCTGACCAGTGGAGAGGAAAGGTTCCTGTTGAAGGATTTGCCTTGTTTTACTTTGTTATCAAAGTTGTTTTCTTTTGTTATCATTTTCTTTGGATATTTCTGTTACTTAAATGGTGCAAGAAGAACTTGATTATGAAGATTAATAAACACCCCACAAACCAACGTGGGTTGCACCTTATCTGTTGCTTCTGAGTGTGAGTTTGTATCTACCTGAAGAACCCACCCGGTAACACAGCCCAAACATGCAAATGAGCCCATTGGGCATGCACGGCGCTAACAGCCATTTGCATGCCCATTATGGGTTTGTCTGCATGCTGCACATTGGCCAAGTGTACCCAGCCAGGTTCCCTCCTCCAAACCCCAATCCCATCTCATGCCATAAAACAGTAATCCCTAGTGGTCTAGAAGTCCCTCCCTAGCCCCAATTCCCTCCCATATGTCATGACTGTAAGCCCTGGTTGTCTAGTGCTCCCCCCCAAACCCCAACCTGCCCATATCATAGATATATATGTCCCTGGTGATGTAGTAGCCCCCTCCACCACCCTGGCAGGTACTGTTATACCATCCTGCTCCCCCTTGTCCCAACCCCAAGAGCCAGCAAGTGGCACAACCCTCTGCTCACCACCGTGGCTGACCACAGGCTGAGCTGTCAAAGAGCAGGTACTGTACCCCCTAACTGGATCTGGTGATGTCCTACATTTGAATAAATCAATGAGGACATGAGAAAATAATATTATAGGAAGAATCCATGGAATGCAATAAGCATGAAAATGGAAAGATTAAATCACCTGGTTTAAATGTCATATTAATTAATGAAATTAAGGGACTTGTGTGCTATGCTATTGTAAAATGAAATGCATTACTGATTTGTATTACTTTAAAATGGTATATTTGGGGGTACTAGCATGAGTATTTTGTATGCTATGTATTAGCAAATTCATGTTTTTTAAATGGTGTGGGTATTTAAATTGATTTATGACTAGTAACCTCAATGGTCTTCTTGAAAAAGCACATTGTGCAAAACTCTTAAAGCTTTTTTTTGGACAGTTTGCCCATTTTTTAAATTTTGATTGTTAAAATTGAATAAATATGCTTATTTTATGGCAGTAAGTGCTTCTTGTATCTCTGTGCTAAAAGTCAGTTTAAGTGGTGCTGAATTTATATAATTCTGAACGTGAATGTTAGCCAAGATATATTATATCTTGGGAGCTGTCATAGCCCCCCCCCAAAAAAAAAAATCATGGTAGTAAGTGCAGTAAACACCATCATAGAGATGGTGATAAGGAGAAGGGCAGGGGTAGAAGGGAAAGTGACAAAGGCAAGAAGGACAGGGATGGGGCAAAAAGGAGTAAGTCCATCAGGAAATGGAGGGTAATGAGTACCAATGCCTGAAGTCTGGGCAACAAGCTCCCTGAGCTGGTGGCCTTGATGGAAGATGGATGCCTGGATATCATAGCAGTCACAGAAACGTGGTACACAGAGAACCATGACTGGGATGTTAACATACCAGGGTACATAACCTTCAGGAGAGACAGGCAGGAGAGAAGAGGGGGAAGAGTAGCTCTCTATGTAAAGGAAGGGTTAAAAGCAACTGAACAAAAGAGTAAACAGGGAGGAAAGGAGGCACTGTGGGTCACCTTGGAGACTAGAAAGGGCACCACAATCCACACAGGGGTAGTGTACAGACACCCCATGTCAGGGGGAAGGAATGGACAAGGATATGATAGAAGGCATTCTCAGGATTTATTTATTTATTTGTTTTTGTTAACCAGGTAGGCACACTAGACAACAAATGCCTATTTTCAGGTGCGACCCAGGAGGTTACAATACAGAAAATGTGGTACATAGTCATGGTAGCATACAAGCACAATACAGAAAACATGGTACATAGACATGGTAGTAAACAAGCCCATAATTCAGGTGAGCCAGAGAAATTACAATACAGAGAACATGGTACATTGTCAAGGTGGCATGTGAGCCCTCATGCAGGGAGGGGCTGGAGTACAAAATAAAGACAATATAGGCAAGGTAGCAAACATGTATACAACTACAACTAGAATTGAAAAAAGTAGACAGTATATTGCAACTAGTGCATCTAGTCTATACGAATGGAAAGGCAGTAATCCACAGATGGGAGCAAGGGGAGATTAACAGGTAGCCAGGGGAGGGGGTAGGCAGAGCATGGTCCAGGTGATAGTCAGGAAAGTAGGCATGGGGGAGAGTAGGCAGAGAAGTAGGCCAGCAGGGAGCTAGTGGGTACAGAGAGTGGTAGGAGATGGCAGGAGGACCACCATGACAGGATTGGCTAGGCCTGCAGGGAGAGAGCAGCCCTACAGTTGCAAACCCTAGAGGGTGGGGCAAGAAAGATGAGGGTTCATCAAGTGCTACAAGGGAGAGAGCTACTGGGTAATTTGGGTGAGGGGGTGCCTCACAGAGGAGGGTGGGGGTTGTGGGTTAGTCTAAGTGCTACAGGGGAGAGAGCTAATGGGTAATTGGGTAAGGGGGTGCCACATAGAGGAGGGAGCTAATGGGTGAATAGGGTAAGGGGGTGCCTAGGAGAGGAGGATGGGAGGTGCTATGGGGGTGATAATCAGAAGCCGATGTTCAGTTTGTGGGAGGGGTGTAAGGGGAGAGCGGGAGTCTCCCAGCAACTAGTTGGAACAGAGACAGGTGGAGGCAGCCTTGAGGAACTTCCAAAGGGACGTTTTGAAGCCAGGATGGGAGGGTGTGGCCTGGACTAGGGTGGGAAGGGAGTTCCAAAGTCTCAGACTGTCGGTGGAGAAGGCCCGATCAAGGTAAGGGAGTGGGTCCTCGGGATCAAACAGACCTGAGTCGAGCTGGACCTAAGTTGATAGGCCGGGGAGCAGTGTTTGAAGGGAAGGTCAAGAGCGGAGGGGCAGGCAATACGGACAATATTATCAACCATGTTGCCGAGGACAAAGGCACGGTGTTTTTCAGGGAGAAGCCACCCCAGTTGGGCATAGAGGTCACACTGATGTGTAAGGCAAGGCGCAGCGAGAGCGAAACAACATATGTTGTTACAGGCCGTATACCATTTTGCAAGATGGGCACTCGGGACCGGCACGAAGGCAACCAGCCCATAGCAGAGTGTGGGTAGGAGGATCCCCCTTGCTATGGCGAGCCGGGCGGCTGGAGTGAGGCAGTCCTTAGCCCTGTATGCTAAGTCAAGCTTGCTGTTAGACGCTTTGCAGATGTTCCGGAGATGCTCAGCAAGATCAAGCTGAGGATCTATTGTCACCCCTAGGTACCTGGTGGATTTCAGGACAGGCAGGAGGCAGCCATTCCCCCCAAGGATGGCAAAGGGGGAAGGGCATGATGTGGTTTTGGCCACCAACCTGAATAACATGGCGTGGGTCTTGTTTAGGTTAACTGTGAGCTTATGACCCATGAGCCAGTTTTGGACATGCCCAAAGTCTGAGTTGAGTTGAGCGTTAATGGTTGAGATGTCCTGGGAGCTAGACAGTAGTACCAGGTCATCCGCATAGAGTGTGGTGGACCCAGAGGTAGCAACGCAGGGGAGTTCATTGATGTAAAGGGAGAGCAGTATAGGACCAAGGATGGACCCTTGAGGGACACTGCATCTGACTGGGGAAAGGTCCGATAGGGCACGGTTGAAGCCGGTGTATTGTAGTCTATCCCCAAGGTAGCTGGTGAACCAAGCGAGGGCTCGGCGGGAGAAGCCATGTGAGAGCAGAGTGGATTGAAGGAGGCTGTGGTCAACCCAATCAAAGGCCTTAGAGAGGTTGACAAAGATGGCTCCAGTCAGTTTGCCAAGGTCAGTAGCAGATCTGATTTCTGAGGTGACAACGGCGATAGCAGTGGCTGAACAGTGCCCCTTCCTGAGCCCATGCTGTGCAGGGGAGAGAACTGCATACTCCTGAAGGTAATGGGAGATTTGTGCGGCTATGGTCTTTTCAAGTAGCTTGCTGGTGGCAGAGAGTATGGCAATGGGGCGGTAGTTGTTCATCTCCTTAGGGTCGCCATGCTTAAACACCAGGACAACCTTGGCTACCTTCCACACATAAGGTAAGAACCCCGAGGTGAGGGAAAAGTTGAAAATGTGGGTAATCAGCAGGGCGAGGAGGGGCACCTCCAGACAGAGAAGCTTAGGCTGTAGATTATATGGTCCCACCCTGGTGTGGTGTGAGTGACCAGCAAGCAGGGCTTGAGTCTCCCTAACAGAGATTTGCTTTAGGTAAAATGGAGGCTGGGCGGGGTGCGTGGAGGTTCGGGGGTGGAGAGTGGGAGGGGTGGCATGGCAGGCAGAGTGGAGAACAGGCCATTGAATGCTGAGGCTATGGTCTGGGGGTTATTGCAGTTGGCCCCCTCAACATTCATGTCGGTGCCCGAATTTGAGTCGGACCCTCAGACCGTATTTTTAATGTTTTTCCAGAAGCGCCGGGGGATGTAGGCCGAGTTGAGCATGGCAGATTTGCAGAACTCACTCTTGGCGACCCGGATGGCGGCCTTGCAGGAGTTTCTAAGCCAACAATATTCAAGGAGGTCATGGGTGTAGCTGGAAATTTTGTGATTGAACCAGGTCTTGTCCCTCTGCTTCACGAGAGCTAGTAGACCTCCATGGAGCCACTTAGTAACCGTGTCCTGCACCCTCCTTTTTGTGAGGGGAGCGTGTCTGTTTTGCAGGGAGATCAGAATCACCAGGAAGTGGTCCAAAGCTATAGCAGGGTCATTAGAGCTAAGTACCCTGGCCCAGTTGGCGCGGTGGAGGTCGTCCAAGAAGTCATTGAGGATAAACTTGGAGTAGTCCCTCATCTGAATCACTATACAAGGAATTTTGGGGGCGGTGAATCCCCAAATGCAGTATATGGGAGAGTGATTAGAGATCGCATCCGGAACAGTACCAGATTGGTTGATTTTATCCAATCTGTTGCTCAGGAGCCAGTCAATAAGAGACCCCATGACTCCCGGGGGGGGGGTCCCAGTAGTTTCAGTGATGGTCTGATGGAGGGCGAGGCCTGAGAGAAGCGGCTCATATAGTTTAATATTAGGCCCCAGCCAGTTGAGGTTGAAGTCCCCCATTATGAGCACCTCAATTGAATCAACCTTGCCTTTAAGGTGGTCAAGAAGGAAGGAGAGCCCTGGCAGGCCTCCCTTAGGGGGATTGTAGGCACAGACCAGGTGCACCTTTTTAGAGTTTCCGAGCAGTAGGAGGGAGTGAATGAATTCACAACTGGAGGGGTTGGGAGGAGACAGAGACAATGCAGATATGTTTAGGTGCCCCTAAAGTACACCTCCCCCACGTTTACTACCACCCCTATCCCGCCTACTAAGGCTGTAACCCGGAATGGCACATGCGGAGTCAGGAGTACAAGCCTTCAGCCAGGTTTCCGTGATCCCTAAGATATCTGGCTCATAAAGGGCAGCCAGGCAGTCAGTTCCGCATGGTTATGTAGGATACTGCGGATGTTTAGGTGGGCTATTTTTAGGCCTTTTTTAGATAGCCAGGCTGGAGGGGGCTTAGGAGGGTGGGGGTTAGCAGAGGGACCTGGACAGGAGGATGAGATGACTGGCTGCAAGAGAGGAGCCATGCCTCAGACATAACGGGCAGCGAGGTGACCTGGGACGTAAGGTGCAGTGTCCAGAGATCCAGAGGGTTAGAGCCTAATCGAGAGCCCCGGGGACAAATGCAAGATTGTGAGGTGTCTGAGGTGGGGCTACAGATTGTGTCAAGGCAGAGGGAGGGATCAAAGGACAGCTGGTATCCTGATTTAAATTGAGCCGTGATAGAGCTCAAATAGTCCTGTGTAAATGAACAATGGAGGAGCACAGGAAGCAGCCAAGCAGGTTTCACCCTGAGAAAGTAAGAAAAAGTAAGAAGAGCCCTCTGGTGGTGACTTGGTATAACCTTCAAATGGCAAAGTGAGCTGATAGACTAAATCAGCCCACGTGATTGCAGCTATATAGCTTGGTGACCACCAAGGGTGGTGGTGTGGGTGGTGGGGCAGCTGTTGAAGCCGGTGGGGCTAGTCCTACCCAGAGGCAGCCGAGGAAGAGCCGTGGAGCTTACACCGCGTGGCTGCATTCAACACCGGCATCTATTGTGAGACTCTACAATCCCCAAATTATAATGCTGGCGATACAGAGGCACAACAGATGCTCCAGTAAGCCTCTCCGAGAAAGGGGAGATACTGTTGATAGGAGACCTGAATATGCCAGATGTTAACTGGAGCACATTTGCTGCAGCCACATCCAAGAGCAGATCCATTCTCGATGCCCTAGAGGTGGCATGCCTCAGACAGCTAGTTTTGGAACCCACTCATGAGGGAGCAATCTTAGACCTCGTACTCTCAAATGGGGACAGTGAGAGGATCTCAGATCTAGAAGTGGGTTGCCATCTGGGAACAAGTGACCATGAAACAGCGTGGTTCACATTAAACTCAGCTACAGAGTCAAGCCATACAAAAGTGAGGGTACTGGACTTCAGGAGGGCTGACTTTGGCAAGATGGGAGAGTGCCTCAGAAAAGTACTAGCAAACCGGCTAGAATGAGGGGCGGAGTAACAATGGAGAATCATCAAAACTGCCAGCACAGAGGCAACAAGCCTATGTGTGAAGCAAATAAACAAATCAAAATGAAAGAAAAAGCCACTGTGGTTCTCAAAAGACGTGGCTGGGAAAGTCATGCAGAAAAAGATAGCTTTCATGAAGTATAAGGAAACACAGAAGGAGCAGGAGAGAAAGCAGTACCAATTAAGGCAGAAGGAAGCAGGGAGGGAAGTCAGAATAGCAAAGGCCCAAACTGAGGAAAAGATAGCCAACTCAGGTAAGAAGGGGGATAAAACCTTTTATTAGTACATCAGAGAGAATAAAAAGACAAAGGGAGGGATAGTGAGGCTGAATAGAATGAATGGTGGGTGGGCAGAGGGGGACAGTGAAAAATCAGGGATACTGAATGAATATTTCTGCTCAGTATTCACAAAAGAGGAGGGGGAAGTGCCTAATCCAATTAACATAAGCACTCTTGATAGGGGGGTTGATCCCAACCCTTTCACAGAAGAAAGGATTCTGCAAGAACTCCTAAAACTGAAGGTGGACAAAGCAATGGGGCCTGCTGGAATTCATCCCAGAATTAAGGGGGGAACAAGTAAAACCACTGACTACTCTTTGTAATAAATTATGGGAGGATGGTGTGGTACCTGAGGACTGGAGGAAGGCGGATGTGATTCCTCTTCACAAAAGTGGGACCAAGACAGAGGCAGGAAACTACAGTCCTATCAGTTTGACCTCTATGGTAGGGAAAGTGATGGAGTCACTTCTGAAGGAAAGAATTGTTGAGTACTTTGAGGCCAGTGGGGCACAGGACCCAAGGCAGCATGGGTTCACAGCAGGAAGGTCATGTCAGATGAATCTAATAGATTCCTTTGACTGGGTGACCAAAGTAGTAGACCAGGGAGGGGCTGTGGACATGGCCTACCTAGACTTTAGCAAGGCATTTGACACACTCCCACACAAAAGATTAAAAGTCAAATTAACCAGCCTGGGAGTGGGTCCCAGGGTGGTAGCCTGAGTAAAACATTGGCTGGACAACAGGACATAGAAGGTAATTGTAAATGGAGTCCACTCTAAAGAAAGAGGGGTTACTAGTGGGGTACCGCAGGGTTCAGTACTGGGTCCAGTCCTTTTTAATGTCTTTATAAGTGACATTGCAGAGGGACTGGAAGTAAAAGTATGCCTTTTTGCCGATGACACAAAGATCTGCAACAGTGTTGATACACAAGGAGGCGTGGAAAGGATGAGAAGGGACTTAGCAAGATTGGAGGAATGGTCAGAAGTATGGCGGCTAGGATTCAATGCAAAGAAGTACAAAATAATGCACCTGGGAAACAAGAACCCAGGGGAAGATTACACAATGGGGGGGAGGTAGTAACAACAACAAAAAAGAAAGGGACCTGGGGGTAATCATATCAGATGACCTTAAGGTTGGCAAGCAATGTGAGAAGACAATAGGGAGGGCTGGGGGATACTGGGATGTATAGGGAGAGGCATCACCAGCAGAAAACAGGGAGTTGTTATCCCCCAGTACAGACAGTTGGTGAGACCCCATCTGGAGTACTGCATCCCGTTCTGGAGACCCCATCTCCACAAGGACATAGACAGGATGGAGGCAATTCAGAGGAGGTCAACTAAAATGGTGCAGAGTCTGCAAGAGAAGCCGTACGAGGAGAGACTAAAGGACCTTAATATGTATAGCCTTGAGGAAAGAAGGGAGAGGGGGGACATGACAGAAACTTTTAGGTACCTCAGTGGAATCAACAAAGTCCAAGAGGGTAGCATCTTTCAGAAAAAGAGATGTGCAAGAACATGCGGACACAATTTAAAGATAGAAGGGGGGCTGTTCCGGGGCAATGTGAGGAAGTATTTTTTCATACAGAGAGTAGTGGATGCATGGAGAAGCCTTCCTGAGGAGGTTGTGGGGTCTAAAACTGTAGAGAATTCAAGAATGCATGGGACAGACTTAAAGCAATTCTTGTGTGGGGTAGGAAGAAATAGGCTGTTGGTTAACTAGGATCTGCAGCCTATCCTGTAGGTAGGGAAATGGGCAGACTAGGTGGGCCAAGTGGTCCTCATCTGCCGTCAAAGTCTATGTTTCTATGTTTCCATGTTTCTAGCATCATTTTCTATGCATGCACCCTGCCCAAAGGGGAGAGATGCAGGTAAGACTACCTGGCAAGGACTCTCCCCAGTGACAGATGGAGTGGTTCTAAGTTTAGTTTCCCCAGAGTGCCTAATTTACAGGAGAAATTTATCCCCAGGAACTTGACCCAGTCCTGAGCCACTATCATACCCCATGGATACCCCTGTGAGGAGAGAACTGATTTATGGGAGGGTAACAGGGTGGATGTTGCCACATTTATTTTGTACCCTGACAGTCAGCTATAGTCTGAGATCATTCTCACCAAGTGTGGTATGGAGGTCTCTGGCTGTCTGAGAGACATTATATCATATGCAAAGACCATGACTTTATGCACTCCTCCTATGGAGACTCTGTGAATATATATGTGTTGTTGAGTGGCCTGTAGCAAGGGTTTCAATGAAAGTATAAAAATGTGCGGGGGGCAGCAACCCTGATGAGTTCCTCTTCCAAGATGGAAATTGACTGAGGGAATGTCATTGGTGACTACTTTGGCTTTAGCCCCACTGTACAAGAGTGAGGTCAACTGCAGCAACCTCAGAACACACTCCACCAGGCGGAATAAGTCAGCACTCTGCAAAATCTTGGCTGTGTATGAACTTCAATTTTAATAGAATTCCAGAAGCATAAGAAAAAAGGCATAGCTTCACAGAGCAACTGAAAATAGGTCTAAAAGTTGTTCAAATAATGCATAGATAAGCATTCACCCTTCCACAGACCTTACAGAACCACACGCCAACATCCACATGGCCGTTAATGTGTCAAAGTCATAATCAATGAAATCATCAAAACATATGGTCTGTGAAGCAGATTGTGTTTAAAATCAGAATAATTAAAGTGATAGTGCAAGTAGATGAAGAGTTATAGAAACAGCCCAAATACCAAACCCAGCAAGAATAAATACCAATGATACTGGCATTTAAATATGAAGTGTTAAATCAGAGATTTTTTAAATCAAATGGAACATATTTACAATGACCATTTTTAAAGTTAATCATTTTTAAACATTTTTAAAGGAGACACAGATGAGCAAAGACCGACAATTCATTACGTGTATGAGACTGCAAAAATGGTACAACACAGACTGTAGATGCTGTATGTAGCATGAGAGTAAACAGTTAAATGAGGCATTCACTAACTTACATGGATAGATTAATTTAGACTTCAAATTAAGCAATAAACCACGACAGGGTGTTGGTGATGCTGGTTTTACCCATGCCTGGCGTGGTTCGGTCACGAGGCCGAAGGCCGAGTGAGTAAACCTCACCAGGCGTGGGTAAAACCAGCATCACCAACACCCTGGAGTGGGTTATTACTATTATACAATTGGCACTAAGTAAAAGTTTAAGAAAAAAAATATTTATGAGTTTTGATTTTAAAAAAATAGTGTTTTTTTTATTGATTTTTAGCTTGATATCCTTCCTCCTTAGACAAATAGTTCCTGTTGTAAGGTAGAAAATGGTGGAAGGCATCAGTTACTTGAAGTAGTAACACACACAGACACACTGAGGCATGTTTCTTTGTTTTAATTTAATAATGTGTTGAAAACTCGCCTCTGTCAAACTGTTTTTATGGTAAACTTCTACACTCGTCCGTCACCCCGCTATAAAAACTGTGTGCGAGACTGGGTCATTGCCTGACAGCATGAGCAGCCACACCGGGTTGATGTACTGTTTTTTTTCTTTTTTTTATGTGAGGAAGTTAGAAGTGGTAAGAAGACGGGGGGACACTTAGAAATACGGAAATCTGCTTCGGCGTTGTAACGGCCACTAACGAGGAGGCTGGGATAGTTGGCGGTGAGGAACTTTGGTGTGGCAGGCAGTTTTTTTTATTTTATTTTAAGAGAACAGAGGGCTTGAAGCGCTAACATCCACAGGATTTAATTGTGGAGCCGTTGAGTGAAAGAGAAGCAGCTGGCTGCGAGACGGTCAAGTGTGGAGCAGCAGTGACAGTTATGAGAGGGGAAAGCTAAGGATTTACTTTAGGTAAGTCCTTAATGGAGGAGGAGGATTGGGCTTTGAACTATTTACAAGTTGTTGAACACTGCAGCGTGTTTTTTAACTCCCGATTTCATGTCACTTTTGAGGCGATTCAGTATTGCCGGTAAGGTAGTGAGACGAGATGGCGGCATTTCAAAATTACAACGGGGATCGGATGATTTTCTTTTTAGGAGGCTTGAGCCTTAGTACAGCTGGCACTTCTTCCTGTTGGTGATGCTGAATTTTACAACAGGGTGATGGTGCCAGCTGACCAATGATAGTAAGGCATTTTACTTGCTATCGTATAATGTGCAATATATGGACAAGCAAACATAAATATACAGCATAAAGCATTGTAAATTACTTCACTGTCAAAGGGAGGTAATATAGCTGTACTAAGTCATTGAGTCCATGCAGTTTTACAGTATCCGATGTTATTCAAAATGCTTTTCTTAACGGTTTATTTTTCAAACTTCCACCTCTCACATCTAGTTCTATTTTTTCAATGCCAGAAAACTGAAGTACAGCCACAAAGGAATGTCTTGCCTCCTGGAAGTGTTTGCCTATAGCAGCTTTCATTATTGGTTCTTATTGCAGTTTTATGCTCTGCTGTACGTAGTTTTAGTGCATGCTTAATCTAACCAACATAGTAAATTCCACATAGGCAAGTTAATGCAATAACTCATTCCCTCTGTGCTACAGTTTATAAAATTATTGATAGCAAATCTCTACCCAGTCCTTGGATGTGAGAAACAACTAATATTCCTGGTATTGTTGCAGTGTGTACAATGACTGCATTTGAAATTACCTGTTGGTGGTTTCAGAAGCCAATCAATACTGTTCTCTTTTTTAGGTACTAGTGGGTGCACTAATGTATCACGCAGATTACATCCTCTTCTATAAGTTATTCTTGAGACAGTAACACTAATTGCATCAAATTTCTGGTCTCATTTCCAAGTGTTCCAATGTCTTTTTTCTGTGACTTTATCCACTGCAGCATATTGGGGCCAAACCCATGTTTTCAGGGTCTGAAAAAGGAAGGTCCACTCCACACGGTCAAATGCTTTTTCAGCACTGATTGATAGCAGAACCATTGGTGGATGGGATGCTTTGCTTTCCAGATTAGCTTGATAAGATGCCTAGTATTGTCAGAGTCATGCCTGTCTAGCACAAAACCCAAAACCAAAAAATAGTACTGCGCAAGGAACTACAGTGCAAAACTGGTGCCTGTATCCAAGTGATTTTTACTGATACGTAAAAGTGCACACAAACTTACATAAATGCAGGAGTTCAGTTGTTGTACTGAACTCCTGCATATTTGTAAATTTGTGTGCACTTTTACGTATCAATAAAAATCACTTGGATACAGATACCTGTTGTGCACTGTGGTTCCTTGCGCAGTACTATTTTTTGGCTTTGTGCTTTGAGGTTTCACCACCTCATTTGTACTGTAGCAACCACTGTTACACATTATTGCAGTGAAGCCCTTTCTTTGTTTGTGTCTAGCACAAAACCCACCCGATCTGGGTCTACCAGCTGTGCCACCACCTCCTTCATTCTCATCACCACCATTTTTACAAAGTTCTTGTAATCCACAGGGGATAAGAGAGATAGGTTACTATCTGCTACAGAGCTGCAGATCTTTTCCTGGCTTAGGAATCAACATTATTTGTGCCATCCACATGGATGGTGGGAGGGTCCCTCATTTTCAAGCCTCAATAAGGATGTCTGACAGTTGACTTAGGGGGCCTTGTTTTAATACTTGGTAAAATTTGATTGGCAGACTATCTCCCCCTGGCCTTCTAATAGTGTCATGCTTACCAAGGTGGCCACCAACTCCTGTTCTGTGAAGGGCTTATCTAACATCTGTAGCTGTGCCAGTGAAAGGGCTGGTAGGCAGAGTTCAGTGGTGAAGGTGTCCATGTCTGCCTGAGACAGCGTATATCCAAAGTTGTATAGTTTGCTTCACCGATCCAAGATGGCTTTGTTAATGTCTGATTGATCTGATTTTGAATTTAACACCCACTATTTGTGCAAGAAGCTCCTGGCTGTCATGCTTGGTGGCTCTAAATGTGGCATCCAACTCCTTCAACAGGGAACTCTTTTTCTTTTGAGATCCTTCTGTTTAGTCTTTCTGATCATTGAGACATGTGCAGTGAATTTGCCTCTCATGATGACCTTGTGAGCATCCCAATGAATGGCTACCAAAATGTTCAAGATTTTATAGTGCACCAGCAACTCTTCAATGTCCTTCTATAGCTGTGCACAAAAGTTAGGGTCTCTGAGGAGGGTACTGTTGAACCTCCATTGGCCTCTATGGACTTCTGTGGTGTTTGGTGGTAGCCACATCAATATAATGGGACTGTGGCCTGAAGTAATAGCTGTCTTTATGGTGGCATTAGAGATATCACTCAGCCAAGGTGTTGGGGCAAGGCAAATGTCTATCCTTAGTGAAATCTCTTGAAGAATCCCTAATGAGCAAAGCCATAAGCTGGTAGTGGCATGGAGCTATAGTGATAGTTTTCACAGACCTGAGCCACTGAACAATAACATTTGAAAACTTAATTTAAGTTGTGGTCTGTGTTTTAGTAACCTGTGTGCTGAGTCTGTTTCTGGCGAATAGCCTCGTGTATACCCTGTGCAGGATAGTATAAAATGTGCAGTCCCTCCTACAGGGATTTTTCAGTCTCTGTATATTTATGGTACCCATCTCAGTTGCAATATCCTGAAGGCCTGCAGCTCCAAGTGGCTTTTTCCCATGGTGGGCTTGCTCCTATCCAGGAACTCATTGAAGACTACATTACTATCACTCCCTATGGGAACCCGCCCCTTACTCAATTCAGATTTTTTTTTTTTGTGAGAGGGATGTGAAGAAGGTAGTGAACTGATAGCATGTGGACTGAGGCAACAGACCTCTATGTGGGGACTGATATTTGCCCGGTGTACTGTGTGAGTTGCAACCAGAGAGCTCTACTATATTTTATGTGCTTGTGTACTTTCAATTTAGATGCACCAGATACACTGGAGCCCTGTCTTTCACTGTCTTGTGAAACAGGTAAAGAGTGGTGCATCCCTCATGATAGTGGGCTTCATAATACATATTACAACTGGCCATAGTACTTTTAGATTTAAAATACCTCTGGGCTGTCATCAAACCTGTGCCTTTCCCATGTATGAGTGTGTAATACATGAGTGAAAGCACTGGATCAGCACTATTTCATTATTATTAAGGCTTCTGTATATTGCAACTAGCTTGCAAGAGACCCGTGACCCTAACAATCTCTTCTGGGTCTTTAGGGCTTTAAAAATTGCCCCTGCTGTGAGCGGGCGAGTGATGGTAGTGAACGGATAGCGAGTGGACTGAGGCAACGGACCGCCGTGTGGGTACTCATATTTGCCCGGTGCACTTTGTGCATTGCAACCAGAGAGCTCTACTATATTTTATGTGCTTGTGTACTTTTAATTTAGATACACCATATATGCTGGAGCCCTGTCATTCACTGCCTTGTGAAAGCAGGTATAAAGTGATGCAATCCTCAGGATAGTGGGCTGTATAATACATATTACAACTGGCCATAGTACTTTTAAATTTAAAATTCCTCTGGGCTATCATCAAACCTGTGCTTTTCCCACATATGAGTGGGTAATGCATGAGTGAAAGCACCAGATCAGCACTATTTCATTATTATTAAGGACTCTGTATTTCACAACTAGCTTGAGAGAGACCCACGACCCTAACAATCTCTTCTGGGTCTTTAGGGCTTTAAAAATTGCCCCTGCTCCATGCAGGGCATGCGTGGGCAGGGCATGCTTTGCTGTGCGTGGAGACGTGTATAGAGACACACACATTGTGTGTCTGCTGTGTCCGCTGGGGAGACTGGGGAACTGAATACGGAACCCTCGAACATATAGTAAGTAACACAAAATTCTTATATTATTGCTGTGCTATTGAAACAAAAAATGGAGGGCCCACACAAGCAATGCAGTGAATGCTTGATGTACTGTAAGGTTGAGTCAAATGATAGATTTACCTGCGATAAATGCTTGCTAATTTCCAGCCTTCAGGAACACATAGCTAGTCTCCTGGATAGAGATACTGTACATAGGGACATAGAAATCATTAAAAGCTTTATTGATAAAGCAGAAAAACTCTATACTTCATCCCAGGATTCCCCATCCTAAATTACAGTGCCTCTTACTTTGGAGACTATACCCAAGCACTCCCATTCACCCATTGAGGATTGGGCATTGGTAACAAACTCTAAAGCAAGGCGAAAGGGGGGGTCAGATTCATCACCCCTTTCAACTTCCCCTTCGAAATACTTTCAATGTGTTATCTGATATTGAACCACAGGAAATTACTTTTGTTCCAGGCACCCCAGTTCACTGCCCCACACAAAGTGCTTCTACTAGGTATCCAGTGCCTTCTAAAACTATTTCCCTTTGCTCACATTCAGGATCAGGCAGCAAATTGAATGCTGCATATCAGGAAATGCCTGTAAATATAGATTTTCATGCACATTGTCCTGCTCCTACTTCCTTAAAACCACCCAAATCTGCTAATGAGAAGACCACCATAAAGGACTCAGTACCTCCTGTGGCATCTCCCCCCATTTCAAGTTTAGGATCAGGAACCCAACAGATATTTGTACTGGGCGACTCTATAACAAAACACATAGAAACATAGAAACATAGAATTTGATGGCAGATAAGGATCACTTGGCCCACCCAGTCTACCCATTTCCCTACCTACTGGATAAGCTGCAGATCCTAGTTAACCAGCAGCCTACTTCTTCCTACCCCCACACCCTAGAATGGCCTTATGACTGTCCCATGCATGCTTGAATTCCACCACTGATTTTGACTCCACAACCTCCTCCAGAAGGCCGTTCCATGCATCCACAACCTCTCTGTGAAAAATACTTCCTTAAATTACCTCTGAGCCACCCCTCTATCTTCAAATTGTGCCTCTTGTTCTTGCACACTCTTTTTTGAAAGATGCTACCCTCTTGGACTTTGTTGATTCCCTTGAGGTACTTGAACATTTCTATCATGTCCCCTCTCCTCCTTTCCTCGAGGCTATACATATTAAGCTCCTTTCATCTCTCTTCATATGTCTTCCGTACAGACTCTGCACCATCTTAGTTGCCCTCCTCTGGACAGCTTCCATCCTGTCTATGTCTTTGCGGAGATTGGGTCTCCAGAACTGCACACAGTACTCCAGATGGGGTCTCACCAGCTGTGTGTACGGAGGGATAATAACTTCCTGTTTTCTACTGGTGATGCCTCTCCCTATGCATCCCAGTATCCCTCAGCCCTCCTTGCTGCCCTCTCACATTGCTTGCCCACCTTTAGGTCATCTGATACGACTACCCCTGGGTCACTTTCCATTTTTGTTGTTGTTAGCATCTCACCCCCCCATTGTGTACTCTTCCCCTGGGTTTTTGTTTCCCAGGTGCATTACCTTGCACTTCTTAGCATTGAATCTAAGCTGCCATACATTTGACCATTCCTCTAACCTTGCCAAGTCCCTTCTCATCCTTTCCACCCCACCCTGTGCATCAATTCTGTTGCAGATCTTTGTGTCATCTGCAAAGAGACATACTTTTCCTTCCAGTCCCTCTACAATGTCGCTTTTAAAGACATTGAAGAGGACCAGTCCTAATACCGAACCCTTCGGTACCCCACTAGTAACCCTCCTTTCTTCTGAGTGGACTCCATTTACTATTACTCTCTGTGTCCTATTCTCCAGCCAATTTTTACCCAGGCTGTCATCTTGGAACCCACTCCCAGGCTGGCTAACTTGTATATTAATCTTTTGTGTGGGACTGTGTCAAATGCCTTGCTAAAGTCTAGGTAGGCCATGTCCACAGCCCCTCCCTGATCTACTACTTTGGTCACCCAGTCAAAGAAATCTATCAGATTCATCTGGCATGACCTTCCCACTATGAATCCATGCTGCCTTGGGTCCTGTGCCCCTCTGGCCTCTAGATACTCGACAATTCTTTCCTTCAGAAGTGATTCCATCATTTTTCCTATCAACTGAGGTTAAACTAACAGGTCTGTAGTTTCCTGATTCTGCCTTGCTCCCACTTTTGTGAAGGGGAATCACATCTGCCCTCCTCCAGTCCTCGGGTACCACCCATCCTCCCATGATTTGTTAAAAAGGGTAGTCAGTGGTGTCAGTAGTTCTACCCTTAGTTCTTTTAGAATTCTGGGATGAATCCCATCAGGCCCCATTGCTTTGTCCACCTTCAGTTTTAAGAGTTCTTTCAGAACCCTTTCTTCTGTAAATGGGCTGGTATCAACTTCTGTATCTAGAGTGTTTCTACTGTTTGTTTTATGTACCTCCCTCTTCATTTGTAAATACTGAGCAAAAATATTTGTTTAGTATCTCTGCCTTTTCACAGTCTCCTCTGCCCACCCTCCTCCCATTATTAAGCCTCACTATCCTCCCTTGGTCTTCCTTCGCCTCCTGATGTACCTATAAAAGGTTTTATCCCCTTCTTAACTGAGTTGGCTATCTTTTCTCGGTTTGGACCTTTGCTGTTCTGACTGCCTTCCCAGCCTCCTTTTGCTTTAACTGATAAAGTTCTCTGTCCTGCTCCTTCTGCGATTCCTTGTACTTCCTGAATGCTTTCTTTTTCTTGAACCTTCACTGCCACTTCCTTTGAGAACCATAGTGGTTTCTTACATCATTTTGTTTTGTTTATTTGCTTCACACGAGCTCGTTACCTCTGTGATGGCAGTTTTATTATTCCCTATTGTTCTTCCACCCTCCTTCCTGCCCATTTGCTAGTACATTCCTTAGGCACTCACCATTTTGGCAAAGTCAGCCCTCCTAAAGTCCAGTACTTTTGCCTTTGTATGCTTGACTCTATTGCAGTGTTTATTGTGAACCATACTGTTCGATGGTCGCTAGTTCCCAGATGGCTACCCACTTCTACATCTGTGATCCTCTCTCCATCTCCATTTGAGAGAATTAGGTCTAAGATTGCTCCCTCTCGAGTCGGCTCCAATACTAGTTTTCTAAGGCATGCCCCATGTAGGGCATCTAGAATAACTCCACTCTTCGAAGTGGCTGCTGCAACTGCACTCCAGTTAACATCTGGCATATTCAGATCACCCATCAGCAATATCTCCCCTTTTTCTGCCATTCTAAGTATACTTTCTATCATTTCCTTGTCCATTTCCTCCTCCTGAGAAGGGGGTCTGTATACAATCCCTGTGCGGACTGTGGTGCCATTGCCTGTTTCCAAATTTACCACAGTGCTTCTTCTCCTCCCTGTTTACCCTTTTGTTCTGTTGCTTTTATTCCTTTCCTTATGTAAAGAGCTACTCCTCCTCCTCTTTTACCCTCCCTGTCCCTCCTGTAGATAGTGTATCCTGGCATGTTTACGTCCCAGTCATGGTTTTGTGTGTACCATGTTTCTGTGACTGCCATGATATCCAGATGTTCCTCCTCCATCAAGGCCACTAATTCAGGAAGCTTGTTACCCAGACTACAGGCATTGGTACTCATTGCTCTCCATTTTTTGATGGCTTTACCTTCTGTTGCAGCATCCCCTACTGACCTTTCTACCTCAGTCTTTTTCTCATTTAGTACCCTGTTTTGTTGGGAGAGGCTGGGATTTTCCTGCTGCTTATCATAGATAGGATTATTTGCAACCCTGATAAATCTTATCGTACCTGTTCATGTTTTAGGGGGGTAAAGGTATCAGACATTACAGCAATGATCTCAAATATTTTACACAACTCTGGTACATATCCTCTTGTCATTCTACATGCTGGGACAAATGATATATTACATAGAGTACTAACCAAAACCAACTGAAGCCACACTTTGTTGCACTCAACAAATTGCTTCTTGATAAAGGCTGCATGGTCTGCTTCTCAGAAATCCTACCTGTTCCTAGACCCACTACATCAATTTCTAATAAAATCAAACACATACGCGACTGGTTACGTAAATGGTGTTTTAAGCAAAACAACCACTGCATAACCCACTGGGAAAACTTTGTTGATAAATCCCCTTTATTCAGTTGGGGTGGACTGCATCATAATAGACGAGGTAGCTTGTTGTTGGTGAAAATCCCTATTCAAGATCATCAGTATCCATGTAAACTGAATAAAAAGGGGGAGAACGGGAATATTCCCACATCTCTGACATAATCCAGTATTCGGTCCCAGAAAATATGTAACACAGTGTCATTAAATGCTTGATCTTTAAATTTCTCTAAATTGATGGAGTTAGAGGCTAAAAGTAAACTGATAAATCTAGGAATTATAGCAGTAACAGAAACTTGGTGGTATTCAAACTCCTTATGGAATCAGCAACTAATGGGTTACAAACTTTACCATAAAAATAGAGTTGATAAAAAAGGTTGTGGGGGTTTCCTATATACTGTATAAGAGAGAATATTCCTTCCTTTGAGATCCCATCCTTACATAATACTGAAAGTATATGGGTATCAGTACAATTAAAGGGACACTCACAAATTATTATTGGAAATTGTTATAACCCCCTAATGTCTGAGGCAACTTATAAAACAGATTTGTTGATGGATACAGCACACATTGCAAAACATAAAGATGTGATAATCCTGGGTGATTTCAATATACCACATATAGACTGGCCTACACTCGCAAGTAGTAATAAATCTGACTCTGACTTTTTATACATTTTAGCAGATAATGGCTTATCACAACTTATTACCTCACCAGCTAGAGGCAGTAATATATTAGACCTTCTTATTACTAATATGAGCCACAAACTTAATAACATTTAGATTCTGGACTCACTTGGGAATAGTGATCACTACTCGATTTTGTTTGAATTAATATGTGACCACCATAGCCTATTAAAATCAACAAAATACAGGAATTGTGACAGTGCTGATTTTACACACATTATTAATAAATTAAAAAGTATTCATTGGGAAAAAATACTCAATCCACTATTAACAAATGAGGCATGGAATAAATTAAAATCTATAATTCTTAAACATTAAGAAATTTATGTACCCAAAAGAAATAAATATAATAAAAAGAGTAGGATGCCAAGGTAGTTAAACAAATCTATCAGATCCCAAATAAAACCAAAAAAAGACTCTTTATAAAACTCAAATCTACTCATTCTATGGATTAAGCTTCCGCTTACACAAATGATAAAAAAAGCCTTATAAAAACTAAAACAAATGATAAAACAAGCTAAGAAGAATATAGAGCTTAAATTAGCATATACTAAGGATGGATACAAAGCATTGTTCTCATACCTTAATAATAAAAAGGGAAATACTAGGAAAATTGGCCCAATCCCACAAAATTGAAACATTACCCAGTCCTACACAGAAACAGCAAATTTATTCAATTCTTATTTTTGCTCGTTTTTTTTTAAAAGACTCTCACTCCACCAAGCTGATACAAGTGTTAAGCCCACATCTTCATACATATATAAGATTACTTCTTCAGAAATTACCCCACTTCTCAAGTCACTAAAAAAAAACACTAACCAAGGGCCAGATCAAATTAATGCAAGATTTCTAATTCAAACAGCAGAAGAAATAACTAAACCACTGCAAATAATATTTAATAAATCCTTGCATGTAGCTGAAGTTCCTATAGATTGGTTAACTGCATCAGTTACTCCTATATATATAAAAAAGGAAGTTGATCCAAGGTCCAGAATTATCGTCCTATAAGTCTTACTTCTATCATCTGTAAAATTATGGAAAAAATAATTAAGACATTATTTGAAAAAGAAATGAGTACATTAAACATCATGGACAATATGCAGCACGGGTTTAAAAAAGAACATTCTTGCACTACAAATGTATTATCTTTTTATAACAACATCAGTTAGGATCTGGGTAATAAGTACCAAATGGATGTTATTTTACTTGATTATAGTAAGGCATTTGATAAGGTTCCTCACAGAAACTTTATTAACAAACTGAAATCATTGGGCTTTTCCAGCTATATAGTTAGCTGGGTTAATGCATGGCTGATGACTTGCCCTCAGAGAGTTGTAGTAAACAACAGTTTTTCCAGCTGTGGTTTAGTTACAAGCAGGGTTCCTCAGGGCTCTGTGCTTGAGCCAGTGTTGTTTAATGTTAATATTAATGACATGCAAATAAATAGCCAAAATTGGCTATCTAAGTTTGCAGATGATTCAAAACTTGGGGGATTAGTGGGAAATAAACACAACCTTGATTCACTTATATCAGATTTACACAACATTGAATTAAGGGCATTCGAAAATAAAATGGAATTTAACTCAGATAAATGTGTAGTCTTACACTTTGGAATACGTAACTCTAAAAACATTTTACTATATTAATCCTACCCCCCTTAAAGCTAATAGTAAGAAAGGGATTTGGGGATATTGGTTAATTCTAAATTCACTTCAACAGATCACTGTTTGAAGGTGGTAAATACAACCAATGGACTATTAAAGCAGCTACAATGTTCTTTTGTCTCTAAATCTGAACATTATCTGATTCCAATATTGCAGGCATGTGTCAGACCATTTCTTGACTATGGGTCTCCATTTTGGAACCCTCACCTTAGAGGTGATATTGATAGATTGGAAAAAATCCAGAGACGACAATTAGGATGGTCCCCAGATTATCAACATGCATTTATCAATCTAGATTGAAAAACTCTGGTTTAAATTCTTTGTAAAATGGAAGACTTAGAGGGGATCTTTTACAACTGTACAATCTGGTGCAATCCCCAGATCTTATGGCAAAATGTGGACTAGTTTTTAATACAAATAGAATTGTTCCTAAGTGACATACTAAACAACGTAAGGTCCTAGCTCTTGGGACTAATCTTAGACAAAACTTTTTCACAGTAAGGTCCCCCAGGCTGTAGAACAAAATGCCACAGGAAGTGGTTGATCGTGGTAATATTAAAACTTTTTAAAAAAGGTCTTGATAGGTGGTTACATTACAACTCAACCATGTAAATAGCCCACATGATTGTGGGGGAAAATCTAGATGGGCTTCGGCCTTCGTTTTTCCAATACAAAACCTAGTAACCTACTAAAGGAGTAATTTGAATGGCTGGGCCCATATATGCAGAAAACAGTAACTGTACATTCCCAAGTATCCCTGTTACAATCTGGTAGCTCTCCTTTGTCCACTATGGTGTACGAGGGTTAGAAGTGTATCTCTTTATGTATGAGGATGTGCATCCCACTGGTTTCAGAGTTGTAAGAGCTGCTGAATATCTGGGCAATGCATGCTGACTTAAATTTGCCTCAGGATTGAGTGTCTCCTGGATGAAGGCTACTCTAGGGCCCAGTTTCTTCAGGTGGTCTAAGACCTTTCACCTTTTGATGGGTGAGTTGATGCCCTTCACTTTCCGTGAGGTGGTGTGCCATTTGTCAGAAAAAAATTGTTCTAGTCTGAAGAGGTATCAAGTGGAAATGAACTGCCATGACAGATAGTCAATTGCAGGTGGCTGTGGCCTGATCTTTCACACTAGATGTGTACATGAAGCCATCTATAATAAGTATGTATTATAAACTGTACCTAAAATGAATTCTAAGATAACTGGAAAGGAGCCTTCTCCTCTGTGCCTGGAGGGAACTCCCTTTGTGGCAGAACATAAAGTTATATATACTAAACTAACAAGAATCTAGAGCTGGTTTTTAGTGCAGCGGTAGCATTACCGCTCACAACACAAGTGACCAGAGTTTGGGTGCAAGCTTGGATTGTTGAGGGTCAGCTGGGGGTGGAGGACTAAGTCTTTGACACTGTCCTCCTCTGGAGTGGAAGGGCTGCCATCCACACTGCTATACTGCCACCTGGGTGACCACACATGGCATTACAGCTCGGGATGTTATGGGATGGCTGGATGTCAGCTGGGTTGCAGATGTAGTGGCACGCCTCCATGTGCATGCACCTCATTGGATCCCTGCTGCACACTGGCATCCCTGGGGCTGAGAGAAACAAGGAAAATGGCTCCTGCACCAAAGAATGAAAGATCGCCTGTCAATCCAAAGAATCACCCTACCTGTTGCATCGCTTCTGCCTCTCGATGAAATGCAGCAGCTTGAGGGGAAAAGGCCTTCCATCTCATCCCCACCTGGAGAACAGCCAACAGCCAAGGGTCCATGTGGGAATGTCTCAAGGGCCAACTTACAGGTAAGGGAGACAAAGCAGGTGTGCCTTGGTTACTTAGGATGGAGACTGGGTGCAGAGAGAGAGAAGGGGGCATACATAGAAAGTAAAAAAAAATACCAAGAAACAAATATTACAACAACAACAACAACTCTTATTTCTTCGGGGAGGGGGGGATTGCCAGATGGAGAGTAAATTCCCAATATCTGTCCCACCAGTATCTCTTCATCTGTCATTTTGATTAAAAATCCAATGCTTTGAACCAGAACACTATAAAGGACTTGACCTAAACCAGACTGGGTCTGTTTGCAGCCAACATGTTGTGCTCCCTGTGGGTATGATGGACTGAGAGTGACAGATGGGTCCCATGAGTCATCCCCTACTTATTTAATGTATGCTTTTGGGGGGGTAAGGGCACACAACCCAGCTTCAGTGCAGTGAACTTAAGCTAGTTCTCCCCTGCATCCTATTCCCTTTCCTTGAAGGACATCTATCATCTCTTTGGTCGTGTGGCTATGCAACTGCCCTCATGACCACCCTTCTCCAGGTGAGGGGGTCAGGGGGACATCAGTTATTCTTTCCGGGTAACTGGGGAGTGTTGGAATTGCTTCCCCTTGTGTTTACCCTTGCACATCAGACTGGGTTTGTGCTAGGTGGCAGTCCAGCCTGGCCCGATTGCTGACCCAGTGCCCCCACCATAGCAGTCTGGTCCTGAGCCCTAAATGCAAACCTGTTCGGGCCTATGTGAGTAAATTACTGTGGGGGAGGGTAGCATTCACAGAAAAATGGAGCTAGCTGTGACCAGGGTGACTACTGCTTGGGGGCAAGTGTTGCTCTGCTTTCAGCACACAACACCTCTTCTCAGTCACCTTGCACCCCCACCCTGCCCATGCTCAAGTCCACTGCTCAGCTCCCCCACTAGTTCATATGGAAAGAACCGTGAGACCATCATGGTTTCTGAGGCCTATCCTACCCACTAGTGCAATACCCTGAAGAACAAACACAGCTAGAGTTGTTTGAGGTCCAGGGAGGAGGAAGCAGATGAAGCATTATTGGCTCTATGAAAGTGCAGCAGTTTCCCACCTTCATGCTGCTGCTCCGCTCACAGATGATCTTAGTAGATTTAGATTGAGCAGGGGTCCAATAGTCAGAAAGGGTTGTACGATAGACAGCTAATGAGTATTCAACACTCTCAACTCTCTCCTCACCCCAACTTGCCTAGAAATCCATCTGTCAGGGAAACTGAATAGGGGCTAGAGACACTCATAAGCTTGCACACACTAAAACAAGAACAAAAAACCAAAAAGCATCTGTAACTGGAAGGGACACAGACATGTGGGGAGTGGTGCAATGCACTGGCTGTGGAGCAGCAGTCTTCTGGGAGACATTCTGGAAACTGTGTTGCTGCCCTATTTGAAGGCACCTCTCTTGTCTGAGGGAGGAGGTTGTTCAACTCCGTGCTGACCTGGCAAGGATTCTGGAAGCCTGCTCCCCCACCCAGGGAACACCCGGGCCACCGCCCCTTCCTCAGAGATTGCCAAGAAAGAGGACCGGTTGGACCACGGTGGGCTCAGGAAGGGTGAGGGTGGTGGAACAGAGGTGCATTCCTTCAGTTGTGCCTCTCCACAATTCATTCACCACTCTGGCAAAGCATGGTTCTTCTATGGAGGCACCTGCAGTGGAGACCAAGGAGGATGCTGGGAACTTCCACAATGGAGACCCATGGGATGGTGGCCCAGGACCTCACAGGGGAAGGAAAGAACTCCTGGTGGGGGATTCAATTGTTAGTGGGGTAGAACTGGGGGAGGGATGGGAAAGGAAGGCAAGGTGCCTGCCCGGGGCCAAGGCTTGGAGGGACAGGAAACAAATCCTCAGGATCATGGGAGCAGTGGCAAGGGGCAAGGAGCTGGATGTCATTATCCACCTAGGGATGAATGACCTGGCTGAGAATGGATCAGAGCAGTGCAACAGGAGTTTGTGGAGTTGGGGAGGGGCCTTAGACAAGTAGCACACATGGTAACTTTCTTGGAATTGCTGCCTGTCTATGGCATGGATGAGGCTAGCGCACTGTGCACCATGGGATTCAATGACTGGTTGAAAAGCTGGTGCAGAGCTCAGGGATTTGACTTCATTGGGGACTGGGGCACCACCTGGAGGGATGCAGGCCAATACAGGAGTGATGATCTGCATCTATCCTGGAGGGGAACCAGGGTCCTAGGTGATAGGTTTAAATGCTTCAGTGTCAAGCATTTAAACTAGCCAAGGGAGGAGGCACTGAAGAGGATAAGGGAAGTCCTGCCCCCCCCAAAAATCAGGGTAATTAGTGAGGTAGACACCAAAATAAAGCAGTCGATAGGGAGAAGGACTGGGGTAAATGGAGAAAAAGACAAAGGCAGTAGGGACAGGTATGGGGCAAAAAGAAATAAAGCCATAAAACAGCATGGAGGGTAATGAGTACCAATGCCTGTAGTCTAGGTAAAAAGCTCCCTGAAATGGTGGCCTTGATAGAACAGGGATGCCTGGATATTGTGGCAGTCACAGAAACATGGTACACAGAGAACAATGACCTGGATGTCAACATACCAGGGTATACAAACTACAGGAGGGACAGGGAGGGAAGAAGAGCAGGAAGGGTAGCTCTCTATGTAAGGGAAGGGATCAAAGCAAAAGAATTAAAAGGTAAACAGGGAGGAGAGGAGGCACTGTGGGTCACCCTGGAGACTAGAAATGGCTTCACAATCCGCACAGGGGTTGTGTACAGACCCCCATCTCAAGGGGAAGAAATGGACAAGGAAATGATAGAAGGCATCCTTGGGATGGCAGAGAAAGGGGAGATATTGCTGATGAGGGGATCTGAATATGCCAGATGTTGACTGGAGCACCTTTGCTGCAGCCTCATACAAGAGCAGGGCCATTCTCGATGCACTACAGGGGGCATGCCTCAGACAGCTAGTTTTGGAATCCACTTGGGAGAGAGCAGTCTTAGACCTGGTACTCTCAAATGGAGATGGAGAGAGGATCTCTGATCCTGAAGTGGGTAGCCATCTGGGAACAAGCAATCACCAGACAGTGTGGTTCACAATCAACTTAGCTGTAGAGTCAAGCCACACAAAAGTGAAGGTACTGGACTTTAGGAGGGTTGATTTTGTCAAAATGGGAGAGTGCCTCAGAAAAGCACTAGCAAACAGGCAAGAAGGTGGGGTGGAGCAACAATGTGGAAACATCAAAACCACCATCAGAGAGGCATGAAGTCTTTGTATGAAGCAAATAAACAAATCAAAATGAAAGAAAAAACATTATGGTTCTCAAAATAAGTGGTGGGGAAGGTAAGGGAAAAAAAGACAATTCTGGAAGTATAAGGAAATACAGAAGGAGCAGACCAGAGAATTGTACCAGTTAAAGCAGAAGGAAGCGAGTAAGGCAGTCAGAATAGCAAAGGCCCAAACCGAGGAAAAGATTGCCAACTTGGTTAAGAAGGGGGATAAAAACCATTTATAGGTGCATTAGGGAGCAAAGAAAGACTAAGGCAGGGATACTGAGGCTGAACAAAGAGGGAGGTGGTTGGGCAGACAGCAACAGTGAAACAGCAGGGATACTGAACGAATACTTCTACTCAGTATTTACAATGGAAAAGCAGGGAAATACCTAATCTGGTCAATAGAAGCACTCTAGATAGGGGGGTTGATATTAGTCCTTTCACAGAAGGAAGGGTTCTGAAAGAACTCTTAAAACGGAAGGTGGATAAAGCAATGGGTCCTGATGGGACTCATCCCAGGATTTTAAAAGAACTAAGGGAAGAACTAGCAACACCAATGACTACCCTTTTTAATAAATCATGGGAGGATGGGGTGGTACCTGAGGACTGGAGGAGGGCGGATGTGATTCCCCTTCAAAAAAGTGTGAGCAAGACAGAGGCAGGAAACTACAGACCTGTCAGTTCAACCTCAGTGGTAGGAAAAATGATGGAATCACTTCTGAAGGAAAGAATTGTTGAGTAACTAGAGGACAGTGGGGAACAGGACCCAAGGCAGCATGGATTCACAGCGGGAAGGTCGTGTCAGACAAACCTAATTGGTTTATTTGACTGGGTGACCAAAACAGTAGACCAGGGAGGGGCTGTGGACATGGCATACCTACACTTTAGCAAGGCATTTGTCACAGTCCTGCACAAAAGATTAATAAACAAATTAGCCAGCCTGGGAGTGGGTCCTAGGGTGGTAGCCTGGGTAAAACATTGGTTGGACAACAGGACACAGCGGGTAACAGTTACTGGAGTCCAAAGTGAAGAAAGAAGGGTTATTAGTGGGGTACCGCTGGGTTCAGTACTGGGGTCAGTCCTTTTTAATGTCTTTATAAGTGGCTTTGCAGAGGGACTGGAAGGGAAAGTATGTCTCTTCGCAGATGACACAAAGATCTGCAACAGGGTTGATACACAAGGTGGGATGGAAAGGATGAAGAGGGACTGGGCAAGGTTGGAGGAATGACCAAATGTATGGCAGCTTAGATTCAATGCAAAAAAGTGCAAAGTAATGCACCTGGGAAACAAAAACCCAGGGGAAGAGTACAAAATGTGGGGGTGAGATACAGACAACAACAAAAATGGAAAGGAACCTCGGGGTAGTCATATCAGATGACCTAAAGGTGGGCCAGCAATATGAGAAGGCAGTAAGGAGGGCTGGGGGGATACTGGGATACATAGGGAGAGGCATCACCATTAGAAAACTGGAAGTTGTTGGCCCTCTGTACAGACAGTTGGTAAGACCACATCTGGAGTACTGTGTTCAGTTCTGGAGACCCTATCTCTGCAAAGACATAGATAGGGTGGAGGCTGTCCAGAGGAGGGCAACCAAAATGATGCAGGGTCTGCATCAGAAGACATATGAAGAAAGACTAGAGGAACTAAAGATGTATAGCCTCAAGGAAAGGAGGGAGAGGGAGGACATGATAGAAACTTTCAAATACCTGAAGGGAATCAACAAAGTCCAAGAAGGTAGCATCTTTCAGAAAAGAGATGTGCAAAAACAAGGGCACAATTTCAAGATAGAGGGGACAGCTCAGAGGTAATGTGAGGAAGTATTTCCTCACAGAGAGGGTTATGGATACATAGAACAGCCTTCCTGAGGAGGTCATAGAGTCAAAAACAGTAAGGGAATTCAAGAATGTATGGGACAGACATAAGGTAATTCTAGTCGGGGGGTAGGAGGAAGTAGGCTGTTGGTTAACTAGGATCTGCAGCTTATCCATGAAATAGGGAAATGGGCAGACTAAGTGGGCCAAGTAGTCCATATATGTCATCAAATTCTATGTTTTATGTTTCTGACTGCCCCTGGAGGTTGCCAGCCCAAATAAAGAAAATTTTATTGGTGACATAAGCTCGATGGCTGAGGCCCTATTAAAACCTATCCCTGAACCAGACCTGCTCAGCCTTTTGATTCAAGTGAAAACATCATATTGGATTGTCTCGAAGGAGGCTAAAGAGTGGGAAAGAGGGGAACAGGATCATGACCATGACCTCCGTGCCAATCCAGTGGAGTGAAATGCACCTGACAAGCATTTGGACTCCCATTACCTCGGGGTGGGGGGGTCTGACTACTTAGTACCATTCACAAAGATTTCCTCTCACACAAAACTTTCCTGGAGAACAGGCTGGTGAGTGGTTTTAGTGCAGAATTGTAGAGTTAGCAATCCCACCCAAGCAAGACTGCCTGGTTGCCAGATGAAAGAAGGAGACTGAGGGAGACTAAAGCCATCCTTAGTGGGCTGAGTCTTGTAGCTCACTAGGGTGCTGTACCTGCTGCCTCTGTAATGAAAGTCAGAGTACCATAAGCCCATTACTCATCAATGAGGGCTGTAGTGGTGCAACTTGAGAGGAGGAGTGGCAAGTTTTGCTGAGTATCCTGCCAGTACGAGTGTAAGCCATGATTCGCACAGTTGTGCTACTGCACTCCTCACCATCAATGAGCAGTCTGACCATGTGTAGTGCCCAAAGGCAATACGCACAACAGTGAAATAGAATAAAATAAGCTTCTCCTCTCATGGTCCCTGGGCAGCAGTGTGGGTAGGCAGGGGTGGCAACGGTCAGTATAGTTGCCCCACGATTGTGTTCTCCCCCTTTGGCAGCAGCAAGCAGAAAAAAAAATTTCTTTGCTTCCCCTGGCTGCCTGCACTCTGTTCTGGACTCCCTCACCCTCCCTCAGGAAAGCAGTGTGAGCCAGGGGAGCATTTTATAAGTCCAGCTCAAACTGGACTGTTGGGAACTGGACAGTGTTGCCAGGGACATGTATCCTAAATGCTGGCCAGTTACTCCAGTTGAGCGGAGGAGGGAAAGGATAAGCCGTATCAACACCAGTTGGAGTGGGCAAAGAAGAGCCCAAAGAGAGTGCTTCCAGGCACTCTGTAAAGCCCAGTTGCTATGGCCATGTATAGAAGAGAGGGGACACAGGTTTAAGGGCACAGTTGTAGAGACTTACCTGTGGTCCGCCTCTCGTCTCTTAGTGCAGGTCCAGTCCTGTGTTGTAACTCAGCGGTCAAGAATTGCGGTGGTTTCATTCCTCCATTGCCATTGAGTGAGCTCTGTTCCCTCGTTTGTTTTTTTTATTACAAAAATAACATTTGGTACCTCGGCGGTGGCAAGAGAAGAGTCACAACTTGAAAGAGAGCCATCGGGCATCGGGATGTCCCGTAAGGCCCACTGTCATCCTCCTCGGTGCCTGTCCGAAATCCAACCCACAGCCAGTGTCTCCCAGCCTCCTGATCCAGTACTCTTCACCTCGGGCCAGGGTGGTGAGTCAATTGCAGCACTAAGGCAAAGTGCTGACCGCCAGTACAAAATAAAAGTTTGTTTTATTTTTTTATTAGGTGCGAGGTGCCAGGAGAAATCGGCTGACAGCTGAGGGAAGGGCAGCCCAGAGGGCCATATTTAAATATTTTTAATATTCATTGTGAGTGGAGCAATGCCCAGGGGAGGGGCCAGGTATAAAAGCCCAAGGGGGGGGATTCTATAAATATTTATAAGTGGGGTGGAGCTAAGGCAGGACAAAGGAGTGATAGACAGAAAGGCCCTGGCAGGCCTAAAAAAGATTTAAAAGGGGCACAACCATGATTCCTAAATGGGCCTAGCCAAAAGGGCATTGGTTATTTAAAAGGGCTCAAGTAACTTAGGCCCATAGTCCTTAAAAGGGCCCGGCCATTTAGGCCCACAGGTGTAACAAGGGTCTGATCAGTCATTTGGGTCCATAGTTTTTTAAGGGAGGCCCATTCCCAACTGCCAATGTACCCACAGTAAGAGGAGAATCAGATTCAGTTAGAGGGACCCATTGTAGTTAGGTCCACTGAATGCCATGGATTTTCACCCAGAAGAACAAAGTGCCTGTTTATTTGCTGAGGTGTGGTCTGGACATTCAGAGACTGTGCAGTTGACTGCTGCTGTTGAACCTGTGACATTTATTACATTGCCCTGAATAGTGTCTGGTGCCCTGCAGTTTCCAAAACTGCCTTGCAATTGCCCTGAACATATCTCTCAACCTCCTGCCTCATGAATCAGGGACAAGGCTTAAAAAAATCAGTGAGAAAGATCCCAAATCAGGGACACATATAAAAATCTGGTACTATTCGCTCAGAAAGCTGATAGAAAAAAGAGATTTTTGTTCATATGCATTTTTCTGAAGAATAACAAGTCTGTTACTTTAATGTTTGACATTATTTTGTGCTTTTAATTCCCACTGTTCTGTCACAAGAACACAAATTTTATGAGGGACAGAGGAAAAATTTGAGGCAAAATCAGGGACATCCGTGAAAATCAGGGATAGTTGAGAGGTGTGGCCCTGAATAGGGCCTGGCACCCTGCAATTGCTGGAACCGCCTTGCGATTGCCCTGAACAGTGTCTGGTGCCCTGGAATTGCCCAAACTGCCTTGCAATTGCCCTGAAATGTATCTGGTGCCATGCAATTTGCCCCAGATTGACTTCCACTACCTGCAGTAACCCATTGCTATTGACTCTGGCATTCTGCTGTAAACAGATTGTTGCATTCAACAGGATTAATCTGGTGGGTGGCTGAAGAGCTAGAGTTAGCCAATAGTCAGGCCAGGCCCCATCCAACTGATCTTCATTGCTATGTTCTGACACTGATAAGGAAAATTCAACTCAGCTTAGGAGCCATGCCGGCTCAGTAGTTAGGGCTCCAACTCACAAAAGGGTGGGATTCCTGTTATTCCTGGGACGACGAAAGCTGCAAGACAAAAGGATGATAAAAACTTTAAGATGATGAAAGCTGCAAGACTCCTTTGCCATGGATCCCAATGTTCTGACAACTATAGTCGGTGGTCTGACATGATTTTTCACCATGTCTGGAGGATCCTGTGGATGAACCATCCATCTTTCCAAGTAATCAGCAGTCTGCTATGACCTTCCACTGATCAAGTAATTATTTGTGCTTCCTACCTGCTGGTCTGGAACAACCTGTTTCAGGCATCCATTTTCTTCCTGTGTGCAGCAACCATGCTTCTTTCACATGCATTTGGCCTGGCAGTCTGTTATGACCTATACTGGGCTACAAGTTTGTTCCTTGGGGATGAGAATCATCTTCTGTTGATCTCCACTCCTCAGGCAGTTGCCTTCAAGTCTTTGATCCAGTGTGTGCTTGGCCCCTGTGTGGTTCAGTCATCCCCTGGAAGTCTTTCCCCTAAGAATCCTTTTATCTCCACTTAACTCTACACAGCTGCAATGAGGGTTAACACAAATGCACTGTAACAACCCCTGTCCAGGGTGATAGAGTAATAGAGATACAGAGTAATAATATAGTAGTGGTACAGTTACTGTAATAATTAAGTAGAGTAGTGGCACCGTAACTGTAATAATAGAGTGATAGTAGTGGTACGGTTATAGTCGGTTCCAAAATTCATAGTTGTTCTAAAAGTACAGTGCCTCCAGTATGCCTGTTATTGAAATCTTTAGCAGTTAGACCCCTGCCTTTATCCTGGAATAAACCATGTGTTGCATTTGGAGTTGTCGTCTGTCCCTCCTTACAATCCCCTTTCCATCTACCCAGAATGAACCCAGAGCACTTGGTGAGTGGCGAAGACTGGTCACACGACAAGTCAGGTGATTGCTCTACATCATGTACAATTGGAGGATGAGTCCACCAATTAGAAAGGTAGATTTGTGAGCTACCTACAGTGATTTGGCACCAACAGTCCTACACTCTCCATTCTTGCTCCTCCGACCTGCTCTGTCATCACAGAAACCACCATCCAATTTTTACAGTCCAATGTCATGACAGTTTGTCAGTTACTTAAAACTCCCACCTCACTGTTCAGGCCTTGTTTAATGCCCCTGACTACAACATGGTTTTGCTTATCATTCTATGAAGGTGTCCATTCTGGTCCCCCTACATTAGGTGGCAGCTTTGAAGCTCTACTCCGGTCAGGAGGTTCAGCTGCAATGTCAGCCCAGAATTGTCTGCCTTTCTGTCTCTAATGCTAGGTCTTGGTATCTATGCAGGTTTCCGAAGATCTCTGATCTTGTTCTTTAGTCCTGAGAGATGTATCCTGTCCGATTTTCTATAGTAAGGATTCACTCACCAAATCTGATGCATGTGATGACCCCAACTCATGACTGCCACCCTTGCATCTTGTACTCAATGGAGGTTTGTGTGTTTTATTGTCTTTGCCCCAAGACCTTTTAGATCATGTTGTATGTCAGTCTATCTCAGCTGTGTTCCTGGCTTTTGGTGGGTTGGCAGTATGATGGTAGCTGATGTCTGGAGCTTGTGGTCCATAGGGCTAGTTACTAGTTCATCCAGAGGAGCTGTACAGGACTATTAACAACTGTCTGGCCAGTCAGTATTTCTGAATATATATGGCAGTCTATACTGGGGATTTGAAGGTATTTCATACCTCATTCCTGATCATTTTCATTCAGCCAGGTAAAGGAGTTTGAGATCACCGCTAGCTCTAAAGTGTCAGCGTGACTCAGTTGGTAGTACATCCACCTCTGGACCAGAAGGTCATGGGTTCTCTTCCCACACTGGGATTAGAGTTGTACATAAAATGCTGGCACCCTAGTTCAGTATTGGGTGGTGCTGTACTGTTGGGGTGTACCATCCTACAGATGAGATGTTAAACCGAGGACAACACTTTCATCAATGATTTCTTGGCTGCTAAAACACACAAGCCAGTGGTAAAAATGGGTTTTGTTAGGCCTGATTATGCATTAATGAAATCCAAACTTCCAAGTCCATGGCTAAAAGTTCAGTTACAGATGTTTTTGTATATTTTAGACTGTGTTTTGGAGCTGTAGCATGGCTTGCACATCATGAGCAGGGACCCTGGTTTTCCATTTTTAACGGTAACACCGGTAACAATCACGGAATCCTGCTTGGTATGCGGATTTTGAATTCTTGTACCGGTGCCTCACGGAAATTGCATGTCACTGCACAGAATCTTTAAGATTTCAGCATCTTTTTAATTTTTTATTTTTATTTTCTCTTTCTATGTCCCCTTCCCCTTCTCACAGCATCAGTCTCCACTTTTCAGAGATTCCTAGGCTGGGTATCCCCTAGCTTTACCCCAGGTAATGCTCAGGAGCTCCTGTGGGCCTGCCCCTATCCTACCTGGATTGTACCCCCCCAGGTGGGAAGGGAGGGAACCCCAGGTCACCCCTCCCAATCCGCTAGTGTGCAGCGGCAGCCCAGTTGGTCCCCATGGCGCCTGGTTATGAAGTCTGGGGCACCTTGGTCCCTTCTGCCAGTGACCAATGTACAGTGATTGTTCCTGGTTTTCTGTTCTCTGTCCCTGAGGGCATCTGCACTAGAGGAGTTCCAAGGAGGTAGGTTACATAGAGACATGCCACTGCTCCAGATCCTGGCTAGCGTCCTCCTCCTGATCACTCTCAGGCACCATTGCACCGCCATCCGTGGTCACACAGGTGGTGGTAAAGCAGCAGGACCTGCATCCCACACTCCCGGAGGAGGTGAGCAGTCCCGGTGCTCGATCCTACTCCCTGGCCAGTCCTCCAGCAAATCGAGGTTCACTTCTGACCCTGGGTCACTGGCATTGAAGCAATAGTGCTACTGCAGCGCCAGTGGGACAACCCAGATTTCAGCATCTTAAAATGAATGCTGATGTGCTTTGCATTCTTTCTGCTTTGCTGCATATAGAGTCAGTGAGGAAATCATCTGCACTGCTTTGTTGTAATCAGCCATTCAGTTTAATCACCCATGCCTAGTGGTTAGAGTAACAAACAGTGACTGAACTGGGTACATCCAGCAGTCTTGGGTTTGATTCCCACAACCTCCACTTGCATACTGTGCGACTCCAAGCAAGTCACTTAACCTCCCCAGTGCTTCTAGGTCACTCCTGAAAACAGACAGTTCTGCCTAGTGGGCCTTACCTCCTTTACAAAGAATATAAAAAATACCAATATATGTTTATTACATCATAGAATAGTAGTCAGGGTACCATGTAATTTGTCTACGTTTTACTTGGACTGCAATGATTTTGTATAGGTAAAGGTAAGTGTTCAGATACATTTATGTGTTTTATAAGCTTGTTTTTAGATTTTAGTCAGGTTTTCATTGTATTGTTTGCATATGAGCTTCTAGACTGTAGATTGCTAAACACAGGATCACTGTTACCAACTAGCTTATTCAAGTTTATACTGTAATCAGTAGGGCCATCCAAAATCCTCAGTTGTTTGAATGAAAACTAGTCTGAATGAAAATATGTTCACAAAGAAGAAACTGCCTTCCTACTTGTGAAAAGACTTCACAGTCAGCACCCCACTTAGGTGAATTGGATGATTTGCACCTTTTCTCCCACCTGCTGTTTCAGTCTCTGTGACAACAAAAAGTTTTCTGATGACTGCTTCAACAAAAAGCAAAAGTTAAGTAAGTGTACATATGTTTGGCCAGTGGATTTTGAAAGCACAGTCAATGACATACAGAAGGTAAGACCCCAGGGACTGTATGATGCTGGTGGGCAGAGTGGTGCTCAATTCACATCTGAACAGACACAAACTGGAGACACCCTTTTCATGGACACCAAATAAAAAAAAGCATCCACATGTCTGGGAGATGCATGAATCCATTTGAAGGTCCTCCACTAATCACTTGTGGATTTTTAGGTGAAGACACTTTATTTCAAAGAAGCACATTCAAGCAGTTTTGTTTTCTCCTCCTACCCCTGGCCATCCACTCTTCAGGTCTGCCAAGGCCCCTTTCGACCACCATCCACTGCCCTTTAGTGCTGTGCTACCAGGTAACCAAAAGTAACCCTTCATTGAGTGGGTCCTTACCCCTGTGGGAGGCTACCAGGGGAGGAGAAGTATCACAAAGAGCTTCCTGTGTATCCTTAGCATGGCAGGGGTCAGAACAGACACACGTGTAGGGCTTCCAGTTTATGGAGGGACCAACAGCTCTCCTTTGGTTGGCCAGCGGGTGTTTTCCTATTTTCTTGACAGGCCACATGATGTCAAGGCACAAGCCAATGTCCATCATGCTCCCTCCTGCAGTGAGGGCTGACATGTTGTGCCTCTGGCCTCCACCAGGGGCCAGCAAATGCTGAGCCGTGAACCCAGCCTCCCTCCCAGGAGAAGGTGCGTGGTCGTTGGACAATCAAGCCTTCACCGACGCTGGCCTTCCAACACCCAAGTCTGTTTCCTAACCCTGGTCAGCTGTGTCACAGGCAGAAATCCAATTCAGGCAGGTAAATTATAGATAGGAAAAAACAAGGTAGTCCACCTTAGTGGTGATTGTTCAGATTAATTCACATCTGAGTTCTAACAAGCAAAGAGACCAAATCATTTGTAACTTGTGCATGTGGGGTGTGGGTGTTGAAGAAGGGGATCATAGTGCTGTCACTACTGCCATCACCCCAGAGGAATGTGGACTGCATTGTTGCTACTGCCATCACACCAAAGGGGTGGGGACTGTAGTGATTCTGCCATCACCACTGGTGGATGGGGAAAGTAGTACTGCTGCCATCACACCTAAGGGATGGGGACCACAGTGCTACTGCTTCTGTCATGCCTGAAGGAGGGAGGTCATAGTGATGTTGCTGCTGCCATCACCCCAGAGGGATGGGGTCCATAGTGCAGTTGGTGCTGCCATCACACCTGAGGGATGGGGGCCATGAGTGCTATGTTGGTGCTGCCATCACATCTGAGGAATGGGCTGTAGTGCTGCTTGTATCACACCTTAGGGATGGGGCGTAGTGCTGCTGTTGCCATCACATCTTGTACCTAAAATAACTTTAGAATTGGTACAAGGATGGAAGGATGTGCAATAGTGGAGGTCAAAATTGCTAAAATGCATGTTAGCAGAGTTAAAAATTGTTAAATATAGCACAGAGAACCAAATACCGGTAAAACCGGATTTTGGCTTAGCAGACACCGGTGACAATACCGTTTTTTACAATGTGCAAAATGGAATATGCCCTTTCTCAATCCCGGTAAACCAGTGTCCCTGATCATGAGCCATCCTTTCTGATATCTGATTAATCCAAAGTTCCGGAATTATTACATGATTTTTTTTATTACAGAACAGAGCAAGGCTTTTTGGGTTTCCTTGGATTTTTTGGTTTATACAGTGATGTCCTCCAGGCACAAGACTGGAGTGAGGTGTTGTTAGTGTCCTCCTTAATCTCTTGTCTACTATTGACAGAGTGGATCATGGTGTGTTAGTGGGAAAGCATGTTAAATATGTCAGTCTGTCCTGACTATGCCTACCAGTACATGGTTCCAGTCATTCCTGAAAGATCAGATGCAGTCAGTGGACATGGAATCATTTTTACTTGGATTAGTGGCCTTAGATTGGTATTTCTCAGTATTCTGTCCTCTCTCCTGTACAGTATTTTCACAATGTACATGAGGTTATTGAGGGAGCTCATTAGGAAGTACAGTGCTGGCATATTGCTGCAACTATGCATTAACTTTCTAATACCTGCAACTGTACATTAACTCTCCTTTGCACCCAGTCAGGACCAGGAAGATCATCCTGTGTGGGTATTGGACTCAGCCAGTGCTTGGAAGAAGTAAAGGACTAGTTGGCCTCCAGCTGGTTGCCACTTAATGCAAGCAAGCTAGGGCTCTTACTGACAGGCCCTAATCAACAGGTATCTGATGGTCTCCTTTGAAAATCAGCCTCATGCCCCCTATCCTTAATGGGGACAAGCCTGTGGCAGGAAGGATAATTAGTAACCGGGGCATAGATCTTGATGAGTCCCTGGGTTCACAGGTGTCAGCTTTGGCTTGATCTTCTTCCAATTTGTACCTCTAGGTATTCCTCTTCTTGTGCATTCTGTGTGGTGACCCATGTCCTTTAGAACACCCTCCATGCCTCCATTTGGACCATCTCTATTGCAAACCTCTGCAAAGCAGAAGATGAGAAGTGGTCCCTAAGTGCAGCTTACTCATGTCTCATCACTTCATTTTGAATGGTGAGGAGTGTTCCTCTTTGTAGGTCTCTGTTAATTTATGTTCATTGTAATATTGATGATATATTATTGTCGTTTTTCTCTCTTTCTGGATATGGGCGCACAACAAAATAAAATACCTAACTTTAAAGTTCACTTGTTATAAAGCTATGGCTCAAGCCAGGGTCTCTAGAAAAGAAAGGCCAGTGAATGAGCTGCTATCTGGCCACTCAAGTATATGATTATTTTTTCAGTAAGGAACAATGTGTGATAATACATTAACATACAGTTTCACTTTTGGGAACATGTACAAAAACTGGAACACACCAGTAAGCAACATAACCACAAATCCCCTATTGCAATGTCCCTGGGACAATAGCTGTGGGGATAATCCAGCAAAGTAAGCAATTACAAGGACCATTCTTTTTTTTATCATGACATTGTTTGTACCACCTCCACAGACCTGGTAGAGTTACAACCCCCGGGTATATCCTCCAACCCATCAGGGCCATCATGAGTCCAGCTGGGTCCTGGTATTTTCCTCTGTTTTCTGCCCTGCACCCTCACCCATTCAATAGATGCAGCAGCTGTGTCCACCTCCGTGAAGGCAGCCAAGCACCGTGGGCATGGGCTGATCCGCTCTTGTTGTGCTGCCACATGCAGCATAACCCCCCCCCACCCTGAGGAAGGACAGCAGTGCTCTGGGCACTCAATCCTTACATCCCTGGCTGACCCTCAAATGACCTGAGTCCATTCCCAAACCTAGGTTACTGGCGTGGCATGAGGTGTAGCATCCAGTGTCCCAACCCTCAGTGCCGCCAGGCCACTTACAAGGACCATTCTGACTGAGCCATTAGTTATGTGGCTTTCAGTTCAGGGCATGATTCTGATTTTAGGAAGCACTCTGCTTTGAAAGCAGAATTCATCCAGAAATGGAACACATCCCAAAGAAATGCCTCCTGAACTGAATGCTCACCCTGCTTTATCCCACTGCTAGAAACACATATAGTTACTTCCTCTGCCAGAATGCTCCAATCAGGATTGCCCCAGGGCCATATAGCAGATCATTTAAAGGCATTCTGGTTAATGAAACACGTTTGAAGCTTTAAACACTGGTGGGTCACTGCGACATCATTCTCCAGCTACTAAAATTTAGATAAATTCTATTTACAGGTATATGGCTATGTACTAGTATTTAGTGTGGTGTTATACTGTACTGTAGCTGAAAAACAAACAAAAAATGCTGTCAGGAACTGAAAAGTCACAGAACAGATTAATGTTTTCTTGGTATGAGTAAGGTAATTGTGCAACTTGAATCTACACACTTAAAAAATTGGAACAATTTTTTTTTTAAATAGATTCATTTTTTAAATGTATTTCTATATTGCTGCTTCAGCTTCTGCTGCAGTGTTATCAGTAATTTAATTGTTGGTGATAAATCAGGTAGTTTGCATAATTTTAATATATCTAAAAGCACCATTGCTGTGATTACAATGTTGGAAAGCAGTTTCTGTTCTGTGCTTGTGGCAAACCTGCTGGCTGAGCTTAAATAATGATGATAATAATGGCAAGGTTCTTATTCTGAACTCTGAGCTAAAACAATATTCTTTGTATTCTTTTTGTTTAAGCCATCAATTTTAAACCCTTGTGTGCTTTCAACATTGTCATTCTTTGTTGTAGTAATAATATTGAGGTATATGCTTGAAGGTGCGGAGTGCCTCCATGCTATGAATGTGAGGTGCGGAGACACTCCACACCCATTGCGCCCCCCACACATGGGCTGCACTAAGGGGGGGTGCACAATCCCCATGCACCCAGTCCTCCACCCATGTGGACTGCAACATGCAGGGGGTGGGCATGCTAGCATTACATGGCTTGCACATAGTCACATAAAGATGTACACCGGGGCACGTAGGAGGGTAGCTGGTATGCCAGGGTAAACCCTGCCTTAAGTCCCCTATCCACCCCATGCATCTGTCCCACACCAAGGGGATCACTGCATCCACAACTACTAGCCACCCGGGGCTACTGACCCCAGCACCCAGCCGGGCCTCCACAGTCCCCATGTATGCCAACCCTCCCCACACACACACACACACACACACACTCATGGGGGCACCTGCCACTGGACTGCATTAACCCACCCCACCTGTCTCTGCTGCTTCCTACACTCTGAATGGTGTAGTGGGCTGTTTCAACCCCTCCACACACACTCACCCTCATGTCATGGCCCCCCATCCCTGTACCTCCCTATCCAATTAAGGGCATGACAAGGCCAGCGGCACATCCCACCTCTTATCCCCATGGCTGCCAACTGTGTGGACATCCATGGGGGAGTGCAGCCAATGTGCCTCTCACCATGTAAGGGATCCACTGAGGGTTCCATGATGGGCATCTGCCCATGGCTGCCCCATGTGGACATGCATTGACTTGTGTGTCTGGAGAGTGGGGCTGTGGACAGCTGGCTGGTGGCCGTGAATGCCACCGGTGCACACCTGTCTGCAGGTACAGAGCTCCGAGGGCAGGTTATGCACCTTTGGCATGTAATTCCCATCCATTCGAGCATAGGTTCCATTATTATTAGAATTTATGATAGGCCTGCTCAGATGCAGTATGCCCTTCTCTTGATTTCACACTTCATGTTTATAAGGTATGTATAAATCTGTTAATGTCAGGCTGGGCCTTGCATACGCAATCAGACATTTTTTGATTCCTGGAACTTACATTATGCGGCAAATGTACAGGGCATCGTATTGTCCAGATTAAATTATGGGTTCTTAACGTATTCCAAATCCAACTTCAATCAAGATTTCAATCAAGATTTATTGAGCAGCACAATTCCATTTGATCAAAGCACTTTACATCCTAAAATTAATAACATCCTAAAATTATTAAAATTGATACAAACATAAAGAAATAAAAGCAAAGTTAATGCATAATCTTAATATGCCCAATGGCAGTACAATTATGCTTAGCTCACATCAGAAAATGATTGGCCGAACAAATATATTTTAATGAAGTTTTAAAGCTGTCAGCAGTCAGGCACTCTCTAATCCAATGAGGTAGAGCATTCCACAGGTTTGGGGCCACAAATGCAAAAGTGCATACCCCAGAGGTCTTTAATAGGACCCTGGGAACCTCTAGCAATCCCTCATTGGCAGAACAGAGTGGGTAAAGGGGGCAGTAGTCACACAGAAGATCTTGCAAGTAGCCAGATCCCTGTCTATATAGGGCTTTATAGGTCAGTAGCTCAATCCTGAAGGTGATCCGCCAATGTACAGGCAGCCAGTGCAGGTGTCAGAGCACAGGAGTGATGTGACAAGAGCTCAACAAGCCAGTCAACAGCCTGGCTGCCACATTCTGCACTAGCTGCAATCGTCGTATATCAACCCCAGTAGCCCTAGGTATAGGGTATTGCAGTAATCAAGGTGTGAGGTTACAGAGGCATGAACCATCATTGGCATATCACCAGATGGAACTGGGTGCTTGACCTGAGCAATGTTCCTCAGATGATAAAATGAGGTCATGATTGCTGACACCTAAGATTTTAAAGTCAGATCACTGTCGAACACAATGCCCTGAATTTGCGAGGTAAGCAGCTGGTCACCTCTGAGCCAAAGCCCAGATGGTTCACCCACTTGCAACCCCATGCCTTGACAACCTGGTTGTACTACCAACACCTTAGTCTTGTCAGAGTACAACTTCAACCAACTGGCACTCATCCAAAGCCGAATCTCAGAGAGGCAGTTGTTAAGGACCGAGACCTCCCCACCCTGTTCTGGCACAAAGGACATGTAGAGCTGAGTTTCATCTGCATGCCAGTAAAAACTCAGCACATACTGCCTTATAATGTCTCCCAACAGCAGCACCTATACTTCAAACCACATGGAGGACAAGATGAATCCTTGTGGAACCCCACGTGACAGGGGGAGAGGAGCTGGAGAATAAATCCCCAACACTGCTGTCTGCATCCTGCCAGTGAGAAGCAGTCTAAACCACCTGAGGATTGTACCAAACAGTCCACTGAGGATCTGCAGGTGCTCTAGCAACACCCCATGGTCTACAGTGTTAAATGCTGCAGAACAATTGAGGAGAACCAAGATGGAATGACTCTCTCAACCCCTCGCTATCAGGAGATCCTTCAGTACCCAAACAAGGGCAGTCTCGGTACTATGCCTCTTCCCAAAACCAGATTGGAGAGAATCATAGACACTGTGAGTTATCAGATGGTCATCTAATTGCACCACCACCACCTTCTCAATAACCTTGCCCACAAAAGGCAGGTTAGAGACAGGCCTGTAGTTTGCTAGGCAGTCCGAATCTAGAGAAGATTTCTTTGGGAGATGTACCACTACCGCCTCTTTCAGGGGGCCCAGAAACACCACTGTCTCCAGAGAACACTGGACTATCTCAGCAAGGACTGGGCTGATGGCTTCAACATTCCCCACTAGTAGGGGTGTTGGGTCTGGATCCAAACTACAGTAGGTCAGGGACAATCCCTGGATGACCCGCACAATGTCTACAATCGCCAACAGGCTGAAGTTTGACCAGACAGGCTGGGTGCTTGCAGTGTCTTGCTGATCACCACAATGCCCATCTGAGAATATTGATTGGATTTCTGACCTGATGGTAGCAATCCTATCAACAAAGAACCAAGCAAACTCATCACACTTAGTCTGTGAAAACGCTCCCTATGACTAAAGATAGGTTGGACTGCACAATCTGTCAACAGTCTGGAAGAGCTGAGCTAATTGATTATTTGCTGCAACAGTCTCCTTGGAACTCTGCCTTCTTGCAGGAGATTGCCAATTGATAGCCTTTATAATGGACCATCAATCTAAGCTTGTCACTCTCCAGACTGGACTTCAGCCAACACTGCTCCAACCTTCGACCCCCTCACCTCATCTCCTTCAAAGTCCCATCTAACCATGGGGACTTCTGGCTAAGGGAGAGGGGTTGAACACAGACAGGAGCTAAGGAGTTGAGGGCCCCAGCCACTGCCTTATTACAGGCTAGCACCCGTTCCCCAGCTCCTCACATACACTCGTCATGTCTTTTTTTTTTTTTTGATTTGTTCAACATCAGTTTATTGGTTAGACTTCTTAAATCAGATGTCTCTGTGTGGATTTAACTGTTTCTCTTTAAATTCAGTACCTGTTTTTAGGGCATGACAAGGCTATTATAATGTCATCAGCATTTTGAAAAGCATGCAGAGCATTGCAGCAGGTAAGAATTTGTTTAGTAACCTTAAATTTTCATTCAACTAGCACAATACACCATTGACACATACAGTACACCATGCAAGGAAACATTCGGCATTGACAATGCGAGTTCACAGTTGGTATCATCTAGGCCTCACATATATTTTTCAGTTCTTGGACAAACAGGGAATGATCCCATTTGAATAGCTACAAATGCAGTTTGGTATAACTGGGAAAGAACATTTCAGATATTTACAGGTTAGGAACTTTTTACTCCATAATTAGTTCACTAAAACTCATCTCCTAGATCCAACACTTATATAGCATAAACTGCTAATGGATGCTATTAAGGGAGACACTGGGCAGCATTTGGTTAGTAATATGTACCAAGGATTGCAAGGCTTGTTAGGAGGTTCTACACATCAATGGGCACTACACATGATGCCAATGCACCCATGTAAACCAGGCACATTGGCATCATACGCATGAATGCTGTGGAGCGGGAACCACACAGCATTCACAAAGTGGGCACACAGCAGTTACGTGCCTGATCCCCAGCCACGTGGACAGCAATGCACTGAGGGCAGGCAGAGGCATTCCAGCATTAAGCAGCATGCACAAAGCTACAATGTGCAGTAAGCCAGGGGGCACAGTAGGGTTCAGGTTATTTTTTTTTTTCAGTATATTATTTATTATACACTCGTCACGCCTGATAGGTCCAGTACCCCCATAAGATCATCTGGGATTAAACACCTTAATGGGCAGTACTGGACCATCACCATAGGGGCAGGTCTTTTGGGAGGTGGCTTGAACCTGAACCTTACAGTAAAATGGTCCAACCAACCAACTGGTTACACCACCAAGACAGCGATCTCCATCCTTAGAAGGAAGAACAGGTCCAGAGAATGACTATGAATACGAGTTGCAGAGGTAACTACCTGTGTAAGGCCCAATGAACTCAGTAGTTAGAGGAAGTTTTGTCCAAATTGTGAAAGTCCATCATTGACCCAGGCATTAAAATCCCCCAGAACTATCCATCTGGGGGATTCCATCACCAGGTTGATGATGAAGAAGCGACTTCCTGCAGGAATTCCTTTTCACCACCAGGTGGGCGATAAATGAGAAGTATCCGACAACCTACACCTCCAACCACGATACATTCAAAGGATCTGGTCTAGAAACATAGAAACATAGAAGTTGACAGCAGATGAGGACTGCAAGGCCCATCCAGTCTCTCCCACTTGATGGCTACAAGGCCAAGATCTGACTTAAAACAAATGACAACTCCCCCCACCCTATGATCCTCTTTCAGGTGGTGTATTATCAAGTACCCAGCTAGAATTGTTGATTCCAAGGCTGGGCCAGCATTCTCCTGTAGCCAGGTCACGGTGATGCAGGCCAGATCAGTTGCATCAACAAGATAAGCAATAATCACTGTCTTGTTTTTTATAAATATGGCATTGCACAACACCGCCCAAGATGGATAGGTTGACGAGGTAGACTGAGTACCTTGCCCACTTAATGTGGAGCCTTATGGGTATGGGATCCAGGCAGGGAGGTCCCCTCTCCTGGACCCATTTTGCCCGAGGGCATCTTCTCATCCTCACACCCCAATCCACCCACACCAGTCCACTACCCCACCAGTCACAGTTTCCTCCCATTTTCTCCTCCTTCTGATTATTCCAAGTACTCGGCAGAGCCTATACATTTCAGCTGACCAAGGGGGACAGTCAAAAGGATGGAGGTCCCTAAGCCGGGTGGGAGAGTAGTGCCTGACCACTGATGTCCTCTGATAGCACATAACAATAAAGCTGCTTAACAGACAGCAGTTACACAGTTAAACAATACAAACATCCAATAACACCCCCAACCCCTTACTCAATATAAAATTAATGACAGAGATACAGAGTCCAATAAATAATGTCTAATATCTTGCAATAGTGTCTCCACAGTCACTTGAAAAAGGACTTACAACAATCCTGGAGTATGTTGAAGAAGGGCTTTAGGATCTCTCACCTCCTATTGCCAAATACCAATAAAAACACCAGTCAGGATACTCCCACTATCCTAGACTATGTGTTATACAGATATATCAAATGTCTACCAAAGTTTGGCACTCTCGCTGCTGATTAAATACTTGAGCCAAATCTAAACCAACCTGCACATAGTCCTCAGCAGTTCTTGATTATCCCTTCTTCACAGTTTCCTGATGGTATATCACAGCTACAGATTCCTTCTCCTTAGCAAGCTCAATACAGGATTCAGACAATTCTCCAGCTTAACACCACCACCTGCTACCCAGAGCAACTTAGCCCCAGTTCTGCACCATCATACGCCCTCTTCCTTAACCACACTTCTGTATTCTCAGTCTCAAATTGCTGTTCAAAATGGGTGACATGCTTTCTCCTTCTTTGCATCCAAGCTTTGGAATTCACATCCACTAAGAATCCATCATGCCTCTACCCATCAACCATTTATGGTTAAACTTAGAATATATTTCTCACTGGGAAATTTCTGCCCCCGTGCTTTACCATACCCATGGCATGATCTTTTGTCATGTATAGATTATTCTCTGGACCTAAAACTATGTATTCTTGGTATATCCAGTATTTTATCATTGCCTTACTTGTAATTGTTTACGTCTGTATGTAACTGTTGCTCTTACTGTATGTGCTAGTTTTTTGTAACTTTGCAACTATGGTATGTCTCCAGTTCTCAACTTGTTTGTGTTAAATGTTGTTTCTTTATACTGTAACTTATTCACTCCTTCTACTTACTGTATTATACCCTCCCAGGTTATGCCTGAAAATAGACAATTTTATGTGCAGTGTACTCACCTGGTCACCAACAACTAAATTAATAAATACATATAAGTTTCATCTGTGTACTGCTTTTAGAGCTGGCAGTAGTAAAGCACAGGGAGGACAACTGACTTGATGAAGGTCAAACAGCATGTCAGTGGCTGTTCTGTGGTGGGAACCTGAGATTTATTGTTTCTTGTCAATTAAGAATGGGCCCTTTCATGAAAGTATTATGTTTTGTAGGACACGGTTACTGGCAACATTTTATTTCAATAGTTGGAGCTCTGCCGCACCCTGACAAGGATGGTAGAACCGCATATTCAAAAGCATAGCATGGAATAACCATGTCAGTGCCATGCTAATCAGGAATGGCATGTTCTGATGAGTTGAGTCCATATTCAAAAGACTCAGTGTGTTGCACTTACCCATTAATGCAGTCACACAGAATATTCTGCTGCACCCATGTAAATGTGGGATCCCCCTTGCATGCAATACATTCTAGGGTTTTGATAGTACTAAACAACCTCTGTTGTATGCTGTGAACTACCTATCTTTACACCCATACACAGTGGTGCGTGACACCCCTCTCCAGTCAAGTACCAGGTACCAGACTGACAGCAGGAGTTGTTAGTCTATGACTATATCATTCCCTGATCACTGATCCAGACATACATATTAACAACTCACTCATTAGTGTCCAATGGTGCTACTGATTGCCAGTCCAGTCATAATGATTTCCCACTCATTGGTGTCTAGTGATCCCCTCACTCCTTGATTGCCAACTCAGCTGTACATAACAACAACCCACTTGATGGTGTGCAGAGATCCCTCTGCCCCCTCATTCACCAGCTCTACAATGCCAATTCAACAACTATGTTATCAACTGACATAACAGCAATGGATATATGTTGACCACAAGTTGTGGTTGACATAAATTTGGCAGGAGACCCTGGCTGTTTTTCTATCGGGGGCATCACCCCCCCATAAGGGGAGTTCTGCCCTCTATACCCCTAACCTAAGAATTATCAACTCCAAGTCGGCGTTCATTCAGGGTGGGGGGCAGAACCTGGGGACAGAGTGCTGGGTGTCGAGTGAACCATTACAGTGAACTGTCAATGTTGTCGGCATCGACGTGTTCATTGTAATGATGTCACCGTACAGGAGGTGTACCTCTTTCACTAGTCCAGCCATAGAAAACAATCCCCACTTGTGTCCAGTGGACCCCACCTCCCCAGTCGCCAACAGTGTGGGACCAAGAGAACAACCTTGTGATGTGCCTTTGCGTGTTGCATAAGAAGAACAAGCTTCAACAATCATTCAGTCATCTCAAGAGATCAGGTTTCAGTATGTCAATACTCTTAGATTCAGGCCTCAAGTGTTGGTCACCATTTAAAATTTTAATGCACATTTGAAACATATGTTTTTCTTTCACCCTAGCTTACAAGATAATTGACTTTTAACGTCACTGGAACATATATATATATATATATATATATACACACACACAGTGTGTGTGTGTGTGTGTGTGTGTGTGTGTGTATATATATATATTTATTATTACAAGTAACTTGGAACTAAACATAGAAATCAGTAGTTAAATATTAATTATTATAAAGCAAGAAATATTAAAAATAGTAATAGATAGGGAACTGTGTATTTTGAGACTATAAATCATTGTGGAGGTTCTGGAAGCATGTGAACTTCGAGAGTGAAGCTCAAGAGGTTCTAACATGTCTCCAGAACCTCCCCATGGTATTACAGCTGAGTAATCACAGCCTCTATCTGTTACATTTTATAATATATGGCTCCAAGAAGGATTTCAAGTGAGGGGGCTTGTAGGGAGCAGGAACTCACCAGTAATGTAAAACTCCTAGTCAGGAGTGGGAGGCAGCAGGAACCATCAGAATATGAAGTCACTGCTACTGTGTCATCAGAGTGCCCAAGAAGGCTTTATATTCAAGTTAGGAGAGTATGGCAGAAACAGCATAGCAGGAGATGGTATATAAAACCTCACTCCAGCTAACATGGAAGTGCCTGATTGGGCTTTAATAAACTAATAACCTGCAAGAGGCAAGCAAAACAAGGCACTCCCTGAGGGGAGTAATATAGGAAAGCTGGATCTTGACTATGTGAGAATGAAGAGGGGTTATAACTTATGTGTCTGTGAATGGGGTGGAGAGGGGCAGAGTGCAGCATAGGGGCCAAAGAATAGCTATTTTTGTGTATACATTGTCTTTTGGTGTTGCTATGCCATTTTCAGATCAATGGTTCTGTCAGCTGTGACAGCCAGCTTTTACTGTACACGATGGTTACAGGAAAAGCCAGCTCATGGGCAGCTGTGAGGAGTGTGCGTGCTGTATGAGGAAGGAGCATTCTCGTGCTACTATGAGAGAAGAAGCATTGACAGTATTACAGTATCTCATAATACTATCGATGAATAGAGAACAATAGTATTACGAGATCTCATCATACTATTCATGGATTTCATTGATGGTATTATGAAGAAAAAAAAACGTATGACGTGATAATATTATTTTCAATGTACTTATTTCACAGTACTCTAACTAGTTGCCAGTGTTGTAGAAGGATTACATTAACCCACATTACCTTACCATCTAGATCCAGCTCACACTATATTTTTATACACAATTATGGAAGAAGTCCCAGCCGTTTTCATCAAACTTTCAATTTGCTTTTAAAAAATGTATGTCCCATAGTGCTATGCAAAAAGAAAATTCTTCCAGCAGAATTTCCATGAAAGTAGGAAATTCACTTTGGCGAAATTTCAGAATGTACTTTGGCAACTTTTGTGGAAATTCCAGCTTAGAAAGGTGGAATAAATGTATGAATTGTAGATTAATGTATTAAAATGCAAAATGAAATTCTGCAGAACTGATTACAGTCAGTAATTAGTTCTGTGGAATTTCTTTCTGCAGTGTAATACATTAATCTGCAATTCATACAGTCATTTAGCAGTTCAGTGACTCACTGAACTGTGGAATGAATGTACAAACTTCAGGTTAAAGAGGACAGGAAATAAACTTTATTATTTGAATCGCTAATTGTGTACTGTCGTCATTTTTAATAAAATCATTATATTTTCCTCTTAAAAACTTCTTAGTTTATTATTTTAAAATGAGTACGACAAATAACTTAAATTCTGCAATATGGTAGATACTGGAGATGATCGATATCTCTGCCTGATATTCAGCTTGTATTTGTGAGTAAGACAGTTTTTTTTTGTAAACTTTATTTATTAAAAGATAATCAGCAGTACATCCAGTAAATGCATATACTATGCAGCAGTACATTACAGACAGGACACATTATAATATTGGTACACAAACACAGTGTCAGTTGCTCTAAGCTCCTTTACACAGATCTCATTTAAATAGGATCTCATTTTAAAGAAACTAGTGTTCAACTCAGGGTATCAAGTCAGGGTTACACTGTAGTATCTTATTCATATGGAAGATCTTATACCCTTACAGCTGTATTGTCTTAAAAGAATCCCCAGTATTCTGTATTACTGCAGATATGAATATCAGAAAGGATTATTGTGAGGGCTAGCATTCTCACAAGAGTTCTTAATCTGTACATGTGTTAGAATGATTGCAGGCCATTCTTGTGTACCCTATTTTTCAAACTACCTATGGAATGCCAGTGGTGCCCCCCAAGATGACAGCGTCAAAAGGAAAAGACTAAGAGAGTATCAAAAAGGAGGGAACCAGGGAGCAGACAGAATTGAGTCCAAGGGCCCCCAAATTTGTTGATATCTATTTTCTCAGTTATTAACCATATATTGAGAATGTTCCAACTTCATACATTGCAAAAAAAGTCTCAACCAATATGCTATCGAAGATACTGTACCAAGTCTGATAACCAATGTTGGGCTAATGCCTGTTTTGCTACTACTATTCCCAGCCACCTACGTGGATGCCCCACTCCCTCTCTCCCTAAGAACCTTCCCAGCAGCCCCAAAAGTATATTGACTGGATCAGCCATCTGACTGCTATTGCGCTCAGGGGGAGCGGGCATGTACAGCGAGGGGCAGGAGGGGATGTGAGGTGTGGTGCCATGGTGGATTGCCGAGCTGACCCTGTGGCATGGTGGGTGGGTTGCTGGCATCAGTCCACAGGGTACTTGGTTCGGGTCCAGGCGCTGGTGCATTTTTCTTGGCCCCAGCCCAAACCTTTTTTTTTGTGTGTGTGTTTTCTGCCCCCTGACATGCACCACCCTGGAGTTGAGAATCCATTAGTATGGGGATGTGGGGGGCACAGCCCCCCCCCACAGAAAACATTAAAAAACTAAGTCCCTGGTGCCATTTTGCTGTGCTTTGCAACATAACAATTTTCAGCACTTTGACTTTGAGATAACGGTGATCAACTTTAGGCTTTTGCTGATATCACATAGAACCTACACTTAGGGCACTGGACTGAATTAGCTGAGTTAATTTTATTGACAAATGTTGGTTCTTGGAGCCCCTTCATTGGATCTGGTAAAGATTCCAGATGGATTCTATAAATCTTGGCCATTGGTTTTAGTCTAGGGTTCTCACTACCACCTCAGAATCCCTCCTCCAAAGGAGAATGACTGGGAGCTTGGAGGGGGCAGCCCTTCTTGGCATCCGCAGATTTTAGTCTGCACTTGCAGATAAGCAGATATGTGAAAAAGTAGGGTGAATAAAGTTTAAACTTCTTAGTTAGATGTTGGAATGACATCAATACCCCATCACAGTGTAAATTAAAGGTCAAAGTATGCCCTTTACCTTCCATGAGGCCAATACTTGATAGGTTGGTAACATAATTTGATTAATGTCCCAAAGTGCATTTATAATAGAAGCCTCAGGGGAGTGGATGGGAGGATGTTGAATTATAGAGTGGGCTGCCAGCCAGACCTGGACCGTAGTCCTAGTAAAGGGATTAGAGATGTATTTGACTTCACTCTGTGCAAGAGAGGCAGTTAAAAGAGTGCTATACAGTGAGACCCCATGTACCGATTTCTCTCATTCTACTCACACCCTCTTCTGAGAGTCTTCAGGTTGACCATAAAGGCTAACTGTGCTGCCAAGTAATATAAGTACATATTTGGGAGCCCCAACCCCCCTGGATAGTGGTTGCCCAGCATTTCATGTTTAATTCTTGGTCTCCAACCACTCCACAGAAGGGTGGTTATATAACCCTCAAGAGATTTTAAATATTTATTTGGAACATGGGAAGGCAAAGGTTGGAACAAATAAAGACACTGCAGCAACAAGCACATTTTAACAAGGTTCACTCTCCCCATGAGGATCAAAAGGAGGGACCTCCATCTCTCGCAGACCTCCCTAATTTTTTTCAGCAAGGGCTTATTATTGAGTTACCCCAGTTTTAACAATTACCTGGGAAGGTAGAGCCCCAGATATTTTATCACTGAGGATGGAGGGATAGTAGTCCCATTGATCTGAATGGCAAGGCAAGGCAAAGTTTATTTCTATGACACCCAATCCAGGAGATTCTGGGCGTGGTACATAAAACATACAACAAGTAGGGTATCAGGTAAAATGTCTTACATAAAACAAATAATTAAATAACAATATCAGAATAAATAGTAAAACAGCAATATCAAAATCAGCAGATTTTTCAGGGAACTACTTTCCCTCAAGTGTAACCATTTACACTTGACCCAATTTATGTTATGTCCCAATAGTGGGCCATAGATTTTAAGAAGTTCTGTTAAGGTTGGCAATGCTCTGTCTGGGTTATTTATGAAAAGAAATATATAATCAGCAAATACTGAAATTACATGTTTATGGCCACCATGATCAAAACCCTGAATATCTGGATGGTTATGGATGTCTGAGGCTAAAACTTCATTTGTTAAAATGTAAAACAGCAGGGACAGAAGACACAGCTACCTGGTGCCCCTTGAGAGGTGAAAAGGGAGCGGGAACAAAGCATCATTAGTTAAAATGTGGGCATGAGCGGACTTGTATAGGGCAGCTATCCAGGACAGAATCCTGGTGCCAAAGCTAAAGTTTTCAAGCACCCCAAACATAAATGACCACTCAATGCTTTTGAAAGCCTTCTCCGCATCCAGAGCATGAAGGCCCCATCAGCTGCTTCCTCCCTCTGAAGACCATCTCTGCATGATGTTTAATGTGCATCTAATATTATGTTTAGCTTGCCTACCCTTTACAAAGCCCTCCTGATCTGGGTATATCAGCTCCGGGAAAAGTTTTTCAATGCTAGTGAATAGTAACTTTGCTATGATTTTCTAATCCATGTTTAATAGCAAAATAGGGTGGTAAGAACTGCACTTTGTGGGGTCCTTCCCTGGTTTGGGAAGTACCGTGATGGTGGCAAGAGTCTGAGATGTGGGTAACAGACCATCCTCCAGCACTTCCTGCATCATTGGGTACATTAGCTACTGCAAGTCCAGCCAAAAGTTTTGACAGAATTCCATGGGAAGTCTATCTGGTCCCGGAGCCTCACCTGTGTTGGAGGACCAAATTGCTTTTTTAATTTCAGGAAAAGTCACCAGATGGTCAAGTTCATCTCTCTGGGTGGGTTCTAGGGTAGTCAGGGGGACATCTTTTGAAAAGGTGTCAGGAGACAGATTAAGGGGTACCTCAGTGGTATAGACGGATTCATAACATTTTTAGAAAGTGTCATTGATAATTTTGGGGTCAGTAGAAATGACCTCATCTGGGACCATCAGCTCTAATATCATTCTCGCTGCGTGTTTTTTTTAACCAGCCACGCAAACCATTTCCCTTCTTTGTCCACATCAAAATATGTTCCTACCCTAGTCATTAGAAGATTTCATTCTATTTTGCTTGAGGAGAGCTGATTCAACCTTTCATTAAATTGCTTCAGAGACCCCTGGTCAGCCCCCATCTCCTGACACCACTCTCTGATCCAATGCCAGTGCCTGTCTCTCCAGCTCCATCTCCTCCTGGGATTCCATTTTACATTTGTGTGCAGCATATGAGATGGATACCCCCTGGACATACTGTAAGCTTTTAGTGTCTCCTGGGTGGTAATAGCTAATGTGTCTTCCACTCTGTTAGTAGACACAAACTCTTGAATGGCACATGCCATCTGCTCCTGGTACATTTTATCTGTTAATAGTTTAGGATCTAGATGCCATCACTGCCTTGGAGGGGGCTTTGAATTTAAAAAAGGACTGCCTTTAAAGGGGTATGGTCTGAAATACATATAGACACATAGGAAGCCATAGTGACTCCCCGAAGTAGTTAATGGGACATCAGGATATAGTTATCCTGGTATACAATTTATGTGCAAGTGAGAAGATAGAATATTCATGATGATTTGGATGGAGGTGGTGCCAGACTTCTACAAGAGCTCTCTTCCGGGCAAACTCTTGAAGGGAAGCAACAGTCCTTGGTGGGGGGTGAACTCTAAAACCAGTGTGGTCCATAACAGGGTCCTAGAATGTTTTGAAATCACCCCCCAATAATTAAATTGTCTGGAAAGGGAGCCACCAACAAGGCAATGTGGTGAGAGAACTCTGGGTGGTCGAAATTTGGTCCATACAAAGATACCAGGCTAAGTTTTCTCTCCTCAACTGTGACCTCCACTCCACCACAACATACCGACCCTGTGAGTCTGAAAGGGAGGAATGGATATTGATCCTCAGGCCAGATCAAAACAAAATGACCTCCCCCATGGCTCTAGAGGTAAAACAGGAGACCAAGAGAGTGCCCCCATGATTTGGACAAATTGTTTGATTCCTCTGTAGTAAGATGTGTTTCCTGAAGAATAATTATATCTCCCATTACTTTATCAATGTAGAATAAAACTTGCTTCCTCTTGACTACCATTTTGAGAACATTGACATTCCATGTTATCATTTTTAGCTGACCCATTCCAACCTACGAATGGTTATGTAGACACCAAGTTGATGGGCTTTGTGGACCTCCCCCTCTCTGAGTGACCTGATACAAACTACTGATAATTTTAAATATAAAATTAGATAAGAACAGTAAGAAAATAAAAAACAAACTTGTTTAAAGAACTACAAACCATTCCACATCAGAAACTCCCTCCTATCTATCTTTAACTTCCCCCATTCTTTCTTTCCTTCTCTCCTGAATTAAATCAGACACCTCCTCCTCCCCCATTCCTGTTCTCCCAGAATGAATATTTCCCAGTCCAAACTATGAATAGGAACAACTATCCTCACTCCCCTTGAACTCCCCACTCTTTCATCACTTCCTCTAAATCAGGAAAAGATCCATATTACCCACTGCTCTTTGTGAAAGAGACAGCAGCATTCATTCCAACCTCTTGTAACTTATATAATAAAGAGATATGGGAACCATCCTATCTAGGCTTCAATGAGATGGGTGATATGCATGGGGATCCTGGTGGCACCCAAGTCCACCCAGTCATTTAAATTGGGGATTAGCAGGGGGGAGCAAAAAAATATGGAGCACCTCTACTCCCATTATAACCATACAAAAAAGTGCTCTCTATGTACTAAATGTAGAGGCTAGCCTTGAGAGTGTGAAGAATGATCTTATATGGGGCACTCAGAACAGTACCCACTGGTGCCTTCCCCCTTCCCATTAAGCTTATAGCACGTTGGCTATCACTGCTCATCCTTCCCTTCATAACGTAAACTGGAATCCTCCCTGCACTCCACACATTTATTTATTTAGAAGTAGAGAAGAAAGATGGAGGCCACACTGGGCTGCTGCCAATGAGGGGATCATTTTGGCTGCAAATTTTATTTGATTTTATTGTTTTTATTGTTTTCTGTTTAAGTGTGGTCAACATTTAGGTGTAGGGGTGTGAGTGATAGTCAGGGTTCAAGTAATGAGTTAGTGATAGGACAGTAGTATATTATTTTCTGTTTCTTGGAGGTGGTGTTCATACCGGGAGGGATTAGCACTGAAGAGCCTGTCATTTTGTCCTCTGTGTCAGTCGATTCTTTGTGGACCATTACAGGATTTATGGCAAACAGAATTGACTATCATCTTGGTGGATAAACCATTAGGACCAAAGTGTGGTTGGATAAGGGAGCTGCCTGTTTGTGATCTGCCCAACTGGAGATGATTTTGCTGTTATTAGGAGTGGTGAGAGCCACTAGTCTGCTCCAGAGGTAGTAAGCTGTTCCCCTTGTTTGTTCACCGTTTGCCTAGCTGAGACTGAATAATTTCCCTGGCACTATCGGGAGTGGTGAGAGCCTCCCATGGTTTGTATCAGGGGTATTAGTTGAGCCCCTGACTGTTTTCCACTTATCGTTTGTTTAGTGGGATATTGAACAATTCCTGATTCAGTCATGACTTCTTTAGTGAAAACAGTGATTTAAATCTGAAACCAGTGGTTTTAGTTGCTGGTGTGGTAGTTCCTCTCTCCTTAAGTGAGAGATTTGGGGGGAGAACACCATACTGTTAAGACTGCTGCTTGAAAAGCTTAATGTCCTAAGACCAGAGGCTGGGAGTTTTGAATTGAATCGATTGGATTTTACAGGTTGTAGATCTGAATTTGTGAGTAATTTAAACAGATTGCCCGAGAAGATTGTGGACATTGCCTTGGACACTAGACGTCTGCTGGCTTTTCGGAATAGAGGAGTGTCATGGTCTGGGTGTTGTGCTGGGGGGTCCTATTTGCACCTGGGGTAGTGGTTGACCGGCTTCCTGTGACTGAGCAAGAGTTGCCTCCCCATATCTTGAGGGAATCATAGTGCTGATTGGGCATCTTCTAGATCCCTTGTGGGTCATTGCCTGTGGTGTTCCCCCCCCTAGGGATTGTAGCTGCATGTCACGGGCAGCAGGGTGTTGGGACCGGAGAGCTTGGTGCATTTGGAGGGGAGGCCCCCCTTGAGATTTGGCTTGCACACCCCAGACCACTGTTATGTTGTGGATTTCCTGGATTGTATCCCAAAGGTTTATATGATATATATGACGTTAATTAGGTCTGTGGTTCATTTTTGTTCTTGGCCACCAAGACTAAGACTTTGTTTTGCATCAATTTAATTTGACTAAGTTGGGATTGTTCATTAAGATTAACACTGGTTTGATTTATTACAACCTGTCCTCTTTTAAATGAGAGGTATATGTAAAAGTTGTGGATTTACTGATATAGTTTGTAATGGCCTGACCAAATGTGACTGAGTGCTATATAATTTATAATTTTATAATTTATTTTATTTTATTTTGTTATGTTTGTGATTTGTTGGATTTTTGAACATGTGTTGGGAAGGTATAAGGACGGTTGGGTATTATTCCCCCTCCAGGCCCAGTGACCTTTGTCCTTTTTCCTGTCCTCCACTATCCCCAGAGGTAAATAGAAGGTGTAGAGCCTTGGGGATTGTTAGAGGGAGTAAGGCGAGGGCCTGGCCTGGAGAGGGGATGGAACGGAGTGGACAGATAGAAATAGTGTGGACAAGGACATGCCCTGGGGTGAAATGGGTCCAGGAAAGAGATTCTCCATGTCTGGTTCCCATACCCAAGAGCTCTGCTTGTAGCATGCAGGTAACTCGGTCTTCCTCGGGTTATCTTCCTATTCAGGCGGTGTTAAGCAATGCCAGGTCAATTAAGAACAAGACTGCGGTAATAGTGGATCTTGCTAGATAATCAGACCTGGCTTGCATCACTGAGACCTGGCTGGATGAAAATGCTGGGCCAGTGTTAGCAGCAGCAATTCCACCCTGGTATTCAGTGATGCACTGCCCGAGGATGGATTGTAGGGGAGGGGGTGTTGCCATCTGTTTTAGATCCAATCTGGGCATCATGGAAGTGCCAGTGGGAACTACCAACTCCTTTGAATGTATCAAGGGTGAGGGTGTGGGGTGCAGAATATTTCTTGTCTACTGTCCACCAGGAGACAAGAATGTTTTCCTGTGGGAAGTTGCGGACTTCAGTGTCGACCTGACACTGGGATCCCCAGATGGTTGGTTTGGGGGATTTCAATGCCTGGGTCAATGACAAACTCTCATAGTTGGTCAAGACTTCCTCCAGCTAATGATTTTGCTGGGCTTCACACTGGTTACTTCCTCCCGACCCATATTGGTGGTCATTCATTGGACTTGGTGTTTCTCCTGGGGATGGAAATAACTGATTTGGTGGTAGAACCAGTCATATGATCTGACCACACACCACTGGGTTCAGTTTTGAGGCCACCCCTAGTAGGCCAGCCTCTCTGGAGATGGTCCAGTACCGCCCTTTGAGGGGTGTTTCACTAGATGGCCTGATGGCGGTACTGGACCTATCAGGTTTACCGAGTGAATGCATGGATCCAGGGGACCTGGTACTTGCCTATAACAAGGTGGTGATAGAGGCCCTGGATTCCATTGCTCCTGTTTAGGTTCATCCCCTCACTCTTTGCCCCAAGTCTCCTTGGTTTGATGAGACTTTGAGGGAGTTGAGGAGAGTGGAACGAAGGCTAGAGAGGTGCTGGCAGATATCCGGCCTGGAGTGCAACAGACTTAGTTTGATGGACCATTATGTGGTCTATCAATGAGCAATTACCCGTAAGAAGGCAGTATTCCAGTCCAGGGAGATTGCTGCTGCAAAGAATCGACCAGCTCGGCTCTTCCGGACTGTGGACAGATTGTGCAATCCAACCTGTCTTCAGTCTGGAAGTGCTTTTTCTCAAGAATGGTGCGAGGAGTTTGCTCAATTCTTTACAGATAAGGTTGCCACAATCAGGTCAAGTATCCCCTTGTCTCTCCCTAACGGGGGCTGCGATGGTCGGCAGGAGATTTCAGATGCCCAGTTTCTGTGGTGTGACTTCAACCTCCCCATGATCCTTGACATTGTCATGATCATCAGTCCTTGCGTCTGACCAACTGTAGTTTGGATCCAAGCCCTACACATCTCTTAGTGGGCTTTGTGGATAAAATCGGTCCAGTCCTTACTTAGATAGTTTGGATGTCCTTGGAGAAGGGGATCTTTCCTGATCCTGTAAAGGAGGCTGTGGTTCAGCCCCTTCATAAAAAAATCCTCCTTGCACCCAGACTGTCTGGCTAACGACAGACCTGTCTCTAACCTGCCCTTTGTGGGTAAGGTTATTGAGAAAGTGGTCATGTCACAGCTGGATGGTCATTTGACCAGCCACAATGTCTATGACTCTCTCCAGTCCAGATTTAGGAAGAGACATAATACCGAGACAGCTCTTGTCTGGGTACTTAATGACCTCCTAATAGTGAGAGACTGAAGGACTAGTTCTATCCTGGTCCTTCTTGATCTCTCTACAGCATTTGACACCGTAGAGGATGAGGTGCTATTGGGGCACCTGTGGTTCATCTGCAGACTGTCTCGTATGGTCCTCAGATGGTTTTGATCTTTCCTCGATGGTAGGACTCAGAGGGTGGTGTCTGGGACATTTTCCTTGGCATCACTCCCCCTAGCCTGTAGGGTACAGCAGGGTTCCATTTTGGCGCCCATGTTATTTGCGCTGTATATGCTGCCATTGGGAGTGATTATTAAGCAGTATGGCTTGAGTTCTCAATGCTATGCAGACGACACTCAGCTATACATGTCCTTTGTGCCCGGCCAGAATGCTGCCATTTTGGTCTTTAACAACTGTCTCATCAAAATCCAGGAATGGATGAATGGGAGTTGGCTGCGGTTAAACCCAGAAAAGGCCGAGGTGTTGGTTGTGGACCCAGGTCATCGGGAGGTGGGTTTGTTGGCTGGGTCACCTTCAGGCTTATGGCTTGGGGGTGTACTGCTAACTACCTCAGACCTGGTGCAGAATCTGGGCATTATGTTTGATGACTGTTTGACACTTAAATCGCAGGTGTTGTCAGTTGTCAAAACTTCTTTTACCATCTGAGGAATATCACCAGGGTTAAACACCTGGTTCCCTCCGACAATCTTCCAACCTTGGTACATGTCTTCGTTACCTCCTGCCTTGACAATTGCAACTCCCTTTACCTTGGGTTACCAGGGGTTGATATCCGCCACCTGCAGCTCATGCAGAATGCAGCAGCCAGGCTATTGACTGGTTCCTCTAGGTCCAGTCATATAATGCCAGTGCTTCATGGACTGCACTAGCTGCCAGTATGGTGGTGGATCACCTTCAAGGTTGGTTTGTTGACCTATAAGATCCTACATGATCAGGAACCTGGTTACCTGCAAGATCTCTTTCACCCCTATTGTCCCTCCTGCTCTCTCCGATCCACTGATGGGGGATTGCTAGAGATTCCCAGGGTTTGCTTAAAGACATCTGGGGCCAGGTCTTTTAGTTTTGTCGCCCAAACCCTGTGGAATTGTCTACCTCATCCGGTTCGAGATAGCCCAACCATCCAAAGTTTTAAAACAGCATTAAAGCCTTTTCTTTTTAATATGGCATATGGTGATTATTAGTATTGCAGCCATGAGGATTTATATGTTTATCATAGTTTTATTAATTGTTTTAATGAATTTTGTACAAACGCCTTGGTTTTTGAAAGGCACTTTCTTATAAATAAAGCTGATTGATTGATTGTTTGATGATAACAGAGAAAGGCACCATGATCTGAAGCTCATTTCCGTGTGTGACCAGGGGAGGGATGATGAATACAACAGCAAATACAACATAATAACAGGCAGTGACAAGTAAGTACAGTAAAAAAGAAAGCTAGGAAATATGAACAATCATTTGTGAACTTGGAAACTGTGCAGAAAAGATACAAATAGTAAACTATATACAGTAAATACAGTAAATATGGTGAAAAGTGCTACAAATGTACAGTGGTATGGCCTATAAAGGAAAGGAAGTGAGGCATATTGCGGTCCCAGGCTAGGAAGGGGTACAGCTGCAGGAAAGGACTAGTGTTGGTCAGAGAAGGTGCTTGAGACACTGGAAGGAGGGTGAAAGATAGGTTGGGAGGGGGGTACTATTCTAGAGAAAGGGAAACTTGTAGGAGAATGATAGCTTACCAGCAGCGGTTCAGATACAAGGGAGAGAAAAGGTGAGGAAACAGCCAGAATGAGAGCTTTATGGAGAGGGAGGCGCAGAAGAGAGGATGGAGGTAAGGTATGTGGGAAGAGACCCGAACCAATACTTGGCTATGAAGGTAGAGCAGTGGGAAGAGTTCCTCTGCACAAGTGACTGGAGGGAGAGGGCAGAGTAGAGATCACAGTGGTGAATTGGGGGGGAGTTGGAGGCCGAAAAGGACATCCAGTTTAGCAAGAGAGGTGGCAGGGGCAGCACTGAAGATTATGTCGTCATATGTCAATCTATTAGTAATCATCAGGGTAAAACTGCCAGATGCCCCCACCCCAGCCTGACCCCCACCTCGTACCTCCCCAACCAAACCCCCTTCCACTTGCCAAAGTGTACAACAGCAGAAACCAGCATCTCTAAATGTTAAGCTGTATCCCAAAAGAAATAATGAAACTTGGCAAAATAACTGAAATTAACCTATAAGAACCGATACTAATATATCTCTGCAGCAGTGAATTAAATCATTACCCACACTCTATTGAGGGCACTGAGTATACCTGTCAAAGTTTAGACTGAGCTAGTTATATTATTTGAAGTTAATTAAGTCTCAGTAAACAATTCAACTGTAAAAATTGTGAAGCAAACCTAGAGTCTTGAAATAGAAATGACTGTGCTTAAGTCCACAACTTCGATAAACTTATGTAGTTAGAAAAGTCTCTGATCAACTATGGAAAAAGAACTTGCACAGCTTAAACTATTTTCATCCATGTTCCTTTTCCAAAAGAACAGACCAGGAGAACAAGCTTTCTCAGAGCATTAGATTAATCAGGACTGTCTTCCAAAACAGTCTCGCTGGCACCAAGATCCAGAGTTGCTGAGGTCACGATGTTGTTCAAAGTTTCCACCTCAGCATAGAGACCTGAAAAATCTTTAGTATGAATTAAGAAGAGCTTCTGACAATTGGCGGAGGTAGGACTAAGTGTTTAACTATTTTCTTGATTGTAGCCAGAGTTGAGGTGCCTCAGCATGGATCAGTAGCATTCCTATCCAGCCATTATAGGCTGAGCAAAGGCCCATTATGGACCAGGAGCACTGACTCAATCCCCCCTCCCAGCCCTGCATCTCCGAGGCCACCCAAATTCAAAATGAAACAGTACCTTAAGCCAAGTCCCTGATTCAGTTATCCAATTGCTTTGAGGAATGTGTTGCAGGACTTCCATCTTTCCCCAGACTGTTGCACACATAGACAAAAGCCACCTCTGGATCCATGAAGGCCTTGGTACTTTTATCCAGAGCTTTAATAATCAATCAGGCAGGGTAAACAAGGGAAAAGTGACATTTTAAAGCATGAAGCTTCCTCTTGACCTCCATGAAATCATGTTGCTCTCTTTGCAGCTTTCTTGAATAATCTGGGAAGATGCTGACTTTTTCCTCCTTCACCATGATCAGATCTGCCTTCCTTGTTGCTTCCAAGACCATCTTCCAGTCCTGATACCACAAGAATTTAATTAACATATGTCTTGGTCTTTCTGCTGGTCCTGGCAGTCTGCCTGGAGATCTATGGGCCCGCTGGATCTCTAGAGCGGTGTTCTCCAGTAAGTAAAGCATTTTGATTAACCATGGGCCCTTAAAATCACCACAGTCTCTGTCTTTGATCCCTTCAGGTAAGACAATCAGCCTCGCATTACAACAGTGCTCTCTGTTTTCAAACTGTCCAAAATAGGTCGGCACCTCATAACCATCTGCTCTTCGATATGAAATCCACATACGATGTATCAGGATAAAAGCCTTTTATTATCAAAATAGGCAAAATGGTCAGCAAGCATACAAGATGTCAGCTCGATACACCTTGCCCCTCCCCACGGAATCAAATGTTTTTGCATCACAACTACCCTTTCTCAAGGCTGTGGCAATAAGGGATAGCACACCTTATATATCTTCTTTAAAGGTGAAGTTTAAAGGTAACGTTATATTCCCATAAATTTATCCCAAATAAACAAAATGCCACACTTGTCTTTTGTGGCATTTTGTTTGGGGAGGGGCAAGGTGTATCGAGCTCACATCTTGTATGCTTGCTGACCATTTTGCCTATTTTGATAATAAAAACTTTATCTGATACATCGTATGAATTCATATCAAAGAACAGAATGGTTATGGGAATCTGTGAGTACCTTTTGGACTTGGTTTTGGCCCCATCTTTGTGGTGTTTGCAGCCGCCTATGTATGCTTGTGTGATTTCTCTCTCTTTTCAAGATCATCTAAAGTATTTTTTGACAGCTCAATTATCTTGAGTGCAATTTGGAGAGGTGGATTCCTGGGATTCCTGTAGTTTTGTGGGTCTTCCTGTGCACTTACTCTGGCCTCTAACTTGAGTCTGTTACCATGCTTCTCGATTGTTTCCCCCATTGAGTTAATCATTATCTGGAGATGACTTTCTTGAGCATTAATGTTTTCGAAGCCCGCCTTCATTTGAGTGGTTAGCTCATACTTCAAGTTGTTGATGAGAGTTTTGATTGAGGTACAGTATGTGCTGTACCCTATTGTGGTTCCATGGTTGCTTCCAAACCCAGCGTGGTGTCTATGTTTGCTTTGGAGGACATGTAGATCAGTGGGGGTCTGGGCCAAACCGTTTAGCAGAATTTCCAGATGGTTTAAAGCTCAGCTGTGCCTGTTTCTTTGCTGATTTTGTTACTGAAGCCATCAAAAGTGTATCTTCTGCCACTATTTTTCACCAATTTCAAGCTTGAAGACATAGGATGATTTGGATAAAGGTTAGATGAAAATGGAGCTTATTTTTTAAGCATTCACACTGCTGCTTGACTTAGTCATGCCCCGAGTGAGACAGTTTTAGCCGGATGTCCTCATTTGAGCATTTGTGTCATCTGAAGTCCATGAGACAACTCACACTGTTCAAGCTGTAAGACACTTTGTCAGGCAAGAAATGAATCAAGAGCTGATCTTTTTAATAATTGCAAAATTTGTAGCAGTATATCATTTCATTCTGTCATAGTTTATCAGTAAAAGAAAATCCAGTAAGCAAATGCATGTAATTTTTTATATATTAATTGTGAATTTATACACAGTGCAAATGAACATTTTTATTATTTGTTTTATGATCACTGATTCAACAGTAAAATAAAAGTATGTCTGTGGTCACATTGAATTCTTTGTTTATTTTTTTCCTGTATACACTGTGTTCAGAATCCTCTGCTTTAACATGAAGTGTGATATCCTAACATTTTCAATGCAGTTTGTCAACCCCCTCCCCAAGATACATAAGCAATAAAGAAGCACAGCATTGCCAAAGGGCAGATGCACATACTCGGTAATTATGTCTTTTAACCAAAGATCAGGACGTACAGTATATCTAAACATGCAGAATTATGCAATATGTCTGTGGATGGCTTAGTGTTCTGAATAATCTAAATTATGCCATTTCACAGATCCCTTTCTGAATTTCATCAAACTCAACTACTCACAAATCTGAACTGTTCATCCTCCTATCCCAATACCCACAATGACTATTTGTACATTCAGTTTCATCCGTCTTTCATAAAAAGTCTGGAACCATTTCTATTCTATGGCCCAGATATTCAAACTGCACCACAAACTAGCACAATAGCAGAAGCAGGTGCAAGTACAGTGTGCCTATGTGCAACACGTGCGATATTCAAACACTGCACAGAGCTAGATGCGCTTGCACCATGCAACTGAATATCATGCCAACTACGCCATGGTGCAACCAGGGATGTGCAGTGATGCAGGCCTGATGTGCAATAGCACAACCAGGGATGCACAGTGGAGCAGGGTAGCAGTGCATCAGCACAACCAGGGATGCTCAGAGACAGGATGCAGGGGTCCCCCACAAATGGAAGATATGGGCTGAGGAGCACACAGCAGAACAGAAATCACCCCCCACACCCCATGAACTGCACAACCAGAGGAAAGCTGAAAGAACCACCGGCCCATGGAAACCAGCAACAATCCCACAGCTGAAGTATCATGCCCCAGCACACCCCCTGGCAAGCTGTGACCAGCAAACAAGGAGGTCTGGCCACCCCATGCTACACCATCCCACCAATGCAGAGCACACCCTGCACAGCATTCCCCAGACACCCTGCCCCCAGGAGCAGCACCCAACACTGCAGGATACCCCATGCATGCCACCACCCCCACTGTGACAATGCACACCCATGCACCAATGAGTCATGCAAGGCAGCCCCACCACAAGCACCCTGCAGTGGGTGGCAGCACACACTGATGCAACAACTGCAGATACAGTGCTGCCCTGCATGGTGCCCCCAAGGTACAGCTGAGAGACTGACCATGTGTCAGCACACAAGGTATTACACATGCGATAGGGCATGCCCTGGACCTCACCACCAGCAGTACAGCACCCTGCACACCCTGGCAAGGACACACCCCGTCCCAGCACTGGCCACAACAGCCAGCAAAGAAGACCACAGTGGTGCATGGAAGTATGTGCCACATAGGATGCAACACAGTACATGAACAAACACCAACCCGTACCCAAGTGCACACCAACACAGGGACACAGCAGCCATGTTCCTATAGCTAGCACCCCTCCATGGCACAGGTGTATGAGCCACCCTGCACATGCACCATGAAGCCATATGCCACCAGCATGTGGCTGGAGCACAAGTGACAGACAGTGAAGCACATCCCCTTCAACAGACACAAGCGACAGCATGGAGGGGGGACAAAAACAGTGGAGGCCACAGTACCTCCCGAGGCAGACGTGCACCACACCAGTGACAGGAGGCAACCTGGCATTGTGCCGGGTACAGTGGTTGTCCAGCATGGATAGCCACCACTGGCATGCCAGCAGATGGTGCATATCACAGACATGCAAGGGTGTCAGCTGCACAGGCCGTGGATGGTCTGACAGGGGTGCCATGGACACTGAGCATGCACCATGGACCACTGCACACAGGCAACCCATGCACAGAGAACAGCATACAAACCACAGACAGTGACTGATTTTCCCACCCACACCATAGGCAGTTCCCTTCTGGGCACACACACACCCACCCACCCCCTTGCCTGCACCAACCCTGACACCATGCACACCATGCAGCTGAACACCTGTAGCCCACTGCAAATCATAGACCACCACAGCTGTCATAACAAAACAAATGTATTAAAAATAGGCAAGAAACATAACTATATACAAATATATACAATGGGGGGGGAGGGCCACAAATCAGGTGGGGGTGGGTAAGGGGCAGGGGTAAACAACTGGGAGAGGGAAAAAGGGGTGTGAGGGTGGGTCCAGGGAGGTAAGGTTCTTCCGGGGACTTGGAGGGCTTAACGCTTGCCCCACTCATCACTTCTGTGGTGCCTATACGACTGCCGTATCCTGACCCCATGCCTCTCTATTTCCTGAAGGATCTCCAGTGATGCCCTCGCTAGCTGCAGTAACTCCTGCAAGGCCCTCTCGACAGCCATCCAATGCCGACCACCTAGGACAAGGGAGCAGAGTCTATAGGTGTGAATGTCCATCCTCATGCAGCCCACCCATTGTGCATGGCATACTGCAGTGGGCCATGCTCCTGTGATGGTGTGCAACCACCCACAGTGATCATGTCCACAAGACCTGCCCACTCAGGTGCACACAGCCATGTGGTCCGATGCACACACCCACCGCCCAAGTCCCGCACAGCATCACCGTGGCTGTGCAGTGACATGGCTATGCAGTAGCGAAGACAGTGGCACAGCCATGTACCCTGTGCAAGCATGGACCACCAGCAACGCACACCCACACATGCAGTGCCACAGGACAGTGCTGAGTGTACCGTGTGGTATGCACATCAGTGGCATCAATGGATGGTGTCCATGCCCCGCTGCCTACCCCGTAACACAGCATGCACAGAATATCCTGGAAGAAAGGTACTAACTTGCATCCATGACATCTGGGCACTGATGTGGAATGGGTCTGCCATCACGTGGCTGTTGCCGGCCAGCCTCCTGCTCATGACGTGCCTGTGCATCTCTGGCTCAGCGCCTCTTCTCAGGGCCTAGGGTACAAACTTGGAGAGGATGGAACAACAGTACAAAACAGTATCATAGGCCCCTGCCTGATGTGTACGATCCCACACAGCCCAGCCATGCTGCAACCCCACCATGACCACCAGCACCCACACTGGACAGCCCCCCAGTGGAGGACACATGCCCACCGTGAAACCCGGATGTATGCTACCAGTGTATGGATGGAGCACCTACCTGGATGTGGTACTGCGCCTCACCTGGTGCATGCCCATAGATGGGCAAGCCTGGGTGGGTCCCTTTGCTGGAGGTCCCCATAACGGTGGTAACACTGCTCCAAAGTTCTTGAGATACCGGTGTCCTCCTCCAGTGACACTGCCACCTCCTCCCACACAGCACTCTTTGCCCTATCTAAGGGCACATCCCCAAATAAGGCCCCATCATGGGGTTCTACAATGGCCACCAAATTGGCCAGCTCCAGAGGGCTCCACAAGGCTGCTCTCCTGCATGCCATGACTACTGCAGCTAGGATCACAAAATGGCACTCTGTAGTGCACATCCGCCACATGTAGATGCTACGAAGTACAGCGCTGCCATTCTCCATTGCACTGTCACTGAACAGCACGATAGGGGTGCACCCATGCAGACGCATGGTGCCTAGGGGGCAAAGGGTGACCGCAGGGTCAAGGGTCTGTCATGCACAGACCGCCACAGCATAATTGGGACTCCCTGCATGTAGCGCGGTCAAGTGCCTGTGTGTGATGCCCTGCAGTGGCCTACCATGCTGTGGCACCATGGTGCCCATGGCGCTCCAGGGCATGAGTGCTATACATGTGAACTGTGCACTAGCACCACTTGCACAGTGGTGGCCATGCCCTGCACTGCCTCCCATGATCAGCACATCATCAGCACAGCAGGCGTCGGTGTCAGCACTACAGGCATGCACCGTGCGATGTCTACTGCTCACATCACAGAGCTGCATCTTTGCCTGAGCACACTCAACACAATTGCGCAAGGTGCAACAGTGCGATATTCAGCCAGCATATGCAAATAAAGTGGGGTACCTCAGTGATCAGTTCTGGGACCAGTCCTCTTCAACATCTTCATTAATGACCTTGCAGATGGACTAGAGGGTAAGGCTTGTCTGTTTGCAGATGACACCAAGATCTGCAACAGAGTAGATGATCCAGATGGGGTGGGCAGAATGAGAAGAGATCTGGATAAACTAGCAAAATGGTCAGAAGAGTGGCAACTGGGATTTAATGCAAAGAAGTGCAAAATCATGCACATTGGGAAAAGAAACCCTGAAGCCACCTGTAGGCTGGGAGGGGAGTTGCTAGCAGTCACAAAGGAAGAAAGGGACTTGGGCATCATCATCACTGATGACCTGAAATCATCCAAGCAGACCTCTAAAGCAGTAGGTAAGGCTAGGGGGGTGTTAGGGTGTATTAGTAGGGGTATCACAAGTCATAAGAGGGAGGTAATAATCCCTCTTTACAAGACACTGGTTAGGCCCCATCTGGAGTACTGCGTGCAGTATTGAAGGTCACACCTTCACAAGGACATTAACCAAATTGAGGCAGTTCAGAGAAGGGCAACCAAAATGGTGCAGGGACTGCATCAGAAGACATATGAGGACAGATTAACAGAGCTCAATATGTATACCCTTGAGCAAAGGAGGGGGAGAAACGTGATATGATTGAGGCATTCAAACACCTTAAGGGCATTAACCAGGTGAAAGAGTCTAACATGTTTAAATATAAGAAAAATAGCAGGACAAGAGGACACAGCATCAGACTGGGGGGGGCAATTAAGGGGGAATGTGAGGAAATTCTTTTTCACAGAAAGGGTGGTGGATGCATGGAATGGCTTACCACAAGAAGTGGTGGCTATGAATACAGTGCAGGGCTTCAAACAGGCATGGGATAGGCATAAAGGAGCAATACAAATGACTATGAATAGATAGGCCACTGACAGAGCAAAGGCCGATGGCACATTTATAAGGTAGAAAAAGAAATGGGCAGACTGGATGGGCCTTGCGGTCCTTATCTGCCGTCAACTTCTATGTTTCTATGTAAATCAGGTCATCAGCAATTCCATGGCTCAGCCACTGCATTAGCATCCACTTAAAGTTACGTCTCACCTCATTTGCATGCCTTGCGCTATATAAATGCAACATGGGGCTTCAGAGGTCATTATTTAGTATTGCAGTCTATTGTGGTGGGTTGTATGCTGTTTGGAAGTGTGGGCTGTGGTGTGTGGAAGATGCATGGAACTGCACATTCAGAGGTAACACCTGTCATTCCCTCAGGATCAATAATGACCAAACATTGGGAGGAGGAGGAACAGAGATGTGGGAGGCAGAGGAGGCCCAACTTCACCCAGGCAGAATCAGATGCCCTGTTTGAGGCCTACCTCAACAGGGAACTGCTGTTCAGTGGACAGCGGGGAACACCACTGGCCTGTGCTGCGGCATGGGATGAGGTAGCATGTGTCATTAACCAGCATGGCAGCCACCAGCGGTCTGTGCAGGATTGCAAGAAGAAGGTGGGCATGGACAAGAGGAGGATAAAAGATAAGGTGGCTAGCATCAGGGCAGCATGTGCTGCAACTGGTGGTGGACAGCTGGATGTGCCACGCCTGACACCACAAGAGGAGCGGATGGCTGGCAGCATGCAGTGTTGTGCCCTAGAGAGCATTCCAGGTGGTGACTTCCAGATGGGTGGCAGTCCGTCACTGCATGGTAGGTCCTGAGCTGTCACTGTGTGGGGGGTTGGGGGAATGCCACAGGGTAGAGCAGAGACATTAATGCTACTCTGTTCCCGTATAGCTCCTGAGCGTCTACATGGGTCAGCGGTAGTTGGTGTGTCCACTGAGGGTGATACCCTGGACATGGAGGAGCGCCCATCCACCTCCACAGGTGTCCAAGGGTCAGGACCACAGCAAACCCACCTGCCTGTTAAGACTGAAGTTGGTGGTGCTGGTGCAGAGGAGGCTCTGCCTATGTCCCAGCATGACAGCGTCCATGGATGCCAGTGTGCTGTGACACAGACTGGTGCCGGATCCAGCACCAATGATGATGGATCACACATCATGGACAGTGATACATGTGGGCCACAGGATGGCCCCACAGCAGGTAACAGCACGGACATTGCCATGGGTGGTGCCATTGTGGAGGCCTGCATGACATCACAGTCCTAGCCTGTGCCTGTATGCACCAGTGGGGCAGCACTGGTGTGCATCCAAGCCGGTGGGGCTGTTGCAGCCATTGCAGCGGCACCAGTGAGCCCTGGCAAGCGGCGGCCAGAGTGGCAGTGTCAGCAGTCAGCCAATGGCGATGGGGGGACAGTGTCGGGGGGCAGCATCAGTGCACCGCATGTGTGGATGTGCCCCAGCATGGCTCTGGTGTGCAGCGCCCTTCTTCAAGAGGTGATGCCCAGCGTGGCCAGGAACACCATGAGGGACAGCATGCCGATCCGGTGGATGACCTCTTTGATGAGCACAGCTGCCTACTCCAGGCTTCCATGGATCAGCAGTCGTGACTTGTTAGGGCGGTGGATGCACTCAGTGCGGTTCTGCACCAGGCAGAGGAGCAGCGCAGCAGAGACGATGCTCTGCTCCTGGCAGAGATGGCCCAGCAGCAGAAGGATGTGACCGCTGAAATTGACAGGCAGACACGTGCAGTCACAGCTGCCATGGCCACATTGGGCACCCAGTTTGTTGCCCATTCACTGCAAACACTGTGCAGTGTCATGTCCACCCCCCCATTCCTGGCATTGTGCGACACCTTCCATGTCGACACCGGGTTTAGCTGTGGGCATACCAAGCATGCCTATTTCAGGCATGTTCGGTGAGCTGCAGACCCCTGCTCAAATACAGTCACGTTCCCACAGCATCACACCTGGGGGACCATCGGTGCCACCCTGTGCGGCCAATGGTCAGCCTGTCACGGCTAGCAGGTGTCGGTGGGGCCACCCATGCATCTGTGGTGGCTGTGGCACTGTGCTGCGTGACTGACCTGTCTCCCACCATGGCTACTGTCTGATGCTGCCCTGTGTGCAGTGTGTTGTGCAACGTGCAATGCACAGGTGGGGCACCCGACCCTGCACACGCACATGGTCCATGTGCACTTTCTCCTGGCTGCTTGTCACTGTGGCATGTGCATTGTCTGCCAGTGTGCAATGGTGCCCAGGGCCTGAGACATGCACAGTGACGGGCACTGGGCATGGTCATCTGTGGACCTGTGTGTGGCTAGGGGTTGCAGTCGGGGTCGACTTTCCTTCTACCTCTTGTGCATGTCTTGTGGGCAGGTGTGTGTTTGTTTGTGTGTGTGTGAGTGTGTGTGTGTGTGTGTGTGACCACGTGTCGTGTTAGGCCTTGCCCATTCCTTATGGCGTTTGCAGTTCCACGCTCAGCCAATTCCCTTGTTGCCATCTGTCCCTGGGATTCGTTCATGCATGTCTGTGGGTTGTGCCCTTGCCATTGGTGGTTGCACATGGCCCCATGACCTACCTGTGTTGGTTGAAGTGCTACTCTGTGATGGTGTCCCAGTGCAGCTGTGACATATGGATCACGTGGGGGTCCCTTCGCCCAAGGGGTGGCTGCCCATCACCGTCTGGACTGGCGTCCTCATCATCCTCATCACTGTCCCCCTATTTGACCTCTACAGCTATTCCACAGTCATTGGCCATGTTGTGCAGGATGCAATAGGCCAGGAATAGCCCACAGGCCTATGAGGGGCTGTACTGTAGGGCACCACCAGACATGTCCAGGCAACAGAAATGTGCCTTCAGCATCCCGAACACCTGATCTATGACATTATGTGCGGTGGCATGTGCCTCATTGTACTGTTACTGTGATGGGGTCGAGGGCACTGGTATGGTGTGAGCAGCCAGGAACAGAGTGGGTAACTACTGTCACCTGTGTGTAGAGGGTGGACATTAGTATGGTGGTCAGCATCACTTTGTCATGGCCCGTCAAGGCCGGTACCCATGGCACCTCTGACTATGCACTCCCCCAGCTGCCCATGTCATCCTATGTGATGTGCTTACTCAACCACTAGGTGGCCAGTGGGGATGTCCCCACTCTCAAACCTGTGGCACAGTGCAGACTGGTGCCAGATGAAGGCATCATGTGCTCCCCCAGGGTGCATGGCACAGACATTGGTTATGCACCCCTGGCATTGCACACTACCTGGCAGTTGATGCTGGCATAACCCTTCTGGTTGATGTATGCTACACCATCCAGGCCAGATGGCATGTGGATGGCCACATGGGTGCAGTCAATGGCCTGAGCACGCCAGGCATATGTGCTACCCTGTGGAACTCTTGTATGCGTGCTATGCACTCCGTCTGTGTGCTGGGGAAATGGATGCACTCCACAGCATGTGGCAGCAGTGTGCTGAGGAATTGTGTGAGTAGGCATGATGCAGCCAACTGGGTTATGCCTGGTGTGTCCCCTGCTGGTCTCTGGAAGGTGTCCGTGGTGAGCAGGCACATTACAGCTGTCACCTTTGTCTCCACTGACAGAGCATGGCTCCATCGTGTGGGTTCCTGCATCTCATCACTGCACAGCTCACAGAGTTGCCTCAGGATCGCCCGGTTCAGGTGGTACCAGCCCACAATCTCTGTGTCAGTGTAGTGCTTGAAGGTGATGCAGGCTCTGTACCACCTGTTGGGGGGAATACCCCTGATGGGCCCTTCCAGGGCCATGCCCCCTGCTGCCTGCCTTCTCACACCCCTCATTACCACCTCCATCTGGAAGGTGGCACTGGCCATGTCCCTGGCTGGTGCCCCCCCCCCGGCAGCTGTTATCCTGTTCCCCCTGCTGTCCTTTGTAATGCTCCCCCTGCACTGGGTACACTTCTAGCCTTTGGCTGTCCTGTCTACTGCCACTGCCCTCAGTCCACTGTGGCACTTCCCTCTCTCTCCTGCACAGTGGCACAGGCTCCCCACTCCTGCCATGTTCCTGTTTGTTCCCAGGTGTGCCCTGTCCTGCTCCTGCCCAGTTCCACTCACTACTACCCTCTTTCCAGTTGTTGTCACCTTGCTCCCACCTGTGGCTTCCCTGTACCATTCTTGCACCTCTCTCTTGTTCCTTTTTATTTGGATCATTTCCCGCGTTAGTGCAACTTCCACTTGTTCCACTATTGCGCATGGTGCATGCTGTTGAATATCGCACTGCACCATTTATTCAAGGTTCCTTCCCCTACAGTTGCGCATGCATTCATTACCATTGCGCTCTTGCATATTGCGACTTGTGCAGCACAGCTGCCTCCTGCTTAATATAGCAGAATGGAGCATTTTCGTACTTGCGCTGGCGGATCTCTATTGTGCATGGCGCATCCCTTTTGAATATCTGGGCCTATGTGTATATCCATTTTATGTCATGAAGGATGTATTGCAGTGATGTCCTCCACATCAATAATATACATAATTCTACCTAATATAAAGTAGCTGATTGCCCTCTTATGCTACTTATAGTTCACCATATATTGTTTGCACCATCAGTCATGTGCTTCTTGTGTGGCTAGTCATTTCTGGTAATGTACTTTATTTTGTGGGGGTGGGGGTGCTTTGTTTTAGAACTGTATTAATCTGCATTCGTAGTAGATACATCAGAAAAATGGATCTTAGCATTTGTATTACATACATTGACTCTTATACAATCTGTCTTTGTTGGGGTTGATTAACTATCATTACAATTTATGTGCAAACATTCTGCTACAAGGTGAAATACACCTTTGCAAATCATGATTGTATCCATTTCAATTCTGTAATTGATGAACAGCTCATGCATGATTAATGCCAAATAAAACTGTCTAAGTAATAGAAAAATGAGCAGATGTATAATTTGTTTGTTTGTTATATCATGCTATGAACATTTTTTAAAATATAGTAAATTTGTCTGTTATCACATACTATGAACATTTTTTTTCAAACATACTCTGGCTGGGTCGCAGGACACAGAGGGTGGTGGTAAATGGCTGTCACTCCACAGAGGGAAGAGTGACCAGTGGGGTACCACAGGGATCAGTGCTGAGACCGGTCCTATTCAACATCTTCATCAGTGACATTGCACAGGACCTAGAAGGCAGAATTTCACTGTTCGCTGATGACAAAAGCTGTGTAACAGAGTAGACACACCAGAGGGTGTAGACAGAATGAGAAGGGACCTGCAGAAACTTAAAGAATGGTCAGGGTTTGGCAGTTGAAATTCAATGCAAAAAGTGCAAGATAATGCATATGGGGCACAAAAACCCTGGCACAATATATCAGTTGGGGGGAGAGGATATAGCATGCACCAAGCAGGAAAGGGATCTTGGGGTTATCATCTCTGATGACCTCAAGGTAGGGAAACAGTGTGACAAGGCAGCAGGTAAAGCAAATAGGATGTTGGTATGTATAGGCAGGGGCATCACCAGCAGGAAAAGGGAGGTCATAATTCCACTATACAAGACACTAGTGAGGCCCCACCTGGAGTACAGTGCACAGTTCTGGAGACCATACCTATGTAAGGACATAGACAGGGTAGAGAAGGTTCAGAGGAGGGCAACAAAGATGGTGCATGGATTGCATCACAAGTCCTATGAAGACAGGTTGAAGGAACTGAACATGTACTCCTGGAGGAGAGGAGGAGAGGGATATGATGAAGACATACAAATATCTCACAGGGAGGAACAGGGTGCAGGAATACACTATTTTTAAGCAAAAAAGATGTTCCAGGACTAGAGGGCATGGGATGAAGTTGGAGGGAGGACGATTCAAAGGAAACATGAAGAAGAATTTCTTCACAGAACGGGTGGTGGACAAGTGGAACACCCTGCCAGAGGAAGTGGTGGGGGCTGAAACAATCATGGGATTTAAGAATGCATGGGATAGACATAAAGGAATTCTGGAGGTCAGGGGTAAAGGGTAACAGACTTCTAGGAAAACATAAACTGAACTTACAAGCTCAAATGGGCAGACTGGGTGGGCCATAGGCCCTTATCTGCCGACACTGTCTATGTATCTATGTCTATGTATCTATGTACTTGCGTAATGTAAAAGTACTGGAGCGCAATGCTTGGATATACAGTAAATCTAGCCCCCATTTGAATATCATTATAAACATCCGACTAGCTCTTGGTGCGTACCAGGCTTGTAATAATAGCAAAATCATAACTTTTTTTAATTTATGCAATATTTTTATTTCTGTCCTTGTAGCTACTTTTATATCAGTCCTCCATATGTGTCTACTTCTATTTATTTATTTCTCTCTAATCTCATGAGTTCCCTTTACACACACTCTCCCTCTTTTCTTTATTTGTGCTCTTTTTGTTAAGAAAGGTTTCAGCAAGCCATTATTCTAAATAGGTGTTTTCCCCAAGTAATACTTTTCCAATTCTATAGTCATTCCAGATTTATATAAAGGGGGTGACACTGCTACCATTCAAAACATTAAAGTGGAATAAAACAAAGAAACAGCTACATTTTATAAGAATAACTAAACAACGATGGAAGTATTGTAAACACCATGTGCATATGAAATAAAAACTGCAAAGATCAATAAGCTAAAAAGAAGGAAATAGTTGAAAACCTGAGTCAGTTGTGGTTAAAAAGAATTCAGAAATGTACTTATTTCATATCAAAGTATGCATGCACAGATAAGGCATTTTATTTTCCAAGTACTTTAAATCAGACTCAGTACACTACATTAGTTGGAGTATACACCACTGAATGTTTTAATAAAAGGGAGGGATGAATAGCAAAGACTCTTTGTCTATGAATTTCATTCATATTTTGCAATCCTATTTATCTATTTAGGGATTTGGATCATACCTTTGAGCTCAGAGCTCTTTTACAAAGGTTCCAGGTCAAACAGTGACAATGACAACAATAACAAACAGTTTATATACAATACTTGAATAGTAGGTAGCTAGTATACAATAAGGTTACAATGCCAGTCATAGTACCAATGGCAATAGTACAGCATCAAGAGCATTCAACTAGGGTCAAGGACAGTGTTTGTATGTAGCTGAGACAAAGAGGCATGACACCTAGTATGAGAGTCTGAGGAGAAGTTAAGGTGAAGGGGAGGAAAGACTGAGGGGGGAGGGAGGAGTGGGCCGCCAAAAGAAATGGCTTTGTCTAGGAGATTGGGAGGCAGTGGTAGTAGGTTGGTTTTAAGGGTGATCCAGTGGAGGAAAAAGCACAGGGGAGAGGAAGACAGAGGGATAGGGCAAGGGAGAAGAGTGTGGGTAAAAGGAAGGGGAGTGTGGATGAGTGGGTATTATGAGTGTTTGAGTCCTAGTGGCAGTCACAAACTGTCCTAGTAAGAAGGAGTTGCCTTAGGCCATTTTTGAATTGTGAGATGCATTGAGAGTTTAGAATGTGCACTGGGATTTCATTGAGCCATTGAAGGGCCTGTAGCTGAAAGCACACTGTCCCTGTACAGTTAGATGGAAAGGTGTTGATAGGACCCCCCCATCCTGTCTCTTGTGGTATAGCTGGTAGCACTTGGTGTTAGGATGCTAGAAATGCATGGGGGGGGGTTACTCATTAGTGCCTTTTTTCCAAGGAGACATGTCTGGAATATAATCCTGTTCTTCAGTGGCAGCCAATTGGTCTGCTCGTATAAGGAGCAGGTGTGGGTATTTCGATCTGCAGCCATTGTGAACCTACATGCTTTGTTGAGGGCAATGTGAATCCTTTTTAGTGCAGTGTCTGTTGCTGTGCCGTAGACCACCAATCCATAGTCGATGGTAGAAAGGATGGAGCTGGAGACTGAGAGACGAAGGGCCTCTGGAGTGAGATACTTTTTATGCCTATAGAGTACACCCAGCTTGGTGTTCATTGCCTTTACTACTGTGTAGATGTGTTGGGTGAAGGTGAGGAAGTCATCAATGGTGAACCCCAGGTACTTGAAGGAGTGAACCTTTTCTAGTGGCTCACTGACTTTATTGGAGATGGTGAGGGGAGGGAGCATCTTTTTGTGCTGTGGGATGGGTGTGGGCATCACCTTGGTCTTGTTGTAGTTTAATAGAAGTTTATGGCTACAGAATCAGTCTTTTAGCTTGTAGAAGGATGCCTGCAGCTCGGAGTGGAGGACGACTATTGATGAACTGCTGGTGAGAAGTACAGCATTGTCTGTGTAAAGTATCAGTTTAGTGTCACAGACCTCAGGAAGATTATTTAGGAAGATGCTGAATACTAAGGTCCTCAGTCTTGACCCCTGTGGGACACCTAAAGATACCTCATTGGAGGTAGATACTGTGTGACAAATTTTTACACATTGGCTTCTGTGTGTTAGGTAGTCCTTGAACTAGCAGGCAGCAGTGGTTGCAACCCCCAGGTTCTGTAGTTGAGTCCAGAGGAGAGAGTGATTGACAGTGTTGAAGGCTTTGGTGAGTCTATGAAGACTGACCCCACCAGTTTTCCTTCATCTAGTGCCTTGTGCAAGTAGTCAGTGTTATCCAGCAAGGCAGTGTAGGTACTACGATTCTACCTGAAGCCATGTTGGTTGGGACATAATAGGTTGTATTTGTTGCGGTAATCTGTGAGTTGGGCTACAATCTTTTCCAGGGCTTTAGATAAGGGGGAAGGAATGGATATTGGCCTATAATTGGCAGTGCATGTCATATCACTGTTCTTGTGCACCGGTGTCATGACAGCCTGTTTCCAGATCTCAGGGGAGTTGTGCAAGAGCCAGGGATTTGTTAAATAGTTTTGTAACTGGCACGATGACGACATTCAATCTGGTCTTGCCTCATATTTTTTTTATGTGTTTGTAAGCCTCCTTCACTGATACTTTTTGAAGTAGAAGACAGGGGTTGAGCCCTCTTGAGGCGTGCAGTTGGTTTGTTCCCCAGCAGGGTGCAGGTAGTTGGGGGGTAGCACTCCAGTCTAGTCAGTAAATGCTGTGTTGAGAGAATCCACGATATGCCGTGGGTCAGTAATCATGGCGTTGTTGTTGGTAAGTGAGTGGGGGATCTTATTCTCATCCTTCCGAAGAAGGTTTTTGATGTTCTCCCAAAAACTCTTCCCATTGCCCCAAGTTTTATTAAGCTGCTCCTTGTGGCCTTTGCTTGGCAGATAAGGTTGGTGCAGTGGTTTCTTGTAGCTCTATAGTATTGGAAGTTGTGTTTGCTGTGAGAAGACCTGGCTTTTTCCCAGAAGTTGTCCCTTCCCTTCATCTGGGCGAGGAGATACCAAGTGATCCAGCCATTAACTCGACCCCAATTTTTTTCTAATCTTTACACAATTACGCATGACTTGTGCATTAAGAAATAAAAAAGAACAAAATGCAAGTTAAACATGACTTGATCCTGCTTTGCTATTCTATTTCAGCAGTACGTACAACTATACTGAAAATGTGATTCCTTATTTCAGAGTGTAAAAATGAAATAAAACAGATTGAGTGTATGACACAAAAAATGCAATGCTTTTTATAACATCTTGTATATTAGGTATACATTACTAATAACTTAAACCTAATGGCTAATGCTATATTGCACATCTGTAATGTCATCACTTACTGGAGACAAATTCAGTAAACACATATTTCCTACTGCAGATGAGCTTCACGCTGGTCGCAGTGTCATGAGTGTACAGCAGGTTCAAATACTGCAAAAGTCAATTTGCTCTCTCTGGTATATAAAATTTAACAATACAACTAGTTGTGATGTTTTATATATTCTTTCATTGCACTTTTGATTTCTATACTTGATTCCACGTTTGGTCTTACCCCCAACCCCCAACAAAATGCCAAATAGAACAACCAAAACAAAATGATGATGCAAGCTTTCCAGCTCCTCATCCACAGAACTGATCATCACTGAGCTATGGAATGATTTTATGTATTGTAGAATGATATACTGTATTAAACTGTGAAATGTCATTCCACAGTCCGTGTGTATTATTCTGGAATTCAACCAGTAAAGTTCATGGAATGGGGTGACAATTTACCAAATACATTCAGAAGACGTAGAGTTTGTGAAAGTCTAAATGTCGACAAATTCCATTAAATTTTTAAAATTCTGTGAAATTTCTGTGAATTCAGAATTCACAGATTCCACCCAGCTCCACTGTCCTGCTCAGCTAACACATCTTCCAAAAACCACTCAGTGTTTATTTTATCCATGGTGTGACATCTGTCAATTGTGTCTCTTGCTTAAACACTTATACAAAAAAAGAAACCCTGCTCTCTTTTGTAAACAGGACCCCTTGCTTAAGTGGCACAGTCATGAGCAAAAGGGAGCTAAGAACAGTGTTCTGTTGCTGTCCGTACTACATATGCGGTCTGAATCTAGATGTTATTCTGCACTGGTGACAATTATTTTAATTGCAAAATGCATAGTGTAAGTGGTATTTTTAATCGGTTTTAAAATTGAATCCTTTGCAGCGAGCATGTGCAGTAGCATTCTGCTACACTAGCTGTTAATATGCATCTATGAACATTGCTAAACTTGGGCTTTGATGAGATATAGTCAGAACTTTGGCAAAGAGCATGTGCATTACCATCTTCTGATCTGCATGCTTACCCGGCTGTAATGCATATGCTATTTGCCAAAGTTCCTATTTGAAAACTGTTACAAATAGTACTTACCCTGACCATTTAGAAAAGAAATATACATCCAGTAGTACTAAATGCGATCTACTGTCACACTGCATATGTACTGTAGTACAAACTGTACTGCTTAATAAAATGTTATCATGTCAAAGAGTGAGTTTAGCAACTGTTTATAGACATGCATGCACATCCAGTATAGCAGGAAAGCTGCTGTTTGACCTTTAAGTCTAAAAAGCTCATTGACATTCACTCTATTGTCCCCCTCCGTGTATGTGTACATCTCTCTCATGCGCCCCCTTTGCTGTTCTCCATTGAATACATGTTAATAAGGTCATTCAGCCTCTCCTGGTTGTTTCTGTTTTACTGCCAAATAGAGATGCAGCAAATTTAAATTCTGCGTGCAAAGTGAACGCGAAGTGGGCACTTTGCGTTGCCACTCCGTTATGAGGAGTGGGCATTACAAAGTGCTCACTCCGCCTTGTCATTACCACGTCACGTTAAGGCAGAATGGCAACACAAAGTAAGGCGAAGTCATTGTTTTTAATGGACTTCACGTTCCTCATTATGATTCTAAGTGATCCACTTGGTGTTTCAGATTTGGCAGCTCCCCCCTACACATCACATGGCTTACAATACTGTAAGTCACATGCTCTTTAGCTATGCAGAAAGGAAGTGAGTCATACAAGGAGACACTTTTACTTTCTCCTGTGCAGACGGAGAGAGAGGAGTTTGTTTTGTGACTGCTGATACTTTGAGATCAGAGCGAGGAGATTTAAACTTTGATTTAGACCAAACAGCTTTTTAAAAAGCTATATTTTTTTGTCTTTTCTGTACGCTTTTTTACTTAGTTTGTTGTTTCTGTAAATTTAATTTTCTTACCTATATAAGTAGTTAGTTGTTTGTCCCCCCAACCCGGAAGCAGGACCAGCACTGCCTCCTGTTCTGACTCTGAGGCAGTTGAACCACCACCATCAAGTCCAGCATCAGGTCCTCTGGAGAAGGATGTGCCTGTTCCCCCAGGTGCATGTGTGGATCCCATCCCTGTTCAGCACTGTGTCCAGTCAGCTTCCAGTTCATCTGGCCCTTCCCTGCCTGTGCCTGGTTCTCCCCGCACCTCCGTTGTTTGGCAGTTTTTTGACTGTGTTGGGGGGACAGCAGTGTGGTCAGGTGCTGCCTATGTGAGGTGGAGGTGCACTGTGGCCCCCGGGGACTCACCTGGGGACTGGAGGCCAGTACACTCCATATGCTTAATTACCGCCAGTTGGAGTGGCAGGCTGCCACAGAATGGACCATGCCTACACCTGCTGGCCATTCTGTGGCAGAGGGTGCAGCTGTGCATGGCAGCATCCCTAAGAAGAGGAGGGCCACAGCAGTACCTGCTACTCCACCAGGATCGCATAGAGGGACATCAGTTGCAAATTATGTCAGTGCTGGAACTGCTGCAGGATCACCATGGGATCCCACATTAGTTTTTTTTTTTCCTCACACCATATGCCCCCCTCACCTTCCTTGCTGTGATATAAAATGTATCCCTCCACCATCCTCGACCCTTGTATGTATTTATGCCCTTTTTTCTTGTCTTCCGTATGCGTGACACTTTGTATTCTGAGCAGTGCAAGTATACTGTGCTACACTGCATGTGTGCAGTCAGTCTTCTTTCCAGTCTGTGTATGTACTGCAGTCACTGTCCAAATCCCTGCCTTAAAAACACATTAATGAGTACAATGGTGGGATAGTTAAGCCTTGAGAGATACTAAAAAACAGGCATACAATACATCCAAGAAACTATTAAAAAAGATTAATGTTGTGATTTGTGACGTAATCATAAATAGTGATTTGTGACTGCATTTGTGACTGTGATGATGAAGAACATGATTTGCATCATGAGTGACTCATGATGATGGTCCTGACTTAAAAATGTGTATTAATGAGTACAATGTTCATGCAGAATTATGCACCACACCTGTCCAATACTCTGAAGAGAAGCCAAAGAAAAAACTGTGACTTAAGTTAGAGATGGAGGTTGGGCCCTAAAGAGATGCAAATGCACAGACAGATTAAGGTTGTGCTGCACACTGAAGAGATGCAGATGCAAAGGCACAACACCTAACCAATGCTCACCATCAGAAATTCAAATCTGGTAAAGAATTCCTTTCCAGGTTGGGGCGGGCCACAGGGGGGGCAGTGTACTGCACTGCTGCAGTAAAGTCACTAGTACTAGTAAAGATACCAAAAAGAAATACAAAAATTACACAGCTGCAGTGGATAGCAGGTTCACATTGCTGAAAATATGTGGCACAATAAAAGGTGTCTGATCTGATGACATGCATCACACACATACTCACACATACACTAAGTAATGCATAGCAAACTGAAAACTTCAGTAATATAACCACATATTTTAAACAAACTAAAATTATGCACTGCTGCACCACAACGATCAGCAAAAAAATGGCAAGAATTATGGAAAATATTACTGTGTGTACATTAACACAGTTATACAAGAAAAATATCACCAAAACAGAAAGCACTGTCTTTTTCTCCAAGTTAATCTACCTACATCACAGATACCCCTCCCCTAAAGCACACTTCCACTGTCTCTCAGTACACAGACTGAATATTGTACATTAGCATTCAAAACCCACACACAAACAATAAACACTCGATGATATGAGCACAGGAGGGTTTCCTATAATCGATGAACTAAAGTTTCAGCAAAACAAATGACCCCAAAAGGCTTTTTTAACAGCTTTTAGAAGGTTTGAATCACAGAGCTCTCAGAGCAGATCGTCTCCTACAGCTTCATACGCACACTACCCCAAACTGAGGCTGTGCAGAACAATCTAGAGCCCATGTGACCTGAAATCCCATGAATCACTGCAAAATTCGCCTTTGGAGCTTAAAAACAAAGCGAAGTGAGGCGGAGTACATTGTTTTCTGTGTACTTCACCTTAAGAATTGGTGGAGTCGTGGTTTGGGAAGGCGGAGTAACGTGAAGTCATTGTTTTCAATGGACTTTGCATTACCCATTAATAACGCAAAGTACTCCGCTTTGCGTTATGGAGCACTCCACAAATTCATCTTCACTCCACGGATCACTTAGCGGAGCAAATTGGGGCCACTTCACCCACCACTACTGCCAAGTGCTAATTTGATAACACAGAGAAGTGGGTGGTATCCTGTACAATAGCAACAACTAGTATAGAGTTGTACTTTCTCAGTGTAATTGCACAAAAATGAGTGCCACTGATCCTCCGATACTTTTCTTTTTAAAAAAGAGAAAATAAACCAATAAATAAATAAATGAGTCAAAACACTTGTGCTGAGGGTGGGCTTCTTCCCCCTTATGCCCCTCCTTCTCCACACCCCTTACTACCCCCTGTGTTTAGCTCCTGTCAATCAGATTTAGCAGAGCATATAATTAAGAGTTGGGGGAAGGGGGTGAAAATTTGCAGCAATTAAAGACAGCAAAGAAATACACCACCACTACATTTTAAATTTTCAACAGCCCAAAAACAATTTTAAGTAACGACAGCAAAGAAATCACAGTGTCACTAAAAGCACACAATCCAAGTTTAAAAGAAAAATAGCAATTACCAGTTACTGTAAAGCACTGAATTGAATATGTTTCCTTCCCCTTCTGGCTTCTTCTGAGGATAAAAGGAAGAAACAGAAGGAGAGAAAAGTGGTTTCAGTTTTCACTGTTACCTACAAGAGAAGAAGAGAAGAAGAATGTTTTCACCTGGGGAGGTGAGAAGAAGAGGAAGAAAAATGATGGATTGCTAGATAGTGATAAATATTTCAATGAAAACAAGGGGTTTTGTAAAAGACAATAATGACGAATGGTGATGGAATTTGTAAATAAGAGATGTATGAAATAGAATAAATTGATTGCCAATCTGAGCACAACAACATGCAAGTTGTCTGTCCTGTTTTTTTTTTTTTGGGGGGCCAGGACAAGTGTTACTTGTGAGCAGCTAATATTGGTTTTATTTTTTTTTTCTTTTACTGGTGTTACGTCTTTATGTGAGTTTTGTCCCATTTAAATGAGTCTGGCTGTCATATGAAAATCCCTTCTGAAACGGCATATGGACTGGCATAAATTAAATCACCAGCTGAATATTAACAGTATATTAATGCCAGCTGCTTTTCTGTAATTTGTTTGTTTGTTGCTCCAGTGTTGGTACCCTGCTGAGTGATAGTCATCTCCCCATCCCCATTTTTAATGGGCCAGTACCCTATTTTCATCCAGTCTGAGCAATGTTGGTTTTTGGGATTGAGATCTGCACCCCACAAGCCAGACAACTTCAGAAAGATGAAATGTCTTATTCATTCTGGATTTGTGCATATTATAATTTGGGGTCTAGCTCCCTTTTTTTATTCATTTCTGAACTGACAGACATCTATTCTCCCCACCAAATAGTTATGTACTGAATATATGCATGTATGTCTGTGGATAAATATATGCATGAAAAAATTAAATTGTGGCACATAGAGACATTGCACATTATCTGATAACATTATAACACCTAATGTATTAGTATTTTGAATAGATCAGTTTCTAAGAACAAAGTATGTGAACCTCTTGTCAATGGAAAGGGTGTTCTACCTCACTGATGCAGATGAGACTGGGCACATTGGGAATAATAAATACACTTGCTATATGCAATTATTAAAAGAAAACTTAACTTACAGCAAAGACTTCAGGAAGGTATTTAAGAAGATTTTCCAGAATCCAGAAATTGTTTTTAAGTATATGTGCATACAATTCAGCTTATATTGCACTACATTACTGTATTTATTACCTACATTATAAAAAATGGAGAGTAATGAGTACCAATGCCTGTAGTCTGGGTAACACGCTTCCTCAACTAGTGGCCTTGATGGAAGAGGGACACCTGCATATTACAGCAGTCACAGAAACATGATACACACAGAACCATGACTGGGATGTAAACATACCAGGGTACACAATCTACAGGAGGGACCAGGAGGGAAAAAGAGGAGGAGAAGCAGCTCTCTACATTAGGGAAGGAATCAAAGCAACATAACTGAAGGCTAAATGGGGAGGAGAGGAAGCACTGTGGGTCAACTAGGAGACAGGCAATGGCACCACAATCTGCACGGGGGTTGTATACAGACCCCCATCTCAGGGGGAGGAAATGGAGAAGAAAATGATAGAAAGCATCCTTAGAATGGCAGAAAAAGTGGAAATATTGCTGAAGGGGGACCTGAATATGCCAGATGTTAAATGGAGCACATTTGCTGCAGTCACATCCAAGAGCGGGGTCATTCTCAATGGGATCTATCTGATAATGGTGATCACAGAAATGTGATCATTGCTAGGGCAACTGTACTTCAGCGAAAATACATTCTGCTTATGCATAGTCCTAGTGCATCACAAACGGCACCAGGAAATAATTGTTTTTGTTTATGCGGGGTGCTTCACCCCCCGCACCCCCTAATAAAGATTCTTAACTCCAGTGGGGTGCATGTCAGGGGGGGTGAAAAGTAAAAAATAAATTTCTTGGCGAATGCAAAAATCCTGAGGTGCCAGGCACTGAGCCCAGCACCCTCCCAACCGCAGCCTACCATAAACTCACCATGCCACATGGCCGGTTCAGCAACCCACCATCATGCTACCCTTCACAAACCCTCCCTTCCCTTCCACCCATCGCATGGCATGCTCACTCCCCCTGCGCATGTGTATACATATAACAATAGGATGTCCCTATACCCATGTTCGCCCCCATCCACTCGGTGTGAGAACAGGCACTGCTATTGAGTCACCCTTTAGTAAGTGCTCAATTGTGATCACCTTTCTCATAGGAAAACTCCTCGATGCCCTACAGGGGGCATGCCTCAGACAAATAGTATTGGGTCCCACTCAGGAGGGAGCAATCTTAGACCTAGTACTCTCAAATGGAGACAGAGAGAGGATCATAGATTTAGAAATGGGTAGTCATCTGGGAACTAGCGACTACCGAACAGTATGGTTCATGATAAACACAGCAGTAGAGTCAAGCCATACAAAGGCAAAGGTACTGGACTTTAGGAGGGCTGACTTTGCCAAAATGGGTGAGTGCCTAAGGAATGCACTGGCAAATGGGCAGGAATGAGAGGTGGAAGAACAATGGGGAAAAATCAAAACTGCCATCACAGAGGCAACAAGCCTTTGTGCAAAGCAAATAAACAAAAGAAAACTAAGTAAAATACCACTATGGTTCTCAAAATAGGTGGCAGGGAAAGTTAGGGAGAAAAAGATAGCATTCAGGAAGCACAAGGAATCACAGAAGGAGCAGGACAGAGAACTGTATCAGTTAAAGCAGAAGGAAGCAGGGAAGGCAGTCAGAATAGCAAAGGCCCAAAACAAGGAATAGATAGCCAACTCAGTTAAGAAGGGGGATAAAACATTTTATAGATACATCAGGGAGTGAAGATAGACCAAGGGAGGGATAATGAGGCTTAATAAAGGCTAGTGGAGGTGGGCAGAGGGTGACTGTGAAAAAGTAGAGATACTGAATTAATGCTTTTGCTCAGTATTCACAAAAGAAGAATAGGGGAGGTACCTAAATCAAACAATAGAAGCACTCTGGATAGGGGGTCAATACCAGTCTATTCTCACAAGAAACATTCCTGAAAGAACTCCTAAAACTCAAGGTGGACAAAGCAATGGGGCCTGATGTGAGACACCCCAGAATTCTAAAGCAACTAAGGAGAGACCTAGTGATCCCTCTGATTACCCTTTTTAAGAAATCATGGGAGAATGTTATGGTGCCTGACGACTGGAGGAAGGCAGATGTGATTCCTCTTCACAAAAGTGGGAGCAAGACAGAGGCAAGAAACTACAGACCTGTTAGCTTGACCTCGGTGGTATGGAAAATGCTGAAATTACTTCTAAAAGAAAGAATTGTTTAGTACCTAGAAGCCAACGGCGCACATGACCCAAGGCAACATGGATTCATAGCAGGAAGGTCATGTCAGATGAATCTAATAGATTTCTTTGACTAGGTGACCAAAGTAGTAGACTAGGGAGGGGCTGTAGATCTTGCCTACCTAGACTTTAGCTAGGCATTTGACACAGTCCGACACAAAAGATTATTAAACAAGTTAGCCAGCCTGGGAGTGTGTCCCAGGGTGGTAGCCTGGGTAACAAGGTGGCTGGACAAAAGGACCTAGAAGGTAATAGTAAAAGGAGTACACTCTGCAGAAAGGGGGGCTACTAGTGGATACCACAGGGTTCAGTACTGGGACTGGTCCTCTTTAATATCTTTATAGGATACATTACAGAAGGAAAAATATGAATTTTTGCAGATGAGACAAGGATCTGCAACAGGGTTGATACATAAGGCAGATTACAAATGATGAGAAGGGACTTGGCAAGATTGGAGAAATGGTCAAAAATATGGCAGCTTAGATTCAGTGCAAAAAATTGCAAAGTAATGTACCTAGGAAACAAACACCCAGGGGAAGAGTAAACAATGGAGGGGTGGGCAAATGGAAAGGGACCTGCAGGTAGTCAAATCAGGTGACCTTAGGGTAGGTAAACAAGGTGAGAAGGCAGTAAAGAGGGCTGGGTGGATACTAGGATGTATAGGGAGAGGCATCACCAGTAGAAAATAAGAAGTTGTTATCCCTCTGTACAGACAGTTGGTGAGACCCCATCTGTAATACTGCATTTAGTTCTGGAGACCCCATCTCTGCAAGGACATAGACAGGATGGAGGCAGCCCAGAGGAGGGCAACTAAAATGGTGCAGGGTGAAGAGAGAATGAGAGTGCTTAATATGTATACCTTTGAGGAAAGAAGGGAGAGGGAGGACATGATGGAAACTTTCAAGTACCTCAAGACCACCAGGGATAGTCCAACCAATTATGTGAATGAATCCACTCACATATCGGGATTGTGTAATACAGTAAGTTCTGCATGCCGATTGACCCATGCTCTGAACCAATGAGCATACAGCTGTACTGTACACCGTCAGTCGGTGGGCGGGGGGGTGGCTTGCAGGTGGGAAGCTGCCATCCACCGCTGACCGGGGGGTGGGGTGGCGGGGCTCAGTGGGTATGTGGGGGGGTACTGCTTGACCACCAGGGTTAATTTGAAATGGATTTCCTAATACAAATGCCTGTGATTTGGTTGCAACTGGTCCACTGGACCACCAGGGATAGTCTAACCTATTATTTCACAGACTTATGCCCACGATTGGGCTGGGAGCGGTCCACTGGACTACCATGGATAATCTAACCTATTATTTCACAGACTTATGCCTGCGATCAGGCTGCAAGCGGTCTCTTGGACCACCAGGGATAGTTAATGATGTCAGTTCTAATACATTTGCCCTCAATCAGGTTGGAAGTAGTCAACTGGACCACCAGGACTATTCTTTTAATTACAATGCTGCGACTGGGTGGGGGGGTTCGATGCTGACAGATCCTGGCCCCGGAGCTCAGGTGGTCACTCACAGGTGGCAGCTGCTGTGTTGCACCCTGCAATACAGTGCTTCACCTGTGCATGGCCAGCCCTTGCTCCTATTTCATTTTGGCACAATGTTGAGCACCAGTGTGTGGTGCAAATAGCGGTTGCACCAGCACATGCGCCGCACATCCAAGGTTGAATATCGGGATGTGCGGAATATGCATGGGCATGCCCCCCACACTTGCACCGCATACATTACTGGTGCACCCCAGTGCATTGGGATCTGCGCAGTGCACCATCTCCTTTTGAATATCACGACACAGCACATCAGTGGGTTGCACATGGCACAACACTGTTGCGCCATGAGCAACCCCTTTGAATATCCCACCCAACGTGTTTATTCTTAAAAGAATAACCAGGAGCCAGCCCAGTGGCATGGAAGGCTGAGGCATCCATGCCTTACTCCCTGCTACACTGGCAACCTGTGTTCATGGTGCAAGGGGGTCATCAGGGATCAGCAGGGGAGCAGGAGGAGGAGGAGGATTAAGCATCCCCAGGACAGCACAGCACCACCAGTGACATTTTCACATGCCACCTCTGCAGGGGAAAAATAAAATTGGAAGAAAAACACTGTCAATTGGATGATGGTGGGGACCCATGGGCCCTGCTACTGACCAGCCAAATGTGCCAGCCTGAACCAGATCCATTGTGTGCCATGGGTCAAGGGTCTTCTCCTGTTGACCCTACTGGGGTCAAGCCATGAGGGAAGAAGGGCTGGCAGAGTCCCGGTGGATGACAGAGGACAGGGCTCATGTGCCCTCACAAGCATAGTTCATTCTGGCAAGGGGAGCATAAACAGACTAACTGAAAAAAATACTAAAATAATAACCACTAATACCTTCTGACCATTTGCAAAAATATGGTATATGATATTTTATAATGCTTGAAATTTTAGTTCAAATGCTGCAACTTCTGAATTTTAGGCCTAAAATTATAATGTTTTTGATCCACGAATGGTCGTCAACAAAAATTGTGTCAAATGACCAGACCGTGAAACTGGCAGGTCAACCGCATTTTATAGTCGGCTGCCAGTTTCGAACAGAACTGAGTGTTTTCTTCAGGGGGCTTCATCCCACCAACCCCCCATTCAGAGGGCTGCACCCTCCTGCACCCCCACCACTTACGATTCTCAACTCCAAGTCTAAGCTGATTTCAAGTGGTTCAGGATCCCTGACAGACAGTGGCAGGTTCTAGTGTGGACCCTACAGCGACATGCCGCTGTTGTCACTGTAGGGTACCATGCTGTTGAAATGCCGCGGTCAGTGCAGTATACCTAACTGGTTCATGAAAGCTTGGATTCCAATCAACATTAATATATCTTAACAATACAGTACAATTGCATTGATAAATGTCTATATGTTTTGCTGTAATATACTGTTAAAACAAAAAAGTGTTGACCTATTTCATAAGAACACAAGAGCAAAAGAATGTGCTAGTAGAAGGGGACCATGTGATTCATCTAGTCTGCTCAATTTTCCACCCCCTCCTCAATTCATTTTGGGTTTCCAATGTGCCTGTACCAAGCTCGCTTGAACTCCGCTATTGTTTTAGCAGCTACAACATCTTCGGTCAGGCTGTTCCAGGGTTCCACTACTCTCTCCATGAAGAAGAACTTCCTGAGGTTGTTTCTGAATCTACCTTCCTTAAGTTGCATGCTGTGACTTCTTGTCCATATACCTGTATTTTCCTGGAACCAGGCTCTGAACTTGTACTGTGCTTATTCCTTTGAGGTATTTAAAAGGTTCTATCATGTCGCCTCTGTTGCGCCTTTGCTCTAGGCAGTACAAGTTAAGCTGCTGGAGCCTTGCTCTGTAAGGTTCATGGTGGAGCCCTATACCATCTTAGTAGCCCATCTCTTCACAGATTCCAAATGGTCTATGTCCTTTCTTTGGTAAGGCTTCCAGAACATCATGTTTTTAATATATCAATAAATGGAAAATGTAACAACATTGTGTATTAATTCATCAGCTTACTGTATTGGACTTCAGGCTTTTAATTAGAAATGTGTCTAGCTGTAAGAGTTCTACAGTAGTCTGATTTTAAAGAAATTACATTAGGATATATTTAACTTTGGAACCACTGAGGCTAGAAATGTATTTTTTTTTAAAGAAAGGTTTGTAGTTAAATCATTAAGAATCAGTTGTATTAGTTTTTATGTGTTGGTACTATTCTACAGTACATGTATCAATACTTTTTTAAACTGTTTTTTGAGTTACTATTTTAAACTGCTTTTTGAGTATACAGTAGTATTGATAGATGTGTTAGTTTTGTCTCCACATTTAAATGGCAAACACATAATATCGATGCTACTTTTTTGTATTGATAGACTGTTTTGATACAGTTTTTATATTGATACATTTATTGATGGTTTTACAACTATAAATACTTTTTTTTAGCAGTGAAAGCTGGGATTTGTACTGCTCGCATTTGGTGTAAAACCACTACGAGGATGCTCATGGTTCTCAATAGTAGGGAAGTTTATACTTTGGAACGTTACACAACCAGGGCAGAGAGTCTATTGGCACTCAAAAAACATTCCTGGACATAGCGTAAATTCAGGGAATATTCGCTTAATAATCAAAAAAGTGAACCCCCAGTTTCTAGTAGAAGCAAATTAGTAGCATTACTTCATCAAATACAGGGCAAAACTTGTATTAGACTGCAGACATCTTGTTTAATCCAGGCTTGCAGCTTTTGTGCTAGAAACAGTGGTCTTCACTTTTTTATTATTAAATTAATATTCACTTGATTTACATTTTGTCCAGAAATGTTTTTTTATGTGCACCGATAATAGCTTTCATTTTTACTTTTCTGAATTTTGTTAATCCTTCACATTTTTCAGTTAGAAACAGTGATATCTTCAACTTAAGTTTTATTCATCTTATGTAGTTAACCATGTTGTAAACATTATAATCTCTCCTCTAGCAACCCCATCTCTTTGTAGCTTTCACAGGCATGACCTGTGAAAGAATCAGACAATGATACAGAAATATAAGAAATACAATGAATAGAAATATTATTTAAATGTATTAAATGCAAGTTGAATTGCATTGAAAAATACCTTTAAGGCACAATTAGTTACTGCAAATATACAGGATTAGCTGCCCTATTTGCACTAACGCAGGTGCCATTTAAACTATATTCTTGAAATTGGTAAAAGCAAATTAAGATCTCAAATTGTGTACTATCTACATAGTTTGGGTTTGATAGCTATACCTGGATGGACTGTAATAGAATAAATGAATACTGTACTCTGAGTAACAGACACATGCCCAGCCAATAGATAATAGAGATGCCCAGGCAAATAACAATTCTGATATGAACTAAGGTTTGTGACCTTCAGTGAGACAACTGAAAATTCTAGCAAAATCATACCAGCTGCACATATATGCAAACACAACTGACAGAATCTGCTTATTATACTGCAGTATAAGTGTGAATCCAACAAAAGTACTAAATTTCTGTACATGAGAACTGATGTGGGCTTAATAAGAAATTAGTCAACCTGCACCTTTAGTAAAGTACTTGAATTATGTAGTTATGAGTCAAGTCCCAAAAATAAAATGTCAGTTTCATCCATCTTAAGTTTTAAAGGAGGAAGTGATGCATCATACGTTCTGAGGAATCATGCAGATATCTCTAAATACAAAGTACACTCTCATTAGCAAGGGTGGGAAAGCACAGGCAGACGTGTCTGTCAGCAGTATACAGAGGATGCTTAGCTCTAAGTTAGTTGATTGAACTTTGTAGGTACAGTACAGATAGCATTAAACATTTGTAGTTCATATCTTTATTAACATTTCAAATGATAACACATGCAAACAGGTTTCAGTTTCATGAAGAAATAATACATAGGAGGTTGATCAACTGACTGCATTTAAAGGTTACTATTTAAATCTATGTTCGATAAGAAATGAAACATATTTTGTAACATTACATCGAACAGTATGAACCCTCATGTTCAATCTAATGGAACAGGAGGGCTGAATTATCATACAATAGAAACAAAGAAGAGGAAACAAACAAATATAAATAACCAATGGCAACCATCAAAAACCATTAGACCAAATAATTGGATTATCACACAGTATCTGTAAGGAACCAGCATACATAACAAAATAGAGTGAAATAGCTTGGTGCTCTTTTGTGCGAAGTATAATAAGGCTGAATACTACCTAGTACTACCCTGGAACCAGAGGCCGAAACCATTAAATAGCTGAGAGTACAAGTTTTCATAGGTTAGGTAACAGCACCCACAACATATGACAAGAAGGTGGTCCACGTATTCTGGTAAACATGAAGCTTAATGACAGTGAGATGACGAAGTCTCTCATTGTAAGCTAATGTGCCCACTGCTTGCTTCCAGACAGATAATGATGGAATTGCCTGAGACCTCCACATCTGCATGTTTGGCCTCTATGGGAACTGCAGCAAGCCAAGAGAGTTGTTCCTTTTTCAGGAGGAGAGTGCCAGAGGTGGAGCCAAGGAGGAAACGTCATGGGGAGTGGGGGATTGGACATCCTAAAAACCCTCTGATTTGAGGTGCAAATCCCTTGCCAGAAATCTGCCACAGTGGGACAGGTCCACAAAATGTGACAAAGAGAAGCCCCTGTAGCCTGACATCTCCTGCAGATGTCATTAGGTAGAACTGCAATTGAACAGAGGACTTTAGGTGTACAAAACCAATATTGCAACATTTTACTTTCTATTAGCAGGCTCCTAGAATCCCTCACCACCATATGAGCTAGTGTCCAGAAATCATCCCATTCCTTTTGTGTAATGGTACAACCCAAGTTTGCTTCCCAGTGGTGTTTGGCTGCAAGTGTAGGATTAGGTTAGGCCTTCCTGGTTGCCCTATAAATACGTCCAGCTTTACCCATAACTTTCTAAAGCCAGCTGTGTGTTGGTGAGCTAATAGTTGGCCCAGGGCCCCTAAGGTAGGGTCTCAACAGCAGAAGGTTGGCACTACTGATATGCATAAATCTCAAGTGATCATGGATCAGAATATCCTTTAATGTGTGGAGCTGCTCAAACAAGTGGCGATGTCTGGACTTGGAGAGTAGTAAGCCCTATAACCAGTGAATACCCTGCTCATACCATGATTTACAAAAAATAGATTTGTTTCCCATGGTAATCAGTGGATTCCTCCAAAGGGGAATTCATTCTACTGGGGAAAGGTCCCGATGCAACAGTTTATCAAGAGATTTCTGACTAATTATATAGGCAAATTTACTGGGTACTGACCTGCACCACCTAGAGATGAAACCATATAGAGGCATATTGGGAAAGCATCTGACAGAAAAGGTATTTCCATCTGTACCCATGGGGGTAGGGAGGGAGGGAGGCATTCTGCATCATCTAGGAACCATTGCAAGGATTATGGTGCAATAAATACTAGATGTTAGCCCTTGCATCATGGCAGTCCCCATCTCTGTGACTGCCAAAGTGCTCTGAGCTTGGCTCTGCTGTAACATGGAAGGTTTCTCTCCCAGAGAAAGGAGCCCACAGGCTTATCTATTCCTGAAAGCTGGTGTCTGGAATGGATAAGGGGATACTGCATAACAGGTACAAAATTTTGAGGAGCTGTACCATACGCAATGCTACTATTTTGCATACTAGCATAAATTTAATAGCTTCCAGCAGTCACATTCCATATCCAAAGACTGCAGCAGAGGATCCAAATTGGCTGGTGGTATGGATTGGAGATCTGGTTTGATGGTGATTCTGAAATGTGAGATCCCTTGTGGTGTCTACCTGTGGTCGACTGGGGCAAAAGTTGTCATGGGGCAGGATTCTGCGATGGGGAGAACCTGTATTTCCCCTGCATTGACTCAGAGGCCAGACAGAACCAAAAGCTAGTGGAGAATTTTCATCAGGGCCGGAAACGATGTATCCAGGGAGGTGATTAGGACAAAAAGGTCATCGGCATTAAGTAAATTGGAATGCCACTCTGGGCCCACAGAATACCCTGTATACCAGGGTGTGATCTAATAGCAACTGCTAAAGGCTCTGTGGCTAGGTGAAACAGAAGTGGTGAAAGGAGGACAGCCCTGCCTCATACCCTTTTGCAGGGGAAAGGAGGCAGACAGCCAGACACTGGTAGAAACCTGGGCCATCGGGGATTTATACAACACTTGAATCCATTTCAGAAATTGGAACCACAGCCAAAGTGTGATAGTGTGGCATAGAGAAATGGCCAAAGGACCGAGTCAAAGGCTATCTCAGAGTCAATCGAGACTGCTGCTATAGGGGAGTTGGTAGACTGTGCCATTGTTATAAGACTGGGGATAAAACATATATGGTCAGAACCCAGTCTACCTCTCACAAAACTGGCTTGTGAGAGATGCACTAGCCCTGGCAAGAACTTCTTCAGCCAAGAGGCTAGGGCATTGGCTATCACCTTGCAGTCAGCATTAATGAAGGAGATAGGATGGTAGTTGGTGCAGAGGGAAGTATTCTTATGCTTCTTGGGGAGAACTGTAATCACCACATCCTTAAGTGTGGGAGGAAGATCCCTGAACATCTGTACCTGGCCAAAGACTGCTTCCAGATAGGTGTCTACAGTGTCATGGATAAGCTGGTAAAGACATGCTGGAATACCATTGTCCTATGCTTGGTCTTTATCAAGGATAGTTCTGCCCTCTGGGAGAAAAGGGTGTTGAGTCTATATTTCAAAACAGTGATTGAATTTAGATTTTGCACGGACATGTTCTGGCCCTGTTAAAGGACACTTCTCTGGTCTGCACCTCTTTGATTAACTGGGTCTCTTCCTTCTCATGCTCTTTTCTCTGTGGGCCACAAATGCAATTATAACCCCTTATAAATAGGCCTTATAGGCCTCCTAGAATGTGGCTGAACAGGTCTCAGGATTAGTGTTTCAATGAAACTAAAGCTGGGTCTCTCTTTGGATTAACTCCCGATATGCTGGGTCTTGCAATAGCAGAGAGTCTAAGTGCCACTGACTGGGTCTGAGGTGAGGTGTGGCTAGTTGTAGTGAGATGGAGACTGGAGCACAGTCAGAGTGAATGATGGTCCTAATTTCCACTTAAAGCAAGGATTCTCTAAGAGAGGAGGAGTGGAACTGATAGTCAATACGTCAGTAGGTCTTATGGACTGGAAAGATGAAGGAACAATCACATACGGTGAGGTGAAGCAGTCTACAGCCATCATTGAGGCCATATTCACTCATCAGAGATTGAAGCACCTTAGTCACTGGGGTGGGCTGCTGGAACATAGCAGAATGTCTGTTCAAGAGCCCATCCAGAGGGAGATTAAAGTCACCCCCCAACAGGAGTGGTAGTTTATCCGGGTTAAACTTGCTAATAACGTGGGCTAGGTTAGTGAAGAAACCTGTGTCACTGTCATTAGGCCCATAAACTCCTCCAAGTACAAACTGTGTGTTAGGAGTTTAGATGACAGCCAGGATCCAGCAGCCTTCTGCATCTGACTTGGAAAGTATGATTTGCCACGGTAACCATTATGAAATAAAGTAAAACAAATCTCTTCCTGCTGTTGAAAGTGACATTTATCTCCATACCTGCCCAGTTCCTCTTTAGCCTGAGGGCTTCAGTACATGTTAAATGAGCTTCTTGCAAGATAGCCACATCAGCGCTCAACATTTTCAACTTAGTAAGAACCACCTTTCTCTTTATGGGATGGTTTAGGCCCTTCACATTCCAGGTAATAAAGTTGCTTTCTTTATGAACCATGATGAAGTGAAGGGGTGTCAGAAGGGAGCTAGGAATACAGCCATCATAGTATATATATGATGCAGAATGCCGCCCCCCGAGCCTATACAGCACTCACTATGATTGCCAAGTATGGAGCACCTTAGTCCAAGTAATAATAGTCGGACCATTGAATAAGCATGACTAATGTACCAAAACAACCACAATAAAAATGAACAAACTATGTACATGCGGGGGTAAACCCCCCACCAAAACCCAGAACAGTAAATACTAAATTAAAAGACACTAGACAGAACATTACCACTACCACCACCATAAAAGCCTGGGTGTTCAACTTCAGTGCCATGGAGAATGTACTGGCACTCCAAGTTGCAAAGATAGAAAATTAGAGAATAACCGATGCAGGACAACACTCGCAGCATATCTCAACTAGGAGAAAAGAAAACTTCTACATGAGCTGACACTGTAAATGGCCAAGGGTGGGCAATAGTCTTTATGTACACTGAATATAGCAACAATTCGTAAAAAATAATAATAATTTGACAGTGGGTCATCCCAGGTAGCACACTGATGTTTTTTTTATTTTTATTTTAATTAAACATTTGATAACTGGGAAAGGCACACTCAGCCAAAGCTCATTTACAGGTGCATCTTGAGGAAGCAGAAAGAGACCTAAAGCAGAAAATACGCAATAGATACATGAGATAAATATACAGTTGCACAAGTTATACAGTGAAGCATAATACATTTAACTTGACTATGTACAAATATCATACATTTCTGAGGATTAGATTACTATCCACAAAAAACATTTGACATGAGACTAGGCCTATGAGTGGCTAGGAGTGGGTGCAAGTGGGGAGGGGAAGTTATCGGATTTGATATTTGAAGCAGTAGTGAGATGGTGAGTTTCTTAGGAGAGGAGAAATTTGGTTCCATAAAGATGGCAGTCTGTAAGTGAAGGCAGATTTGCCAGTAGACGAGGAAGATTTGGGGAGGGAGAAAGAATGGGAGTCTCTTGAGCACAGTGAGTATGGGGAAATGGCAACTAGTGTTAGCCTCTCTGTCAGGAAAGGGGGGAGCAAGTTGAACCAGAATTTGGATACGAAGGAAATGGAGTGGCTGAAGCAACAATAGGATGGGATGGTATCCTGAGGGTAGAAAGGAAAGTACAGTGGTGGGATCTAAGAGGGGAATTTGTGGCAAAGTAGTAGTAAGAATAGAGGAGGGTGTTGATCCTGGATAACGAGGAGGAGGGGGTGGTGCCATATACTATGTCAGCTTATTTGAAGATGGGAGTGATCATTTTTGTTAATAATATGTGTCTAATGGGTAGTGGGAGGGCATCATGATTTTTGTATAGTAAGCCTAGCTTAGTGTGGAGCTTCAATATGATGGCATTGATCTGATTTAAGAAGTTTAACTGGGGGGACTCCAGCCCAGCAGCATTTCCAGCTTTGTTGTTTGAAACTACAGAGCTGCTGGGGACTTCTGGTTGGGCTTCCAAGTAGCATGGAGGTGTAAAAGCAGAGCTCCACTACACCCCTTGCTAATCTTCCTGATTTGACACTTTCAATGACAAACAATTTAAAATAAACAAGAATTAGATATTGGGGACATATGTAAGGAGCATTGCAAAGAAGAAAAATATAAGAAATTGAACAACTATGGGCAGCAGTGAGCAGAATTAAATCGAGCAACAATGTCAGCCCAGGAGCCCTCCGACTCGGAACACTCTCAAGCGCCAGCAGAACGGCAGGACCAAACGACCACACCAAATAATAAAGCAAGAAACAAACACATAAAGTTAGATACTATATACAAGGAGCTATTATCGTTTCATGCAGAAATTAAAAATCTTTACAGAGAGCTTCGCAGAGATGTAGTGAGCCTGGAGCAATGAGCTGATGCATTAGAGAGACAGATAACAGCAGTGGAGAACAGAGTAGATGACATGGAGAATACAATTCAACTCTTACAAGATCAATGTGTACAATTGCAAGAAAAACAAGATATGGAGACTAGAGCTCGCAGAAAGAAACTGAAACTATATATTGCATCCCTGAAGGCTCAGAAGGTCAGGACATTACTGAGTTTACTATTGCTTTGCTCTAAACAGCTCTTGAATTGCCCTCAGATATTCAATTAACTTTAGAGAGAGTTTGCCGTACACTGGGCCCATAGCCTACAGATCCAAATGCTAGGCCTCAATCTATTATTATGTGCTTTTTCTTAGCTACGCAGTCAAGGAGACAGTATTAACAGCAGCATGGCGAAAGGGCAAGGTCTTTTATGGGCAAACTCGTTTCTATGTTGATAACGACTACGCTCCACAAACTATGCATAATCACAGAGCATATGCGGACATTTTATCAGCTTTGAAGGAGGCAGCCATTAGATTCACAACACCTTACCCAGCTAGACTTGTGGTGCAACTTTCATTGGGAAGGAAGGAATTTCATACAGCAGAGGAGGCCAGAGAGGAGCTCCTTAAAGTGGGAATTCAAATAAAAACAAAATCCACACTAGGATTGCAGAAAACTGACCCACCGCACTGGCATACAGTGAATCTGGGCAGAACACGAAATGGCAGAGAAGTAACAAAGAGGGGGAACATTTCTAATCGTTTGGAAACTTTTCGCCAATCAGCAAGGGGGAAGAACCTGACTGACAGAGGCTGAAGGTTGGCTTGTGATTTCTCAATGGTCCTCTGACTAGAGATCCCTGAAAGCTTATGACTGATGAGAGGTACTGGGAATTCAGTTGTCTGAACTGGGATCTTTATAAGATGACAACTCTCTCACACGATGTTGGACAGAGAAAAGGAATGCTTAATAATTTTACCTGCAGAAAATTTTCCATAACAAACATATAAAACTTTTGGTTTAGCTGTTTGAACTGGTCCTGATGATTGCTTTGAAGGGGGGCAATGGATATAACTTTAAAGTGCAGATTATAGTGCTCTGCTTGATTTGTTTCAGGGATAGACTGATATAAGGGTCTGAAAAAAGTTGCCCTAGTTGTATACTACAGAATTTATTTAATTATAAAATAAACAATTTACATTGCGGGGGGAAGAGGGAGCATCTCCAGACGTTACAGGGAAGCCCATTTAAAACCAAAGACAGATAGGCAGGGTATTTTGAGTTAACATTTGAATTTTTATTTACCTTCCCTGCATATTTCTCTTTATTTTTCATTTGGGGAGCAGGATATCCCCAGGAGGCCTGGGCATTTGGTGTTACCAGATATTCTCCGGTGACCCCAGACTATCAGGAGGCATATTTAGGGAGTATTTTTTAAACTCCCCTACCTTGGAAGTTAATTTCATTTGGAATACAGTATATATACATAGTTTTCAAGACAAAGGTCAGACATATACTGATAATTTGTTTCACATTTCAAAAGGTTTGATAAGATCGCAGCAGGAGATGTTTAAGAATAATTTAGATGGGAAAGGCATAAAATGTTTCAAAAAAAGTGACGATCAGAAAGATGGCTCTAGGGGGGACATCAGTATGGTGATCCCCCAGGAATTAAATTATTAAGATGGGGACAACAGGAGAGAATATGTTTCCATAAGGGAATAAGATGGCTACTAAGGTAGTAAAGCACTCTCGCTTAATATAAATGGGCTTAACAACCCCATTAAAAGGGCCAGACTGTTCCAATATATCAAGAAACACCCCAATGATTTTTATTATCTCCAGGAAACACATTTAACAGACACTGAGTATGCAAAATTTTGAACTGGGAGGGGGGGCAGGGTTTTGGGTATATGCATCGTCCTTTCCTAAAGGGAAATGTCGAAGAGTAGCTATTTTAATACCTAGGACATCTCCTTTTCATTTAGAGACACAGTGCGTAGATTCAGAGGGTATGTATGTAATCTTAAAAGGTATCCTTTATGGGATAAAGGTCACATTACTGAACATGTATTTTCCCCTTCCTACATCCGTTTGTCTTTTTGAAAGATTTTTTTGCAAAGCTCGTAGACAATATGCATGGATGTCTTATTATAGGGGGAGATATCAATTTAAATTTGACACCTCGGTTAGACTCCTCTGCACCTTCTAAATAAAGGCTAACATCAGCTTAAAGATTATTTATCTCTCTTATCTCTCAACTTGGAGCATTGGGTCTAATCAATGTATGGAGCCATTTTTATCCTCTTTCTGTGGGATATACATTTTTCTCCCCTAGACACAACTCTTACTCAAGACTGGACTACCTTTTCATTTCAAAAGAACAATTGGACTGCTTACATGATTTAACTATAGGACCTAGATTTCTTTCTGATCATTTTCCCGTATTTTTGAGGCTAGATTTTAGAATACCAAGGAAATCCACTGGGTGGCACTTGAATACACCTTTTCTTAAGAATAAAGCTTTTAGGGACAGCTTTAACTCAAAAATAGCTCAGGTTATTGCAGATAATTCATCCCAGGAGAAATCCAACATAATAATTTGGGATACTGTGAAAGCTGTGATCAGGGGGGAGATAATTGTGTATTCAGCATATAAGAAGAGATATTGGGAAACACAATATGGTAAACTACATGAGAAACTAAGGGAAATGCAAACAAAGTGTATTCCTATTACCACAGAGGCCCAAACCCAGATTAATCAGACAAAGGCTGAGCTCCAGAAACTTTTAGATGAAAAAACACAGCAGGCGCTATTTTACTTGAAAACATATAGGTATGAGGGAGGGCCAAAAGGGGCCAAAAATTTAGCCCAGAGGCTTAGGGGACATAGGACAGCCACAATCATAACACACTTAGTGGATCCAGAGAGAAAAAACAGAGCTCTTAACTCACAGCAGATACTGCAACTGTTCCAGAAGTATTATAGGCAGCTATATGAGAAACCGCAAGGTCCAGAATTTAGCAAAGTTGAGGAATTTTTTTAACCCCTTACATTAAGAAAGCTAACCAAGGAAATGGAAACCATATTTAAAGCCCCTATCAGATCAGAGGAAGTCAGAAGTGCCATAAAAGAAAGTAAATCCTTAAAAACCCCTGGCCCAGATGGATTTCCATCTGAGTGGTACAAGACTTTTAGTAAACAACTGACTCCTTTACTACTAAACACCTTTTTAGAAATTCAACAGGAGGGTTCCCCTCCTCCATCATGGGATTACACTAATATTTCACCTGTCTTAAAAGTAGGCAAACCAGCAGATTTAATTACCTCATATAGGCCAATGTCCATATTAAACATAGACTACAAGTTATTTATGTCCATATGGGCACATAGACTAGAAGAAATGTTACCATATTTGATTAATTCAGATCAATCTGGTTTCATTCAAGCCAGAGAAACTACAGATAATATACACAGAACGATCCATTTGTTGGACCACTTAAATCAGAGACAGATACAGGCAGTGTTGCTCAGCCTTGACGCAGATAAGGCTTTTGATCATGTCAGTTGGCCTTTTTTATGGGAAACTTTACGCAAGTTTGGATTCCCTTGGGAATTCTCTAGCATGATACAGAGAATTTATGGCTCTCTGAAGGCATATGTTAAGGTGAATGAACAGTTATCTTCAATGTTACAGCTGGGAAGGGGAACTAGGCAGGGATGCCCACTTTCCCCCTTACTGTTTGCCATATACATTGAGCCATTGGCTGAAGCCATAAGGCAACATCCTAATATTCAGAGGGTCCCTTTAGGAGGGAAGGATTTTACCATATCATTATATGCAGATGATGTATTACTAACACTCCTAGAACCTGAAAAGTCCATTCCTGCTACCCTACAAGTGATAGACAAGTTTTCAGAAATAGCCAGATGCAAAATAAATATACAAAAAACAGAGTAATTATCTTTAAATTTCACCCCCTCACAGTCTCTGAAGAACCAGATCCCTCTGAAATGGAGAAATAATAAGATTAAATATTTGGGTGTAAATATTCCCCAGAAACTGGAACATTTAGAATTGTTTAATTTAGAGCCCCTATCCTTAGAGATAGAGGCCCAGATATTCAAACTGCGCCCAAAAAGTGAGCAATAGCAGGAGCAAGTGCAAGTCCATTGCGCCCATGCGCAAGAGATATGATATTCAAAAAAGGAGCAGGCCAAATTGCGCCTACAGCCAACGTCTGAATATTGTACTACCTGCGCCATAGAGCAACTAGGGAGGGGAAGCTGAGTAGATGTGATGCACTATAATGCAACAAGGGATGTTCAGCTGAGCAGTCCAGAGGCTCCATAGCGCAACCAGGGACGCCACCCAGATGCAGAGCAATGTAACTGCACAGTCAGAGAGGTAGGGGCCCACCACCCATGCCACAGATGGGCACAGGAATACACAGCAGAACAGACATTGTCTCCCTACACCCCAAGCACAGCACAACCAGGGGAGGGCTGGAATAACCACTGGTCCATGGAGACAAGCAATCAACCCACAGCCTGGCCATGGTGCCCCATCATGCCTACCGGCAAGCTGTGACTGGCACACAAGGAGGGCGGACCACCCTGTGCCACACCCCCCCAGTGCACAGCACACCCTGCACCATGACCATCACTGCAGGAAACCCCATACATGCCACCACCCCCACAGTGTCAATGCAACCCTGTGCACCACAGAACCATGCAAGCCAGGCCCACCATGAGCACCCATCAGCAGGTTGCAGCACATGGCAATGCAACAACGGCATACAAAGTGCCACCATGCACAGTCCCCTGAGGTACTGCTGAGAGACCGACCGTGCATTGGCACAAGAGTGACCCCATGTGGGACAGTTGTGTTGTTGACACCTCCACCAGTGGTACAGCCCTCTGCGCAGTATTCCAGTGACACACCCCGGCCCACCACTGGCCACAACAGCCAGCACAGACACCCGCAGTGGTGCGTGGCAGCATGCACCACACCAGATGCCACACAGAGTCTGAACAGACACCCACCCATACCCAAGGGCACAACAACACAAGGATGCAAAGGTGGGCAACCAAGCCCCCATTGAGAGCCCATGTAAGCTGTGTACACACAACCTGCAGTCCACCATGGCACTGGAGTGCCAACCACTCTGCGCAGGCACCATGGACCAATACACCACCATTAGTCACCTGAAGCACAAGCCACAGACAGTGGGGCACATCCCCTTGAACACACACAAGCCACAGCATGGAGGTGGGACAATGACTATGTCACCCACAGTGCCATCTGAGCCAGGCATGCACCAGAGCAGTGACATGGACAACCCAGCAAAGCAACGGGTACAGTGTCTGCCCTGCAGGGAATGCCACCACTGACATGCCAGCAGATCATGCAGGTCACAGACAGGCATGTGTGTTGGATGCACAGGTCATGGATGGGCCGATGGGTGCACCATGGACACAGAGCATGCACACTGGACCACTGCACACAGCCATCCAGTGCACAGGGAATAACACACACAATACAGACACTGACTGATATCTACCCTCACACCATAGACACCTCCACACGGACACACACACATACCCATGACTGCACCACTGTAATAAGGGATAAAGAAATGTGTCCCAATATTACAGCCTAAACCTCATTTTGGTCTAAAACATAAGGTGTTTGTGTAACTAATATTGATCTATGAAGCTGAATCATATAACTTGCAAAGTTACAAGTTTAACTGAGCCACAACTTGTAATATTAAAGTGTCTTTTGATATTTGTACTGATCATGTGAGTAATAGAAAACAGGTGTTTTAAGTGTCTGCAAAAAAAGAAACACAGGAATAGAGTTCAAGTTACCCTTTTGACTATTATTATTAGGACAGGCCAGAATAAAAAGCTTGTATGCACATTCCTAAGTGCAAACCTATTTCTGCCTCCTCAGACCTTAGTAACTGGTAATGACAATTATTATTATCCTTATATAGTAGTATAATTTACACTATCAATACATTTATGCTGACAAGAGATTAGCTCATACATTAGCTAGAAAGAGAATTGCCTTTTAAGTTAATGTTTATATTTGTCTTGGACCAATCATAGACAACCATAGTACTGTTTTCCACTATATAAGCAAGCCACTATACACTGTTAGTTTGAAGAATGAAGAATTAAGACTGAAGAATTAAGAATTAAGAATGAAGGATGTACCACTTGTAATCTCTTGCTATGGTTATTGTTATAATTCATTAAATTCTTCCGCCATCAGTACCATCTCCGTTCGTCTCCTTTCTAAGTATTTGTAATAGATAATTTACAAATTGTAATTTTTTTACCTTCTCTACAACCACCCCTGATGCCATGCACACCACTGCAGCTGAGCACCTATAGCCCGCTGCAAATCAGAGACCACCATGGTATTCATATAAAAGTCAAATGTATTGTAAAAATAAATAAACTAACTACTGTATGTACATAAACAACAACTATATACTGGTATGTGGTGGGGGACACAAAAAAGGTGGGCGTGGGCAGGGTGAAGGGGTGGACAAATGGGATGGGATGGGATAGGAGGGGTGTGAAGGTGGGTTCGGGGGGGAGGGGAAGTCAGGGACCAAAGGACTATTGGTTTCCATGCCAGTCCAGGCTCTGGCTCCCTCTGGCTCTGTGCCTCCAAAGTACCCCCTGACTCATCGATCCTCTGAACGATAGTGATGGTCTCACATGCCAGAATGAGGAGCTCCTGCAGGGTGTCCCTGATTTCCCTCAGATGTCTCGCACCTAGGACAAGGAAGCACAGTCAACAGGTGTAAATATGCAACCCCATACAGCCCACCCATTGTGCATGGCATATGGCCATGGGACATACCACTGTGACGGTGTGTGACCAGCCGCAGTGATCACGTCCACAGGACCTGCCCACCCAGGCGCATACAACCATGTGGAATGCTGCACACACCCACCAGCCAAGTCACGCACAGCACCACCGTGGCTGTCTAGTGACATGGCTATGTGGTGCAAAGGCAGTGGTACAGCCATGCACCTGGTGCACGCATACACCACCAGTGACACACACCCAGACATGCATTGCTACTGGATAGTGCTAGACTGTAACAACTGGCGTGCATGGCAGTGATGTCAATGAATGGTGGCCATGCCCCGCTTCCCACCTTGTCACACAGCATGCAATATTAATCATGGATGTCTGGCACTCACCCACATTGGGCCAGTCAGGTGGCTGTTGATGGTCCTCAGCCCGCCTGGCTGTGGCTTCCACCACCCTCCACTCTGCACGTGCTCTGCGCAGTTTGTCTGGGCCTGTGGGGACAAAAAGGAGAGAAGAACATCAGTACATTCCTGAAGCAAAGTCCCCCTGCCCAAGGAGTGTGCCCCCCACCCAGCCAGACCCACACACCCCACACCCTGTGAACACCACCACGGCCAACCCCATGTGGTCCCTCCCCTATGTGCTGGACACATACAACACTGTGACTCATATGGGCGATAACAGTGTGTTGACGAAACCCCTACCTGGATGTGGTACATTGCCCCTCCAGCTCCCTCCTCTGCAGGTCACTATATCAGTCCCTGCACTGATCAGCTGTTCAGCCCCTGCCTGTCACCTCCTTGAGGGCTGTGGCCACCTTCTGCCACACCTGGGACCCTGCCCTATCCAGGAGGGCCTCCCAAAGAGAGGCCCATGGTGTGGCTCGACTGTGGCCAACAGATTTGCCAGTTCAATGGCCATCCAGGGAGTAGTCCTTCTCTGAGCCATTGCGTTTGGTATAGTAGGCAATATGGTGCTCTGCAGCGTGGTACCCCACGTGCAGATGCTGCGCGGCACAGCGCTGCCATTCCCTATCGCGCTGTTACCAAACAGCGCGATAGAGGTGGACCTATGCCTGATGCATGGCGCCAAGGGGCAAAGGTCGGGCACAGGGTCAAGGGTCCCTGGCGCAAGGCCACGCACTGCGCCATCAGATGAAAATGCATGTAGCATGATTGGCTGCCTGTGTGCCAGCGCCACAGTGGACTATTGGTCAGTTGGGCGATTGCACCTATGAAGGCCCATTGCCACAGCGCCATGTAGTGACCTTCGCTATAGCACCACTGGCACAATGGTGGCCATGCCCTGCATTGCCTACCGTGCACAGCACATCATCAGTGCGGCAGATGCCTGCGTCAGCAACCTGGGCATGTGCAGTGAGGTGTACTACGCATGCCACAGAAATGCGCTATTGGCTCAGCACGTTCAACACAATTGCGCAAAGTGCAACAGCACGATATTCAGCTGTCATATGCAAATCATCCAATCAGCCATTCAATGGTGCAGCACTGCAACTTGCATCTAATTAAAGTTGCTCCTCACCTCATTTGCATGGATTGCACTATAAAGGTGCGACAATGTGCTGCAGTGGCCATAGTCGGTTACTGCAGTTTATTGGTGAGTTGCATGCTGTGTGGGAGTGTGTACTGTGGATTCAGGGACATGCATCATACTTGCACAGTCACAGGTAACAACTGCCATTCTTACAGGCTACATAATGATTGAGCACGTTCTTGGAGAGGACAACAGTGGTGGGAGAAGGAGGAGGCTGAATTTTACTAAGGCCAAAACTGAGGCCCTTTTCAAGGCCTACCTGGATCAGGAGCCACTGCTCAGTGGATGGCGGGGCACTCCTCAGGCCCGTGCTGTTGCATGGGAGGAGGTGGCACATGCCGTGAACCTGCATGGCAGCCACCAGCACTCCATGCAGGAGTGTAAGAAGAAGATGGGCACAGAGAGGAGGAGGGTAAAGGAGAAGGTGGCTGCCATCAGGGCAGCATGTACTACAACAGGTGGGGGACAGCCAGAGGTGGTATAGCTCACCCCAGTGGAGGACATGCTTGCTGCAAGCATGCACCGAGGTACCATAGAGGGAGTTCTGGGTGGTGGCTTCCAGATGGGTGGTGGCCCATCTCTGCATGGTAAGTCAGGGTCTGTCTAGGGGGAGCAGAGTAGGTCATATGCAGTAACGTGACTTTGCTTTTCCTTACAGATCCTGAGCATCTGCATGGGTCAGCGGTGGTGGGCCTGTCCACTGCGTACAGTTGGATGGAGTCGGAGGTGGGACCATCCACCTCCACAGGTATGTGTGGATCTGTACGACACTGGGGCCGCCTGGCTGTCCACACTGATGTCATTGAGACAGGTGTGGAGGAAGCCCTGCCTGTGTCCCAGCATGCTGACATCCACGGATGCCAGCATGCTGTGGCTGTGGCTGGGGCAGAGTCCTGCACCAATGATGATGATGACACGACCGTCATGGGCAGTGGCAAGTGTGTGCCACAGGATGGACACACAGCAGGGCATTTCATGCCCATGGCTATGGGTGGTACCGCCGTGGGGGCCTGCATATCAGCACAGTCCCAGGCTGTGCCTGTCAGCATCAGTGGGGCAGCACTGGTGTCTGTTCAGGACAGTGGGAGTGTTGCAGCCACTGCAGCAGCACCAATGAGCCCTGGGGTACAGCAGCTGGAGGGGCAGCATCAGCAGTCACCCACTGGGCCTGGGGGTACAGGGTTCAGTGGCGGCATCTGTACACCGCCTGTGGACATGCCCAGACCTGGTCCTGGTGCGCAGCACCCACCCTCAAGGGGTGCTGAACATCAGGCCCTTTCACACCCTGAGGGACAGGATGCAGAGGAGGCTGATGACCTCCTGGATGAGCACACCCACCTACTGCGAGCATTGGTCCAGCAGCAGATGTGGCTTGTGACATCTGTGGAAGCACTGTGTGTGGCTCTGGAGTGGGCAGAGAAGCATCGCAGCAGGGACACCGACCGGATCCTGGCACGGATGGACCATTTGCAGGATGATGTGACCACTGCCATTGACTGGCATGCACAGCCATTCATTGCTGTCATGGCCACAATGGGCACACAGTCAGCTGCCCATGTGTCGCGGACACCATGCAGTGCACTCTCCACCCCCTGTTCCTGGTGTTGTGTGACTCTCACCCTGTCGAACCCGGGTTCAGCTGTGGGCATCCCAAGCAACCCTGGTGCAGGCATGTTCGGTGTGCTGCAGACCCCTGCGTGGGCATGGTCGCATTCATGCAGTGGAACCCCTGAGGGACCATCGGTGCCACCCCATGAGGCCAGTGGTCAGCCTGTCAGTGCTAGCGGATCTCGGTGGGGACTCCCACACATCCGTGGTGGCCGTGGCACTGTGTCGCAAGACTGACCTGTCTCCCAGCATGGCTACTGTCTGGTGCTACCCTATGTGCATTGAGCATTTCAGTGGCAGTGCACTGATGGGTACCCGGCCCTGCACACGGAAACACAGTCCACCTGCACACCCTCCCTGCTGATGTCCGCAGTTACGTGTGCATGATGATGCCTGCATTTCGTTGTACACCAAAATGCAATGGTGCCCAGCATCTGACACATGCACATGGACAGGCAGTGGGTGTGGTGGCCTGTGGACATGTGTGTTACTAGGGAGTGCATTCTGGGTTGGTGTGCCTTCTGGCTTCTGTGCACATTTGTTGCGTTGTGTGTGTGTGTGTGTGTGTGCGTGTGTGTGTGTGTGTGTGTGTGTGTGTCCTTCGGCTTGGCATGTTAACCCTCACCCATCCCTGGTTGTGTGTGTGTGCCTCTGTGCCCTGCCACTTCCCTCGATGGCATGCACCCCCAGTGTGGGTTCCTACGTGTTTGTGGGTTGTGCCTTGGCCACTGGTGGTTGCGCATTGCCCCATGACTGACCTGGGTTGGCAGAAGTGCTCCTCCGTGATGGTGTCCCGGTGCAGCTGTGCTTGTCGGAGTAGTCGGGGGTCCCATCAGCCAAGGGGGATCTGCCCATCACCACCATCACTGGCATCCCCACTGTCCCTATTGCTGTCCCCCTCTTCGACCTGTATGGCTATCCCACATTCGTAGGCCATGTTGTGCGGGATGCAACAGGCAAGGAATATCCCACAGACCTTTGAGGGGCTGTACTGTAGGGCACTGCCAGAGGTGTCCAGGCAATGGAAATGTGCCTTCAGCATCCCGAACACCCGCTTGATGACATTGCATGTGGTGGCATGTGCCTCATTGTAGCATTGTTGCAATGGGGTCATGGACTGCCAGTAGGGTGTGAGCAGCCAGAGACAGAGTGGGGTATCCACTGTCACCTGTGTGTAGACGGTGGAGGTTAGTTTGGTGATCAGCATCACCCTGCCCCAAGCCATGTAGGCCACTACCCATGGCACCTCTGACCATGCCTCCCTGGTCCTATATTTGTCCATTTAGGTTGCATACTCACCCACTAGGTGTCCAGTGGGGATGTCCCCACTGTTGAATATGTGGCACAGTGCCAAATGGTGCCAGATGAAAGAATCATGTGCTCCCCCAGGGTGCGTGGCACAGACATTGATGATGTGCCCCCTGGCATCACACACCATCTGGCAGTTGATGCTGGCATAGCCCTTGCAATTTATGTATGCAGCCCCCTCGTGGCCAGGTGGTGTGCGTATGGCCACATGGATGCAGTCTATTGCCCCTAGCACACCAGACATACGCGCTACCCTGTGGAACTCCTGTATATTTGCTGTGTGCTCCGCCCCTGTGCTGGGGAAATGGATATACTCCTCAGCATGTGGCAGCAGTGTGTTGAGGAATTGGGTGAGTTGGTGTGATGTGGCCGACTGGGTTATGCCTGTGGTGTCCCTGGTTGGTCTCTGGAGGGTATCCATGGAGAGCAAACGCATGCAGGCTGTTATCTTGGTCTCCACTGACAGGGCATGGCTCCGTCATGTGGGTGCCTGCATCACATCACTGCACAGCTCACAGAGCTGTCTCAGAATTGCCCTGTTCAGGCGGTACCAGCCCACAATTTCAGTATTAGTGTACAGCTCAAAGCTGGTGTGGGCTCGGTACTGCCTGTTGGGAGCATACCGCCGATGGGCACTTCCACGGCCACACCCCGCTGCCACCCACCTTCTCAACCCCCTCATTTCAGCCTCTATGTGGAAGGTGGAACTGGCCATGTCCCTGGCTTGTGTTCACCCCCCCGGCAGCTGTTACTATATTCCCCCCGCTGTCCTGGCTGCTACCTCCCCTGTACTAGGTACACCTGCCTGTGCTGGCTTCTGTGCTGTATGGCTCCCCACACCTTCCCTGTGCCTGGCTGTTAACTGTGGCCTTTCCCTGGCCTGCCCTGTTCCTCCCACTTGCCCTGTCTGTGTGCCTCTGCCTCTGTCTCATGAGGCTTCCCTGTAGCGTTGTTGCGCCTCTTCCTTGCTCCTTTTTATTTTGGCTCATTTCCGCTATGACACAACTTCCGCTTGCTCCACTGTTGCGCATTGTGCAAGTCTTTGAATATCACACTGTGCCATTTATGCATGGTTCCTCCCCCTTTGGTTACACATGCCTTCATTAGCATTGCACTGTTGCTCAGCATGATTTCGGGGGTGCAACTGCCTTCTGCTGAATATCGCAGAACGGCGCAAATTCGGACTTGTGCAGGCGCAACCCTATTATGCATGGCTCAACTCTTTTGAATATCTGGGCCAGAGAATTTAGTTGGGAATTGGACACACCAGGTATTATCTTTTTCAGCTTGAATACAAGTTATTCAGATGACCTTGTTTCCTAAGATATTATATTATCTCCAGACTTTACTAATTATTCCATCACAATTCTACTTTGCATCCTGGGCTAGAATTTTTTTGAGATTTGTATGGGCTGGGCAGCAGACAAGGGTCAGATGGTCTCTATTACAGTTACCAGTGGCAAAGTGGGGGTTGTAATCTTCCAAACCTAAGAGAATACCATAAGACAGTAACATGTAAAATAGTGATGACATGGCTGAACCATCAGGTAGAGAAACTGTGGAAATTTATTGAATTTATGCTAAATCACTTCAGTCACTTCACTACCATTCTAGCATTGCTTGTAAAGTGCTTTGGATGTATGAAAAGTGCTATATAAATGCCGATTCTTCTTCTTCTTCTTCTAAATGATCTTGTAAACATTATCCCTATTATAGTTGCTCCTCAAAATTCTTATCCACTGTTACAAAACTTCACATTTGGAACCTGTTATATGTTAAAGGCTTGGTATGAGCTAAGGGTTTCTACTACATTAACTGAAGTTTTTGGTTATTTTAAACTAATCAGAACAGAAAGTGTATCTTTGGATATGGGTGCTGTTCGGGTCCATCAAGAATGGCAGAAAAAAGGTTTGCTTTTGTTATATCAATATCTGAATGTAAATGGAGTACTGTCTTTTGCCACACTACAGGGACAATATCAATTCCCCCATATACAACATTATAGATATTTACAGATTCGGACATTTATACAGAAAGAATTAACATTAAATACTCTGCCCTCTCTCATACCTATGTTGATGTCCCTTTTAATGGACACTATAGAAGGCAGAGAACAAATTCATTTAATTGGACAAATATATAAAGCAATAAGAGACTTTTGGAAGGAATCCACTGAGGATATTTTGGGGAAATGGAAGAAAGAATTAGGGACTCAGTTAACTTATGAGAAATGGTTGGAACCTATTCCTCACTTGATGAGAGTATCACAGTCATCATACTGGTTAGCATATATATGGAAATTTCATAGTAGATATTTTTATACCCCTGACAAAATTGCTGAATTTGTATCTATGAGGAATGGCCTTAGTTGGAGAGAGTGTGGAGAAAAAAATGGCAAATATAACGCATATTTTTTTGTGCATGTCCGAAAGTTACCCAATACTGGTTTGTTATAGAAAAGAGCATATAGAATATTGTGGGACCAGAAATTCAATTATCAAATCAAATGATTCTGCTTTATATTGGGGAAGACATAAAAGTTCCACCAAGTAGAAGTAAGTTATACTTGTACCTGGAAGCAGCTAAAAAGGATATAACTCGCCTTTGGCAAACTGCTAAGGTACCCACCCTCTCTCATTGGCATTCATTGATGACTGGGATATATTATCTAGAGGGAATAGTAGCTTCTAGAGCTGGAAGGATGTCACAATTTGAGCTCCAAAGGAGGCCATGGGTTTTCTATATCTCGCTTCTGGATGAAGCATTTGTTCCCTGATAGAGCTATTTGAAAGTAACCAATTTTTGTAGGATATGAATTTTGATCTAGTGTCATTTGATATATAACAGAATGATGTTGTAGAAACATGAATTGCCATCCCAAAGAAAAGTCCATGTGTTGTAAGACTAAAGAGCAATACTGTATAGAAGAACTCCTGCTGTCATATATACAACTATATAAAAAACAATAAAAAATAAAGAATATAAAAAAAAAAAGTTTAACTGGAGTCAAGCCACACTCCTGGATTTTTGTACGTAGTGACAGCATTTAGTGGGGTCCTGTTTAGGGAGGTGATAGCAAAGTGGACAGTATATTCTCGCAAGTTTTTGAGCAGGTCTGAAAGTCATGGAAACAGTTTTGGATGAGTTTATCTTGAGATGGTTTGCGTGAACCCAAGACTGCATGTTGTGATAATGGTGTTGCAGTTGAGGTTGATCGTCACTTAGAATTGGGCCAGATGTGAAAAGGATGGTGTTATCCACATACATGTGGATGAGGACTCTATAACAGACAGATGGGAGGTCATTAATAAATAGAGAGAACAGAATGGGGCCTAGAATCAAGCTCTGGTGACACTGGCTATCGTGAGGGGAGGGGGGGGTAGAGTCTGCAATCCTGACTGACTGGACCCTGTTTTCAAGGTATGATCTGAACCATTGAATTTCAGGAGATGTGACTCTGGCTGCCTTGAATTTGTCAAGGAGCAGGGTGAGGGAAACAGAGCTGAAGGCCTTTGCCAGATCAACAAAGACTTCGGCAGTTACTGAAAAACTAGTTATTTTCATGCAAAGTGATTTTAGCACAAACACAAATGGAACCACAATGGTATAAATTAAATTTAGCTCTAAGTCATAATCACCACATTCACTTTAATGGAAAAACTGCTAACTAGCACAAATGAAATTTAGAGCAAATTACTTCGTCAGCAAAAGTAGTGAAAATTATTTGACAGTAAAAATTTCAAGTTTTACAGTACTTGGCATTGGTCAGTGGCAGACTGGATGTGTCTGGTGATGTGAAGGAGGGAGGATATGGTGGAGTGGTACTTTCTAAGCCCAGACCTACATGGGAGAGGAAATTTGTGGACATGAGAAAGTTAGTAAGTCTGGACTGGACAAGAGCTTCTTGCAGTTTGGCAAGAGTGTGGAGGAGGGAGATTGGTTGGTAGTTTCCAGGTACTGAGGGGTCACCACCCTTTTAGAGAGGGATTACATAAGCAACTTTTCAAGCCTGAGAGACATTGCCAGAGGAAGACAGGTTTAGTAGGCAAGTTAGGGGAATAGTAACTGCAGATGCAGATAAACCCAGACGTTTGGGGAGGATACCATCAGGGCTGGATTCTGAGATGCTCAAAGAGTAGAAGGTATTAATCACCAAGAGGTGGTCAGAGAGGGTAGTCTGCAGGAAGTTAAAGAGCTGTTGACATCTCACTGAAAACTTTGAAAAACATAATATTTAGATGAATTTTAGGTTGCATTCAGTATACATTCGATATATTTCTCCTTCCCATTGTTTATTACTGAGTAAATTTGCATGAATACATGATATTTATCCCTTAGAGTTCATCTGCCTCTGTAGCTTACTCCCTAATTGAAATCATAATGGTCTGTTCTGATCTCACAATATGTTGCCATAGGAGTAAATGTGATTTCAGAAGTAGTGCATTATGATCTCAGGTAGGAAATAGCAACATGAATGGATGAACTCTTTGTGAGCAAAGATCTTGTTTTCATTCAGATGACCTCAGTAATAAATAATGATGAGAAACACAGAACTAATGTGAAATATAAGCTGAACTGGGCCTAAATATTATGTTTTGTTAAAACAGCAGTGCAACGAAAATGGAATAAAATTTTACCCTACTTTTTTTTTTAATCGATGCCAGATGTCTTCCAGTTTATTTTGGTGGGAAAGTTTTCATTATCATTTAAGAATGTTATGAAAGTTTTAGATAATTATTTCTCAAGAAAAAAAGATGGGGGCCTAATTTTTAATGGAAATAATATTGACTACCCGAGGAGGGTAAGACTCCAAACAAAAATTGAAATGTACAGTACACAGTACAGGAAGCATCCAGAAAACCTAAATCAACAGTTCTGCTAATATTTTTCATAACCATAGCAGAAAATTAGCTTTTTGGAATAACGTTTTCATTGCACTGATGCTTAAAAGTTGTTCTGAAGGTGTCAGCTGCTCTTTAAAGCTAGAAAAGCAGCAACTCATTATGTGCTTCCCTGTACTGAGATCCAACTGCAGTATATGTTGGAAACCTTGGTGGAGTTGTTACATAGAACAGGCTGCACTGTCTTGTTGGAGTTCATCTGCTGAACCAAAGGAGAAGTGTCCCAGGTGAGTTGAGATAAGAGAAAGAAGAAGAACAAAGTTAGACAATACAGCAGGTAAACTCATCTGAGAAAATAGATAACAAAGAGTGATATTCAGTTTAGAAAGGGCACCCTACTCTGACCGCACCTTTTTGGGAGGGGAAGGGGAGAGGGGCAGACCTAGCAGATATTCATATCCTGGTTCTTGAGGGGGGAGGGGCAGGTTAGGACAGATATCTCTTGCCAGGCACAGGAAATGTTACTGCACCATGGGAAATGGAGGTGAGGAACAGTAGCTTGTGGGGTGGGGGATATACAAGATGGGGGAGCACTAAAGGCATGAACAAAACTAGTCATTAAGTTCAAAAGAGTGAGCTACAAACTACCTTCCAAAGCCTTGTCCAGCCATAATGCTAAAGGCTGCTGAAGCTAATAAGGCAGTATGCACTGTTGTAAAATAACAACCCAGGGATACGATAAGTATGTTACAATTACTGCAGCTTTTTTAGGCCCCTTCTCATATCAATGCCAGACATTCAGTGAAGAGACATCTACTGGGGACAACCAACATAAAAGGTGGGTAAGCACACTAGGGTGCTTGGGATCCCAGTTCCCTCCACCCCAGCACTGTTGGCACCCATGCAGTGGTGTTCTACCATCAACATAAGGCAGTCTAGCAATGGAGATGATTACAGAAGCCCAGAACTATTTTTCTACTGAGGCCTGGGAATGAAACATCAAAATAAAGCCACTGGAAAAATAGCTGTGCTGGCTCATGGAAGAACAGGCTAAGTGAGGGTTCACCAAGATGGGTGGGTGTCAGTAGCCATATGCATAGCTGCACAGGCAAGGCTCTGAGATGAGCAAGTGCACTACAGTATACAGAGGGGCACACCTATTACACTATCAAGAGGGAAGTCACTTGAATGTGCAAGCAGCAGGATTACCTCTTGCGACTTCATAAAATGACTTTGTGAGGTTACAGGGGAGGCTTCAGCAGATGGATAAAGGGTGTGGTGGGGCAGAATAAAACCCCAAAAGACTTGTGGATAGGCTCACACTTGGCTGAAATATAGATTACAGTACCCTTCACCATTGACCTCATACAGACCAGCAGCACAGAACCCTCACCCCAAAGCACAATAACAAGTACAGGATAACAAGATGTATATAGTAGCATGCACAAATTCTATAGAAATGTTTTTTAGATTTAGAAAGGAATAAAAGCATGCCCTCACAGAGGGTGGCACAGAGTCTTATCCCTTGGAACCTGCTGGTACAAAACAGTCACTTGAGAGAGCCTGGAAGCAGCAATAAGTGTGACACAGCACTTGAAAATCCAGGGACCCTAAATATTAACATCAAAAAGTCCTGATGAGAGCGCAGAAGCCCTTGTAGAAAGTCAACCATTTGTAACAGTGGCAGTAACTTCAGTAGTTGTGAGAGGGGTGGACTTTCCAGGCTGGTGCTCCTCTTCTGGACCCAATGAGCTTCTCACAGGGAGAGAAGTGCAGGCTGTGACATCTGCCCAAGAAACTAATGGCAAACATGGAGCTTCAATGTGGGCAGTTGTAGGGGAGAGTCTGGAAGGAAAGAGAGGAGGGAAATCCAGCAGCAAGGAGGGAGACTGGCTCCAGAGAACAGTAAATTTATTGGACTCTAAGATGAAGGACAAGTCCTCTGACAATAGCCTGGAGGCTTTGTATGACTTTGATTGTAGATTCTAGCCACCATAGAAACCTGGTCCTCCAATCTCTTGTTTCTTGCTTTGAGGTGATCCTTGGGTTTCTGTTTGAGGCTTTGTCCTTGGGTCACCAGCTCTTAATCATCTTCTGCTTCAAATGGCTGGGTGTGCAGATCTTTCTGTTCTAGTGTTGGCTCTGAGGTGTTCACAGGGGCCAGTGGGGGTCCTCATTAAGCTGGGTGATATTGTGCATTGACAGGCTAGTGAGAATCCACGTAATCCTCCACTGCTTCAGGGGTTCTAAAGTCCATGGGAGCCTTGTTTACTAAAGCTGGAAGGATATCTGGATATCCAAGGCTATATTTATCCCCCAAGCTTTGCAGCCTTTTCTTTACACCAGCATATGCTCTTCATTTTTTTGACAACACCTGTGAAAAGTCTGTAAATATTTGTATAAGATGGCCCTGCCACCAGAGATGACCTCTTTCCCTGTTCAGCCACAGAATAGAAACTTAGTCAGTAAATCTCAATAATTAGGCCAGAATGGGACAGGATGATCACAAGGCCAGGGTTTTGCCACCAATGAGTGGTGGAACCACACAGTCTCATAGGGAGCATTGCCTTACAATTTTAATAAACTGGGCTACACCCACTGCAGGAAACTTGTGCAGTCCCAATCCTCACAACCCTCATGGAAGCCAAAAAGATAAAGGTGGCTCTTTCAGCTCTTATTCTCCAAATCTTCCACCTTGTTCCACAGATAACATATCATCCAATCTTACTCCCTGAGATGGCTGTTGACCAAAGTAAACTTATCATCTGCTTACATATCTTGCACTTCATTGTAGAACCCAATTGCTAAGTGCTATTACATCTTTATTGTTTACCACACACGCATTTCTTATCTCTGCCATTTCAATGAATAAATGGGTAAAACATACTTTCCACCTTCTCCATGTCAGAATATGAGGTAGTTGGGGCTGATGCCATTGGAGCGGGCATCAGCACTCAAGCTGATAATTTGGTAAAACTTCATGGCATTAGTGCTTTAGAACTGAGCAGGCTAGTGAGCCAGTACCACTGACAAAAATACATGGCAAAGCACACAGTACTGATGGATGTTAGCAGGAGACCATACTGGAGCAGCTAAAGAGGTGGATTAGAGCAGATTATTATGAGGCTGCTGGAGCTGAAGAACTAGGCAGCCATTGCCTTCGGTGTGCAGACCACGACTCCAGTTAGCATTAAACTTTAAAGCAACATTATTGCTTTTGAGTTGCTGATCCACTGTCCTTCCTATAAAGCCATGAGCTGGAAGCATTAAGAGAATTATACAAAAAGGTCTATGAGATACATACCAAAGCTGCATAAGTGACATGTGGAGTTATAAACTTGCAGAGCAACTGCACATATCACCAAATTCAAAACTGTAATGGGATGGCATTTAGGGATGTTCAGAGCAGTAAGTAGTGCTAAGAGGGCATTTTTGTGGAATGCCAAATCCAACCATGGAATGTATCTTGATCCCACCATATAAGAAGGTGGAACAACACAGAAATGTCAGCTGAGAATTGCTGAGCAGTTGTAGCACTGGAGGAACTTGGCTAGTTGCCAAAGCAGGAGGACCACACACCTCTGCATCCAGCATAGGTTGATTAACCAGTGGGACTGGATCATGACTGATAATCTGGCATTGGCCATCTGTTGCTCCAATGCATATGGACCCACAATTTAAAACCAGAGGAGACAGCCATAATTATTAAAGAGGTCCAGCACCATTACCAGATCCTGTATGGGTGTGGGGCCTGGAGGGGTGCACCAGCCCACAATCAAAAGGGCATACAGGTTGTCATCAATGTGACAAGTAATGCCCCTCACACCAGAAGTGCAATAAAACATAAATACCACCTCTGTGACATTGTTATAAATAAGTTATCTCTCTCTCGCTCTCTCTCTGCTGCCCAACACAGCTGGCAACTGGAGGAAGGGCAAACACAAGGAGGAATACAAGCTAAACCCACAAAGGACATAGCAGCCAACATGCTCAGCATCCAGTCCATTGACAAGGAGGAAGACAGAATGGGCACCATGGAATGTGAACATCCCACTGTATCACACCATAATCTACACTGTGCTGTATTTTTAGGCACATAATGCATGACCTCAACCCACAGATGTAGACCATAAAGAAGATAGATGACACTAACCAGCCCCAGGTATGGGCGAGTCAATGCCAAACTGACATTTGGTAAAAGCATTGAAATCTGGCACTTCTGATACCAGTAAATTCGGTCTGAACAGACTCGGCTTCACTTCTGCACCTCAACATCATGACATACTATAGCATATTTTATAGTGGGCATGCACTAAACATATGCAAGAGATGTTGGTAAATCACATGACCTACTGCAGGCAATTAAAGCAGAAGAGAAATAATTACTCATACTGCACATCTCAGTGCTATTTCCAGCTCAAAGACAAAGGACCTATGACAAAAAGGTACGTACTTCTTTGGAAATTAGTTCTTCAAGAATTCATGCATTATCAGTCTTGTTAATTCACAACATTTACCTGCAGTTTCAGAAAGGTAGATCAGTAAAATTACATGCAGCAGCAAAAGAGAGGAGAGTGCAGTGTGCTTGACGCAAGCCTGCAACTGCAGCCCCTACAGCATGGCAGTGAGTGAATTTATTAGTTTGGGAGAGGTGCAAGTTAAAATTTTGACAGATTCCTTACTGACTTCAGATGGTCCAGGAAGGGCACAGATATCCATTTTTTAATTTATTGCTGGTGTGTGTTAGCTTGCCTGCTATCCAGTCAGTGAATGAAATGTGAAGTAGGCTGATCTGTGAGACCCTCATTCTCCCTGTCTCCCAGTAGGGCAGTGTGATGGTCTGTCAGTGGGATCAAGTTGTGACTTGGTGGTGTTGCTTTTCCCTTACACCTTTGTGCATTGTGACCCATGCAGCATTGTTTCATGTGCATGTGGCAGGTGTCATGTTGGTATCTAAGAATCATTGATGACTATTTTGAGTCAGCATAGTTACTCCCCGGTGGTAACTGCCTTGCACTATAAATTAAAATGATATTCTAATTCAAATGTAGGAGTATTTTACAGATGATATAATAAATTCACTGATAAACATCTTAGGTCTCTCAATGGGGAAGTGTAATATAAGAGTCTGTCACTGGGATTGGGTAGGGTATGGTCATGTTTGAGTGGGCTTGCTCTTGCTCATTACTTAGTCCAAAGTCTTCTATCAAAAGTCACACCTTCCTTCCATTTCCTTTTCCTCATGAGTTGTGTGCATACTTCTAAAAATCTCTTGTCATCTATTAGTGAGTCTATATAGTCTGTCTTCAGTGGCCACTGTCTGGCATCAACTGCATCATTATAACGTCATCATTTGTGTTGTGTATAAAATCTGAAGAAATGTGCCAGTCCACTCAGTGTCTTTCAGGGGTGGTGCCGGTGTAAGGGTCTTGAATGGTGTGGCAGAGTGTTCTCCCCATCATTTGTTTTCTAGTCCTGAGTTCTTCACAAGTCCTGCCTTGATTCCTTTCCCTTCCCTTTCCTTCCCTTCCCTTTCCTTCCATCTTGCCTCATGATGTGTGTGCTCCATGGGCTTCTAAGTGTCTTAAGTGACTATTGTAAGTTATCAAAGTTTGTCTTTGGCAGCCCCTATGTTGTTATAGTGGCATCTTTCATGTCATGTATAAAACTGAAAGAAATATGTTAGAACTCTCAGTGTCTCAGTGTGGGTTATGTGTAGTCTGTGCTCTCAGTGAGGTTGGGACTCAGAAGTCTGGACTACATGGGTGTGTCACAATGAAAATAAATACAATATAAAACAAATAAAAGGAAAGAAAACACACAGGAGCAAACTGGTTCAATTTCCTCTGCCTCTTTCTTCAGTCATAACCAGGTTGTTCGCTGCAACTGTTGATGACACTACCTGGAACAGTCCTGAAGTACATTGGTTTCCTTCAGCTCTTTCAAGTGCTGCCAGTTCTTCTTCCACTTTTCCTAACTGGAATAGGAATGGTCCATCTGTAAATATAAAGGTAAGCACTCCCTCTCTCTCCATCTTGTATAAACACATGACAACAGTAGCCCATCTCCATCAGTATAATTCTATTTTGTACAACAGTGCACCCCACCTCGCCTGACCAATCATCTTGTCACTGTCTTCAGAAAACAGCTGAAGAAATTCAAAAGACAAATCCATATCCTAAATTTATGATTCATTTTTTCTTGGTGTCCAGATTTTGTGATAATAATGTCCGAATAATGATAATAACAATAGAAAACTAATACACATGATTATATACAGTATATCATATCATATCATATCATATCATATCATATCATATCATATCATATTATGCCAATCAGATTATAAATAGAATAAAATATGGGGTGGTGTGTGCGTAAAATATGAGTTTTTGCACCACTCTGTATTTTACTTTACATAACTTCTAGGTTTCGTTTTTTTACCATAGCAATTATATAAAATAAAGGGAAGATGTCTCCAGGCAGCCATGGTCTGACCAGGTTTCAGCAAGGTAAGCAGTCAGACGCAGATGCTGAAAGAAAGGCTTTTTTTTCTTCTTTTTTTTAGGAGGCAGTTTAAATAGTGTTAGTCGAGCTGTTTGTTTCCTTTTTTTTAATAGTACTTACTGCTGAGTCAGAGTGGTAGTTTGGTCTCTCAGCATTAGGTTGACTTCTGGCAATGTGGAAGAGAGGTGCTGGCACTGGTGCATGCACAGCAGAAGGGGAACCCAGCGCATGTTTGCCATAATAGACACTCCTTTATTGCATCAAATTATGCCACTGATTTCCCTAATTATATTATATTACATATTATATCATATACCATATACCATATCCTTATAGAATAATGCATGGGTAGTAGTGTAAATAGTGATAATTTTATACACACCAAGGTGTGGGACATGACATAAACCCCAATAGTGAAGCCTGAAGGTCTTATCAAAGCACCCCACACTGAGGTTGTGCATAAGATCAAGTTATACACTCATCACAATGTGTTTTCCTGTATGTAATTGCTGGGGACAGATTTTTTGCCAACCACTGTAGGCGAACAGTAACAATAAAATGGAGTTGCAAATGGCACGACAATTCAAACATTTGTGCCTTTTAGAACTGTGCACAAGTTTATTGACTTTATTATTAGACAAACATTAAAGTACATTTTAAAATCCAAGAACTGAAAATGTGTAAGTAGGCTGAGCTCTGAAAACTGGTGATCATGGTGATAGGTAGTGAGAGGGGTTCAGGGGTCTTCAGTTTCTTTGGCTCAACCTTTCCAATTAGCACCTACCACCCCACACCCTACTTACCCTATACTTAATGAGTGGAGATCCAATGCCATAATCCTCTCTGTGCCAGAGACATGTCTTCACTCTTCAAAACCCTTCCAAGAACTGAGGAAAATAACTAAGTGCCTATATGTCAGTGTGTTATGAACTTTTACCCATAACTTGGTCCTTTTTTAACAATTTGTGCCCAGATTTTAGTGACAGCATTTTTTGGGCCCCACCTCATGAACAAGGACAGTGAATTATTCAGATCTGGCTCTACAGGTGATTTAGTAGTTATGCAAAAATCACCTTTGTGGTAGGATTTGAAAATTTTCACCTCCTGAGTTGATGAGGTGGGTTCATAAGAAGGCCATTTTGAATATTTGGGGTAAAAAATACTACAAAAATAACAACAAAGTTATGAAGGTACTTTGACATTTTTCAACACTAACTGGTAAATTTCAACATTTTGACACCAACTTTTCAACATAGCTATTTTTTCACACTACCTCATGAACCTGACAGTTGTCATTTCTCAGATCCTGGCCAAAATGTGTTTTAGCACTTGTGGCATGAAATTACATTTTGTCCGGGATTTGAAAACTGTCACCTACTTGGTTCATGAGGTAGTGTCATAAGAAGAGTACACTAAAAATTTTGGATCAAATTATTAAAAAAGCAACAGAGTTATAAAGGTATTTTATAATTTTTCTGTATGTGCTCATAACTCTGATAATTTTCAATATTTTAATCCCAAACTTTCAACGTAGAGATTTTTTCACACTACATCATGAATCTAACAGCTTTTGTTTTACAAATCCTGGTGAAAATGGGATTTTGCACTTGTGGCACAAAATTACATTTTGTCCTGCATTTTATAAATGACACCTGTCATGTTTAGAAGGAGGGGTCATAGAAAGACAATGTTGAGAATATGAGGTCAAATTGTCACAAAAAAATGCGTGAAATAACATTGTTTGCCTGGATGGTCACTGGCCAAGTGGGGACCACATTGCCATCTTGGGTACATGGTTAGGCGTATTCTCATTTTAAAGGGATATAAACAGTTTGCATGCTATAAAGTATTGAAAAATGTTTATACAGAAATATAATCCAAGATGCTAATTTAAAGAGATTGCAAGTTCTTATGCAAGAAGTTATGCTATATACAAAAGCACGCTGAAGGCATGGTATACAGCTAAAACTATTAATTGCTTTGAATATTGCTTTATTTTGTTGCTGTTTTGCTTATTTTATGGAATGTTTGCTTTGTTTTGCTTGATTTTCTGAAACCTTTGTTGTTTTATGTTTACATTGCTTTTTATTATGTTTACAAGGTTTTATATCTATGCAAAATATTAGCAATTAGAAAAATTGCTCAGGGAAAAATAACATCTATTTTTTCTACATATTACATGTGGGTGTGGCTAAAACATTTTTCTAGTTATCTAGAACTTATATACACTAGGTATAAAATAAGATTTGAGCCAGCCTTACAATTATTTATATAAGAGGGGGATCTCTGCACAAGGGGGGGCAAGTAGGGAGGGGTTAAGAGGGCAGACTCAATGGGCCAAAGAGTCCTTTTCTGATGATACATTTCTACAGTTCTATGAATTTATGCAAATTTGCTGACATGAGCAAAAGGCTTAGCTGAATGCCCATAATAAGAAATTGATATTGTGATCTATTGTTATGACAGTACCTCAGTAGATATTCTTAACCAGAGAGCAGGTGATAATGAAGCCCATAGCAGCTCCTTATAAGACTGAAAGAATAAGTTGGTTCCCAAAGTGGTTGCTTTGTGGCAGAAGACCACCAATCTTGAGGCTTGTCTTGAAGATCTAGAGGGCAGGAGCAAGTTGAACAATTTCCTTATACTGAGAAAAAAAAAAGAAAATATAAGAAAAATATAATATATGAAAAAAAAAAGAAAATAAACGAGCAGAGGAAAGAGTAAGTATTCCAAACAACAGTTTGGGGGGCCAGAAAAAAGACATGATGGGAGTGGTGCAGTGCAGTAGCAGTGGAGCAGCAGTCTTCCGAGAGATGTTCTGGACAATGCAGTGTTGTCCCATCTGCAGACACCTCTCTGGGCTGAGGGAGGAGGTTGCTCATCTCCAGGCTGAGTTGGCTAGGATTTGTGGGACCTCCTTTCCCACCCAGAGACCACCAGGGTCACTGCCGTTGCCTCAGAGGTTGCCAAGAAAGAGGAATGGTTGGACCACAGTGGGCTCAGGGAGGGTGAGGGTGGTAGAACAGAGGCACATCCCTCTAGTTGTACCTCTCCACAATTTCTATGTCATTCTGGAAAAGTGTGGTTCCTCTATGGAGGCACCCACAGTGGAGACCAAGGAGGATGCTGGGAACCTCCACAAAGGAGGCCCACAGGAGGGTGGCATGGGACCCCACAGGGGAAGGAAACAACTCTTGGTGGGGGACTCCATTGTTAGGAAGGTAGAACTGGGGGAGGAAGGGGAGAGGGAGGTAAGGTGCCTGCCTGGTGCCATGGCTTGGAAGGACAGGGAGTGAATCCTCAGGATCACAGGAGCAGCTGCACAGAAGAGGGAGCTAGATGTCATTGCCCACCTAGGAACAAATGACCTGGCTAAGAAAGGGATCAGAGCAGTGCAAGAAGCATTTGTGGAGATGGGGAGGGGCCTTAGACAAATAGCACACACAGTAAAATTCTCAGAGGTGCTGCCTGTCTATGGCATGGATGAGGCTAGGGTGCTCCACACCATGGGATTCAATCAGTGGTTGAAAAACTGGTTTAGAGCTCAGGGATTTGGCTTCATTGGGGACTGGGGGTACACCTGGATGGTGAAGGCCTATACTGGTGTGATGGTCTGCATCTGTCCAGGAGGGGAACCAGGATCCTAGCTGATAAGTTTAAATACTTCATTGGCAAGTATTTAAACTAGCCAAGGGGGAAGACACTGGAAAGAAGCAAGGAAATCCTAGCTCCCCCCAAAAAATCAGGGTACTAAGTGAGGTAGACAACAACATAGAGATGTCAATAGGGAGAAGCGCTGGGGTAAATGGAGAAAGTGACAAACACAATAAGGACAGGGATGGGGCAAAAATGGTTAAGGCCATCAAGAAATGGAGGGTAATGAGTACCAACACCCATAGTCTTGGCAACAAGCTCCCTGCACTGGTGGCCTTGATGGAAGAGGGATGCCTGGATATCGTAGCAGTCACAGAAACATGGTACACAGAGAACCATGACTGGGATGTTAACATACCAGGGTACACAACCTATAGGAGAGACAGGGAGGGCAGAGGGGGGAGTAGCTCTCTATGTAAGGGAAGGGATAAAAGCAACTGAACAAAAGAGTAAACAGGGAGGAGAGGATGCACTCTGGGTCACCTTAGAGACTGGAAAGGGCACCACAATCTGCACAGGGTTGTATACAGACCCCCATGTCAGAGGGAGGGAATTGACAAGGATATGATAGAAGGCATACTAAGGATGGCAGAGAAAGGGGAGATACTGTTGATGGAGGACCTTAATATGCCATATGTCAACTGCAGCACCTTTGCTGCTGCCACATCCAAAAGCAGGGCCATTCTTGATGCCCTTCAGGTGGCATGCCTCAGACAGCTAGTTTTAGAACCTACTCATGAGGGAGCAATCTTAGACCTCATACTCTCAAATGAGAACAGTGAGAGGATCTCAGATCTAGAAGTGGGTAGCCATTTGGGAACAAATGACCACCAAACAGTGTGATTCATGATAAACTCAGCTACAGAGTCAAGCCATACAAAAGTGAGGGTTCTGGACTTCAGGAGGACTGACTTTGGCAAGATGGGAGAGTGCCTTAGAAAAGCACTAGCAAACAGGTTAGAAGGAGCGGTGGAGCAACAATGGGGAAATATCAAAACTGCCATCACAGAGGCAACAAGCCTTTGTGTGGAGCAAATAAACAAATCAAAATGAAAGAAAAAGCCACTATGGTTCTCAAAAGAAGTACCGGTGAAGGTTAGGGAGAAAAAGATAGCAATCAGGAAGTATAAGGATACACAGAAGGAGCAGGACAGAGAACTGTACCAGTTAAGGCAGAAGGAAGGATGGAGGGTAGTCAGAATAGCAAAGGCACAAACTGAGGAAAAGATAGCCAACTTGGTTAAGAAGGGGGATAAAACCTTTTATTGGTATATCAAGGAGCATAGAAAGACAAAGGGAGGGATAGTGAGGCTGAATAGAATGGATGGGGGGTGGGCAGAGAGTGACAGTGAAACAGCAGGGATACTGAATGAATACTTCTGTTCAGTATTCACAAAAAAGGAAGTGGGGGAGGTGCCTAATCCAATTAACAGAAGCACTCTGGAGAGTGGCATTGATCCCAGTCCTTTCACAGAAGAAAGGGTTCTGAAAGAACTCCTAAAACTGAAGGTGGACAAAGCAATGGAGCCAGATGGAATTCACCCCAGAATTCTAACAGAATTAAGCAGAGAACTAGTGACACCACTGACTGCCCTTTTTAACAAATCATGGGAGGATGGTGTGGTACCTGAGGACTGGAAGAAGGCTGATATGATTCCCCTTTACAAAAGTGGGAGCAAGATAGAGGCAGGAAACTATAGACCTGTCAGTTTGACCTCTGTGGTAGGCAAAGTGATGGAATCACTTCTGAAGGAAAGAACTGTTGAGTACCTAGAGGCCAGTGGGGCGCAGGACCCAAGGCAGCATGGGTTCACAGTGGGAAGGTCATGTCAGATGAATCTAATTGATTTCTTTGACTGGGTGACCAAAGTAGTAGACCTGGAAAGGGTTATGGACATGGCCTACCTAGACTTTAGCAAGGTATTTGACACAGTCCCACACAAAAGATTAGTAGTCAAATTAACCAGCCTTGGAGTGGGGCCCAGGGTGGTAGCCTGGGTAAAACATTGGCTGAACATCTGTGAGCCAGAATGTTTTTGATAAGTACAGTGGCATCTCTGCCATCCTTATGACTGTGTGGACAATGGCTTCCTAGTGTGGGTATATTCTGGATTTCAGGTTCCAGAAATGTTTACACTAAGTTCCTTTTACAGAGACTTATGGTATGGACATATTGTTTTACTTTTCTTAAATGCTGGACTGAGTTCTTCACCATTTGTTCCTGAATAATGGTTCACTGTGTGTTAGAATTAGCATAATGTGTGAAAATGGTTGTTACTTTACAATGTATCCTTATACTGGTTGATATATTGTTAGTATTCTTTATCTTTGGGTATATTTCTCAGGGTTGCACTGTTGCACCAGTCTAGTTAGAGGAATAATGGGGGTCCTTTACTGTTTATTTTGGAGTGGCCAATGTTATGCAGAGGGTGGGGGGGAGCAGAAAAGAGGGATTACTGGGTGAGCAGTGATTTTTCATCAACTAGTGGGTTAGTGTGGTATGGGCATTTGGACTGGGTATATTTTTGGAGCATTATTTAGTGGGATTCATGGTTTTGTATAGTAGATATTGGGGGAGAAGGAGTTTTATTGTTAGCTCCTCGAGGACTATTTTACATTTATTTCAAGGGATCATGGAGTGGTAGTTTTTAGTATATTTGTTTTGAATCTCTTCTTTGGGGTGGGGATGGGTAATGTTGACCCAGGGCAACTTTTTTTTTTCTTTTTTTTCTCAAATGGGCCATCTTTGCTTCTATTATCGTGTCCTTATGTTTTTCAGCTGTTGCATATTTTAGTCATATACTGCTATTGGTAGCTATTATAAATGAGTAATGCATAAACATTTGTGATCTGGAACTTTAAGGGGGCCCATGTAAAATGTAAACACCACATGGTCCTGCTTCACTTGAAAAGACTCCATGCTGACATCACTTTTTTACAGGAAATTCACCTGTGCTTCTTTGGACCCAGACTGCCATATGCACTACAGACCAATCTCGAACCTGCCCTTTATAGGGAAGTTGATCGAAAAAGTAGTTGCCATACAGCTGGAGAATTATTTGACCATCCATGATATCTATGAGCCTCTCCAGTCCAGTTTTTGAAAGAGGCATAAGAGATGGTGCTGGTTCAGGTGCTCAATAATCTCTTGATGGCAAGAGATCAGAAGAACCGATCCATCTTGGTTCTTCTTGATCTCTCTTCAGTGTTTGGCACTGTGGACCATGGGGTTTTGCTCGACCATTTCAGGTTCATCAGTGGCCTGTCAGGTACGGTCCTAAGGTGGTTTTCATCTTTCCTCACCTGAAGAACTCAAAGGGTGGTGTTGGAGATTTATTCCTCTGGCCCGGTTCCATTATCATGTGGAGTTCCTTAAGGATCAGTGTCTTTCCCCATGTTGTTCGCAGTGTACATGTTACCCCTCAGAGACATTGTAAGAAGGTATGACCTGAGGTTTCATTGCTATGCTGATGATGCTCAGCTCTACCATTCTTTTGCGCCTGACCAGGATAGAGCTCTCTCAGCATTTAATAACTGTTTCACAGAAATCCAAGAGTGGATGAGTTCAAACTGGTTGAGGTTGAACTCAGAAAAGACTGGCGTTCTGGTGGTGGACCCAGGTCACCGGATGGGGGGCTGGGGGTAGGGTCACCCTCAAGACTTTCTCTTGGTGGTTTGCCACTCCTGACCTCTGAACCAGTGTGAAACCTGGGGTAATTTTTGGCCAGGGACTGACACTGCATTCGCAGATGTCGGCCATCATCAAATCCTCTTTTAACCATCTAAGGAATATCTTCAGAGTTAAGCATCTTGTTCTGTCCAGTGACTTTCCTATGTTGGTCCTTGCTTTTGAGTCTTCACGCCTGGATTATTGCAATGCCCTATACCTAGGGCTTCTTGGGGTGGATATGTGCCACTTGGGACTGGTGCTGAACACAGCAGCCTGGTTATTGACAGGAACCTCTCGGTCCTGTCACATTTCTCCGGTGCTGTATAAACTGCACTGGCTGCCAGTACAGGGGCAAATCACCTTCAAGGTCAGACTTCTGACTTATAAAGCCCTACACGGACATGGTCCTGACTACCTGAAAGAGCTTCTGGTCCTTTACTGCCCTGGGCGATCGCTCCACTCAACTGACAAGGGGTTGCTAGAGATTCCAAGGGTTTGTTTAAAATCCTCTGGGGCCTGAGCATTTGTACATGTGGCCCCTACCCTTTGGAATTCTCTATCCCGTCAGTTATGTGAGTTCACGACCGTGGATGGATTTAAACAGGCCCTTTAAACCTTTTAATGGACTAAAGCATTTGGGGATTAGTCTGAATGCTGCTTACTGTTTACCTGTGTTTTATAATGTTTATAATAACTGGGTAGCGTTTTTTCTCATAGGGAAAGGTGTTTGTAATTTGCCGTTATAAAGGAGTGTTTATAATGGCAAACACGCGCCTTTTCCCCATGAGAATTCCATGAGCCCATCTCCCTCTCGAACACTCGCACAGTGCGTCAGTTAAGTAAACAATACTGTGACTCTGACAACTCTGATTGAGGTAACCATTAATTTCACAAAATGTTAACAGCTTTACAGAGCTCAAATTTACTCTTTTTAGATAAAGTATGCCACAGCTTACTCACCAGGATCTCTAACTTTTCTTTTTCTTTTGTTCTTCCCCCATCCCTCTGCAAAATGCATCATACCACTTCCTGACCAATCAGAATTACCTAGCAACCACACCATACTTCCTGGAAAATGGACCAATTAAATACAACATTTGTTGAATTTTATAAAATCTTGTTTATTAGTTTATTAAACAGTATTCTGTTTGGTTCTGTAACAATCTGCCTTTATGAGTGTACAATAAAAATTCAGCTAAACAAGGTAAACTTCACAACTATCATTTTCATCTCGATACAATCTGCAGCATTTGTCACGATTGCTCTAGAGAAAAAATGTTATCCACTAATTATATAAAATAAAGTATGAGGTTGGTGTGTGTAAACGCAAAGTTTACAAACACCCTCGGGGTTAGATGCTTTTAATAAACCCCTCAAGCTTCGCTCTCGGGGTTTATAAAGCATCTAACCCCTTGGGTGTGTGTAAATTCGTGTTACACACACCAACTCATACTTTATTCTCTATATAATATATGTAATTTTATGCTGTAGTTGTTTTATTGTTTGTGAGGTGCCTTGGCAATTGAAAGGCGCCATATAAATAAAAATTGATTTGACTTGATTTGATTTGATATATGGTCTTAATGTGGACTGTCCTGCTGAATTGGTTACTCAACTAGCCCCATACAATATACCTGTGTACGTGCTGTTCTAGGAGCTTAACCCATAACACTCTTATCTGTTCAATTAGGAAAAATTAGCGTAGTACTTCTTTAGTGGGTTTTATCTCAATACCAAACTCCACAAGTCCAGCAATCATTAATCAAGGCCTCTGAAATTCTGTGGGTATAATTCAAAGAGCCTTGTTAATCTGTAAACCTTACTTTCTCTCATGTATAGGAGTCTTTCAAGGCATACCAGCAAAGGAAAAATAAGAAAACTTAACCATCGGATATCATCAGTTTTATCTGTAGAATTATTCTAGTCACCCTTCTCTGGTAGACTCATTATATGACTCAGATATTTACAAGTTCCATTTCACTTGTTGCTTCTTGCAAATTCACAGGTTCGCTGGTTCACAAGCTCGCCCCTCCAGAGTTTTCCTCTTCCCAACCCCGGCGATATACTCTTGTAAGCACCTGTAAAATAAATCAGAAAAGAGCGCGCCACTAGTCGCAGTAACCTCAGGTTCAAATCAAACCCTCAATGACTCCCAGCCCTTAGGCAACACTAGCATACCTTTAATAAAGGTTTGGCAAGCCTTTTGACACCTGTAATGCTGCCATGACGAGACTTCTTTCTCTACAGAGTAGATTTCCCTCCGGCTGCCACGTCAATAGTCAGAGCTTACCGAATGTCTCAAGTATTCCTTCCCAGGGTAAGAACAACAGACTCCTGACCAGCAGGCTAAACAGGCTGACTGTTGAAAACACCCACCAAGCAGTCCTTACTGAACTCAACACACCAAACGGTACTAAGCGCAATTTTTTTGCATCATAATTTCTCAGCAAAGCCCCGATTTTACAGTTAGTGAAATTAAATAAAAGCAGGTTTCATTCATCAGGAGCTTAAATTTCAAAATTCAGAGGTCTTTTCTTATTTAAGCCATTGAACTCCCGAACGCCACACTACATGGCATTAATCACAAAACATGAAGTGAAAAAAGTATAAAAAAAACAACTGCTAAGCTCACTACAAATACTCCAGAAGCAGATAATAGCAGTTTTGAATTCAAGATTTGTTCAATAACAAGAAACTTTGAGCTAAATACACCTGCTCGACTTAGCATGGTTTGGAACGGAGCAGCAACATGACCATCTTGCTCTACTTTATTACTTGTCAATTACCACTGGACCACTAGGGATTAGAATACATTAATATGGAGATGGGGGAAGGGTGTTACTGTACAATTTCGGCAGCAGCTGGCGGGTAGAGGGGAGGAACCACTAGCCACCAGGGATATTTTTTTACATGTGGGTCTGGTGCGAGGAGGGAGTACTAGCCACCAGGGGCTTGGGGATGATCATGGCAGTGGGCAGAATTTCCACCGAAGTTCAAAAATCAATTTCCAAACTTCCATGGAAGCGAAAGTCAGATTTTCACTTGAATTCTATCCACAGAATTAAACTTTTGCACACCTCTAATCATCAAAATGAATCTTCTCCCATTTATTCTTTATCCCTTGAGTATGTTATGTCCCTTCCTTCCTAAATCCTGTTTTTCTCATCTTCAACAAGTGATAAATTAATTCATTTGGAAGGGGAAACAATTAGATGTGCCTACTCTAAACTCACTATCTTTATGGACCTGGGATGGATGCATCTCCCTAATTTTATTTCTGCTATTGTGCTTTGCACAGTAGTAAATTTTTGCAGTAGGGCTGCAATTGGTCAATGAAAAATGTCTACACATACATTCTGCTTTGGTTCCTGATTAAAAAAGATCTTTGTCAGAAGACCGGGATTCAGATTAAAAGCCTTCTTTTCTGAGACCAGCCTCTTTATACAGTAGATTAAAAACAATACTGATATTGAGGTCCCTAAAACCCCTCCAACAGCTATGTCTTTACATGGGCTCAGACTGGACAAAGTTACTCAATCAGCCTGTTTTGGGTAATCCAAACATTTGTATAGTGCATCACCCAATCTCATTTACTTTTTGTCTCCAGTTACAGACTGCCAGTATTGCTGATCTTTTGTTGAAGGGCAGTTTCCTGTCAATTGATGGTATCAGAGAGTGCTATCTTCTACCCTAAACTTTTGATTTTAAGTATCTCCAACTTATTTATTTAGCTTTTGTAACCAGGTAAGTACACTAGACAAACACATGCCTATTTTCAGGTACGACCCAGGAGAGTACAGGAAAACAAAGAACATACAGAGTACAATTTGAAGCAAGTAGGGCAGATACACAGATGTCAGGAGAAGCATAACACACATAATAAGATATCTCAGGTCACGATAGTAATCATAGTCAATATGCTAAGGTACAGCGTTACTGACACAATGTCACCAGCAATATATATACATATATATATATATATATATATATATATATATAGATATATACAAAATGTACACATTTGCAAGATACATGGAATGAATACACTCAAGTATACTGTGCAGAGGACCAGGCTAATCAGGGAGGGTTAAGACAGTCACATACTGACGAGAGCTTCAAGTGGTTCCACAGGGAGGTGTGTAGGCCTGATTGGGGGGAGGTCCAGACCTGGACAGGAAAGGAGTTCCACAGTCTAGAAGCACATGACCCAAAGTCCCTGACCCCCATTTTTGTATGAGTTGGAGGGACCTTAAGCATAGCAGGGCCCAGTGACCTTATGGGGTAGGTAGTGGGGGCTGCTGGCACAAGGAGATCCGCCAGTCCAGGAGGAGTGCCAGTATCCAGTACCTTACCCATGAAACTTCCCACAACAAAATTCAAATAATTGGGCGGGGAGAGCCAGTTGAACTTACTCTACAGATCACAGTGGTGAGTGAGATGAGGGACTCCAAGAGCAAAATGGCAGATGTTATTATAGGCAACGGTCCATCTAGAGAGGTGGATCTTGGAGGTATTGGCAAACAAAAGGAGCCCATAACAGAGGGATGGTAGAAACACCCCTCTAGACAGTGCTAGGTGAGCAGCCAGAGTAAGGTTATTCTTTGCCCTGTAAGCCAGATCCAATGTCCAGTTAACAGCTCTTTGCTCATTTTGGATATGCTGACCAAGATCGAGCTGTGGGTCAAGTGTCATCCCAAGGTATTTGACAGAATTGGTGGTGAAAACAGGAGTGCTATCAATACCCGAGATGCACATAGGAACAGAGGAGGCCTTTAACTTGGTCAGGGAACTGAACAGCATGGCTTGGGTCTTTTTAAGATTTAGGACCAGCTTATGGGATGATATCCAGGAATGAACACTCCTGAAACCCTCACTCATTTGGTGGTTAATGACCCAAATATCCTTTGAATGAATGAGGATAACAAGGTCATCAGCACACAGGACAGCCCTGCAGGAGGCCGCCGAGGAGGGAAGGTCATTGATGAAGATGGAAAAAAGCTGGGGCCCAAGGACTGACCCCTGAGGACACGGGGGTGGCATCTGAGAGCACCTTACTATATTTTGTCAGTTGCTGCCTTCCATGAAGGTAGTTGGAGAACCAGCTCAGGGCTGGAGGGGATAAACCCAAACACCTAAGTTGAGAGCTTAGCAAGGCATGGTCAACAAGGTCAAAGGCTTTAGAGAGATCAATAAAGATGGCCCCAGAGACTCTGCCCTGGTCCATAGCAGCCCTTATCCCAGAAGTGACAGAGACCAGCGCAGAGGTGGTGCTGTGCCCTTTTCAAAAGCCATGCTGTGAGGGAGACAGAAGCTCATGAGCCTGGATATAATCCAAGAGTTATCCCGCCACAATTTTCTCAAGGTGCTTGTTGATGGCAGGCAGAATGGCAATTGCACGATAGTTGTCAAGGATCCTGGGGTTGCCCTGTTTGAGCACAGGGACAACCTGTGCCACCTTTCACTGGTCTGGGATAACCCCAGAAGCTAAGGATAGGTTGACGATATGGGCCACAGGGGAGGCAATGTAGGCAGCGGCAAGGCAGAGAAGCTTTGATTCCTGCCATCAAGGCCACTGCTAGAAAAGGGTGAGAGACCAGTTAGCCATCTCTGCATTTCTTTTACCGTCACAGCCTTGAGATAGAATGGAGGATGGGGGGAAGGTGCCATTTGAGGCAGAGGGACTTGGATAGGACTATCATGACCAATGGAGGAGAATAGTGAGATGAACGCAGACAGGTCCAACAAGTGAGCATTGAATGCATTTGTGATGGTTAGCAGATTATTACAGCTAGCGCCATCAATGAGCATGTCCGGAGCCTCACAGGAGGAGCCAATCAATATGTTTTTAATATTTCTCCAGGAGTTCCTAGGGTCCTTAGCTGAGGTCTGCAAGGCAGCTTTACAGAAGTCACTTTTGGCAACCCTGATAGCCTTTTTGCACTCATTCCTGAGCCTCCTGTAATGTTGGAATATGGTATGGTCCATTGAGACCTTAAAACTGGCCCAACATTTATATCTAGCCCTCATGAGAGCAAGGAGGCTCCCATGCAACCATTTTGTGACAGCCCCCCTTACCCTCTGTCTGAAGAGGGGGACATTCTTATCCTGTAACATTCCGAAGATACTATTGAAGTGACAGACTGCCGAGGAAGCATTCTGGGAAGCCATCACTGAAGACCAGTCAAGAAGCATAAGATCCTCCTGGAAAGTCCCCAGGTCAAACCTGGAGAAGTCCCTGACCTGGATGATTTTGGGAGGGATCTTGGGGGTGGAGATCTTCTATATGCTGTACACCAGGGCATGGTCAGAGATGGAGTCTGGGAAGGAACCTGAAGAGCTAATCCACTCAGGCCTGTTGGTCAGGACCCAGTCCAGGAGAAAGCTGTTACCACCTATGGACGACCATCTGGTGGGCTCTTGAATGAGTCAGGACATTGAGAAGCCAGCTAGCAGAGTTTCATACTGCTTGACATTGCCTCCAAGCCAGTTTAGGTTGAGATCCCCTAGGATTATTACCTCATTGTTTCCTGTCCTGGAACCAACAGATTCAAGAAGGGACGATAAGCCCAGTGCACCACCCATGGGGGGATTATAGGTACATATAATGTGCTGTTTCTTTGTATTCCCAAGTAGCAGAACAGCATGCAATAGCTCACAGGAAGACTGCTCTAGCTGAGGGCAGGTCAGTATCGACAAGTTAAGGAGGCGTCTGTAGTAAACCAGAATACCACCCCCCCCTTTTTTCCTGGACAATCCTGCCTGAGGAAGTGGGGGGTGGGGGTAGGAAGAAGTAGGCTGCTGGTTAACTAGGATCTGCAGCTTATCCAGTAGGTAGGGAAATGGGCAGACTGGGTGGGCCAAGCGGTCCTTATCTGCCATCAAATTCTATGTTTCTATGTATGAAGTCAAAGCCGAGAAGCACACATGCAGGATCTGGGATTGAGGGTTTAAGCCAAGATTCAGTTATCCCTAGGATGTCAGGCTTGTAGTGGGTGACCCAGGCATGGAGTTCAGCCATGTTGGGCAGAAGGCTATGGACATTAAGATGAGCTATTTTCAGCCCATTCTCTGACTGCCAGCCCACAGGAGAGGAGAGGGCTTGACATGTAGGACCTGGGTTCAACTCCACATCCCCTGCCAGGATGTGTCACCAGTAGGAGCCAGAGGAAATGCCTCAGAGGGGGAGTGCCCACCTCAGTGGACATCCTGTGGCTGATGCATCTGACCACTTTGATAGGGTACAGGAAGCACTGCAAGTTAAGGCAGCAGATGGGCCAGGGAGTCTGTCTGTCCCTGGTGACTATTAGGTTAGAAAAAGTAAAGTCCCACTCATCAAGTAATCCTGGTGAGAGCCCAAGTTGCCCCATGTGGGGAGCACATTCTACCCCCTGGTCCATCCATGATTATTTAGACATCTCAGCCCTCATTTCCTTAGTGGAATAACCCCACTCCATATCAAGACTTTATGAGTTCTTTCAGCAAAGGATCCTACCAGCCCAATGCGCGTCTGCTATCATTGGTTACAAGCTTTGAATTTACCCACAGAACCTTGATTGTGGCAGACCATGTGGCAACATTTATATAAAATTGCAAAGCAGGACAGATATCAGCTGACTCCATTTCAAATTTGGCAGAATTTATATTACACCCCTTTGTGATTGTATACAATGTGGTGGCTCCCCTCATTGACTTGTACTAGATGTGGATTGGAAGAGGGTCATCTTAAACACCTTCTTTGGGAATGTGTTTAAGTAGCACTTTTCACAAATACTAACATACTAACATACTAAAATGCCAGCAGAATAGGCCTAATGGTCTTTCGTGTCTGCTCGTTTGGTCAGCCCCCACCCTGGGTGCTGACCTTGCTGTCCCCCTCGCCTTCTCTGGCTTCTCCCTTCCCAGTTCCGGATATTCTTGCTGCATTGGATTTTGCTTCCTGAACCCTTTCCCTGTACCGGTCCCACCCCCTCTTGAACCCTCCACTGTCTCTGCCTCCACCAGCCCCCTAGGTAGTGCATTCCATGGCTCTACCACCCTCTCAGTGAAGTAGCACCTCCTCCTTTCTCCCCTGAATCTTCCCCCCTCCAGCTTCCACCCATGCCCTCTAGTGGCCCCTTCCTCCTTCCTTCGAAGCACCCTCACTGTTCCTCCCCTATTTACCCTCTTCATGTACCTGAAGACCTCTATCATGTCCCCCCGGTCCCTTCTCTCTTCCAAAGTGTACATATTTAGCTCTTCGAGCCTCTCCTCATAGGTCCTGTCCCCCAAGCCCCAAATCATTTTGGTTGCCCTCCTCTGGACCCTCTCCAGGAGTTTAATGTCCCTCTTTAAGTGTGCCTCCAAAACTGCACGCAGTACTCGAGGTGCGGCCTCACCAAGCAGTTATACAGAGGGAGTATCACTTCCCTCCTTCTGGAGGTGATCCCCTAGCGATGCATCCCAGCATCCTGTTGGCCTTGGCTGCTGCCCTCCTACAAGTCTCAGAGTTGTTCATCTTGACATCCACCACCACCCCCAGGTCCCTCTCAGCCATTGAGACTTGTAGTATTCCCCCCAGGGTGTACACTTGGCCTGGGTTTCTGGCCCCCAGATGGAGTACCTTGCATTTCCCTGCATTAAACCTCAGCTTCCACTTTCTAGACCATCTTTCCAGAGCCTCCAGGTCCCCCTGCAGGGCCACCCTCCCCTCCTCCCCATCCACCACTGCCCCCAGTTTCGAGTCATCTGCAAAGAGACTCATCTCACTCCTGATTCCTGTCCTTATGTCAGATACATAGGTGTTGAACTGAAGGGGCCCAAGGACTGATCCCTGTGGGACCCCACTAATGACCCTCCTTGGGGAAGAGATTATCCCACCAACTACGACCCTCTGGGTCTGGTCCTGGAGCCAATTGCCTATCCATCGGATCATCTGGTTTCCCACCCCCATTTCTCCTAGTTTATCCAACAGGCCCCGTTGAGGAACAGAGTCAAATGCCTTGCTGAAGTCCAGAAAGAGGACATTCACTGGTCTACCCAGGTCCAAGGCACTTGTCACCCAGTCATAGAACTCCACCAGGTTTGTCTGACATGATTTCCCGGGATGAATCCATGCTGTCTATCGACCAGGCACCCTGACTTATCCAGGGCCCCCCCTAGCCACTCCTTGACAATGCCCTCCATCACCTTGCCCACCACTGATGTCAGGCTGACAGGCCTGTAGTTCCCTGCCACCTCCCTTGATCCTCCCTTGTGGATAGGCACTACATGCGCCACCTTCCAGTCTTGGGGCACCCACCCTGTCCTCAGAGAGAGTGGTGAAAACTCTGCCAGGGGTTTCCATGGGACATCTGCAAGTTCCTTCAGCACTCTAGGATGTAATTTATCCGCCCGGTGCTTTCTCCGTCTTAAGGGAGCTGAGGGCTTCCTCACTCTCTCTGCTGTGATTTCCACTTCCAGTACCTCTTCTCCTGCTTAGCCTCCCCCACCTGCCAGTGATGCCCCTCTCCCCAGACCTGCTGATTGGTAAGGGTCCCCCCTCATTATCTCTGTCTCCTCCCATGTATGATGCAGCATCCCCATTTTCCCTGGTGAAAACTGAGGTGAAGTACTCATTTAGTACCTCAGCCTGCTCCTCTGGGTCTTGTGCCCATCTCTCCCTGATTTAATCCTGCTAATCTGCCCCTTCACCCTTCGTCTTTCCCCAATGTATCTAAAGACCCTTTTCCCTCTCTAATTTTCCTGGCCAGGTTCTGCTCCTTCCTTGCCTTAGCCGCCCTCACCACTCTAGTGGCCCTTCTAGCCAACAGCTCATACTCCCTCGATCCCTTTCACTCTTGAGCACTTGAATTTCTTATAGGCTGCTTTCTTTCCCGCACCACCTCCTGGACCTCCCTGGTCCACCAACAGGAGTTTTAGGCCCTACCGCATTTTCGTCTTACTCTTGCACAGGTGCTGGTAGCATCCTGCACCCTCTCCTGATGATTTCCCACCTACTATCAGCGTCCATGTCTGACCCAATCCCATCCAAATGCTCCTTAAGGATCCTTCCCATTTCCTTAAAATCCACCCTGAAGTGGTTACTTCCGTCTTTGTGCAGCCTTCTACCCTCCGAGGTCCAGGCAGAACCAGACCGTGGCATGGTCACTCCCCGTAATGGGTCCCTTACCTCCAGGCCCCCAATCTGGTCACTGTCTGCCAGGACCATCCAGTACCGTGCCTCCTGGTCGGTTCCCTCACCTGCTGAGTTAGGAGCAGCGTCTTGAAAGACATCCAACAACCTCTGTTCCCTGGTCACAGAGGATGTCATAGTCTCCCAGTCTGTTCCTGGCATGTTTAAGTCCCCTAACACCACCACCTTTCCTCTGCCCAGTCTGCAGTGTCTCTAACATCTGCCACCAGACTGTCCTCCAGCTCCTCCGCCAGGGCAGGGGGTCTATACACCACTCCTATTTTTACTCTCTTGCCCCCCCTTGTTATCAAGGTGACCCAAATCGCCTCCACGGTTCCCTCCGCCTCCTCAACTCCCCCTATGCCAATGCAGTTTTTTACTATCATTGCTACCCCTCCTCCCCTTCCCTCCCCCCTGTCCTTCCTGTCATGTCTTGCAGTGGCCCAAGTCTCAGTGACCGCTGCCACATCCACTGCTCCCTCAGTTAACATCACCTGGAGCTCAGACATTTTATTGCCCAAGCTCCTGGCATTTAGCAGGACTACCTTCCACCCTTTCCCTATAGTTTCATTTCCCCTGCTCGTGTTCCCTTGGGGATTCTGTTTTCTCCTGGTCTGCACTTTGCCAGTTGGTCTTTTCCTGCAATCCTCCTGGTCCCCAGGGGGGTGGAGACAGAGTCCCTCCTTTATCGGCATCCCCTTGACTGCCTTTTCTCCCATCCCACCCCCCTTCACAAGTTTAAACGCCACTTTTCACCAATGAACTCCTCCATTTTCAACTTAAGGATTCCCCTCCCCTCCAAATTGAGATGTAGTCTATCTCTAGCATACAGCTCCTTATCCTCCCAGGTCTCCCCAATCCCCATCAACCCATACCCTCTGGCCTCACACCACCCCTGAGCCACTGGTTTATCTCCTAATTTTTCTTTTTGTGTTCCCCACTAGCCCTTGGCACTGGCAGGATTTCTGAGAAGGAAACTGTGCATCCTATGTCATGACAGACCCTGGCGAGCTCCCTGAATCTTGCCTGTATCTCTAGCTCGCTATTTCCCTCAATGTCATTTGTGCCCAGGTGGACCAGTATGTCTGGGGAACCCCCACAGTCCTTTGGTAGCTGATATACCTCGTGCTTAGCCCTGTGCACCATTAGTCCAGGGAAGCATCTTGTTCTAACTGGCCAGGCTTCTCCCTCCCTATCCCATTTGATACCCCTGATCATAGAATCCCCCAGCAGGAGCACTCTGACCACTCCTTTTCCTCCATTTCCCCTTCCATGTCCCTCATCCTTTCTACCGGCCCCCCCACCCAGCTGGCTCCTTGTTCCTCCCCCTATCTGGGTGCCACATGCCACCCGTTCCTTATTTACCATGGCCACTCCCTCCCCTCCAATCCTATGCCTCTCCTCCTCCTGAGTATCCTTCTGTACCTTGTTAATTCCCCCCTCACTGCTCTCAACTGGTCCTTCTCCCCATCTGCTAAACTAGCCTGGCTCATCCTCCCTTCCTTCCTGTCTCCATTTAGTTCCTCCTTGCTCCACGTGCTCCCTGGCCTAACCCTCAGCTCTCTTTACTGAATCATCCTTGTACTTCTGGTCCTTCTTTACTTTCCTCCCAACTGGTCCTTCTCCTAGCTTTCCTCTCTCTTCCCCTGTTCCGATCTACTACTCCCCCATTCTTCTGCATTCCAGGTCCCCCTGTTCTTCCTGCTATCTGGCCCCTGCCTCCTGCCCCCACTCCCACACCCTTTCCATCTCTAACCACCTCTGTAGTGGCTACATCCCCCCATCCTTGAGCAGAAGAAGAGGAAGAGGCGGTTACTAGTATAAGGTCTGATCCACCTCTGCCTTGCTTCCTTCTGTCCAGCACTGGCTATCCGCCTACTTCCCTGAGAATGTTGTCCCTCCGTCCCCTTTGTGGGGGTCCCCAGTTACCTGCCTGCTTCCTTGGTAGTGTCCTTTTGGGCCCCTGCCAGGGTCCCTATGTGACCCCTGAGTATTCTCCTGCACTCCTTTCCCTATACCCCGCCCCCAGTGCTTGGTGCAACCCTGTGGGAGATTTCCAGCCCCTTCCCCAACCATACCACCCCCTTCCACCAGCTTTCTCCCTCATCCTCGCAACCTCCTCCTAAGCTGTGCCAGCTGGTAGCACACTGGGCAACCACCAAACTTCAAGCCCAGTCCAGTATCATGGCTGCTCCACACCCTGTGCACCCCACCACCCTCCCAAAGATGCCGGCCCTAATGATGTGTGGTTCCATCCCCTTTCAAATAGTTTTCCTTGGGTGAGCCACCAGGTTCCCCCTATTCCAAGATACCCCTACTGCCTAATCAGGTCACCCACTAATCCTAGAGACAGTCCCACTGTACACCAGTAACTCTGTTACTAGGTGCAGTACAACACATTAAACATGTAAGGAAAATGAACAACTCTCTAAGCTCCTCTCTCCCAGCCTTTAAATCCAACCCCCAGTGGCTAGAACTACATGAGCTGCACCAGCAGCCTTTTCCTCCAATTGCAGGGCAGGTCTCCCCCTATAAATTTGCAGACTTCTGGGGAGGGAGGGGTGGAGGAGGGTGGGTTTTGGGCAGACACCTGACAAGAGAGAGTGTATCAGCCCTGTGTCTCCCCTCCAAGCCCTGCAGCTAAAGAACCATCTCCAAGCAAATCCCACCAAACAGGTTTTAAATCAGAAGAAATAGGCCTCTACCAGCGCAGCCTGTTACAAAGTGAAACATCCACAAAAAGAGCCCCACTTACAGCCACTAAATCAGTTTACAAACATACAGGATCCCCCAGAACAATACCCTGCTAGCCCCTTAGAAGCAAGAAAGAAAAGAACTAACCTACCAAGTAATATCCACAAGAACCCTGTGAAACAGCAGCAGCTACTGTCCTGGAACACAACTGATCCTGCCCCTTCCAGTTCTTTCTGAGAAGACAAAGCAGCTAGCACCTCAAGCTGATTCAGCCCTGCCTCCACTCAATTGGCTGAGTAAGACCTGGCCAGACCATTAACACCCCTCCCCCACTATGAACTAACCTTTTACAGCTAATGGAGTCAGCACAAGGAATCAAAATTCAAGTCAAAGCCCCCAAACTATGTTTGCTGCCAAAGGAAACAGGTCTCCAATTTAATCAGCTTCACTAACACCAAATCAAACTAGGCTTGAAATTAACAGATATAGGTCTCCAATTCAAATAACCATCTCCAAGCAAATCCCACCAAACAGGTTTTAAATCTGAAGAAATAGGCCTCTACCAGCGCAGCCTGTTACAAAGTGAAACATCCACAAAAAGAGCCCCACTTACAGCCACTAAATCAGTTTACAAACATCCAGGATCCCCCAGAACAATACCCTGCTAGCCCCTTAGAAGCAAGAAAGAAAATAACTAACCTACCAAGTAATATCCACAAGAACCCTGTGAAAACAGCAGCAGCTACTGTCCTGGAACACAACTGATCCTGCCCCCTTCCAGTTCTTTCTGAGAAAATCTATTAAAGTTTCTTTGGATCTTTTCTTGGGGCTTGAAGAATAGTTCACACCTGAGACTCACTTGGTCAGTTTCTATCCGGATGATCTTTTTGACCCACAGAAAGTATATATGTCTCTAATAGCAGTTACGGTCAAGCTAATAATTTTGTGACACTGGTTAGATGATGCATTTCCCACATTCAAATGGCACCAAGAAATCCTTCTGGCCCTCATGGCTAAAAAGCAAATCGCCCTTGTTCAAGGCTAGAAAGAGAGATACTGTGCTCATTGGAAGCCTCTCCATACTTTAATGTCCATTTCTGCATCATTGTAAAGGGAGGTAATAGTTACAATAGTCATACTTTTGTTGCAGCATTATTGCTTTGTTTTTAAAGAGCCTCGTTGTTAGTACTGTTCTAACTTTTGGAAGTTATTGTTCTACTATTGATTATTTAAGCAATAATGCATGACAGGGTGTGGTTCATGCTGAGATAACCTCAATCCTGGGCTGGTGAGGCATGAGGCCACAGGCCGAGTGCATCCAACACCTCAGAAGTGAGGTCATCCCAGCATGACCCACTCCCAGGAGTGCATTATTGCTATTATATAATGGCTCATTTATAAGAGGAAAAACATTTCAAATCTTTTTTTTACTTGATTTTTAAGTCATTTATCAATATAGAGGTATATGTAGAGAAACAATAGTCCCCTTTTGGCCAGTAGGTGATGCTGCTGATATATGACTGGCTGTGTTTCTTCATCTGGCTGGCCCTCAGACACAGTTTTCCCTTGGTGTTTAGGTCTTCTCTCCCCCCCACAACATTAGTTTTTTTTTGTTTTTCATGGTAGTTTGCAGTCCACCATTCCAACAGACTTTAATTTAACTGGCCCTGCTGTCTGCTGTTTGATTGGGTGAACCACACAACAGGAACATGTTACAAAACAGAGTGAGACTTTCGGTATTACGAAATGGGTCAGTAAGTGCCCTGTAGATTCTGAGTGGGAATTGTATTTTATGTGCGATCAAGTAGTTGCTGATGAAATAGCTGAGGGAATATTTTTTTATTTTATTTTAAGAAATAGCCTCTGCATGTTGTTCTATGGGGAAGAGGCTAAGCGACACAGAGCAAGCGTATGCTTCACTCGAGGCACAGAGGCAGTAAAGTGAAGCTGGTGGTGCTAAAAGGGCTGTGTGTTGATTTGAATTGGTGTGTTTTTCACGTTGTGCTTAATGACTTTCCTGGAGTAGTGAGGGATGGACAGATTGGGGGGGGCAGACGGGCAGGGATGGTACCTTGCATGGTTCAATGAAGCTGCTCGGTTAATGGGGAAAACAGTGGTGATGAGCTGTGGCATAATTTCTCAATGTGGTATGCGGGCATCTGTGTGCCTGGACTATACACAGTGAGGTTATACTCAGATAACCTCACTGTCTCAGGTACACACTAACCAATCAGAGTCCAGCAAATGTCCTTCCATTGTATAATGGTCCTTTTTGTGTGCTTAGGTGATCTGGTGCTCTGGTGTCTGGGTCTGGGGTGGGTAGGGAGGAAGGGATTTTTTTTTCTTTTTTTTTCTTCTCCTTCTTTTGTTATTATTATTGTTTCTTATTAGCGTTTGTGGTTGTATTTTGTTTTATGCAATATTGGAAACTCTCAATAAAGTAAAGTTTATTAAAAAAGGGGCTTACCTTGTACTTTTGGTGCCTCACCACAGATTCCCCCCATAACTGTGATAAGAGGGGGATGGCTGTCCTCCCTCCTTGACAATCAGCCACTTTGCCAGTCAATTGCTCTGTCTATATTGCAGGGCATGTGAAAGGTGATGGCTTCATCCTGCCCTGGTGGCAGTCATTGAGTGGAGCAACTTGCTCCCTCCAAAAGAAAAGCAGGTCCAGGGGTACTGAATCTGTTCATATCCCCACGCTGACATCCTCGAGTGACACAAGTCCATTCCTGGACCAGGGTTACTGCTGGGGTATCAGTATCTGCCCTCCTGACCAACCCACTTTAACCCCCAAAAAAATGCATACATTTCCACCCAACACATCTGATTCACATTTTTAATAATCATACTAACCAATTTTCTACTTTATGTCTACAGGTCCAATGGAATAAAACACCAGCCCAGGTGTTGGAGGACACTAGCCATGTGTATCAGGTAAGTATTAATTTACATTTAGAATACCTAATTTTTCCCAGTTAGTTGCTGAAGAGCTGCAGATCCTTTGTGACCCTGTTGCTATTCTTATTTTAGAGGTACGGCTGGATGTTCCCTAAAGTCAACCAAGCCCCATTCCACAATCCCCAGGACCCAGGAAAAAAAATCTTATTATTAGTATCGCATCTAAGCTACTGTAGTTGGGCACAGTGTAAAGGTTCAACTACAGGTAGTAAAACACTTTCACTTGTTATTTGATGAACCAAGGCTAAAAATATTTCCACTATTCTGTTCATTTAATTTTATGCGAATGATGATACAATTCCACTACCACAAAAAAAAAAGAAATTAATTGCAAAAAACGATGTTAATGTAGATATCAGGGTTGAAGAATGCAAAGTGCACAAAGTAGGGACATGAAAAATCATTAGGCTTTTGGGTCTCTGGAGTCATAGCGAATCAGTTCTGGGGTGTTCTATATGGTTGTCAACTCAATGTCCACCCCCTCCCCTTGGTAAACATGATCAGACATCATCTTTTTTCTTCAACAGGGCCTGCTGGGGCCATGCATGAAGAAAGCTATGACTGATTTTGTTAGTAACATGTGGCAAGCCATACTTCTGTACCTCCAGAGTGTACCACTATGAGGCACTGGCTTGGAGCTGTACCTTGTACTTCAGACAGCAGACTACAGACTTGTGGTAAGGGCATTAGGGATGACAACCCCAAAGAACACCCGACCACTATTTCTCCAAGAAACCAGAAACCCAAACCCTAATGTTTTTTTAATTTCCCTACTTTGTGAGCTTTGTGTTCTTCAGTCCTAATGTCTGCAATAATGTAGGAGGTTTTTTTTGCAGTGACTATACTGTACAGTATATAGTTAAATATTGAGGAACTGATATTTACTTTAAAATAGCAATAAGCTAGGTATATATTTTTTCATTATTGCAAATTTATACCCCCTCATCTCTGATGCTGTCACCCGGCACACCCTACCAGACATCGTGACCTCAAGGACCCCTATGGAGCCTTCACTCTACCCCCCCCAAGGGGGATGGGCCCCCTCCCCTTAGGCCCTCAGGGCTTACCTTCAAATCTCGTTGGGGTTCTCCTTCCTCCTGAGAATGCAGTGCCAGAGTGTAAGGGCCATATTCCAACCCTCTTGTCAGTGTTGCACTGGGGCTGAGTATTTTTACATGTACACTCCCCTGGAAGCATGATGTGCTCTGATGTCAAGGCATACACTGGTGTCTATCATGCCTCCCCCCCCTTGAAGAGACTACAGGTATGCCGAAACTCCAGTCACCGCTAGAGGCCATGCATGCACTGAGTCGATGCACCCCCCCCAGAGGAGATGAGCGGTCCCTCAGATGCTCCACCTCCTCCATCAGGCTGGCCTTCTGATGACCCAGGCTTATTCCTGAATCCAGATCACCAGCATTGCAAGCAGTAGTGCGCTACCTCTGGGCCAGCAGGCTGGCTAGGTATCTATAATTTACAGTACAGTTTGGGAATAAAACATGTCATGCGGTAAAGAAAGAGTCTAATCAGAAATTAAATAAATCAAGATAATTGCATCTTTCAAGCTGATCTTCATACTTAGGGTTGATAACTTTAACACCTCTTCAAATTGTTTGGACCCCTGTAAAGAGCTTAACTGGGCCCCTCTTAAAATGTGGCTAAATTGGTAGCAGGAAATATTTTAAAGTTTTTCTATATATACCACAAACCATTTGAATCGTGAAACAACCAATGTGATAATCATAGTGCAACATTTATATTTTAGCCAGGATACTATCCATCTTTTATTCTTAAAAAGGACACAACACATAGTACATTTGATTCAAATATTTTTTAAATACCAAACCATGAAAACCCTTACGAAGCACGGACACTGTAAACAACATCCAGATCATGGGCAGTCATGATTACTACTAGAAATTATTTACAATTTGTTTTTAAATTTGATCATCATATTTTTCTCCTTTCATTTACCAAAGTGAAAATGTCTTTAGTTTTCAAGTTTACTTTCTTGTTGTTGTGTGGTTTTCTAGGCATGTTTTGATGTTCATCATTCATCAACCATGGACAATTGTTTACATGAATTGAAACAAACCATGGGTGGCATTATCATGGACAAGACCGGTGATAGAGCATTGGTGACCTTGGATGTCCATGGACAATTGGAGAGTGTGTTTGACAACATTTTTACCATTTTCACTTGTGCTAAACCCTGGTTTCTGGTACTGGAATATGAGTCACTCATCACAGCACTAGCAGGACGTTAGCAAAGTCCATGAAGTCATGCTAATTGTGGCTTTCTGATTCACATCAGTGGGGGGGGGGACCTGCTTCAGCATGAAGGTGACTTCACAGGGTCTCACAGCATAGACACTGGGGAACCATTCCTAGTATGCACATGCATGATGACACTGGTTTATAGCCACTTCTCCACATACAGCAGAGCCAGCCAGAATCCAAATGCATGATGAAAGGGCTTAATTACCATTGAACTGCACTATCACTTGTTGTACATTGCAGCATTCTGCAGTAGTGCTGCAAGACACTGCATTAAATCCTCACTAACTCTGCTGTATCTGTCACTAGGTGGACAGAATTGACCACTGAATGGCTCATGGCATGTGAGGAGTAGGCTGACAGATCAATGGTACAATTCAGGAACTGCCTCAGTAGAGAAAGATATTCATAAATGAGCATTAAATGTATGCACTGTCCGGATCATTACATTACAGACGCAAGGATTATCTACAAACAAATAGGGCAGCATGTCAAAAATAAGCATTTGTGTTACAGCAGCACTGAGTACCCTAGCCAAGGTGTAGGTGCAGTGGCATTTACTAAATTTGGACAGTGTTTGAAGGATGGTAGGTTGCACTTTAGGAGGATGTGAAGGTGAAGATGATGCTTTTAACTGGGCATGGGTCAAATTCCCACTCCCAGATATGGCAGGGCTGGTGGAAACTCCATTGTTCTTTGTTTGGCAAAATAGACAGCTAAGGAATGTAATGCTTTGCTAACCTGAGTGCTGTTTGTAGAGGTGTGCAAAAAAACCCCTTCTGCCAGCAGAATTTCTGCGAAAGTCAGATTTTCACTTCCATGAAAGTGTGGAAATCATATTAGAAACTTTTGCAGAAATTCTGACTTAGAACAGCAGAAGAAATGTACAAATTGCAGATTATTGTATTAAACTGCAAAGTAAAAAGTCTGTAGAACTGATCACTGAACTTTGTAATAATTATATGTACTGAGGAATAATTTATTAAACTGCAGAAAACGAATTCCTCAAAACTGTTATTCAGTAGTTCATGTGTATTATTCCACAGTTCAGCCAAACAGTTCCACAGAACAGGGTGAAAATCAATCAAACACATTCAGAAGATCCTGATCTCACCAATGGCGTAAGTTTGAAAAATTCTGTGAAATTTCTGAATTTTCACAAAAGTTCAGGGAAAGCTGAATTCACAACTTTCACCCACCTCTAGCTGTTTTCCACTTGCTTGATACTGTACTTGTGGTGGTGGTCCCAGTTCTTGCATCATGCACCAATTCATTGGTTCCTGCCTCCTTTTCATCACAGCTTTGGCCGTCCTCAGCACATCAGCATCCTTCTATGTGGTGCCACATTGAATGCCTTGCTGAAACTGAAGTAGAGTAAATCTGCTACTTGTCCCTTATTCACTGCCCTAGTTACCCAATCAAAGAATATTATCCAGCTGTTCTGACACGACCTCCCCTCCACAAACCCATGCTGCTTGCTATCCTGAAGCCCATTACACTCCAGGTGGGTTTAGGGAGTGATAATGATGGCTCAGCCATGCTGAGACAGAGTGTCTCTGGGAGACCAAGAGCCAGGCCTGTGCCAGGCAGCAGGAGAAAGGTGTAAATACTTGTCCAGGGAATGATACAGATTCTGGTCTCATAAGGAAGCAGGGGAACTGGGCTGTTCCTCTAGAAATGGAACTGGGGCACTCACAACTAGACAAAGCTGGCTGTTGGGGAATGGATTACAAAAGGTAAAACTGAAATTCTAGTCTTATAACAAAACTCTAAATGGGTTCAGAAATAGGTTGAAACTGGAGGATGGAACTGAGTGCACCTGGCAGGGGATGAAATCGGGCCTTGATACATTGAGTTACAGGCACCCAATAAGGAACTGTCAATTGTTGTGACTGCTGAGACGATGGTTAAGGGTATCTTTATTGTGTCAGTCTCCAGGACACTGCCAAGATCCAAGATAAAGAATCACGGGCCCCTACATGTCAGATTGGACCTGTATTATTACTTGTGTGGTTCAATAAACATGCATTAAGTCTGTTTTCAAGTGCAGTGAGTTTAGTTTGTCTTACTTGTCAACCAGGATTGCTGCCAGGGGTCACTGGAATAGAGGTGGGAGGTAAACTGTCTCCTTCAGAGGCATGTACTATGGCAACAGATAAAATATTTCAAGCAGGCAGGAGTCTGAAAGTAGCAATACCACTGACTTCCTCTAATTATTGCAATAACCTGAAAGATCTGAAAACTCTGTGAAGGTATCCATCATCTGGAGCAACATCTTCTAGGGGTCAGAGACCAAGAGTAACATAACATCCTCATATAGCAGTAGTTTATGCTGCTGTCCCCCACCTCTGTTCTGTGCACTCAAGGTTCCCTATGCAACTCAAGCCAAAGTCTCCAATGCCAGTACAAAGAGCAAGGGTGAGAGTCAGAAGCGCTGCTTCCTCCCCTTTCCCAGGTCAAAATGCTCCAGCATTACAATATTCACCACAACCCTCACTCGGGCACCCTGAAAGAAAAGTGCAGCCATGGGCAAAAAGCACTACCCAGAGATATTTATCTCTAGGTGTCTCCAGAGAATCTTGGGAAATAACTTGTTGAATTGATTGCTACCACTATAACGTTAAAGTTGACCCAGAGAGTTCCTCAACACCCAAATCCTTCACCTAATAGTTCTGTTGATGGCAACAGCAAAAACAATTATGTTCTGGCCACCCTTAAGCATTCTGTGGTGCCCCCCACATACCAGCATTACAATTTTATATACTGTAAAATCTAATCTGAACAGCATTTGTTAGATAGGAAAAGCTCGGCCTCAGCTTTATGGTGGTGGTGCCTTGCTGGGGCATGGAATTTAACCATGTGATTCATTTGGAAGCCATGTCCAGCTATGGAAGATGTCTGGAGATACAGTTAGGTTTAGTCATCTTATTTAGTTTGAATCCATTGGTGAAAGGCTGCCTGAAATTACCCAGCAATCTACTTTTGTGGGTATGCGTGATAAAGTTTTCCTCGTGTGAATATAAACATAATCCACATTTTCTTTCAGAAAAGGTATACTGATTCACATTTTTTGATGTTCAGCTTTTATTACACTTGACTGTGTATATCATATATTTGTGTATTAAACTGTATGCTGAAATGTTCGCTGTTTTTAATGTTTTTAATGGACTATTTGGTCATCTGCTCAGCACCTAGAAGGATGGGTGAAATATTAAAAGAATATTGCTTTGCATTTCCCTTGCCGATTTCTATTTGACCCACAGCTAGCTTTTTTTATTGTAGTACACATCTCTGGCAAAAAAAAGACAAATGAGCTAGGATTTTCAGAAAGAAAGGATTTAAGTGTTTTGAGTGATTAATCTATATCTAATGGTTCTTGCTTTACTGGAGGTATGTTCCCTAAAGTGTGCCTGCTGTTCTTGCACAGCCTTGTCGACAAATTAATATGACCTTCAGCAGTTCCTTAAGGTGTTCTACAAATGGTGGCAATATTGTCTAAAATAAAATATGTAAGAACTATCTTTCTGACATTCAGGTGGCTACACTGCAAGGATTCTCACAATTAATCTAGTCACCTGAAATACATTTTTCACAGGGCACACAATAAAGTATTAGCAGCACAATGTACAGGATGTGATCTGAGACACTGTGAAATTCCCAGAATCATTTCTAATCCTGTTCTGTAGTGTAAAGGGAGGTTAAATAACTGTCTCTGAGCCATTCCATGACTTATGTCACTCAGGTCCACCTTGTAAATGAGCTGTTTCAACGGTGTTTCGCCTGGATAAATAAAGATTGATTGATTGATTATCTGTGTGACTATCACACAAGAAACACTGAAGATAAAAAAGGACTTTCAGATCCTCATTCCATTTCATTTTTAAATCAAAGTTAAGTTGTCCTCCAGCTGGTATAAGGGACTCAACAGGCATGCTGAATGCTTGACATGGTGGTGGGGGGGCGGGGGGAGGCTGTAGCCTAGGCCCCAAGGGTGATGAGTGCTTGATGGGGGAGGGGGGCTGTATCCCAGGCCCCATTTTGGGGATAATGTTTAGAACTGCTCAAGTCTCCCCTAGCTGCGAGAATGGATGGAAGAAATGGTGTATTTCGTACAAGGGCATAAAAGTGTGAATCTCAAGTAGTAAGGGGAGCTCAGAGCAGAAGAAAGAGAGGATCAATGATTAGGGAATGATGTCTCAGCTATACTGAGACAGTGTGTCTCTGGAGGAACATGAGCCTGTCCTGTACCAAGGAGCAGGAGGGGGCATGGAGCTCACCAACCAATCAATACATGTCCAAGGAAGAATGTTGTCAGTTCTCATAAGGCAGCCAATGGGTATATACTGTATTCTACCCCAAACACGAGTTCCCCTTCTGACCCCAGTCAGCAACCTCCAATCCATGAGAACCCTGACATATAATTAGTGGCATGTTGCATGAGAGTCCTACAAGTTGTCAGGGATATGGTAGCACCAGGGATTTCATTTCCTATTTTCTCTCCCCTCTCCCCATTCACCTTAATCTTCTTGTTCCATAGCAATGCCAAACCAGCAGAGGCCTGATGTAGAAGAGCTGAAGAACCATATGCTGGGCCCACAACATGTGTTACTGCAGAACCAGGACTCCCCAGCTAGGAAACACTGCCCCCAGCAGAACTCCCAGCCATGGGTTCACATGCATGCAGACACCTGGGCTCATGCCTGATCCTGGGTCATCCTCATAGACAACCACATGGCAGCACAACAGTATATCCTTTTTTATATATATTGTTTATCCCCGTTCACTGGTGTGGCTGTTCTCTGCTCAGACCCAGCCACAATCTTCAGTTCTCTGTTTTTTGCCACCTACCTCCAGAGGAAGTCCATGGTGCAGTTCCTGCAACTCTGGTGGGCACCATCAAGAGGGTGAGTGGAGGTCCTCAAATGCAGTCTGTCTAATGTGTAGGAGAGTTGAAGGTCAGTCGAGTTGGCAGGGACTGAGGGGCACCAATGTCCTGCTGTGCACTATCAGGGCTTTCCATTTTTTTTGTCTTTGGAAGCCAGCGTGTGGAGCACTCATGTGTGTAATATGTCCTTACAGTCCAACACAAGCAGTGTCCATCCTCCAGTCAGGCACTCTGATCTCACCACCACCTGGGGGCACCCAAGTGGAGGTATTGCAGAGGAATCTAAAATCCTCCCTCCCTGGAGGAGGAGAGCATCCTTTGAATGCTCAATCCTTCCCCCTGCTGGCCTCCTACACCCCCAGGCTTGTTCTTGAACCTGGGTCACTGGTGTAGCGAGTGGCCACCCTACTACTGTGTCAATAGACCAGCAGGTTCTAAGTTTATTTTATTTTGTTGACAAAACATTTACAAAGCATAACAAGACACAAGTTACATCATTAAACAATGTTAATAAAAACAATACATAATACAAAAAGGCATATGCGGCATGTTTCATTAAAAAAAAAAGATTCATTGGTAGATTAAAAAAAAAAGGTGTTCTGGGCAGATCCTAATTTTGGTATTCAGCCCAGAAATTTGGTATTCCACTCAATTTTGCAGCATGTTATGTATTTTTTTAGTTTGGAAGTCATTGAAATACAGTGTTTTGTCTGTAAACACAAAAGCATTTGTCAAAAGGAAATAATAGCATGTCTCTTTTTTCAGCAGTTCCTTCTGTTAAAAAATCAGGTCAACTTCTTAAAACAGGGCTATCCAACCCTAAAAGTTAAATCCTGTTGAAAAATAAAGTTTTTGTTATGTATGTATGTATGTATGTATGTATGTATGTATGTATGTATGTATCTATCTATCTATCTATCTATCTATCTATCTATCTATCTATCTATCTACAATCTATGTGAAAAACACAGTACTCCCTCCAAAGTAATGTGCACAACTTTATGAGGCCAATTTTTCCAACAAGTTGGGCTCACAGAGAGGACAAGGAATCCAAATCTTAGGAATAAGTTAACACATTTATTAAAATTGATATTTGTGGATGTGGTTAGATTTTAGGTTAAAATGGGACAAGCATTTGGATTGTCCATTGAGTAATCTTAGTAGGAAACTGGGAATGCTTTATAAATTAAAGTATTATACAACCAAAGAGACACGATGCAGGATTGTGGAAACTATGATTTTGGCAGTATTGGATTATGGGGCTTGGTCTATGGGGGGGGGGGAGGCATCGGGGGTGAAGCTGGCTAGGCTGGATGTGATGTACAACAGGTTGCCCTCTTCATTCTTGATGCCCCCAGAAATACACATCATTGTGAGCTGTATAGGGCAGTGGATTGGTGGTGTTTGGAGGAAAGGAGAAATTTACATCTTGCAACTCTCATGGATAAAATAAGTGGGAAAAAACTGCGCAATTATATTTTGAATATGTTTGCTGTTAGAGAACAAAGACAGGGATTGCGATCTTCTAGAGGTATGCAATATGTTATCCCAAAATGTAATTTAGGGGTGGATAGAACTTCTTTCAACCTTATGTAGGGGTCCTAAAATCTGGAATACTTCGCCACTGGAAATGAGAGAAGGAAGTGTTCCTATTAACCCTAAAATGATGAAAAATTGGTTTATGAAGTCTTTTCACAGACTGAAATAGTGTTGTCAATAAATTGGTAAAGGAGATGGTTTTCTTCATAAATTGTAGTAAGCAGTATTGCTGATCCCAGTTAAGGCACTTTATGTAAACGATTGATGAAAGAAATCCTGATATAGTATTTTAATCTTGGATATTGTGTTTTGTTAATTAGATGGAACAATGTTTAATATTTATATTATTATAATTGTCATTTATGTGTGTAAATGGATTGTTTTTGTGATCTGAGTAAGTCACTTATGTTTTTTTCATTGAGTACATGGGTCCTGATTCTACAAGGGTGGTGCAAGTTGCCACCGAATGCAACTTGCACCACTTGCAACTGTGACAATGACCCTGTGCCGTATTCTAGAAGGGGCATGGTCTCCACAGCAAAGTCCTGTGACTTGTGACATGCGGCCAGGTATGTCAAACTGTGGGTGCACCCGGTGAGCATGTCCCAAGCTTCGCCACAGTATGCAACTGCCTCCCCCTGCCTTAGCAAAGCCTCAAGGGCTCAGAGGCTGCCCACCCCTGGACCTGAAAACACCCATTGACAGATGCCACAGAGGGTGGCAGTGCCATCCTCCCACCTGTGCCCCGACCCCCGAATCGCCAGCTGCAAATGCGGCAATACCCATCCATGGTAGTCCAGTACCTCCCAGTAACAAAGTATCAATAAATGAGCCCAATACCCTGGTAGTCTAGTGCCCCCATCATCATAATATCAATAAATGACTCCAATACCCTGGTAGTCTAGTGGCCCCCCCAATCATCAATGAATAAAGTAACATCCCCAATACCCTGGTAATCTAGTGGACCCCCAATCAATAGTAATTAAAGAAATAACACCACTTCCCTGGTAGTCTAGTGGCCCTCACCCCCCCCCCTGCCATGCCAGGCCACCTAGCACCCCCACCTGTCCCCAGCTAGCAACTGGCACAGCCCACCTCTCACCTCCATCGCCAGCCACTGACTGAGTTCTGTATAAGCTCTACTGGAAAGACGCAATCTGAAATTAATTTCTGAGCACGTCTTTCCAGTAGCACTCATACGGAACTCAGTCGCACTGCCATCCTTCCACCTGTGCCCCGAACCCCGAATCGCCAGGTGCAAATGCAGCAATACCCATCTATGATAGTCCAGTACCCACCAGTAACAAAGTATCAATAAATGAGCCCAATACCCTGGTAGTCTAGTGTCCCCCATCATCATAATATCAATAAATGACTCCAATACCCTGGTAGTCTAGTGGCCCCCCAAATCATCAATGAATAAAGTAACAACCCCAATACCCTGGTAGTCTAGTGGCCCCCCACAATCATCAATGAATAAAGTAACATCCCCAATACCCTGGTAGTCTAGTGGCCCCCCGATCAATAGTAATTAAAGAAATAACACCTCTTCCCTGGTAGTCTAGTGGCCCTCACCCCCCCACCTTGCCATGCCAGGCCACCTAGCACCCCCACCTGTCCCCAGTTAGCAACTGGCACAGCCCACCTCTCATCTCCATGGCCAGCCACTGACTGAGTTCCGTATAAGCTCTACTGGAAAGACGCAATCTGAAATTAATTTCTGAGCACATCTTTCCAGTACCACTCATAAGGAACTCAGTCGGTGGCTGGCCATGGAGGTGAGAGGCAGGCTGTGCCAGTCGCCATCTGGGGATGAGTGGGGGTGCTTGGTGGCCTGGCACAGCAGGGTGGGGGGACCACTAGACTACCAGGGTATTGGGGATGTGTATGTATTTACTGATGATGGGGGGGCCACTAGACTACCAGGGTGTTGGAGTCATGTATGTATTTTATGATGAAGGGGTGCACTAGACTACCAGGGTATTAGGGAAGATTCCTTATTTATTAATGATGGGGGGGCCACTAGACTACCAGGGCAGGCTTTTTGATGCATATGCAGCAGGCAACTCATGGTGCAGGGCACAGGTGGGGGGATGGCAGTATGTTGGCATGTCTGCAGGGGGGTGGCTGTAGGTTATACCAGCTAAATGCTGGTGTAACTTACTTTGCTGGTTCTCCTTCAGGGGTTCTTGTAAAATCCCAACGTGGGGACTTTGTGGCTGCGCTTCTAGAATGGGGCACAACTGCTGCCATAAATCCCCTAGCACCATGTTGCAGGGGGATTTATGTGGCATAAGTGCTGTTAGGCGCAAGTGGCCTGTGACATGTCGCAGGTCACTTTGTAGAATCGCGCATGTCGCAACTGCTGGCATAAGTTGCTACATGCGTCATTCTACTTGGCGCAACTGCTGTTTTACCAGGTGTAACCCTTCTAGAATCTGGCCCATGGTTTTCATTTTTTATAGTAGTAAAATTGTGAATGTTTGTCTATAAATGTATGTACTTAGATATCTTAGACTGGACCTCCTTGGAAATGAATTTTTAACTCAGTGGAGTTTATCCTATATTTTTGTTCATTTTGTTATGAATAAGAATAAAAATTTTACAATACAATTACAAAAAACACAGCAAGCAGCCACCAGCCTCCACCAATGACCATTTCACATAAAGTGCTTTTTCAAGGTGAATTGCATTGACTTGTCACCTTACTTACTTTAAATAGCCTTTCCAATTACATCTTCATTAATTTCATTGGTTTAGCTTTTTGGCAATGTCAATAGCATGTGGCTAAATAATAATTCAAATTACAATAGGATATGAAGGAAAACTGGAGAGGGGAGGATGAAGATGGAAAGGGAGGGGGTGGAAGGATGGAATCACAATATACATACTGTGTATGTATATATATGTATATAAAGGGTATGTAATAGGGACCTGTGTGAATACATTATTTATTTTCACAAGAGCTGTTTGCCTTGGGTAACCTCACAAGTGGCATAAGCCATGAGTGATGTGCCCAAGGTCAAACAGCTCAAGTGAAAATAAATCATGTATTTCACAAGGTCCCTGTTAGATATTTCATTTATGCAATAGGGATCCTTTATGATCATGCAGGGAATTTTGATTTAAATTTTTTAATGTTTAATATTAACTTGCATGTACTTTTTGTGGTTTTCCCAGGGTAGCTCCACTTAGCACAGTGTTTGATAAGCAGTTGTTATGGATGCTCGAATTTTACATTTTTTTATTTTATTTTTTTAGTTATTCAATCTCGGATTACAAGTATCTTTGAGAGTCAGGCAGCTAATTTAAAAAGACTCCATGTCAAAGAGGAAGGGGTTACAATCAGACAAATGAGGTGCAAACATATTATAGTACAACATATATATTCAAAATTCATAATATATAGATATAAGATACAAGGATGGAAGAAGTTAGGAATTTGGTAGGGAGCAGATGGGAATTAGTAAAGAGGGGAAATTGGGAACAGGAGTAGTGCTTTATGTGGCTAGAAAGGGAAAGTAGCAGCTAGAGGCTTTGTCAATGTTGTTAAAAGTGGGAAGGCAGGAGGTGGAGGAAGGAGAGAGGAGGAGGTGGGGTGGAAAGGGGTTGTGGAGATAGCAAGGGCTGAGGGAGTGTGGCAGCTGTGAGAACTAGTAAGTGCAGAGTGGGGTGGTCAGAGGGAGAAGGAGCAAGGGAGAGGTGGGAAAAATTACAGTGGTGGGATTAGGTGTTACAATCACTAGTGCTTTCAGTTATGAGATGTAGATAGAGCATTTGCTTAAACTGTGCAAGTTTAGCTAGCATAGCTAGTTCACTGCACAGGCCATTAAACCATAGTGGGGCTCTGTATAGAAAGGACTATTGCTACTGAGCAGTCCAACATCGTGGGATGAGGAGGTGGTCCAATTCAGAGGTGCAAGTGTGTTGGATCTTTAGGGATTTAATTATCAGGCAACTAACATCCAGCAGCAAGAATCCAAGAAGCATCTTTTTGGTAAGAAGGCAAGTTTGGTATTTGATTCTACCACTGAGCTGCAGTCATCCAGACTGGGTGTATAGCTCACAGGTGTGGGTGAGGCAATCAGCCCCTGTTGTAAGTCTACAGGCCTTATTCAGAGCAACAGTAATCCTTTTGAGTGATGTGGTTGATGCAGCTCCATAGATTACTAATCCATAATCAATGACTGACGGTACAAAACTGTAGATTGCAGGCTTCAGATCTTCTGATGTCAGGCTCTGTCTGTATCTATAGAGTAGCCCAATACTAGAATTAACATTCCTAGTGACATTATCTATGTGAGGCACATAGGTGAGGTGACTGTCCAGAGTGAACCTAGGTACTTGAAATGCTGAATTTGTTCAAGAGGAGCTCCTTGGTTATTTGTAACTGTGAGAGCATGTGCCTTATACTTATGCCGGGAGGAAGAGAACAATAAGATTTTAGTTTTCTTGTAGTATAGCACTGGTTTGTGGGTATTAAACCATTTCTCAGCTTCCAAGAAACCATGTTGTAGAATATTTTTAAGTATGTTGAGATCTGGGGTGTAGTAAAGATGACAGCGTCATCTGCATAGAGGAGTGTACATTGATGACAGGCAGATGATAAGTTGTTCTGGAAGATACTGAACAGGAAAGGGCCCAAAGATTGAACCTTGCAGACTCTACAGCCCTCTGTTCTGAGACTACATTAGAGATTCTCATGCTCTGCAGGCTATCTCTGAGGTAACTTCTAAACCATTTCAGTGTGATTGGTGAGAGATCAATTTTAGTGAGTTGTCCAAGTAAAAGTGTGTGATTCTCATTGTCAAATGTCTTTGTTAGATCTATAAAGGCCTCACCCACAAGCTTGCCTTGGTCAATGGATTGTTGTATAAAGCTTGTAAATTCTAGCAATGCTGTGGTAGTGCTATGCCCCTTTCTAAAGCCATGCTGTTGTGGACACTGGATAGAGTAGGTTTCGAAGTAAGCTACCAGCTGTTTGGCGACAATTCATTCAAGTACCTTGGATAGAGGAGGGAGAATGGATATTGGCCTACAATTGGCATGCAAGGAATGATCACCAGATTTATGCACTGGGGTAATCAAGGCAGTTTTCCAGACTTCTGGGAACTGTGAGAGGGTTAGTGGAAGGTTTAGTATCTTAGTTATGGGTAGAAGTACTTCTTGGGTGAGAATGATTAGTCTGAGGTCAAGATCATCTCCACTATATCTCAATTTTCTTAACACCTTAGTTAGTAGTTTTCTAACCAGGTTGATTGAGATCTTCATAAAGTGGAAAGGGGTAGGTGCTCCGGAATCCTTCCCTGACTAACAGTGTGGCCAGGGTTGTCTTCGAAAAAGTCTAGTGGGAGGATGCTGCTCTGATTGGTGAAGGCATTATTAAAAGTGTTTGCAATTTTAAGCAGATCAACTGTGGGGGTGCCCTTAAGGTTTAGCATTGTGGTCGATACCATGGGATCATTGCCCATGATATCATTGATATTGGACCAAAGTTTCTGCCATCTCCCCAGGTGTTGGTCAGCATCTCCCTTTGGTATTTATGTTTTGCTTGGTGAATATCCCTCGTGCAGGTGTTTCTAGCATCTTTATAGAACTGCAGGTCCTGCTGTTTACCAGTCTGGCACAGTGCCAGAGATGGTCCCAAAGTTTCATACTGGCTAGGAGCTGAGGAGTAATCCAGGGGTTCACTGTGCCATGGACCTTCATCTTTTTCAAAGGGGCATGTGTAACACAGGCAGTGTTGAAAACCATGATGAAATGCTCCAGGGCTATATTAGTGTCATCAGTTTAGTCCAGCAGGGTCCAATCCTGGGCACGTAGTTGCTGTTTTAATAGGCCCAAGTGGTCATGCTTAAGTACCCTGTTGTATATAGTCTGGGGAGGGGGGTATGGAATTTGTTGTACCAGCTGCAAGTGATTGGTGAGTGGTCACTGAGGGAGTCTGAGTGCACCATTACATTAGATAGGTGATCAGGATGATTAGAAATTATCCAGTCAAGGGTGGTGCTTGTCCCTGTTTTATAGTTTTTTCTAGTAGGTAGGCTAACAAATTGAGTAAGATGAAGAGCTGCTAATGTGTCCTTTATAGAGTTATTAGCAGGTGACAGCCAGTTTAAGTTGAAATCCCCCAGGATAATTGTCTTAGTGAGATGGTTATGGGAGCAGAGATAGTCCAGAACCTTGTGGAGACCTGTGGTGGGGTCCTCTGGGGGTATGTACACTGACAGAATAGAGAGAGCTTTAAAGTGGGCCACCAGTATCACTTTTATTGCCAGTACTTGTGTGGCACATCCAAGTTCAATTACTGGCAAAAAGTGACCCTTTAGTGAGTTTTTTAGATATTTGGCACCCCCATCCCCATGTTTAGACAGCTTGTTCAGTCAATAAATAGTATACCCAGGGAGAGCAACTGTAATGTCAGATATTTTTGGGGACAGCCAGGTCTCAAAGATGGATAGAATGTAAGGATTGTACTGTGCCACCCATACTTTGAGGGTGTCCATTTTACACAGAAGAAAGCAGATGTTAATTGTGGCCAAGGTAAAAGCACCTTGTTTGAAGCATACACTGCTTGTAGTTTGGTCAGTCGGACCTGGATTAGGGTGGATTTTGCCTGAGAGCAGAAGCATCAGAAGGGTGATCTTAATGAGAAGCTCTTTTAGTGCCTTTGACAGGTGATTTACATTCCTTCGGGTGCAATGTTGTTTTATCCTTTTACAGCCTATAGCAAAAAGGATGGTGGGATCTGGAGGGACATAACTGTGCACATGCATTCCATAAGAAGGCCAGTTGGTACATGAGAGGAGATCATGGATCACTAATAATGATGAAAAAGTTCCTAGATGTACAGCCCTTGATATAGTTAGGGTTGTCGCGAAGCTTATTATGGAGACGCTTTTTTGTAGTGTGGTAGGGCATTGATAGTAGGATAAGAAGGATGGGAAAATCACTCATAGTAATTTTATCTTTTATAGCCATATTTACCATTGAGACTTTATTGTAGTAAGCAGTGTCAGTAGCACACTTGCCTCAGAGGCCAGGAGATCAGAGGGTGGTGGGTTCAGTTCCCACATCTGGCACTTGGGTTAATATCCCAATACTGACACTGTAGTGCAGCATGAGGGGGGTGTGGCCCTTCTGAGGTGCCATCTTTTGGATGAGATGTTAAACAGAGATCCCATCTGCCTGGATTGGTGGTAGTTCAGGTGGATGCTAAAGATTCCATGGCACTTATGGAAAAATAGTAGGGGAATTTTATTGGTAATAAAGTGGACTTCATTACAGAAAAATAACACAACATATGTTAATAATCAAAAAAAACAGATCAATTCCAGTTAACAGAAAAAGTTATCACAATTTTTCCACAACAATACAGCTTGAGAAGTAGAAGGAAGTAAAAAATCATTTTTTTAACAGAACACAAAGCTGCACGAATATTACAAAGAACTTCACTGATCGAAATAGTTTTTTGGTGTAACACTAACAGACATCTTGCTTGCCATAAATAATAACGAATAACAGCAAAGATTATATACAAACTATCGACATGATATTTTCTATTAAGCAGGTCATTAGTGCAAAACATAACATGTTCATAAGAAAGTGAAGACAACAGAGGCTCTGACCAATTAGTAGCTAAAGTAGACCAAACTTCCAAAGAAAATGGACATTCACAAAATAAATGTTGCTGAGTTTCAAAAATATGAAGGCAAGAAGTTCTAGGGCAGTACCTCAAAGACAGAGCTTTGTGCTTATGATTGTTATTGACCCCTAATCTATCGTAGTTACTCAGCCAAATCATATCCCATAAATACGGTGGTAACCGATGATTTTGAAGTTGATGGAATACCCAGGGGAGACGTCCAGGGGGACAAGATGGAAAAACAATCTCCTCCTGAGCCTCCAACCTCCAAAGTCTTTCATATAACATGGATCTAGATAATATACAGAAGTCCTGAGGATGAAGACACCAGGTTAAGGCCATCTTAAAACTCTCTTTCCCATAAATAGGGATCAGTTGGGATTTAGAAATAACACCCTTATAACGAGCATGCCAACTATCAAGGCAAAGGGAAAACCATGCTAAAAAGTAGGGTTTCCAAAAAACATCCCCAGGTTTCAGAGCCTTCCCATAATTATAATTAAAAAAAAGGCTGTAAAAGAAAACAACAGGGTGGATCATACTGATTCCACCTTCTTTGAGCGGCCTGTATGTGAAATTCCTTTTAATGGGGTTTAACCTAGATCCCCACAACCCCTTGAAAAAAAGTCCAGTTAGTCTGGTAAACAAAGAAATAGGTGGTGGGAACACGTAACTGAGATGTAAAAAGATTGGTGTGACCAGAGTTTTAAGAAGCACAACCCTTTCTTCTTCCGATTAAATGCGTTTCCACCCATTAATCACATTATCTGCTTTTGTAGAGCAATATTCCAATTATATGTTTGCATGTTTTCACGACCAAAAAAAATGCCTAAATACGAAAAAGCTGCAGTAGAAACAGAAACTCCGGCATAGAGGCCTGCACTGGGAAGGGAGGTATGCCCTAGTGGTATGCAGATACATTTTAAAATTTATTTTAGAGCCTGAAACTGAAGAAAAGGTCTGAAGAACCTGAACAATAGCCTCTTGCTTTGTGGAGGAATCCACAGCCAAAACTAAATCATCAGCATAAGCTAATGTTTTAAGGGGGTAAAGAGGAAGGAGTACAAAACAATCCAATAATCTGTGGGCAAAGAAAAATAGCTCTCAAAAGGGTATCTATATAAAAATTATACAATAGGGGACTAAGCGGGCAACCCTGACGAACCCCACAGGCTAGAGAAATAGGACGGCCTATCCAGCCATTAACATTAGGACGTATCACTACATCTCTATATAACAAATGAAGCCAGGAAAGAAAACGCACTGGAAACCCGAAAAGCCGCCAGAACTAGGAATAAGAACTCATGGGAAACTTTATCAAAAGCCTTTTCTTGGTCCAGACTTATAATCCACCCAGTGACAGCATTATGTTCTCCTAAAGCGAATATTTCTCTCAATAAAATCAGATTATCAGAAAGATGTCTGCCTGGGATACCACAAGTTTGTGTCAGACTAATCATATGTGATGCAAAAGTAATCATTCTGGACAAGAGAATTTTGGCAAGAATCTTGTAGTCAACGTTTAACAAACTAATTGGTCTCCAATTATATAGATCTGAAGGATCCCCTTTCTTTTTAAACAGTAAAATCAATAATGCTTCTTTCATGGAAGCAGTTAAAGCATCACAATGTAACATCTCATTATAAATGATAGTTAACACGGGAACAAGATCAGTAGAAGGTCTTATAAAAATGTGGGTCAGTCCATCTGATCCTGGGGCAGAATGTGATTCAGACTAGTAATAGCAGCTAATACTTCATGTTCATTAATATCAGAAGAAAGCTTGACTTGATCAGAATCAGAAAGTTGAGGTAAGGACAATGATTGAAGAAAGTGATCTGCATTAACAAGGTCAGTTTTAGTACCGAACAGACTGAAACGTGATTTTCAACATAGCGAAGCAAGTCTTGAGTTTCTTGGTAATTCCCGGACTGAGATAATAGAGAGGTGATTAATTTAGTGTCAATTCTATCTTTACAGGCCTTGAAGGGATCTAAACAACCTTAGTAATATGGGTGCCAAAACGCTTCCTGACCTAATGAGTCAGCTCAATTATACTGAGATAACCTCATTTGAGCACTGATTTCGCTAATTTGAGAACTAAAATCATGATTAGTGGAGCTGGCTAAAGAAAATAAATGCTGTAACTGATGCCTTAAGGTTAAATAGGACAAATATTTAGTATTTTGTTTATTACAGCTGTTTTCTGAAAAAACTGTTTCCAACTCAGCTTGGAGGCCTCCCACCAGTCTATCCCAGTGTCATAGAAGTCAACTACAGACAAACGAGCTAAAAACTCTTTGTGCCAGAGTTTGAGAAAAAAAGAGTCACTGAGTAAGGAATCATTGAGACGCCAACTGGCTTTCTTACATCTCGGGGCTGAGGCCCAGGAAAAGGAGGCACATAAAGCAACATGATCCGAGAATTCAGTAGCCACCGTTTTACAAGAAAGTAAAATCAAAACCTTCGATAAAAAAAGAAAATCTATCCTGGTGTGTAAGGACCCCTTAAAAAAAGTAGACCCACCCGATTTGTGGAAATATCTATATGCATCCACAAGCTTAGCCATGGAAACTATATTATTTAAAGCTATAGAGTCACAAAATAGCTTAGAAGTTTGTAGGCCTCGATCCGTTTGATGTAGGCCGCAATTAAAATCTCCCACCCATAAAAGTAATCTAGACATAAAAAGATAGGGCTTAATTAGATGAAAAAGGGAAACTCTCTGTGCCTTGGTTTGAGGGGCGTAGGTCCCAATCATCCGAAACCTCTCGGATTTATATGAAAAATCCAACAACAAGGCCCTACCAGGGAAAATATCTACCAATCTGGATACTCTAAAATCAGAGCTGGAGAATAATATCCCAACACCATCACAAGTGTCTGGTCCAATAGACCAAAAGGAGGGTCCTGCAGTCCATGCCTTTGAGGCCTGGAATAGTTCCCCATGGGTCTTCAACCTGGTATCGACTAGGCAGAAAATATCACAGTTCAGGTCAGAAAGGGTGAAAAAAATTCCACCCAGCTTCTTCTTCCTTTTAATACTATTCACATTTAGAGAACATATATTTAGAGAAGACATAATTTAAGAATTGGGTGGGGACTTGCCCCTCCGTCTTTGCCTAGTGCGTTTGGCTATTGGGTCCATATCAGCCCCATCGACCCCGTCAGGGAAGGAAAGATGGGAGGAGGTATCAGTATCCTCACCCCCAGAGTCCTTATCCGAAAGATCTGTGGCTAGAACCGCAAAGTTGTTAGGGGTTTGCCAGCTACGTGAAGAGGTATCCTTGCTGCGACTAGCAACAGCAAGGCCCTTCCTGGTTCGTTTGTGGGTAACAGCGGTGAAACTAGGGATGTCTACCTCCAGACTCGTGGGATGAGGGGGAGGCATAACTGTATCAAGAACAATGGAAGTAATAACAGGAGAATCCACAGCAGAAGCAGGAAGGGGTACAGCTGGAAAGGGGGTCTGAGGATCTGGAACAGGGGCTGCAGAGGGATCACCTCCAGCTACCAAAGGGGTAACCTCTGAGGTAGAGGAGGCTAAATTGTGGGCAAGCAACTGTTGAGCAACAGTGATGATGCCATCATGGAAGGGCAATCATCTCTGTTATGAGGCCCAGGGGCACCTGCCATAAGCGTTGCAGTTCCTCACATAAGTTGCATTTAAATGAGTTAGCACATTTGGCTGCAATATGACCATATTCAAAACAATGGCTACATTTAAGAGTGTCACAAGCAGAGCTTAAATGAGCACGTGCCCCACACTTAAAACAAGACTTCGGTTGCCCAGCATAAAAATGAAGCCCTTGTCTTTGCCCAAAAGAAAAATTAGGGCAGATGTTTTGGGGCCAGTATTAGTTGAAAAAGCTTAACACGTACCTTCCAACTACCATCCCAAATTTATTCAGAGTCTAGATTAGGGGTAGGCCTGTTCAAAACTTCACACCGTTTATTTAACCAGAATAAAATATCCTCAATGTGAACTCCCTCATTCTTAAAAACAACAGTAATGTTACCAATTGCAGGTTTAGTGAGAGGAATGGCCTGAAAAGGGGACCAAACTGGTGTGGACTGGAGTTTGTCATATTGAGCCCAAAACCTATCGAGCCCAGACATTTGTTTAAAGCTGATATCAAATTTGGAGTTACCTATATTAATCAGTGCAAAAATCTCAGAGGAAAAAAACTTCATTGATCCTTTAAGAAGAGTTTTAGCTATATAGAAACGATCAGGGGGAAGTTCTAAACCACCCTTATAAAGTAATCTAACAGCATTCCTCCTTGGTGCAGGCTCGCCTTTGGAGGAAAATAAATCAGCAAGTTTAAATTTAGAACCTTGAGATGCAGTGGCAGTAGCTAACAAAGTAGGTCCTGAAAAAACATTTTTAGTCCCTTGCAAAGCAGAAGTAGTCTTAGGGATAGTGGTTGTAGCACTAGCAATAGTAGAACTAGCAATAGTTAAAGGAGAAGACACACCCCGGGGTTCATTGGAGCTCATACAGTTTTTCTCAAGGATTTCTGAAGCATATTGAGGTACACAGGATCCTCGGAATCAGGGGTCCAAGTTCCTCCAATGCCCCTTTCCCAACCAGCATTTTTTAAAGCTTTCTCTGGCGACCAGTCTGAGTGGGCATCCTGGTTGGGTTTGGCTTTTTTATGGAAGAATGAACCCCCACATTTGGACCAACCAGGCTCTTGTGTGGCAGAGAAAAAAAAAAACAGAAGGTCGCCCAAGAACAGAAACGGAGTCAATGGTAGTGCTAGAGTCACTTACTGAAAGAGAAGCAGCGTCATTCAAGGCAGTTTCGTGCGTTTCAGTCGTTGATTGCTGAATAATAGCAGTAGAAGCAGTCCGAAGGTTGTCGGCATCAGGGAGCTGAGGAGGTACCAACGCGGAAGAGACAGAAGCTGAATCTGCCGGTAGGACGTCGACTGGGGGCTTTCCAGTGTCAACGTCACAGGAAGGAGAGCAAGGAATAGGCGTCCGAGGCGATGCCTGCACAGAAGCCAGCAGTGCCGAATCCAGAATCTGCAATCGCAGGACTAGCGCCTTACGTTGTTCCCGAAGGCTGGAAGCGAGAGAGGGAACTCCGTTCACAACAGGTACAGCAGAACTAACTTCACTAGGTATGGCAGAGAAAACGGAGTCCATTTCCAGTACAGGCATGCTGCTAGTAGCAGCTACATCAAGACGTTCCTCTAGGGCCTCTAAGGAAGGTAGCACAGAGGAGGAGGCTGACTCCCCTGAGCTAGCAGCGTCCATCTCCTCCAGGGGATCATGCGAACTGGCCATCTTGAAGCCAGCGCAAAGGCTCCACCTACACAGAGTAGGGGAATTTCCCCAGTGTCCTGGCCAAATTTCTCTTCAGGAGTCCTAGGAGCAGCTGCTGGGTGGCTGGATTCTGTGGTGTTGGCCACTGGCCAGGGAGTGGGTCCACGGCTGCTGCTGAGCCAGTGTCAGGGACTGTATCTTCAGGAGACCCAGGAACAGTTGCTGGGAGGCCAGATTCAGTGGTGTTGGCCACCAGTTAGGGAGCAGTAATGGGCAGTACATAATGAAAAAGTTTGATGCACAATTCTTTTATTTTTGCCTTTTTGGGGGAGAGGGGATTTGTTCATCAAAGTGAATACAAATTTAATTTTCTGCCATTTCTTACTGATTATAAAAAATCTTATAGGCATCTATAAATGAAACACATCTCATTTTGTAGCTATGTTTGTACTGAACAATTTTTGTGCTCACAGTACAATGCTAATAATTTTCATTTTAAAGTTATTTGTATTTGTCAAAAAAGTGCAAAAACACTTTAATTTTCTGCAGTTTTTTGCTAATTATAAAAAAACTAAAATGTATCTATAAATGAAACATCACTCATTTTGTAAATATTTTTTGCTTAACAACTTTTGTGCTCACAGTACCATGCTATCATTTTTCATTTTAAAGTTATTTGCATTTGAATATTATTAGTACTGCTACTGAGGCCAAATATTCTTAATCAGTTGATGACATAGCAACTATGTACATAAATGAGTGATGACATAGTAACTAGGCAAGGCAAACTTTATTTAAAAGACGCCCAATCCCGGAGGCTCTGGGCACCGTACAGATAAATAAACACATATTCAGAAACAAAATCAATAAAAACAAAAGAGAAAAACATAAAGATATGGATAATTAATGCCACATAAAAACATTTCCCATAAATAATATAAACTATGTACATTAATGGAATTTATGTACACAGTAGCTCAAATATCAGGATTCATGTAATGGATATATATATATATATATATATATATATATATATATATATATATATGGCATGGTAGTACCACTATACTTATGGCTGCATAGCCATTTCTATGTTAAACCTCAAATTTTGCACTTTAATAACTTTTGAACCATTTGTATGATTTGCCTGCAATTTGGAATGTACACAGATTTATCTTAGATCTCTTTCGTGTCTGTCGGATGTACGGTTGTGGAATCGTAGTGCACTCAAAAAGTGAAAAATTCCCAACGCTGCAATTTCCTTGTCCACCCATAATGCACTGAAGAATGCATTTCAGTGGGTTTAAATTGGATTGTCTTTATGGGTCCTGGGCTGCAGTGGTGCCTTTTGAAGATTGTGTGAAAAAATATTGCTCCGTTCAAAAGTTATGCCATTTTTTCTGTCCCCTTATAGCCTATAAGAAAATTTATAAGTGCAGCTCAAAAATTGGTACAATCATATTTTTTATGTCAAAATTGCCAAAAATGTTGCACTACCGCCATCTTGTTTTTTAACATTTTTTAGAAAAAACAGTATGACTCAAAAAATAATGCACTTTTCAACAGACCAACCATTGGGTTTACCTAATCGGGCCATGAGGAACACGCCCCTGGCATTAGTTTGTGGCCAGCTAGTCCAAAAATATTTTTTTTTAATGTTTTTCATTTTATGATCTCTATGGCATATTTTGTGCCATGCAAACATTTGCAAAAACATTAAATATGATCATGATAACATTTTCTTGATCTTGATAATATTCCCATTATAGAGATAGGAGGATTTTGCTGTATGTTGCTTTTTTTGTCACTTGATTGTGGCAAGGTGGATTGCACTACTTTCATGACATTTTCAGGGAAGGAAGTCCTAGTGCCACAGATGTGCCTTTCAGTAGTTTCATGTGGAAAAATGAAAGAGGCCCATGCTTACACCATTCCAAAATTCAGAAATTTTCCCATAGGATAACATTGCAGCAGTTGTTTTCTTTGTCCCTTCATTGTGGCAATGTGGATTGTGCTAATGGTCTGAACTTTTCAGTGTGGAAAGCCCTAGTCCCAGAGATGTACTTTTTGGTGGTTTGGTACAGAATCATTCAACATGCCCATAGTTACAGCATTGCAAATTTCAGAAATTTTCCCTTAGGATAACATTGTGGCACCTGTCTTGCTTTTCGGGGCTCGTATCTCAAAAACGGTTCAAGATACAGACTTTTTGTCGCAAAATTTCAGAAGTAGGTTGGAAAGCCATGAAACCCATGGAATTTGATTTTTTTTCTAGCTTGTACAGTTCCTGAGATATTTGCGAATTACTGTTCCAATTGCTAATTTTCACGGCTGTAGGCCAGTATTACACCCTCAGAGTTAGCACTCACATTGGTTTTCAGTGCCATTATCTCAGAAATGATGTTAGATATGGGTTCGGTCAATGTTGTGAAGACTACTCACTCTCATGATTATAACCACACTTGCATTTTTTTTTCTACCTGCTATGGTTCCCGAGATATGGGTGAATTACTATTACAAAGCCTCCTTACCTTATAGGACTGCTGTATAGCTCCATGCTTATCTGTAAGTGGGAGCACAGGGCCCTGAGGTCTGGTGCTCCTACAAACACATATCATTATGCACAACTGCTCAGCTTGGTAGGGGGCCCTGTGCTCCGATCAACACATTCCATTTACTACTTACATTACACTTTAAAAAAAAAAGAAAGGAAATTCTTTGCAAAAACTTCATTAATGCATCAGTTAGGGTTATTTCCACACTGGCAAAAGTGTGGAAATTCCTTATTAGGGTTACAACCCCACCCCATGACCCCTCCTCAAAACCCTAACTCTGCATTGCCCCACACACACACACACACACATGCAAGACACATGCAACACTGTACAACACTATATCACTCCGGCACATCTGTAAGCACAATAATCACAACACTGTACTACTTTCACATAACACTATGTAATGGAAAAACAAATACAGTATAAGCGACTCCATACTGCTAGCACAGTGTGATGACACATTACTGCTGGCATATCTTCCTCATACAATTACACTTAGTCTGTATGCATTTTCAAAATATTGATTTATATGTGTCATATTCCAATAATTGGGTCACTGCAAGTATCATCACTACCAGATAGGCATGTAGTAACAGCACAGATACACCTGACACATACACATTACTTTGCAGATACTGCTCTGGTGGCAAACTACCACCAGCACATGTTGTTATGCTGCTGTGTTACCTGGAAACACTGATTATCAGTATCTTATGGTAACCTCTGCATGTTACAACTGTTGCTTTTACATCTTTCTTGTAAACTGTGCTGCAAGATATTACTTTTATTACTACCACTGTTTGTTATTAGGACTAACTCATTGTATCACAAAACGAAATGCAAACATCCAGTGACTGTTGCTAGGCTCACAGAAACTGTAATTTCTAATACACTATGTATGGGTAACATCAGCATATCTGTGTACCCCCAAGCCACTATGATGGCTGCAGAACTCATACACTTAGTGGACTGTGACAATGCCTCTGTCTTCTGGAACAGTTTACAGACTTGTCTGTTACTTCCGTTACCTGATCCTGCTTGTCCCTGGTTGCTTGTCTTGCCTTGGCCCTTGCCTTTCTTGCATCTGTGTGTGTGTGTGTGTGGGGGGATGTGGAGTTAGGGTTTTGAGGAGGGGTATGGGGTGGAGTAGTGGGTTGATAACCAAAATGGAATTTCCACACTTTTGTTGGTGTGGAAACAACCCTAACTGATGCATTAACAAAGTTTTTGCAAAGAAGATATATATATATATATATACATATATATACGTGTGTGTGTGCAACCCAAATAATATATACTGTACAAACAAAATAAATAGAGGTGCATTTACAATAAATAGGTGAAGTACATCAAAACGCTTACTTTTTCAAAAATGTTTTAAAAGAAAAGCAGTTATTCAAACCATAACCAACCCACGATCTAAATTTAAACTGCCCAAATGCTTATCTTTCAAGTAGATCTTACAATTCTCCACCTCATGGTCCTAAAACCACTTTCTCAATACCATTAAATGTAAATCTGTGTGCAGGACCACATTTCTGAGGTTCCACATCAAGACATCGATGGTGTCGGTGTTGACATCCCTGACAGTGATGGGAACAATGCCAACAGTCAGCATTGTTCCTAACAGGAGAGAAAGTGTTTCTCTGAGGGAGAGCTTTGCCCCCCACACCCCCATGCAGAGAGCTGTGCCCCCCACAACCCCCATCTCTAAATAACCAGCTCTGAGTCAGAGCTGGTTTGGGGTGGGGGGGCACAACACTGGGAATTGCTGCATCGGCAGACAGTGGACCACCACAGTGAACAATCCTGACCTGGCGAAATTTGTCACTGTGGTGGTGTTCGCTGTAAAAACATCATTGTGATGGGTTAATACCCATTTCTGAACATGTACTGACAGTGCACTCTTTACATCTTTGTTTGCAAAACACCTAAAGTGTTCTCCTATGCATTGCTTTAATTTCCTGGAGGTTTTCCCTATGTAAAATTTCTTACAATTGCATGTTGCCAAACAAATAATGGATATAGTATTACAGTCAATAAAACTGTAAATTTTCAAAACTTTGTTTACATTTTCTACTGAAAATTCATCCCCAGTGTGTAACACTTCAAACAATTTCCAGTTCATACACTTGAATGTACCTTTACCTTTTACCGTTCCACCTCCCCCCAGTTTTCCTTCATTTCCTATTGTAATTTGATTTATCATTTACAGTAGTCACATGTCACTGACATCACCAAAAAGTTAAACCAGTGAAATTAATGATGATGCAATTGAAAAGGTTATTTAAAATAAGCGAGGTGATAAGTCAATGCAATTCACCTTGAAAAAGCACTGTATGTGAAACAGTCATTGTTAGCAGCTGGTGACTGCTTGCTGTGTTTTTACATTTAATTTGGGCCAGATATTCAAAACTTTGCCCCAGAGCAAAATTAGCACTGCCCGGCATGCTAAATTAACCTGAAAGCAATAGCTCGCTATATTTAAAGGGATAGCCCCAGTGCTAAACATGCTGAATTTAGCGTACTAGGGAAGCCGGGCAAACTGGGCCGGAGATGCAGTGCAAAAATAGCCCGGAAAGTAAGACAGCACTGAATATAGACAATAAGACGGCTCTGAATACAGCAATCAGTCAAGCAGTGCAAACACCCATAGGAACACAGTGCAGAGGGGAGTCTGCTGTGCTCTGCATCACATGCAAAGAAGTATAGCCCTGAATGTGACCACAAGAGCAGACAGCAGTGCACAACCCAGAATATGACACAAACCCAGCCATGGCAATGGCCAGTAACACCCAATTCTCAAGAATGGAAACCAAAACAAATGAGAAACCCTTGAAACACTCCAATACACCCAATAATGACTCCGAACATAGTAAAGTCAAGAAAGTGGAATGTATTAATGTACTCAAAGAATAAAAGGCAACAATAACACAAGAATAGCAACAAAAACAATGGGAGGGCTAGGCTCGAGGTTTAATGTGGGGAATAACTCTTCCCACAACATCTATTTAAGCCCTCCACTAATGCACCTCCCTTGCTTAGGGAGTGTTTTTTCTGGGATCCCTGTGTGGTTTGTGTGGCTGTGCTCTGTGCTTCTGCTACTGCCTGTTTAACATCCCCTTGCTTCTGTCCCCTTCTCTCTCTCATTATTGTTCATGTGTTTCCCTGATGTTTACCTTGGTTGTTGGTCCTCTTCCACAGCTCCTGCCACCTCCCTGCTCTCATTCTTCACTCCCCTCCTCTCCCATTCATGCTGGGGTTCTCCCTTCTCTGTTGTCCTTTTGGGCTTTTATGACTGGCACTCCCAAACACCCCCCCATTCCCTTTAGTTCCCTGTTCTTCCTCCATCCCTTCTGGCTGCTTTCCATCTTCCTGTATGACCTCAAGAGCCCCCATTGCCTCCTCAACCTGGATGATCTGACTCCCTCTCCATACATGGATACACTTTTTGGCACTGCCTTGCTTATCCACTCATCCATGTTCCACTGTGGCCTTCTCACTGCTTACCCAGTCTGTATCTCTCCCCTTCCCATACTCCGTTGCTCTCTCTTACCATATGTATCCCTCATGCACTGCCTAGGTATGTGCTACTGCAGAACCAACTTCCGTCTTGGGACACTTACTGTATCTTTCACAGCTATTATGGATTCTGTTTTGACCTCACTCACCGGGGATTGTAGCAGCTGTTTAGTATGATGCCATCATCTCATTTAATTGCTCCTGAATTCAACTTTCCCCCTACTTCTAGGTTATTCCTTTTTCTCCATTGACCACAGGTCATCCAACCTCGATGCCGAGGCCCTTCCCTCAAACTGTTTCATCAGATAACCGCATATGCATTTTCACTGACTACAAACTGCATTGTGTTTTATTGTTCTCTTGTCTGGTGTATTACTTAGATTAATTTAGCCCATCTACTCCCATCTCAGAAGTGAATCCGTTTACTGCATCAAGCCTCACAACCATCATGTACCTATGCACTAGGTCCCACTGACACCTTATCTTAAGACCTCAGTTTACTGTGGTAGTCCATTCTTCTGAGTTCGCATATGGGGAATCTGGCTCCCTCAGTTTGACTACTATTCAGACCCGCTTAGAATATTCAGTGGAGAACATTGGGGTCATTCATACCCATCTACAATCACTTGCCCATATCACAGAAGACAGGACACTACTATGATCTTTACATTGCATCAGGGGTGAACAAGGAGCAAGTCTTCCCTGCTGGATGGATCCTATGCATGGGTGCATTCTAGCAGCAGCCAGAGTTCCACTGCAATTACCCACACCCAGCTTGCCGTATTTCCAATGGGGTGGGGGGTGGTATTTCGACTGCCCAGCCATGTACTTCCACTGTTTGGCTCCTCCTGGTACATGTCTCCCTAGGACCACCTGTGCATCCCTTTTTCAGACATTGGGGGAGGTAGAATCCCCATTCTATAGCTCCATTGGACTTCCACATACACGTACTCCACCCCTGCTCATGATACCTCAGTCGCTGCACCTACCTATTGCCTTCCTCGTTCCTGACTTTGTCCTGTGAGCTTTCCTTTCTCTATGTTACCTGATCCAAGACCTCTCCCTACACTCATAATTTGTTTTCTGCAGCTACTATGCCTACCATTTCACCTATTGCCATACCAAGTATCAATTTGTCATCCTGTCTCTGTCTCTTTCCTATATCTACTTGTCTTTCCAGCAGCATTTGCACTTCTGCCAACCCATACCAGCAGTACTCCGGACTTCATCCCTAACTCGCACCTTCTGAGGTGCTGAGTGAAGGTAGACTTCCACTGCCTAGCAGGGATGGGATTCCATTACAACTACCACATCCTTCTTACCAACCTTGCATCCTCTGTCCCTAACTCTGCTCGGCAGCATCGAGAGAAGGTTAGTTCACCCCGACTACCAAGGATGGGACCATGTCTACAATCTATAGCCTTATATTGTACCTTCTCTATCTCATACCAGTTGAAGCTTCCCTTTGTGATAGAAACTTCTACACCCCATGTGACCTTATCATTTTAACTATGCCTGGCTGCCTCAAATCATCATCATCCCACCTCAGCCATCCCCAACATGTACCTGAGTCTACAGCCTACTGCTTCAAATTATGCGTTCTCAGCCTCTTGAACAGATGCTGCTTCCCTTTGGGACCTTGACTTGCCTGACTTGCCTTTTCCATCATACCTAGTCTGCAGCCTCATTTTATAATCGGCTCCCACTAACTGCCATAGCCAGGAGCCTGAATCCGTAGTTGACTGTTTCCACCACCTGCCTCTTATTTCTGATGCTGGTTTTCATTTTTATTTCTGGTACAGAACTGCTTTACATATGTACCCTTATTGTCCCATCTTTCCTTTTTGCATCCTATCAGGATCATCTTGCCTCGACCATCATGGATCGACATTTGAGTGTACAGTACACCGCTTCCTGTATCCTTACTCAATATGCTTTCAGATGCCACAACCCTTCTGGACCTGGACCTCCTCCTCCTCATAGCCTCCATCCTTCATTGCCAGCAGTGTTCCCTCAAGTCTCATCAGACTACCTTTCCTGGTCGAGAGTCTGAACTTGTATCACTGTTTTCACTTTCTGCATCCTCTGCTTGATACAGGTCACCACTTTCCTTCAGGAATGGGACTATCCCACTCCAACTGTTGTCATCCCTCAGCTTTACCTGTCAACATCGACTGCATGTCATCCCATTGACATCGGGGAGTGGTTTCCCATCTCTGGATTCACTGGGTCATTGCATCCTCCATCTCTTTTCCCATCTGAAAAGGACCTCCATAACTTGCTTGTCTCTAGCCTCCTACCTTTCTAGAGTGGTATCAAAGAATAGTTCTCTCACTCCTCATTTCTCAGGCCTAGAAGCTAGTTTCTACAATCAACTGTTTTAAACTTACTTGCTGTCTACCAGAATGTCACTTGCTGCTCCCTCATGGACTTGAACTTGTCCCAATTGTGCTTTCACCCTTAACCGTTATCTACAGCATCCTGCCCATTATCTCAATTCCATTTGACTGCCTCTGTGACTTCCTTACTGCAGGTCACCCATCCAGTTGCTGTCCAGATTTCTTGTCTCCTTCAGATGCAGGACCCTTGTCCTTCTTTGCTCCAGCATTTTTGGTCCTTCCACTAGTTGGTTGAAGTCTTCGTCAGGCGTGGAACCTAGGTACTTCAACTTCACTTTGCTCCTCAGCCCTCACTGGATAATCTTCTTGTGTCTGCTACAGCCTTCCCACATTCTGCTGCAGTTCACTGAGAAGTTGACCTAGTCCTGTTCCTTTCTGCACAGTATGTCATCCGGCTTCATTCATCTCATCACCTTCCTGGATCAGTCCTTCAGTCCATCAAGATTCATAATGAATTTTCATTCCATCTTCAGATGGCGATCCTTCCATCTCCACCTTGCAGACTCAGGGCTTTGTTCTATGTGCTTTGGCTCTTTTGGGCATCCTACCATACCCCAGGCCAGTATTCCTACTCAGTCAACTTCTACCCTCATTTATTTATTGCATACTCCTACTTTGGCAATCCTTACAGCTCCCATCCGCTACTCGATGGATCAATGTTCATTTCACTTGAGGAATCTATGTCTAGCATGCATTTCTTGGCAGCATGCCTCAAATACTTTTACGTTAATTTAACATCTTCCATACTACCTAGTCAGCTCCTCTAGATCATTCAGGACCCCCATTTGTCTGAACACTAGAAACATACCCATTTTTCTCCAATTGGATATGCCCTCCAAATCTTGCCTGTTTTGTCTCTGTGAACCTTCCTGCCTACCATGCCTCACAGGCTCTCCTCTTACACAGAAAGGATGTAACTTCTTCTGAAAATGCTCTGACTTGTTCTCCATCATCGCCTCCTTTAAATCCTGGGACACTTAAGATACCTCTTGACACCTTGGACATTACTTTCTTCCAGTCCACAGCTTTCTACATCACCAAATTTGTTGACTATGTTATTAGACTCTTACTTCCTCAAAAGACATTGCTTTTTCTAAGACCTTCCCATCTGCTTTCAGAATATTCATCACTGGATCTCCACTGCCTAGCTGCTTATGAATACCACACCATCCAAATCATCATTCGTGGCTCCTGGACATCACTATTCCTCATACAATCATCCACACTTCTTCCTCTAGTACATTCAGTCAAGTTAACCACCCTTCCAGCAGACCCTCCAGCCTCTCCTTCACAAACTATCTACATTAATCTCTCCAGTAAAGACTAGCACTGAGAGCAGGCTCTTCCTCTTTCCATCCGGAAATCCGCAACTGTTAAGGCAAGTTCACTAACCCAGTCTTGCTTTCCAACCGGTCTTAATCAGCTATAGCACTAAGCTCCTCTAATATTCCACACTACTCGACTTCACGTTCAATTCAGCTTACAGACTCTTCAGCGTATCTACTTCCAAGCTTCTCTCAAGGACTTAGGAATTGGATTACCTATAAATCTAACCAACCATAAGCCACCACAGTGCAGCTCATGGACAATCACGCAGCAGAAATATCTGTAATTGCTTTAGCCAGCATACTAGCTGAGCATATACAAGTCTAGTTACGACATCATGCCCAAAAGTAAGTCATACATTCCTTAAACCAAACTTCAAATCAGTCTCTATACATATTCAATTGCCAGCAGAACTGCATCTGCAAATCTTCCTCTAATTGTCTACTAATCACTTAAGGCAGTTCCATTTATCAAGCACACTCAGACTTTCCTCTACTCATTTCTACTGTTCAGCTGCCTAGATAGCTACTCATTGCTCACTGCTACATTCTTTGCCTACAGACTTTACATTGACAATCAAACTTTACACAAGTTGGATCATTCACCTATGACAGCAGAAATCATTGCAATTCCCACCGTTCACTGTCTGGTAGCATGTCAAATCAAATCATGCTCTCCCAGTTCATTACGCCCCTGCAATCCCTTGGGACACACATCATTTATCCCCTTGGAAATCCAAACTCCATTCATCCTTCTTCAACTGGATCAGCTCCACACTTAGGATTCTACTGTTCCTTCAGAAAAGACCTACTCTTCATCCTCAGGATCATCAGTCAATCTGTATCACCCATGGATCGAGGATGGACCATCATCTCCAAGGTACTCAAAGACTCTCTTGTACTCATTTTCCACTTCATGGAAGATTTCTTAGTGACTCCTCACTCACTACTAAAATCCTTGCCTCTAGACCTTACCTTGAAAGTCAGTCCTTACTGAAGTTTGATCATTCACCCATGACTTCTCGTATCATAGCAAGTTCACCCTCCACTGTCTAGTAATTTTCAATCAATTCATGGTCTTTCTGACCATTACGTCAATGCAACCCCCTATGGACAAGCACCCTTCATCACCTCAGAAATCTGGACTTCATTTATCCTTCTTCAACTGGATCTGCTTCACACTTAGGATTATACTGCTCCTGCAGAAAAGACAGACTCTTCAACCTCAAGATCATCATTCATTCATCATCATTCATGGATCAAGGATGGACCATCATCTCTCCAAGAAGATCACCTTCCTTAAATTAGCTATGGTTACTAGAACCTAGAGCCTTCTCCTTTTAGTATGCCCAGAGGATGGGCAGACCACCGGCCATAGGTCCTCAGAGGTTTCTTCTACCTGGGGGATTTTCCTCTCCTGAGTGCCGGGGGTTCATACTTTCCCTGAGCTGGAGAAGGTATCTTTTTGGGCCTTCTGTTACCTACAAATTACTACCTACATACCTACTACTCAACGGTGGGAATAGAGTAAATCCACGAAAAGTACCACAAGTTACATACGCACTACATACTCCATTGCTATTCCACAAACATTGAATGGGAGGGCTTGGCCCTGGGTTCAATGTGGGGAATAGCTCATCCCACAACCTCTACTTAAGCCCTCCACTAACATACCTCCCGTGCTTAGGGAGTGTTTTTGTCCCCCATCATCCCCTCTCCACCTTCTCCAGCATTCTTCTCACCCTTGTTCATGGGCCTTCTATTCCTTACAAATTACTACCTACAAACCTACTACTCAAGGGTGGGAATAGAATAGAATAAAGCCACAAAAAGTACTGCAAGTTACATAAGCACTACATACCCCATTGGTATTCCACAAACACCGAACAATAAATACAAAACCATTAATACAACTACTACTACTACTACTACTACTACCAATAATACTACTACTACTATCACTACTACCACTGATACTAATACTACTACAACTACTACTACTATAACAACTACTATGACTACAAATGAAATTGGAGGAAAAGTACAACAATGGGGGGGAGCAAGCAAATGAAAATGGGAACAGTCCTAATGTTTCTGGCATGATGGGTCTAGCAGCCTGGACTCCAGGGTTGCAGCCACCCTCTGGGTCTCAGAAATGAGGATCACCTGCTGCTCTATGATTGTCCTCTGCTAGCGGACCTGGTGGCACAGAAAGTCATCCCTCCCCTCTATTGCCTCAGGCTGTGTGGCCCATAGTGATCTTCAACGTGGACCTGGAGGATGAGGAGGACCATGTCAGGATGGTACACCAACAAAGAAGTAAAACATACAGCCAAGGTTTATGGCCCAGGGGTGGACAGCATGTCCCAACAACCATGGCCATGTGTCAATACACTGGAGTAATGCACATGCAACCCGGCAAGTGCCTGTACATGGCAGCAGGACAGCACAGGCTGCACCCACCCAGCTAACGTACACAGGAAAGCATGGAAGGCAAAAGCCAACACCATAGACCAGAGGAAGCCACACAACCCATTGGAGTACACAGTGGCACAGTACAATCAAACAGGCAAAATCCACTTGACTGGGACAGTGGCCCCAAGCACAAAAGAAGCTGTGTAATGACAAATCAGTTGGGACATGCTGCCCAAAGGAATAGTGCAAAGATGCAAACAGCAATGCACAACCACCATGGGAATGCCCACAGTCACACCACAGTGCAACAGAATGTGACCTGTACTGGAGAGGTGCAGGCCATGTGGCAGGCCCCCACAAAGCACCAGAACCATGGCAGCAATACACAATGTGGATGGGCAGTGCACAGACCACCCCATGTAATGAAGGTACACAATCCAGAGGTTCACCACCTCAGCGGAACAGCAGTACACCACCTGCCCATCCAGACACATAGTAGTCCAGGTCTATACAGTAACATTGCCCCATCCATGCAACCGCACCATAGCAGGACAGCCATACATCATCCGCCCATCCTGACATATAGCAGCCCTGGCCTATAGAGTAACACTGCCTCATCCATGCAAACCTCTTCATAACAGGACAGCCATATGCCATCTGCCCAGTCAGACACATAGTAGCCCAGGCTTATACAGTAACACTGCCCCATCCATTCCACTACCCATAGCAGGACAGCCATACACCATCTGCCCATCCACACACAGAGTTGCCCAGACCTATACAGTAACACTGCCTTATCCATGCAACCCCCCCCCACATAGCAGGACAACACTACGCCATTCACCCTTGCCATGGGCATAGTAACCCAGGCCAAGACAGAAACACAGCCCAACCAACTGCAACAACACAGTGTGTCATGGACACATATGTGTGATGTCCAAGGTAACACCAGCAGACAGTGTACAAGTAACCATCAATACATGCAGAAAAGTGTGTGAACAAAGTTTAATACATATGGAAGACACCCCTCTATCCATCACTGCTCTCCTTGGTGCACTAAGCATAGCCTGGCATCCTCCAGCTGTTGTCCTGGCTCCTGCTGCTGTGGTCTGCATGGTGAAGAAGGTACAACACTGTAAGTACCTGCAGAAATGACACATTAAGCACCACCAATGCCCATGTCACACAGTGGTAGTACAAACCACAGCCCCCCCCTTGCCACATGTCCTATGACACATAGCATGCCATTGTGAGATGTGTCACCCAGAGCAGTGTATGGAAACACTACAGCATGTGCCACATACACAACCACAGACAGATGGTGGTGGACCCAACCATGCCCAACAGTGTCAACCCTGTGAACCCCACCCATGGCCTCATGGCAATGACGATGTACATATTCAAGGGCAGTGCAAACACGTACGACTGATGTGCAAATGTAAAGGGACACATACACTTGCACAGAGACAGACACATTCCACCTCCTCACACACACACACATAACACGTATACATGTGGTACAGGAATACACCTATCTGACATGGGCACTGTCCATCACTGACCATGCGCCTGTAGCACTCCAGCTTCTGGGCCTGCCGACGCTGCATATCAACATATTAATTCCGGCACTGCTCCCCATCCCTTGTTGTCTCCGTCTGCTGGGTCAACCATTCACCCAGTAGAGACCCAGACCTCCATGCATGGCCTGTCCTCCTCCCAGACATGCCCAAACTGCTGCCTCTCCCTTCTCAGGACAAGGTCTACCAGATTTGCCAGCTTGACCTCCCCCCATCTATGGTCCCTCTGGACCATTGCCCTCACTCTCCTGCTGGATAGCATTGTCCTGTGTCTGAGTGTGAATACACAAACAAAGTGTACACTGCCAAACAGGGCAACTCCCTCTCACTCCTGCCACTCCCTGCAATGTACCTGTAGGCCTGCAAAGTAAACTGCGTGTACCGTAGCACAGTGCTATGCAGTAATGGGGCTGTGCAAATGCATTAGCACAGCACTACATGGAAGTGCATGCACCGAGCATGTGTGACCCCACTGTGACCCCAAGATACATGATGATAGCACGCATGCACAAGACACCAGTGGAATGACCCTATAGCCAGGCGCTAAGCAAGCTACCCTGTGCTAACTGTTTGCCTGGCGCAAACAGATTTGCCTGGTGCTAACTGTTGCAATATTCAAAGGCTGCATGCAAATGCATGCTAATGAGCCTACTTCTGCAGTCGCCGGGCAATCCAACACATTAGCATATCATTACAGCCTCATTTTCATGGATGACTAGGTGGATTGCCCGGCCAGGCTATTTAAGGACAAACAGTGCTCCACCTCTGTAGCTGACAGGTACTGCACTGATGTGGAGGAAGTAGTTGTAAGACACAGATTGCAGGATGTCCCAGGAGCTACAATAGGCTGAAGCAGGTCAGTAAAGGTCACAGAGCATGATGCTGTTTGCAGTGTCCACACAATAGACAGATGGGTAGTTGGATGCACACATGGGAATGTTGTGGCATGTTGCTGTGATGTCAGTAGGACTTCATGTACATTGCACTATAGGCTAACATGCTGCAGGCCTGCAGCAAGGCCCACACTGACACAGTGTTCACTGTACACATGAGGCAGACCATGTGGTCATTGTGTGTGTCCCTGTTACACCACAAAATAGGACACATATGCCTATATACTGCCAATATCACTGCCTCAATGGGGTGTGGGGTGGCGGGGGGTGCATCAGCCATACTACACCACATGCATCCCCACTGCAGTACATGGGATGTCACCTTAGTGGTAGGGCAGAGCATGGTGGGACCGGTGCAGCTGATTGCAGAGTGCAAACAACATTGTGGCATGGTGTGGCAGACAACACTACTTGTGTCAGTGGTCTGTGTTCATCATAGGCAGCTGTGTGAGGTGCACAGACACAGTGAAGGCAGGTGATGGGGAGGATAGTCTGCTGCAGGGACATGTGTGTGCAACATGGCATGTGCTGTGCCAGGGTGGAAGGCTGCAACATACTGCCATATGCCCTATGTCCCCAGCAATGTGTGCATGCACAACATGCTAGGCTCACAGCCCCTATAGGTCCAATGTGCCTACATTGCTCCCATGTGCGGAGTCCCACACTCGCTCAGCTCAATACCTACATGGCATACAGGGATTCCAATGTGGCACACTCAGTAACAACATGTGTGTGGTGCTGTATTGTGCACTTGCACAGCCATATGAGTCATCGCTACAGTACACTGTGGCCATGTATGGACTGTGTTTAACATTGTGTGTCACTAAAGTCATGTGCCTCAGGTACACAGAGACTGGCATGGCCTGTCCAATCTGCAGGGTGCCATGTCCATCAGGTACATACACACACACACACACACACACACACATATATGCATGCACACACAATGCAGCCACCTGTAATTCACCACTGCCATTCCTTATGTCCCATACAGGTGATGCAGACAGGCAGGCATGTCTACATGCACATAGGTTCTCGGCATTGAGCTGCAGGCCCTTGTCCATGGCTATAAGGTGAGGGAGCTGGTGATGTTCCATAACAAGCCATCAGATACCATTGTCCACCAAATGTGAGTCAAAATAATGGCTGAGGTCTATGCTGGGAGTGGCCATGGCTGGAGCATTGAAGTAGTCAGGAAGAGGTGTCATGACCTGCTGCAAAGAGCAAAGGAGGAGGATGAAGCACAATGGCTCAAGGACTTCCTGTGTACAGAGGGAGGACCACAGCCCACTGACCAGTGTGATTGGGACCCCATCCCAGCATTGGTGGCATCGACCCTGAAGCCAGTGGCAGTGGAGGGTGTCAAAGGTGGGGGATGTGAGACACATCTGTCACCCCCCAGGACATGTACATACCTGACACTACTGCACCATTGTATGCATGTCATCTACAGGGGGTAATGGTCTCCCTTCCACTGTTGCGGCCCACCTGCATTTGCCACACACACATCCATGGGCTTATTGTGGTGTGTCATGCTGCCTGGGTGGGACTGCACAACCATACTGTGCGGACAAGTGTCTGCCATGCCATGTGCACCCCACTGTGGGGAGCCACACTCCCACCTATGGACTGCCACTATGTGCACCTACAAGTGTCCGGTGGACAGCCTGTGTGTTGCCAGTCATACAGGCATATGGCATGTGGACTGGGTAGGCACATCCTGCCGTACATGATGCATGGCCACCACCTGTCTGGTAGCATGTGCAACATGTGTGTGCATGGGTTGGTAGTGCATAGCATTCAGTGGTGTACAGCTGCATTGTTTGCTGCACGCCCTTGTTGGGGGGGTGTCCACATTGGCTGCAGCATCATGGACGCTGTCATCACAGGGGGATTGCATGGGCTGTGTGCATGTTCTTCACTGTTGGGTGTTACACATTGTGGTGGTGGCTTTGGATACCTGTGTGTGGTACAGGCCTGTAACACTGTTCCTTTTGCTACACAGCACAGAATGGGCATCAGCAAGTGGCACAACAGGAGCAAGTGGTCCTGTCAACATCAGGCTTGGTTGTGGCCATTGGACATACATTACTGTCTGGCTAGGGGTGCCAATGTGGATAAAGTAAATGAGGATGACGAAGACCTTGAGGATGCCTAGGTCAAGGACCTCTCATGTGATGATGCGCTCACTTACTATCTGGGCAGTGACCTTGGTAGAGGGACTCTCTATCAAGTGATGGGCAGGCGGTGGGTGACACTGGGCATATCTTCAATGGTCAGGGCAATGCAGGGATCACACACAGGTGCAGGGCAGCCAGAGAACATCATGGGCTATGGCCCCATTGCACAGCAACGTGTGAGTGGCCAGGCATCTGTCCAGCTGGCACCATTGGATATGCACTGTAGGCCAGAAGGTGCAGCACAGGGTCAGCAACACGCACAACTTCCTGCCAGGCCACAGCAGCAGCAACATCAATAACAACAAAACCACAAACAACAACACCAACAACAGCATCAACCACCACCACTGCCTGCAATCTGGGGTGGGATGCCACCACAGGACCCAGATGGCCAGAGTTACTGACCAATGCTCTGGGTCCCCCTAGAGTTCCAGACTGCTGCCCAGCAGGATTTGTATGCCTTCCAGCAAGAGGTTCACCATGAACTCTCCCAGTAACAGGAGATGATCGGTTTTGTCTTGCTCCATGCAGAGCAGCAGGCAGAGGAGTGCATAACATGCGTACTGAACACCGTGGAATGGTGTTTCAGAGACTTAACTGTGGCCTTGAGGAAGCACATGGTGGCAGTGAAGCCTGTAGCCATGGGGGGTCAGCAGGGCACCAATACCACATGGCACAGGCAGTCCATGAGTGTCCCCCGGTGTGCTTCCCACACACGGGGTGTGGGCTCAGGGTCATAAATTGCTGCATCATGGTCCTCCACAGGCCTGGCACAGCGTTGTGGATGCTGACTTCCCTGGTTGGGGCTACAAGATGCCAAGGGGGCATTGATGTGCTGCAGGACAGGCATCCCCACAGTTCTCATCTATTGGGTCATCAGCACACAGCACCCCACCTACATGGCCTGCCTCCCAGGGACATGTTATGTGTATGTTTTTTTTTTTATACTTTATTTTTTATTATTTTTCTTCAGTTACTGGTATGTACATCACTGTCTTTCATATTATACATATTCCAGGGTAACTTATATTTAGAGTACATTGAGTTAATCATAGATACCTACCACTTATACATAGCCTTAAAAATCTTCTATGCAGACAAAATGCATGCCATCCATTTGTATTTCCTTGCTATCGGGGAAGGGGGAGACGATAAGGGGAGCATCAGATCACATAATTCCATGATCTGATTATTTCTGGGTGTTCTATATATCAGCATGATGGTCTACTAGTGCAGAGTGAGCTTCCACCAACCCCACTGATAACATGTAATGTCCATCTAATCCCTAAGGCTTCTATAGAATCAGGTCAGGTCTGAGTGTCATGATCCTCATCCACCATGCATTCCAATAACTAGTCACTTGTGTGGTTCTCCCCTGAATTTAGCTGTCATCTGTTCCATTACATAGATATCATATATCAAATCCTCCCACGCTTTGATTGTTGGTGGGGCTGGATCAAGCCAATTTTTAGTTATAGCCTTTTTGGCTGCTATTATTAATACTGAAGCTAGATATATCTTAGATTTATGTTTGAGCCTAACAGGGAAGTGTTGTAAAAGTGCTATTGCCGGTGTAAGTGGTTGAAATTCTATATCTATGTCAGCTAGTGCTTGCTCCACCCCCTGCTAAAATGGTCTTAAGACAGGACAGTCCCAGAATATGTGAGTGTGGGTGGCATCCTTTGAGTTACATTTCCTCCAGCGGGAGGCATCATGTGCGATTAAGTACCTGGCTGTTATTTTAGGCATACAAAAGAACCTAGAGACTACCTTCCAGCCAAACTCATGCCACCCACAAGAGCCCATGTTTCTATGCTGGCTTCTCCAGAGCCACTGCCATTCTTGATCTGTTAATTGTATTCACATTTCAGCTTCCCAAGTCTTATGTACTTTCTCCCAACTAAGTCTGCCTCTCAATCTATCTGCTGTATAGAATCTAGATACTAAATACCTAGGGTTCTGTTCCCCTGGGATTCCAATCAGAAGTGAGATCGGGGGATCTTCTCTTGATCTATCTCCAGACCTATAGTCGTTGCATGGAGTTGTCAAATCTGGAAATGTCAAAGCCAGTCATGCCTAGAGATTGAGAACTCCTCCTGTAATTGTATAAAAGTCTTAAAACAACCATTTAGATATAATTGATGTGTATATTTTAAACCAAGATCATTCCAAGTTCCAAATCCCACATCTAATTTTATATGGCTAAAAGCCTGTTTCCTCCAAGGTATCCCCATCCAACGAGCGCCAAATTCATTATCTGAGTGAGAAAGATATCCACTCCACCCCTTAAGGTAACTATATGTGTATACTGACATATCAGACTCCAAGGTGTATAATGGAGGTGGGTGAAATATCTATTTTCTCCTAAATAAGGAGTTGTCAACTTTCTTTCTATTTCCATCCACTGAGGACCACTTCCTTCTAGAGAGAACCATATTCTGATATGGTTAAGTAGGGTGGCTAGGCCGTATCCTGTCCAACTAGTTAAAGCCAATCCTTCTCTATCCTTAGGAGCTTGTAATCTATCTAATGCTATCCTAGGTCTTTTACCTTGCCATATATAATTTACTATTGCCCTATTCCATCTCCTTTCCTCCTCCCTTGTAAACATTTGTGGGATAGACTGCATTAAATATAACAGACGGGGAAGTATGTTCATCTGAACTGCCTGTAGTCGGTTAATCAACGGTATTGGTAGGTGGGTCTAGGTCTGAAGGTCTTGTTTAATTTGTTCATATAATGTATTATAGTTTAATTTAAAGGTCTGTTCTGGATTCTTTAAGATATTAATCCCTAAATATCTAATTGTTTTATTTCCCCAATGAAAATTATGCTTACGTTTTATATGATTTGGTATATATTCTCCTATATTTAAAATCTCAGTCTTTTGAGTATTAACCTTATAACCTAAGATTTTTTTCTATTAGTATCATAGCTTGCTCTAAATTTGGAAGTGAATTCTCTATGTCTGTAGTATACACTAAAAGATCGTCAGTATATAGTGCCACTTTATGATCCTTATCTGCTACCTGATATCCTCTTATCCCCTCATGTTGACGTAAGAATTGTGCCAGTGGTTCTGAATATAAAGCAAATAAGTAAGGTGAAAGTGGACACCCCTGTCTTGTTCCATGGGTAAGCGGAAACCTCACTGAGCAGGAGCCAGTAACCTTCACCATTGCCTGTGGAGTTAAATAAATGCCCATGATACTGGCAATGAACTCCTTGGGGAAATCTAATTTAACAAGGGTTTTCTCTAAAAAAGACCAAGAGGCTCTATCGAATGCCTTTTGTTCATCAAATCCTAATATTAATAATGGGGCTTTATTATTTTTTGCATGTTCAATTAAATAGAGGGTCCTTTTAATATTATTAGAGGTCTGACGGGTAGGGATAAATCCTGCTTGATCTAAATGTATCAAAGAGGGTATTATGTTATCAAGCCGGTGGCCAAAATGCTCGCATATATTTTATAATCCTGATTTAGACAGAGATCGGTCGATAAGAGTCACATAGTTGTGAATTTTTTATGGTTTTAAAATCACTGAAATCATGGCTTGTGACCATGATAGGGGGTATATAGCCCTCAAGTGACTCTCTCTCAAAGTTTCGGACAGTGGGTCTGTGATCCACTCCCAAGCCGTTTTATAAAATTCGGCCCCATAACCATCTGGGCCATGGCTTTTACCATTTTTAAGGTTGGAAATAGTCAATTTTATTTCTGAACTCTGTATTGGGCAGATTAAGGACTGTTTCTGGATTTCCGAAAGCTGAGGAATATTTAGATTTGAGAACAAATTCTCCTTCTCCTCTGTTGACCCAAATTCAGCTGTATATAGTCTAGTGCAATATGATTTAAACACAGCCACTATAGATGTGGCTGTAAGACAGGGTCGTTCTGAGATAGGGTCTCTTATGTTAATGATTGTTGTTTGTTGAATTCTTTTTCTAAGATGATGAGCTAATATTCTAGAGGCCCTAGGGCCCCCTTCAAAATATTTTTGTTTGAGCCATAATAAAGCCTGTTCTGTCTTAACAGTCAGTAACTTTTGTATAGCCTGTTGTGTGGTTGCTATCTGGTCCATTAATGAGTCATCCCCTTGCATATGTGCAAGTTGTAAAAAACTCAGCTTTTCGTGTAATTGCTTTAAGTTAGCCTCACATCTTCGCTTTTTTGGGGCTGCATAAGCTATAATATAGCCCCTTAAAACTACTTTCAGGGTATCCCAAAGTAATTGGGGTGAGGTCTGTGGTGACAAATTATCCTTTATTATTTGTTTTTTGTTTGTCTTTATCATCTCCTTAAATTCAGGATCCAGTAATAGGGAATTATTAAGCCTCCAATAAGTAACCTTTCTCTCTCTTTGAATATCTAAATCTAAAGTAATTGGTGCATGATCTGATAGACTTATATTATGGATCTCGGTGCTTCCTATCTGATCTGTGTGTTCCTTACAGATATGTAGATACTCCAATCTGGAATAATGCTTATGAGCATGTGAAAAGAAACTGAACTTTCGCATTGTGGGGTGTTGGTGGCACCAAGTGTCCACCAGGCCTAAATCCTTAACCATCCTTCTCAGATGTCACTAACCTGCTGTCTACGGGGGTGTTCTAGGGGCTGTCATGTCACAGGATGGATCTAAGAGACAATTAGAGTCCTCTCCAATTATTAGGATTCCCCTTTGATATTCCAATATTTTATCTATTATTTGTTGTATTGAAGAGGCATCACTTGCTGGGGGAATATAAATATTCGCAATTGTATATTGCTGATCCCTTAATAAGCCTCTCACCACAACCGGTCTGCCATCAGGATCTGAATAATGATCTGTTATCTTCAAGGAGGAATTCTGAGCAATTAATGTTGCCACCCCTCTGCATCTTCCTCCATGATAGGATGATTCGTAAACTTGACTAAAACCAAACTTTGATAACTTTTGGTGCTCGCTAGAAGAAAGGTATGTCTCCTGTAATAGGAGTATCTCGGCTTTAAACTTTTTAAGTGCCTTAATAGTTCAGTATCTCTTAATCGGCCCAGCCAAACCATTTACATTGTGCAATAACACCCATAAAAATGTATTCATGTCTAACCATCATTATGTGGTCGTCCCCCCCCCCATAATTTCCAGGAATAACTCTAGTGATCCCAACAGTGACAAACTCCCAGACCTGATATATTAACATAATTAAATCCTTGGTAGCCCAACAAGGGAACCAGTAGGGCTTATACCACCTATCCAGATTTAACCTAGAACTATTTACAGTGGTGACTTCCAAGTTGTAGGTGGCTGTTTCCTGCCAACCTAGTTGTGGCATCCAAACTGGCTGTCGAGGAAACAATGCTTCGCTTACTGCCAAGGGGCTCCCTGTGAGAATATCCATCCCAAAATAAGAATAAGTTAGGGCCAAAAAATAAATAGGGGAATAAGGTTACTTAGAATTGTGGGTAAAGAATAGATCATAGGAAAAGCATGGGATGCGGTGCTCCTAGGTTCTCATAGTCCCCTGTAAGCCCTCCCTTAATGTGCCTATACATGAATTCTGCCTTATACTTCATTAATTTACAGCTTAAATTCTTTTAGTCTATGTGCCAGTATTAAAGTTCCATAGTCCGATTAGGTTCACGGAAGTCCCCAGGTTACATATATTTCAAGTCAATAATCATACTGTACTTGTGTGGAGCTGAAGACTTTAACCAGACACAGTCCAAAATTCAGAACTCCTTCAAAAGAAAGATGACCCAAGAGTGTTTATCTTCATTCCATCATGGATAATTATTAATTATGTCTGACTGTGACCTTAAGGCAAGGGCCCTTCCCATCAAGATATGGGCTCAGCTGTACCTACATCCCATCCCCCTCCCTAAAGGTGTCCCAAGAAGACCACTCATCATTTTCTCACCTAATTTAAAGGTGAGAATTTAAATTGTCTAGGGTTTTATTCCCCATTTCTCCACCAATAAATCCAACTGAGTCTGTCCTTTAGGTCAAATTAGTATCAGCAACGTTCCCAATGGAGGACAGAGCCCCCCCTCGCAGGTGCACAAATCCCATCTTATTTTATCTTATCTATGGTAGCTCCCCAGAGAGCCATCCACCAACAGCCACCCCCAGTGGTCCCCCCATCTCCCCAGATCACAGTATACTTAGTCTTGGTCCCATACACCAAGATTATTTAGTATTGGCTCATAAAGCCCGAGAGTCCACACAGCCCAGGTGGAGTCTACACCCCAGGTGGGTCTATAGCTCTTTTCTGGCTCCACACCTTTCTTACTTTCCTTTGAACCCCTGCTTCCCAGGGGATATCAGTGTGGGTAATAGATCTAACAATCATGATCCAGTTAGATAGAGGAGCATACAGGCAGGGCCATCAATACCATGGTACCTAAATGCTGCTCCGATTATTAGTATTAATTTAACCCCCATGGGGTTTATTCAAAATTCACCACTGTTAAATTCCACATAAACAATGATTAAGTGCACCTACAAGGACACCCCCCCCAGGAACATATCATCACATCAAGCCTCATTCCATCTAATGAAATCGAAGAGAATATCTCCCCTATTTTAATTTTAATGTTTCCTTAGGTGGTCCGCTCAAGCACCTGGGGGGAACAGAGTACAAGCCTGGCTCCCACCTCAACAGAGAAGGGTCTACCTGGGTTCCACAGACTCTAAATGTCTGAACTCTTCAGGCTTATTCCAATTGCAGGCCCTTATATGAGAAGCTGTGGATGTATTCCAGGGTTTGCTGCATCTGTAAGCTTTTGTCAGTTTGTTTATCTCCCCATGAACCCAATGACAGTCTTTTTGAACCTTCTGATCTCTGTGGAAGTGGGACATTTCTCTTCTGAAAGTCCATATATGCTTCTGTAGCTGATTTGTATATCTGATGACCCTTGGGGAACTGTACCACGAGCAGAGCTGGATATGGAGTTTTGAAGGCGTACTTGTTCTGTCTTAGCACTTGGAACACAGGGACATACTATCTATGTTTTTTGAGTGTCTATGGGGCATAATCGTTATCAATAAATAGGAACCAAAAAAGACTTTTCTCTGTGCCCAAGCTTTCTTTAAGATAAGTTCCTTAGTTGGATACTTCAGAAAATGAACAATTATTGAGCGAGGTCTCACTGATGTAGATGTAGGTTTGGGGCCTAAAGCCCTATGAACATGCTCAAATTCTAAAGGTAGATCAGTATCTAACATTAGTGCTGTTCGTAAAAGAGTATCTACAAATTCAGTTATGTTTCGTCCCTCGGCTCCTTCTGGGACCAAATAAATCCTTAGATTATTTCTCCTTTGCCTATTTTCAGAGTCTTCTTGTCTTTTGGTGGTCATTTTGCATATTTGGATTATCTGCTTCATTTGGTCTTGTATTTGAGAGAGCTGAGTTGAAGTGGTGGACTGTTGCTGATCTAGTACTGTAACTTTTGTCTCCAAACCCCGAATGTCTGATCTCATTTCTGTAATGGTCCCCTTAAAAGATCTAACTTCTGATTTTATATCTGAGAGCTCTGTGAGGATTTTGTCCAATTTGCTGTCCATTGTAGGTTCTAGTTTTTTATTTGGTGTTTTTTTGTTAATCCTGCTGGTTTTCACCTTAGCCCGGGAACCACTGCATCTGGGAATAGTGGCAGCATCCCTAGAGTGTTGCGACGTGATCGAGGCCTCGGAGCCTGATGCATCTTGTCTTTTTCTGTAGAATCTTGTGGTAAAATCGCGAACCGATTCTGTAGTTCCATAGCAGATATCTAGTGCTTCCCCTCTTGTTATTTTGGAGTAATTTTATAATTCTTTCTGTGATATTTGGTGAGGAGAGTATCATGGGCACAGGGAGCTTGAGAGCTAAGCTGCCATGGTAGGAGCAACGTCACCAGAAGTCCACATTATGTGTATGTTAGTAGGCGCCAGCGATGCTGTCAGCAGCCGTGCATCCTGGGCCATTTGCTTACACACACACACACACACACTCACACAAACCACCTACATGTACACCATCCACACTACACATTCTAACTACACACACCCCTCACAGTGCACACCCTTCATTCATACACTCATCACAGCCACGCACCTCACACTGCCTTCTTCCACCCTCATTACTTGTGAGCATTTACGTAGTGTGCTACAACACAGGTTGCACGGTTGTCACTGTTCTGTACTGTTCAATGTATGTCACTGATATGAAAGACACTTTTCCTAACATGTTGGTTGTCTGTGTTGCATTCACTCACCTTCCCATCCATGCTTGGGTTCCTATGATGCTGCACCTGTGCTCCAGGGACCTGTGGGTGATTTGAGGATCTTTCCTCTTGAGTTGCTTTACTATCCCCTGGGCTTCTGGCTCTGGGTGCACATATACCACGGTTTAGTGCCATGTTGTGCAGCATACAACATGCAAGGAATATACGGCATACCTTCTAAGGGCTATTCTGTAGGGCACCATCTGAATGATCAAGGCAGTGGAATCGCATCTTCAGCATGCCAAAAACTCTCTCTATGATGTTTGCAGTTGCAGCGTGTGCCTCACTGTATCCCTCCTTGGCCACTGTGGTTGGCCAGAGGACTGGTGTTAGGAGCCAGGGTCTCAAGGGATAGACACTGTCTCTTGTGAACATATGTGTCCATGTTAGCTGCTGTTTCCCATGTTATAGACATTGCCTGTCTGTGGCACTTCTGTTGCTGTCCCCTTGCTTCCTGTACATACCTCATCCTCCACTTTGTCTAATGTTGCTGTTAACTACTTCTCCCTTTGGTGGTTTTATTGGTATGGCTGCTGATACTCACTGACAAAGTGCCCACTGGGTTGCCTGCCATCCTCAAAGGCCTGGCACAGCCTTGATTGATGCCATATGAAGGCATTGTGGGCACTGCTGGGGTACTGTGCAAAGACATTGGTGATGCACCCTATTGTATCACACACTGCCTGGCAATTGATGCAGAGGAACCCCTTATGGTTGACATACACATCACTGCCATTAACAGGAGATGCACAGAAGGCAACATGGGTGCAGTCAATGGCATCGAGTAGAGCTGGTACTGCTGCATGGTTTCTCAGCATGCTCCTGCCATGTTGGGGAATACAATGAATTTGGAAGCATGAGGCAGGAAAGTGTCAAGAAAATGGGTCAGGAGGCATGAGGCAGCTGACTGGGACACACCAATGGTGTCTCCCACAGGGGTTTGGGATGTCCTGGTGGTTAGAAAATACATTGCTGCCATCACCTTCTCCTCAGCTCTCATGGCATGGCTGCATCTGGTGTTGATCTGCAGCTGCTCATGCAGGAGTTCCCATAGCTGTCTCAAAATGACCCTGTTCATTCTGTACCAGCCAACAAGTTGCTCATCAGGTAGGGTCTCAAAGGAGACTCTGGACCGGTACAACCTGTGTGCAGCATAGCTTCTCCTTGGCCTATGGTGTGGGCCAAGGTGGGCCTGGTCTCTCTCCTCTTCCTGGACTACCTCCTCCATCAGGAAGTAGATCAGAGCATTGCTGGTGATGGCCATCTTGTTTGCAGCACTGACAGCACCCCCCTCTGTAGAGTGCCCTGGGTTAAGACCTGCCTTTTAAAGGTGGTAGGTTGTGCCACACTATGTGCCCTGCAATGTCAGCTAGCACGGCACTATCCCTTTGAATATGGTTGTGCTTGTATGCAGTTCCCCTTCCCTCACTTTGCCCCTTGAATATATTATCTTTTTGTTTTAAAACATTGCACCGGCACTATTTCCAGTTTTGAATATGGTGATCTAGTGCTAATCCGGTACTAGTCTGGCAAAAACTGTTTGCGCTTTGTGCAAAGTTTTGAATATCCTGGCCTAAGTGTCTTAACTTATTGCAAAGATTTGGATTCCTTGCCTTTCTGTGAGCCCAGCTTGTTGGAAAAATTGGACTGTCTGCTGTGGATGCTGTTGGCTCCAATTCTAAATCAGTGCTCTCTTCTGGAACAACAAATTGATTAGGTGCTGCCTTTAAAGAACCTTATCCATAATTGACAAAATCATGCCTCACAAGGTATAATTAAGTTGATAGGTACACCCCACCTGCACAATCTGCTTTAATATGCCCTCAGACAAGCAGATTTTATTTTGTAGGAACTGTAAATTCCTTGTTGCTTATAAGACGACCATCAGTAGTACAAGCTGAGAGCAGGTCTCTTTTTTTGCAGCATTCCAACATCTGTCACACCATCTAGCATGTGTGTTTTATTTACTTTGTGGTGCCAATGCATCAAATGGCTCATTTGGATCACCTCTGGTCCCCCTGCCCATAGAAAAAAAACAGGACCATCTAGTTAAAGACACTGCACAGTCCTGCCACTGATGTATGATTTCCCGGTTCCATGTCAACATATCATCGACAATGTTGTCAACATCCCCAACAGTGACGGGAACAATACCAACTATTGGCATTGTTGCCATCGGGGACAAAGTGTTTTTTTGTGGGGGGCATTGCTCCCCCAACTCTAAATAACCAACTCTGAGTTGGAGTTGGTTCAGGGCCTGGCGAAACATTGGGAGGCATGGTGCTGGTGTACAGCAGACAACCACAGCAACCTGGTGAAATTTGTTGCTCTGGTGTTCTTCACTATAAAATATTTATTGTGCTGAAAGCACACTTGAATTCCCTAACCCAGATGTAATTTTACCAGCATATAGTGAAGCACCTGCCTGTACTACCCACACTGATTGCAACTGGATGCACACAAGCCACTTCATCAACATAATATTTTTTTTTACTTCTCCAGAAGCCCCTTCAGTCCTCATGCACCATAAACATGCTTAGTCAAACACAATACAGTTCTTGAGAAAGGGAGACTTGAATAGCACTATAAATTATATGTTCAAAGGTAATAAAGTTTAAACATATAGACGGCTACAGCTATGACTTCAGGTTGGAGGGGGCACAAATGTAAGTATTAGAAAATGGAAGGAGAGGCAGGGACAAAATATGTGTGTGTGTGTGTGGTGGGGATTACAAGCATTTAGTTTCTGCAACTCACACAGATTCATTTTTGGCACATGCCCAGCTTTTACACAAAAAGAGTCTTAGTACACATGATGGTAGACTGACCCGAGAGACAGGCAAAAAGTGGCAAAAGGCACTAAAACAAAGATATGCAAACATTTAAGATAAAGATTATTTTGGACTCACTGGTCCAAATTTCATTGCTCAACTACGCATCAAGGAAGACAGAATCCACTTGTGACTGTCTTACTCAGTCAATCACTCTGGAGCCCTGCTTGTGCCAAACACATGTAACACTGAAAAGAAAATTAATTGCAGAGACAGGCTAATGAGGCTCAATGGTATACTCTCTCCCTCCATTCTTAAACTGTGGATTAGTGTTAAAAATCAATCTGTTACACAGATTAAAACAAGTGAGAAGTCTGCTTCCTGCCTGTCGAGAAACTGTAGTAAAAATAATTCTATTTTTGACTATAGTGACTTATTCTACAGTGGTGCCCCTAAATCTTCCCCTGGCAGACTGGACCCCCTTTTCCATTCTTTCTGTTGTTTTGCATTAGATTGCCCCCCCTTGAACTCACCACTGTTCTCTTTACTCATCATTTTCTCTCCCCTCTCTTGATGCTAGGTGCCTTTCCCATTGTACATCTTTTATCTCCAAATTCTGGTTCAGCTCCATTTCCTCCTATCTTAAATCTCTTCAGTCCTTTTCTCCATCTTCCTCCTACCTTCTCCGCAACACTAATTCCCCTTCTCTTTCTAGTCCTTCTAGAAAATCTACTGTTGGACAATCTGTTTTTCTTACCGATTTCCTAAATGTTGGTCTTCTCTTCCTCTTTCTATTTGTTCTGTCTCTTCTCCTTCCTCCCTAAAGTCTCTTCTTTATGACTTTTGTTTTCCTACCTGCAACTGTCTATGACTATTTTCTCTGTTTCTTTATACATGAGTGTGTTTTATCTTCTATTTTCATTCATTTATTAATTTGCCTCTAATTGTTTATATTTATGCTTCATGTGTTACTATATTACTGTAATGGACTTCTTATTTTCATCAGTTTATTGTTTAGCTATCTCCTTCTACTCTTTCCTCCAGGATGCATCTGGAAACAAGTTGTTCTCAGCTCGGTATGTCTTTTATGGTTAAACATTTAATAAAATAAATACATAAGACTTCAGGCATAATAAAAAATAATAAATATTTTCTTACATGCCTGTAATCTTATTTTTAGTTGCCTATAACTCTCATATTGCATTCTTCTCTCCCTCTCTCTCATTCTCTCACAGTCTTCTGTGCCATTTGACCACATAGAATTAGACTGTTTTCTTATCTGTCATTGTCTTTCTTATATAATTACTTCACTAATCTGTGTCATTCGTGAATAGAATGTGTAAGTTCTGGGGATTTTAAAGTAATATCTTTCTAAGATCAGTGTTGTCACCTTTTGAAAAAGGACCTTGTAGGTTTGAAAGCTTAAGGATGTTCTGAAAATTATTGTTGGTCCAATAAAAGGTATCAATTCACCTAGTCTGTGCATATTCTCTCACAGTTTCAAATTCATTTGCCCCCTTGGCTCATTGCACAGGTCATTTGTTCACCCTCGCAAACCTGCCTGTTGGAAAAGAAAACTCATAAGACAGGACCACTGTTTACCTTGCTCCAGCTAGAGCTGCAAATGTTGCACAAACTAGTGACTACAGGGCATGGATGATGGAGTTGTGGGAGTTGGAGTTCAAAGTACTGCCAATCACGTTGCTCTACAACAACATAAATGACTTGTTTCAGAAAAAAAAAAATGTTTTATTATAGAAGACTCCTTCCAATCTTCTGCACAGCACCACCAAATGACCAGGACCCAAAACTGCAGTTGCTGGTCAGAAAAAAACAGTATTCCAGACAAACCACGAAGGGCCAGATTTGAGTACTCAGACAAGAAAAATGGTATGCCAATTAGTCAGAATACCACACAATTTGAGCCTTAATTAAGTCTTAAGACAGTTTTAGCATTTGTTGTGTTCGTAAGTCTATCCAACAAGTTTGAACTTGATTTTAATGTGTTTGAGAGAAAACAAAAAGATATAAATCTCTCTCCCTACAAAAAGGACACATTAACACATATGATATAGATTAGATGTCTCTTGTTCATTGCATGAGACACTGCAAATCTTTGATCTAATTTCAGGAAGCGAGTATTCAAAACCTTACTTCTGTAAAATTTTTGCCTAAATAATGTCACCCGTCTTCTAGCCTGTGGAGACAGAGGCAAAGTAAGGCAGAATTCCATCACATTCCTTTCCTGCAATAAACTTGAACTTGAACATTACACTTTTTATACTGTAACATCTATTTACAGACCTTTTGCATCTTTATAAGAGCAAGTTCTTCTTGTTTTGCTTGATCACATATCCTCTGTTGTAACTTTTCAACATTTAATTGTAAGAGTTATAGAAAAGAGAAATGATAAAAGTGCCAGACCCTGGTTTACTCAAATTATCGCATGAAAACTCTTCCACAGAGTTTTGTAATCCTCCCAAGGATAAGATTGTGCTTAAACTACACATGCTTCCTATTATTTACTTGAGGTATAACATGTTTCTGTTAACCAATATTTGAGCAGCCTGCCCTGGGTAGAATAATATTTTTGAATTGTAACTGATCCAGTTCTGCTCTAACATAGGGTATCATTTTTTTTAACTTGCAGGATACATTTATAAGCTAACCTCAGTACAATTCCCAAACAGTCCCTATTTAAATCCACCAAAATTTGCAGCTATACAAGATTGCATTTTTATTTTTCTATTAATTACTTCTACAACAGCTTATGCACAATGACTGCCATTTACAGAGTTAAAACATTTGATAGCCATTACATTTTGTCTTGCCTAATTTTGTATATGGGTTAGATGTTTATTCAGCTCCAAAACATATGATAAATATAAGCCCAGATAGTTACATTGTCTAACATGAAGAAACGGTATATTGTTTGACATGCATTTAGAAATTCCTAGATTGTTTTCCCACTGTTATCAACTGGGGATTTTTCAGTACTGATTGTGAGTTTTAGAGTTTGTTAAACAAATTCAAAAGTGGTGAGTTTCATTTTAAAACATACATTTGACTTGGACATCAACACAAGGTCATTCATATAGCCAAGGGTGCAGCAGTTCCGATTCCCAATTTGTGGACTAAGGAACTTATTATCATTCATACTGTTAAGTAAGAAGTCACTATAAATATTAAAGTCTTTGCCACAAGACACCCCTGTTTTAGTCCTCTGTTGATTTTTAATTTGCCAGAGAGTGCTCCTTGAGTGGTATGTTTAACTTTGGCCCAGCAGTTAGAGTAAAAATTCACTATAATAGCAAGGAGATTGTCAGTGACTCCTATTATGTTCTTCTCTTTTCACAATAGATGTCTAGAAATTGTATCAAATGTTTGTGAGAAGTCTTTAAAGACCAAAAATAGTGCGCGCTTTTTAGTTATAGCATATTTTCCATCAAATGGTACAAGATGCACGTTCTATCAGTTGTGGATCTTCCCTCCCAGAATCCAAGCTGAAACTCACAGAGGATGTCTTATTCACTTAACCAGATAACTAGTCTTTCATAATTAATGCCATAAAGATTTATTGGTGATTGTCTGACAAACTATTGGACCTGTATATGAACGAGTCCTCAAAGAGTCTTTCGTATTAAAAATTGGCATGATTACACAGTGGTTACTTTTCAAGAGTCAAGAACATTATTTTCAAAAATAATATTAGTAAAGGACAGAAGTTTAGCCCTTTTTAAGTTACCAAGAGAGAAAAGTTGTAATGGATGAAGCATATTTCTATGAAGTGAGCAATTGGCAACTCTCTGACACTACTACAGCTAAAGAAAACTTACAAGCAATCACAAGTGCATTCCAAACAAGACAGCACCATGTTTTTGAGCAATGTGTTATGGAGCGTTGGATAAATGAAATGGACATTACATTTTTGAGATGAGACTCAACAACACTACCAACATTTTAGACATTGCCCATGGTGCACAGAAGCCTCCACTGGCACCCAGGATGCCCGATTGTATCCAGAAATAGATCCATCACTGAATATTTGTCAAAAGTTATGGATCATTACTTGAAACAATTGGTTCCATTACTTTGATAATATCTGAAAATTAATGAACAACAGGCATCCTGAGGGGTATTCAGAAGTTTGAGTGTCAAGTGGATTTTGCATGGCTCTCGATAGATGCAAAGCCAGTGTGCACTTCAGTTGAGTATAACTTGGGGCTACAGATGATGTTATTCATGACAGCAAGGTTGGATGTCAATTATTCTTTTGTATTTATTTGGGGACTGGTTGAGTTGAATACTTCAGGTGAGTATGACTCGGGGTTACAGACTTAGGGCAAGATTTTTAAAGATCCATGTCTGTTTTTTGGATGTAGGTGTTGAAATATGCCCAGAAAGACAGAAAAAAAATGTTCCAACTTCCCAGATGGGTTTCTGGACTTGTGTCCAAAAAATGGACACAAATCCTGCATTTGCCAAAATAATTTCCATAAACTGTGGTAATTATCACAAGTATATCAATGTCTGTAAATAGGATGCAGTTATCTGGATGCATCTGAATGGATGCAGCATACTTGTGAAATATGGACACAAGTGTTGTATCCAGACATTTAAAAACCTTGTCCCTACTCTGTAACCTGTTTTTTTGACAGTTAGCTTTGCATTTGGTGGCTACCTGAACAAAGTATTAGTCAGATTTGGACTAACTGTATTATAACAATGCAAGTCTCAAGTTCATCTCCATTGACAGAAAGAGGCCAAAACTTTTTTTAATTTGATCCTAACAGTTATCCCAGGAGAGCATCAAAGTATGAATGTATATAGAAAGCGCATAGCAATACTTTGCTGCTTGCCAGAATTGCCCATCCATGCTCACTGATTAACAATATTCCCTACGGACAATTGGTACATGTGAGGTGAAACTGTTCTGATCCCACTGCTTTTGAATTAAAGGCTAGGGATATCTGAAAAGATTCTGAGCATGTAGAGTTGCAGCAAATTACAAGGTCCCTGGCCTTTTCCAAGGCACTACCTGAGTGGGGAGTGGAAAGAAGAAGGGGAGGGACAGAGTGAGGAAAGAGGGGACCAAGAAGTTACATGACCAGTTGAAGGAATGGTGTCAGGAGGAAGTATGTGATTTTGTTGGGGACTGAGGTGCTTCTGGGACCAGAGGAATTTCAAGGGTGATAGTCTTCACCTAACAAGAGAGGGGGCTACACTGCTTGGGCAGAAGTTTGATGTCTACATTGGTGAGCTTTTTAATAGTGGGTTGTAGACTATGTCTGAGGGAACCACAGAGGATAAAGAGCAAAAGGGGACCCTAGCTAGGATTCCTCCAGAAAGGGGGGCTAGGAGTAGTGAGGATGGAAGGAGCAAGACAAGGATTCAAAATAAGTTAACTAAGGGTGCCTTTGAGGGGAGCTCATAAGGGTATAGGAACAAGCTGGAAAGCAGTATGCCTAAATCCCTGGAGTCTAGGAATCAAAGTTACTGAGCACCAGGGAATGGAGACTGATGAGGGATTAAACCTCTTAGCCATTACAGAAACATGTACCACCAGAAATAATGACTGTTGCCAGACAATAAAAGTGTACATCATAGATAGGAAAGAAGGGATTAAGGAAAAGGAGGTGTATAGCCCTCTATGTCAAGGAAGGCATAGAAGTGTTACAGGATGGGTCCATCAAGGGTGACATAGGGGAGACAGAATCAGTGAGGGTGCATCTAATGACAGCATTGGGTAAGATGTTGCACTTGAGGGTATATAGATCAATGGGATGGTAGTGATAGGGAACTGAAGTCAGAAAATGAAAAGGGGTTTGCAAAGGGGGTGGTGGAGGTATGGGTATGGTATAGCTTTTGTGTTCGATCATGAACCAAGATCATTACAAGCAACAGCATATCATAAAAATATACAGTTAAATTACAAATAAATTAAAACAACAGGTATAAATACGAACAAGTTTTTATGAGTCAAGTTTTCAAGTTTATTGTTCAACCAAAGATCATTACAGATAACAAAATAAAATACAATATATAACAAACATTTGCCAATGCCAAATGTTTGCTTACTGGTATTAGCATTGGAAATGCAGGGGTTAGACAGATGCAGAGTAGGAATGGCAGTGAAGTATTGAACTTCATGCCAAACCCACCTCCACCCTGCAGAGATGGATAGGCATTGGGGCATGCGTTTGGGTTGTCACCCATAACGTTCATGCCATTTCACCTCACCCTATCCTGCAGACACTGACAAGTGTTGAGGTGTGCCCTGGGGTGTTTGGCTTTACAGTCACCGCACTCCATAAGGAGATACGTTGGAATGGGTGCAATATAGAATGGGGCAAAATGTGGGGCTGAAGAATCCAAGGCACAGCTCAAAGCCTGTCAGTGGGTGCAGGGTGGGGGCTGGGGTTGGAATGGCATGAGCATTATAGTCAGCAATCCAAAGGCACACCCCTGATGCTTGTCAGTCTGTACAGGGTGGGACATTATGGTTAGAAACCGTAACGCCCTGGGCATGTGTTGGTTTTTGCAGTACAAATTTTCAGCATTGACATATTATGGCCCCCAGCTCATGAAAGCATTTGGGACCTCTTCTCATGAACAGTGACACTGTGATTTTGTCAATGTATCCCACAATTTGAGTTTCCACAGTGACCGTGCCATTGTGCGCCAGATGTACGAAAACACAGATAGGCAGGATGTGAAGAATGACAGCTGTACCATTCATAGGGAGGTGTGAAGAGGTGGCAATATTGAAAATCTGTAGTGAAAGTATTAAAAATGCGCAAACTTCCGAGCGTACATGGAAACTGTGCAACGCATGCTCATAACACAGTCATTTAGTGGAATTATTAACTAAATTTTCAACATAGGCATTTTGTGACCTCTGCTCATGAACACTGTCACTATGATTTTCTTAGTCTCTCCCAAACATTGATTTCTCACAGCAACCACGGTATTCCGCACCAGATGTGTAAACTCATAGTTCAGGCAGGATGTGAAAAATGACAGCAGTACTGTTCATAAGGAGGTCTGAAAAAATGGCAATGTTGAAAATCTGGAGTGAAAATACTACAAATTTGCCAGGTTACGAGGCTGCATGGAAACTGCATCACACTCGCTTGTAACACAATCATTTTACAGACATTTGTCACCAAATTTTCAACATAGCAGTTTAGGACCTCTGCTCATGAACAGAGTCACTGTGATTTTACATATGAATATACATACAAACATATGAACATACGAATCTGCCAACAGAACACACCAATTGGTCTATGTAAGTCTGCCTGAGTGTGCAGCTAGCACCCTAGATTGCAGCTGCCCCAGCCTCCTCCCCCCTAGTTCCTCCCCCACTTGTCACAGGCCCTGCCCCCTGACTTTTTCTCTTGCTTTATCCCACTCCTTCCTAAAGCTATTGACTGTTCTACATGTTACCACCCCCTCTGACAGTGCATTCCAGCTAGACATCACCATCTCAGAGAAGTAGTGCCTCTTCAATTCCTTCTTGAAACGTCCCCCTTTCAGCCTTAGTCCATACCCCCTCGTCTCTCTTCCACTCCTCAGTTTAAACACCCCCTCGGTACTAGGTTTATTTACCCCTCAGGTATTTAAATGCTTCAATCATATTCCCCCTATCCCTCCTCTCCTCCAGTGTGTACATGTTCAGCTCCTTCAGCCTAACTTCATATTCCTTTCCTTCCATCCCCTTTAACATTTTTGTTGCCCTCCTTTGCATCCCTTCAGTAACTTTATAGCTCTCCTCAGGCATGGTCTCCAGTACTGCACATAGTACTCTAGGTGCAGTCTGACCAATGATCTGTAGAGAGGTAGGATCACAACCCTGTGTCTGGATGAGAACTCCCTTGTGATGCACCCCAGTGTTCTGTTTGCCTTCGCTGCTGCTCTCATGCAGTGGGCTGAGTTGTTCATGCCCCCAGTTACCAACACCCCTAGGTCCTTCTCCTCTCTGATCCCCAACCAATAATCCCTCTTCTGGTTCTTAACCCTGAAGTACATCACCTTATACTTCTTTGCATTGAATCCTAGCTGCCACTGCACCGACCATGTCTCTAATTTGGTTAGATCCCCATGCAGTTTTTTTCCATCTGTCCTGTTCATCCACTAGTGCCCCCAATTTGGTATAATGTGTGAACAGACTAACCCTGCTCCCTACTCAGTGTGTTATATCAAAGATAAAGAGCCCAAATAGCACTGGGCCGAGCACTGACCCCTGTGGCACCCCGCTTGTCACTGCTGTGGGTGCCGAGAGCTCCACCACCACCACCACCCTTTGCACCCTTCCCTATAACCAGTTCTCTATCCATTTAGTCTGCTTTTTTCCCACCCACATTGCCGTCAGTTTCCACCCCAGTCTCCCATTAGGCACTGTATCAAAGGCCTTACTGAATGCTGAAGTCCAAGTACAGGACATGTACCGCATTGCCCCTGTCCAACTTCCTTGTCACTCAGTCACAATACTCTATTCGGTTGGTTTGACTAGACCTCCATGAGATGAACTCGTGTTGCCACCCATCTTGGAGGCCATTACTGTCTAGGAATGTCACCAGCCTCTCCTTCTGTATTGCCTCCATAAGCTTACCCACTATGGACATGAGACTTACCGACCGATAATTTCCTGGCTCCTCCCTAGGCCCACTCTTGTGTATGGGCATCACATGGGCCACCCTCCAGTCCTAGGGCACACACCCTGTTTCCAGGGAGGTGTTGAACAGATCTGCCAGCAGCTAAGCCAACAGCTCCGCCATCTCCCTCAGCACCCTGGGTGGATGGCATTGGGACTTGGTGCCTTGCCCACCCTTACTGACCTCAGCCCCTCTAGCACCCTACTTCCTGTGATCACTTTGTCCGTCACCTTCTCCCCCCTTTCTCCAACCCCCCAGCCCATTCTGGAAGTGGGCCATCCCTCTCCTTTGTGAAAACAGAGCAGAAGTACTCATTTAGAATTTCCACTTGCTCCTCCACCTTTTCCACCCAACCCCTCCTGCTTTATCCTCACAATAGGTTCCTTGCACTTCCTCTTTTCCCTGACATACCTAAAAAAGTCATTTTCCCCCTTCCTTTATGCCCTGAGTGGAACTTTATTGCCTGGAGGCCTTAGCTTTTTTCACTCTCCTGGCAACCTCCCTTGACCAACTCCCAAAAGCCTCCTTATCCTCTCCCTTCCCTGTTCTCCTGTACTTCTGGTATGCAGCCGTCTTTGCCCTCACCCTTTCTAGCACTTCCTTGTTCAGCCAGCATAGTTTCTTGCCTCTGTTCTTCTTAATCCTGGCCTTGGTGCAGGCTACTGTGGCCTCTGTTAGCCCAGTCATTATGACTCCCCACTTTTGTTCTGCATCTATCCCCGGCCTTATATCCTGGAGTCTCCCTTGCAGTATTGCTCCCATCACCCCAAAGTCCACCCTAATAAAGTCCACCACCTTAGTGCCAGTGCCTCCTGTCTCCCTGCCCAGTGTGACAATGAGCCACACTGTTTGGTGGCTGCTACCTGCTAGTGGGTCCTCCACCTTTACCTCCCTTACTGCCTCCCCATTTGCCAGCACTAGGTCCAGAGTGCTACCAAGTCTTGTAGGCCCACTTACCAATTGCGTCAGAAGGTCATCCTGGAATGCATCAAGAAGCGCCTGCTCCCTGGTGGCTGGGGTGCTCCAGTCAACCCATGGTAGGTTAAAATCCTCCACTATCACCACACTCCCCCTTCTACACACCCTCCTTATCTGCTCTGCCAACTCCCCATCCAGTTCCCCAGGTTGGGCAGGTGGTCTGTACACCATTCCCAGCCTCAGATTTCTGCCGGAGCTGCACCCAAAGCACCTCTGTCCTTTCCTCTTCTCCCTCATCCCTTATGCATTTAATTCCTTCCCTCACACACAGTGCAACCCCCCCTTCCAACCCCCCGGTCCCTGCAGTATGACCTGTATTCTGGGATTGCCAAGCCCCAATCATGGTACTCTGTGGCCCACGTCTTTGTCACTACAGCAATGTCCACCTTCCCCTCTGAAAGGAGGGCCTGAAGCTCTGCAATTTTGTTCCCCGGGCTTCCTGCATTGAGAGATACTACCTTCCTCCCATACCCCTCCTTCTCCTTACTCTTCTCCTCCTTGGCCTGTGTCCCTCCTCTCAGCAGTCAGCACCCTTTCTCCTCCTTATTCTTACCGGGTGGTGGTGCCTTCTATATTACACTAAGACCACTCTGCCCACCCCCTTCCAGGGTTACTACACCCACACCTTTACCTATATCTACGGGGGGGGGGTGAGCTCATTAGGTTCCCCAGTCTGGATCTTTCTACTAACCTCAGTCCTTTGGCCACCCCCCCACTAGTTTAAATCCACCTTAATAGAGATATACCCCTCTAATCCTGCCTTTAATTCTCCCCTCCCCACCCAAGTGTACCCTGTCCCCTGCGTACAAGTCACTATTTCCCCAGACTCTACCCCAGTTATTCACTAACCCATAATTTTTGGTGTGGCACCAATCCCTCAGCCCCTCCTTGAACTCCTCAATCCTTTCCTTCCTCCCCATACTTGCACATGTTACCGGGAGTACCTCTGAAAATGCCACTGACTCCCCTACCCCCTCACTCTGCCTGCCCAGCTACTCGAACCTCTTCCTCACTACTTCCGCAGTCTCCCCCGCCAAGTCATTTGTACCCACATGCAACAGTAAATGAGGTTTCTTCCTTCCCCTCACTGCACACTTGAGCAGTGCCTGCCCTGCCCCTCCTGCAGTCAACCTGGGGATAGCTTCAACACAAATACGGCTGTGCCTTTCCCTTCTTCCACCCCATCTCACCCCTTTCAGAATAGAATCTCCTAGGATGAGTACCCCCTATCCCTTTAGCCCCTTTTCCTTCTAATGCCCCTTCCACCACCCTAGTGTTTGATCTTCCCTGCCCTATATACCCGCCAGCTGCACCCTCTGTGACTTCTATATCTGTACCATTACTTCCGCCTCACCCCTTTTCTCTGTCTTATTCCTCCCAACCCCCCTTGAACCCCTTCCTAGCCTTACTACTTCCTACTGGGCTTCCCATGTCGACCTCCCTACCTCCCCTGCTGATTTCTAACCCTTCACCTATCCCTGTAGTTGTCGATTTAGAGCCCCCATTCCATTCTACCCCAATAGTGATGCCTCTCTCATCCTTCCCCTTCCCGTAGCCTTCTCTCCTCCAGTCACCACCCCTCCTCCCTTACTACCCTTCTACCCTTTCATCCTATCTATCTCTTCCCCTAGCTGTTGCTATCCCTCTCATGCCCTGCTTGTCCTCCCCCCCCGTATGTTTCGGCTTCCCCTCTCTCTCTTAAAGTAGAGGCTCAAATCTATTCCTAGTCAATACCATTCCTACATCTCTTCCCCCTATTGGTTCCCCTCCTACTTGTTCCCTCCATGCCACCCCTGGTCCACCCCTGATCCCTCCCTACCTGCAGCCATCTACTCTCTCCCCTGGTATACCTCGTGGTCTCTTCTTCCTCTAACAGGAGGCCTCCCCCTCATCACGGGCACCCCCTCCCTTCTCCTCTCTTTTCTGCTAGTGCCTCTGATACTAGAGTCGGTTTCAGTCCCTAGTTGTTCTTCCTCCATTCCCCCCTTGCCATCCCCTATTCCCCCCCCAGCCAGGATGCCTACCATGCTCATCTGCCTGTCACTTAGACTCCTCCCTAACCTCCACAGTTCCTCCCTCAAATTAGCCAGTCGTCTACAGATCATATCCCCTCCATCCTCCAAGTCCAGTCCAGGATCATGGTGGACCCACACCCTGTACACCCCACCACCCTTCCAAAGATGCCCGTCCTATTGACATTTGGCACCTGCCCTATTTTGGCCCCCATCTTATGTTATGGGCTCTTACTCCCAGGTTCTGTACCCTACTACAACTGCTAGGCCCCTATTTACTCAAATTCCTGTTCTCCCTCCCACACCAGTCCCCTACTGGCCCCTTGCCGACCAGGGTAGTTCAGTCTCAAATTTTATCTGTTAGCTAATATATTACTGTAGCAATCCTAAAGCCTCCTTGTCCATTTTTCACCCCTCAGCTACCATACTTTTTGTTCTCAGCTCTCATATAGTTTCACTTAGCCCAGTTAGAAATCCTATTGCACTCCAAGTATTACTCAGCTCAGTTAGAGAAATAAACAGAACAACTAAATCTGTATTATTACAGCACTCCTTAAAGTATCCAATCATTGCTTTGTCTCCACCCCAGAGACCCTGCTGTAATATAGGACTACAGAGGATACTGGGCGGGAGGGTGGGCAACTCTAAAGTCCCAGCAGAGCTCCGTTGAGCTCGCTCACTCCCCATCTCTCACTCGCTCGTTCTGTTTCTCCTGGAGTTGCAGGCTGCCCTTTTGTACTGGGCTCCTGCCTGCATTGGTGCCTTTTTCTGCCCACAAAGAAATCTGTAGCAGTCCCGAAAGAGCTCCACTGAGCTCACTCACTCCTCCTCTCTCACTCGCTCATTCCATTTCTCCCAGTGATGCAGGCTGTCCTTTTGTACTGGGCCCCTGCCTGCGTTGACACCTTTTTCTGCCCACAAAGAAATCTGCAGCAGTCCTGACAGAGCTCCATTGAGGTCGCTCACTCTCCCTCTCTCACTTGCTCATTCTGTTTCTACCGGCACTGCAGGCTGCCCTTTTGTACTGGGCCCCTGCCTGCATTGGCACCTTTTTCTGCTGACAAAGAAATCTGCAGCAGTCCTGACAGAGCTCAGTTGAGATCGTTCACTCCCCCTCTCTCACTCGCTCGATCTTAATCTGTCCCAAACATTGATTTCTCACAGCGACCGAGCTACTCTGTGCCAGAAGTGCAAAAACATATTTCGGCCAGGATGTGAAAAATAACAGCTATACTGTTCATCAGGAGGTGTAGAAAAATGCTGGTGTTATAAATCTGGAGTGAAAATATTACAGATTTGCTAAGTTACAAGTTTGCATGGAAACTGCGCAATGCACACTTGTAACACAGTCATTTTATGGACTTCCATCACCAAATTATCAACATAGGCATTTTAGGACCTCTGTTCAAGAACAGTATCACTATAATTTTCTCAATCTATCCCGAAAACTGATTTCCCACTGCAACCACACTATTCTGCGCTGGAAGTTTGAAAACGCATTTTAGTAATTTATTTATTCATTAAATTTTGATGACTGGGTAGGCCCACTGAGCCCTGAAGGTCCCTTTTTCAGGGTGACCCAGAGAGACATTACATGGAAAAATGCAGGCAGTGAGAAGGTTACAAAGTACATACAGATTCATTAATAGTTACAGTTTTTGTCATAGATGCAGAGCAATAATGGTATTCCATCCATAATTGTATGGCATGACCATGAGCATTGGTGAGTTACCTAGATAAGGGACAGTTCTGTGCCAAGGTTGTACAAGTAAGGTGGTTAGCATAAGTTGGGGGGGGGGAATGTTAGGTGACCTGACATCGGCAAGTACTGGCCTCAAGCAGGTGTGCCTTAAGCCTCGTACAGAAGTTCATGAGAGAGGTGGCTTCCTGTACCACTGGTGGAAGTTTGTTCCATAGATAGGGGGGCTGTGAAGGAGAATGACTTGCCACCCTCATAGGTCCTCACCCTGGGGGTTTCTAGCAGATTCCGCCCTGAGGTCCTCAGGGTCCATGGGTTGTGCTTGGAGGCAGTGGTAGCTATGAAGCTTAGCAGAGCCACCGGGCTAAGTAGCTTAAATGCTAGGCGAAGGAGGGGATATTGGAGGTGTGCTTCAAAAGAAGGCCACTATAATTTGGCTAAAGTATAACAGTGGTGGCTTCTAGAGTGATCCTGGATAGTGAACCGTGCTACTTTGTTGTATAGGATCTGCAGCTGGTGGACCTCCTGCTTGGCCATACCCTGTATTACCGGAGCAGCGTTGGTCAGTGTGGGGAGCAGGATGCTAGAGGCAATGGCGATCCTAGCTTCTGGTATAAGCTGGTCTTTAATCTGATACAGCTGCCTAGTTTTCCATGGATGGTCTTGGTCACCTGTTCCACATGGTTCTTGTAAGTGAGACCTTGGTCAAGTGTGAGTCCTAAGTATTTTAGGGAGGCCACAACTTCAGTGCTGGTCCCTGCAAGTGAGTTAAGCTGTAGGGAGTTGGTTCTGTCTTGCCCTATGGATCTGGGCCCAAGCAGCATGGCTTTTGTTTTGCCTGCATTCAAGACCATTCTGTTCATTTTTAGCCAGTCCTCCAGTGACGTTAGGTCAGCTTGGAGTAAGGGGCCAAGATCCTTCAGGTTGTCGGAGGAGCAGTAAATGACTGTGCCATCCGTATATAGTACGACTGAGCTACCCCCGGAGTGGAGGTTTAGGCCATTCGTGAACAATGAGAACAGTAGGGGACCAAGGATTGAGCCCTGAGGTACTCTTCTTTTAGGGGTAGTGGGTCTGATAGTGCTCCCTTCCAGATAGCTCTCTGTGTGCGGCCAGACAAATAGCTCTCAAACCACTTGAGAGCCAGTGGGTCTAGGCCTATATTGTTCAGCTTGACTAGCAGGAGGTTGTGGTCCACAAGGTCAAAGGTCTTAGGTCAATAAATACTGCTCCGGAGGGGGTCCCCTTGTCCATGGCTCTGAGTACGTCTATCGTGAGGTTAGTGAGGGCAGTGTCTGTCCCATGGTTAGTTTGAAACCTGTGCTGAGAGGGGGCTTGTAGTTGGTGAGACTCCAGGTAGTCTCAGAGTTGGCTGTATATGAGCCTTTCCTGCAGTTTGGCAAGCAAACAGAGCAGGGAGATTGGACTGTAGTTGCTCGTGTGCTCCATGGAGCCACCCTTGTGGATGGGAACCATGTTTGCCATGTTTGCCACATTTTGGCCAGGATGTGTAAAATGACAGCTGTACTGTTCATAAGGAGGTGTGGAAAAATGCCAATGTTGAAAATCTGGAGTGAAAATAATACAGATTTGAGAAGTTATGAGCACGTGTGGAAATTGCTCAACACACACTCGTAAAACAGTTATTTTTTGGATTTCTTTCACCAAATTTGCAACATAGGCTTTTTGGGAGCCCACCTCATGAACAGTGGCACTGTCATTTCATTAATTGGTCCCGGAAGGTGATTCCATGTAGTAACCACAAAATCACGTTTCAGGACTGAATTACACCATGACAGTGGTTGAATTCATGACGGGTCCCAATAACCCCATGTTGAAAATTTGGTGCCAAAATTCCCAAAAAGCCTGAGATATGCACCAAGGTTGAAAAAACCCTATTTATGCCATTATACAGCTTACCTGCATTTCTTCAGTTCACAGTCGGTTTTGAAGAGTGCCGATGTGTTCCTGGTCCACCGAAGATCATTGCGCTGTGCTCCAGAGGTAAGTATGGGGTGAGGGGGGTGTGAGAGGAGGCAAGGTGCAGGTTTAAAGGAAAAAAAAGAAACAGAAAACATTGCGGGATGTTTCTTTTTTTTAACAGGGATATTTGGCACGCTGGGGTGGGCTCCCAGCATGCCACTTGAGTGTTTTTGTTTTGGGGGCCTGTAGCCGACAGGGGATTGGGCACCCCCATCGGCACACAACAAATTTTTTTTGGGGGGGGACATTAGGTTGATTGGGAGTGGGATCCCCTTTGGAAGATTTACTGGGAAGGGTGGGGACTGAAGCTAATGGGGAGTGGGGCCCCTGGCAGCAAAGAAAGACTGTTGGGGGGTGCATGAAACCGAAGGGGATTGGGCACCCCCCCTTGGCACACAACAAATGGGGAAGGGGTTACAGTATGCCGACGGAGAGTGGGCTCCCCATCAGCAAATGTACTGTGTCTGGGGCATGCGGACGGCAAGGTACCACCCTGCAATGATGGTCACTCCCTCATTGCAGTGAAATGGCTGACGCTGCAATGACGAGGTGGCCCCAATGCAGTGGCAAAAATGTTTCAACTTGGTGGCCCTTCTGCAGAACCAGTGTCATCAGGACACTGGGCCTGCATTGGTCCACCAGTGCCAAGTACCCAAATGCAGTGCCCCTGTTGGCTGCCACTGTGCCGCACCTCCACAACCCGCTTCTCTCCTAGCTGCCACATAATGTTTCTTGCGCATGCACGCAAGCAAACATAGAAATGGCATACAATTTAACAAATAAGCAGTTCTTAAAACTTTCATACACATACAGTAGGTACAAATACATACAAATTTCCTAAGCAAGGCCAAGAGCTAAAAGTCAATAGAGAGTTGCAAATCCAGTAGTGTTGAATTTGGATAAAGCATGCTCATTGGTTAGGGATGAAGTTGACAATGGATGTATCTCTCTCTCTCTCTCTCTCTCCCTCTCTCTCTGGTTTTAACAAGTTCAGTCAGGAACATTGCTAGGGTAATCAGAAAGTCATCATTTTCAGAGTTAAATAAAAGATCCAAACTATACCTAGCTGGGAAGCTCATTCCTCACAAGTATTGTCCTAAGTATTTGTGTCTTAAATTAGTGTACCATAGGCAGTGCAGTATGATGTGTGACAAGTCTTCATCTTCATTCAAAATGTAATAGTATTTAGTGCCATTTGCACTTTCATATAAATACAAACAGATTAATACTTAGATATATATAAATAAGACATAGAACTCATTACAGGTATGAATGTATATAGAAAGCCAATTGCAATACTTTACTGCTTGCCAGAATCGTCCATCCATGCCCTGAGCAGGCATCACTACTACGACTGTTGCTCCAGCATTCCTACTGGCTGGCCATAGTCACCATCTTTGCCCATCTGCCCTGAAGTCCTTTCAGGACTGCCTTAAGTGGGCATCACTGCTATAACCGTGGCTCCAGTGTTCCTACTGGCTGACCAATGTCACCATATCTGCCTGCCTGCCTCAAAGTCTTTCCAGGAGTGCCCTCAGAGGGCATCACTGCTATGACTGTGGCTGCAGCTTTCCTAGAGGCTGGCAACAGTCACCATCTCTGCTTGCCTGCCCTGAAGTCTTTCCAGGACTCCCCTGAGCTGGCATCACTGCTATGACTGTGGCTCCAGCATTCCTACCAACTGGCCACAGTCACCATCTCTGCCCGCTTACCCTGAAGTCTTTTCAGGTAACTGCTTCAGCTGGGTGCTTGGATCCTAAGCTGCACAATTAATTGGTATGCTCTGGCAGAAGACAACCCTTCATTGAACACTAAAATCTTGTTTTTGCATTTTATTTATTTATTTATTTATTTATTTATTTCAGTACTCAGAAAACCATTTGCGCTCAGAGCTCTTTACATAAGTTCCATGTCAGGACATTTCAGTACAACAGATAGGTAAATTTATAGAAAGGACTGCAGAAATACAAAGGTAAACAAACAGGATTATATATCAAACACAGTACAGGTCACAGGAAAACAGACAATTTACAGTGCCCAATGGTGAAACCAGTCAGTCGTCAGCAAACAAGAGGTTGTTTGTAGAACTGCTAAGTGCTAAAGAAAAAAAGAAAAAAGGGAGTGAAGGGGAGGAGCCCAAGTGCAATGTGCAAAAGAAGAGCATAGTATCAGTATAGCAGTAGGAATTGGAAGGCGGTGACTAGATTGGAGGCAGAGAGAGATGGTGCTAGGTTTGTAGGGGGAGCACGAGGGACTACTCAGGGGAGAGAGGGAAGCTTTGGGGGCAGGGGATGGTAGTAGTGATGGGGGTGCGGAAAGGTGGTGCTAGCGATGGCAGGCACATTGAGATTCACATATCATAAGTAGTGGTGGGCGAAGTGAGCTCAATCCGCTTCGCGAAGTGATTCATGGAGCAAAGGCGGATTCGCGGAGTGCTCCGCAACACAAAATGGAGTACTTCACGTTATAATCAGGACCACAAAGTGCATTGGAAACAGTTACTTCGCATTACTCTGCCTCCACTGGTCACTTCTCTTTCAATTTTTAAGGCAAAGTACATTGGTGGCAGTTCACTTCACCTCACTTCACCTTGTTTTTGAACTCCGAAGGTGGATTTTGCAGTGATTCATGGGAGTTCAGGTCACATAGGCTCTATTTTGATCTGCACAGCCTCAGTTCGAGGTAGTGTGAGTTGGAAGGAGTAGGAGACAGTGTGCTCCGATAGCTGTCGGTAGGAATCTTTTAAAAGCTATTCAAAAAGCATTTTTGCTTTTTTGGGGGGATCCAACTGTAGTTCATCGATTGTAGGAAACCCTCCTGTGCTCACATCATCGAACGTTTTTGTTTGTGTGTGGATTTTGAATGTAAATTTATAACATTGAGTGTGTGTGGTGAAAGACAGTGAAGTGTGCTGTGTGGGTGAGGGGCGTATCTGTGTGTAGGTAGATTTAAGTTGGAGAACTAGTGATTTCTTTGTGTTTTGGTAATATTTTTGTTATATAACTGACAGTGTTATTGTACACATAGCAAAATTGTCAGTCATAGTACACATTTTCTTGCTGCTTGTTGCGTGAATGTGGTGCAGCATTTCATAAGGTCAGGTTGTTTAAATTACAAATTTACATTACGTGGCACTGAGTACACTGAACTTTTGCATTTGCATTGCATTTCTCGTTCAGCATTATACACAAAGTGTTCTGTGTTGTGTGTGCAGTGTTGCGTGCATTAAATATAATACACCTTTTAAAATTTGTGGCACAGATCAGTGTAAGTGCAACTAAGCGCAGCAGTGTGAACCTGCTATCCACTGTAACTGCCTGATTCTGTACTGTGATCGTGTTCTCTGTTTTTAGTTTTGCTGCTTGTAGTACCGTAAAAATCAGCACTGTCTGTATTCAGTGTCCCCCCCCACCCCATGTTGAAAAGGTATTTTTTACCAGACTGGATTGTTTTTGTGACCCCATCAGCACCACTGGTTAGTGAAGTTGTTTTAATTCCATGACAGTGTCACAACACAGTAGTCTCTTATCTGTTGCTGAAGCCACAGTTGTTTATTTTGCTTCACCTCCAGCTAGCGAGTAGTGATCCTCCAGTCAGAAAGTGAACGTACCAAATCTGAATTTGGTAATAATATTTGTGGTTGATCCCCCAAAATGCCTGCAAAGAGACATGCAAGTAAAGCTGCTTCTGGCCATGGCAATGTTGGCAGTAAGAGGGTCTGTGGGCGTGGTAGTAGTATGCGGACAGAGAAGTGCATTGCTGATGTGAGGAAAGGTATTTCTTCTGCAATGCTTTTTACAGCCCAAACAGTAGCTTCACTGATAGTTGGAGGAGATGATGTTTTCCCAGTCAGCGGTGTTAGTGTTACTGGTGTTAGTGGTGGTGGAGGTAGTATTAGCATTATTGTGTCAAGTTCTAATTCTGACCAGTGTACCATATCCAAACATATTGAGTGTGAAGCAGTGCAAGTGAGTGACAGCATAGATGATGTCATACTTCCCAGTAACATCCCATTAACTGAGCCTGATTCTGATGATCATGTCAACAATAGCATACAATGTGATATTCCATCCACCGTGGTACTTAACATCACTCATTTTCCATGCAACAGTGATTCACAGTGTGGTGAAAAAATATCAGGTGATGGTGGTGTAGATGCTGATGAAGAATGTGATGATGCTGATGATGATGATGTTGCTGTTGTTGCAACATGCAGTCCACATGTTAACATCCAAGCAGAAGATGTGGATGTGTGTGACAGTGACGTTGATGAATATAATGATGAGTTAATTGACCCCAGTTGGGAACCGGAGAAAAATAAATGAAAAGTGGCTGTGTCTGAATCTGTTTGCTGGAATCCCCCCCGTAAAAACGTGTGATTTACCGGTTTTAGTGGATGATGATGATGATGATGACCCAGTACTCAATATGATAGGTAGTCATGGTGGTCAGTTGCAGTCCAGGTGTGCAGTGCCAGAAACATCACGTGCCCCCCCCCACTTCAGTGCTTAAAATAACAGACTTAAATAAGCCACATCATCATGGACATGTTAAAAGCAGAGCATCACAGTCCCTTGTTTGGGATTTTTTTGTTCAAGATGCAAATGGTGATTCAGTTGCAATCTGCCAGGTTTGCCATGTGCATGTGAGTCGAGGTAAAAAGAGGGAAGCCATCTTCGGACAGGAGTACAGTGTACGCATCTTAAGAATAGGCCCTTGGCTCTGTGGACCCAGCACAAGCTGGCAGCCAATACCAGACTTGAGCATTCACCTGTATCACCGGCAGCAACCATAGCCAGCATGTTATCCCCTTCCATGACTGTTAAGCCCAGTAGGAAATTAAAGATGTGCAGTAGTGCGGTAATAAAAGCAGAGGATTACTACAGGCATGATGAGGTGGAGGACCATAATGACTTTGAAATGTTGTCCAGTGCTGGTGAGAGTAGCAGTTTTTGTGGTGGTGGTGGTGGTGGTGAATGCAGTATGTCTAGTGCAAGTGGTACATCAACCCCAGTTGGCAAATCTAGAAAAATAACATAATTTCTGGGTTCGTCATCATCACCTGTGCAACCATCTTCATCAAATGTCCACGCTCCCCCCCACCGCCAATGCCATTCATCACAGAACACAACAATTTGCGACCAACAACACACCCCATGTAAAACATTTAAGTAAGCCCATGTTACATAGTGCTTCTGCGCATAAGCTGAAGTACCCCCAGTCATACAGTGTCACGTGAACTTAATGCTGCTGTAGCAGAAATGCTGGCAATTGATCTTTTGCCCTTCTCCTTTGTAGAGAATTCTGGGTTCCGTCAGTTTGCTGCCTGTGCCTGTCCAAAATGGAAAGTCCCATCCAGGACATACTTTTCTACCCGTGCTGTTCCTGAGTTGTTCCACACTGCCTCAGACTCAGTAAGACATGCCCTTCAACATTCCTCCTCTCGATTCATCCTGTAAGTATGAATATGTGGACAAGTGGCAAAACAGCAGGGAGTTCATATCTGTGTATAACTGCACACTGGGCGCAGGTGCTGGGGGTTGTTTGTGACACTGGTAATGTGAATAATCAGAGAAGGAAGGTGGATTGTCATGGTAGCAATCTTCTGGGAATTCGCCAGCATGCAACAATTGCTGTGCACTGTGTGACCTGTTCACACACTGGTGAAAACATGTTGGTCATGGTACTGACTGAAATTGACAGATGGCTAAACCTTCTGTCCCTGAGAGCTGTGTTAATAGCAAGTGACAATGGGTCAAATGTGGTGAAATGCATCACGAATGGTGTTTTTTTTCATGTTCCATGCATGGCCCACTGTTTAAATCTTGTGGTTCAGGAGTTTCTGCAGCACCCTGACATAAAGGAAATACTGATGATTGCACAATGTATCTGCTCTCACTTTTCAAGATCTGGAAAGGCTCGTGACCAACTGCAGCAGTTGCAGATACAAAACAGCCTGCCTCAGCACCGCTTAAAGCTGGAAGTTGTTACCCGATGGAACTCCACATTATACATGGCAGAGAGGTTGTATGAACAATACAAAGCCATCACAGAATATCTTGTTATGCACACTAGCCGTAACAGTTATGGGGTCTCCATGTCTATGACGACTGAACAGTTGCGCCTCATGGACTAAGTAATAACAATTTTGCGGCCTTTTGAACATGCCACACAGGCAGTGAGTGGTGAGTCTGCCTCCATTAGCCAATCAATCCCACTGCTGTGGGTGCTGAGGCAGACATTGGTGAATGTACAGCATAGCCTTGATGTTGCTGGAGACGGTGGTAGCAGTATGTTGCTGCAACACATGCTGACAGTATTCGACCACAATCATCACATTGCAAGCATTCAGCGTAGTGACAACTTTACCATGGCAGCAATGCTGGACCCAAGATACAAACGTGGAATTGCATCAGTACTGGAGGGAGGGCCTGAACAGGTAAAAAATATCAGTGGTCAACTGGTTAGCTTGGTTCATGGGGCACAGACGTCACATGCCATGGTTTGCAAACCTCAGCAGCATAATCCAGCTGAAGGTGTAGCTGGAGGACCAGCATGCATATCATGCAAGGGTAAGGGGACTGTAGTTCCTGATGGTCTGTTTTCCAAAGTGGTTGGCATCAACTCACTTTGGGAGGCTTTGTCCCAAGTGGGTATCTGTGAAATCAGTGATTCCGGGGAATAGACTGATGCATCAACAATCGGACTTAGTGTGGCACAGAGAATGGTTGAGTCATATTTGTCTGAAAACAGGCATCTGACAATAAGTGAAGATCCTTTTTTGTACTGGAGTGGAAAGGTCAGTGAATGGCCAGAGCTGACTGCAGTGGCACTGAAGTACCTCACATGCCCACCCTCCAGTGTAAATGTTGAGAGGGTATTCAGCTCAGCAGGTGCAATAGTCTGGGATCGTCGGACAAACCTGTCTCCTGCAAATGTTAGTTTGCTAACATTCATTAAAATGAATGAGAGGCACATACCAGCACAGACTGCAACCTCGGTATTCGTACCTCGGCCTAGTCATGGTGGTCTTGCTGATGTGGAAATGGAGCATCCTGGTGGCACTGGCAGTGGCTGCCTGAAACGGCCCACCACTGACATAGATGATGACACAATGGAGAAAGAATTTCCCAGTGGTCAGACTTCAGACGTCGATGACTGTGAGGGCAGTTTTCTTTATGAGGATGATGATGTGGTTAATGTTGGCAGGTTTTAACTGCAGTATTTAAAAGGTGGTGGGCCGCCCACCACCACCTTACTGATGTTATCCAGGTCTGCTGCCACCATGAGTCTGTCTGCCCACCCTGTACCACCACCACTGGGACTGATGTTATCCAAATCTGCTGCCACCATGAATCTGTCTGCCCACCCCGGACCACCACCACCAGGACTGATGTTATCCATGTATGCTGCCACCATGAGTCTGTCTGCCCCCATGGACCACAACCACCACCAGGACTGATGTTATCCAACTCTGCTGCCACCATGAGTCTGTCTGCCCCCCCATGGACCACCACCACCACCGGGACTGATGTTATCCAACTCTGCTGCCACCATGAGTCTGTCTGCCCACCCTGTACCACCACCAGTGGGACTGATGTTATCCAAATCTGCTGCCACCATGAGTCTGTCTGCCCCCCCCATGGACCACCACCACCACTGGGACTGATGTTATCCAAGTCTACTGCCACCATGATTCTGTCTGCCCATCCCGGACCACCACCACCAGAACTGATGTTATCCAAATCTGCTGCCACCATAAGTCTGTCTGCCCCCCATGGACCACCACCTCCACCGGGACTGATGTTATCCAAGTCTGCTGCCACCATGAGTCTGTCTGCCCCCATGGACCACCACCACCACCGGGACTGATGTTATCCAAGTCTGCTGCCACCATGAGTCTGTCTTCCCATCCTAGACCACCATCACCACCAGGACTGATGTTATCCAAGTCTGCTGCCACCATGAATCTGTCTGCCCACCCTGTACCACCACCACTGGGACTGATGTTATCCAAGTCTGCTGCCACCATGAGTCTGTCTGCCCCCCATGGACCACCACCACCACTGGGACTGATGTTATCCAACTCTGCTGCCACCATGAGTCTGTCTGCCCACCCTAGACCACCACCACCGGGACTGATGTTATCCATGTATGCTGCCACCATGAGTCTGTCTGCCCCCATGGACCACAACCACCACCAGGACTGATGTTATCCAACTCTGCTGCCATCATGAGTCTGTCTGCCCCCCACGGTCTACCAGTCTACCAGTGCACCACCACCACCACCAGCTTCTTAATATTTAAACTATAAAGTGAGTATGTGCACTCATGTTTGTTATGCTACCTCACTTCCTTAAGTTGTCTGTTTTGTTTTCTGTAGCTTTTCAGAGCCGCAGTGGCAAAACACATACAGTACGCTTCTTTTGTTTCTTTTACAGGAGAACAAAAACAGACTCCATCATTATGACTCGTTGGGAAAGATGCTGTAGCTATACTGTACAGAGAGGAAGCAATGTAATGTCCATGTGAAATCCATTCTGGTAAGTATGAAGATTTTATTTCATCCATTTCATTGCTTTGTAAAGACTGCTGCAAATATTGCACACAACAGGTTATCTTAGTAGTTGACAAGATGTGTCTCTGAAATGTAACTTGACAATAGGGATTGAGATTTGAGAACCAGGGAGGGACACATAACAATGAAGTTGTCACTTTTAAGAAGTCATTCATTTCTTTTTTTAGGAAAATTTGTGATACTTTGTTGTTCTGTCAAAGTGGTCTTATCCAAAAAAGTTTGTCAACATGATCAGGCACACTCCTCCCCCGATGCGAGCTTGGGCACACATGCAACATGCAGAAGTCATTTCATTCGATGACCATGGCCATCATTAACAACCGGACTCCAGAAGGATGCTGATGAAAGCTGTGAAGAAATAAAAAAATAAGAAACCATTACAGACAAAACTGAAAATATGATCCCCCCCGGAAAAAAGAAATACTTACCTTCATGTGCTTGACAGTTATCCGCTTCCATTTGAGTGCAAAACATTCTCATTCAGCACGGGAAGGTGCACAGTAACAGTTCAGAGATGGAGTCACCTGTGTGATGTAGAACAATAGCATGAGTGCATGTCCATGTCAAGTTCAATCCCCCTCATCATCACCTACAAAATACACAACCATATATCCATATAGATATCTCTACTCACCGAGGCTACTATTACTGTACATCAAAGGGCACCTTTCAGTCCAGTTGAGATGATCACTTTTCACTTTTCTGCACACAAGGAGGACGTATTGTGGGCCTGCAGAAAATATCTGGGGACTCTGTGCCACTTTTGTGTGCATGACTGAGTGTCCCATTAATTCCAGGGGACTTTGTATGTGCTGAAACAGTCTCATTTCACTCTGTTACAACTTGTCAATTTTCTGGACACATGGAGGATGCATTCTAGACCTGTAGAAAAAATCTGAGGACTCTGTGCCATTTTTGTGCGCATGACTGAGTGCGCCATTAATTCTGGAGGACTTTGTATGTGCTGAAACAGTCTCTTTTCACTTGGTTACCACTTGTCAATTTTCTGCACACAAGGAGGACGCATTGTGGGCCAGCAGAAAAAAACTGGGGACTCTGTGCCACCAATACGTGCATGACTGAGTGCGCCATTAATTCTGGGGGACTTTGTATGTGCTGAAACAGTATCATTTCACTCTGTTACCACCTGTCAATTTTCTGGACACATGGAGGATGCATTCTGGACCTGCAGAAAAAATCTGTGGACTCTGTGCCACTTTTGTGCACTTGACTGAGTGTGCCATTAATTCTGGGGGACTTTGTATGTGCTGAAACAGTCTCATTTCACTCTGTTTCCACTTGTCAATTTTCTGGACACATGGAGGATGCATTCTGGACCTGCAGAAAAAATCTGGGGATACTGTGCCACCACTGCCCACATGACTGAGTGCACCATTAATTCTGGGGGACTTTGTATATGCTGAAACAGTCTCATTTCCCTCTGTTACCACTTGCCAATTTTCACGACACATGGAGGATGCATTCTGGGTCTGCAGAAAAATATGGAGACTCTGTGCCACTTTTGTGCGCATGACTGAGTGTGCCATTAATTCTGGGGGACTTTGTATGTGCTGAAACAGTCTCTTTTCACTTGGTTACCACATGTCTATTTTCAGCACACAAGGAGGATGCATTGTGGGCCTGAAGAAAAAATCTGGGGACTCTGTGCCACCACTGCATTCATGACTAAGTGAGCCATTAATTCTGAGGGACTTCATATGTGCTGAAACAGTCTCATTTCACTCTGTTACCACTTGTCAATTTTCTGGACACGTGGAGGATGCATTCTGGGCCTGCAGAAAAAATCTGGGACTCTGTGCCACTTTTGTGCGCATGACTGAGTGTGCCATTAATTCTGGGGCACTTTGTATGTGCTGAAACAGTCTCATTTCACTGTGTTACCACTTGTCAGTTTTCTGGACACAAGACAGATGCCTTTTGCGGATGCAGAAAAATGAAGCACCAAAACAGCACACACACACAAAACAGACAGACACTTAACAGAAGGAAGGAGCCCCAGAATACAAAGTGTAACACATACTGAAGAAAACAAAAAAGGGCATAATTACATACAAGGGTCAGAGATGGTGGAGGAATACATTTTATGACACAGCAAGGAAGGTGTGTGTGTGGGGGGGGGCATAGTGTGAGGAACCAAAACTAATGTGTGGGATCCCATGGTGATCTAGCAGCAGTTCCACATGGATGTAATTTGAAACTAATGTCCCTCTATGTCATCCAGCCGCTGCTCCACAGCACTCATCCTCTCGCTGTTCTCCTCAACAGCACTCCAGAGAACTGCCAAGTCAGACAGTGTTACATGCACTTCTCTGGTGTCCACTCCTTCAACAGGCTGACCTATTGGTGGTGGTAGTGGTGGTGGGGGTGCTGGTGGAGCAACAGGTGCTGCTGTGGCTCTCCTCTTCTTAAGGATGCCGCTATGCACAGTGGCACCCTCTGCCACGTAATGGCCAGCAGGTGCATCCATGGTCCATTCTGTGGCAGCCTGCCACTCCAAATGGTGGTGATTAAGCACATAGATGACACTTCACCACACTGCTGTCCCCCCGACACATTAAAAAAACTTTCCAGACAACGGAGGTGCGGGGAGGACCAGGCACAGGCAGGGGAGGGCCTGATGAACTGGCAGTAGGCTGCTCACACTGCTCAACACTGATGGGATCCACACCTGGGCCTGGTGGAACAGGCACATCCTGCTCCAAAGGACCTTGTGCTGGACTTGGTGGTGGTGGTGGTTGAACTGCCTCAGAGTTAGGAGGCAGTGCTGGTCCTGCTTCCGGGGTTTGGACACTCACAAGTTTACAGCGGTCCAACACAAATGGGCACCCATGCCTCCCACGCATGTGCATGGTACGACATGTGCTACCATGCTCTCCCAGAGCTGCACCCACCCCAGACATTCCCTCACCCTGCTCCTTCTCTCCTACTGTGCTCCCTCAGTCCAAGCAATCACTACTCTGTCACATAACACAAGCACAACACACATGCAGTCACACACACACAGACAAACAACTAAGTAAGTATAGAGGTAAGAAAAATAAAATTTACAGAAAGAACAAATTAAATAAAAAAAGTACAGAAAAGACAAAAAAAGTAGCTTTTAAAAAAGCTGTTGAGTTAACTATCAAATTTTAACTCTTCTCTGCAATCAAAACACTCCTTTCTCTAGTACACACTCCTCTCTCTCAGTCTGCATAGGAGAAAGTGAAACTGTCTGTGTGACTCACTTCCTTCCTGCCTGGCTACAAAGCATGTGATTTACAGTACTACAAGCCATGTGATGTGTGGTGGGGCTGCCAAGTCTGAAACACCAAGTGGATCACTTAGAATCATAATGAAGAATGCAAAGTCCATTGAAATCAATGACTTCACCTTACTTCACATTGTCATGCAGCCCAACGTGAAGTGGTAATGACAAGGCAGAGTGAGCACTTTGCAGTGCCTACTCCACATACAGGAGTGGCAATGCGAAGTGCCCACTTTGTGCACTTCGCCAGTGGATTTTAAATTCGCTGCATCTCTAATCATAAGCAGCTTCAAGTTCATTTTTGAAAGTACCCAGAGTGGGCAGGCATGTAATGTTCTCCTGGAGGGAGTTGAACCACAGCAGTGCATGGTAAACAAAGGACCTTTGTCCTTGAGATGTTCAACATTTTGGAGTTAGGAAGGACTGGCATTCGGAGTTACAGGTGTGTAGTGGATTATTGCTGGGAACCAGATGTTGCTGGACCCCTGGTGATAGCTGACCAAGGCAAATCTTTTAAGCCAGATGGCAGGATTGATATTTTAGTTGGCCATTGAGCGTGAGCCAGTGTGCCCTGGCATAGAGATCACAGGTGTGAGTCAGTCGGTGCACACCTAAGGTGAGCTGGCAGGCTTTGTTGAGTGCAGTTATTATGCACCAGAGAGCAGTATCTGCAGCAAAACCATATATAGGCAGCCCGTAGTTCACCAGGGAACCCACAGAACTGTGAATAGCTATGCTGAGGGCTTCAGGGGAGAGGCTATGCTTGTGACGATAAAGCAGCTCTATGCGCTTGTTGATAGCTTTGGCTGAGTTGTCAGAGTGGCAAGTATAGGAAAGTGAGTTGTCAATAGTGATACCGAGGTATTTAAAGTGTTGAATAAGTTCAAGGGAAACCCTGCCACCATTGCATATTGATAGTGGGTAGTTTTTCTGTTTGTTTAGATAGCTGGAAAAAAACATGCTTTCTGTTTTCTTGTAGTTCATTATCAATTTATGATCTTTAAACCACGTCTCTATGCTGGTGAAGTCGCTCTGTAGTAGCTGTTCAAGGGCACTGGGGTATGAGCCATTTAAGAAGACAACCACATCATCTGCATAAAGGAGGATGCAGCCCTGATTGACTTGGGGAAGGCAATTCAAGAATAAGCTGAATGGGGGAGGGGACCCAGTATTGACCCCTGTGGAACACCTGTTGCTCAGTGTGCCTTCCAGGTGAAACATTTCAATAAATAAATTAATAAATAAAAAACAGTTAGACTCGGGTCCAGGGTAAGTGTTCAAATATTTTAACCATTGTCTTTCTAACTTTTTGTATAATCACTATGTAATGTGTGTGACTTTTTAATAATATGATTATCCTCCACATCAAATACAAATTTTTTAAATATCATCTGTGAGTTTCAGTAAATCAAGTATTGGAGATATCCAGTATTTCCCAGTTTTATTGTACCACTGACATTGTAACATTATGTGAAGCAAATCTTCCCTAGATTTCTTATTGCATTTACAAAGCTCATCACAAGACCTGGAATATTTATTAAATCTGACAAAGAGAACATTTGAATTGAACATACCAGTTCAACACTTTGCAAAACTTTCCTCTGATCAGGGCCTCCAGGATTTCTGAATAATACCTAAAACTGTGTCTGCAATCATTATCACTGTACCATCTGGAAAATTTAGATAGCTTGATGGCATTTAGATTACTAGTTCTATGACAATCTGTAATTTTCTTAAGATTGTAAAATTTATATTTAGAACTTAGAGTAGTAATATTATTGACATATCTTGCTAGAAAGTCAATTCCATAAATTTGTAATAGTTTGTGGGCATGCTACAGCCAATCAGAAGATATGAAGCCAAGATGTTTCCAGTATTCCTTTTCATGTAAACATTTCTTTACTAGTCTATCCTCTAGTTAGCCTATTTATGCTTAACCAGTAGTTGATGATTTTGTTATCAGTGATTGCTTGGATACTATTTAAACTCAGCTTAGCCCTGACAAAATAACTTGGGGTAGATTTATTAAAACACAAATCAGGGAAAGTAGTGGTGGTGATGGTGGTGGTAGTGGGGAGGTCTCAATCTACCAGACATAGATTGGGACATACCAGCAGCTAAGAGAACAAGACGTTAGGGCCTCCTAGATATGTTGCAGGGCTATCTTCTGGTACAGCTGGTAAAGGATCCTACAAGGCAGTCTACTATTCTTGAAATGTTGCTCACCGTCTCAAGAAATGGAAGGCAGAGTGTGGGTTGGGGACACTATTGGGATCCAGTGACTGTAACACCATGTTGTTCAAGCTGGCTTTGGGTACCCATGTAGCCTTGTCAAAGGTTGAGGTTCTGGGTTTTAGATGAGCAGATTTTAATCAGATAAGGGAATTAATCAAAGATAAGTTGGTTGGAGTGGACATAACCAAGGAGGTGGAGGAGATGTGGGGAGGAAATAAAAGGGCTGTTCTTGAGGCAACTAATTCATGCTTTCAAACAGTTACCAAAAAAGTAACACACCTGGTTCTCTAAGAAGGTCAGGGAGGCAGTGCAGGCCAAACAAGGTCCTTCCTGAGATACAGTGAGAGGAGAAACAGGACAATGAGGAATGAAGAAAATACCAGCTTCAGATGAGGGAGACCAATAAGACAGTAAGGGACACAAAAGCAAACAGAGCTGTGTCTTCTGGAGGAAGTCAAGGAAGGGGGGAAAACATACCTTCAGATACACTAGGAAAAATGGGAAGATGACAGAAAGAATTGTAAGTCTAATGGAGGGTACAGGGTAATAGAGAAGAATGAGCAGAAGGCAACCTTTCGTAATGAGTACCTCTACTCGGTATTCACAGTGAAAGACAGCAGACCTTTTCCAGAAAGCAGTATACTACATGGGCTCTTGTGAGGGAATCCCAGAGATTGGACAGGTGGGAATTACAGGAAAAATGGTTAGAAAAGGGCTTGCAGCTCTGAAAATAGATAAAGGCTCCATGGTCGGATAGAATGCACCCAAGAGTTCTCAGGGAATTGGCATCGGAACAGGTTGAACCATTGGTAGGGATATTCAATAATTTACTACAGCCAGGGGTGGTATCAGTACAGTGAAGGGTAGTGGAAATGGTTCTGCTCCACAATGGAGGAGACAAAGAGCAACTGGGTAAGTACAGGCTCCTCAGTCTTACTTATATTGTAGTTAAACTAATGGAGACTTTAGTCAGAGAGGACCTATTAGACCCCAAAATTGGGTTTCAGGATGGTAAGCAGAATAAGTTTCTGGCTAGGAGGTCTTTTCAGATCAACCTGATAGTATGGTTTGACAGGGTAACTTAGGCAATTGATAAGGGACAAGCAATGGATTTCCTCTTCAGCAAGGCATAACTTAGTTTCACACAGAAGTTTGCTGAAGAACCTAGGGGATCTAGGAGCAGTGAAGGACGTAGTTAAATGGGTGGGAACTTGGTTGGGGGAGACAGCAGATGGTGGTAGTAAACAAGGTCTAATTGAGGAAAAGGAAGATCATGAGTAGGTATATAGCAAATTCTACTTGTCCTGTGAAGTTTCAGCAATGTTGTGAAATTTGTCTTTCACAAAGACATTGAATTGTCTACTTTACCACTTCACCACTTTGCAATGAGCTTTCCCTTGAAAATGGCACTTTTTCAGGTAAAATCATGCAAAGTGATTGTGAAGCTACAACTTTACTGGTGAATTTGCATGACTTCCTTGAAAAGCCCACTGCACATGCCAACAACTTCACTAAGTCAGCACTTCGCACTTCTGAATTTGGTAAACTTCACAAATTAATTTTCAAAGGGAAGATTGCTAACTTTGCATGGCTTTATTCACGAGACGGGTGCTGTAGGGGTCAATCCTTTTCAATACATTCATTAGCGAAATAAAAGAAATAATACAAGGCAAGATGTGTCTCTTCTGAGAGGATAGTGTGTTCTGTGGCAGCTGGTAAAATGTGAAGATGGTGTAAGGGAGTTACATAGGGATTTGCAAAGGTTAAAGAGGTGATCCAAGGGTTTCCAGTTAAACTTCATGCGAAAAAAAGGGAAGGTGATCCACATAGTAGTAGAAAAGTTTATTTTTAGACAGGTAGTAATAGTAATACATCATTGGGAAAGAATCCCATTTTCAAGATGGACCTGTATCAACTTTCATTCCAAAATTTAAATACAATGCCATAAAACTTACATCACATAAATTTAAAAAAATCTATGTCTGTCTTAACAAGAACAAAATACAATTTAATGCCCTCATACTTTAAAATAATAAAAACAAAAACTCTAACCATTACATATACACTTCATTTTCAAATCATATCCAATCACATCCTTAAATTGCTTTAATATTTGTATTTTCTGCTTTTCTGCCTCAATAGGAGCCCAATAATGAGCCATTTTATAGCTAAATGTAATTTTTCCATATTTGTTCATTAATTTAGGTGTTACAAAAGACTTCCCCTCAGTTCTTCTAAGTTTATATTGGTATCCATGGGTAACATGTAACATATTTTGTGCTAAATATCCAGGGGATTGTTTATGAACCACACCATGAATTAGTTTAATTCATTTTTGATCCCTTTTCTGCTCTAAATGGGGCCATTGTAATAGAGAGTACATATTGCAATGATGCATATGTCTATCACAATTTAATATAAAGCTAGCCAAGTTGTTATATAACACTTTTACTGATTTTAATTCAAATTTGTTGGCCATGCCATATATATGGCTACCATAATCAATACATGGCATGATTAATTGATTTATAACATCCCTTCTCATCTTCAGATTCATACAATACCTAGATCTCCGGTAGGCTCCCAGCTTATTATTTATTGTATATATCATTTCCTTAATATGGACATCAAATTTTAGATTTTGGTCCATATTTACCCCCAGGTATTTATAAGATTCAACCTGTGTCAATGTTTCGATACTGTATGTTTTTATAAAAAGATTATATTGATTTAGATTTTTATTCCCTTTAGATGTAAATATCATGGTATTTGGTTTTTTTTTTGTTATTTAAAACCAGTTTTGACCTCCTCAACCAAATTTCCAAAATACTAAAATCTCTTTGAAGAGATTCTTCCACCATCTGTAAGGTTTTCCCACTTGTCAACAAGACGGTATCATCTGCATACATTCGTAAAGCTGAATAATTTACTACTTTAGGAGCATCATTTACATACATTATAAACAATATAGGGCCCAAAATTGAGCCTTGAGGTACTCCTCTTTTGATAAACCCTGAGTTTGAAAGAACATCTCCAACCTGAACTTGCTGCCCCCTTTCTGTTAAATATGACAGAAACCAAGGAAAGGTTTCTTTGTCAATCTCCAAACTCAACATTCTTTCATAGAAAATGTTGTAGTCAATGGTGTTGAAGGCCTTGGAGAGATCCATGAACACCGCGCCCGCCAATTCACCTCCATTTAATTTGGAGGCTACGATGTCAACTAAATCGGCAAGCGTGGTGTCTGTGGAATGGTCCCTTCAGAAACCTGACTGATAGCGGGACAAGAGAAAATTCTCTTCCAGAAAGTTACTCAGCTGCTTTTGAACTAATCTCTCCAAGACCTTCCACACCACGGACAACAACGAAATTGGTCTATAATTTGTTGGTTCTCCCATAGAGCCACCTTTATGAATCGGGATGACCTTTGCTCGTTTCCACATGGACGGGAAACTTCTGTTTAATAAGCTCCAGTTAAAAAGTTTTGTTAGAATTGGGGCTGTTACCTCAAGGGAATCTTTTAAGAATCTGTTTTCTATCATATTCAACCTAGGTGCTTTATTTACTTTAAGTTTTCTTAGTTCTTTCTTTACCTCTCTACAGGTAATTACTCTAAATCTAATTTTTTTCCCCGAAAGGTGCTGATGTTCCCTTAATCTCTTCTTCTCAGAACATCCATAAGGAATTTGGATATCTGGGAGTGTGATAAAATAGGTATTTAACCTCTCTGCTGAATCTGAAGATGACAACAATATATTATTTTCCCTAATTTGGATAGGTTGCTTATTTATGATTGGGTGCTGAAAAGACTGAATCCAATGGCAATATTTTTTTGGCTCTGTACATTGTTCAACCTTTGTCATGTAATATTTTTTTTTTGCTAATTTAATATTATGTTTAAGTAAATTTCGTTCTTTTCTAAAATTTCTCCCAGTCATTTGATTCCTAAGATTTATTGGCTCTGCTGCATAACCTATTTTTATATCGAATGTTATGTTTTATTTTATTTGTGATCCGAAGAGCATTTATTTCCCTATTTGTTCTAACTTTAACTGGGCAATTTCATTACATGCCTGGATGAACAAAGAAGTAAATTCTTCTATAGCCCAGTCCAATTCTGGAATTAAAAATAATCTGTCCAGTCTAACATCCCTCAATTTATGCAGAAATGCCTCTTTATTATATTTTCTCATATTTCGCAACCTTACTTGACTATTAATCTCATTTTTTGAATTTTTTTTTTAAATCATCCACCCCCCCATGAACAAACAATGGAACAATGGTCCCCAAATATAGGTTATTTTACAATTATGGATGTTACTTGGATTACCTCAGAGGTAAACAGGAGATCCAAAATGTTCCTTTCACTCACAAAGGAAGTTTTCCTAGTAGTAAGGGCAATGTTTTGGTTCAAATTTAATGAAGCCAAACTATTCCACAAAGCATTTCCCCTCAGTTTGTTCCATGCAGCATTGAAATCACCTACTAACAACAATTCAGAACCATAAGAATGTGAGTGTAACAAATGGGTCAATTTGTCAAAATCCATAGTTTTAACCTTGGGGGGGGGGTAAATTAAACCCAAGATCAAATTTAAGTCTTTAACTTTCACAAGGATGCATTCAATCATGCCTAATTCACCAATTAACAACACATTTACTTGTCCAAAATCCTATTTAAAGTATAATAACAACCCCCCTCCTTCCCCTCCCTATCTCTTCTATACAACCCATATCCTTGTAACCCAATTTCTTCATCTGTAATTTTTGGGGTCAACCAGGTTTCAGTTAAAGCTATAATATTTGGATTTTCTGTAGCCTCCCAAGCTCTCAGCATATCTACCTTATTTTTCAAGCTTCTAGCATTATCATATATTAATTTACAAGGGGGGGGGGAAGCGGCCCAGGATTTTGTTTCTATATCCCCTCCCATTATTGAGATCAGATATATATTTGTTTGTTTGTCTAAACATTTAGAATGCATAGGTAATTTAAGAGATCCAACTCTGGATACAGATTCCCTTACCATTGAAAAGGGGTTACGTCTTTTTAGTCTTTTAGGGGACATTTTGTCCTCCTGCATTTCCCTCCATTGATGCCTTAGACATGTTTTTAAGGCTAGACCATCAGTATTCTGTTCTTTTACTTTATTTAAAAAGACAGGACATAATATCAAACATAGAACAAACCAATACACCCAGATATTAAGAGCACCCATACTTATGGGTTTAAAAATGAGTTAAATAACAAAATCCAAATTTAACCAAATTAAAATTAGTTTATTTTCCTGAGTTCACTTTAATAATAATAATAACTTTATTTCTAAAGCACCTTTCAATATATCAAGGCGCTGAACATATCAAAAACCACAACATACAACACCTATTAATAAAACATATAAATAAAACGATTTCATAACAACATCACATATTAAAAACAAGCAATAAAATATACCATAAAATCAAAACACAATACTTTAAAGTCTAAAGAAACGGAAACAGGTTTTATACTAATCTAAACCTCTTATCCCAACCATACTATTCAAACCTCCAGTTTAGTGAATTAAACAAATGATCCTCTCCTGAGTCTGTTTCTCTTCTGAGTGGAGCTCGCACCACTGTGCTCATGCGTTAGCAGTGCAAACTTTAAATTTATGGGCTGCCCCTCCTCCTTCTGCATTACACTGCAACTCCACACCCGCTCTCTCATAGCTGATGTGAGCCACTTTGATGAAATCTGCAGACAGGAGAAGCACTGGCACAGTCGAGTCAGGATAGTTATTTAAAACAAAACACAGCACAAACATAGGGAACAAAAACCTCTAGACAGAATACTGGATGGGAGGGGCTAAGCTGGGTGCTACTCTACTTTTGAGGAAAGGGACTGGAGATCATCATAAGTGACTCCCTAAAACAAACTAGCCACAACAACGAGGCCTAAAGCAAGGAAACCTGAATGCTGTGGTGTATTGTGTGAGATTTTGATAACAAGGGGAAATAGGTAACTTGGTAACTTAGTATGTATAGACAAAGTAGGCCGTTGGGCCATTTAATTGTCTCCCACTCATAGTGGGCTTATCTGTTGAAATTTCTTGTACTATTCAATGACAGGAATTTGTCTAACCTATTTTTAAATGAGTCAAAAGATGTGGCTTTTACTACATTTTTAGGCAAATTATTCCAAATTGTGGGTGTACGTATAATATAAAAGTTCTGATGCCTATTTGTTCTTGCCCTGTTTATAAATATTTGTTTATTATATGATCTAGAATTTACTGATTTATGAATCCTTTTTATATTACATTGTAACATTAGGGTCTTGTCTTCCATGATACGGTGTAAAAATAATAAATCTCCTCTAATTCATCTGGATTCCAAGGAGTACAGATTAAGATCTACTAATCTGTCTGAGCTTTCCTTATTTTTTAAGCCTTTTATTGATTTTGTCAGTCTCCTTTGAACTTTTTCTACCCTTAAAATATCCTTCTTTAAATATGGGCTCCAGATCAGTGAACCATAATCAAGATGAGGGAGTACATATGTCCTGTATAACTTAAGAACACAATCTTTGTTCCTTGAGAGGAAGGATCTTTTAATGGAGTGAATGATGCTGTTACATTTCCCTACTGTTTTGACAATATGTGTGCCTGAGGATAATCTAGAATTTATCCATATACCCAAGTCTTTTTCACAAGTACTGTTCTTTATTGGCTTATTATTTAAAAGATATGAGTATTTTGGATTATTTTATTAATACTGCCTCTCTATGGATCTCTGGTGAGACCTTATCTGGAATACTGATCCCAGGTCTGGAGTCCACACCGAAGGAAAGACAAAGCAGGAGACAGTGCAGCATATGGTAGCCAAAATTATTCGTGGCTGATAAACTAGGTCCTACACGGATTAGCATATGGCACTAAACATATACTCAATGAAGGCTAGAAGGGAAAGAGGCAACATGATAGAGACATTTAAGTTCCCGAAAGGAATATATAAGGTAAACTGTGAGGAACTATTTCACTGTAATGGCATGTCAAAACATAAAGACATGAGTGGAAGCTAGTGATAGAGGTGCTTGGGGTGGATTTAGAAGTGATGTGAGAAAGTTTAACTTTACAGAGAATGTAAGAACATGGATTGGTTGGAAACAGCACAGTGTAAAGTTATAAAACTGATTCAGGGCCAGCAGGGCAGATCCTATGAGGAACACCTCAAGGCACTAAATGTGTACTCACTGGAAACCAGAAGGGAGAGGGGAGATAGGCTAGAGATCTTCAAGTTCCTTAAAGGAATTAAGGTAAACTGTGGGGAATTAGTCACACTGAATACCAACTCGAGGTCACGTGGTCATGAGTGGAAATTAACAGGAGGGAGGTTTAGGAGGGATGTGAGGAAGTACTTCTTTAGGAAAAGTGTGGTAGAACCTTGGAATGATTAGTCAGCTAAGGTGGTTCATGTAAACACAGTCAAATTATTCCAACAGGTATATGATAGAATAAAGGAAGTAGTAGTCACCCAGGGTGACAAGACCAGGGAGGAGAATGGAGATAGGAAGGGGAGGGTTAGTACTCTAAAGGAACAATAGGTTCCAGGAAAGGTTCCAGAGATTATAAGGAATATGGGCAGAACGTAAGGACTTCTGGCCCTTTTCTGCCATCATGATCTATGTTTCTGTGAGTGGCTGAGCCATGGAAATGCCTACCAGCTGAGGTGTTGGGCACAAAGGTATTAATGGATTCAGGCACAGCTGGGAGAGTTAAGGGATTAATGGTTATTCAGGGGGTAGCAGTCAGACAGGTAGCAAAGGGGAGACAAGGGCAAATCCCCAATCTAGACAATAGGTCTCAGGGTAACATAGGGTAAATCAGGGCAGACTGGGTGGGTTAATGGTCTTTTCTGACAACATTGTATATCTTTCTGTTTTTATGGTCTGATTTGTCCTGAAATTTCTGTGATATCTCTGGAGAAATTGGCTGTTCCCGGCAGTATTACTATAATGCCACAAATGAGAATCTCTGCAGATATATTGTTAAAAAATCTGGAAATATCTGATCATATGTTATGTATTGTTGCAATTGTAGTTATCAAGCGGTGGTGCTTCAGCAAGCATTAGATGAGGCAGGAGGCCTTGAATCATACAATCAATCTTACCGGTAGGTGAAACTTAAAATATGGAACATGTCACTTTCATGATCCAATGTAATCAACCGGATCAAAGCCTCAACATAGAAATAGAATTTGTCAGCAGAAAATTACCACTTGGCCCATACAGTGTGCCCAGAATGTTCCCTGCCTAGTGTACCTCCACAGACCCTAACTGATCTCGGGTGACTCTCCTTCCTACCTCCTTATTCACTAATTATTTCATTATGTCTACCCCATACGTGCTTGAAGCTTCCTACTGTTTTTGCTTCCACCACTTTAGCTGGAAGTCTATTCCAGGTGCCTACCACTCTTTCAGTGAAACAGTAGTTCCTCACTTCCCTCTCTAACTCAACCCCCCCCCCACTTCATTGCATATTCTCTGGTCCTGATGCTCTTCCTTCTTTTGAAATAGACTCCACTTTTGCAGCCTGTTCACTCCCATGAGATACTTGTAGGTGTCTATCATGCCCCCTCTCACTCTCTTCTCTTTCAGGGAGTAAATGCTGAGATCCCTTGGTGTTTCCTCACAGGGCATTGGTGCAACCCCTGTACCATTTTAGTTGCTCAGCTTTGAACTGCCTTCACTCTGTCTTTGTCCTTTCTGAGGTGTGGCCTCCAGAACAAGACACAATACTCCAGGTGGGTTCGCAACAGTGAGTGATACAGTGACAAAACCACCTCCCTCTTACTGCTTGTGGTATCCCTCCCAATGCACCCCATCATCACACTGCCATATGCATTGCTTTGTCACACTGTCCTGCAATTATGAGGTCATCAGATATGATAATCACAAGGTCCCGTTCCTGCTTAGTTACTGACAGTGTCTCCCCCACATCCTACACTCATTTCCTTGGGTTCTATGCACTAGATGCAAAGTTTTGCACATTTTGATATTGAACACCAACTGCCAGGTTTTTGACCACTCCTCAAGTTTCTTAATATCTCTGTTTCATTCTTTCTATGCACTGTGTGCATGATTGTTTAGCCTGTTACAGATCTGTGTATTATCTGCAAAAAGGCAAACCTTCCCTTCCAGTTCATTTGCAATGTCACTTATGAAGACATTGAAGAGGACCAGTCCTGATACTGAGTACTGCTGCAGAGTGCTGGTCACTCTTCCATCCTTAGAGTGAGTGCCATTAACCACCACCTTCTGTCTCCTGTTCATTAGCCAATTAACTCATTTCTAAACTATTTCAGCACTTTGGATCTCACTACTAGGCTGCTAAATTTCCTAACCAGTCTCCTGTGCAGCACAGTGTCAAAGGCCTTGCTAAAGTCCAGATAGATCATATCCACTGACCTCCTCTGATCTATTTCCCTGGTCACCCAGTCAAAGAAATCAATTTGGTTTGTCTGTCATGACTTCTATCCATGAATCCATGCTGCATGTGGCCTTGCAGCCCATGTGATTCAAGATAATCTGCAAACCTTTCCTTTAACAGTGTTTCCAATAATTTCCCCACCACTGATTTGAGGCTTACTGGCTTATAGTTGCTAGCCTCTTCCCTGCTGCCTACGTCTGCTGTCCTGCAGTCATCTGGAATCACACTCGATTCCAGACAGCTGTGGAATAAGGTGATCAGCAGGGCAGCCAGCATCCCTGTCAGTTCTTTTTGTACCTTGGATGTATCCCCACCCAGACCCATAGCCTTGTCCACTTTCAGAGATACTGTGCAAGTTCCTTCAGAACTCTTTCTTCCGAAAATGGACCTAAATCTGCCTCCTCCTCCCCCTTGTTTCTGCTTTTCCCTGGTGCTCCACACCCCCTTCACTGTAAAAACTGAGCAGAACTACCTGTTTAGAATGATTGTTTTTTCTTGGTCCCCTCTGTGCAGTCTCTCTCTGCCATCCTCCTTATCCTGACTGACCCTACTCTTGCTTTACTCTTTTCACCTACATTAGGTACCTGTAGAAAGTCGTATTCCCATTTGCTATCCCTTTAGCTATCATTTCCTCTGTCTGTATTTTTCACCTCCCCACTGCCTCAGAAAGATTATTACATGACTCTGGCATATATAGGGCACATATAGTGGTCTTGAATCCTTGACCGCAAGGGGTCACAGAGTAACATTTATTAAATGACAGAGCACTGGAGATAAAGTCAGGTATAGCCACTACCAGTATTTACCAAGCAGCAAAAACTGCCATTCCCAGCTGATGCAACTACAACAAGAGCTGCAAGCTACCTTCTACCAACTTGAGGACTGGTTTAACAGGCATAAACTACTCCTTAACTATAAAAAGACTAAGACAATGCTCATCTCAAGCCTCCGTCACAAGGCAAGAATCCCACCACTTGCCATCACCAACAACAAGGCTGCCCTCCTGAAACAAGTCGATTGTTTCAAGTACCATGGGGTCCTAGTAGATGACACCCTGTCTTTTATGAAGCATATTGAACTGATAGTAAAAAATGACAACATAAGGTTGGGGGTCCTTTACAGGCACAGACAGTACCTCATGCTCCCTGCCCTATGCCTGGTCATTGGCAGCTCCTTCCTATCCATAACTGATTACGGCCTGGTTGTGTATGGTGTGGTCTCAGATATGGCCCTAAAATGGGTGGCTACTGCTCTCAACAATGCATATAGGCTAGCCCTGGGAGCAGCTAAACTCACCCACACTTGTGCCCTTTATAAGCAATCCAACTGGTTGAACCTTAGTGACAGAATCAAACTACAAACCTGTTTGCTAGGTAAAAAAACATTACTTGGCCTGACACCACCAAGCATAAGCCAAATCTTTCAAGAGGTGCACTCCCTTCACAACACATGGGGTATGGCTAGGAATTGACTCAGTGTCCCCTTCATAAGGATTTCTTTTGGCTAGCATTAATTTGCCTACAGGGCCCCTCTCTGGTTAAACAAACACCCAGTCATAGCAAGCAATACCAAAGACTTCCCTACCTTTAAGCATGAACTGAAACACATGATTTGCTTGCTTAATCACTCAAGCACTCCTTGTAGTATCCCTTGATCCCTAAGGCATACACACAGGAGTCCCACTCTCCCACCCCCTCAACCCTTTCCTGAGCACGTGCGTCCCCCATCTAAATCACTCCTTGCTCCCTTCTCCTCCCACTCCTCAGTTCCACCATCGGAATGCACCCTTCCAAGTGCACCTGTCCTTAGGGTATCAGGTTTTAAATTTGCTGCCTGCTATTTATGCTTAGGCTATGCCTCCTGTACCCCGTATGTCGGGGTCTGTGCCCCCCACTCCCCCTAACTAAAGATTCTAACTCAGGTGGGGCAGACCTCAGGGAAGGGATGGTGAATTTTGAATTTTGTTGCCCTACTGACAGGCACACTCAGACCAGTGCACAGATGGCCAGAAGGGCCTCACCAGTAACCCCCACTCCAAGAGAAGGACACACTTAACACTGACCCTACTTGCTGCTCCTACCTTCTCAATCCCATACCCCTTCCTACAATTCCCACCACCATGACTCCTGCCCCTCCTATTTCCTCCCCCACCTTCCTGAACACCCCACCCCCCTCACCCCTACCTCACCTATACAATAGTTGCCCCCATCTCACCTAGTCCACCAACTACCCTACTTCTCGCTCCCCTCTTGTCTCACTCCTCCTTTTTTTCTGGCAGCCAGAACTTAATATACTCAAAAGCCAATGCCACTTGAACCTCAATGCCAGTGACAAAGCCTATTTACTGTACTTAGGCTGCCTTGTGTCCAACTCAATGTGTTTGCAGCTGTTCTTTTGTAACATTGTAAATATCTTACTCAATATAGTCTGTGTTTGCTTCTGGCAATGTGTATTTATCCGTTTCACTGCCTCTGGAATCTTATGTTGTGTAGCTGTCTCTAGTCACTTGATGTGGAACCTTTGTAGATGAGCTGCTAGCTCAAAGGTTATTTTTTGAAGAACTAAATACATAAATAAAACCCCATAGCCACTGGTCACCTGACAGACCCAGCACATTCATAGCTAGCATGGACTGCAATATTTATAGATCCACAGTACGGGAACACACTTTCTGACATCCAGACATGGATGGGTCAGTAAAGGTGCAACAATTCACTATATGTAAAATGGCATTTGCCATTTACATTATGGTGCACCTGTTATTTGATCTATATTTGGGGCGTATAGTATTAATGCATAACCTTTAAAAGTAGGTATACAAGAGAATATATGTGTCATAGAAAATGGATGTATGGATAACTTCATCACACTTATTTGTCTTGAAGAGCGCAATCAGCAAGTTAATATGGTGAAATTCATGAGATTTTGTAGAAATGCCCCAATATCTAAGAAGGGAAGGTCATGTTTTCCTGCTTTTTCAGAAGAAAGGCCACTTAATTTTTAAAGTCTAGACTCTCTTCCCATTATTTTTAAATAATGAACTGGATTTGGACCCCTTTTTGTGTTAGCTTGCCATGTCTGCGCGCAAGTCAACATCTTGAGGTAGTGCAGATTTGGAGGCACGGTCGCTGTTGGGTGAATGCAAGGCACGCACCAGTAGGTGCGTACTGCATTCCCCAATCAGCTTCCAGTAGTTGGTGCTATTAATTCATGCATATGATAATGGGTGATATTATCTAAGAAAAGGTCTGCTGCAATCTGAGCAAAGCTCAGTCAGATGCAGCAGTCCTTTTCTTGCCATGCTCTCTGCCATTATGTGCATGGCGGGACACGGCTTTAGAACTGCCAACTTTGGGGGTGCCCAATCCCCCTGTCGGCTGCCACTGCCCCCCTTCAATGTGCTGACAGGGGAGCCCACTCCCCGTCGGCATAAAGCACCCTCCAATTGTGTAATGCTGAGGGGGTGCCCAATCCCCCCTCAGCTGTTACCCCACCCCCCTTTCCTTGTGTGCTGACAGGGAAGCCCACTCCCTGTCAGCAGAAATAACCCCTCCAATTGTTTAATGCCAAGGGGGGTGCCCAATCCCCTTGGCTCTGCATTCCACCCTTTTGTGTGCTGACGGGGTTCCCAATCCCCCCCGTCAGCTACAGACACCCTCCAGAACAGTTAGGTGGCACACTGGGAGCCCACCCCAGCATGCCAAATCCCTGGAAAAAAACTGTCCTGCAATGTTTCTTTCGTTTTACTACCTGTAAAGGAAAACGGTCCCTCGAGTCTCCATGCCCCTGCCCCACCCGTACCCACCCATTGTGCACCCTGCCTCCTGCCTCCTCACACCCCCATACCCATACTTACCTCCGAGCTTGGCACAATGATCATCGGTGGACCGGGAACACGTCTGCACTCTTCAAAGCTGTCCGCGAACTGAGGAAATACCGGTAAGCTGTATAATGTGATAGATAGGGTTTTTTCAACTTTTGTACATATCTCAGGCATTTCTGCAAATTTTGGCCCCCAAATTTTCAACATGGGGTTTTTGGGACCCCTTCTCATGAATTCTTGCACTGTCATGGCGTTATTCAGTCCCAAAAGGTGATTTCACAGTCACTGTGTGGAATCACCTTTCAGGACTGTGTAAGGAGATGACAGTGCCACTGTTCATGATAGGGGCTCTCAAAAACCCTGTGTTGCAAATTTGGTTGGAAAAATCCAAAACATGACTGTTTTACGAGTGTGCGTAGCAACTGCGCAACGCACGCTCGTAAGTTAGCTAATTAACAATATTTTCATGCCAGATTCTCAACATTTGCATTTTACCGCACCTTCTTGTGAACCGTGCAGCTGTCATTTTTCACATCCTGGCCGAAATGTGTTTTTGCACTTCCAGCGCAGAATAGCATTGTCATGGTGCGAAATCAGTGTTCAGGACACATTAAGAACATGACAGTGACACTGTTCATGACCAGAGATCCTAAAATGCCTGTGTTGACAATCTGGTGACAATTTGGTGACAATACTCCATAAAGTGACTGTTTTACGAGCGTGCGTAGCAACTGCACAATGCATGCTCGTACGTTGGTGCATTTGCACTATTTGCATGCCAGATTCTCAACATTGGCATTTTACCACACCTTCTTGTGAACTGTACAGCTGTCATTTTTCACATCCTGGCTGAAATGTGTTTTCACACTCCAGCGCAGAATAGTGCGGTTGCTGTGAGAAATCAGTGTTTGAAACACATTACAAAAATGACAGTGATACTGTTCATGAACAGAGGTCCTAAAATGCCTGTGTTGAAAATTTGGTGACAATGCTCCATGAAATGACTATTTTATGAGGTGCATAGCGACTGTGCAATGCACGCTCGTAACAACGCATTCGCAATAATCAGTGTGAGATGCTTTACTAATGTAACTTTATGTAATATCCCACACCTCAAGTGTGTAAAATTCTCATTACACATGCCACCCCATGCATTATTCTATATGTAATATGCTTTGAAATATGGGCATGCTCCACACAGTGCTTGCAACTGCTCCACTCTTGCAAAGGGGGTGGACAGCTGCAGAGGCCCCCCATGCACAGGATGTGCACCTTTGAGGCACCCCACAGCATCCAGAGCCATTGTTGTATGCTTACTCCATGCCAAAATCATGGTCACAGGACCCATTTCTGCGGCGGGGTGGGGGCAGGCAAGGGGACAGACAACTGCATGATCCTGCACATTGCAAGGGAAGCAAGTGTAGCTGGCACAGAGGGCATTATCTTTGGGGCTATCATACCACCTATGTGCCCCTCTCTGACTAGTTTTCCAGTTCATACCGGGGCAAGTACAGCCCATTCTCCACTGGCCCCCAGTCCTGGGGTGAAGGGGTATGGGCTGGGGGTGTCACTGGCACTGGTCTGATATTATGGCACATTTCTGGCTTGTTTTGAAGGGGGAATGGCAGCATCTGGTGGACTGGCATGGGCTGCCATATCCTGTGGACCCCCAACCCTGGTGTCACCCACTGGTCCTGCACAGTTAGGCCTGAAGACCCCAAGGCACACCACAACACTTGTCAGTGTCTGCAGGGTAGGGTGAGGTGAAATGGCATGAGTGCTATGGCCGACGGTCCAAAGGTGCATCCCAGTGCCTGTCAGTCTCTGCAGGGTGGGGGTGGGGTTGGCATCAGTTCAATACTTCACTGCCATTCCTATTATGCATCTCTCTAACTTATGCACTACTAATGCCAATGCCAGCAAGACAACATTCGGCATTGACAAATGCTTGTTATAAGATGCACACAATTAACATAACAAATTGCACACTTTTTTTGTGGATGATCAGTTCTGGAATATGTTTAAGTAGCTATAATTGGAGATGTGTGAAGTTGCTGAAATTCGCAAATGTCGGCACATTCACTTCAATGACAACACCCATATGTCATGTATTTATTTGAGCAGTGAATTGCTCAAATTTCTGCAGAGAAAATGCATGAATTGGGCAATTTGCGTAGTTTCACTGTGTGGATTTGTGTAGTTTGCCAGTGAAAAACAAGCAAATTGCTCTCTTTATTTATGTATTTGTTTACCGGGTAGGTGCACTGATCCAATAGACCATTTTCAGGCATGACCCGGGCCATAAAGATAGCACATAGGCAGGGCCACTGGAAAATTGTAGAAAAGGTTACACAAAATTGCAGAGCATTTTGCAAAAATTGAAGGAAATTGCAGGAGTTCTAATATAGACCCTGAGTGCTTCACAATAAATCTTTTAATGTTTTCTGCAGCATATATTAGTCAGTCTAAATTGCTAAATGAATACACTGACACCTGAATATGTTTAAAATATAAAGAAAAGTTTATGTTCCTAAAGAGAATACTAAACTGATAAGCTATTGTAAGCTTTGCCTATCTTCCAAAATTTAAAAGCATCTGCCTCATACAGTGCTACATAGATTCTATAAAGTGAGCCACAGCAAATCTATATTAAATAAAGCCAGAAGAAATACGTTTTTTTGTTTCTGGCTGTAGAATAATGAAGCCTAATCAACAGCTGTTTACAGTGCTCTGTCAGCTATTCACCCACTTTGGCACAAGAAAAAATAAGCAGATAAAGTGGTGAATAATTGATTTTTAGTAAAATGTTGTTAAAGTGTTTAATGGTCATAATTTGTACTGTAGGTACTGTACACTATTTTTGAAATCATATATTTAACATTAAATATGGGGGGTTTGGGGGCTGGCAGTATAATCTAGAGGTTAGAGTAACAAACTGTGAATGAGTTTACAACATCTAGCAGACCTGGGTTTGATTCCCACAACCTCCACTTGCATACTGTGTGATTCTGAGCAAGTCACTTAACCTCCTCAGTGCTCCTGGGCTGTACCTGAAAACAGGCACTTGTGCCTAGTGGGTTTATGCAGTTACCAAAAAATTTTAAAAAATACAAATATATTTTTACTGCATCATACAGTATTGAGGATACCCTGTAATTTGCTTTTGTTTTACTCTAGCGGCAGTGATTTTGTTTAGTTAAAGATAAATGTTCAGATACATTTTGTGTTTTATAAGCTTGTTTTTAGACCTTAGTCAGGTTTTTATTGTAGACTTTGCATGTGAGCATCTAGGGGGTAGTTGCTAAGAGTGAGATCACTATTAGCAGCTAGCTTATTCAAGTTTAAAATCGGCATGGCCATCCAAAAAATCCTCAGCCATTTGAATTAAAACTAATCTGAATGGAAGTATGCTCGCAAGGAAAAACTTGCCCTGCCACTTACAAAAAGGCTTCATAGTTAGCACCCTATTTAAGTGAATGGGATCATTTGCACCTTTTTTCCCATCTTTTGTTTCAGTCTGTGTGGCAACAAAGAGTTTTCTGATAGACTCCTTCAACACAAAACAAATGTTAAGTGTACTTATGCTTGGCCAGTGGTTTTTAAAACCAAATAAGACAATGATCAAAAAGAAATCATAGTCACATAAAACCCTTGCCCTACCTTGCACTGCATTGTTTTGGCCAAACCCAAGTCTACATGCAAAATTGTCAATATATTTGAGAGTATTTTATAAAAAATGTTGATACTTTTTACACAGATCAATATAAAAACTCCAAAATTGCAAGAAATTGTGGAACATGTCAGTTTTTGTGGAAAATGATGAAAATTGCGGATTCTGCAAAACAATTGCAGGCACAATTTTCCAGTGGCTCTGTACAATACAGACAATATAATTGCATTAACTAAAATGGTACAGGAAATGGAACACAATAGAATTACATTTAATACACTGAATACAGCTAAGTACAATTAAAGTACAAGAATACACTGAACGCAATAGAATACAAATAAAGTGTAAGTGCAGTATACACGCTGTGCAGGCAAGCAGTCTTAAGAATGTGCAACATAGTACAACTGGACCATTTTTTCTCAGTATGGAAGGAAAGGACTCTCATATGTAGGGTCATCTGGAGGAGCAATTACATTTGGATTCAGCTAACAGCCATGCTTTAAGGTATGATTTGAAGGTAATGTGCAAGTCTAGTGAGAGGAAGGAGGCAGGTACTGTAATTTATTTTATAGTGTGGGAGCAGTGAAGGACAAGGCATTGCTGCCCAGACAGGTTACTGCTTCTGATTGCGTTGTGGATAGAGATGCAGTGAATTTAAAATTCACCGGAAGTGAATGAGAAGTGGGCACTTCGCGTTGCAATGCAAAGTACTCACTTCACCTTGTCATTACCACTCCGCATTAAGGTGGAATGGCAACGCGAAGTAAGGTGAAGTTATTGTTTTTAATGGACTTCACATTCCTCATTAGGATTCTAAGTGATTCACTTGGTGTTTCAGATTTGGCAGCCCCCCCCCCACACACATCACATGGCTTACAGTACTGTAAGTCACATGCTCTTTAGCTAGGCAGGAAGAAGTGTCATACAAGCACACACTTTTACTTTCTCCTGTGCAGATGAAGAGAGAGTAATATGCTTTGTGACTGCTGAAACTTTTAGATCAGAGCGAGGAGGAGATTTAAACATTGATTTAGACCCAACAGCTTTTTTAAAAGCTAAATTTTTTGTCTTTTCTGTACTCTTTTTTACTTAATTTGTTCTTTCTGTAAATTTTATTATTCTTACCTTTATAAGTAGTTAGTTGTTTGTCTGTGTCTGTGTGACTGTGTGTGTGTTGTGTGACAGTGTGAGTAGTGATTGCTCGGACTGAGGGAGCTCAGTATGAGAGATGGACCAGGGTGAGGGAATGTCTGGGACGGGGCAGCTTTGGGAGAGCGTGGTACTGGTAAGCATCGTACCGTATGCATGTGTGGTGGGCATGGGTGCCCATTCCTGTTGGACTGCTCAAAACTTGAGAGTGCCTCCTCGAAGCAGGACCAGCACTGCCCCCTGTCCTGACTCTGAGGCAGTTGAACCACCACCACCACCACTACCAAGTCCAGCACCAGGTCCTCTGGAGCAGGATGTGCATGTTCCCTAATGAGTTGTAGCTTAATACTCCCAAACTTAAAAACACGTATCAATGAGCACAATGGTGGGGTGGTGAAGCCTGGAGAGATACTACAAAACAGGCTTACAATACATTCTCCAAGTAACTAGAAAAAAAATTTAATGTTGTGATTCATATCGTAATGTGAATGATCATGAATCGTGATTTGTGATGGCATTTGTTACCGTGATGATGATGAAGAAACGTGAATGCTTACCGCCTATGGCTATACTTCCCTGATGAGCTGTAACTTAAAACTCCCAGACTTAAAAACACATATCAGTGAGTACAATGGTGGGGTGGCGAAGCCCGGAGAGATACTACAAAACAGGCTTACAATACATCCAAGTAACTAGAGAAAAAATGTATGTTGTGATTCATAAAGTGAATGACCGTGAATTGTGATTTGAGACCGCATTTGGGACTGTGATGATGAAGAACGTGATTTGTATCATGAGTGACTCATGATGATGGTCCTGACTTAAAAACGCATATTAATGAGTACAATGTTCATGCAGAATTAAACACCACACCTGTCCAGCACTCTGAAGGGAAGCCAGAGAAACAACTGTGACTTAAATTACAGATGGAGATTGGGCCCTAAAGAGATGCCAATGCACAGACAGATTAAGATTGCACTGTGCACTGAAGAGATGCAGACACAAAGGCACAACACCTAACCAGTGCTCACCATCAGAAATTCAAATCTGGAAAAGAATACCTTTACCAGCTGGGGCAGGCCGCGTGGTGGGGGCAATGCACTGTTCTGCTGCAGTAACAGTCACTAGTACTAGTACCAGTACCAGTAAAGATACCACAAAGAAGTACAAAAATCACACAGCTGCAGTGAATAGCAGCTTCACATTGCTGAAATTATTATGTGGCACAATAAAAGGTGTCTGATTTGATGACACGCATCACACATATACTCATACATACACTAAGTAATTCATAGCAAATTGAAAACTTCAGTAATATAACCACATATTTTAAACAAACTAAAATTATGCACTGCTGCACCACAATAACCAGCAAAAAAAGGCAAGAAATATTGAAAATATTACTCTGTGTACATTAACACAGTTAAACAAGAAAAATATCACCAAAACAGAAAGCACTGTCTTTTTCTCCAAGTTAATCTACCTACACCACAGATACCCCCTCCCCCAAAGCACACTTCCACTGTCTCTCAGTACACAGACTGAATGTTGTACATTAACATTCAAAATCCATACACGAACAATAAACGCTCGATGATATGAGCACAGGAGGGTTTTCTATTATTTCCTATAATCGATGAACTAAAGTTTCAGCAAAAAAAATTACTCAAAAAGTCTTTTTTAACAGCTTTTTGAAGGTTTGAATTGCAGAGAGCTCTCACAGCAGATTGCCTCCTACAGCTTCCTACACACACTACCCCAAACTGAGGCTGTGCAGAACAAACTAGAGCCTATGTGATCTGAAATCCCATGAAACACTGTAAAATTGACTTTTGGAGCTTAAAAACAAGGTGAAGTAAGGCGAAGTACATTGTTTTCAATGTACTTCACCTTAAGAATTGGTGGAGTAGTGGTTTAGGAAGGCGAAGTAACACAAATTCATTGTTTTCAATGGACTTCGCGTTACCCATTTGTAACGTGAAGTACTCCACTTCGAGATGCAGAGCACTCCGCAAATTCACCTTCACTCCGCAGGTTACTTCGCGGAGCGAATTGGAGCCACTTCACCCACCTCTAGTTGTGGATCATGCATCCAATGACATAGTTATGTCTGGCCTGTAGGGGGAGCCAGCCAAGGATTGGTACAAGGAACAATAATGTGGGGAGTAGGATCCCATAATTGCAGACTTACTGTACATATGCTATTGTAGGCATTGTTGAGCCTTGAGATCAGAAGAGAGGAGGTATGTATATATAGGGGCCTAATAGTCTAAAAGGGAGGAGGTTGCCTTGGCCTATGGTGAGGTATGCCTCGGGGTCAGATATTGCTTGAGTCAAAAGCCTGCCCCCAGTTTCTGTTTGATGCATTGTACTGTAGTATTGATATGTACTGTACCTCAAAAGCTAGAGAGGGGTCAAGGGTGTCACCCAGGTACTTAAAACAGGGCATGTTTTGCAAAGGGGGGCCATAGAACAGTTTAGGTGGAATTCCTTTTGGAGAGTTTTAATAAACTGAGTTTAGACCCCAGGATAATGGCCTTAGATTTGTTTCCATTTACTAATAGTCTATTGGTCAGGAACCATTTCTGAGCTGCACCCTATTTTAGGGTGAGGGTGGTGGATAGACTAAAACAAAAATTGGCACTGTGAAATAATAATAAGTCATCTGCATAAAGTAAGGCCTCACATGAGAGTATGACTGCAGGTAAAGAGTTTATGAAAAGGGAAAATAATAGAGGACCCAGGATGGAGCACTAGGGAACTCCAGTGGACACTGCCATGGCCATGGAGATGGCCGCGCCGACACTAACTGTTTGTGATCGCCCCAAGAGGTAGCTCTGAAACCACATAAAGATACCTGCCAAGCAACTGAGGTTGAACAGTTTGGCATGGAGTAGGTTATAATTGACCAGGTTGAAGGTCTAGTCAGGTCTACAAAGATGGCATCTGTGATGTTACTAATATCTATGTTCCTGTAGATGTGATTAGTGAAATGGGACAGAGTGGATGCCTCTTTCCCCTCTGCCCATCTCTCAACCCCTCACACCTTGACTGACTCCATCCCTGAACACCTACCTTTTCGTTTCAAGGTTATAACTCCTTAGTACCATCTCTGACAGCACTAGTGTTGGATCTGATAGTATTGAGCCCAGGCTCTTGAAAATTGCTTCTCCCTTTATTGCTGCACCCCTAGCAAGAATCTTTACTCTATCTTTCTGTTGCAGTCAAGTGCCCCACATCTGGAAAATCACTAGAATTACTCTGGTTTTCAAAAAAGGGGCTCCAAAGGACATCTCTAACTATTGTCCAATAGCCATACTCTCAGGTTTGAGCAAAATCCTGGAAAAACTGGTTGCATGTCAAACTTTCTCCTTGCTCCTGAATCATAACCTCCACTCTGACAACCAGCATGGGTTCCATAAAGGACACAGTACTTTCACAGCCCTTCTTAAATTCACAAATGACACTTTTCTGCCAGGGACAATGGCCGTTTAACAGGTGCAGTCTTCATAGACCTTACGAAAGCATTTGATCTTGCTGATCACCCTCTTCTTCTCACCAACCTATTATCTCTGGGTTTCTCACCACAAGCTGTGGCCTGGTTCAAAAGCTAAGAAAGTAGGTCATGAAAATGTAACTCTGCCATATTTGATCAAACAACTATCAATGTAGGAGTTCCTCAGGGTTCTATTTTGGGTAGCCTCCTTTTCTCTGTTTTTATTAAAAGCTTTTCTCATGAGATTCCTTCTTGCTCATCCCTCTTATACACTGATGATTTGTCCTGTACACTAGCTCCAAGGACTTATCTGATATCAACCTTACTCTCTCATCTGCCTTTTTATACATTCAGTCATGGCTCTCTAGGCATATGCTTGTCCTAAATGTGGGTAAAACTCAAGCTATGCTCTTTGGTACTACTACTAAGCATGGAACCAGCCAAAATCAGCTCAATATCTCCTGTTTAGATGGCTCCTTATTGGGCACTGTGAGAAACATAGAATTTGATGGCAGATAAGGACTGCTTGGCCCACCCAGTCTGCCCATGTCCCTACCTAATGGATAAGCTGCAGATCCTAGTTAACCAGCAGCCTACTTCTTTCTACCCCCAACCCCTAGAATTGCCTTACGGCTGTCCCATGCATGCTGAATTCAGCCACTGTTTTTGACTCCACAACCTCCTCCGGAAGGCCGTTCCATGCATCCACAACCTTCTCTGTGAAAAAATACTTCCATACATTACCTCGGAGCCGCTCCCCCCTCTATCTTCAACTTGTGCCCCCTTGTTCTTGCACACCTCTTTTTTTGAAAGATGCTACCCTCTTGGACTTTGTTGATTCCCTTGAGGTACTTGAACATTTCTATCATGTCCCCCCTCTCCCTCCTTTCCTCGAGGCTATACACATTAAGCTCCTTTAGTCTCTCTTCATATGTCTTCCGGTGCAGACCCTGCGCCATTTTAGTTGCCCTCCTCTGAACAGCTTCCATCTTGTCTATGTCCTTGCAGAGGTTGGGTCTCCAGAACTGCATACAGTACACACAGTACTCCAGATGTGGTGTCACCAGCTGTCTGTACAGAGGGATAACAACTTTTTGTTTTCTACTGGTGATGCCTCTCCCTATGCATCCTAGTATCCCTCCAGTCCTCCTTACTACCCTCTCACATTGCTTGCCCACCTTTAAGTCATCTGATATGACTACCCCCAGGTCCCCTTCCATTTTTGTTGTTGTTAGTATCTCACCCACCATTGCGTACTCTTCCCCTAGGTTTTTGTTTCCCAGGTGCATTACCTTGCACTTCTTAGCATTAAATCTAAGCTGCCATACATTTGACCATTCCTCTAACCTTGCCAAGTCCCTTCTCATCCTTTCCACCCACCTTGTGCATCAACTCTGTTGCAGATCCTTGTGTCATCTGCAAAGAGACATACTTTTCCTTCCAGTCCCTCAGCAATGTCGCTTACAAAGATATTGAAGAGGACCGGTCCTAATACTGAACCTTGGGGCACCACACTAGTAACCCCCTTTCTTCAGAGTGGACTCCATTTACTATTACCCTCTGTGTCCTATTCTTCAGCCAATTCTTTACCCAGGCTATCATCTTGGGACCCACTCTAAGGCTAGCTAACTTGTATATTAATCTTTTGTGTGGGACTGAGTCAAATGCCTTGCTAAAGTCTAGGTAGACCATGTCCACAGCCCCTCCCTGATCTACTACTTTGGTCACCCAGTCAAATAAATCTATTAGATTCATCTGGCATGACCTTCCTGCTGTGAATCCATGCTGCCTTGGGTCCTGTGCCCTCTGGCCTCTAGGTACTCGACAATTCTTTCCTTCAGAAGTGATTCCATCATTTTCACTATCACTGAGGTTAAACTAACTGGTCTGTAATTTTCTGCTTCTGCCCTGCTCCCACTTTTGTGAAGGGGAATCACATTTGCTCTCCTCCAGTTCTCAGGTACCACCCCATCCTCCCATGATTTGTTAAAGAGGGTAGTCAGTGGTGTCACTAGTTCTTCCTTAGTTCTTTTAGAATCCTGGGATGAATCCATTAGGCCCCATTGCTTTGTCCACCTTCAGTTTTAAGAGTTCTTTCAGAACCCTTTCTTCTGTAAATGGGCTGGTATCAACTTCTGTATCCAGAGTGTTTCTATTGTTTGTTTTAGGCACCTCCCCCTCTTCATTTGTAAATACTGAGCAAAAATATTTGTTTAGTATCTCTGCCTTTTCACAGTCACCCTCTGCCACCCCATCCCCTTTATTAAGCCTCACTATCCCTCCCTTAGTCTTCCTTCGCTCCCTAATGTACCTAAAACAGGTTTTATCCCCCTTCTTAACTGAGTTGGCTATCTTTTCCTCAGTTTGGGCCTTTGCTGTTCTGACTGCCTTCCCAGCTTCCTTTTGCTTTAACTGATACAATTCTCTGTCCTGCTCCTTCTGTGATTCCTTGTACTTTCTGAATGCTTTCTTTTTCTCTTGAACCTTCACTGACACCTCCTTTGAGAACCATAGTGGTTTCTTACATCATTTTGTTTTGCTTATTTGCTTCACCCAAAGGCTTGTTACCTCTGCGATGGCAGTTTTTATTATTCCCCATTGTTCTTCCACCCCTTCTTCCTGCCCATTTGCTAGTGCATTCCTTCGGCACGCACCCATTTTGGCAAAGTCAGCCCTCCTGAAGTCCTGTACTTTTGCCTTTGTATGGCTTGACTCTATTGCTGTGTTTATTGTGAACCATCTGTTCAATGGTTGCTAGTTCTCAGATGGCTACCCACTTCTACATCTGTGATCCTCTCTCCATCTCCATTTGAGAGGACCAGGTCTAAGATTGCTCCCTCTTGAGTTGGTTCCAATACTAGTTGTCTAAGGCATGCACCCTGTAGGGCATCTAGAATAACCCCACTCTTAGAAGTGGCTGCTGCAACTGCACTCCAGTTAACGTCTGGCATATTCAGATCACCAATCAGCAATATCTCCCCTTTATCTGCCATTCTAAGTCAACTTTCTATCATTTTCTTGTCCATTTCCTCCCACTGAAGGGGGGCCTGTATACAACTCCTGTGAGGATTGTGTTGCCATTGCCTGCCTCCAAATTGACCCACAGTGCTTCTTCTCCTCCCTGTTTACCCTTTTGTTCTGTTGCTTTGATTCCTTCTCTTATGTAGAGAGCTACTCCTCCTCCTCTGCCTCTTTTACCCTTCCTATCCCTCCTATAGATTGTGTATCCTGGTATGTTTACGTCCCAGTCATGGTTCTGTGTGTACTATGTTTCTGTGACTGCCACGATATCCAGATGTTCCTCCTCCATCAATGCCACTAATTCAGGAAGCTTGTTACCCAGACTACGGGCATTGGTACTCATTACTCTCCATTTCTTGATGGCTTTACATTCTGTAGCAGCATCCCCAGCTGACCTTTCTACTTTGGTCTTTTTCTCATTTATTACCCTGTTTTATAGGGGGAGGCTGGGATTTTCCTGCTGCTTATCAGTGCCTCCCCCCTTGACTAGTTTAAAAGCTTGTCAATGAAGCATTTAAACCAATTGGCCAAAAGACTTGTTCCCTTCCTGGACAGATGCAGACCATCTGCAGTGAGCTCTTACAAATATCTTGGGGTATTACTTGATAGGTTCCTTGACTTCCACCAACTCATCTTAGCCACCTGTAAGTCAGTCAATGCCAGAATTGGGGTTGCATATAAAACAAGTCATGTCCTAACCCCATCGGCTAGACTGGCCATTGCCCAGGGCACATTGCTCCCATCTCTCACCTATGATGCTGTCACATATGCAGGTGCATCTAAAACTGCCCTTCACAATTAGGACACAACTTATAATAAAATCTTTCATTATGCTTCAGCATCCCCCAATATAAACATCATTGTTAGCTCTATGCTGCTGTTACATGGCATCCCCTCCACCCCATGACTTCTTTGCGTTGGCTCACTGACTGATAGCATAATCAGGTCAAATACCCCTGTACCCTGGAAACAGGAAATGGGACAGCCATAAGAACTGGGGTTGTCTACAGGCCCCCAGACCAGAGGGAAGACATAGACACATTACTGTTAGAAGATATACAAAACATGACAGCTAAAGGGGAGGTTCTGATAATGGGAGACTTCAACATGCCAGATACAGATTGGTCAATACCAGCAGGAACATCTGCCAGAAGTAGACTCATAGTGGATTCCCTGCAGGGGGAGGGCCTCAAACAACTGGTACAGCAACCCACAAGAGACAGGGCTAACCTAGATCTGGTACTGACTAACAAAGAAGGGATCACAGATCTCCAGGTAGAAGGTCACCTGGGAGCCAGTGACCATCACACGGTATGGTTCAATTTGGCTACTACATCTAAATCATCCCATTCCAAGGCAAAAATATGGGACTTCAGAGGAGCTGACTTTAATAAGATGGCCAACAGAGTTAAGCTAGCCCTGGCAAAAGAAACACAGGGGGTACAGGCAAAGTGGGCAAGCATTAAGGATGCAATACTTGAAGCAACATCCCATTGTGTTGACAGAAAAGGAAGTGCAAAGAAGAAGAAACCAATTTGGTTCTCAAATACAGTAGCAGAAAGGTCAAAGCCAAAGGCTGGCCTTCAGGAAATATAAGGAACACAGCGGGATGAAGATAGGGAGGCATACCAAACTGCCCTAAGGGAAGCAGGTAAGGCAGTAAGGCAGGCAAAGTCCCAAACTAAGGAAACACTAGCACGAACAGTAAAAGAAGGTGACAAGACTTTCTATAGATACATTAGTGAAAGGAGAAAGTCCAGAGGGGGTATTGCTAAGCTTAATGGAGAAAAGGGAGCATGTGAGGAGGAGGACCCTGTAAAGGCATCTATCCTAAATAGATACTTTTGCTCAGTATTTACTGAAGAGAAGGTAGGGCAGGGCCCACAGCTCAACATCATGGACACAGGGGAGGAGGTGAGCACTACTCCCTTCACAAAAGAAAGGGTCCTACAAGAGCTATAAGCTCAGGGTGGATAAGGCAATGGGACCTGATGGCATACATCCCAGGGTACTTAAGGAGCTAAAGGAGGAACTAGCAGAGCCATTAGCAGAATTGTTTAGTGAGTCTCTGAGCACAGGAGAGGTCCCAGAAGACTGGAGAAGGGCTCATGTGATCCCGCCTCCACAAGAGTGGTAGCAGGGAGGAGGCGGGAACTACAGACCAGTCAGTCTTACCTCAGTAGTGGGCAAGATTATGGAGGCAATCCTTAAGGAAAGGATAGTGCAACACCTGGAATCCATAGGGCACAGGATCCAAGACAGCATGGGTTTACAAAAGGAAGGTCCTGTCAAACTAATCTCATAGATTTCTTTGACTGGGTAACCAGAGTGGTGGACCAAGGGAGAGCAGTTGATGTTGCCTACCTTGACTTCAGCAAAGCTTTTGACACTGTTCCACATAGAAGATTGATAAATAAGCTGGGTAGGCTTGGGGTGGGTCAGAAGTTGGTCAACTGGGTGGCAAACTGGTTGACGGGCAGAAAACAGAGAGTGGTGGTAAATGGTATACAGTCAGAAGAGATGCAAGTCACAAGTGGGTACCTCAGGATCAGTCCTGGGGCCAGTCCTCTTCAACATCTTCATTAGTGACCTTGCAGATGGACTAGAGGGTGAGGCTTGACTGTTGCAGATGACACCAAGATCTGCAACAAGTGAGATGATCCAGATTGGGTGGGCAGAATGAGAAGAGATCGGATAAACTAGCAGAATGGTCAGAAGAGTGGCAACTGGGATTTAATGCAAAGAAGTGCAAAATCATGCACATAGGGAAGAGAAACCCTGAAGCCAACTATAGGCTGGGAGGGGAGTTGCTAGCAGTCACAAAGGAAGAAAGAGACTTGGGCATCATCATCACTGATGACCTAAAATCATCCAAGCAGACCTCTAAAGCAGTAGGTAAGGCTAGGGGGGTGTTAGGGTGTATTAGTAGGGGTATCACAAGTCATAAGAGAGAGGTATTAATCCCTCTGTACAAGACACTGGTTAGGCCCTATCTGGAGTACTGCATGCAGTATTGGAGGCCACACCTTCACAAGGACATTAACCAAATTGAGGCAGTCCAGAGAAGGGCAACCAAAATGGTGCAGGGACTGCATCAGAAGACATATGAGGACAGATTAACGGAGCTCAATATGTATACCCTTGAGCAAAGGAGGGAGAGAGGTGATATGATCGAGGTATTCAAACACCTTAAGGGCATAAACAAGGTGAAAGAGTCTAACATGTTTAAATATAAGAAAATAGCAGGACAAGAGGACACAGCATGAGATTAGAGGAGGCCTATTAAGGGGAATGTGAAGAAATTATTTTCACAGAAAGGGTGGTGGATGCATGGAATGGCTTACCACAAGTGGTGGCTATGAATACAGTGCAGGGCTTCAAACAGGCATGGGATAGGCATAAGGGAGCAATACAAATGACTATGAATAGATAGGCCACTGACAGAGCAAAGGCCGATGGCACATTTATAAGGTAGAAAAAGAAATGGGCAGACTGGATGGGCCTTGCGGTCCTTATCTGCCGTCTACTTCTATGTTTCTATGTTTCTATGTATCACTCACCTCCCTGCTGATCCCCCAATCCTCCTTCTATGTCCTCAGGTCTGTTGACCACAATCCCCTCCTCATTCCCTCAATGTAAAACTTCCAAAGGTGCCTGTGCTTTTTCTCATGCTACCACAAAATACTGGAAATCCCTTCCCCTAGCTATCCGACATGCATCAAGTCATACCTTCTTTAAAAAGGAACACCTCATTCACTTAACCAACTTTGCTCCTTGTACATGCTTTAATCTGCCTTAGCCTACTCCTTTCTCACACCACAACCAGCAAGATCCATTACTTCCATGCTTACCCCGCTGTTACTCACTTTGCCCCCGCACCTCTACGCTGTGCCTCACTGACACTTGATATTGGATTATAACTCCTTGCCTCTTCCTCTCTGTCCCCAGTTCCTTGTCCCAACTAACCTTCTCTGCCTAGCTTCTGTGCTTTCACTCTTCCTCCCCTCCTATACTGCCTCTTACTTTTATACTGATTAACCCAATGCCTACTGGCATTTTTGCCTAGTGTGGGAGGGCAGGTTGGATTAAGACACAGAAGGCGAGACAAGTTCTTTTAAAATGTCCCATAGGGCAGCACAATTTATTACAGAAGGACTTCACACACTTGGCAATACCATAAACAGTTCAGCAATGCAGATCTGGAACTTCTGTGTTGTTCATACTGATTAACTAGTCAGGATGATCTTCAGCAACTGTAATAAAACTTGGCTTATAGGGCTGTAGAAACATAGAAACATAGACTTTGATGGCAGATAAGGACCGCTTGGCCCACCTAGTCTGCCCATTTCCCTACCTAGAGGATAAACTGCAGATCCTATTTAACCAACAGCCTATTTCTTCCTACCCCCCACAAAAATTTCCTTATGTCTGTCCCATGCATTCTTGAATTCTCCCACAGTTTTAGACCCCACAACCTCCTCAGGAAGGCTGTTCCATGTGACCACCACCCTCTCTGTGAAAAAATACTTCCTCACATTGCCCCTGAGCTGTCCCCCATCTATTTTCAGATTGTGTCCCCTTGTTCTTGCACATGGCTGAGTAGGTTCCCACTCAACCAGTAGGCTCACAGGGACAAATCCAGTGCCTGAGGGTGGTCCTACTTGTACCTGTAGTTTTGCAGCCAGAACTTTAGGAAAACCAATCACCCCTCTAGCTGCTCAACTCAGCTCTGGTTCAAAACATCCCAGCCTTGACTAGAACCACCACTGGTCAGAATATATGAGACTGCTTCAAGCACCAACTACTCCCCTCTTGCATCAGCCAGTTTCACTCCTACAAAGGACTGCTTCCTCCACAGTTCAGATCTCATGTGCCAGACTCTGCTCAGCCAGTTCTTTATAGGGATGAAGCCCATGTGACCTGTCAATCATAACTTTAAATGTTTGCAACAATATTAAATATGACTGTTTCATACAGAAAAGTAAGCAAACATGAAAAGCAATATTTTAACATATACCAGCTTTTAAACAATCAAACAATAAAGCAATAAGAAAATAAAGAAAGGAACTTCCTGGCAGAAAATCACACCTTTCTTGTTCCCAGACTCCCTCATGCTAGAGCTCTATAAAGCCCACAGAGTTCAGCTGGCCTGAACCCATAGTAATCTACAAAATGGATGCCAGCAAACTAAAGTACATGGAGTCAGGCATTTCCCAAACAGGTAAAATTTTCCTCAACATAGAGCAATGTGTACAGATTTGGCTTAAAGAAACATTTCATCTCATATCAGGAAAATACTAATTAAACCAGCAATATAAAACAAAAGACATTGTTAATGCATTGTTTGGTATCAGTTTGTAAAACATGTGTTTGGTACATTTCAAACAGTAAGAACTTTGGGATTCCTGATACCTTCCATACAAAACTAAAGGTGTTTTTTTGTAGTTCTTCAGTATTTTATATTTTATAGGGTCAAAAACACATTTTTTATGTACTTTCTTCCCCAGGTTCACCATTTTGCACATGGAAATTTAACAGGGGAATACAGCACCAAAGTACACATTTCTTTCACCCCAACTCTTGTATACCTAATGCTAGCTGCATATGTCAGTGTTAGTGACTCAGTAGGTAGCACACTTGCCTCTAAGGCCGGGAGATTAGCAGGCTGTGGGTTCTATCTCCACACCAGGCACTTGGGTTAATATCCCAGTACTGACTCTGTAGTGCCGCATGACAGGGGTGCTGCACTCCTGAGGTGCCATCTTTCGGATGAGATGTTAAACTGAAGCCCCATCTGCCTGTTCTGGTGGTAGTTTCAGGTGGATGCTAAAGATCCCATGGCACTTCTCGAAAAGAGCAGGAGAATTTCTCTGCTGCACTGACCAAATTTCCCCTCATTCACTAAAAATACCACCAACAGCTTAATCTGGTTCAAGGTCAGTTGGCATTCATCTGTATCCCCCTCGCCTGGGTCATGACTGAAAATAGGCAGGATTTGTCTAGTGCACTTACCAGGTCAACAAAAGTGAAATAAATAAATATGTATATGTGTGTGTGTGTGTGGGGGGGGGTGTCAGAAAGAGAAGAAGAAGAAAGAGTATTAAAATTTCAGTGCTGGGTGATCAGTCCAGCAAAGACAAAATACTCCAGCAGCATAGAAGAAAGGTTGCAGCCAAAAGGATAGGAAAGACATATTTATTTTGACATGCTGTAAGACTATTCCTGCACTGAATATTTCCGGTCTCAGCAGGCTCTCATTTTTATTTGATACCTTAAATCAGACTTATTGTGGCTGCAAGGCTTCCTTGCAGCTCCTTGAAAACTGATTCTCTATTTTTATTAATCAAAAATACAGTAGGAGGATTTCACCCTGCTACACCTAGGTCTAGCATTTATATTGTGTTTAGTGTCTAATATTTTTGTTCTCCTATGCTACGGCCTTGCCAACCTTGGACCAGTGGTCCTGCTATGCTCTCATTGTCAAATTTTGTATTTTTCCCTTCACTGAACCTTGTCTTCCCAACATATTTGATGTAGGTTTATAACTATGGCACTTACCTTGTATACCTTGTACCATCTACCGCTGCTGTACTTTAATACAATATTGTATTGATTGTCTGCTTTGTTGTATAATGTTTCACATTAAACCGTTGCATATTTTCTTGCCATGTATTTACTACATTGTAGCCTCCAGATTTGCGACTGAAAATAGGCATTTTTATGTCTAGTGCACTTACTTGGTTAACAAAAACAAAAAACAAAAATAAAAAAATATTTCCTGAAACCATCTTGCTGTGGGATGAGCAGGTTGCATTTGTTTACATATTCAGAGAGCCGGTAATGAATTACCTTTTCAAGGAGTTTGCTTAAGTGAGGAAGGATTGAGATAGGCCTGTAGTTTTCAGGGGACAGGGGGTCTTCTGACTTGAAAATGGGGACAACTTTGACACTTTTCCATATGGTGGGCATGGTAGAAGCAGTTAGGTTGAGGTTAAATGTAGTGGTCAGGGGTTTGGAGGTGCAGGGGGTGATACGTTTGAGAAAGCAGGGGTATAGTCCCTCTTTGCCTGGACTGCCCCTGTTTTGGAGGATGATCAGAGGTTTAAAGGCTTCTTTAGTGGAGATTGCTCTAAAATGGAAGGGAGGGTTGTGAGTGTCATCTAAATGAAAGTGTTCAGTTTTGTTTTCTGGGCAGGATGGTTAGTAATTGGTAGTTTATTTAAGTGTGCAGAGAGGTCAGTGAATTTAGTTTTGAGGCATTGACAATAGCAGTGGAGTCAGTTAGCCTGCCTGTGGGGGAGTTGAGGTGGATTGTCAGTGTGGTGGATCCATGGATTTATCATGGAGCCTATGGTGGACCAGAACCAGTTGGGGTTTCATAGGATGTCCCTCTGCAGTTTATGGAAGTAGCTAATTTTTAGGGATTTGGTTCTTTGCTTGCATTGGTTGTTCAGTTTTCTGTAGTCATTTCAAAGGGTGAATTACATTAAATATCCTCCCCTAAAATGGTGGTAGTGTTCTACTCCTCCCACCTCCCAAACATATTTAAATCTAATATGCACCTCCCCTTCCCTTGTAGCACCCTTCTCCACCTCTGCCCTTATGAATTGATGCACAACATTTATAAGTTAACATTACATCCCTGTCACTTATACATACCCATCATCCCACTCAAATGCCAAAAACAGTCCTCCAGTGCAGAGGGTCTGCTCTGTTCAGTGTCTCAGTAACTAATGGCATGATCATATACATGAATTTTGAATGGTTTGTCTTTGCTGCTAGTAAAACCTGATTGGCTGAAAATTCAAAGATATCCTCACCATTCATTCATATGCCAGCACACTTACTGAAAGGGACACTGGACAGAGCAGACACTCTGAACTGGGGTACTGTTATCTTTATTACAACATTAACATTATAAGCTCTTTTCTGGGTGCTGGTGGGGGAGGAAGGTGGCAGGTGGGGGTTGTTTTTAAAATAGGGTCTGGAGGGTGGGTAGGTGGCAGAGGATTGTTTGGCACATGGGTGAGGAAAAGGTATATATAAGTGACGGGAATCTAAAGTTAACTTACAACATACATAAATTTGTCAAGGCGAAGGGAGGAGGAGGTGGGATGGTGCTGGGGAGATGGGAGGAAGTTTATAAGATTTAAAAGTGTTTGGGGGAAGGTTGTGGAATTACACCACATTAGTTGGGGAAGACATTTTATACAATTTGAAAGATAAAAACATAAATAAATAAATAAATAAATTTATGAAGTTGATCCACCCATCTGGAAATTTGCAAAGCTTTGTGAATTACGAATTTCCCAAATTCGCACCAATTCCACCAGAGAATTAAAACTTGGCAACATCTTTGTCTTTTAACGTTCATTATTCAGAAGCCTTCCAGTTTCAGACCCCTTCACCTTTTTGTTGGGCTAAATTTTGTGACACTTTGAAAAGTTGTTTACCTGACTCCTCTGTTTTATCTGAAAAATTATATATTGTGTCTCCTTTAGTTCTCCACTGTACTATAACTAAAACCCACATGCTGTAGGTTGAAGGACCAACACAGTTTTTTTTTTAATTTTCATATACATGGTGGGTTGAAGGACCTAACAAAACACTTTTGAAGTTTAATGTGCATTAGTGTCCTATTAGATATTTACTATACCTGTACCTTCAAGTGTCACCTCCCCCCTACATCCCCAACCTCCTCTATTTCTCTTCCTTCTTTGTATTCACTGTCATGGATTTGTGCTTTATTTATTTTGTTCAACCTTAACACTAAACACTTTCAAAATCTTGTAGCATTGATTCCTTTTATTAATGTTATTTATTTCATGATTCGGAAAGTGACCTTTGAGCAAAATGCTCTTTTTCAAAGGTTCCACGTCAAGACAAGGTACATGAACAATGCAACAGTAACAGCAACAGATATGTCTGGCTCTTAGTTAACATAGGATGAAGGTACAGAAGGATTGCATAATAAAACCATACATGTGTTTACAAATTTCAAGTGCAGGATAAACATGTCAGTTGGAGAAAAAGTATTTGGTAGGAGAAAGCACTAATGTAGAGAAACATTAAAGTTGTGTTCATCCATAGGTCTCAGGATGCATTTGTTGACCTTACTAAACCACAGAGGTAGGGCAGCCAGAGACAGGCATCATGAAATACATGAGGAGATGGAGGAAAGGAAGGCTAAGCGTAGGAGGTGTAAGCCAGTTAGAGATGCGGGCATGAGCACCCAGCAGATAATCCTGAAAGACCTGATGACCTATCAGACAGGCTAGGTGGTGTGGAGAAAGTTCAGATGGGGGGGCACAGTCTCCCAAGCCTAATTGTCCATAAGGGAGCAGTACACATGGATTACCTACAGGCACAGGTGCAAGCATCAGTGAGGTGCTGCTTCAGTAATGGTTTAAGTGCTGTAAGGCTAGTGTCGCTAGTTATGTGAGTTGGTGTCTCATTCAGCCAGAGTGGTGCTCTGTAGGCAAAGGACCTCTGTCCTAGAAAGGTTTTTCTGAATGGGACGGCTAGGGAATTTCTGGTCACACCCCTGGTGCAGCAGGAAGAGTGATTGTCCTGCATCAGGAGTTTGAGAGAAGGAGGAGCTTTCCCTAACAGGATTTTCTTGCCCAGTAGGCACGTACAGTATGGTACTTAATTCTCTTGTTAAGATTCAGCCAGCTGGTTTGTTCATAGAGTGAGCAGGTGTGTGTCCTATTGTCAGCTCCCAGGGTTAGTCTGCAGGCCTTATTGAGGACTACTGTGATACGCTGCAGACCCATATACTACCAGACCATAGTCAATTATAGACAGGATGGAGCTGGAAACTGCATGGCAGATGGCAGAGGGCATTAGGTATTGTTTGTGCCAGTGTAAAACATCCAGTTTGACACTGACTGCTTTGATGACATTATCAATATGTTGAACATAGGAAAGGGTATCATCAATGTTAATTTCTCGGTACTTGAAGGTGTGTACCTGTTCTAGGGGGGTAGCCTTGTTGACTGCTGTCAGGTCTGGATATGATTTCTTGTGCTGTGGGCTAGAGAACAGCATCAATTTAGTTTTATTGTAATTCAAGAGCAATCTCTATGCACTGAACCAGTCTTCTAAGGACTGGAAGGTGGACTGCAGCTCATTCTGTAGCTTATCAAGCTGGTTGCTTCTACACAGAATGACCGCATCATCAGCATATAGAATAATTTTGCTCTTGCAAGTATCAGGTAGTCTATTTAAAAACAGACTGAAGAGGAGGGGAACCAGGATGGATCCCTGAGGGATTCCAAGACTGAGTTCCCTGGCTGAGGAGATCATGGACCCAATCCTGACACTTTGGAAATGGTCAGAAAGGTAATCTTTAAACTAGAGGGCAGCTTCAGATGAGAAACCGAGAAGACATAAGTGGTACTCTGACTAGCAAAGAAGCTACAGCTTCTATATCTAGGCTCCCATTTAGTAAGAGACAGTACACAACTCTATTTTTTATTACATCGCTTGCTGTTTCTGTTTATTTATTTATTAACCAGGTAGGGTGCCCTGATCCAAAGGACCATTTTCAGGCATGACCTGGACTCAAAGATGGCACAGTAATACAGTGCAGAGGGACTGATACACATAGATAAAGTGAATCCAAGTAGTTACAGTACACAGGTGGACACGTTAGGTAGTACTACACAATGAAGCAGCTTTTTGTAGATAAGCTCTTGCAAAATGACAGTAGCGGGAGCTGAATTTTTCATTAGTGGCCTTTCATGCTCTCCAAATCAAGGCTAAATCTAATTGGTACCAAAGACTCCTAATCAGTTAGTGTTCATCTGTCTTGCATTTTAAATATAAAGATTTGTAGTCCCCTCGCAATCTACCTGACTGATTTCTCTGTGAAGCATACTTTAGTGTCATTTCAGTTTCTATGTGTGAGCGCTGTTATGCCATTACAAACTGTCAAGACCAATAATATTTACTGAAAATTGTTTAGACTTACTTAGGACTTTTCAATAAGCATGTTTTGAGGCTGGCATAGTTTTCAAACTAATATACCCTTACACCTAACCAGACTGTGGTACCACCTTTACCTCAAGGGAATCAACAAAGTCCAAGAGGGTAGCATCTTTCAAAAAAAGAGGTGTGCAAGAACAAGAGGGCACAATTTGAAGATGGGAGGGCGGCTCAGAGGTAATTTAAGGAAGTATTTTTTCACAGAGAGGGTTGTGGATGCATGGAATGGCCTTCCGGAGGAGGTTGTGGAGTCAAAATCAGTGGTGGAATTCAAGCATGCATGGGATAGTCATAAGGCAATTTCTGGGGGGTTGGGGTAGGAAGAAGTAGGCTGCTGGTTAACTAGGATCTGCAGCTTATCCAGTAGGTAGGGAAATGGGCAGACTGGGTGGGCCAAGTGGTCCTTATCTGCCGTCAAATTCTATATTTCACCCCTTTAACTGGTGTACCATTTAAATCAGAAACATGACTTGGCTCCATGCCCTGAAGAAGACGTGGAAGACCTTGAAGTTATCTCTCTATAGCTGTTGCCATATTTTCAAGACTATGCCTTGGGTTCTGTGGACAGGAGATGACACCACGCCCCCAGTAAGCACTACATGAGTGTGCAGGCCCCACATGTCTTCAAGACTCTAATTTCTATGGTTGCAGCTGCATAGCTGCCATTGCTCTTGTTTGCCCTGGCCACCTGCTCTTACCTGGCTTTCCTTGGTGCTCCTGTTGCCTGGGTGTTCCTCTCTTCTCCAATCCTGCCTCCTGTTTGCAGGCTCTCTGACTGCTTTGCTGTACCGTAGTTTTCCTCTGTTGCATGCTTTGGTGGTTAATTTGCTCTTGCTTGCCATCCAGGCCACATCATTGAGGCACCTCCCACTCTTTGGCTTCTGATGGCTTCTAACTGCCTACCTTTGTTTATGCCTCACATTCTAATCCCATAGATCCCTCATTTAACAGTTTACACTTTATGTAGTCATCTCAGCTGTGATTGATGTCCCAGAGATACAACCTATGGAAATGTTAGAATTTGGAATGTCGGTTCAAACTCTGCATCTGTGTTCATCTCTGGCCATTGCTCAGATCTGTTTCTCCACCTGAAGGGGTCAGTCACCCCATAGTGAACTCCAATAATGGCTGGTTCTCCAGTCATTTTTTTTGTACTTTATTTAAAAACATGTATTTTAGTCATGTTTTGATTACTCTGCGTTTGACTAGGGTTCTCTGTAAATAACGGTTTCTGTGGTTCCCATTTGTTTCAAAGGAATCAGGCAATATCTTACTTGGCCACTGTTTCATTTTCTTTTTTTTTAGTCTATTTGGCTACTAAACCACATTAATATTTCAGTATTATAAGTGGTTTATTATTTGTAACTATCCAATTTACAGAGAATGGAGCAATATCCCTCTCAGATTCTGTTTGTGCACTTTCACCTTAATTAATCAGTTCCTGTTTCAGGAGCTGTGATTTGACCTTTGGCACAGTTTCTTCAGTGCAAGAGCCATTTTTTGCTATTGGGCTATTGCACTGTATCATATTTGGGACACTTTTTCATTATTTCACAGCTCTTTTGTCTCAAATTATCATTCTTTTATTCTTTCAAGGCTCTCCTTGTGAATAATCAAAAAATGGTACAAATTGTTTCCAGCTCCTGGCAAGTGCAGGCTGTCACAAGCTCTGTTTAAAGTTGTAGGTCGAAGGCCCAACTTTATAAATTGTAAGTCCTGTCATACTGTTGCCAAAAGCCTCATTTAAAAGGGTAAACATTTTAAAAAGAAGCATGCTGGTCTCAGGCAGCTAGTGCTTGATTCCACCAGAGGCAAGGCAATTCTGGACCTGGTACTGACCAACAGGGACAGAGTCATAGAAGTCTGGGTAGGAGGACAACTGGGGTCCAGCAACCACCACATAGTGTGGTTTACATGGGGGCATGGACTCAATCGAGTCACACAAAGGTGAAGGTTTTAGATTTCAGGAGTGTGAACTTTGCTGAAATGGGGATATGCATTAATGTAGCCTGGGAGAAGGGGGAGGTAGGAAGGGGGGGTTGTAGAGCAGTGGGGAAACTAAAAGGAGCCATAGTGGAAGTGACAAACCAATGCATCAGGTTGGTGTCCAAAGAGAAGAAAAGGAGGAAGCCATTATGGTTCTCGGAAGAGGTGGCATACAAGGTAATGGCTAAAAGGGTGAGTTTTAGGAAATATAAAGGAAGGAAGACAGGGAGGTGTACCTAGAGTGTCAAAGAGAAGCATGGAAGGCTGTTAGGATCACAAAGGTGTGGACTGAGGAAGGATTAGTGCAGGTGGTGAAAAAGGTGACAAGACATTCTATAGGTACATCAGCAAAATAAGAAAAACTAGGGGGAGGGACTGTAAAGGCTCAAAGGGGATGGAGAAGAGTGTAAGGACAGAGACCTAGACAAGGCAGAAATACTGAATAAATACTTTATTCATTATTCACTGAAGAGGGGGAAGGTCAGGGACCACAGCTGGGCAATAGATGCAAAGGAGGAGAAGAGGTAGACACCAGTCCATTCACAGTGGAAAGAGTCCTGGAAGAACTCACAAATCTGAAAGTGGACAAAGCAATGGGGCAAGATGGCATACACCCGAGGATATCAAGGAAGCTGGGAAGGGAACTAGGAGCACCTCTTGCAGCATGTTCACCATGTCACTCAATATGGGAGTGGTTCCAGAAGACTGGAGGAGGGCATATGTAGTCCCTCTGCACAAAAGCAGTAGTAGAGAGGTGGCAGGGCATCATAGGCCAGTCAGTCTCACCTCAGTGGTGGGGAAGATCATGGAGACACTGCAGAAAGAAAGGATAGTGGCAAACCTGGAATCCAATGGTGCCCAGAATCCTAGGCTTGAAGGTCATGTCAAATGAACCAGATAGATGTTTTTAACTGGGTGACAAAGGAAGTTAATTGAGGGAGGGACATTGCATACTTTGATTTTGGCATTGCATACCTTGATTTTGGAAAGGCATTTGACACCGTCCCACATAAAAGGCTGGTTAACAAGATAGAAAGTCTGGGCATGGGGTACAAGGTGGTAAACTAGGTTAAAAGTCTGGGAATGAGGTACAAAGTGGTAAACTGAGTTAAGAACTGTCTAACAGACAGGAGGCAGGAGGCAGGAGGCAGAGGGGGTGGTAAATGGGATCTAATCTGGGGAGAGGGGGTAACCAGTGGAGTACCTCAGGGATCAGTCCTTGGGCCAGTCCTGTTCAAAGTCTTCTTTAGTGACACTGCAGAAGGGCTGGAGGGAAAAGTCTGTCTGTTGGAAGATGACACCAAGATCTACAACAGTGTGGATACTCCAAACAGGGTGGGGAAAATGAGGAGGGACCTGGGGAAGATTGAAAAATGGTCTGTGGTGTGGCAATTGGGGTTCATTGCAAAGAAGTACAAAATAATTCACCTGGGATGAGGGAACCCTGGGGAGAGCTACAGGATTGGGGGGTTGCTGACAATTACCATGGAAGAAAGGGACCTGGGTGTTATCATTTCAGATGACCTAAAGGTGTCAAAGCAGAGTTCAAATGCTGCAGGGAGGACTAGTGGCATGGTGGGGAGCATAGGCAGAGGTATCACTAGCAGAAGGAGGGAGGTGGTGATGCCATTGTATAAACCACTAGTGAGGCCTCACCTAGCATACTGTGTGCAATTCTGGAGACCGCACCTCCACAAGGACATTGACAGGGTGTAGGCAGTACAAAGGAGAGCAACCAAGATGGTACAGGACTTGTACCACAAAACATATGAGGAGAGATTAAAGGAAATCAATATGTACTCGCTGGAGGAGAGGAGGGAGCAGGGGACATGATAGAAACATTCAAGTACCTCAAGTGCATAAACAAGATGTGGAGGGGAAGATGTCTTCCAATTTAGAAGGAGTACTAGCATGAGGGGGGCATGATATGAAATTGGAGGGGGGCTGGTTAAGAGGAAATGTGAGAATGTTTTTTTCTCAGAGAGGGGGGTGGACACATAGAATAGTCTGCCACAGAGATTGTGGAAGTGAGCACAGTGGAGGGATTTAAACATGCATGGTACAGGCATAAGGGAACCTTGGAGGTAGGAAGGACTAAAAGCCACTGACCAAATAGGGTAAGAGGCCACAAACTAGTATAGGGCTTATGGGCATACTGGATGGTCCTAGCGGTCCTTATTTGCCAACAATTTCCATGTTTCTAAGCATTCTCAGTCTGCCTACATATCACCTAAAAATAATAAAAAAAAGACTCTGAGAACATTCCCAATGATGGTGGAAAGCAAGCATCAGAAGGGTCTGTCTCCTCATGTACAGCAGCAAATAATGTAAAATAGTGGTGTGCAAAAAAACCTTCTGCCTCCAGAATTTTTGCAAAAATCTGATTTTCCCTTCCGTGGAAGTGCTGAAATCAAATTAGCAACTTTCATGGAAATTCCGACTTAGACCGGAAAAATAAATGTATAACCTGCTGATTATTGTATTAAACTGCAGAGAGAAAAGTCTGCAGAACTGATCACCAAACTGCAGAATAATTATATGTACTGAGGAACAATTCATTAAACTACAGAAAAAAATCCTCGGAACTCTTATTCTGCAGTGTATGTCTATTATTCCACAGTTAAGCCAAAAACTTCCACGGAACAGGATGAAAATCTGCCAAACACATTAGAAAGATTACCCTCTCACCAATGGTGGAAGTTTGGAAAATTCCACGAAATTTCAAAATTTCCGTAAAAGTTTCAAGAAAGCGGAACTCACAACTTTCACCCACCTTTAAGTGTAAAATGTGATAAGAAAAAAGATAAAGCTGCACAGCCATTAGAAAGTCTTGGTAAAGATTGTTCAGATATAAGGGTGTCTGAAAAGGAGAACCTTAAATGCAGTGATGGCAAACATAAGAGCAGAGGTCTGTGCTAAAAAAAGATTGAAAGAAAATAACGCCACTGCCACTCATCCTGCATGGAGAAAGGAGCAGGCAGATGGCACAGTTAATATGCCCTCATCAGAGTACATATCAATAAGCATTTATCAATGCTGAATGTTTGCTTGCTGGCATTGGCATTGGTAGTGCAGGAGTTAGAGAGATGCATAATAGAAATGGCAGAGAAGTACTGGGCTATTCCCAAACCCCACCCCCACCCTTATGACATTCCACCTCTCCCCACCTCGCAGATACCTATAGGTGTCGTGGCGTGCCTTGAGGTCTTCACCCTTATGCTCACCCTGTTCCATAAGGAAATAAGCTGAGATGAGGGCAATATAGGAGAATGAGTTGAACTTTAGGGCCAGAGATCCCAAGGCACACCTCAGTGCCTGTATCTGGCAGCAGGGTGGGGTTGGGGTAGAATGGCCTGAGCATTACGGCCAATGACCCCAAGTCACACCCCAATGCCTGTCCATCTCTACAGGGTGGGGAATTACAGTTGAAAAAGCTCTGTTTGTTGGTATGTTCATTCCAAATTTTCAGCATTGGCTTTTTGGGACCCCACCTCATGATCAGAGGCACTATCATTTTGTTACTCAATCCCAAAAGGTGATTTCGCACAGCGACTGTGCCCTTCAGTGCACAGGTGCAAAACCCCATTTTGGGCAGGATATGAAAAATGAAAGATGTTCTGTTCTTGTGGAGGTGTGAAAACGGCAATATTGAAAATCTGGCGTGAAAATATGAAAAATTGGCAAAGTTATGAGCTTGCGAAGAAACTCTGCAACACACGCCCATATCGTAATCATTTAGTTGAATTTTTTCACCAAGTTTTTAACTTGGTCTTTTTGTGACCCAACCTCATGAACAATGACACTTTCATGTTGGTACTCCATCCTGAAAAGTTGATTTTGCGCAGTGACTGAGCCATTCTGCGTCACAGGTGTGAAAACATGTTTTGGGCAGGATATGAAAAATGACAGCTATACTGTTCATAAGGAGGTTTTAAAAATGGCAACGTTGAAAATCTGGAGTGAAAATATTAAAAATTGGCAAAGTAACAAGCATGCATAGAAAGTGTCCAATGCACGCTCATAACAGTCATTTTTTGGGAACTTTTTCACGAAATTTGCAACATGGGCTTTTTGGGACCCCACCTCATGAACAGTAGCACTGTTGTTTCATTAATCAGTCCTGAAAGGTGATTCCATGCAGTAACTGCAGAATCACCTTTTGGGACCGAGAAACAAGTTGATAGTCACAGTGTTCATGAGGCGGGGTCTCAGGAACCCTATGTTGAAAATTTGGAGCCACATTTCCTAAAACTGGCTATGACATCAACCTAAGTTGAAACACCCCCATTGATTCCCATTATATGGTTTACCTCGGTTCCTCAGTTAGGAGTTTGGCTTTGAAGAGTGCAGACGTGTCCTGTTCCAGAGAAGATTGCAGTGCCGAACCTCCAGAATTAAGTATTGGGTGAGGGAGGTGCGGGGAGGTGGGGTGAGCAGAGGGTGGGGGAAGGGGGCCTGGGGAGATGACAAGGGAGTGTTTTCTTTTTTACAGGTAAACAACAAACCAAAAAGATGCTGGGACAGTTTTCTTTATTTACAGGTAACTATTTATTTTTTAGGTACACAGGGGTGGGCTTCCAGTCTGCCAAACTGATATGTGTGTGTGGGGGAGCATAAGCCAACTTGGGCATTGGGTACCCCAATGTCGGCTTAGAAAAGAATGGGCTTGGGGGAGGGCATCTGACATTGGGGGGTGGCATCCTGGTGTCAGAAAGATTTATGAATTATTATGGCACGCTGAGTGGGCTCCCAGTGTGCCACATGAGCTGGGGAGAAGTGGGCAGACATGATGCTGACAGGGGGATTGGGCAGCCCCATCAGCAATGAAAGATGAAGGGCAGGCATCCAACACCGGGAGATGGTATCCCAGTGTCGGGAAGTAAACAAAAAAAAAAACATTTATCTGGGCATACTGGGGTGGGCTCCTAGTGTGCCACAATAGTGGGGTGGGATCGGGGGCATGTTGACATGGGGGATTGGCCACCCCGATGTCGGCTTTTGGGGGACTGTGTGGCTGGCAGCAGGAGCTGCCAATCTGCAAAGCCACGGCGCGACTCATTTATTATGTTTTGTTTCACCATGAAAGTCACACTGAGCAAATGGGTTGCTCGTAACTGCAGCCATGCACATAACTTCACCCCGGGGGAAGGATCGAGTGTCCTAGGGACTGCTTTCCTTCTCTGGGGAGGGATAGAGTGTCCAGCACTTGATGGACCCCTAGCAAAGGCTGGGCAGCACCGCGGCAGCCGGCATCAGTATGTTCGAGTGGCAGGGCAGACACTGGACATCATTGCACATCCCTGCCCCTGGGCAACAAGAAAAGCAGCACAAAAATGCTGGCCCCTGGAATGATGGCCCATTCCATTCCACTGCCCACTGCCTCCAATGTCTGCTGGGGGGGTCCCGCTCTGATGCTCCTACCCGGGGGTAATCTGGGGCTTGCCCATGATATCCATTGGGAGTGGTAAGCCCCTCAGTTGCCCCCCGGGGGTAAGCCTGGGCATGAGGTCATCAGGCAGATGGGTCCAATAATTAAGCAGATGAAGGGGTCGGACCCAAAAAGATTAAAAAAAAAAAGTACTCCTGAAAATCAGGAGGGAACCTACAACAATGATCATGATGGACACAGACTGGGCAAGACAGACCTGGTGTTCAGTGCTCGTGGTCTGTCTGACAAGAATTCAATCAGCTTGGCAATCAGTCACAATCTGTTGATTTTGTCCCAGGGCAGAATAACATTTCTAAACCCCAGGACTCTACACCTGATGGCTCGTTTTTGATGAGTTAGAATTTTTTGGACTGGATCTCTCAGAAGAAGTCCTGAAGGTGCTTAGTGTTTCAAGGAAACCCGCTAACAGGAAAGCATATTCTTCTAAATGGAAAATAATTTTTACTGGTATGAACCCATAAAAAATTATTCCAGTAGAGGCAGAGTTGCATCCAATTCTGCAGTACCTAGCACACCTACAGTCATTAGGCCTACAGCCTTCAACTTTAAAGGTGCACATAGCAGCAGTATCAGCACACATATCAGCTAGCATGCCTGACAAGTAAAAGTCTTTAGTCTCACAACCCATTTTCTAAGCTGACCTTCAGCTGCTCCACCAGCAGAACCCCCCCTCGAGAGCTCCCTCCCGAAGCGTGGATCACGCGGGCGCTAGGAGGTAATAAACTACCTTCAGATTGCAGCACCCTTGTGAAGGGTGATAGCCCGTCGACACGCTATGCGCGTCAACTGCCCCAACCACCCTGGCTCAGCATTTCCTATATAGGCTCATCCTAGTGACATCACTTCCTGTCACCCCTTTAAACTAAGTCCCCATTTCTCCATTTGCAGGTTATACCTGCTAGCCACTAGAGGGCCCCTCTGTCCTCTCTTCCACTACCTGTACTTCCCTCTCACTTCTGCTTATCTCTCTTCCTGCTCAGGCCACTTCGTCCCCAAACACCTGCCTCTGCCCACTCCCCTCCTTGTGCCCATCATTCTGGCTAACCCTATGCACCCCCCCGGCCCTACTGCTCGCCCCTCACCTAGCCTGCTACTTCCTAGTGACCACTAGGGTCACTATTTCAACCCCTTTTTCTGGCCCTATCATAACCCACGGTGCGCCGCCTAGTACCTGGTGCCCTGCTCCCAGCTAGGTCCGAGCACTACTGCCCTACCAGGGTTTCGAACCCTGCACCCTGCCCACCAGAGGCCGTGACAGTACCACTACTCCAAAGTGGTATCTATGCTATCCGAAGGGCAACTCATTCACTTGTAATTCCCTACCCGGCTTCAACAGGGTATCATGACTGGTCACCTCTACCTCAAATCTGACATAATGACACCTTCTATGACCCTGGTACTACTTCTGTTCTCCTCCATTTACTATCCTCCGACACTCACTCCCCTCATGTCCCTACCTTCACCACCCCCTCCACTGCCATTCCTGCTATCCCTTCTCCTGCCCCCTATAAGTCCACTGCTTCCCTCCCAGCTATCTCCTGGTCCCATTACCCCACTCCACCCTCCTCCCCATCATACTCCTTTGGTTGCCTCCTTGCCTCTCTCTCCTTCTCCTGCACTTACCCCCTCCATCCTGCCCACTCAGCTACTGCCCCCACCCACCGTAAACCTAAATCCCAACCCCTTCACATGCTACGCTGCCACCTTACCATAGTACTACTCCTCCTGGCTGCTGGGGATATACACCCTAACCCCGGCCCAGCCTGTACCCCTGGCCCTGCCCACCGCATACCAAACCCCTCAGTCAGGGCAAACTCTGTCCCCCATCCTAGCTTCCTCCCCCGGGGCCTCGTCTTCTCCATCTAAATATCCGTAGCCTAGCCCCTAAGCTCGATCAGCTCCAGGTCCTAGCTGTTCACCACTCCCCTGATATAATCATCCTTTCTGAGACCTGGCTAAAACCTAGCCTATCTGATAATAATTTCGCTATTCCAGGGTACAATATCATACGGCAAGACCGGCCCTCCAGAGGTGGTGGGGTGGCTATCTACATCAGTTCAGCCCTCAACTTCACTGTTTCCTTTACAAAAACCGTACCCAAAACTTACGAGATTTTGATGGTAAAACTGTCCCCCCTCCTCACTACCCATCTTTGTGGCTGGCATTTACTGCTGCCCTGGCACGCCAACCACTATAGTCACCGACCTGCTGGACCAGCTGTCTTCCCTTGCCCAATCGGGTGAATTTTACGATATGGGTGACTTTAACCACAACTGGCTAGCACCCACTTTCAACAAAACCCAAGCCGAGTTAACTGCTCTTAACCTCTATCAAACAATTACCGAACCCACCCGCTCTAACCTTAAGTCCGGTAATCACTCATTCCTCGACTGGGTGCTTACTTCCCACCCACACCGTGTAGTCAGTTCTGGTCTTCTCCCTGATTCCATTAGCGACCACCACCTTATCTACTTAGTCCACAAAATCCACAGAGTCAAATCCCCTCCCAAATTTATACTCCAGCATTCCTACAAATCCCTCAACCTCTCCCCCCTTCTGGATGATCTTCACCACTCTAATTGGGTCCCAAGCACAAACCGCTCTAATATGGACTCAGCCCTTATGCACTTCCAGAACACCTTCCTCTCCGACTGGGACAAACACGCCCCCCTCCGCCGGGCTAGAGTCCACGGTTCCCACCTACCCTGGATCACTCCCGAGCTGATTGCTTGCCAACAAGCCCGTGACAAGACCTGGCAAAACTAAAAATCCTCACTCCTCCCAGTGACTTCACCTCCCTATAGCATGCTCCATAATAGGTGCACAAGGCCATCCACCTAGCTGAGTCTGAATATTTTAATAACACTTAATGCTAACCTTGGTAGACCTTCCAAATTCTGGAAAGTCATTGGCTCCTTTTCCCCCAAACAGTTAACCCTCCACCTCTTCTCCTTGCCAAGGGTTCTCTCCTCTCCGATCACCTGGAAGTCGCCACCGAGTTTAATTCATATTTCACTACCTGCGCCCATGCCCTTCTTGAAGCCCTTCCACCTGCAATTACTCCATCTCCTCAGTTTCCTATCCCCCACCTATCCGGTAAGAACCCCTTCTCCTTTTGACCCATTTCCCCCTCTGAAACCTTTTATTTATTTTTATTTATTTATTTATTTAGTTGTTTAACCAGGAGTAGCACACTAAGCTGAAAGCTTTTTTACAGGAGCGACCTGGGAGCACAGGGAAGTTAAGTGACTTGCTCAGGGTCACACAGTATGCAAGTGGAAGCTGTGGGCTTCAAACCCAGGTCTGGTCTGCTGGATGTCACCAGATTTGCAACTCAGAGCCTTAAACCTCTGCGCTATACTGCCTCCCAAGATGCCCTCTGCGCCCTAAACCCTTCCAAAGGCAAATCCCCTGACGGTCTTGACAACAAGCTCCTCTTCTTATCCGCTCCCGCCATCGCTACCCCCCTCGCAGCCCTACTAAATCTTTCCTTCAGTACCGAGTCACTCCCCTCCGCATGAAAGCATGCCACTGTTCTACCCCTCCCCAAAGGTGGTGACCCTACCTCTGCATCCAACTACTGCCCCATCTCCCTCCTCCCCAACCTCGCTAAACTCCAGGAACACCTTGTGCTTTCTCAACTCTTCCACTTCCTCACAGATACTAACTTCTTCACCCCTTTCCAGTCCGGGTTCAGAAAGCACCACTCCACCACCTCCTCCCTACTCAGACTCACTGACCACATCCTCACTGGGATGGACAAAGGGCTAATCACCGCTGCTATTTTTATCGACCTAGCAAAAGCCTTTGACACCGTATCCCATTCTCTCCTACCATCCTGCCTTTCTGGAGCTGGTTTAGCTGAATCCGCCATAAACTGGTTCAGTGCCTACCTTCTAAATAGATCCCAATCCACTAAAATAGCTGACCACATCTCCCCCCTCCTCCCTATTACCTCTGGTGTTCCATGAGCTCAGTTCTCGCCCCATCCTCTTCTCCATCCTCCTAAATGACTTGCCAAACTCCTGCTCCTTTCCGCCATTCATATGTATGCAGGCGACACAGTCCTCTTCTCCTCCGGTTGGACCCCGAAGAAGTCACTTCCAAACTTCAAACTGATTTCACAAAATCCAACTCTGGTTCAACTGCAACCAACTCTCCCTAAATGCTAAGAAAACCAACTCTATGATTTTCGGCACCAGACAGTGCCTTTCCAAACTCACCTCCCCTCTGAGATTCCACACTCTGAATAACACGGTCCTCGAAGAAGTACCCTCCTTCAGGTTCCTCGGGGTTTGGCTCTACCACCACCTCTCCTTTTCTACCTACATCGATTCCATCATTTCCAAACTGCACCCTAAACTTGGTGCCCTCTATAGAAACCGCACCAGTCTCCCTCTTCCTGTCAGACGCGAAATTGTTCAGAAAATGATTCTACCCTCCTTCGACTACTGTGATGTAGTTTACAGTTCCGCAGCACAGACCACCCTCACCAGATTAGACCCCCTCTTCAATGCTTTTTGCCGCTTTGCCCTCGGCGCCCCCCTCGTTCACATCACTGCGCTTTATGGTTCCTATCCTACCTTCTCTGTGTAACGGTGCCTAATTCATTGCGCTAAATTCACTTCTAACTTCTGCTCGGTTCCTCCTCCCTATCTTGCATCTGCCTAGCCCCTCCCACCCACCCCTCCTGCGCCCTCAGATCCATTGACCCTAGACTACTTTTCATCCCACACCGTAGGACCACCACCGGCCAATCTGCCTTCTCCTACCTCTTCCCTAAACTCTGGAATGACCTACCCACCCAGATCTGTCATTCTTCATCCAAGCTCTCCCTTTCCTATGCCCTCTCTAACTTCCTGGCACCTAGTTGCGACTGCCCCTGACCACCCTCCGGGTTGGCTCCTCCCCCCCACTCCCCCCAGTGCCTGACCAGCGGCCTGGCCATGCCTAATTGTCTGGCTTATATGCTACCCCCCGCGCACTTATACTCCCTCTACTTCCTCCCCTCACTCTCTTTCCCTCCCTTCCCTCGTCCCCTCAACCCTAAGCTCCCCATCCCCTCCCTCCCTCCTCACCTATACCTCTCCCCTTCTCACCTACATTTCCTCCCCCTCCATCTCTTCCCCCCATATTCACTCCAAATCCTCCCTCTCTATGTGATGCATCTCTCTGAAGCTCAACCTCCACTACAGTCATTCAATTCCTGCTATTACTACCTCTGTTCTGTAACTTGCACTTATGCATTTCATGTTTTTGCCTCGAAGCTTACCCTTGTATTGTATACCTTGCCTTATGATCATGTCCTGTACTGTTCTTCCTCGCTGTGAATCCATCAATTGTATACCTGTACTCACTGTGTCTGCGCTGTACTGTACTGCATATGTATAAGTTCAAATGTAATCCCTCCCAACTATGTACATTTTCCTTATTATGCTACTGTGAGTTCAACTATTGTATGTATACCTGCCTCCTTTGTAACCCAGGTCGCACCGTGAGACGACCATTTTTTGCTCAGCGTGCTTTTCCTGGTGAAACATTTTCAATAAATAAATAAATAAGTGTTTTTTTAAAGGCCTAAGCCACTTGCAACCACCAGTGAGGGACCCTGTGCCACTTGGTACCTCAAAATATGCATTTTCCAGCTTATGGAGGCTCCCGCTGAGCCTTTGGAAACTGTTGACTGGAAGTATGTCACATGGAAAACCATAATACTGGTTGCAAAAACCTCTACTAGGAAGATAAGTAAATAGCAAGCTCTTTGCACAGTGTCAAATTACATAATTCCTCACAGGAATAAAGTAGTTCTGGTTCTCCCCTTAATTCTTTTAGAAATCTGGGGTAAATCCCATCAGGCACCATTGCTTTGCCACTTTCAGTTTTAGGAGTTCTTTCAGAACCCTTTCTTCTGTGAAAGGTCTAGGATCAACCCCCCCTATATAGTGTGCTTCTGTTAATTGCATTAGGTACCTCCCCATCCTCCTCTTCTGTGACTACTGAGCAGAAGTATTTGTTCAGTATCCCTGCTTTTTCACTGTTCCTCTCTGCCCACCCACCGTCCATTCTATTCAGCCTCACTATCCCTCCCTTTGTCTTTCTACGCTCCCTGATGTACCTGTAAAAGGTTTTATCCCCCTTCTTAACTGAGTTGGCTATCTTTTCCTCAGCTTGGGCCTTTGTTATTCTGACTTCCCTCCCTGCTTCCTCCTGCCTTAACTGGTACAGTTCTCTGTCTTGCTCCTTCTACATTTCCTTATACTTCCTAAATGCTATATTTTTCTCCCTAACCTTCCCTACCACCTCTTTTGAGAACCATAGTGGCTTTTTCTTTCATTTTGATTTTTTTATTTGCTTCACACAAAAGCTTGTTGCCTCTGTGATGGCAGTTTTGATGTTTCCTCATTGTTGCTCCATCCCTCTTTCTTGCCTGTTTGCTAGTGCTTTTCTAAGGCACTCTCCCATCTTGCCAAAGTCAGCCCTCCTGAAGTCCACTACCCTCACTTTTGTATGTCTTGATTCTGTAGCTGAGTTTATCATGAACCACACTGTTTGGTTGTCACTTGTTCCCAGAGGCTACCCACTTCTAGATCTGAGATCCTCACACTGTCCCCATTTGAAAGTATGAGGTCTAAGATTGCTCCCTCATGATTATGTTCCAAAACTAGCTGCCAGTGGCATGCCCCATGTAGGGCATCGAGAATGGCCCTGCTCTTGGATGTGGCTGCAGCAAAGGTGCTCTAGTTAACATCTGGCATATTCAGGCCCCCCATCAATGGTATCTCCCCTTTCTCTGCCATCCTAAGGATGCCTTGTATCATATCCTTGTCCATTCCCTCCTCCTGAGATGGTGGTCTGTATACAACCCCTGTGCAGATTGTGGTGCCATTTCCATTCTCTAAGGTGACCCACAGTGCCTCCTCTCCTCTCCTCCCTGTTTACTCTTTTGTTCCATTGATAGTATCCCTTCCCTTACATAGAGAACTAGTCCTCCCCCTCTTCTCCCCTCCCTGTCTCCCCTGTAGGTTGTGTACCCTGGTATGTTAACATCCCAGTTATGGTTCTCTGTGTACCTTGTTTCTGTGACTGCCACAATATCCAGGCATCCCTCTTCCATCAAGGCCACCAGTTCAGGGAGCTTGTTTCCCAGACTATGCCCATTGGTACTCATTACCCTCCATTCCTTGATGGCCTTACCTCTTTTTGCCCCACCCCTGTCCTTACTACCTTTGTTGTTTTCTACATTTGCCTCTGCCCTTCTCCCTATCAACATCTCTATCTTGGTGTTTACCTCACCTACTACCTTGATTTTTTTTTGGGGGGGTGGGCTAGGATTTCCTTCCTCCTTTCCAGTGCCCCCTTCCTTGGCTAGTTTAAATGCTTGCCAATGAAGCATTTAAGCCTATCACCTAGAATCCTGGTTCCCCTCCTGGACAGATGCAGACCATCATGCCAGTATAGGCCTGCATCACTCCAGGTGGACCCCCAGCCCCCAATGAAGCCAAACCCCTGAGCTCTGCACTAGTTTTTAAACCACTGATTGAATCTCATGATGTGGAGCCCCCTAGCCTCACCCATGCCATAGACAGGCAGCACCTCTAAGAAGGTTACCATGCTTTCTACTTGACTAAGGCCCCTTCCCAACTCCCCAAACTCTTCCTGCACTGCTCTTAGCACTCACACAGAATTATTTCCTAAGGTGGTATCTGAAGTCCACATGAAGCAGTCACTGACCCTCCCTGTAATCTATCCATAGCATTCCAGTCCAGGTGAGGAAAAATTGCATAGCCTGGACCTAAAGCGAGTCCTGACTATTTACATGGAGCAGACAAAAGACGTCTGGTCCCAGAGTACTTAACTTTTTGTTACCTATGAAGAGGTTGGTAAAGGCAACCCACCTACAAAGAGATCTGTCTCTTGCTGGATAGTCTCTTGCATTTAATTGTGCTATGAAAATGCTGGAAAAATGCCACCAAAGAGGCTTAAGGGCATACTCTACAAGGGGCACCTCTGCCTTTCTGGCATCCTCAAGGGGCATCCCATTCTTAGACATTTGCAAAACAGCTACGTGGAAAACTGCACATCTTCACAAAGCACTATGGTTTGGAATACAGTCCAAAAGGGATGCCGGCTTTGGAACTGCTGTCTTGCAGAATGTTTTTCCTAAGTAGGTTACGGGCCCAGTCTTCCAAGGTAATGCTACTGAATCTGCAAAATGTGTAAACTTTTAAGTAAGGGGATTCCTATGGGTTAGAAGTAAAAAGTCACTCACCATAGTAATGTTACTTCTTCTTTATGGATTCCTTACTATTTTTGCACTCCCTAATCCTGTGTCCACTTCCAGAACATGAAATAGGGTCACACAAGAATCAGTTATTTTTTTCACTGAGGTTGGTAGAGCATTACTTTTACAGTTCCTACAGTTTTATGTTTGTTGTTATGGTTTATATGATACTTTTTCTCAAGTCTGATTTCAATTTTTTTTTTAATTTTATGAAAAATGTTTCTAAAACTTTTTGGTTGACAGTCAAGTTTATTGTTTGGCTATACAGCCATTACAATGTTCTAAAAAAGCAATACATACATTTCATATCAATACAAATGCATATTACATACAGGTATTATTTAACAAATCCTTAAGCAGCTGTACGGCTCCAGCAGTCATGAATTACAATTCATGTATACTTAATTTTAATACTGTTATTCATGCAATAAACTCAAAAATAAGAAGGTACTATACATTTAAAATACTAATCTTCAGCTCATAAGAGTGGAAGCTCAGACTGACTTAACATATCTTATCATGCTCCGCACATATGTAGTTGAAATATTTAACAAACCAGCAAGCACAATTTGCCTTATAACAATGAATCTGTATGAGCCCTCATTTGAGCTCATAAGCCCAGTATCACTTGAAATATTTTCAGCTATAGCTGATAGTTATTAGCTTGCAAATCATACTTGCTATGTAATTATATAACAGCCCCTAGTGAGGGCTGTTAAGATTTAAATGTTAACCCTCACGCTGTCTCCACTCTTTAATTAGTTCAGTTAATTATTAGCAAGACACGTAAATGCACTTAGAGTTAAAACCCATACATTATTTCAGTTTTAAACATTTAACTTAAAATACTCTGATGCACTGGGTATTCAAATTCCTAAGCTTCAAGCTGCATGCACTTGACACTTCATGCAACGTATTACCCATATCAACAATAGGTAATATTAAAAGTAATAATACAATTTACAAACACATTCTCAGGTTACTACTTCCCTTCAGATCCAAATTATTGGGCTTCAAAGAAAGAAGTCCATATATTACGTAAGATTAAGTAAAATTAACTACACATCAAAGGTATAAACATGATCTAACAACCCCCTTTTGAGAGAATAGACAAATAGGAGCAATTATACTACTTCTGTGGCATTTTGCAAACAGCTGGAATACATTTCTCTTTGTCAGAGTTTATGCTCCCTTTCACACAGAAGTCCATTGCTATCACTAGTCCATGATGTTTGATGTTCAAATTTGTTTTCACACACTGTTGAAAATTTCTAAATAGAAGTCTCTATCGCCTTGCCTTAATAATCCATATTAAATTTTGAAGCTGTGTGGGAAAGGCGAAAATTGCATATGCCTGTGTACACGGCTCCAAACAAGGAGTCCTTAGGATTAACATACAGCTTTAGTTCCAGAAAGAGCACTCCAATGGTTAGCAGGGATCATAATCTTCAAAGTAAACTATCAGATAAAAGTAAAATTCTAGACTAAATAAGGATACCAGGGACCACCATAGTCTCCTAGAAGCAGTGATTAAATCATATAGTCCTTTCCTCTTTGGTCCCAGTAATCATTACTAGTTACCAACCATGGAAGGGAGCCTTTAAAACTACCTTATTAAAGTTTGATGCACAGACAATTTATATTTCATGCCAAAACAGCACTTTTTAAACAGCTGGTAGTGAAAAATAAATACACTTGGCTCCTGCCTCTGGGCTCGCATGGCTCCTCCACATGTCTTTTGTATTTTCTTGCTTTCCAGACTCCCACACTGAGAGTTAATTTGGCTGAGCAAAAACTCTCAAGTGTTTTTATCATTTCCAAGAAGTCTCACGGCTACTTTGTAACAATTGTGCCATCTACAGTCTGTCCTCTCCATGGCTCTGCCTGCACCTGCACTCACTTCTGGGGCTTTATATCCATATTTCTCCATTTCCAGCTCAAAAACTGGCCAGGCCAGTACCTGAAAATTAAAACAGAAGAAAACGCTTCACTGAGTGCAATAACTTTAGCTTAAATCCAAGCCCTTATAATGCAGGCCCCAGAGAAAATGTTAGTATACCATTTCCAGGTTAAAGTAAGCCTGTCAGCATCAGAGGTGCAATGAACATCCTGGATGTCTCCTTTTTCCTCTCCTGGACATCCTCATTTGGGCGCCGTTACTTCTTATTTGTAGACAGCTTTTCTCCAACAAAATCGGCCACATTATAAAAATAATAATAATACTACGGATGATTACAAAACCTCAAAGGTACCATAGCTATTTTTTAGGAGAGTTTAAAATTCTGCACCCTTGTTGCATCTGAGACTTCTATACAAACATTAATTCCTTCTCAGCACGCCGACAGTCCCAAGGCAACTTTTTGGTTGCCTTTTAGGTAGTTTCACTAGCTGATGCTCCACTCTGGCTTGGAAACAGAGCTCAGCAATGTCCAGAGTGGAGTGTAGATGCAAAGTTTGAACCTACACTCCAAATTCTAAAATTTGCATAGGTCTATCTCTGAGGCATCATTCTTGACTGAGATGACTGCATAAAGTGTGAACATAGTGAGGGATCTTTTAAAAAGAAACAACATTACTACTTTGAATAAATTCTTTCTTGGCAGTTCTCCTCAGCTTCCCCTGCTTATCCTGTTGGTATGCCTGTTCCTCTGACTGCCCTTCTGGGGCTCTTGTTTCCAGTTTTCCTGTTCCAGGCCTTGCAGTGGTGGCAGGAGTGTTCTGCTCCTACCCGTTTCTTTTTCCACTGCCTGACTCAGGTGGTTCCTCCCTCCTGCTTTGTTCCTGCTGTGTTCTGGGGCCTCGTCCCTTGCCATTCTGGTCTTACCGGCCTCACCTGCTCTTGCAGAGTTGACTGGTGGGCTGCTTGCTTTTGTGCTGCCTTTCTTCATGCCCCTCCCCCACTGTTTAGTGGGTGGTACTTAATGGGCTTCCTCATTCTGCCTGCCTGCCAGGTCTTCCTTCTGCTGCTTGCATATGGGTTCCTCCAAGCCGTGGCTCTGGCTAGCCCCTCCATCTGTATTTTTAATCTTTCTGCTGTCCATTTGGCTTGGGTTTCTGTGCTATGCTTTGCCTTCAACTTCATATTGCTTCTCTGTAGCCACAGCTGGGATTGCTCCAGGTGTTTCTTCAGCCTCAGCTGCACTGTCCATAACTCTCCCTGTCTGGCCAGGCAGCTGTCTGGTCCTGTCTTTGGAGTTCATTTTTACCCTTACCATCTACCATTTCTTTCCTACTTAGTACTGTGCTTTCAGGCAAATACCTCATCAATGATCAATGGGCACATTCTCAATGTCTTATTGGTCACAGCCCTCTTACAACTCTAGAACTCAGCCCTCTTGTCTCTAGAACTCAGGAATGCAGTATCCCAATTTTTAGGACCTATGTTAGGCCCCATTCTGATTATGGGTCTCCATTTTGGAACCCATCTCTCAAACAAGATATTGTTAGAATTGAGAAGATACAAAGGAGGGCAACTAAATTAGTACCTTTTCTTTTTGTATGGCTTGACTCTGTAGCTGAGTTTATCATGAACCACACAGTTTGGTGGTCACTTGTTCCCAAATGGCTACCCACTTCTAGATCTGAGATCCTCTCACTGTCCCCATTTGAGAGTACGAGGTCTAAGATTGCTCCCCAACGAGTAGGTTCCAAAACTACCTGTCTGAGGCATGCCACCTGAAGGGCATCGAGAATGGCCCTGCTTTTGGATGTGGCTGCAGCAAAGGTGCTCCAGTTAACATCTGGCATATTAAGGTCCCCCATCAACAGTATCTTCCCTTTCTCTGCCATCCTAAGTATGCCTTCTATCATATCCTTGTCCATTCCCTCCCTCTGACATGGGGGGCCTGTATACAACCCCCTGTGTAGTTTGCGGTGCCATTTCCAGTCTCTAAGGTAACCCACAGTGCCTCCTCTCCTCCCTGTTTACTCTTTTGTTCAGTTACTTTTATCTCTTCCCTTACGTAGAGAGCTACTCCACCCCCTCTTCTCCCATCCCTGTCTCTCCTGTAGGTTGTATACCCTGGTACGGTAACATCCCAGTCACGGTTCTCTGTGTACCATGTGTCTGTGACTGATAAGGTATCCAGGCATCCTTCTTCCATCAGGCCACCAGTTCAGGGAGCTTGCTGCCCTGACGACAGGCATTGGTACTCATTGCCCTCCATTTCTTGATGGCCTTACCCCTTTTTGCTCCTTCCCTGTCTTTATTGCATCTGTCACTTTCTCCATTTACCTCTGTGCTTCTCCCTATTGACATCTCTATGTTGGTGCCTACCTCACTTAGTACCCTGATTTTTGGGGGGCTAGGATTTTCCTGCTCCTGTCCAGTGCTTCCCCCCTTGGCTAGTTTAAATGCTTGCCAATTAAGCATTTAAACCTATCACCTAGGATTCTGGTGCCCCTCCTGGACAGATGCAGACCATCACACCAGTATAGGAATGCATCCCTCCAGGTGGACCCCCATTTCCCAATGAAACCAAATCCCTGAGCTCTGCACCAGTTTTTCAACCACTGATTGAAGCCCATGGTGTGGAGCACCCTAGCCTCACCCATGCCATAGACAGGCAGCACCTCAGAGAAGATTACCATGCATGCTATTTATCTAAAGCCCCTCCCCATCTCCACAAATGCTTCTTGCACTGCTCTGAACCCTTTCTTAGCCAGGTCATTTGTCCCAAGGTGGAAAATGACATCCAGCTCCCTCCTGTGTGCAGCTGTTCCTGCAATCCTGAGGATTTGCTCCTGTCCCTCCAAGCCATGGTGCCAGGCAGGCACCTTACCTCCCTCTCCCCTTCCTCCCCCAATTCTACCTTCCTAATAATGGAGTCCCCCACCAGGAGTTGTTTCCATCCCCTGTGGGGTCCCATGCCACCCTCCTGTGGGTCTCCTTTGTGGAGGTTCCCAGCATCCTCCTTGGTCTCCACTGTGGGTGCCTCCATAGAGGAACCACACTTTTCCAGAATGGCACACTAGTTACACCATTCACAGCTGCTCGCTGAATCAGTGAATTACAAAGCTAAGCCTGGGGTTCAGTGTAGTAGTGAGTGACACTCACCATGCCTCCCCCAATTGCTGCTTAAGTATGCATGCCGTGAGTATCCTCCAGATGCTTGTTTCTTTGCTCCCACCATCAACATCTCCTATGACTGTTCACCTCTTTCTTTCTTTCTTGGCTTCTTCCCTAAGGAACCTTTAGTCAAAGGACCTGCTGTCCTGCTGCACCTCTAGGTGTGGAACCCTCCTCTGGTACCCCAATAGGGTAGTGGTTCCTGAAGAAGAGAGAGCAAGAAAGCCCATATTGTCTATGGGCTAATCATGCTTCAAATCTATTATGCTGCACAAGCACAAGACCCTAAGTAATCAACTGCACTATTTACACAATACATACTGTAGCAGCATGCTGCACTAGTGAACCATAGTACTGTTCATTGCACAGTTGCTTCTGTTTGGAATATTCATTTTCTCAGCTGTTCAATGTACATTTTTTCACTAAGCAGACTAACTTGCTGTTGGCATGCCCAGTTCACTGCTTCCTTATTATCTAACACCATCATAGTTGCTAGTACAACTACAACAGGGAAACATTTCTAATTGTTTATTGTTGGTTGAGTTAAAAGAACTGTTCCTACTCATAGAGTTTGTTTAAATTTTGTATTTCTTTAAAATCTTTTTACATCTTCTAGATTATTTCTGTTATCAAATCATGTGTGAGAGGTAAACATATTGAAATAAAATATGCATAACATATGTAAATTAATAATTTCATCTGTCATCCACTATGAAGTTCCCAGTTTTCAAGCAGCCAGCCAAATCAAAATGGCTCTGCATTAATGCTCAGATGATCTGGATTTGCTGATGGCCGCATTGTTTATTCATGTATTGAGCATAACAGAAGTTATGCAACATTAGTGACTACATAAGCTTTTAATTTACAGGGACAGCCACAAAAAGTTATGCAACTGGCATCCAATCTTTTAACACTCTGCTGTTGATAGTTCAATCATATCAAAACACTGATCAATAATAAACTGGTATGGCCTCATTTCTTAGATGGGAAGGTTGACTCTGATTGGTCCAGATCATCTGTATCAAATTACCAGAGATCTTGACAGAAATCAGAACTTGGTCAAGCAGCTCTCATCCCTAATTCTGAACTAAAACCAACCCATGTGTTACATCCTCAAGACATTGCTCTATGCCAGCTACATGGTGAGCTTTATGCACTGGGACTGTGTGTACTGCAGGCCCAGCCTATATGCTCATTGCATAGTTATAGTTATAGTTATTGCTCTAAGCATACAGGGGTCAGAAAGGGGTCACAGGCTATTCAGCCTGGAGGCAACGCACCCCAGGACTCCACAGCAAGCCATGTTCTGCTTCAATGGTGGATAAGCTGCTGAACTCCTACAGCCTTATAAGTGCTTCATTGCTTAGGCAGCCCAATGAATGACTTTGCAATTTGATGATCACTTTCCACTGGAAAGGGAATGTGCAAGTTCAGAGTCCTAAGAAATTGCTCAATAATCTGTTCTACACTGAGCAGGGATCCATTGATGGTTGTATCTAGGCATCCAGTTAAATACCCTATTTCAGTCCAGTTCCCCAATAAGCCATTGCAATCCCATGTCCTAAGCAACCCTTCATATGCACAAGGAGTCAGTCAATGTATCAAATCCAATGAATGCATGTGATATATATATATATATATATATATATATATATATATATATATATATATATATATATATATATATATATATATATATATATATCTTCTTTGCAAAACAACTGCATTAATGCAACATTTAGGGTTTAACCTAAAGTGACAAAAGTAGGGAAATGTGGTTTTAGGCTTTCCAACCCTAAAACTCCACCCCCAACCCTGAAGTAAATTACGGTTGCAGTCTTCTTGGTATTCTCAGCCCTAAAGCTCAGCCAACTGTGGCAGCAAGAAAGCTCAAATGTGATGGACACAAGTGTATAATGTTTCTGGAGTGTATACAGTGGGGTGAATTTTAGGGCTGACAATCCCAAGAAAGACTGCACCTCAGATTTGCTTCAAGGGCGGGGTGGTGTTTAGGGTTGAAACCCCTAAAACCACATTTCCCTACTTTTGTCACTTCAGGCTGATCCCTAAAAATTGCATTAACATAGATTTTTTTTTTGCAAAGAATTTTATTACTCTTTCACATATACTGTATAAGTGCAAGTCAATAAACACCCTGTGCTCCTGCTACCAGTCACCTTGTGCCACATATGTGCAACAAACTCCTACTAACCAGGCTCTTAGACCTGTCTGTCAGATTTCAGGTCTGAAAGACTCAATCATCTTTTGTATGTCAAGGTATAACAATTTCATAATCTGTAAATATTATGAAATACATTCATATTATAGCCACTTACAAAGTGTGCTGTCTCTTTAAACCATATTGTGCAGCAGTGCACTAGATGCATGGGTCAGAATCACTGAATTGTTAAGTTTAAATTTTGTAAAACATGGTCTTATCATATCCCTTTTTAAACACAACTGATATAAGAATGATCTTTGTTGATTTAAATGTTCTTAAAAAAGAATTTCAATGCATATACCCAATTTTAACTGACCCTTGTACTGTGCACTGTTGCTTGTGATCTCTCATCAATGCATTAACTCATGAGAATGCCAGAAAGTTTAAGCAAGACCATATCTCCACATATTCATGTACACCACTGCAGTTGTTTCACCAAATGCAATGATGCTTATGTGGTATGCTTTTAATTGTGCCCTTAGATATTATACAGACACCGTAAACAGGACAGCATCTTAAAATAGATGCAGCTCTGTAAACTACATGTAAACAGTGCTTATTTATTTCATTTTGGTAACCGGATAGGCACACTGAGAATAGATGGTCCCTTTTTCAGGGGTGACCTGGGGTTAATTACAGAGAGACAGAAAGCAGCAACATATCCAATATACAATTAGAGAGATGCAATAACCACAAAATGTAATGTAATACAGCATATTAGTCGACATAGAACTTAACAGAAAACAGAAATAGGAGACATAAATAAATAAAGCTGTAACTTATATAATTCATAAGTCTCACAGGTTGAGGCCTATTGTGCTAGTTTTAGCCAGTTTCATTTGTAACAGGAACATTGGTTTGATTTCAGTACGTAGTACTGCAAATGCAGTTATTTGATTTTATTCTGTTGTCTCACTTACATAACAAATGTCCCTAAAGAGTAGTTGCATCCCTTAATATGATCAAAGGCCTGATTTTAGAAGGCTATGTATTTATAGTTTATAAAGCACTATGTTCACTAGCTATAAAGATTCAAATTGACAGCATCTCAGATTTACACCCACTGTGTTTGAACAGGTGGCTTGTTGCTAACCAAGTGAATGTTTATTTCATGTGTTCAGCCAAAGTTTACTGTTGCTAACAAGTTTTTAGCACAGACTTTCTGTGAATTCAACATAAAGCCACTGAAACTCCTACCTGGTATCACTACGTGAAAACATCTATGGTGTGGAGTCTTGTTTTATGTCACCAACTTGCCAATTCCTTTAGAGCTCATTTGCAGCTTAGCCTAATGAAATGTGCTACCTTTCCAGAAAATGTTTAATTTTCTACACCATTATCTGGAATAAACAACTTTTTTTTTAAAAACCTACTTATGTGCTCCACTATAGTGGTCCTTATTGTCCCACACCAGCAGAACCAAAAGCAACAGAAAGCATAGTGCAGTTACACAGTAAAACAATGCTGTGAGCATAGAGTCACTGCTGTCACTGCTGTCCTTTCCACTCAAGATCTCTACCTGTTCTTGATGCCCACCTGCCATATCTAAAAGCCAAAAAGAACAACAAAATGCAGACAAGAAGTAAGAGCCAACACACAGAGTGAACAGAGCAGCTAACGAGAAAATAAAATTTGAACTCACTGCAGTCCTTTCTCTCACATCTCTTTGTCTGCATCTCTGCTCCACTCCTCTGCCAGCTCACAACCCACTCGCAGCCCACCTGCTCTGAAAGCAGAAAACTATACAGAAAACAAAGTGTAGATGAGTAGTAGGAATCAGCACACAGAATGAACAGAGGCAACCCACTCACAGCCTGCCTGAGCCAAAATCCCAAAAGCAGCAGAGAGCATAATACAGCTACACAGTAAAACAATGCTGTGAGCATGGGGTCATTGCTATCACTGCTGTCCTTTCTGCTTTTGACCTCTGCCTGCTCTTGACTCTCCACCTGCTCACAACTCGTCCAGCACAGTACACAACATAATTCACAAAGATATCTAAAGAAACAGGAAATTGATTTAAAATTCAAGTAAGTACCCAAGAAGGTCTATTGTGCCTGACAGTGAAGTGAATCTCTCTGCTGCTCACAACTCACTCTCAGATGGAAGAGGGGACAGCTGACTTAATCTCTTAACTTAACACCACATAAGCAGGATCTCAGCAGGAAACTGGAAATGTTAATGGGGATGGTGGTCAGAAGGTTGGGGAAGGGTGTCACTGGACCCCAGGGAGTAACAATAACATTCTACACACTTCAGTTCATATGAAGCTCATACGAAAAAAGTGGAAGCCAAGGAATTGATAGAAGGCATCCTTAGGATGGCAAAGAAGGGGGAGATATTGCCGATGGGGGACTTTAATATGCCAGATGTTAACTAAAGCACATTTGCTGCAACAACATCCAAGAGCAGGGCCATTCTCAACGTCCTACAAGAGGGCATGCCTCAGACAGCTAGTGTTGGAACCCACTCAGGAGGGAGCAATCTTAGACCTGGTACTCTCAAATGGGGATGGAGAAAGGATCTCATATCTAGAAGTGGGTAGCTATCTGGGAACAAGTGACCACCAAACAGCGTGGTTCACCATAAACTCAGCTGTAGAATCATGCAAACAAAAGTGAAGGTACTGGACGTAAGGTGGGCTGATTTTTGTCAAAATAGAAGAGTGCTTCAGAAAAGCACTAGCAAATAGGCAAGAAGGGGGATGGAGCAACAATGGTGAAACATCAACTGCCATCACAGAGGCAACAAGCCTCTGTGTGAAGCAAGTAAACAAATTAAAATGAAAGAAAAAAACACTATGGTTCTCAAAAGAGGTGGCTGGGAAGGTTAGGGAGAAAAAGATAGCATTCAGGAAGTATAAGGAAACACAGATGGAGCAGGACAGAGAACTGTACCAGTTAAAGCTGAAGGAAGCAGGGAAGGCAGTCAGAATAGCAAAGACCCAAACTGAGGAAAAGATAGCCAACTTGGTTAAGAAGGGGATAAAACATTTTATAGGTACATTGGGGAGCAAAGAAAGACAAAGAGAGGGATACTTAGTCAAAATAAAGAGGAGAGTGGGTGGGTAGAGAGGGACAGTGAAAAAACAGCCATACTAAATGAATACTTCTATTCAGTACTAACAAAAGAAGAGAGGGGGAGGTACATAATCCAGTCAATAGAAGCACTCTGGTTAGGGGAGTCAATATCAGTCCTTTCATGGAAGAAAGGGTTCTGAAAGAACTCCTAAAACTGAATGTGAACAAAGCAATGGGGCCTGATGGGATTCACCCCAGAGTTCTAAAAGAACTAAGGGGAGAACTAGTAATACCACTGACTGCTGTTTCTAACAAATCATGGGAGGATGGTGTGGTACCTGAGGACTGGAGGAGGGAGGATGTGATTCCCCTTCACAAAAGTGGGACCAAGACGGAAGTAGGAAGCTACAGTTTGACCTCAATGGTAGGGAAAATGATGGAATCACTTCTAAAGGAAAGAATTACTGAGTATGTAGAGGCCAGTGAGACACAGGACCCAAGGCAGCATGGATTCACAGTTGGAAGTTTATGTCAGATGAATCTAATTGATTTCTTTGACTGGGTGACGAAAGTAGTAGACCAGGGAGGGGCTGTGGACATGGCCTACTTAGACTTTAGCAAGGCATTTGATACATTCTCACACAAAAGATTAATAAACAAATTAGCCAGCCTGGGAGTGTGTCCCAGGGTAGTAGCCTGGGTAAAACATTGGCTGGACGACAGGACACAGAGGTTAATAGTGAAAAGAGTCCACAGAGAAGAAAGTGGGTGTTACTAGTGGGGTACCACAGGGTACAGTAATGGGTCCGGTACTTTTTAATGTCTTTATAAGTGACATTGCAAAGGGACTGGAAGGTAAATATGTCTCTTTGCAGATGACACAAAGATCTGCAACAGAGTTGATACACAAAGTGGGGTGGAAAGGGTGAGAAGGGACTTGGCAAGGATGGAGGCATGGTAAGATATATGGCATCTTAGATTCAATGCAAAGAAGTGCAAAGTAATGCACCTGGGAAACAAAATCCCAGGGGAAGAGTACACAATGGGGGAGGGGGTGAGATACTGACAACAACAAAAATGGAAAGGGACCTGGATGTAGTTATATCAGATGACCTAAAGGTGGGCAAGCAATGTGAGAAGGCAATAAGGATAGCTGGGGGGATACTGGGATGCATAGGGAGAGGCATCACCAGTTGAAAACAGGAAGTTGTTATCCCGCTGTAAAGACAGTTGGTGAGACTGCATCTAGAGTACTGTGTTCAGTTCTAAAGATCCCATCTCTGCAAAGACATAGAGAGGGTGGAGGCTTTCCAAAGGAGGGCAACCAAAATGGTGCAGGGTCTACACCAGAAGACACATGAAGAGAGTCTAAAGGAGCTTAATTTGTATACCCTCAAGGAAAGGAGGGTGAGGTGGGACATGATTGAAGTTTTCTAGTACCTCAAGGGAATCAACAGAGTCCAAGAGGGTAGCAACTTTCAGAAAAAGTGATGTGCAAGAACAAGGGGGCACAGTTTGAATATAGGGGGTGGATGGCTCAGAGGTAATATGAGGAGGTATTTTTCATGGAGATGGTTGTGGATGCATGGAACAGCCTTCCTGAGGAGGTTGTGGAGCCAAAAACAGTGGAGGAATTCAAGAATGCATGGGACAAACATAAGGCAATTCTAGTGAGGGTAGGAGGAAGAAGGATGTTGGTTAACTAGGATCTGCAGCTTAACAATTAGGTTTGGGAAATGGGCAGATTAGGTGGGGCAAGCTGTCCTTATCTGCCACCAAATTTTATGTTTCTACTATGAAAAAGGATTTAAAATGTTGAAAAACATTTTGGGGTAATTTCTCCAACAGTTAGCTGTAGAATCCACACAATGGAGCCCCAACGAGCAAGACAGATGTCTTGGGCTGGATTCACAAAACACTCTGAAGGTGAAAAAACATCTACAAGTTCCAAATGGAAGAAAAATAGTGCTGAGTGGTATGCACAAAACTTCTACAGCTGTGGGAAAAAATTTACTGTGGACTGTGGAAAAAAGTGCAGCTGCAGAAGTTCCTGAGGGAAAAAAGCAATTGAAAAGTATGGCATATCCCCTTAAAGGCTATTCTCAGCCAGTGTTTTTATTCAGTTGTGGAAAAAATGTTGCACACATATTGCACCACAGAGTGAGGTGTAACTCTCCCTGAGCAAAATGCAGTGTACTAACAATTAAGATACAATTATAGTGGAGGTTCAGGCACCAAGCAACAGAAAACCAGTGAGTGTATAGTAGTGTCAGTTGTTACAACAAAAATAGCACTTATTTCCATTGAAAGACAATAAATCACAACCACTAGACCCAGTGCAGCCCGTAAAGGAGCCCGACAGGCAGTAGAGGCAGACCTGGTAACAACCTACAATGAGTGCTACTGAAACAGGTAACATAAACACTCCAGGGACAGACACAACCATCAGTTCCACCATCAGTTACATATAGTCACTGTAGTGCATGGTCCTGCTGGTACTAGTGGAGCTGAAGTGGTCCCAGTTGGGGACTGGCTGCTTGTCCTCTCTGTGAGTACTTTCTGCTGCATCTATGGCAAGACTGTAAAAGTCTGCTGCTCCAGTTAATGTGGGTCACCTGTTGTGACTGCTGTGCTTTTTCCTCAGCTGCGGATCCACTCTTGTGAATTTTCAGCAGCTGCAGAAAAAATGTTGCAGATTTTTCAGCACTTGCAGAATTTCACAAGTTTGCCTGTTTTGCAATTTTCTACAACCACGGAAATTTTCTTTGTGAATATGCTGCAACTAAATTTCTGCAGTGTTACAAGCCATTTTTCCACAGCTACAGAATTTTTTTGTTCTCTTTGAGAATCTAGCCTCTTGTTCTCTCCCGGATGTTATTTCTATGAGTTTTGAAATTTTTATTTTTACAAAAAAAAAAAATCAGAAAACAAGATGCTGGAAATTGAAAAAGGAATTTTTCCCTCACAAAAATGGAATGGGCCCATACAAAAGAGGATTCTTCTTTTCGTTTCATATGGCTGTTTTGAAGTGCTTACTAAGCATGCTCAGAACCCCAAATTTAATAACTTTTGAATGGATTAATATTCACTAAATTTCACTAAACGAGTGAAAGGCACATCAGTGGGCCTGCCCCTTTCTGCCCTAAAAACCTCTGACCAAAATTTCAAACCATCTGGGTGCTATCATTGTCACCTAAAAACAGCAACCCCTCCCGTGTGAAAAATCTTTTTTTGCACTATCCGGATCTCAGAATCCATACATCTGACTAGAATGAAGCATTGCACATCCAGAGATCTACCCCACAAGACCATGCATGAAAGATTTTGTGCAAAGGCATTGAACAGTTGTGAAATTATTAAAATGCAAAAATTGAGGTTTAACATTAAAGTGCCTACTGAACCTTAAATATATTTATTTATTTATTGAAACGTTTCACTAGGAAAGGCACACTGAGCAAAAGAAGCTCATCTCCCGGTGCAACCTGAGGGAAGGGAGTACAGAGAGAGGATAACTCACCAGTTATCAAGTCACATTGTACAAGTTACAGAAGAATAACACTTGGAGTATTTAGTAGCATAGCTGATAGGAAACATGACTCTGAGGCACATAGCACATGAAGTAAAACGTTGAGGCAGCAAACATAGAATACTAAATGAATATTGGGGCAGAACGAGATCAGGCACGAGACAGTAAGTGCAGGGTTGGGTAAACATATACAAGCCAGCTACAGTAGCACAGGCTAGGAGCTGCTATAAGCCAGCTTCAGTAGCACAAGCTAGGTGCCACTGGTCAGGCAGTCGGGGGAGTGGGGGGTTTAAAAGGCACTTGTGGTTGTTAAAAGCAGGAGCAATTCACTGTGAGGTAGTTTGCTAGGGTGGTGGATAGGGAGAGGGTGGTGGAAGAGAGGCGAATTTTAGAGGGGAGGTCATTCCAGAGTTTAAGCAAGTGGTGTGAGAAGGAAGCTTGGGCTATGTTGGTACTGCACCTAGGGATTAATAATTGATGGGAGTCAAGGGACCTGAGGGTGTACACGGGGGTGTGGGTTGGCCATAGCAAGGATGGCAGGTAAGATGGGAGGGCGCCCAGCCAGAATTTTGAAACCAAGTTGGTACAGTGCAGAAGGTGGTGAATGGCGAGGGAATGGAGTGCAAGGGAATGGTAGAGATCACAGTGGTGGGTGCTGGGGAGGCATCAAAGGCAAAAAGACAAAGCTTTGAAAAGGGGGTCCAGTTGAGATAAGGTGGCCTTGAGTGCAGCACTATAGACTATATCATACTGTAGTAATCAAACAATGGCAGGATCATCTTCTGTACTAGATCACGCCTCACGACAAGAGGGAGGCTATTGTGATGCCTATAGAGGGCACAGAGCTTGGGATGCAGCTTTTTTAAGACTGCATCAATGTGGTCAGAGAAAGAAAGGTGGCGGTCTAACCATATCCCTAGATACCGGTAGAGTAGTGACATCCTCCTGTGTTGTCCTATCCAGGGTGTGTAAGGAGGGAAGGGAGGGGAGGGGGACCTAGCCAGACGCCGTCTAGCAGCTATGGTCATGGAGACCATTTTTTTGGCATTGAGGGAGATCTGGTTAGAGCTGAACCAGATCTGGACTTTGTTGAAATCGGCCTGGAGGTTGGAGGCGACTTCTTCTGTGAAGGAGCCGGTGGCAAATAAGACTGTGTCGTCTGAGTACATATGGATAGAAGTTGATGAGCAGATTAGTGGCAGGTCATTAAGAAAAATAGAAAATAGAATGGGGCCGAGTACTGATCCTTGGGGGACACCGGTTGTTATAGGGAGGGGGGAGGAGGTGGCATGAGCAATTCTTACTGATTGAGTTCAGCCTGTGAGGCATGCAGAAAACCAATTGGTGGCAGAATCATAGAGGCCAGCTTCCAAAAGGCTCGGTAGCAGCAAGGGGTGGGACACCGTATTGAAAGCTTTGGTGAGGTCAATGAAGATGGCCGAGGTGGTCAGCCCATTATACATTTTGGAGATGATAGTGTCAGTGAGCCTTAGTAGGGTGGAGACAGTGGAGTGACCCCTCTTGAACCCAGACTGGAATGGCGGGAAGAAATTGGAGACCGATAGAAAGGAGGCAAGTTGGGTGAGCACTAGGTGTTCTTGTAGTTTTGCAAGAGTTAGGAGGAGGGAGACGGGGTGGTAGTTTGAAGTGGAGATGGGAGCTCCCCCTTTGGGAAGGGGGATAATGGCATGCTTCCATGACTGGGGGACAGCTGCAGTAGCAAAGGAGAGGTTAAGAAGGTTGGGGAGCGGAGTAGCTACTGCAGGGGTGGAAAGGTATAGGAGCTTTGTGCCCAGCCCATCAGGGGATTTACCTTTTGATGGGTTGAGTGAGAGAAGGACATCAAGAGCTTCGGTTGGGGATGTCTTTGAAGGTGAAGGTGCAAGACCTGTGTGCTTTCATAGTGTCTGAAGTAGAGCCACATTGTGCAGGATTGGGCAGGGAGGAGAGAAGAGTAGAGGCACAAGAGGAGAAATATGAGTTGAACTCATTGGCAACAGCACAGGGATCTGAAATAGTGGTGCTGTTTACCAATAGGAGTGGAGTGGGATTAGCAGCTGGTGGTGAGAGTGAATCACCTTCCAGAATTTGGATGGGCTGTTTAAGTTAGTCTGGAGGGAGGAGGTGAAGTACTCTGCTTTAGCTAATTGAGTAGCCTTGGTGCATTTGTTACATAACTTGCGGTATGTGGAGAGGTCTTGGGGGAGGCGTGAAGATTTATGTGCTCACCATGCTTTGTCACTTGCGTTTTGGCAGGCTATGAGTTCCTGGGTGATCCATGGCAGGTGGTTGACATGTACCCTTGTGCGACGCAGGGGGGCATGTGTGTTCCAGACATTGAGGAATGTGTTTTGGAAATGTAGGAGAGCCTCGTCAATGGAGGTGGTTATAGTGTTGGGAATCCAGTTGACCAAGCCTAGGTCATTGAGCACAAGGGCAAGATTAAGGGATTTATAGGAGAGTTGGATGAGAAATTTAGGGGGGGTTTGGTGTGGTAGATTTTCTGGACTATGTATATGGGACAGTGGTTACTCATGGAGACAGGGAGTACACCAGCATTGATGACTCGGTGTGGGTGGGTGGTAAGAGCCCAGTCTAATAGTGAGTGGTTCCCAGTTTTGTGGTTAAGGCGGGTGGGCTCAGTGATGGTTTGCAACAGGCTTATTGAGGCTATAACAGTACAGGTTTTATTGAGGGATGGAGCTAGCGAGTTGTGGTTGAAGTCACCTAGAATATATAATTCTAATTTAGGGATTAGGGAGGAGATATGTGAGGGGAGGCCAGTAACTGAAGTTGTCGGTGTACCTGACCAGCAGTATATTCCTGCAATGTAAATAAGGACAGAGAAGGGTACCATCAGCTGCACCAGCAGAAGTTCTTAGGCAGTAGGCTCAACCTTGGCTACGACTACAGAGAAGTGCAAGTCAGAGTTTACATAGATGGCTACTCCACCGCCTCTGGCTAATCTGTCCTGATGAGTCAGGACATAGCCTGGTATTGCAATTGAATGATCATTGATATTTTTATTTAGCCATGTCTCAGAGAGGGCGATGATGTCTGGGTTATAATGTGCCTTGAGTACTTGGAGTGAGGCAAGTTTAAGGTGTAGACTTCTTATGTTTAGACGCAGGAGTCGCAGGCCGTGAGGGAGGGAGCCACTAGTTGGATTTGTAGTCATTGCTGGATGGGAGAAGGGGCCCGCTACATTTAGAGAGGTGTAGGTAGATTGGGGGCCGGGGTTTGGGTGTATGTCCCCTGCAGCAAGGAGCAGGAGTAGGAGTGTTAGGTGGTGCGCTACCAGTCGAACACACCATGTAGTGAGAGAGCGCCATTTTAGTAGTGGTCGAGAGCGACTGTGAGTGGTTAGACAGAAGATATTTAGGTGTATTGTTACCCAGGAGTGCGAGGGAGTAAAATGGAAGGGGCAGGGATGAGAGGGGAAGTGCGCCCAATTTAGTAAAAAAAAAAAAAGATGGCGCTATTACCCACTATTATATATAAATTGCAAAAACCTGCATTAATGCTCCAGTTAGGGTTACAGCCGCAAGAGTAGGGAAATGTGGTGTTAGCCAAAGCTAACACCCACCACCATGCTGCACACACCAACAGGCATTGGGGGTGTGCCTTGGGATCAGCAGCCCTAACGCTTACCCCATTCCATAAGTAAATAAGCTGAGATGGCTACAGTATTGGAGAATTGGGTGAGCATTACAGCTGCTGACCCCAAGGCACACCCCCGGCGCTTGTTGATGTGTGCAGCATGGTGGTGGGGTGTTAGCTTTGAATACCCTAACTCCATATTTCCCCACTTCTGTGGCTGTAACCCTAACTTGAGAGTTAACACAGTTGTCTGCAATTTATTTCCTTACTTTTTGAGATAGTATAATCGTATCATTATTTGCTTGAGGAAGCACATGGCCCTTCAGGCCTTGCACTCCCATCCTTCCACAGACACATAAATGTATGTAGCTGTGGAAGCACGGGGCTCTCCAGGCCAAGAGCCTCCATTTATAGGACAACAGTGACCAAATTGTCAGCAAAACCATCATTTTTTGGGCAGTCTCACCTGACCCCTATCAGTCATCCCCCCCACCCCATCACTGCTGCCAGGTGCCCCCACCATCTCCCCCTAACTCGATCACCCTGGCTTCCCCATCTTCCCGGTGGAACTGCTACTATGGTACTAGGTGGAGGGAAGATGATCACGATACTCTGGCTAATCCCCTGGGGTGGGGCCACCAGCTTTCTGGTGCTACATAAGTGGTACCAGTGGTGAGGCACACGGCAAGGTCTGGGCCTGACATCATCCAGTCAGTGGACCATTTATTATGCTATGCTCCCTGAGGGGGTGGGTCATGCCATGATGTCACAGGCCATGCTAACATCTGTGCCAGCTCCCTGAACTGTGATGGTGCCAGCCACAGCTGATCCCCTAGCCTCCACTAGAGGTCAGCAAAGTGCCAGTCATGCTACCCTGCCTTGTGAAAGAGAATCGGCTGGCAGACTGGGATTTTGTTAGCTTGTGAAAGGGGATTATTTTTGAATCCTCTTTCGTGAGTTGACAAAATCACAGTCTGTGAGCTGTCAAAATCCTAGTCTGCCATCGGATCCTCTTTTGTGAGGTAGCAAAATCCTTTACCGTCACTTAGGGACCAGCCATTCAAAATCTGACAGTCAAGAATTTCTCAAAGACAGTGATTCTGACAGCTCATGAACGGGGAGTGATCTGACAGTCGAGGATTTTGCTACCTCACAAACTAGAAATTTTTTAACTTTTAAAAACCTTCCCACTGCATTGTAGATTACCGGTTTGGTCTTTTGACTTGCAATTCTCAGGGTATTAAGCGGATGCCCTAGACATGTGAATTATGCTATTTAGGTGTAGGAAGGTTAAGTGGTTCCATAGAAATGCCATCACGAAGTTGAGATTTTTCCATAGGATAACATTGTGGCTCCCATTGTGCTTTTCGGCACCTGTATCTTGAAAACAAAGTGGGATACAGACTTTTTGCTACTTGTGGCTTAGATCACCTTTAGACAGGAACAAGACTGGAAACCATAGACCACACCTGCAGTGGTCTTTTTTTATTGGTTGAACGGTTACTGAGATATTGGCAAATTAGTGTCACAAGGGTTCCAGGGGTGCCTTTTCAGCACTTTTCTGTGCCCATATCTTGTAAACGATGGAAGATATGGATTCAGTCAATTCATGTCATATGGAGGTCTCACTGTCATGATTAAAATGACACTTTGATGTTTTTCCTAACTGCTACAGTTCCTGAGATATTGGCAAATTAGTGTTACTAGGTTTACTTTCCCTATAGGGCTGCTATATGGCTCTGTAGCTATGCATAAGTAGGAGCACAGGGCCCAGATAGTCCATGCTCCCACACATGTATATTGTTATGCAGAAATGGGAAGCTTCTTTGGGCCCTGCGCTCCCACCAACACATGCTATTTACTAGTTATTTTACACTTTTTCAAAAAGTAAGGAAATTCATTACAAAAAACTTCATTTAATGCATCAGTTAGGGTTAAAGTGACAAAAGTGGGGAAATGAGACGTTAGGGTTGAGCCCCTAACACCCAACCACCAGCATCCCCAATCCCCCACAGACTGGCAGATTCCAGGATGTGCCATGGGGTCATGAGGCCTAACTCTCACCCCATTCTTCTTTACTGTAGCATGTCAACCTGTTCACACATGCACACATGGAATGTGGTGATAGTTGGGCATTGTGACCCCATGGTACACCCTGGCATGTGTCGGTCTGTGGAGGTGGGGTGGTGGGGAAGTTAGGGGCTCAACCCTAACATCTCATTTCCCCACTTTTGTCACTTTAACCCTAACTGATGCATTAAACAAAGTTTTTGCAATGTAATATATATATATATATATATATATATATATATATATATATATATATATAAATGGGCACACTACTGGGTGGAGGGCAAGGAGCGTGTTGCTATTTTGGCCAAAGTCGGGAAATGTGTATCATATACTTTCCAGAAATGAAGTGCATCTGGAGTTGTTCTCTTCAGTACGATGCTCTCAGACAGGTACGTGTCAAGCTCTGTTTTTCTCTTCAGGCACCCCTCAATGGCAGAAGCTGCAAAGAAGAAAGATGTTTTTAGTGTGCAAGCAAACATAACATGAATTTTGTACTGGGACATAAACAAACTTACAGTCTTCCGGTCTTCTGGCTTTTGAAGTTTATGGGGCATAATATCTAGCTGGAGAGTAAAGCTGGGTAATGGGTCCAGCTAAGTTGTACACACCATACAATGTGTAATCTTTTTTAAAACAGCTTTACCGGTAATTTCTTGTCTGTAATACTTACATTGAAACTTCTTGGAGTCCTAAGACAATCTCAGTATGTCTTTAATCTGGGTTGGGGTTGTTTTTTAGTAATTGCATTCTTATACACATTGTGACACTCATAGTTTGATTTAAGAGCCATCTGCTCAAGTAGTGTTATCTCATATCAACTGAATTTATATGCAGTAGAATTCTTTAGATATGTTTTGCACCAAACACCTTTGACTCTGGGACTCTCCCAGCTTAAGGTAACATGGTACTGTTAAGCTATCTGACATCTTCTCTTTTTTTAAATGAGTATTTTAAACCAATGGGGATTTTTTCTGTTTTTTCTGCATGATCTAGTTGTTAAAAGAATTGTTTTTTTTTTTAAATAACTGACATTATGCTTCTGATGAAGGACTTCTTGGTCCGAAAGCTAGAGCACTCCGTTCTTGTTGTTACATCTATGTTGGTCCATTAAAAGGTATCAAATCATTTGCTTCTGGATCTGTTCTTACAAGGACCAATGCGGCAAACACTAAATCTTGATTTCAGTCTTCAGGTAAGGCATTCCTTTGTGAAAAGTCCTCCCACGGATCATCTGGCTCAAATTCTTGCTCAGTTGCAGTGCTGTCAGGTGAAGGTCTCAAGTTCTATGTTTGCTGGGTGTCTGTTAGTTCCTCTACCAGCTGTCTTAATACAGTCCTTGCAAAACTTCTCCCACACTCACTTCTAAAAAAGTACAACTTATACCATTCATCAAAAACAGTTACAACTACTACTTCCTTTGCTGATTCATAATGTGACAATCGTTTGTCCATTGCAGCCAGCATATTGGTTTTCATCACACTGTGGTCATTGAAATTTTGTTACACACGTGCATAACTTTGGTAATTTTTAATATTTTCACTCTAAATTTTCAACATTGCCATTATTTCACACCGCATCATGAACTAGGGTACATGAATTACATAATGCTGGCATAGTAGTGCCACTATAGTTTGGGTTCAACGGTCATTTCTATGTTAAACCCAAAGTTTGCACTTTAATAACTTTGCAATCATTTGTTCAAACACGTGAAATTTTGCATGCTCTGTTGGGGACCAATGGTCTCTTGATGTGGCAAGTTTTGTTCCATTCAGATGTGCAGTTGCAGAGATGCAGAATGTCAAAAAACATGAAAATTACCATTTGTATGCAAATCCTTTGTCATGCCATTTCTCAGAAATGGCTTGGGGGTTTGGTTTGAAAATTTCAGGGCTTATGAGGATTGGATCACAGATGTGCTTTTTGAAGATTTGGTGAAACAATATTAACCCATTCAAAAGTTATTAAAGTTTAAAATTTCCCATTATTGCCTATGGGAAAAAGTAGATGTGCCATGCAAAAGTACTGTTTTGCTGCCATGAAACAGGACTGGCGTTTGCAAATGTGGAATGCAGTGTTGAGATTCTGCCATCTTGTTTTCAGTTAGCAATGTGGAAAAATTTAAATAGTTTTAAAAATACTGCCCCCTGCTAAACACCAACACTTGTGTTTATCTAATTGGGGCCCAATCAATCAGATGCTGTGCTTACCTTTGGCCAAAAGTAGGCAGAAATATGTTTATTTTAATCAGGCTGTTTTTGCTTTCACAAATTGTGGCACTATTGCCACAATTTGTGAAAGTACAGTACTTTTGCAAAACTGTGGCAAATTGTGGCTCAATTTTGAGAAACACTAGGGGTTATCCTGCAAATTTTGTGAAATTACAGAGGTTGTGTTGCAATTTGCGACACTACTTTTAAAAAATATAAGAACAGCCGCTGAAAAAAAAATTCTGCTCAATTTTTGGGCAATCTGTCCCCAGAATCCAATTCTTCATCCCCTGTTTAGGTAAACACCTGTTGGTGTTTACCTAAATCAGGGATTTATTGATCCATTTACTGCCTCGAAGGGCGCTGAGGCATGTTACTATGAAATATAAATTTAGACCAGCATTGGGGTGCCCAATCCCCATGACAGTGGTAGAATACCCCCAACCACTTCTGGACACTGGTAAGCCTATTCCCAGTGTCCCGAGATGCATATCCCCACCAGCAGTGTGGGACACTGGGGAGCCAATTCCCAGTGTCCCGAATTATGCAATAATTTAAACCTAAAAAAAGAATACAGTCCCATGACATAGGATTAATTTGCTGTCAGTGGGGTGCCCAATCTATGTGTCAGCACTAGAAGCTCTCACTTCCAGTGTGGGATACTGGGGAGCCCACTCCCAGTGTCCTGAGATGTCTCCCCCCAGCAGTGTGGGACACTGTGGGTTCCACTCTCAGTGTCCTGAAAAAATAATAATGTATTACCTGTAAAGAAGAAAACAGTCTCTCGTCTTCTCCCCAGTCCCCCTCTCCCATCCTGACCATCCCACTGAGCATCCACCACCCCATGCCCCCTTACCCTTACCTCCAGAGGTCGTCCACTGTCTTCTGTAAACTGGGACACATCTGCACTCTTCAAACCCAAACAGCAAACTGAGGAACCAAGGTAAGAGCCATATAATGTATTTCAATAGCGTTTTGAACATAGGCTCATAACTTTGCCATTTGTCTATATTTTTCTACCAGATTTTCAACATGGACTTTTTGGGACCCCACCTCATGAACACTGTAACTGTCATTTCATTAATTGGGCCAGGAAGGTGATTTTGAGGTTGCTGCAAGAAATCACCTTTCAGGACCGATTAACAAAATGACAGTGCGAGTGTTCATGAGGTGGGGTCCCAAAAAGCCCATGTTGAACATTTGGTGAAATAATTCCTAAAAATGGCTGGGTCATGATTGGTAATTGAAATTTTTCTATGCACATGCTTAACTTTGGAAATGTTAAATATTTTGACTCCAAATTTTCAACATAGCCATTTTTTCACACCATCTCATGAACGGTACAGCTGGCATTTTTCACATCCTGCTAGAAACATGTTTTCATGCCTGTGGCATGGAATGGCATTTTGGCATGGATTTAAAAATGTTCACATATGGGGTTTGTGAGATGGGGTCATAAGAAGACAAAGTTGAAAATTTGAGGTGAAAATGTGAAAAAATGGCAAAGTAATGACTATTCATTCCAATTTCACTCACGCTCGCTTATGATTGTTAAATATTTTTACCCCAGATTTTCAACATAGCCTTCTTATTATCCCACCATATGTATGTGACATCTGTCATTTCTCAAATCCTGGCTAGAATGTGTTTTCACACCTGTGGCACAGAATGGCAAGCAGTTATGCAGAATTATGTTTTCGTGTGGATTTGAAAATGTTCTTTACTGGGTACACGAGGTGGGGTAATAAGATGGCTATGCTGACAATTTTTCATGCCTCTACCCTGCACTACCACAGTAAAATAAGGAAAATCATGCAGCATGGGACCAAAGGGCACAAAAGGCCCTGCACTCCCACAGGCAAATAAGGATGCAAGTAAACTATCTGAAAAAGTAAGGAAATATATTGCAAACAACTCTGTTAATGCATCAGTTAGGGTTGTTAGTAAAATGACAAAAGTAGGGAAATATGCTAGGGTTTCCAACCCTAATACCTCACCCCCACGCTGCATACTCAGACAAGCATCAGGGATGTGTCTTGGGGTCATCGACCCTAACACTCACCCCATTCTCCTATATGAACATAAGAATTTGCTAACAGAAATAGGCCACCTGGTCTATCATGTCTGCTCAAGTGTGCAGCTAGCACCCTCACCTTGCAGCTGCCCCTCCACAATTACTCCTTCTCACCTTGTCCCATACCCTTTTGAAACTACCCACTGTCTTACAAGGTACCACTTCCTCCAATAGAGCATTCCATTCTGCCATGATCCTCTCCATGAAAAAGTGTCTCCTCATTTCCATCCTAAATCTCCCTTCCTCTGATCTAAGGCCATGCCCTCTCATGTCCCTCCCCCTCCTCAGCTTGAGTATCCCTTCAGTGCTTGCCTTGTTTCTCCCCTTTGTGTACTTAATGGTCTCAATCATTTCTCCATGGTCTCTTCTCTCCTCCAAGGAGTACATGTTCAACTCTCTCAGCCTCTCCTAATATGGTCTGTCCTCCAATTACTGGGGGCCAGTGACCATCGCATGGTATGGATCAATTTGGCCACTACATCTAAATCATCCCATTCCAAGGCAAAAATATGGAACTTCAGAGGAGCTGACTTTGATAAGATGGCCAACAGAGTTAAGCTAGCCCTGGCAAAAAGAAACACAGGGGAAGGGGTACAGGTGAAGTGGGCAGGCATTAAGGATGCAATACTTGAAGCAACATCCCATTGTGTTAGACAGAAAATGAAGTGCAAAAGAAGGAAACCACTTTGGTTCTCAAATACAGTAGCAGAAAAGGTCAGAGCCAAAAGGCTGGCCTTCAGGAAATATAAGAGAACACAGTGGGATGAAGATAGGGAGGCATACAAACTGCCCTAAGGGAAGCAGGGAAGGCAGTAAGGCAGGCAAAGTCCCAAACTGAGTAAGCACTAGCACTAACAGTAAAAGAAGGTGACAAGACTTTCTATAGATACATTAGTGAAAGGAGAAAGTCCTGAGGGGGTATTGCTAAACTCAAAGGAGAGAAGGGGACATGTGAGGAGGAGGACCATGTAAAAGCATCTATCCTAAGTAGATACTTTTGTTCAGTATTTACTGAAGAGAAGGTAGGGCAGGGCCCACAGCTCAGCACCATGGACACGGGGGGGTGGAGGTGTGCACTAGTCCCTTCACAAAAGAAAGGGTCTTACAAGAGCTCGCAAAGCTCAGGGTGGACAAGGCAATGGGACCTGATGGCATATATCCCAGGGTACCTAAGGAGCTAAGGGTGGAACTAGCAGAGCCATTAGCAGAACTGTTTGGTGAGTCTCTGAGCACAGGAGAGGTCTCAGAAGACTGGAGAAGGGCTCATGTGATCCCGCTCCACAAGAGTGGTAGCAGGGAGGAGGCAGAGAACTACAGACCAGTCAGTCTTACTTCAGTAGTGGGCAAGATTATGGAGGCACTCCTTAAGGAAAGGATAGTGCAACACCTGGAATCCATAGGGGCACAGGATCCAATACAGCATGGGTTTACAAAAGGAAGGTACTGTCAAACTAATCTTATAGATTTCTTTAACTGGGTAACCAGAGTGGTGGACCAAGGGGGAGCAGTTGATGTCTCCTACCTTGACTTCAGCAAAGCTTCTGACACTGATCCACACAGAAGATTGATAAATAAGCTGGGTAGGCTCAGGGTGGGTCAGAAGTTGACCAGCTGGGTGGCAAACTGGTTGACGGGCAGAAAACAGAGATTGGTGGTAAATGGTATACAGTCAGAAGAGATGCAAGTCGGCCGGCTTGCCGGCGCAGTGGTAGGGATACCGCTCACGAAGCCAGCTACCCGGGTTCAGGAACGGACTAGGGCAGCTGGAGGGCCAGCTGGGGGAGAAGTATTGAGTGCCCATGGGCTGCTCTCCTTCTCTGGGATGGGGTGGGATGCAGGTCTCGCTGCGATACCGCCACCTGGGTGACCACGGGTGGAGGTGCAGTGAAGACAGCATACAAAGGGAGGGAGGACGTCTGCCGGGAGTTGGAGCGTTAGCACATCCTGACGTGCATTGCTCCTTGGCTCCCCCTTGTGTGCAGACATCCTGTGGGCAGGGAGAAAAATGGAAATACCCTGCCCCAGGTTCTGGTAGACAGGACCCGGTCATCCCGAGAAAACCCATAACCGGGCTCTTGAGATGGAGCCAGCTGACCTCCCGACGCATACTTGAGGTGTGAGACAAGGTAAGGGGAGACCTTCTCCTCCCTGCCCAAGGGGGTAAACCATGGCAGGATGGGGGAAGGCAGCTGGTACCTGTAATGGAGGTACCCGGGGTGGGACTATGGGAGCGCATGACCTTGGGATCCCTGAAGAGAGATTCCTGGAGCAGTGAGAAGGGGGCATAAATAGTAAGCATAAAAAAAAAAGAAGAGATGCAAGTCACAAGTGGAGTACTTGAGGGATCAGTCCTGGGGCAAGTCCTCTACAATATCTTCATTAGTGAGATTGCAGATGGACTAGAGGGTAAGACTTGTCTGTTTGCAGATGACACCAAGATCTGCAACAGAGTAGATAATCCAGATGGGGTGGGCAGAATGAGAAGAGATCTGGATAAACTAGCAAAATGGTCTAGAAGAGTGACAACTGGGATTTAATGCAAAGAAGTGTGAGATCATGCACATAGGGAAGAGAAACCCTGAAGCCTCCTATATGCTGGAAGTCACAAAGGAAGAAAGATACTTGGGCATCATCATCACAAATGGCCTGAAATCATCCAAGCAGACCTCTAAAGCAGTAGGTAAGGCTAGGGGGTTGTTAGGGTGTATTAGTAGGGGTATCACAAGTCATAAGAGGGAAGTGATAATCCCTCTTTACAATACTCTGGTTAGGCCCCATCTGGAGTACTGCGTGCAGTGCTGGAGGCCACACCTTCACAAGAACATTAACCAAATTGAGGCAGTCCAGAGAAGGGCAACCAAAATGGTGCAGGGACTGCACCAGAAGACATAAGAGGACAGATTAACGGAGCTCAATATGTATACCCTTGAGCAAAGGAGGGAGAGAGGTGATATGATCGAAACATTCAAATACCTTAAGGGCATTAACAAGGTGAAAGAGTCTAACATTTTTAAATATAAGAAAAATTGCAGGACAAGAGGACACAGCATGAGATTAGAGGGAGACTGATTAAGTGGGACTGTGAGGAAATTCTTTTACACAGAAAGAGTGGTGGATGCATGGAACAGCCTACCTCAGGAAGTGATGGCTATGAATAGAGTGCAGGGCATCAAACAGTCATGGGATAGGCATAAGGAAGCAATACAGATGAGTATGAATAGATAGGCCACTGACAGAGCAAAGGCCGATGGCACATTTATAAGGTAGAAAAAGAAATGGGCAGACTGGATGGGCCTTGTGGTCCTTATCTGCCATCAACCTCTAAGTTTCTATGTTTCCTGGATCATCCTTGTTGCCCTGTGTTGTACCCCTTCCAGTAATTTCACATCCTTATCCAGATATGGCTGCCAGAATTGCACACAGTACTTCAGATGTGGCCTGACCAGTGCCTTGTAGAGAGGCAGGATCACCTCCCTGTTCCTGGAGGAGATCCCTCACATGATACAACCCAGCATCCTGTTGACTTTTGCTGCTGCTCTCCTACACTGCTCTGTATTGTTCATCTTCCTCATTACAACCCCCCTTAGATTCTTTTCCTCCTAGGTAGAACCTAGATGCACCCTTCCCAGATGGTAACCCCTCTCTGGGTTCTTTGCTTCAAAGTGCAGGACTTTGCACTTTTTCGCATTGAGCCCCAACTGCCACACTTCTGACCACTCCACCAGTTTGGTCAGGTCATCCTGTAGCTTCTGCTAACCTGCTATATCATCCACCCCCACCCCCAACTTGGTATCATTAGTGAATATACTGATCTTACTCCTGTACTGTTCCCATCTCAGCTTATTTACTTATGGAATGTTATGAGCATTAGGGCCGATGACTCCAAGGCTGTCATTGTCTGTAGAGTGGGGTTGGGGTGTTAGAGCTGGAAACTCTAATGCCATATTTCCCTACTTTTGTTGGTTTACTAACAACCCTAACTGATGCATTAACAAAGTTTTTTGCAATGAATATATATATATATATACATATCTATCTAATATACGCACGCCTTGTTGTGCGTCAACCACCCAAGGCGTGCATATATCAGAGCACGACTGCACATCCTAGACTGGGTTATCTATCTTATAAAATGGTAAAATTGTTTTTTAGGGGAGGTTAAAGTGCAGGTGTGTGGTCACACTCTGATGTACACACGGTCATGTGATGTGTTTTATACAATCAGAATACTGGATTTTGAAGTGAGCACCTCCTCCATTTTATAAATCTAAATATATATATATATATATACATACTGTCCATAATATTAAATATATATATATATATATATATATATATATATATATATATATATATATATATATATATATATATATATATATATATATATATATATATATATATATATATATTTAATATTATGGCAGCACAGTAGTGCTACCATAGTTTGGGTTGAGTACCCCATTTAAGGTTAAATGGTAAAAATTTGTGCCTTAATAACTTTACACCGCTTAACAGATTTGCTGGAAATTTGGCAGACACTGGGTGTAGCCATAGGTCTTGGAATGTGCCAACTTCCATACTGGTCAGATATATGGCTGCGGAGTTATTAAGCAACATTTGTGTGTGCAGTTATTTTTTTTGCGCATTCTTTGCTCACGCCTACAGGTTGCACGGTTTGTGCGACTGGTCTGAAAACTTCAGGGAACATGGAGCCAGGGTCCCTGATGTGCCTTTTGAAGATTTCATGAAAACATATTGAATGGTTCAAAGGTTATTCAAAAAACAAGTTCCCATTGTAAGTCTATGAGTAAAGTTAACAAAAAATTTGACACATTTGCAAATGCACTTTTTAGTGTGGCAATTGACCCTAGTAGTGTCGCAAATCCACCATTTTGTTTTCAGGTACTGATGAGAAAAATGCTTGGTGTTTAAAATTGGGACCCTCTAGGAACACAATTTTTTTTGTTTTCACCTTGTCGGACCCTCAGGATGCTAGTCATGTTTTTATTTTGGGGTTAAATACACTAAATATGTTTCCCAATTTTTGGGAAAAGTAGGAAATGTGACTCATGGCACTTTCGCAATTTTGGCAAAAGGTGTCACAAATCACAGCACTGCTTTTTCTAGACAGCCAAATGACAGCACTTCTTGCCACCGTGCTGTGAAAGAACGGTTTAGTCTTTTAGGCTGAAATTTGGAGCTGAAGGCAGACAACATCTCACAGATGTGCCTTTTGGTGGTTTGGTGGCAAAATATTGCATGGATGCAAAGTTACAGTACTCTGAAGTTGTTGCTTTTTCCCATAGACTAACAAGGTGGCATCTGCCGTTCTACTCTGAGGCCCATTATTATGCATACGTTGTTTGTTTTCACTGTGCTTTTCAATAGAGCTTTTGGGGGAAAATAGGGTGTGTGCTCCAGTTACTGTTACACGTAGGCATTACACTTGTGTTTCCATGCCCGTTTGCGTTAGCATTCCTGTGTACACCACCAAATGCGTTACCCTTTGCATTTCCACTTGCACTTGCCTTTGCATTACTGTTACCATTTGTGTCTCCACTACTGTTTGTGTTTTGCTTAGCATCACCGTGCGCATTACCATTTCTGTTGGTGGCTGCTCTTCCATTTCTTTTTGCATTTGTCTTTCATTTTACGTCATCATTTACTGTTGCCATTTACATTTCCAATTGTGTTCCCGTGCCCGTGCACATTATGGTTTGCGTTTCCATATGCACTTGCATTTGCATTTCTGTTTCCTTTGGCATTATTGTTGCTGTTACCATTACCATTTCCATTTAGAATTGCTGTACTGTGACAGTGCACATTACGGTTTGTGTTTCCGTACATGTTTGCGTTTGTATTTCTGGACATTTCATTCACTATTTATAGTCCGCATTCTCAAAAAGAAGGGAAATCAGAGGCAAAAAACTCAGTTTAATTCATCAGTTAGGGTTGTTCCACAGATGACATAGGTGAGAATTCGGTGTGGGGTTGAAACCCACCCTTGCAACCTCAGCCCACCCCAACCAGCAGCCGGTGTGCATTGGGGTCATCGGGTCCTAACTCTCTCCTCATCTCCTATGCCTCAGCTTGTTCATCAGATGTGATGGGGTGAGAGTTAGGGCCAATGACCCCAACTCACACCCCGATACAGGTTGGGTGGGGCGGGCTGAGGGGATGCAAGGGGGGGTTTCAACCCTAATACTGAATTTCCTCACTTTTGTCACTGTGGAACAACCCTAACTGATGCAGTAAAGGGAGGTTTTTGCCTCTAATATATATATATATAAATTGCAAAAAACTGTGTTAATGCAAGAGTTAGGGTTCCTTTGCTGTGAAAAAAGTGAGGAAATTCGTCGTTAGGGTTTATAACCCTAACTCCGGCTTTCCCCCCAACCAACATGACTCAACCCCTCTAAGCCCCCATTCTCACTGGCATACACCTGTGGGGGTTATAGTTTTAGCTGTTCATTAGACGCATCTGATACACACCTAACAACCAATCACATTGCTTGAAATCCTTTGCCCATTTTATAAGTCTCCTTTCACAAGCTCCACAAGTAGTTTTCACACAAACCCCACTGTACCACAAGAAAATCCATATTTTATTTAAAGCACATACAGCAGAACGATCACACTGTTGATTGCATACTGTCCCAGGAACATCCAACAAATGTGCAACAAATACAACTGACCATACCATTGTCATCTATGGCATGTATAGCGCTGTTGAAAAATATGAAGACTCATTGTGACCAAACATCTACCTTACCCCATGTATGGGTCAGGCTCAGGTTAGTCACATGCATGACAACTGTAGCATTGGCATGCTCCCTCACAGCCTGAACCAGTGCCAGCACCTCTGCATCATGCCACGACTTTGGCATGACAGTTGTCTGAAACAAGACAAAAAAAAAGATAGCATGAAAAACTATTAGATATTACATTGCTACTGTTCTACCTTACTACCATTTAGTTGCTTGCCACTCACGATCAAATATGTCTGCTCACTTGTAAACTCTGACCTAACAATAACTCTGTTGTTAAAACACATGCATGTACTATCTCCCTCAGATTGCCAAAGCACCATAATCATGAAATATATATAACTGCTGCACTATCAGTTTAAAAAATGAAAAAAATGTATTATTAATATATTAACATAATAGTCTGATAGGTCATATAAAACAGCTGCACATCAGTGAGACACACTGAAGCATGTTCTGTCTGTTCCTCACATTATTGATGTCCAGACAAAAAAAGATTAACAACATTTTACAACACCATGAGATGCAGGCATGGAATGGCAACAAGTGATTTTACTACACAGCATACTAAAATGTTAACAAACATTACTGCATCATATGTATAGAAAATAAATATGTTACTAACTCTCCATATTATTCCTTATTTTCATTTGCATGTAAAACAAGTAATGCCTCCACTTACTTTTCAGTTTATTTCTATTTATGCTGTTACTAGACCCCTTAAAATCACCACTCGCAATGTTGCCTAACAAAAATCATTGAATTCAACAATGACATAAAACAAAAAGAAAATTACTTACTAGACAGTCAAGTCTTGATACAAGAAACAAACACAGTGTAAAGAAAAACATAAAACATTTTGTTAAAACTTTTAAGACAACACAAACATTTCACACACAAAAACAGTATGACTCAGATCAGTAATCAACATACTGTAGCAACATATAACACACTACATCAACAGCATGTCTCCTCATATCACTAAACATCCTTTGCTTCCCACTTCATCCTCAGAAACATGACACATTTTCACTCATACTTCTATAATACACCCCCCCCCCCCGTAACAAGCCATATTCAACTATTAATGAAAAAAGAAAAAAAGCTATGGAATCTATCAGGAACAAAAGAGACATCCTGCATATCAACAAACAATGAAAAACTCGTAGCCTTTACCACAATGACAGTCAACAAAATACCATATAACCCACCTAAAAAAACATGCATACAATATCAAGCAATAATATACATCCTACTTATTGACCAATAAGCACCATCACACCTCTCTGCTGTTAAAAGCAGAGATTCTGTGCTTCCCAGACACTCACAACCTAACATGCAGACAGCAATGCCCAAGATGTGAACAGTTCTATTTTTGACCATTTTGTGGTGGCTTTAAAAAGAGCTTTTTCTTTCACAGTGTAAATGTGATGTACTTGAGAGGCACCATCCTACAGACACACAATCACAGAACTGTAAGGATACCATGTCGAAGGTCCCCAACAAAAATATAATTGCCAGTGATAGAGAGAGGCACACCATCTTTTAAAAATAGCCAATACTTGTAATACATAATTTGGGGGTAACAAATAGTATGCATTCCCATAGCACATAGGAATCCAGATATTTGTATGTTAACCTTTCTGTGTGATCTTTCAAGTGCAGGACAGTAATCCTTACCCTTCCAGACCATGTGTTGTGTATTATCTGAATACAGAATTTTACATGATGGCAACGTACTGATAAGATGCTGCAAGTCAGATTGTGCAGCCTCTAGTAAGTCAATAGCCCTTTTGTTACCCAAATCATTGCCTCCAAGATGGATAAGGAGTATGTCTGGTTCTGGGTGTGTCTCCAATAAATGGCACATGGTAGGCATGAGCTGCTCCCACCTCATGCCACCCTTCCCAAACCAAGAGACAGAGCATCCAGGTAGGTGTAAATCATTCCCAAAATGACCACATCTACTGAACACTGCTGCCTTCTCACCAAAGTTGATCCTACTATCCATACAGTTACTGTGGATTTTTCTGCCATGCTAAGTAACAAATCTTAATAACTCAGATGTAGAAATATCACAATTGTGTCTGGCTGACTACCAAGTACTAAGAAATGGAACCACCACAATGACTACTATTGTATTGCATCATCCAGATAAATGCAGACAAAACAATCACAAACAATAACTTGTTCACAGATTAGCTAATTTAGTTTACAGTCTTAGCTATGTATATAAACTGTCTTTCTATTGGCATGATATTTATTAAACTTTTTTCTGTTTTGGGAGGAGAATACTGTCATCTGATTGGCACATGTCAGAACTTGCCAGTAACACAAATTTTGATTGGCCTAATTTACTAGCCATAATGTTCTGGCAAACTAAATTCCCTCTCATACTCAGCCAGCCTCTTGAGTGGTGAGTGGAACCATTTCTTACAGCTTGACAGAATAGTGAACAACAGTAATCAATAGTACTATACTAATTTGATAGCGTGGGTCTCACACCCAGTTTAACTTAATGATAAACTATTTGCAGTGAGAAGTACTGTGACTTAATTACCTAAGTAAAATATATTTTTTGTCTCTCTCTATATAACAAGAGCAAAAATAGTAGCTGGTTCAGCTAGGCAAGACACAATATCATTCCAAGTCAATATTCCACAACAATTAAAACGCACACATATGTAGCAAGAAACTGCCACTATTATTAGATCAGCCAGCAGTTGTCACAAACCAAAGTAGAACTGAGTAAAAATAAATCTCCTTAGCACATTGTCAACTTGTACAGATCAGTCAGTCTGAGATACCAAAAATACCCTGGCAAACAGTGAATAATAAAGACTGTTTTGAGCCACAAGAAAGATCCCAAGGACAATAAGTTACTGTAAGAAAGCTATCACAGCAGTTTGACTGACTAAATTGCAAATTCATAAAACATACAGCTTTTCAATAAATGCTATTTTTTTCACTTGTACAAATCACATTCTCAAAAACCTATTTGCAGGAGTTTACCAAAAACAATCCATTGGTGACACAGATATATAAACACTTTGATATATTGCTAAACTGTGTGAGTTTCCCAGGCCATGCTGCTATCAAAATATCAAAATTGCTGTAAACTCCATAAATAATCTAGCTAAACTAAACAGTTCCTGCCAATATCAGTTGTGAAAAATCAAATACAGTAGTTCCTAACTTGCCAAAACACTCTTAAATAACTATTTAAAACTTTAAAAATTACTTTCCCCCAAGTTCTATCATATTTGAGACAGGCACTTACTTTCTTAATATGCCCTCTTGTCTTCTTGATCACTCGATGTAAAATGTCCCCCAGAATGTTATTCTTCAATTCTACTGGTTCAGGAAACTCACATGACTAACCTAGCCATTTCTTTGATCCTGAGTGTGCAATTTCTTTGACCGTGACTCGCATTGATCGCCAGGATTGATCGTGCCCATGCAAAATCTGTAATTGCAAGACTAACGTGAGCTTTCGACGTTACCAGTCTTTCACAGTGAAAAAAAAAAAACTTCCCTAACTTTTTTCACCAGGACAGACCCTAATAGCATTATACTAACTAATAAACAAGGAGAAAACTGTTTTTATATCATTTCAACACATTTTAAAATAATTTCAGCACTATCTACGATCTTTGACCGCAAGCATGCAAATTCTTCAACCGCGACTCAGTTTGACCACGAGGATTCACTGCGAGCATACTAAATCTTTGATCGCGAGAATAACATGAGACTTCATCATAAACTGCATGTGACTGTCTTAACCCAATATTTTAACAAGCATCACAGAAAGATAAACCCTCCTAGCATTTTAATAACCCATAAGTAAAAGGAATAGTGATTTGTTTTTTTATGCATTTTCACATAATTACAGTGTTCTTATGATTTTTGACCATGAGTGTGCAAATTCTTGAACCGCAACTTGGTTTGACCATGAGAAAAGACCATGAGCTTACAAAATCGTTGATCGCTATAATAACATGAGACTTCGATGTTAAACGTTTCTCACTGTGCAAACCCAATATTTTCAACAGCAATACAGTACAGAAACCCTCTTAGCATTTAAATGATCCATAAGTAACAAAAATACTTGTCTTATTTGTTTTAAAAATATTTTAACATACTTCCCGCATTTTTTATGATCTTTGACCACGATCGTGCAAAATCTTTGACCGCCAATCAGTTTGATCATGAACTTGAACCGTGACTTGACAAATTCTTAGGTCGTGAACAAAACCACATGATTTCACCAAAAAAAAGTAAAAGCTCTAAAAACTCAACTATTTACATACTGTTCCACCACACAATGGTCACATATGTCTACTGACAGTTCACAAATTCTGCATGTTATGAAACCAATGTAAACAAGCTTCTACACTAATAGCACATGGTTTACATGTTCTTTGTTCACGAGACTGCAGATTCTTTGATCATGACAAAAAATACAAATTCATGAATTTTAACTTATGCAACTTTCTATACATGCACTATAAGAGCCAATCATCATTACACTAATGTAATAATTCTATCCCAACTATGAATAAAGTAATATTGTTTCAACTCAACTAGACTATTAACATAATCACCACATTCAGTCAGAACCATAATAGTATGACTGCAACAATCAATAAACACAACACTTCCTATTCCATTTATCATTATATGTCAGCATACGTGCATGCAACAATGCCACAAGAAATATTTTACAGCTTCACAAATTTACTCTTAACACTACCCAAACAGATCAACCAATAAATGTGGCACATATTCTTCTTTATCAACTTTTGCCCATGTGACAAGTGGCTGCAATATTAACTGCACAGTACTATGCACACAATAGTCAAATAATTCATAACAAAGTAATGCTAATCATAGCAGATGTTTTATTATTAGCACAATACTATGTATTATTTTCCAAATGAACAATTTCTGATTTACTGCCATGTGGCTAGTGTTGTTTACTACTAAATATATATATATTCACTTTCCTTAGGGGATGACAACAACAAACATATTGAAGAAATACTTCAATTTCATCATGGGCATCTGCTGTAAAACCACAGCACATACAGAAAGTGCTAGCTGTACTGCTTGTTCATTGTCATGCCATACAAGAACAAAAGGTAAAGCTTCTAAACAGAAGCATAACAAACTCTATTCTCTCCACATCACACACAGACTAAATCATACACAACTAAAGAAACAGAAACCCTCCTCTAAGAAAACTACCACAAGTAGCCTTCCTAGAGAAACATTACAATCACAACATCCAGCACTGTCATCACCAAAGCGTAAACATGTGAAACAGAAAAAGAATGCTAGGCGTACTACCTCTGCTAATGCTCAACACAGTAAGATAATGTTTTTCAAAAAGCTAGTCCACAGAGCTAGGATTCAACATGTGATCTCCAAAATAGTGAGAAGCAAAGGTAACAGACTATGTTCTAAGCTATCATTGATGAAACTCCACTTAAAAGCAAGACGATTTGTCAATGTGGCTCTAGCAATACGTTCCCTACTCTGGACTGATATGATATCAGACACTGATAAATTGAGTACAAAGATTGAGGAGATGAGAAACACTATTTTATCTTATGAGCACTTAAACAGAGAAAATATATATCTTGTGTTTCAAGGAGACTGATTTCATTCAGAGTACTCAGAAGCATTCTTCTGGGAAGAGACATACCATGTGCACAGTACAAACATTACTTTAACACTAGATGAGCATGTAAAACTACAAAATGTCTTACCTCTATCCCATGAAACTGTCTATCTGAACAATGACAATATAGCTGTAGAGGTTGAAAGTGATCCAAAGTCATCAGCAAAAAAATGGGCATGTGACAGCACATGTAACATTAGAGAGGAATCTATTATATCTATAAAAAGTTTTCTCTCAACAACTCTTACCACAAAGAGATCTGAATGACACACACTACTTCATAGCATTGACAAGTGTGAGGTCTGGCCACACAAAGGCCTGATGGGTCACTCCCTTGCATGCTTACAGTCCATGAACTGCAACAGCACATTTCATCACTTTCGTATGCTAGCAGTGCATAACTCTGGCATTCACAAATTTGCACAAAGGTTGTATTGCATCAGATCTCTCATTCGAGACTACATGCAATTCCAAGCATTGCTCAATGATGGAAATGTTGAAACACTCAGTGAGTTAATCAAAGAGTTGCAAAGAACCCAAAGATTGAGGTCTGCTTCTACTGTTCCTGAAGAAGCAAACACTCCTCAGACATCTCTGGTTAAAGAAGAGCAACTCCTATGACATTTTGGTCATGAATTTGCTAAATTTGAATTACGCGAAACAGAGAAATTTGATACAGTATGCGTGTCATGTGAACGATTGTTCTACAAGCACTTACGTGTCAAAGTAGACCTGCAAAACATTCTATCTTGGAATAAAATGTGGGGACTTCTCCATGCATACCTACTATTAAAGTCTGACTTTGAAGAACTCACAACTGTGTCACTCTGTTCGTACTGTCATAACAAAATCAAGAATGATAGTTTACCTCCTCGGTCAGTACTCAATAAAATGGAAGTACAACCAACACCTAATGAGATAACAATGTTGAACTTGTTTGAAAGGATTCTTATTCAAACTATGAAGCCATTTCAAACAATCATCAGGCTGAATACATGGACACAAGACTTACCAAACAAAGAACTTGTACGATCTCTCAAAGGCTCTGTTGTCTACCTGCCTTTACCTTTGCAAGACAATGTCAACACTATTCCTCAGGATAATAGTGTAGTCATCTTGGTAAATGGTGTGCCAACAAAGGCAAAAACAATATGGCAAGAGATTGTCAATGCAGACAATGTGAAGAATGCTTTGAGATATCTAAAAGAGCACAATCCTTTCTGTGCTGAAATTGACATTGACACATTTAGCAGTTTCTCATCAGATATTGCCACAGACAACTCTAACAAGGCAATACTTGAGAAGATTGACATGGCAGCTGTGCAGAATGTGTATGAGCAATTCGCCATACACCCATTGCATGGCAAAGACCCAGTAATGGATAACATTGATTTATATCAAATGAAACAAGTGGACAGCAATCCTGTTAGTATGTGGGAGGCCACTCTAGAAGCTCGTTGTTTCCCCCTGATTTGTTCCCACTTGGTTCAGGTGGTCAATTAGACAAACGAGAACTCTGAGTACCAGGAGCTGAGTATAGGACCTCGTGAATACTACGTAAGGATGGCAAGTTTTGAAGAAACATTACATACCTGTTCCACCTTCTTTGGGAAAGTGAACTTAGTGTCCTATCTGCTAGTATTGCTCACACATTGAGACTTGGGATATAATTCAATAATATGACAGCTGCACAGTTACTACACCAAGTTGCAGACCAAAGATGAAACACAGCAAGTTAGTCTTTCTTCTATTTTGTCTAGCATGTGTGGTACCAAAGAATATTGGTACAGACATCACTCTGAGGTAATGTGCATGCTGAGAGAGTTTGGACCAGCAAAATGGTTTGTGACACTCAGTTGTGCAGAATATTATTGGGATGATCTGCTCGATATACTGAGAAGGGCAAACTCTGATGTTGAGAACATCCAAACAATGACTGTCAATAAACTCTGCTCACTTGATCCAGTAACCGTTTCACGTTACTTCCACCACTGGTTCCAGAGTCTTTTGAAATTCATATTGTCTAAGACAACTCCTCCCCTCGGTATTGTTCAGCACTACTTCTGGAGGATTGAGTACCAAGCCAGTGGAGCACCACACATTCATATGTTACTGTGGATTAAAGATGCCCCACGAATTGGAGACAATGAAACATCTGACTTTCTAAGCTTCATCTTGAAGTATTTCACATGTCAGATACCAGACAAGTATGATAGCGCAACACTGTGGGAACTGGTCCAGAAATTCCACCGACACCTCTGTGGCAAATACTGTCATAGGAAAGTTAAAAACAAAGGTCAGTGGTATACTCACTGCCATTTTGGCTTCCCAAGGTGAGTTTGTCTAGCTGCTTCACTGAATGATGTTTTTTCAGCCATGAGACACCACCTAAAAGCAAAATCAACAAAGAGAGTGTATGAACTACCTCGCACAGAATCAGAAGTCTATATCAATGACTATAGTCTTTTTCTTTTGTTGATGTGGCAAGCAAACATTGATGTCCAGTTTGCAGCAGACAACTCAATGGCTCTTGTTAGGTATGTAACATCATACATTACCAAACATGATCAAACTAACCTCCAAGAAATGTGGGAAGAGCTGTCAAACTGTGATAGGTCAATGTCTTCCAGACTTTGATCACTAGGGCTTAAGACTCTATCACACCGTGAGTGCGGAGCCTATGAAACAAGTGACCGGCTCACAGGTGTATGTCTATATGGTAAATCAGAGTCCATACATTTCTTAAATGTAAATCACAAGCAGAACAGGCACCATGTTTATAAGAGCTCTGAAGAGATTGAGGAGTTGGCTGCCACAAGACCAACATCCACATCTATTCTTAAGAGCAACTTAATTAACCACTACTATCCACAGCAGCACAGTGCTATGGATGATCTGTGTCTCTTTGAGGTTGCTCAATGGTATGACTACAAGTGGGGTGTTCCTTCTGACCCAGAAAAAGGAAAATATAAAGTCACTGGCTTTGATGGCTCACTTGTAAAAAAACGCAAACCATGGCTAATTGACCACTGCAAACTGACCTTGAATACAGCAGAAAGCAAAGAACATTACTACGTTGCTCTATTGTTTCTATTCAAACCTTGGAGATCAGAATCTGAGTTAAAAGGATTGTCTGATTCATGTGAACAAGAGTTCATGCAAACATATCATACTTTCCAGAGTCATGTCTCTGAGACATACATTCAGAGACTTGAAATGGAAAAACAACAGATAGAGAATGTGAAGAAAGTCCTAGATGATGACACACCTGTTACATCACAGGAAATGGTTGATGTTGAAGGAGAAGGCTCAAGTGACCAAACCGTTATTTTGCAGCAGGGCAACAAAGGATTCCTGTAATGCAGCAGACGCCGTAATGTTATCATATGGGAAAAAGCATCAACTTTGGAGTACTGTCACTTTGCCGCCATGTAATATTTTTTCACTGAAATACTGAAAGGCACATCTGTGAGATGTTGGCTGCGTTCTCTCCAAATTTCAGCCCAAAACACCAAACCGTTCTTTTGCACCAGGTGACAAAGAATTGCTGTCATTTTCCCACAGCCTAGAAAAGTACTGTCGAACTTTGCAAAAGTTTTCGCAAATTCATTTGACAGTGTTGCAAGTTTGACACTACTTTGCAAAAGTACTTTTTCCAGAAATTTGAAAAACATATTTCTGGGGTGTTTTCCCCCAAATAAAGACATGCATAGCATCCTCAGTGTCCGACTAGGTGAATACAAAAAGAATGAGGGTGCTAGAGGGTCCCAAATTTAAATGCTGAGCATTTTTCTGATCACCAACTGAAAACAAAATGGCAGATCTGTGACACTAAAAGGCCCATTTGCGAAATTAAAAACTGCATTTGCGACACTTTCAAACTTTTTGTTAACTTTTCCCATTGACTTATAATGGGAACTTGTTTTTTGAATAACTTTTGAACCGTTTAATATTTTTTCATGAAATCTTCAAAAGGCACATTGTGGATCCTGGCCACATGTTGCCTGAAGATTTCAGTCCAGTCACGCAAACTGTGCACCCTGTAGAGATGAGCAAAGAATTCCAAAAAGCATAAATGCGCATGCAGATCACACTTAATAACGCCGCATCCCTATATCTGAACAGTATGAAAGTTGGCAGATCCCAAGATATATTGGTCTTGATCGTGTATTCCAAATTTCAGGTAAATCCATTGAATGGTTGCAAAGTTATTAAGGTGCAAAATTTTGGGTTTAACATGTAAATGGATCCTGAACCCTAACTATGGTAGCACTACCATAGCTACATTATATATATATATATATATATATATATATATACATATATATATATATATATATATATATATATATATATATATATATATATATATATATATATATATATATATATATATATATATATATATATATATTCCTGGTAGTCCAGTGATCCCTCCGATGTCTGATCACTGTCCCATATGATCCATACTTTCATTTATGATCCAGTGGTCTCTTCCCCCTCCCTGTTCTCCGATCACCATCCCTGTGGCAAAACATAATTTCCTTGGTAGTCCAGTGGTCCCTCCCCCATTCTCCAATTGCCATCCTGTGTGTCCCATACTTTCACTGGTGGTCCAGTGGTACCACCCCATTCGCCGATCACAACCCCATATGTTTCATACTTTCATTGGTGGTCCACTGGTCCCTCTCCAGTCCCCAGTTTTCCAGTTGCCCTCCCGTGCTGCCCTTGATGTCTCTGTAATTAGGGTTTTCTTTTTTAGCTTGAAAAAAGAAAAAACGGTCCCTCGGCAATCAGCTCCTCTCACCCTCACCTCCTACTCCGTGATCACCACTCCACTCTCCAAAGTACACCCCCATATACCCTCACTTTCCTGAACAGGTCCCAGGTTTGAGATCCACTCTCCAATCTAAGACACGTCTTGCTGCTGGAACTGGCGAGTGCAATATCATAAACTAAAGTAAATGTGGTTAATGTATTTCAATGGGGATTTGAACTTTGGTGCATAATTTTCCAATTTTTTGCCATTTTGACCCCAAATTTTCAATATGGCATTTTGGAGAAACACACCTCATGAACAATATGACTATTATCATGCAACTCCAACCCAAAAGGTGATTCCATGGTCACTTGGTGAATTCACCCTTTGAGCAGGATTTGAAAATTTTTTCAGCCCTTGTTCATGAGGTGGGGTCACAAGAAGGCTATGTTGAAAATACGGAGTCAAAATGTCCTCTCAAGCCCTGGCTACCCACCTCTAAGGTAATGGTCCCTACCTCTACTTGGTAAACACTGAGTAGAAATATTTGTTCAATATTTCGGCTTTACATTTACTATCCTCCCATATTTCTCCCTTTGCTTAAGCCTTATAATGCCTTTCATCTCCCTTTCATTCCTAATGTAAATAAAGAAGGCCTTGTCTCCTTTCATGATGCCTTCTGCTATTCTCAACTCTACATTAGCCATAGCCACCATTATCTCCTTGCTGGCTGCTTTCAACTTTTCAAGGTAGTCCTCCTTCTCTCTTTCCTTTTGAAATCCTTTGTATTTTATGAATGCTGGCCTGTTTTTCATCTATGCTTTTTTGTCTCTCTGGTGAACCATATTGGTGTTCTGTGCCTTTTTCTGCTTTACTACCTACCTCAAACAGCATCTAGTGATGTCCTGAAGGCTATCCCTAATAATTACCTACTTTATTTCCACTCCAACTGTTTTCTTGAGCCTAGCCAGATGTTCTCCAAGTTTTTCACTCATGGTACAAAAGACTGCCCTTAAGTTTAGAACATGTTTTAGTTTTCAGGCATTCTTTTCACACCTTTGTCTTAAACTATTCTAGAAAGAGGTCTCTATATGTAGGGTTTCAGCTATGCATCACAGCTCTGTCCTAAACTGTACTTGAAGGAGGTCCCTGTATGTAGGGTTTCAGCTATGCTGATGTCACTAATGTAATCATGGTTTGACAGCATTCAGTATGTCCAGGGTTGCCCATTCTCTTGTTGGTTCTCTGAACCCCCCCCATCAAGAAATTATCACAGAATGCTGTCAGGAGGGATTGACTTCTTCCACTGTTGGCTTTAGGAACACTTTGATCTTTATCTGGTAGATTAAATTCTCCAATGATTACCATCTCCCCCTGCTTTGTTGCTTCCCTGATGTCACTCGCCAGTTCTCTATCTAGATGATCACTGAGCCTATAATCACACACACCCACACACAATTTTTTCCTTCAAATCCATTTCTGACTAATCAGGAAGGAATCATATTGTCTCCATTCCAGCACTCCCCACTTCATTCTTTGTGGTCTTAATCCCCTATCTGATATGCAGGGTCACACCCTCATTTTCCTCCTCCTCCTTCCTGATCTTTTCTATGGATTAGAAAAGTCTGGGATATTAAGGTGCCAGTCAGGAGCTGCTCAGGTTTACCTAACTGCCTGCAAATGCATTTGACTTTACGCCACTAGGACTTGGAGTTCCCCATCTTATTTCCTGGCACTGAAGCAGACAGTTCTCCACAATGCCTGTTAACCTCCCAGCCCTTTACCTCTATTACTGTTGACATTTTGTGTTATTGGCTGCAGGTTCAATGTACTCTGTGCCAGACTTATGTTTCCCTGCTTGACTGCCCAACCTCCTGTATGTTCCCATTTGTCTTTTCGACACCCAGCATAACTTCTTTTGCCCCTAGCTTCACCTTTCCCTCTCTGCAGCTTCTGCTTCTGTCCTGCAATACCCCATGCTCCCCATCCTATCATCCTTGGTGGGCTATGTACCTCTTCATTAAAAAGCTAAGGACCTAATACGCTATGGAGCCCCCACCTTCTCTAGTTTTAATTCAGGTTAATGAATGCTCCTAGCCTCCCTCCCAGATCTTTTACCCCTCCTTCCCTGTTAAGTTGAGGATGGTCTGCTAAAAACAGAGTCTTGTCCTCCCAAAAGGATCTCCAGCCCCTGTATGACCTAAACCCTGTTCCCTGTGTCCCGAATGAGCCCTTTATTATAGTTATCTATCCTTTGCTTCTAGGTCTGTCTGGCCCATTGAACAGTATTCTGTGAATGTGCTGAAATGAGGCACTTTTATCTTTGATCCAGCTTGATTGAACTTTTAGGCCATTGTTGGATCACTTTGACTTTCAGGTACAGTAAGTAATTGAAAAAAATAGTACAATTCTTCTTAGGTACCCAGGGTTAGTCCTACTGTAAGGGCACCTCTTTCCCCACCCCAGTAATTTTCTACCATCCTACCCACTCCTTAGATGTTTTACTATGTACAAAAATTCTAGCGCCTGCCTCTGAGCAAGGTACTGACAGATATTTGTTTTAAGAAACTAACTGGATGAATGGGGAAAGGTGTAAGGATGGATAGGTTGATGAAGGAGAGTCTCTTACCCCCATTTTTAGCCTGCTTCACCCCCATACCAAGGACCCAAAGTGTCTTTGGCCAAAGTTGCAAAGCCAAACCAAAGATCAGTGGGACCAAACTAAAGCTTAACCGAAGTTGCCAATCTTCTCATTCACTCACTCACTCACTCACCCTTACCATCAGCTAACATACACTTCAATTGTGCTTACGCAATTGGATGAGATGATGCTTGTGTGACTTTGATAAATTGTGGCTATTTGCCTCTCTATCTATGGGATGTACCACCCTGTAAGGGTATGATGCAAGGAACCCTAGAAAAGGGTTCCAACCATAGGTGCCACTTAAATAATTCGGTTGGCTAAAGGTAGCTTAGGAAGAAGCCCACGGGTAAGAGAGATGAGCTGCTGGAGGAGGAGTGGTGGATGGTGGGGCAATGATAAAAAAGGAATCCTGGGACTGCACAGGATGAGTGACCTTTTAAAGCTTGATGGGGGAGTGACATTGTTGCTCTTCCCATTTAACCTCAGGTTTAAAGCCTTCCCATTCAATTGTGCTTATGCAACTGGATGAGATGATGCTTGTGTGACTTTGATACATTGTGGCTATTCACCTCTCTATCCATGGGATCAACCATCCTGTAGGGGTATGGTGCAAGGAACCCTAGAGGAGGGTTCCCCCCATAGGTGCCACAGGAATAATTCCATTGGCTAAAGCTAGCTTAGGAAGAAGCCCAAAAAGAATACCCAAAAGGCTGCTGAGTATGGAAGAAGAGAGAAGCAGAAGATATCTAGATGGGAAATAAATGAGACAGACATACATAGAAAGGACAAGAAAAGAACGCTAAAAGGTGAGGACAATGAATGAAAGGAAATCTGAGCAGATGAAGGGCAGACTTCCTAAGGAGAGAGGGAACAGCCAGGGCCACCATATGACTCCTTCCAACAGCGGAACCTAACTAAGAAACCTAAGAAAGGATTTACCTTGACTAATATTATGACCATTGGCACAGAGGAGAGGAAAAAAACCCTTTGAGGAGGAAATCTCTGGGGATCCAAGGCCTAGGTCACCTTCCCTCCAGGCTAAAGATGTTTTGAAAAGAGATGGCACCACTACAGTAAATTAAAGGAGAGTGCAAGGAAGGAGGACAAGTTCAATTTTAGAAGAATCTCTCACTCTGCCCTGCTACATGGACAGCTGTTGAGGAATGTGAGTGATGTCTGCAACTAGATGCTCAAAATCAAGACAGGAAGTACCATGATAGAAAGGAGCCTTGCAGGCCTGAATGGTTGCAGGTGAGACATGGAATGAACGATTTACAATGATGGAGATTAAGCCTGTCAGCCTCTAGCAAAAGACATAGCCAACATCGACTGGACTGAAATCTGCCAAGCAACAAAAGTTGAAGATGCCCTAGATGTGTTCCTGATCAGGTTCAGAGATGTACAAAATAGGCATGCACCGAAAGTGCAGAGAAGGGTTAGGCGTCAACAAATGAGATGGCTCCATAAAGATCTTCTCCGACAACTCAGAACCTGAGATAATCTATGAAAGCACTTCAAGACCACTGGTCTACCCAGGGATCACTTAATCTACAAACAACACAGAAGTTTCTCAAAAAACAAATTAGGCTTGCAAAAAGCAAATACTGCCAGAACCTGCTAACCAGCTCTACACATGATCCTTGCAAATTCTGGCGTCATGTCAAGACCTTCCTTGGTACCCCACAATCAGTCGCCACCTCGGAAATGATTCTACATGGTATCCACTGTAACGACTCCCTCACCATAGCAAATGCTTTCAATCAACTGTTCTCTGATCTGTCTCCCTACACATCCACACTACCAACTGCACCCACTGCACCTCAGCCCTTTTCTACCAGTGAGCCAGCCTGCCCCTCGACCAATAAACCTGTGCCTCAAGCAACCAAGTCTTTCTACTTCAAAGCTGTGTCCGGAATACAAGTCTTTAAACTACTAAATACCATATCCGAAAATGCCAGCCCTGGCTCTGACTCTCTGGAACCATGCCTTCTAAAGGCAGCTGCTCATCTCATCTCCTATCCACTAGCCAGGGTGTTCACACTGTCCCTCTCCAACGGCATTGTTCCAGGTAACTGGAAGTCTTCAAGAATTACCCCCATTTTTAAAAAGGGAAACAAGAATGAAATCTCAAATTATAGACCAATAGCGATTCTCTTGGTCCTCAGCAAAATCATAGAAAAACTTGTAGCCACCCAGACCATTGAGTTCCTTGAAACCTCAAAATTGCTATGTGAAGCACAACATGGATTTAGGAAAAAACACAGCACCACAACTGCGTTAGCAAAATTCATGTCGGATACTCTCACAAACATGGATGAAGGCCAGCTTACTGGAGCTGTGTTCATCGACCTCACCAAGGCTTTCAACCTTGTGGATCACCCCTTACTCCTAACCACCCTCAAAGATCTTGGCTTCTCATCTCCTGTAATGAGCTGGTTCAGAAGCTACTTAACTGATAGGACCCAAGCTGTCAAACTCAACTCAGCAATCTCTGACAGCACCAGTATCAACATTGAAGTGCCTCAAGGCTCAATACTGGGCCCTCTCCTGTTCTCATTGTTCATAAACAATCTTCCCAGCAGCATAGTATCCTGTGCCTCACTTCTCTATGCAGATGACCTGGTCATCTATGCTCGGTCGGATAATATTGACCACCCAAGCATGACACTGACCTCTACCTTCCACTCTGCTCAACACTGGCCAAACTCCCATCACCTTATCCTAAACGCCAGCAAAACCAAAGCAATGCTATTGGGTACTGCCCATAAGCTAAGATCCTGCTCTTCTCATTTAAAAATACTGGACCTTGATGGGACCTCTCTTGAGGTTGTCAGCACATTCCGCTATCTTGGCATACTTCTTGACCAATCACTGGACCTGAACCTGCATATTCAAGAAACCTGCAAAGCTGTAAACTGCAAATTGGGGGCTGCCTACAGAATCAGATATATGTTTACACCTGCTGCCAAGCTGGCCATTGCCAGAGGAATCCTCCCTCTAACCTACTGTGCTCCCATCCTGTCTATCGTGCATAAAACTACCCTGCAAAAATGGGATGTCACCTACAACAATGTTTGCCGGTATGCCTCTAAGGCCCCCCGGCTCAAGCATCACTGCCAACTGTACAAAGACCTAGGTTGGCTCTCTCCCTCCACCACCAGACTTTACTATCTATGCTGCCTCTCTGACTCCATCATCAGAATGGATAGACCAGCTTCACTGTCTGAGCTGCTTCAGCCCGTTGCCTCTTCACATGAACTGAGATCATCAGATAAATCTCTTCTGAAAGTTCCCCTCTGTCGCACCTCAAAGGGTTCTGATGCATTCGGGCATACTGCCCCACAAATGTGGAACTTGCTGCCACTTGACCTAAAACATGCATCCTCACACTACCTCTTTAAGCGTGGGCTACGCAACCACTTAACTACAATGGACCAATGTGCCTGCTAAGACCCTACCTGAGCCTGTCCTTTCACGCCCCCTTTCCCCAAACCCTTTCTCTCCCATGTGTTGGACCCCGTCTCTTCAATCACACACTCTTCCTACTATCTCTTCCTTATTCTATCTGCTGGCTGCCTATACCTCCCTTGTCTGTCTTCTATGTTAGGTAGCCTATTGCACTTTTAATGATTATGTTATAAAAAAGACCTTACTGTTATGCCTCCACAATGCCTAGTGTCTGACAGTGCCTCTCGCCCTCACACTGTTTGCCTGTTGTTTCAACTTATGCTTATATACTTGAGCTGAAGGTTTTTTGTGTATTGGGTACTGGTACATGTTAAGGTCTCAGCCTCCCTGTTCCCCCCCTCCTCCACCCCTTACACCGACTAAGCTCAGACCCATCGCCCGGTAACAGATCCATGAGCCCAGGCACTTTCCGCACTCTCGGACGCTAAAGCTGCCTTTTGCCATACTACACCTCTGACCCCCGCCTCTTGCACACACTCTTGCTGGTGAGCAGTTCCATGAGCCCGGTCACAGATCCCAGCTTCTGCCACAAAAGCCATAAAAATCCCATTTGCACTCTGACTGAATTTTCCTGCTCCTATGCCTTTAAAATAGAATCAGCAGCCAGGACACCTTCCTTGCTTTTGTTTCAGCCCCCTAACTTTGTGGGTCTCTCCCCTGATGTTGCCCGACAAAACCAGCCTGACTCCGTTTGGTCTCCCCTCCTGCAATTTCTCTCCTATACCAAACTATGCGCCACTCCTTTTGCCCCTCGATGGATCTGTTACAGAAATGACTCATCTGGTTTCCAAAGCCGCTTGACCACCGTAACCCACCCCTTTACCTCCGACTTAGCACTGATCCCACGCCCGGGAATGGAACCATGAGCCCGGGCACCTTTTCGCATGTACGGCCGCTAAAACTGGCTTTGCCATTTTTCATCCCTGACCCCCACCTCCCGAATACTCTCAAGCTGGCAAACGGTTCCACGAGCCCAGTCTCAGACCCCAGCCTTCTACTGCAAAAGCCGTAATCTCTTGTCCCACCCGACTGAAGCTCAGCTCCCATGCCCGGTTATAGAACCAGTAGCCCGGACACTTTTCTTACTCTCAGCCACTGATGCCGCAAGGTTTTGCCATTTTTCACCCCCGATCCCCGCCTCCCGAATACTGTCAAGCCAGCAAATGGTTCCACGAGCCTGGTCTCAGACCCCAGCCTTCTACCGCAAAAAACGTAATTTCTCGTCCCACCCGACTGGAGCTTAGCTCCCACGTCCGGTTATAGAACCATCGGCCTGGACACTTTTCTTACTCTCAGCCACCGATGCCGCAAGGTTTTACAGCATTTCGTCTCTGACTCCCCCCCTTCCCCGACACTGCTAGCCAGTAAGCGAACCTATGACTCAGGTCTCTAGCCCTGCTACCTACTGTGGAACTTGTCAGAGCACAGACATAACCGATCCTTGGCCCCCTCCTTCACCATGCCCCCCCCTTTCTCTTCCTTTCTCCTATACTCTGAGGTCTGTCCCGGCACCTGTACCCATTGTTCTCTCCTGTTTACTTGTAAAACAATTTCTGATATTTCAATGTACCTTGACTTGTAACTCTATCTTATTGTCTTTGCATTGTACTATGTATTGTTCCTGTACCTCCTGGGTCGTGCCTGAAAATAGTCACTTGCTTGCTAGTGCACTTACCCGGTTAACAAAAACTAAATAAATAAAAAGGGGCACAGACATGAAGGTATGTCTCCAAATGGAGCGCAGGTCAAGTTGAGGTAGCATGGACCCGAGAGGGTTATGCTCGATTGTTTGATATGAAGGAGTAGACCCATACAGAGGTCGGATGAGTAAGGGATACCCAGATGTGGGCATGAGAATACTGATGATGGTAATAACCGTGAGAGTGCAGCAGTTTGATGAGCTAGCATAGGATCCAATGAGGATATGATGGATTTAGCAATAGAAATGATTAGACTCTGAGGTCAGACTGAGTGAAGGAGAACAGGACTTAGCTGAGGACATAAGCAAAGGAGAACCATACTTAGGCAATGGGACACCAGACGGGCTACAGCAATAGCAGGATACAAATAGGGAAGGTGATGCAGGATAGGAGAAACCCCAAAAGAAAACACAGGATGAGGAAGGAGGGTGAGCACCCACCAGAGGGAGGAACAAGTGAAGAGGCACTGAAGTGCAGGATACAATGATCACCAATGAGAAGTGGCAATACTTAAAGCTGGAAAAATGGAGATGCCAGGAGGGTGGGCAGTACTACAGGACAAGGGAAGATATAGGTTTCAATTAATATCCTGCTACAGAAGAAATTGAAGGAACCCATGTCAGAAGGAAGGCAGTACAGTAACCCCGCAAGGAAAGAACAGAGAAACATTATTGGGTTAGTAGTCCATGGATGGTGATATTAAGTAGGCTGGCAGAGTATTATGGTGCAGCAGGAGCACTGTGAGAGTGTCGGGGCAGGGAAGAACAGTGGGAGAAAAGTCAAGACTAACCCAAAATTTGCTGAAGAAACTGGCAAAGAGTGAAAGCACAAGCCGCCACCGGTACGGCATGAAGAAAAGCTGCAGCCAACGGCGAGCTCATGAATGGATCGAGAAAAGCCAGACAGAAGTGTCCAGTAGGATTCAATCACAAGCTGAGGAGCTGATCTGCAGGTGAACCAGCTGTCGCTGGGCAGACTAGGATTGGAACGTGGCCATCTGCACATGAGCAAGCTGCAGCAGCAAGAGAAATCAGCACCAGCTGGGGGCTGAAATCAGCAGGAGGGTCAATTGGAGCAGAGCCACCAGCTGAGGTGTCCCAGGGAAACATGAGGAGCGGAGGAGAGGCATGAAGATCCACTGGGAGAGGATACAAGGGAGAGAAGGGGTGGGTGACATCACACCCGGAAGCACCAGTGAGCACACTGAGCCAGAGCTGGAATGCCAAAGCAGAAAGGCGTCAGGAGAAATGGATGAACAGGAGAAATCCATGAAGTAAGGGGAAGCAGCTTGAAAGAAGCGGGGAGGGACGTATGGGGGGATCTGCAGGGAACAAGGGTGAAAGAGGGCTTTAAGGAAGTCGGAGAGGCACAGATGTCTACCAGAGGCAACCACAGGGATAGGAGTAGCCCATCAGGCCAGTAGCAATGAAGCATGGCACCTCAGGCCACAACGAGAAATGAATCCTGGGACAGTCCAGGATGAGTGACCTTTTAAAGCTTGTTGAGGGAGTGATGCAGTTGCTCCACCCTTTGAACCTCAGGCTTAAAGCCTTCCCATTAGTTGGTAAAAGAGTCCTTGCACTGTCCATACCTCTATTTTGAGAACCCCTCCTGGTTAACATATGGAAAGCACTGTTCACTTCTGTTTTAAAAGCTGGTTCAATGCTTTTTAATTTTATTAGACAGCATCTCACCCAAAAATGCTTTAATGTTATTGTATATAAATACTTTATTAATAATTGAAAGCATTATAAACATAGTATATATAAGACATAACATTACCCTAGCAGGGGTAAGCCCCTTGAAAATACAACTCTAATTTATCATGCAATCTTTAAAGCCACTGGTTGTTAAACATACCCGTACTAATAACAATAATTTGCCTATCACTATTCAAGTCTAACAGAGCACACAGCATATACTTACTAGAGATTTTTCCAAATTAAATTTCACCAGCGAAATTGCTGTGAAATCCGCCGTTGCGCAAAACTTTTAGCCGGGTGTGAAGTTGCGAAATTTTGCCCACAGGACACAGAATTTTGCAGTAAAATGCACAATTTCATCCAAAAGGCTGGTGAAATTTCATGTTCCATGAGCAAAATATCACATTTCGGATCCACAAAATATTTCACTGAATGCATGAATTATGTGAAATATTTTGCGTAATGAAATTCCGTAATTTCGCACATCTCTTATACTAGCCAGCTTGTCATATTATAAAATTATTAATTGCATGATGTCCAAATTGTATAGAAACATGTTCTAAACAAATTATTTAAGCAATAATACCCAAGAGAGTGGGCGGTATTGGGCAATACCGGACCGCCCAGGGGCGTAATGAGGCCTGACGCCACAGGTGGAGGGCCTTATAGCCCCTGGAAGGTCCGCATTGCCCATACCGCCACCCCGAGGGTAGTATTATTGCTTAGAAATGGGCACTGTAAAAAAAAAAAAATTAATTAAAATGACTTTTAGAACATTTGAAATAAAATAGTTCCTCCGCCTGCTTTATAAGATTGGTCTGACTAGCTAGTTGAGACACACACACACACACACTGTCTCCTAACTTAAAAGCGCGATCGCAAGTGAGGGGATTCTGGGCAGCAGGAGCGCGATAAGCAGGTACTTGTTTAGACTTTCTGTCTTTTGTTTTTCCTCCTGTTTACTTGACCGCAGTAAAAGTGCGATCGCAAGTGAGGGGATTCTGGGCAGCAGGAGCGCGATAAGCAGGCAGGGGGCTTTCTGTTTTTTTTTCAAAAGCGGCTGTCAGTGCGATCGCTATTTCTGTGTTTTTTTCCCCAAAGCGGCTGTCAGTGCGATAGCAAGTGAGGGGATTAGATTTTTTTTTTATTCATCTGGGCAGCATGAGTGCGATAAGCAGGCAACGGAATTTCTGGGGTTTTTTTTCATCAAACGGCTGTCAGTGCGATCGCAACAAAGAATTTCAGTGCAGAGTTGACAGTGTCGCGATCGCCGGTCGGAAAAGGCAGTGACAAATCGGGACATCAAAGACAGCTGCTGACATCTTTTTGTATATAGTGGCATGATGAGCAAGGGAAACTGATGACAGGGGGATGGGTAGACATTTGGATGCAACGGCTTCTGGTAATGAGTTTATGTAGTCTTGGTAGGGCAGTATCTCGCTAAGCGAGAGAAAAAATGGCGGTCATTTTTAAATTTAATTCGTGCTGTCAACCAATGGGCAAGCAAAGTGAGCACAATAATACTTGAATGGGTGAAGGGGCACTTTTGCTGGAACTTTTTATTAGCTGGGCATCTATTGAAAGTTAATGTACCCCCTTGTCAGGGGTACCAGCCAATCAGAGCCCAGCAAATAAAAAGCCCATTTTCTAAGCAGTATTATACCACTAACTCAGATCTGTAGCTAGCTACTATAGCTCTGAAAGTGATGTAACCTATAGATTTGTTACAGTAGAAATAAACCAGCATTCTGCTGTGTACCCTCTACCCATTTCCAGGCAATTCAAAGATCTTATCCATAATGGCAGCTTATTGTATTATTTGTTGGAGTGTGTTTTTCCTGCACATTGTATCTTAATTTACTGTCTTTAGATGCTTTGAAAGGGAAAGCATAACATCTCAATATAAACAAAATGAGATGTGGTTCAGTGACAGATTTCAAATGTCTTGAGGTCACCATTGTTGTAGGCCTGGATTTCTTCCTCCGTATTGCTCAGACCTGTAAAGCAGTTAAATCTAGGCTCTGCCTAGTCTACCATGCCAAACACTCCCTCATACCAAAGTTCAGGCTTGCAATTGCTCAGGGTGTCCGCCTTCCTTGCTTGCAATATGGTCGTATTATCTAATTCATGCCTTCACATCAGCCCTTAACAAATAGGAGATGTCATATAATACCATCCGCCATTTCTCCCTGTTCTCTCCATGCCTAATGCTCTGTTGCTCCCTACACACCTTCCTGGGTTGGCTCTCCTCCTCGGGGATCAATTGGTATTCTAGGGGCTGCTTCATTGATAAATTATTTAGGTCTCCATCTCCGCCCTTTCCCCTTCCTCCAGCACCACAAGTCTACTCCCCTAAGGTCTGCAGACTCAGGTCTTCTACAAGTGCCATCATGTGCACCATAAATGGGGGAACAGGCCTTCTCTGTCGTTGCAACAAAATTCTGAAACTTCCTTCCCATTGAAATAAGGAGTCTCCCCTCACATAGGCTCCTTAAAAGTGCCCTAAATGGGCATCTGCTGAGTTTGTTAGCCTGTCATTGTGATGAATAGATCCCAGGTTAATTGCTCCTTGTTTCAGTCCCTCAACCTACAATCCAAATCCCAGGAGCTGGCCTGCCAGTGCAGCAGTAGCGTTTCTGCCTGTGGCGCTGACAACCTGTGTTTGGGAATGAGTGTGCTGCATCAGAGGGTTAGCCAGAGGAAAGTAGGATGATTATCCCAAGTACAGCTCTCCTCCTCCAGGTGGGAGGGTTGTGGCTTCCAGACAAGTCAGCAATATCCAGTACAGGCTGTATGCATGACAGCCAGAGCCACTATTCAGTGGGGAGGTGTTGGCAGATGTCTGTAGGTTGGGTGCAAGAGGGCTCCTGGCCTGCCCTGATGTCATTGCAGATCTGAGTCTTAAGTGAAAATCCCTCTGGGACAACTGCACTGTGGCACCCCTGTACCTCTGCCTGTATGATGCCCCAGGTGTTAGCCTTTGCTATGGCCTCTGGTTGATCTCGATACATTCCCTTGTGGAGCCCTGCTGCAGAGGGCAAGCTGCAGGCATCCCCAGTCCAAGCTAGTAGGGGTGAATGCCGGGTGTGAGGTCCAGGTGCTGAGAAGGGGTAAATCCCATGCCTGCACCAGGGAGGAAAAAATACATTTAAAAAAAAAAAATCCTGAGCCCACGTTTTTACTTGCTACATGAAATGGTTTGTTTACCTCTATTTACTGTTTTATACTCTAAAGTATGCTAGTCCTTGCTTGCTACTAAGAAACATAGAAACATAGACTTTGACAGCAGATAAGGACCGCTTGGCCCATCTAGTCTTCCCATTTCCCTACCTACAGGATAGGCCGCAGATCCTAGTTAACCAACAGCCTATTTCTTCCTACCCCCCACAAGAATTGCCTTATGTCTGTCCCATGCATTCTTCAATTCTCCCACAGTTTTAGATCCCACAACCTCCTCAGAAGGGCTGTTCCATGCATCCACTACCCTCTCTGTGAAATAATACTTCCTCACATTGCCCCTGAACCACCCTCCTTCTATCTTTAAATTGTGTCCCCTTGTTCTTGCAAGTCTCTTTTTCTGAAAGATGCTACCCTCTTGGACTTTGTTGATTCCACTGAGGTAGTTAAAAGTTTCTGTCATGTCCCCCGTCTCCCTTCTTTCCTCAAAGGTATACATATTAAGCTCCTCTAGTCTCTCTCCTCATATGGCTTTTCTTGCAGACCCTGCACCATTTTAGTTGCCCTCCTCTGGACTACCTCTATCCTGTCTATGTCCTTGCAGAGATGGGGTCTCCAGAACTGGACACAGCACTCCAGATGGGGTCTCACCAACTGTCTGTAGAGAGGGATAACAACTTCCTGTTTTCTGCTGCTGATGCCTCTCCCTATACATCCCAGTATACTGCCTTCTCACATTGCTTGCTAACCTTAAGGTCATCTGATATGATTACCCCCAGGTCCTTTTCCTTTTTTGTTGCTGTTACTACCTCCCCACCCATTGTGTATTCTTCCCCTGGGTTCTTGTTTCCCAAGTGCATTATTTTACGCTTCTTTGCATTGAATCCTAGCTGCCATACTTCTGACCATTCCTCCAACCTTGCCAAGTCCCTTTTCATCCTTTCCATGCCTCCTTGCGTATCAACACTGTTGCAGATCTTTGTGTCATCTGCAAAAAGGCATACTTTTCTTTCCAGTCCCTCTGCAATGTCACTGATGAAGACATTAAAAAGGACTGGACCCAATACTGAACCCTGCAATACCCCACTAGTAACCCCTCTTTCTTCAGAGTGGACTGCATTTACAATTACCTTCTATGTCCTGTTGTGCAGCCAATGTTTTACCCAGGTTACCACCCTGGGACCCACTCCCAGGCTGGTTAATTTGACTATTAATCTTTTGTGTGGGACTGTGTCAAATGCCTTGCTAAAGTCTAGGTAGGCCATGTCCACAGCCCCTCCCTGGTCTACTACTTTGGTCACCCAGTCAAAGAAATCTATTAGATTCATCTGACATGACCTTCCCACTGTGAACCCATGCTGCCTTGGGTCCTGTGCTCCACTGGCCTCTGGGTACTCAACTATTCTTTCCTTCAGAGTGACTCCATCACTTTCCCTACCACAGAGGTCAGACTGACAGGTCAGTAGTTTCCTGCCTCTGTCTTGGTCCCACTTTGTGAAGGGAATCACATCTACCTTCCTCCAGTCCTCAGGTACCACACTATCCTCCCATGATTTATTAAAAGAGTAGCCAGTGGTTTCACTAGTTCCTCCTTAATTCTTTTAGAATTCTGGGGTGAATTCCATCAGGCCCCATTGCTTTGTCCACCTTCAGTTTTAGGAGTTCTTGCAGAACCCTTTCTTCTGTGAAAGGACTGGGATGACCCCCTATAAAGAGTGCTTCTGTTAATTGGATTAGGCACTTCCCTCCTCTTTTGAATACTGAGCAGAAATATTTGTTCAGTATCCCTGCTTTTCACTGTCCCTCTGCCCACCCACCGCTCATTCTATTCAGCCTCACTTCCCTCCCTTTGTCTTTCTACACTTGCTGATGTACCTATAAAAGGTTTTATCCCCCTTCTTAACTGAGTTGGCTATCTTTTGCTCAGTTTGGGCCTTTGCTATTCTGACTTCCCTCCCTGCTTCCTTCTGCCTTAACTGGTACAGCTCTCTGTCCTGCTCCTTCTGTGTTTTCTTATACTTCTGGAATGCTATCTTTTTCTTCCTGACTTTCACAGCCACTTCTTTTGAGAACCATAGTGGCTTTTTCTTTCATTTTGATTTGTTTGCTTCACACAAAGGCTTGTTGCCTCTGTGATGGCAGTTTTGATGATTCCCCATTGTTGCTCCACACCTCCTTCTAGCCTGTTTGCTAGTGCTTTTCTGAGGCACTCTCCCATCTTGCCAAAGTCAGCCCTCCTAAAGTCCAGTACCCTCACTTTTGTATGGCTTGACTCTGCAGCTGAGTTTAATGTGAACCACACTGTTTGATGGTCACTTGTCCCCAGATGGCAACCCACTTCTAGATGTGAGATCCTCTCACTGCCCCCATTTGAGAGTACGAGGTCTAAGATTGCTCCCTCATGAGTGGGTTCTGAAACTAGCTGTCTAAGGCCTGCCATCTGTAGGGCATCAAGAATGGCCCTGCTCTTGGATGTGGCTGCAGCAAATGTGCTCCAGTTAACATCTGGCATATTCGGGTCTCCCTTCATCAGTATCTCCCCTTTCTCTGCCATTCTAAGAATGCCTTCTATCATATCCTTGTCCATTCCCTCCCCTGACATGGGGTCTGTACACAACCCTGTGCAGATTGTGGTGCCCTTTCCAGTCTCAAGGTGACCACAGTGCCTCTTCTCCTCCCTGTTTACTCTTTTGTTCAGTTGCTTTTATCCCTTCCTTTACATAGAGAGCTACTCCTCCCCCTCTTCTCCCCTGCCTGTCTCTCCTGTAGGTTATGCACCCTGGTATGTTAACATCCCAGTCATGGTTCTCTGTGTACCATGTTTCTGTGACTGCTATGATATCCAGGCATCCCTCTTCCATCAAGGCCACCAGCTCAGGGAGCTTGTTGCCCAGACTATGGGCATTGGTACTCATTAACCTCCATTTCCTGATAGTCTTACTCCCTTTTGCCCCATCCCTGTCCTTCTTGCCTTTGTCACTTTCTCCATTTACCCCTGCCCTTCTCCCTATCAACACCTCTATGTTGGTGTTTGCCACATTTACTACCATGATTATTTGGGGGGGCTAGGATTTCCCTGCTCCTTTCCAGTACCTCCCCACTTGGCTAGTTTAAAAGCTTGCCAATGAAGCATTTAAACATATCACCTAGGAAACTGGGTCCCCTCCCGGACAGATGCAGCCCATCATGCAAGTATAGGCTTGCATCACTCCAGGTGGACCCCCAGTCCCCAATGAAGCCAAATCCCTGAGCTCCACACCAGTTTTCAACCACTGATTGAATCCCATGGTGTGGAACACCCTAGCCTCTCCTATGCCATAGATAGGCAGCACCTCTGAGAAGGTTACCATGCGTGTTACTTGACTAAGGCCCCTCCCCAATTCCACAAACTCTTACTGCAACTCTCTAATCACTTTCTTAGCCAGGTCATTTGTCCCTAGGTGGACAAAGACATCCAGCTCCCTTCCCTGTGCAGCTGATCTGGCAATCCTAAGGATTCGCTCCCTGTCCCTCCAAGCCATGGCACCAGGCAGGCACCTTACCTCCCTCTCCCCTTTCTCCCCCAGTTCTACCTTCCTAACAATGGAGTCCCCCACCAGGAGTTGTTTCCTTCTGCTGCAGGGTCCCCTGCCACCCTCCTGTGGGTCTCCTTTGTGGAGGTTCCCAGCATCCTCCTTGGTCTCCACTGTGGGTGCCTCCATAGAGGAACCACACTTTGCCAGAATGGCATAGGAATTATGGAGATGTACAACTGGAGGGATGCGCCTCTGTTCCACCACCCTCACCCTCCCTGAGCCCACTGTGGTCCAACCACTCCTTTTTCTTGGAAACCTCTGAGGCAATGGCAGTGGCACTGGTGGTCCCTGGATGGAAGAGGAGGTCCCACAAATCCTGGCCAACTCAGCCTGGAGATGAGCAACCTCCTCCCTCAGCCCAGAGAGGTGCCTGCAGATGGGACAACTCCGCATCCTCAGAACATCTCCCGAAGACTGCTGCTCCACAGCCACTGCACTGCACCACTCCAATCATGTCTTATTTCTGGCCCCTTAACTGTTTGCAATCCTTACTCTTTCCTCTGTTTTTTTCTCTCTCTCCTTACTTTCTGCCTGTGTGCCCTTTAAGCTCCTGATTGTCATGTTCTGAGACAAGAATATCCTATGTTTCTCAGTAGACCACTTACTTGCTCAGAGGCAGACCTCCAGCAGCTAGAGGGGGCCGGAGAGCTCTTCTTGCCCTTCTAGGATGGTGGGTCTTTGGTGGTTCTGTGTTCACTCACTCAGGGCCGGTGTCAGTGGGGTGCAAGGGATGCCACTGCACCAGGGCCCAGAGTGCCAGAGGGGCCCATGGCTCCTGAAGTTTTAAACCGCACCCCCGCCCCCCCTGCTCCCGACGCCCGACCGTTGCCTGAGACTCGCCGTGGCAGTCCTAGTTCTGAGTCCGGAACCGTTAAAGAGATCGGTCTGCAGAGTGCTGCAGTGGGCTGGCTAGTCATAATTTATAAAATCAGTAAGACTAAGTTCACAAATCACTTCTGTGCATGCTGTGGCTGGGCGGGCATTTAAAAATTAAAATTCCCCTCCGGAGGACCCTCCCGGCTCCTCCTGCACTCAGGGGCTCAGCTGCAGCTGCTAGCTACATAACATACAAAATTGTTGTTGTTACCACAGGAATCGGAGGAAGGAGCTGACTGGCAGGCAGCAGTCCGTCTGAGACAGCCCTCAGTCCGCTAGACCCTGGGAGCTTGTTGCATCCCACAGAGCCTTTCCTCCTTGTGCTGGTGATCAGAGCTG